>OZ038423.1:77785373-79180997 GCA_964036155.1 Diploscapter coronatus | reverse complement strand
CGATTAATTTCTATCTATCGATAGATAGCAATAGTTGGCAAGTGATTATTGCTAAAATTCCGTTAAATTCGATGAAAGAACAGAAGAACGAAAGAAAATAAAAGGGATCTCCAAATGAACAAGTGTCGTCAGCGCGCGCATTCAAGGTTCAGAAGGGGAGAGAAAATGCTCCTTTTATTTCGCTTCAAGTTATAGGCCATTTACAATGTTTTTTTCCTGATACTTATGAATTTTTTTATTTTCAAAAACTCCAATCTTTCCAAATATTTGAAATTTTCGACTTTTAAGCTTTTTAAAATTTCGCTTTTTCTGCAAATTTTGCACATCCCTCTATGTTATCCGGAGATTTTTCGCTTTTCTTTTCTTCTGTTCTTTTGCCAACTCGAATTTTCAGCCTGGATTCTATTGACTTTGTTCATTTTTCAGCCAGATTCTCCCATTCCTTTTTAGGCGTTTTTCTTTCTTCTCTCACCCCTTCCCTTTTCCATATTTCATGCACAGCTCCCTTCTCCGAATAGGGGGATATTTTCCGTTCTTCAAAAATCCCCGAAAAATGAGCCTTATTATCAGCTTTTAAGGGAAGCTTTGAGAAAATAGGAATTTAAAGTGAAATTTCTATAAAGTCCCTATGCCAATTTCATCCTTTCATGCTCCAAAGTCAATTTTATAATTTTTTGATTTTTTATTGCAGAAAAATTTCGAAAACCCCGTGCTTTTTCCAATTTCTTCCTATCGTATTCGTTTCACTCTCGTCCTGTATTTACGTTTTCGACAAATTGCCGCATTTATTTTCACCCGTTTTTCGTTCATTCTTCAAAATGCACGGAGTCCGCGCGGTGATTTTTTCAGTGCTCCCAAAAATTTGGATTTTTTTTCCAAAATTTTCAAATTTGACTTTTCTTTTTTCAACGATTTCTTCAAAAATGTTCTTTCGGTATTCTTTGCAATGTTTTGCGCGAACTCCTCAAAATCTCCATTTTCCTAGAACAGTTTTCTCAAAAATTCCAAAATGCTAGCTTTATAAATATTTTTCGTGAAAAATTCTTTCCCTTCGGAGTTGTTTTTTTTGTTTAAAAGTTTTAAAAAATGCGAATTTTTGCAGAAAGATGTCGGCGAAAGCTGTGTCTGAGTTAACGGGCAAGGAGCTGCTCTACAAGTTCTTGCAGCCGACCGGGCTGATCGAGGCGCCGATAGCCGTGCGTCTGGCCGAGCATGACGACTTCGACGCCATCACAGCCAAATCCGAGTGGATGTCCGCCGGACAGGTTCGAAAATGTCGGGGACAACACAGGGCTGGAAATGTTTTTTTATACAATCATGTAGAAATGTTTGTGTAGCCCTCGAGGCAATGATAAACATTTTGGGTTGGAAATGGGAAACTTTGAGCCAGAAATATAGATTTTTGAAAATCGAAAAATTTCGAACTAGAGAATGAAAATTTGTTTAAAAAAAGTAATTTTCAAAATTCCAGAAGGGCGTCATCAAGCCGGATCAGCTGATCAAACGCCGCGGCAAGCACGGTCTCGTCAAGTGGGGCGGCACCTCAGAGCTCAAGGACTTTTTCGACCAGAATGCCGGCCGATATGTGACGGTAAAAATGAGAACATATAAAAAAAAATTCTAGCAAATGAACCAATTAAAAAAATTGCAGATCGGTCGTACGACGGGGCGCCTGCACACTTTCATCGTGGAGCCGTTCTGCGCGCACACCGACGAGGACGAACTCTACGTGGCTATCTACAGCCAACGCGAAGAGGACGTCATTCTCTTCTACGAGCATGGCGGCATCGAAATCGGCGACGTTGACCAGGTGCATACATCATCGAAAAAGTTGAACTTCCGAACTTAGAAATTTGAATTTTGGAGTCGGAACTTCGAGAAAAGTTCAACGGTGAAAGAAAAACTTGGAAAGTTGAAATTTAAAAAATTGAAAAAATGAATGTCAGAAATCGAAGATTATGCCTGACTTGAAAAAATGGCAAATTTTCAGAAAGCGCGCACTCTGCGCGTGCCGGTCAGCCTGGACGACACGAAGATGACGCCTTCGGATGCGGAGCTCGCCAAGCTGATCGGCGACCTCGGGAGTGCGGAGCGCGCCACCCAAGTCAGACTCTTCATCGCCACCCTCTACGACGTCTACAAGCTGCTCCACTTCACCTATCTGGAGATCAACCCCCTGGGTAAGAAGAAGAGATCAAAAATTAGGGAAAGGGATTGAAAATGGGGGAAAAAGAAGATTATTTAGTTATTGAAGAGGATATTATTTTTGAAGAAGCGACGATTTTTTCGAAAAGATCATTCTGAAAGCCCAAAGAAATAAAAATGTTCAGTGATCGTCAATGGAAAAGTGCACATCCTCGACCTGGCGGCGAAGTTGGACGAGACGGCGAATTTCCTGTGCGCGGACAAGTGGAAGACGCGCGACCACCGGCCCGTCGAGTTCCCCGCCCCCTTCGGCCGAGATCTCACCTCGGAGGTCGGAAAAATGAAAGAAAAATCGATGCATTTTTGATGGAGAATGAACTTTTCTGAAGGATGAAATCAATGTTTTAGGAGTAGAATTGAGAAATTCCCAAAAAGAAATCGATCAAATTTCAGGAGCAATACATTGCCGATCTGGACGCGAAGACGGGCGCCTCGCTCAAGCTGACGATCCTCAACCGGGCCGGCAGAATCTGGACGATGGTCGCGGGAGGCGGAGCTTCAGTGGTCTTCACGTAAGTGGCTGGAGGAAAAAGATACAAATTTGAAAACATGACCTCTAAAAATTCGAAAAGTAACTCGCAAAACGTCGAGAAACCATCCCTTCAAAAATTTCCCAAGTAGCCTCGTCTGAAAAATAAATGACATTTCAAAAACACAATCTAAATTGTTTAAGAGACACTGTCTGCGACCTCGGGGGAGCGTCCGAGCTGGCGAACTACGGCGAATACTCCGGGGATCCATCAGAGACGCAGACGTACGAGTACGCCAAAACGATCATCTCCGTCATGACGGAGGGTGCGCCCCGACCGGACGGAAAGGTCCTCATCATTGGTGGCTCCATCGCCAACTTCACCAACGTCGCCAAAACTTTCGGGGTAAGAAAATGATCATTTTTGGGAGACGTTTTTTTTAAAATGGAAAACCGATCAAATTTTCAGGGAATCGTCCGCGCGTTCGAGGCGTTCATCGACAAGCTCAAGGAGCACAAGGTCAAGGTCTACGTGCGCCGAGGCGGTCCAAACTATCAGGTGCTTCATAAAATGCAGACTTCTCAAAACTCGATCCGCAGAAAAATAACATCTTTTCGAAAGAGAAGAGGGACATGCTCTTTTGCTCTTTCGATATAACTTTTCTGTCAGGGGTTTATGCGGATCGAATTGAGAAAAGTGGCAAAATGGGGGAAATGGAGGCGGGATAAAAATTTCATATACCAAGGAAAATAATATATACCAAGAAAATCAGTAGTGACTATTAATTTCCGGAAAAAATCTGGAGTTGAAAAACTTGCCTAAAAATTTAGCCAAAAGTTCAACAATAATGATGCTAATTGTTGTTAACTCGTAGGAAGGCCTGCGGAAAATCAAGGAGGCCGCTGCGAAACTCGAGTTGCCGATCTACGTGTTCGGTCCCGAGACGCATATGACGGCCATCGTGGGAGCCGCCCTCGGCGTCCGACCTCTGCCCGACGTCCCCATCGCCCCCCAGACCACCGGCCAGTTCCTCCTCAGTCCCGAGAGAAATGTTGGCATTTTTAAAATCACTTATAAAAAAAAAAAGTGCAACTTTGAAGAAGAAATATTTGTCGAGTTACTCTTGTATAGTTTCTAGGACTTAGAAACTCGTTTTCTTCAAAGATGAAAATTTTTAAACTTGAAAAAAATCGGGACTTTTGTGAGAGATTGAAATAAGTGAAAAAAGGACTTGGCAAGAGCTCATTTCCAAAATTTAGTATCACTCTCAAGGAATCCACCCTCAAAAATTAGCATACAACTTTGCCAAATTTGTAGACTGCGGGCGCGTCGCGTCAAGAATCGCGCCAGCCGTCGGATGAATTCGGCAGCAACGGTGCTGGGAAAACAGTCGGAGCGACGTCGTCGTCTAGAACTCAGGAGCCCTCGATTCTGAAGGCCGAGCTCGCGGCTCACGCCATCTACGCGAGCCTCTTCGAACGCGACACGAAAGCCATCATCTGGGGACAGCAAATGAAGGCCATCCAAGTAGGCACATCGGAAATTAAGAAAAACATTTTTTGAAGCAAGAGAAATCAAAAATGTTAAAGAAGGATCAAGAACTTGGAAGGAAAGGAATCCATTTTGGAGGAAAGATGAGAACTGATTAAAAATACATCGGAGTCATTAGAAAAGAGACGAATACTCAAAATGTTCCTTCAGGGCATGTTGGATTTCGACTACGTGTGTCGCCGCGCCGAGCCCTCCGTCGTTGCATCGACCTACCCCTTCACCGGCGACAACAAGCAGAAGTACTACTTCGGGCAGAAGGTGCGCGCACGATTGCGAGTTTTTCTGAGAACAATTGGGAACGTAGTTTCCGAAACTCATCAATGTTTGAAAACTAGAAAAAAAGCGCGCGAAATTTCAGGAGATTCTCATCCCCGCGTACAAGTCCATGGCGAAGGCATTTGCGTCGCATCCGGAAGCCTCCGTCCTCGTCACGTTCGCTTCTCTGCGCTCGGTCTTCGAAACCGTCACCGAGGCTCTGGAATTCCCTCAGGTAGAAAAGTCGAGAGAAAAAGCCAAAAAAAAATCTCCAATCAAGTCAAATTAGAATAAACCGTGGTTGTTAGTTAGGTTAGAAAATCGAGATTTGAAGATGCGAAATTTAAAATTTGATTGACGATTTTGATTGCAGATCCGAGTGATCGCTATCATTGCGGAGGGCGTGCCTGAGAATCAGACCAGGAAGCTGCTCAAGGTTTGAAAAATAATTGAATTTAGAAAAAAGCCCAAAAATGATTATCCCGAAAGAAAAGCGCAAACAGTTTTGAAGAAAGTGGATTGTTTTGAAAGCTTTACAGAAAATAGATTTTTGAAAAATAGACCAGAAAATGAATTTCAGTTGGCCCACGACAAAGGCGTCACCCTGATCGGCCCGGCCACCGTTGGCGGCATCAAGCCCGGCTGCTTCAAGATCGGCAACACCGGCGGAATGATGGACAACATCCTCGCGTCGAAGCTCTACAGGCCTGGAAGGTGGGAAATCAATGAAATCCGATACCACCATGACGTCATCAAAAATTTTATAAAGGCGTCACATGAAATTTTTGAGGACTTCATATGAAAACCTATGTTCTTCAGCGTGGCGTACGTCTCGCGTTCTGGTGGGATGTCGAACGAGCTGAACAACATCATCTCGCACAACACGGGTACTTTGTTTAGAAAACCAACGATTCCTGAAAAGCTATGTTTGTTATTTCAGATGGCGTCTTCGAGGGAATTGCGATTGGAGGCGACCGGTACCCGGGCTCCACCTACACCGACCACGTGCTCAGATACCAGAAAGACGAAAGGTTTGGATGCTGCGAAAATAGATCGATTTTCGAAGAAAAGAGATGAGATCTCGTTTTTGAGGGAACGAATCAAGATTTGACTGTTCATTTTGATGAAAAGCGATCGAAATTTCCAAAGAAATAGCTTTTAAAAAGATCATCAAGTTTTTCTGAAAAAGGGATCATCAAAAATTGACTTGCAGAGTCAAAATGATCGTTCTGCTCGGCGAGGTGGGTGGCGTCGAGGAGTACAAAATCGTCGAGGCCCTGAAGCAGAAGCAGATCACCAAGCCCCTGGTCGCGTGGTGCATCGGCACGTGCGCCGACTACATCACGTCAGAGGTACGAACGCGCTGGATGGCAGATGTTTGCTCAAAATTCCGAAGACATTGAATTTATTTTTCCGAAAATATCCAGAGTAAAAATAAACCAACTTTAGTTGAAAATGAAAAGTACACATCTTCAAATCGAAAAATTCGACAGGAAAAAATGAAGATTTTTTGAAGAAGTAAAAGAATAAACTTGGTTGTTTGGAAAAGTATTTCAAATTTTCAGGTGCAATTCGGACACGCTGGTGCGTCGGCAAATGGTCAGGGAGAAACGGCGGCCGCCAAAAACCAGTCACTCAGGGAGGCCGGTGCCAAAGTGCCGGCATCGTTCGATGACTTGGGTAAGCGCATAATTGGCTAGTTGGCTGGATGCTCGAAATTCGGATTTCTGGTAAAAGTATAAGAAAACAATTTCAACTCGAAAGTACCTGTCGAATTAGGAGATCCGAGAATTGAAAAAAATGTAGCTGATATCTAAAACTTCGAAATTTCTATCTTTTAATGGAAAAGTGAAAAAATAATTTTAAAAAATAAGGAGAATAGACTTGAAAAATAAAAAACAAATGTCAGGCACCACGATCAAAGAGACGTATGATGAGCTGGTCACGAAGGGCGTTATCGTGCCACAACCGGATGTTCCTCCACCTGCAGTGCCGATGGACTATGCCTGGGCTAGGGTGAGAAAGATGTTTCTTTTTCCAGAGATGACTGCTCTAGTGAAAATAAGTGTTCTAAAAGAAAGCTAAGACCCTAATCATAGGATATTTTAGTTCTAGAACGAGAAAGATGAAAAAGCTCGAGAATGAGAATATTGTTCTAGAAAAAGAGAAGGCCTGTGCCCAGAAAATTTTCGAATATAATATTTTCAGGAGTTGGGCCTGATCCGAAAGCCCGCGTCGTTCATGACGTCGATCTGCGATGAAAGGGGCGAGGAGTTGATGTACGCGGGCGTGCCCATCACGAAGGTTCTCGAACAGGACATCGGAATTGGCGGCGTGCTCGGACTTCTCTGGTTCCAGGTGAATTCAGACTTCTCAAAACGCACGACCCGCGAATCGACTCGCAGAAACAATAATATATTATATTGAGAAAGTAAAAGAACATGTCTACTTTTCTCCTCGGAAAGGTACTTGTTCTGCGAATTAGTTTTGGCAGGTCGAATTTTGAGAAATCAGGGAAAATTTAAAACAAACGTTCAATTTTAGAAAGCACGAGTCTTACAAGAATTTTCTAGAAAATTAATTTTTCTCGAAAAAGAAACGTTATTAGAAATCCACCCATCATTGTCTTATAAAGAAACTCCGAAATAGGATTTTGAAATTAGAATTGAATTTGCAGAAACGCCTGCCGGCCTACGCGAACAAGTTCATTGAGATCTGCCTGATGTTGACGGCGGACCACGGCCCTGCTGTGAGCGGAGCGCACAACACGATCGTCTGCGCGCGAGCCGGCAAGGACCTCATCTCCAGTCTCGTTTCGGGACTTCTCACTATTGTGAGCGAGGACGATTCTCGTTTTAATTTCGAAAAATAAACATGTCTGCAAATGACAAAGTTGTAGAAGCTGTTAAAGGAGGAAGACAGCTAAATTTATTTATTTTATAAAAGTTAAAAATGTAAAAATCCACATTTCAGGGCGATCGTTTCGGAGGTGCCCTTGATGGTGCGGCCCGACAGTTCTCGGAGGCCCTGGACAAAGGTTGGTCGCCCATGCAGTTCGTCAACGAGATGCGCAAACAGGGCAAACACATCATGGGCATCGGCCATCGCGTCAAGTCGGTAAGACATTCAGACCGAAAATTTTTGAAGGGATACTCTCGCGAAATTTTTGAGGACATCAGTTTTCTATTTTAAAAAAATTGAAAGATGGTTTCTGAGTTCTCTTGAAGGGGTCAATTTTTCGAAAACTAAACCAGATTTTTTCAGATCAATAACCCCGACAAGCGCGTGGAGATTCTGAAGAAATTCGCGTTGGATCGAACCGAGTTCCTGCAGCAAACTCCCCTCCTAGAGTATGCTCTGGAAGTCGAGAGTATCACCACTGCAAAGGTGCGGCCTTTCTGGGATATTCTAAAAAGAATAGCAAAATTTGAAATGTTCTAGAAAAAAATGGTTTTCTCGATGTTCTCGAGTCAAAATGTTGTTTTGTTCCAGAAGCCCAACCTGATCCTGAACGTGGACGGCGCAATCGGTGTGATCTTCGTGGACGTCCTTCGTCATGTAAAAATAAAATTTAAAAATTCGAATTTTTACCCTATGGGCTGAGATCCTTAATGTCCGTCTTCTAAAATATTGTTCTGGTCAAACGAAGTGACAGATCGTGTGTTGAAAAATAGGGGAAAAAAGCGAGAGAGGCAGAGGAAATTGCGTACCCACACTCTTTCCATTGTCCCTCGCTAACTCGTTCTCTGCGCCCTGGCCTCTCCCCTCGTGACGCGCATTTCTCGCAACGGCACTCGTTAACGCACGAATTTACTTGATTTGGTCGATGCAATAAACAAAAGGTGATTTTCAGTCCGGCATGTTCACGGACGCCGAGGCCCAGGAGACGATCGAAATCGGCGCTCTGAATGGGCTGTTCGTCTTGGGTAGATCGCTCGGATTCATCGGTTAGATCTTGGATATTTTGTGGAATAAAAATATTCTCGAATTTGTTTCCTGGAAGAGCCCGCTCAGACGTTAGTTGCAACTTGCAACTCGCGCTCGACATATAGCATGGGAAGTAGAATGAACACGATATGATGCAATCGCGCTCTTTCCACTTCCCTCGTGCTATTTCCGAGTGAGTTGCATTGCAACTAAGTCGGAGCGAACTCGGGGAAAAAGACATCGATTTTCCTTTAAAAAATGCACCTTTCAGGGCACTACTTGGATCAGCGCCGCCTCAAGCAGGGCCTCTACCGCCACCCCTGGGACGACATCTCGTACATAATGCCCGAGCGGGATATGGTGAGTCTGGGAGCGGGAGGTGGAGAAATGTGAAAAATTGAATTTTTGTCAAGTCACGTGTCTGTGTGTGTACCCTTTTCGTACATTAGTTTCTGCAAAATTCAATTTTTTTTTTAAAGAAATTCCACATTTTTTTTGAATTATATGGATTTTTTCAGTGAGCCGGATACACTACCCACTTCGCTTGCGCCGCCTCCAACATCTTTCTTTGTCAAGCTCCGACCTCCCACCTCAACTTCAAACTAACCACAATCCCCAAACTTCGACAAACCTCAACTTCACTTTAGAAACCAACATCAGAGTAATTTCTCTTGTTCAGGAAAAACGATGAATTTTTCGTGTTTTATTTCATTTGATCTACTCATTTTGACCACCAGTGTTTGAGAAAAGACTTTAAAATGTGTGTGATTGATTTGATTTGAAATAGCAATATTGTTGTGAGAAATTTTCATGTGGGGCTTTTTACTAGAAAATCAGTAGTAATTTATTGAGAATGGATGATGGACAATTTCTAAGCATTATTCTAGGTTTTATCTGCATTAATCGAGTGATTGAAGAGAAAATAAATCAAGTTTTAGCATTACCGGGTGGGTAATTTAGATCTATCACGACATCCAAAATGTGCCAAATTACTGTAATCTGAAGAAAATCACGAAGAGCGTAATAACGAAATTGAAAAATATCGCATTTTTCCAAGTGTTATCATTGCATAGGGAGGTATTACAGCAGCAGGTGCGGAACGAGGTTTCGGCCTGATGTCTTTCTCGACAACCGTTTTTCTGAAAATGAAATATCTTTCAGGATTATATTAATTTTGTTTCAGAATAACTTACCGTACAAGATAACAAGTCCGAATCTTGAATAGCGCAAGATTTTTGGTAAATGTTATCATTATTGCCCTCCATTTTGAAGTAAACGCAAAAATTCGTGGTGCAATTGACTTGAGTCTAAACTATTTTTGGCAAAACTTGGCCGAAAACGCGTAAACTTGCCAGATTGGACTTGATGATGTTGCCTCCGTTCTGCTCTTGGTAGTCGTTCCAACATGTTAGATTTTGACAATAGACCAAAGTCGGAATAGCCAATAACCAAAAGTAGATCATTTATGAGCAAAACAATAGAATACATGGTTAATTTCTGGGGCAAAGAAGAATAAATTGATAAACGTTTACTGATCAGTGATATAAATCACAATCATTTTCAGTTGTCCATTTTGCAATTGGCGTCATCAAAAATCTTATCATTTCCATTCATTTAAGATCTTGCTTTTGAGCTCTCTTTCTTTTGCGGCACAGTTTTTGCTTTTTTTTTGCAAACGCATCGCATTGATTTTCTTGATCTTATTGAATCCTGAGTTTTTTAGTGTTCTAAAAAGAATTTTAGACTAAATATGGCCGGATTACTAACGGGAAAAACTGCGCTGATCACAGGTATTTGAAAAATTTTAAGTTTAATTTTCAAAGATTAGAAATATCACTTTTCGAAATTAAACATCGCTTAAAAGATTTTAAAGAGTCGATTATTAAAATTCAAAAATAATAATAAATTGATATTTTAGGAGGCGGATCCGGAATCGGTAAAGCGATTTGTGCCCGAATGGCCAAGCAAGGAGCGCAAATCATTGCTGTCGACTTGCAAAAGGAAACCGTCGAGAACATGATTTCTGGATTAGGTACGATTCTCTTGGAGTCTTATGATTTTTTTTTGAAAATTTTTAAAATCCAGACATTTTCCTAAACTATTTTTTGTTATTTTAAAAGAATAAATTTTGAAAGATTTCATATATCTCAGAAAATCCCTCGCTGCACAAGGCGTTCGGGTGCGACGTGTCGAATGCAGATCAGGTCAATGAACTCCACAAACAAGCTCTGGAGTTCCTGAAGAAGCCGCCCTCAGTGCTGGTGAACTGCGCCGGGATCACTCAGGATGTTACTCTACTCAAAATGACCAGGTCGGATTTCATATATGCATTGTTGAAAGGGAGGGATTTCATATTCATATAATTCCCCAACTTTCAGGCAGCAATGGGATAAGGTGCTTGACGTCAACCTGACGGGCGTTTTCCTGATGACTCAGGCGTTCGTCCGATCGACCGTCGACCAACAAGCCTCACTGAGCGTCGTCAATATTTCTTCGATTATTGGAAAGGTCAGTATTTATTTTTTGTAAATTTTTATCTCGAAAAATGCTATTGAAAAATTCGTCTCCATTTTCTCCATCACCAATATTTATTTCATTTTCAAAAGTGGATGAACTTTCCAAGAAATTTTATGTTTGCAAATTTTTCTAGATCGGCAATTTCGGGCAGACGAATTACGCAGCGACGAAGGCCGGAGTTATCGCATTCTCCAAATCGGCTGCAAAAGTAGGAGATTTGTTTCTATTTTTATTCTTCAAAATTCAAAGTGAAAATGTTTGAGGAGCTAGCTCGGAAAAATGTGCGGGTCAACTGTATTTTGCCGGGATTTATCGAGACTCCAATGACCGCTGCGATTCCTCCCAAGGTAAAATTTTTATTTCTAGTTTATAATCAAATTTTCAGTTTCTTCGATTTTATAAACTTCTTAAATTTCATCAAGCTAGAAGTAAGCTATAATTAGGTGTATTTTGCAGGTTCTCGTTTTTAAAGTCATCCCCCTTTCTTATTTATCCATTACCTATTATTAGAAGTCTTCGGTTTGACGTAAGCAAATTCCCCCTAGAGAAAATAAATAAACTGGATATATCATATCTCTAGGGATATTTGGAGTTGAGGAGATGTAAATAGCAATACGATATGATTCAGATGGAAGATATTTTGAAATTCTATGAGCTATGCCAAATGAGGACAATGTTTTCAAATTTTCTGAAGAAAATAGTTCTTATAAAAATAGTTTTACAAGTGGTATCAAATGAAACAACACGTGTTTACACTCTTATGCCCGTACTCAGAAAACTTGATTCCGCTAGAATAAGTTATTCTTTTGGAGTTCCTTCCTAGATATTCCGAAGGAATAAAGTTTTCTGGATACAGACACTGAAGAAATTTTCTCTATAAATGTTTAAAAATGAAAACTTGTAAAACTTTTCATTTTCAGGTTCTGGAAAACATCTGTTCCGGCATCCCGATGGGTCGAATGGGCCAGGGCGACGAAATAGCAGATGCCGTTGTGTTTTTCGCCTCAGATATGTCGTCCTACGTCACTGGAACCACTCTAGAAGTTACTGGAGGCTATTGTATGTAATTTCCTGCTTGCCATTGTTCTCGAAATGAGCCTTGCCATACGTACTGCGTCTATAACCTGCAAGACGCACGCATCGAGACTAGAGGGTGATAAGAGGGAGTAGAGTGCAAAAACGAGCAGGCACATAGTTAAGGCTCGCACGAGTACCCCTACCCCCTTTCTTTGCAAGGGTTCATCTCGGAGATAATGAAGAGTAGAACAAAAATACTTTTTCTAGGAAATTATAACATTTTAGACCAAAATCATATCTTTCTGAAAAAAACTTGAGATTTTTGGCTGTTTTACTAGATAATGTTCCTTTTATTTTTAGAGCATAACAGATTTTCTTGAATTCTACTCAACAAAAATTGTATCTTATAGATCTTTTAGAAAGGGCAGAATTTATAGTTCCCGTAGTTTGTTATTAACATTTTGTTGAAATGTGAAAAATTTTAGCACAAAATAACATTTTACGTACGAGTTTCATGAGATAGGCTGATATTTAAAAGCTGTCATTAAAAAATGAGCTCCAAGGCCAGGTTACTTAAACGTTTTTTCGTGCCTAGGTAGAGAAATTGCAAAGATGTGTTAATTAGCGCCTTAAATTCTGAGATTTTCGAATGTCATTTTCAACGAGTCGTGGGTAATACAGCGCCTAAACATAGATTGTTTTATAGTTTGTCTTAGCCCAATATATACGGGATTTAATACAATGGCGATAAAAAATAAATTTGTTTCAACAACTGAGAGTTTTAAAAATATGGAATACTATGGATTTGCAAGATAATGAATGCTATTGTTGAGGTATAGGATATTCATTTAAACGAAAGTGCAAGGCATGGACAATAATACCATGTAAAAATAAAATTTTCGAAAATACTGAAAATAAAAGTCAGTATTCAGAGTCCACAATTAAAATATAACCCTCAACATACAGTAACTTTGAAATTACAGTAATTTAAACTACTATAATCCAGAAATTAGCTCTCATTTTTTATTATGAAAGCCGTACCTCCACTTGTTCTGTTCTAAAATGGTTAACTCAGCGAACGGGTTTTCGATGTTGAACTGCAAATCGTCCAAATGCAGCGAAGCCGAATCGGACGCGGGTGTTCGCGCCTGTGGCAATTCTTCGGGGGGAGTCGGCGTGACTTCGCGATGCTGAAGTTAAGCATGGAGTTAAACAAATTTCCGAATTTATATAATTTAACATCGGAGTTAATAATGAACTTCATATTATAATCAAGTTTAGCACCGAAGTCGTCCTAAAATATTGCTTGAAATTCGAATTACTTCAAAATGAATATAATTGAACTTCATCTGAGACTATGGTTCGAGAAATGAAGATCAAACATAGCTTAACTATATAACGTGATCTAGGCTAAATCAACTTCGATATTATTCAATTTTAATTCAACTTCAAACGAACTTCTACGTTAAATTTCCTTGAAACTTTAGGATCGAATTTTACCTGAAGTGGATCCTCAGATATCAGACTTATTTCATCTGACGGACCATTGCCATTCCGTTGATAACTTTCTGAAGTGGCGCGAGCCGCAAATGAGGCGACTCGTTGGGCCCTGGACCCTGCAAATGGTACAATTTTGGCAACCTATTACCATTTTTGATAACCTACCGAAGAATCCTTTGGGCTTGGTTTCATTTGCACTGGCGCTCTTGGTTCGCTTCGGGTTGTGCTGGAATGATATTCATTAAAAAAACGCTGAATAAACTATTCAAATGTTACTTAATTGATCTTAATATTTATATTCAGGGCATTAATTCTAGCTCTAGCGTTGAAATAATCATTAATTTGGCATTAGAAAATTAACCCTAAGTTCAAAATTGGCATAATTACCGAAAACTCTAAAATATAAGCCCATGGACTTCTATTTTCGATACCCAAATGAAAAAATCGAATTTTCAAACCGCCATAACTCCCCACCTAATGATCATAACCACTTCAAAATTAAGAATAAACCCTCCATTTTATACATTCTAAAGACACCATGAAGCTTTTTCTGTGATGATCTGAGTTGGGTAATGTGTAGTTTTGGCAGTTGGGGATGGACTTCTATTATAGAGGGATCTCTGTTTTAGATTTTGCGGTATTATGGCACCTGGAATCTGCGACCGATCGTTCGGGCCGTATCGTCGTCCGAGCGGCGCGTCGCGGCTCGTCTCTCGGTCGACTGCAGACCCGTAGTTGCGGAACCGCTTGCTGCGCCTGCTGTGTGACAGGCGCTTGGACTGCCGACTTGGCACGGACTCGGACCCGTAGCGATCGGGGTTGTCGATCCGCACGCTGGTCCCGCTCCCGTATCGATTCTGCACGACTCTTCCTGATAGCGACTATATTCAAGCATTGTATCTTTTAAAAATGAAGGATAGGAAAAAGCTCAACTCCAATGCTAAAAATCAGACATATGACTTCCGGGCCTGGGATGGTGAGTTTTTGCAAATGTCTCTCATCGTATGAGGCATAATAGTAGCATGAAACCTGTTCGAAGTGAAAATTTATGCTAATTTCGTAATTTTTATAACGAGGCATGGAAGCGATATGTATGATAAGGATGCGAAACTAATAGTTATAAATTGAAGTTGAGATAAAATACATCAAGAGAACTAACTTATAAGCCTGAGCAAATTTCGGTATCTTGGGAATGACCCTTCGTTCCCAACCCAAGATGAAATGTCGCGACATTAGCTTAGCGATCTCGACCCAAGCATTGCAAAATCGTTGTCTTTCTTCGGAGGTCAAAGGCCCTGATGTTCGTCTGGCGGAGACTGTGTCAGTAATTACCTAAAATGACTATTTGAAAATCGCGAAACCACGAGGCACGCGAGACATAGCGTGAAATAGTATAGGGTTAGGGTAGGGTATGGGGGATGCTAGGCTTTCTTTTACCAAACTATTTCTCAATATCTCATGGTTACCAAGTTGCTCCCAAAATTTAAAACAAAGAATGGGTGAAGATAAAACTTCTAAATATGGCAATTAATAAAAGTAGTACCACAAGAATTTAACGAATATGCATATTTTGAGTCAATTAAAAAGTAATAGCTTACTCATAAAAGTGTAGGGTAGGGATTTAATAATAGGATGTTGGATATCAGACTTTTCAGTTCAGAAAATTCATATCATGATAATTTTATAGACTGTTTGCGGTACTACTTTTATTAATTGCCAACAATATGATCATTATTATGAAATATCTCGGAAGAAAATACAATATTTTCAAGTTCGAGTTGCTAAGATAATAAAAACTGAATAATACGTGATACTATGAAAATATATATTGGAGAAAGGATATGATGCTTTTAAATAGTCTCCGAAATTGCGTACCTCAGGCAGCAATTTAAAGAGCATGTCGAAATTGTCAGGGCTAATCCTGCTAGCTATAGCCCTGTGAAGACCTCCTATTTGTTGGAGAGTTTCCACGAAATTCCCGGGAGTCGTCGAGGAATCGGGCTGCGGATCGGCGTACGTGGCTACCGCTTGAGCCAACGTCTAAAATTTAAAAGATTACGATAATTACAGTAATCCTCTGAATTTGCACGTTCATTATGAACCAGTTCAGGCGTTAATTGCAATACAACTAAGTATGAACGCCCTCCATAAGATATGTTAAACGTCTTTTTGCCTGAATTATTTTACAATTTAACTTTTACGGCTACCATCCTATTATCCCGTATAACTTGAAATCATCATAATAGGATATATACGTATTTAAAAGTGATACTATTTTGATAGTTACTTTTACATTAACCTCTTTTTATAAATTTATGACGTAGAGTATGCATGAAATCATCCAGTCAAAAATTGACTTATGTCTTATTAAATGATGTGTGAATTTGTTTTTTTTTTCGAAAAAAAAGTTGTGCATATCTTAGCGAATCTAGGTGTTCGATGGGGAATTATATACATGGAAATTCTTCAAATAAGAAATAATTTATGCGATAATTGTTAAGACCAAATGATTAACAGGGAGAGAAATGAGATTGCTTCGACCTTAGATTGGATATTATAATGAGACGCAGGTGCGCGCATTTGCACAAAGGTTACATATATCGAGAGTTTTCTGCAAAATGTGAGGGAGGAAAGGGAGATATATGAAAATTTGGGGATAGATGAAAATTCAAGAAATATATGAAATCCTAAAATATAGGAAAATTGTTGGTCCAACTTAAGCTTGAATAGGGTTAGCCAAAATGCTTATATAGTCGATTGAGAGAGAACACGCCGATATTAAAAAATTACACGCTATTCATCTCTCGTTTCTCTTCGACGCGACTCATTATTTCATTCCTCCAAATTCGATTTTTGTTGCTGCACGAATATTGACTTTCTCGCCAATTAACGATGGTATTAAATGGTACATTTTTTTTCGAAATTTTAAATAGATATATCACATTTGATACCTGCTCTAAAGCCAGGACGATTTTCTTCATACGGTTATCACGTTTCCAGGCGTCTCCAGATGTGGCGTCAAAATTTAGTTTCAACGAAGGTCGATAGCTGAAGAGCTTTTCGAACGCTCTAAGGCCCATGTCGAAGAGACTGAACTTTAATTCTTGTCTACTTTAAATGACGTCATAGCGTCACTAAATTAAATAATAGGCGTTATAATTAAGATATATGAGCATCATGGCTTCATTTAATGAAACATATGGGGCTATTATTAAATAGTATGACGTCTGGCGTTATTCAATAAAAATAGGGCGCCCCAAAAACTTACCATGCGAAATTATCCGGCCATGTATCGTAGACTAATTTGAGATCATTTAAAGGGACGTTCAAAGTCGAACTGGCGTTCGTGATGAATTCACTTTGCATCGAATATGGAGTGATCGACACTCCCGCTGGCGGTGAGGAATCTCCGTTAGAGTTTTGACGGGACATACTGAAAAATTATATCATAAACAGGCCTAGGGGGCACTTTTGTCAGACGAAGATAAACTACAGAGGGTAGGTCGCACAAGCGAATTCATAGGTATGATACCAGGTCTCAGGTTGCATAGACGAAAACTTTGTCTATTTATAGGTTGAAAAGAAAAATTTGTAATGATGATATGCAGGGGTAGATCGCAAAGGGCTTCTGACGATCGTCCTCCCTAGGACTGAGCATAAGCAATTTTAAAAGCTGTTACTTGTAGAAAATAAGCATAAAATGTCAATGTATCAAATTGTCATGAGATAAATTATCAATGTGAAAAAAGTCGATAAGAAAAAGCTGGTCTCCGTGCAAAACTAGTAATTCGAAATTTTCAATATCAAAGATCCTAAAATGTCAAAGTTATCAACAAGCCTTTAAGGAGAGAATGTTCATAAATAAGCCACAAGTGCCTATGCCTATCCCTCTGTCTGGCCGCTCAGACACCTATTCTAACTTACTCTATTTAATCTAAAGAAATGGAATTTCTCTGAGCTCTCTCCAGGTATAGTGCTATTTCGCCTAAACTCGTCCTAAATTTTCGCACGCTTCCTTAGCAACCAGATAAGGGAGTTTGCAGAAATAGTGCAAAAAGATAAAGATTTTTCAATACAAAGAACACGCTGGGCGGAGATTTCATAATAACCATCATAAATATTCTTTAAGATATCGCGACCATTTTTTTTATTTTCAAAAAAACTCGTATTTTTTGTTTAAGGATATTGTCTTGAGTTTGAATTTCAGAAATTCTTCTTTAAGTTTTAAAATTTTAGATAAACATTCTTCTTAAACATACCTCGTCCACTAGACTCTTGTATTTTGTGCTCTCAAGTATACTTAAGCAACTTATTCTTTGTGATAAAGTTTGAAATTTAAATCTTTACATTTAATAATAATTTCAACGTGTTAATTATCATCATACATGATGTTATCTAGTAACCAGCTGAAGTGATGAAGATCTATCCTTTCGACTAAACTGCTGAAAGATTGATGGAAATAGTGAAGCGGAGTAAGAGGGTAAAGAAAGAAAATGTCTAGAGTGTGGGAAAAGTGAAAAATATCGATTCTATGTTTCTCGCTTTCTTTACATTCTCCGCATTTTTCGAGATCTCTATATTTTAGCCAGCCGGTTGTGCTGTTGCTTTTAGAGTATATATCTCGATGTCTGGTGAACAGCGAGATTTTTGACCCTATTAGGACTGATATCTTTTTATTTGAGATTTCATATGTTTCAAAATAAATCTAAATTTCACATATCTTTCCTATGTATAAATTATAGCCTCATATATCCTTTTTCAAATATGTCCTGATTTCATATATCCCCTCTGAGATGTTCAAAAATAAAGCGATTTCTGAGACTTATGATAAGATATATGATGTTAGCATATTGCATATTGCATGACCACGTTCATTTTCTATGCCTCTTTCACAGGAATTAGCAACACCTTGAAATATATGAAAACGCTCAATTTGATTCATCGTCCTCACCATATAGACTCGATGATTCTATTATTCCATTTTGTTTTATTTATATTTCTATATTTAATTTTCTTGCTCAGAGTACATGCCTTTATATGTTTTCTCATTAATATCTATGACGATTCCCTCAATGTTCATTTCGAATCAATTTCATATT
The DNA here is from genome assembly GCA_964036155.1 of Diploscapter coronatus. Classification (NCBI taxonomy): domain Eukaryota; kingdom Metazoa; phylum Nematoda; class Chromadorea; order Rhabditida; family Rhabditidae; genus Diploscapter; species Diploscapter coronatus. The sequence continues at coordinate 79,162,456 of OZ038423.1, read as the reverse complement.
GATCCTATTGAACTTTATCTGAAAAATATTATTATACTTTACTGATTATTTCAGATGGTCAATAACCCTGCGCAACTATTAATAGAAAGCAATTCGAAAAGCGAGAAAATTAATGGGTCCCGTGAAAAGGTTGTCATTAAAATGATAAAAATGAATGAATAAAACAATTTAGAGCCTCAAAACATCTCATCCCACTTATCGACTCGCTTGGGGTAAGGGTCGATATATTGTATTGGCCCTATGTGTGTTATGCTTTACTGGTAAGTCTGGATGAAAATTTTAGAGACAACTTGGAAACTATAAGCCCTTAAGCCATGCGAAATAGTGTATGAGAAAAGAAGCCCGTGCCTTCCAATACCCTCCTCTAGCCATACATTATTTCGTAATGGCTTAAGAGCTTATGATTTACAAAGTCTTTTTTAGGTGATATAAAAATTTTTAGGATGTCGATCCAACGATATAACATTCTCATTAACCGTAATATGTATGAACTCGAATACTAGTCAGGTTTAAAAATGCACACATTCCGGAGAAATTTCCAAGTTTTAGCCTGAGTCCATATATTTTTCCCCTACCGATTTATCGCTGTCTTTCGCAGGCACGGGTGCAGGCGCGATGATATTCGCATTACCCGCCGGGTATTTACTGCATCGGTTTGGCGGGCGATTAGTCTTAGGTTAGTCTGTAAAAGTTCGGTTTATCCAATTTGTTCAAACTACAGCCAATTAATATGCCTATCCTTATGTTTATTCTTTTGTTTTCAGACCTACCTAAAATATTAAAAAAAAAAAAAAAACAACAACAATTATTTTAGGATTTTCCCTATTATTTTCATCAATAGCGACATTATTATTACCTACAGCAGCTTTGGTAGCTCAACATAATGATATTCCAGTTTCATATTTAATATTTCCTTTAAGATGCATTCAAGGTGCGTAAATTGAACCAATTTAGCATCTTAATTGATGTTTCAGGCTTCGCGGTAGCCTGCGTCTTGCCTATGGTAGGATTCGTTAGTGGGGCCTGGTCGCCCGTTTTTGAAATTGGTAAACATTTTTTATTTTAAATAAAAAGCCTTGATATATAAAAAGAAAGAAAACCCTGCTTTACTATGAAAAAACATTTTAATTAGCAAATTTAAAATTTCTGAAAAAGACTTAATTGTTTAAGCAATATCAAATTAAATATCAGGAAAATTCGTCGCCTTTTTGTCAGTCTGTAGCCAACTGGCTCAGATCTTCACCATGCCTGTGTCCGCCAAACTATGGTAATCGTCCATTTTGCCAAAAACTAAAAAAAATTTATTTTACAATTTAGTGTATCTCACGGTTGGCCTTCCGCTTTTTATTTTCACGGAATAGTATCGCTAATTATCTCCATCATTTTCCTATCATTTTTCACCAATTCCCCCACGAAACATCCTCTAATAGGCGAGAAGGAATTGAGCCTAATTATGAGTAAGAAATTCGCATAATTTTGCAATATTTAAACGTTTTGTTTTTTCTAGGCGAAGAAAAACGAAAAAGAACCGGAAAAATACCGTATTCGGAAATCCTCAGATCCTATCCTGTCTGGGCTATTTGGGCTGCCTTTTTAGGCAATGCGTTTGGGTTTCAGCTCATCGTGCAGTAAGACTAAAGTTTAAAACAGTTCAAAAACATGAAAATATTATAGATTTATGCCGACATTCTTGAATAAAGTCCTAAATGTGCCGATAGAGAGAACGGGATTTTCCGCGATGGTGCCCCCTTTAGCGCAAATCGCGATCAAAACCGTCGCTGGTGTGGCGAGCGATAGAATTACATGTTTTTCAGTAACCATAAACCTACTTTTGTCTAATTTCTAACTGAACATTTCCAGGAGGTCAATAAACTGAGATTATTTAATACGCTTGGCATGGTCGGATGTGGCTTATGCTTGGTACCGCTGGGCTATTCACCTTCGGATACTTCCAAAGCGACGACGTTCGCGATATGTAAGGCGTTATTTAAAACTAAGAACGTCGTATTTAAATCAAAAGCGTTATATTTGAAAGAAACGCCATATCTGATAAAACGGTGTTATTTGAAAATATGACGTTATAATGATTTGATTTTAGTCTTCTTCACCGCATCGATATCATTCCTCGGACTTATAACTTGCGGCTCGATGAAAAGTGCGACTTTAGTCGCTAGACAATACGCTCCATTCGTAATGAGCGTCGTACAGGTGTGACTAATTGGAAGAGGGTGTCGATATTCAAAATTAGACTATTCGTCTCTCATTTTTCTTCTACGCGGCTCACTATTTTGTTCCCAAATTCGATTTATAATTTGTGCAATTGAATATCGACTTTCTCTCCAACCAACAATATTAACTTCCTGGTTTTTTCAAATTTCTTGATTAATTTAGCTCGTAGCCTGCATAGGAATGTTAATAATTCCACTATTAGTAGCGGTACTAGCGCCTAATAATGTTCTGGAAGAGTGGAGGTTCGATTTTATATAATTTTACTTGCTTATCGCAATTAGTTCATATGTTTTCAAAATTGTCATCCTCATAATTCAATGTATCATTTTCACTATCTATAGCCAGAAATAGTATGGGAAAACACATGAGAATTTTAATTACTGATAACTATCGAATGATCCAATATAAACTGGTAATTCGGAAAAGAATCCCCAAACTCAATGAATAAAGACCTCCGCCCAATTTATCCTACCAGTCCTATACCATAATAGTAGAACTACTTAAATGTTTAAATTGGAGTTCTTTCTCGTTGGGTTTGGGGGCATTTTTCCAATTTACCATATAACATCTAAAAATGAATGTGATCTTTCTCAGATACGTATTCCATGTGGTATGTTGCGTGTTGATTCTCTCGAACGTGTTTTTCTGCGTGTTTTGCGACAGCTTGCCGGCCCCATGGACAAAGCCTAAACAAACCGACTTACCGCTGGTCTGCAGCTCAGGCGAGAAGAACGGATCAGTCGGGATCGCAACCGGAAAATTAGCCGAAGATAATCATCATATGGACAAAAATCATGCCTAATTCCATACTCAGCAAAAAACCGCTTGTCGGTATCGGGTGATGCTGATGCGCAGCTTTTTTTTCTGAGTATTTCATCATCTAAGCCTAATTCTGTCATGAAGATTAAGCTATTTTTTCATGTTATTAGTTACATAGTTCGCCATCTAAATCAAGTTTTCGCCGTAAAGGTCAACTATCTTTTACTTTTCAATGCTATTACTTCTTAAAAAGGACTAGGTTTAAATTGGTAAAGCAAAGCCTTCAAATTTGATGTAATTATTAGCATTTTCCTTACCTTGGCAATATACTGTAATCTATAATTTTGGACCGATTAAGTCATTTTAACAATGAATTGAAACTGTGATCTCATTCTAAGATATATACAAAAGCTGGTCGGGTTCATAACTCAGAAAATGGGGTAAACTAGTTGAAATTTTAACTTTTCATCATAATTCTCGATTTAACGATTTACTACGGGATTTTTAGTATATTCAATATGATTCCACCTTGTGAATATCTGTAAAAATTGAATATTTTAATATTTGAAATAAATTTATACTACTATAATAAACTGTATAGTAACATAGTAAAAGAGTCTATTCATACTCAATGAAGAATTTCTATCAAAGAGTCAGATAAGGTCACTATCGACTAACGTTCTTTCAGTTCTTTTCGAAATCGAAGAATCTCTTTCTTCAATCCGACAGATTGTTATCTCACGTATGTGTTACTTTTATTTTATAAATAAACATACATTTTCAAATAAAAACTCAAATGTTTATTCCTCAGGGACTTTGGTCTCCGGTATTAAGCATTAAGCAATTAGTCTAGAACCACGTTAACCGGACTGTGGAGAAATAATGTGGTTTTCCGAGAGAGCGGAGAGATTCCGGTCCGCCCCTTCCGGAAGGCAAACGGAAGACGGAAAACATGTGCGCACATGTATCTCTGCTTCTCCGCGTCTCTTGCCACATTTGCATCTGAGTGTCCAGGCTCTGTAGTCAGAGTCATTGTTCAGTCGATCTGGGACGGCCATGCACGTTCGGATAGGTTGCTGCTTCATTTTGAGCAGCTTTCTGGCAACAGTTCATCTTTCCCTTGCGGGTGTTCTTCAGGTATTCGAAGTTTTACCCATAAGTTGCACGGCAACTTGGAAACCTCAAGCTCCCAAGCGATGGGAAATAATATGAGAAAAGGATCGTTTTCCCTACCATCCCTCTCACCTTATTTCGCATGACCTCAGGACTTGAGGTTTCCAAATAGCCAATTTGCACACAGTTTTGCACTTGTTGCACGTTTTCTCGCCAGACGACAATTTTCGGTGTTTTATATTGACCCTCAGCAACAACGCGCCTACATACCGACGTATGCCGTACAGCTGATTGATGGCCAAATCGAGAGAATCCAACAGGTACCGTAATCCTATAAATTAGCATAATTACGAAAATTGGAATTGAAATGGAAGGCAGAAGTCGGAAAAAGACCCCTAATTTCCCCTACCAGCACTATACCCCAATGGTAAAACGACTTTAATAGGCGTTCTTTTTCATTGGGTCTGGGGATATGTTTCCGAATTAGCGAAGTAGAATATTTCAAATATAATATCTTGAAATTCGTCCTTGAACTTTTAAGCTATCCAAAAACTACAGTAATCTTAAAGAAGATCGTGGCGAGACCATTGTTTCATCATTTTTGCATGATGTTCGCACATCGAAATTCCGTATGTATTCGAATCGAGTGACCAGTTTTTCATTGTCTGAAAATCTCTTCTTTCCCTTTACTATTTCTCTCACTGAATACACACTTCGTGCTCAACACATATGTGGCAATTTGTTGAATGTGGCAGCAGCTTTTTATTGATAGAAGGACTTAGGCGAATTTTCTGAATGGAAGATAATAGTCAAAATAGTCGATTTTTCTTACGTCAGAAGTGAAGATCAACGAAAAATCAATGATTATTTGCCTGTTATTAGGGAGTTCCCAAGTGGCGCAGCTATATGTTCGTTTATTAGAAAAGGACAAATAGTAGGCTAAAAGCCATGCATTCTCCCGCTATTTTCAACCTTTCAGATTTCTGGCTCAATCATATGAATTTAGGGATCTAGACTGAGATCATCAGTAAGTCTGGTCTACGATGGGGGATATTTCATTCTGGTTGACACTCCAAGCGCTACTGATATCGAGGCTAAAGATCTCATGCTGAAAGGTATGAAGATAAACTTTATTCTGGTAGAAATGAGAGATGTTTGATGAAGATTAAGCTTATTTTAATTCAAAAAATCATGAGATCAACTGTTTCTTAGTAGAAACCTAGATTTTATGATTGAAATCATGAAATTTTGGCGAAGATCAGCTTTTCGTACATAAAATGTTATTTTTAGGCATAGCCTCAAGAAACATCGTTCCCGGGGAAATACAATTCGTCTTAACCACTCATCCGCATCCTGGTATAATTGAATTTTATAGATTTTTAAGATTTTAATTTCAATAAATTGAAATCCTCAGATCACTTCGGTCAGCTAAACTTTTTCCCGAACGCCAGGCATTTCTTCGGTGCGTACGAATACTCGGATGACAATTATATGACGACGGAGCTGAATTTGGTATAGACATATAATCAGATTTAGGGAGGAGGGTAGGTCAGGATGGCGGCAACTGCTATATATCGTGATGGCGTGAGCTATTGTTCCCTACTTCCCTTCCCTCACCTATCCTTAACTATAGCGCATATGCCCGCGCGACATTACGACATATAGTAATTGCCCAGAATGTTCGTCCGACCTATCCTTCCCATAATATTTCGTTCACGATTTTATACCTCTAGCCTTGAATTTTAAAAACTTTGCTGCATTCACGATGAATCCATAAGGTCAAAATCTCGCTCGTGCGATCTACCCCCAGTATATTTTTGAGTCTGGATATATATAATTGAATATAAAATGTTTAAATTTAGAACGAAACGATGAAATTGTCGAATAACGTCTATCTGATGAACACCCCAGGGCATACCGCGCAGGATGTTTCGGTCATCGTTTTGAATACACCTTGCTGCGGCACGGTTGTTGTGTCAGGTATTTATATTTATTTTAATAGATCAAATATTTAATTATATCATATCTATTGAATTTTGCATCGTGAAACACTAATAACTTCTTACTTCTCTTCTAATTTATTTTAAATTTATATTGATTATATATGAGATAGTTCTTCATAATCTCAATTATTAAATTTTAGATTTATTTATACTTATATTAATTGATAAGCGATATACATATCTAGGCAGAACAGGACAGATTCCCCTTGTGTACTTTTTATTAAGCCAAAATATTCTGCCAAAATTTTTATGCGTACCACCCTTTGTATCAACTTTCTATAGAAGAATTGTTGATTTGCGTATCCTCTTCTCTATAACTTTTCGCCCTGGCTGAAAGTCTACCCAGATCTGGAGATATACCATGAAGTTATCGATTTTCCTGGACTTTTCTCCCAATTAGTTTCTCATAGTTTGTCAATGAGTGTCTCTTTTTCGGTTATTCTCGAGTTTCTTTGCGTCGTCTCCAGTTTCCTTGCGCTCGACCACTTGCGGAAATGCGCGCGCGGCACACATTTTTCTTGTGCCGTATGCCGGCCGGCTTTGTAATTCTTCATGTCCTTCTTGTTCACACCCAACCGATTCTTTGTGGGGGCCCTTCTGTAAACACACAGGGAGAGAGAATGAAGAAAGACATGCCTTCGGACACAACCCACACACACACACAAGGAAAACATCAAGGCTTAAAACTAACAATAAGAACGAGGGGTCATCTTAGATAGAAAAATGTGTGCATGTGTGAACACCAGATTTGCAAGAAAACAGCTGCAAAGATTCGTCATCATCTCTAAGCATGTGATGAGAAATAGTGATTAAAACTGGCGAAATCATTCACCAAATAAGGAATAACGCAATTCGAAAATTTTGCAAGTTTGTTGAACGCCAGGAGATTGATTTCTTTCCTTGATATTTGATCTCATAATTTCAGGCGATCTCTTCTACAATGAAACCGACGCCATGCTAGACTCAGGCGAGTGGTTTGAGGAGGCCTGGAATCCAGTTGAAGGTAAAGAGATAAAAATAGCTGAAAATAGATCAAAATGTTGATTTTCAGGAAGAAATAATCGATATAAAATTCTGTGTATGGCGGATTTCATCATTCCCGGACATGGAAAATTGTTTAAGTAGTTTACAAATTTCCAAATGTCGATTCATACTTGGAGTTTAGAGTCAACTCTCACATGCGAAGAAACGCTAACTGCGCGACGGTGAACACTACGAATTCTCTGTTGATCGAGCTTAAACGGCAACAGACTAATGGTAACTAAAATATATCAGATTAAATGTATGAAGTAGATGTCTAGATTATCATAATATACAGTTCAATTATAACTCGGAATTATATATAACTCTACTTATTATCATAGTTTCAGTAAATTAAACTTATATTTGCGTTGAACATCGAATATTTCAATTTATTCTCACCGTTTCCATAGTATAATTAAAATTAAAATGATATATTATAAATGTTTTGATTATTAAATAATTTAATTTAGAGCACAATAACATCGTCAATCAATTCAATTCGTATTCTTCGAATCAGCAAAATTCCAATGGCTCGATGCCCCCGTGCAACAAAAATACCTTCTTCCAACAACCCGTCCCTCAACTGCAAACTCAGGCCACTACTACTACTGTAAGAATTGGAAAAATCGATAAATTTCTACTATAAAGCTTGAAAAACCAATATTATATCCATTGACACATGCGCCATTTATTTATAATCAGCATAAACATAAAGTATCTATATCGTTATCATTGCAAATGATTAATATTTTATTATTGTGACGTCATAGAGTCGATATTCATTAATTGCGACGTCATTTAAAAGCCTAACGTGGAGCCCCTATACGATCTCTAAACTTGCGCGCACTAGACAGGCAAAAGAAAAAAACATTGCGCGCTTTAGATCTGAAGTGCTTAAGCAGAAGAGGGCCTCTTAAGGTGGACTTGATACGTGAAACGAAACGAAAATTGCGCGATTTAAAATAATAATTATACTTAAATTTGAATTTATATTCCAGACGACCACACCCATTCCTAAATTAAGTGATGAAACTGCAACGCCTAAACTGTCAATTCAATGGGCTGATGGTATGTATTATAATATTCAATAATAATTTCGACTTTTTATTGCTGATGCCGAAATCTGGGAGGCGTGCAAAGTGGTGCACGGTTATTTTTGGTGGTTAGAAAAGCGAGAAATAGCACGCGAAAAGGGGAGAGACTGGCCTAAAATCCAGTCTTTCTGCCCCTCTTTTTCGACCTCTCAGATTTCGACATCAACAATAATAATAATAATAAATACTATATGTTTCTAATATAAGTAGATGTTTAGAAAATGTTCGGTATTTTAACTCCAGATTTTAAATAAAATCATAGGCTTCTTAATAGAAATGAATGTTTAGATAAGCCAAACACATTTAATAGCTTGAATGGCAACAGTAATAATGCGGATAATTTGGCTCGACCAAATTACCAGCCTAATCCCAGCCATCAGACCTTCTCATCGCTAGCCGCCCAGACCTATCAAGCTAGACGTAATATATTAACTAATAGATATATTAACATGAATTTAATATATCCTAGCACATGTGCTAAGATTTAGATAGAATAATGGGCATAGATTAAGTCCCAAACTTAAATACTTTTTTTTTTTAATTTGATTAAAATCAATATTTTAGAATCCATTGCCCCCGTTATCGAGACCGCTGCTCAGCAATTATCGAAATTGCTGAACGTCCAATTGAACCAGAAAGACCCAAAAGACGTGCCCTTCCCCCATACCAAATTCTGGCAGGACACCATCAGTAAAATCAGCGTATACACCATTTCATCTACCATTTGTTATCATAAGCTACCATTTAGATGGGTCAACTACAGGGTAAATTGAGTACTGGTGTGGTTGGTAACGTGCCCGGCGGCTTATCTCAGGCAGTATTATCAGCTCAGGTACAAGAATAATTCTTTTTGGAAAACGTATCCACTATTTTCTTATGAAGTGAGTGAACCTACACGAGGGGATAAGATTAAATATATGAAATCTCATTTTTCAGTTCAACCCAAACCCCTTTCGATCATTCAACTATTTGAACGCTGCATTCAACGTCTCCTCTCCGCCTTCCGGATAAGCAGGGAATCTGGTATATCCGAATATATGTGGAATCTGGATTTCATATACCCCGAACCTTGTTAATCTTTTCAAAGTCTATCGCTTCGCTGCCTGTGATTTTGCGCAACACCCTTCCAAGCCATTCCTCCGGTTATCAGTTACGACTAATTTATTGTTAATTTATTTGAATTGAAAAATAAAGTATTTTCATAAGTCTTTATTAAATCTTGGTTTAAGATAAAATAATAAGGTTAAAATAAAACGCAACGACCAGGCCTTAAAGTTTTGACATTCCCATGTTAAATATGACAGCGAGAAGAGAGGGAAAGTAGCATGGGAGCGCACGGTGGCAGACAACGAGAAGAAAGATGAGAAAAACATTCGTTTCTCTTCTCGTTCTCTGCTACCGCGCTTTTCTATGCTATTTCGCCTTTCTTCTCGCTATCATGTTCACAATGGAAGTGCTAAAATTTTTAAGGTCTGGAACGACTTCAAACAACTCATTAATACCCTTAAAAATGAGAAAAACTCACGCTTTTGTAGGGAAAGAATAAAACAAAAAGTAGCCCTATCAAAAATGCTTAATCTAACATATTTGACAGTTTTCACAACTCACTTAAAATGGACAAATTATTTAAGGGAAAACCCAAATTTGGTAATGATAAATAAGATAATGTCAACGAAAAATCACACTTTGTCGAAAAACAAGGATAAAAAAATCACAGAGCTTAATAAGATGGGTGAATAACTTGTCTTTTCATACCAAAAGGGAAAATCATGTTCTATGCAAGATAACGCTTACCCTATACAAGTCTTAGAGAGTCTTAACCAGGAAATATAATATGTAGAATCTTAAACACCAAGGTAATAAATCCCATAGGAAGAAAACATATAGCAGAAAAGACTAGATCGTAGATGGGTACTGGAATTTGAATTACTGTAGTTAAATTTTTCGTCTTTGAAATGAGCAGACTTTATTATTGTAACAAACAAAACAGGGGATATTTGAGTGGGACAAACGCTTCTGAAACATCGAAGCCTTATTGGCTTCTAGGCTGAGAACTTTTCGATGTTTCGGAAGCTCTGGGAACAATTTTAAGTTGCAGAAAACTTTCGAAACAATCTTGATGTTTGTTTCGGGAATTCCGAAAGAAAACCAAAGGGTTTGGGAACATCTTGGCAAAGTGCCAGAAAATTGGGGAACATTCACTCGTTTAGTTAGGTGGGACTTGCGGGGGATTCCATGTCGACGTCCGCCACATTTGGTCCAGCAGGTGATTGCTCCTCCTTGGGTGACGTCATCAGTCCGCCAATTGATGCAGTCGGTGGGGCGTTGGTTTCCATCGGCGTCATCGTTTCAGACTGCTGCAGCTCCCCAAGCTGATCACCACCAAGAGGTAGGCCTTCGTCCCTGAAAACATTAAATTTTATTTTAAAAAAATCTAAAAAGTTGATAGATGAATATTAGATATGTGGAAATATTTTAAATTATATACTTTTTTAATTAAGATATTTTGTCAAAAATCCAAAACCAAGCGATCCTACCACTTATCCACGATCTGCTGCTTGCCGCTCCTCATGCCGCTCACATAGGCGCCTCGGCCGTACGACGCCCCTCTGAACCCGAAGTCCCGTCCCCGACCGACGAAACCGCGACCGCGTCCGGTGTGTTGCAGCTGAAAATTCAAATAAAAGAACGTTAGAATAAAATTCAAAAGGCGCCATTTGAAAATTCTGAACTTACAATAGCAGGTGGTTGATCGCCGTGCGCGAAGCGACACCGCGCGCCGAAGTGACATCCCTGGGGCGTTCGGAAATAGACGCATTGGCGAGTGGCGACTGAAAATCCAATATTACCGTGAAATAACTCATTTAACTTTTTAGTTTCTACACGATTTCTAAATTTCAAACCAAATTTACAAGATGACTCATTATGAGCAATCTGTCTAACGTTTCTCTATTTTATCAATCTAGCGTCCATATAAATAGATCGTTTTCTTATTATCTCTCCCTCTTTCCTCTTCACCGAGTCCCATACGACTCAGCTAAATTCACCCTTTCCTAACCAAAACCTATTTTGTAATAAATGATGTAATCTTCTGAAATAAAGAAATCAGTTAGAGTATATCCAGTTTTCTTATTTCTTTAGAAGTATTTTAAAAAGGCATTATAAAAATTAAAGACGTCATATTTTAAATAAAAATGCGTTATCATAACTCGAAAAATCAAAAGACCCCATTTTAAGTAAAAGGCGTTGTATAAATTTAAAAGGGCGCCATATTTCAATCTTTGAGCAAAAACAACGTACATCCCGAATCAAGTCGCGTCGGAAATCTGGTGCCTGCGGCTCCGAGTATGGGCATGGTTGGGGCGTGCACATCGACGCCAGTCAGCAATTGGAGGGAAGAAGACGATGAAGTACCAAACAGGTGGTCCGCCGCCGAACTGATCTGCTGGTAGGCTGGGATTTGCTGATAGGCGGGGGTCTGAAAAATGAAACTTCCATTTTTTTTTTAATTTTCAGATCTAGGGATGATGATCGTCAGAGGGGGCGTGCGTTGCTCAACGCTATGTATCCGTTAATTTTATTAAAAATAAGTTTTATTTAGGATTTTACGTATAGAGAGATTTTCTTGTATCTTCTGATATGATAAGTAGAAAATACTTGAATTTCTTGTCAGAATTGTTTATTCAGGATTTTTATTTTGAAGTCAAGCGTATTCATAGTATCTACCTCCTCACAACGCCATAGTAACAAAAAACATACCTGAGCCAGTGAAGCCAATTGCGCGACCTGAATGGTGGGTAGGATGGGCGTAGCGCTGCTCGAGGTGATGGAATTTATCGACGACGACAGCGAGGAAATGGACGAAATCGAAGGCAGCAGCGAAGAGAAACTGCCCCTGACGACGGAAGACGCAGAGGACGTGTTGCCGTCGCCACTCATCATACCCTAGAAATTTGGCATTTTACCTAGGATCCGTTCAAATTTAGTTGCCAATGCAGCTTGCAACTCGCTCGAATAGCCTGGGAAATCAAGAGAGAACAAGAAATGATCCAATTGCGCTCTTTTAATTTCTCACTTTATTTCGAGCGAGTTGCAGGTTGCAAGTTGCATTGCAACTAAGTCTAAACGGACCCTTATTTTTTTCAACTTTTTTGTTTCTAATTTTTTCAGACATTTTAAGATTTTCTATAACTTTTATTTATTAAGAATAAAGATGAATATTATTTTTTTAGTTTGCCACTTCTATAGAGATTAAAATTGATAGAAAAATAGGTTAAAATGCTCACCTTCTGTTTGAGTCCGTTGAGCAAGTTCTGAAGGCTGGCGGGGAGGGCGCTCGCTCCTAAGGCCGAATCTGCCGAGTTGTCTTTCGCGTCGTCGGAATCAGTTGGGGAGCGGATTTCCGTATTCTAAAATACAAATGTTTAGGGGTGTCGTAAAAAAACTTTTTAAAGGACGTCGTCATTAATCAAATTTTCAAAATAATGTCATTTTCAAAGCGATTTCACATAACAATACAAAGTGAATTCATATAAAGTTCATATATATGAAGATAGCGATATTTTAAAATGGTGTTATTATTTTTTGTCAATTTTCACCATATGTTCCTCCTGATCGTGTCCATTTCCATTCTCCTCTTCCTCATTTTCGATCGGCTCAGTCGGAATGGTGGGCGGAACGTATCGGCGTGCGGCCAACGGGTCGAAGTCTTCGGGCTCACCGCTGATTTCCGAGGGGCTAAAATGTTCAAATTTTCAACAAAAATCCTTTTCTTCAAAATTTGTACATTTTCATATTATTATCACTTTATTATGTTTGGTTTTCGATTTGGAATTAGACTTAATATACCTGATAATTTTAAAATTTTCCAACGCATATTTTATTATGATTTTATACGATTCCTTTTTAAATTGAATTTTAAAAGTATTTTGAAAAACCCACTAATTCGGATCATCGAAAGCCCGCATCGCATGCTTCTGTCTTTCGAATTCTTCCTGAAAGAAATATTCTTTTCATAGATTAAAATTTAGCTATTATAAATTCCTTTTCCATATTCATATCCTTTAAAAGAAAAACTAAAATGTCAAATTGGATTTAAATGTTCTGGATCTAGTGTACCTGAGCTGCAATACTATTGCATCCCCGATCCACATGAGGGATGTCGAAGCCGGAAGTGTCGATGGTCAGAAGTCGCCACTGAAAAAAGGTTTAAAATATTTTAAAAAAAATAAATAAATAATAAAAATAATAATACAAAAATCATAAACTCACCCTGACCTGCTGCTGCTGATAGCCCTGCCTGCCATCCTCCTCTCTCTCTTCGTCGTCTATATTGGTTTGTTGGCGGAATCGTTTCTCCATGATCATCTCGTGGTGCTTCATGTCTTCCGGTGACATGCGATTCACGTTGACTGAAAGAGATTGATCTCTTTTCACAAATTTAGATATATTTTTCAAATTTTTATCTCTGTATAGATTTGATCTTATTTGTAAAGTTTCAAAAATCTTACTCCTTTCTCCTTCTTCAATCTCGAATTCCTTTATAGTGGTAAGCTCTTTCCCTTCTTCATCAGCAAAACGAATACGCCTTTTCCCAGGAGGCGGAAGGTCGACCTAAATTTCGAAAAGAGTCATTGATACCATAACAATTTTGAAAAATAAATCATTATTACTCCCTAAAATTTCAAAATCCACACCTCTTCCTCTGGAATTTGCGGAGTCGGGTCGGGGGTGGGAGTGGGAGATTTCTGCTTTGGGGGCTTGGCAGGCTCCTCCATCTTCTTCAGGGTTTCAGCATCTTTGAATAGGCCGTCCTGAAACAAAAACGATTTCATAATCCCAAATGTTATATATCTCCCTTTAAAAATAAGAATTTTATATATCGCTTTGAAGATTCGAATTTTAAAGTTCCCTTACCAGAACACTGGTTTCCTTTGGTTTTTCCGTGGCCTTCGACTTGGTTGGCTTCTTTTTCTTGGGCTGAGCGGGCGTCGGCATGAGTAGGGCGTCCATGAAACCCGTCGAAAAGGTCGCATTGCTGTCTAAAGTATGTGTTAATTTTTAGAGGTTACTGTAGTTTTTCTTTCAACAAAAATATATTGCAGTTTTAAGAGTGCGCAAATACGTCGTTTTCTTCTAAAAATGACTAGATATTTTCTGAAAAAAACTAACTTTAAAAGAAAATCATAGCCGTTTTTCATTAAAAACTTTATTTTGAAACATTTGAAAATTACTGTAACTTACTTTTCGGAGAGATGATAGGTTTCTTCTCTTTCTCCTTATCTTTTTCCTTTTCTTTGGCGCCTGCTGGCGCAGTGGTGGTGGTGGATGTATTTGGCGGGTTGGTTGGTGGATGCTGGAACTGGGTTGGGATGGCAGGCGGCTTTTCAACCCTCTTCTTTTTCGTCTCAGGCGGTTTGATGTCTTCATCGAGAAGGCCTGAAAATCGCATTTTTTTATCTTTTTAGAATTTTGTTTGATCTCTTTTCGAAATGTTTGGATCTCTATTTGAAGCTTTTGACTTCTTCTAAAAAGATGACCTCTTTAAAAAATTGATTGGTAATTTAAAAAATCAAACGAACCCCCGTCCTGCCGTATAACATGGTACCTTTTCGAAAAAAAAGTTAAGAAATTTCGAAATTATAGATAAGATGGAAAAAGATAACGCGCATAGGTCGTTAGAGTGGAAAGAAAAAACGTATGAATAATCGAGATGTTAATTATAGAATCCTACAGAATATAGCATATAACGTGTTCTAGATTCAAAGAATACGGTATCGTCACGACATCGTTTAGATTCAGAATCCGCAACTACCGTAATCGACAATAAAATATATTCGGTTTTTGGAGAACTAAACTTCTGTACTATATGCACACGGAGATTTTCTTTTGAATTGAAACTTCTTCAACTTTATTACTTGTTCGTCAAATCGTTCAACGTTCTTGTATTGTATTCGTGCAACGACATATAAAGAAGTAGGGGGATACTGTAATTCTCTTAAAGAAGGATACTGTAGTTTTGCCTTCGAGACCCCGCCTCTTCCTCCGCGCGTCTCTCGCCTCTTTTCGAGGCGAGTCAGAGGGGCGAGGGGGAGCGAGTCCGAAGGCCTGATTATTAGCAAAAAAATCAATGAATGATGATGAAGAAGAAATCGTTGTGATAAATTCTGATGAAATAGAGCAAATGATAGGTACGGGACCGGCCCGTAAGAATCGGTACATGAAATACAGCAGGCGGAGGCTCGATTTCGATGAGGGATACCTGAAATTTGCTTCAGGCTTATTAAGCACATTTTTAAATAGCGATACTTTTCATCAAAGTTAAGAAAGATTACCATAATCTCTCGACAACAACGTTATTTTTCAAAATTACGGTCAAATTCGTTACCTGTCAAACGGTCCTTGGATCTATAGACGTGGGCTTTGTTTGGACGTCGCTTCTCCTTCTCTTTTTCTTTTTCCTTGTCTTTCTTCTCCTCACTTCCCGACGGCTCCTTCTTGGCACTGAAATCATACATCATTTCCAAAAATCGATATTACTCGGGCATCTTTAATCATATAAAAAATGGTTAGAGACGCAGAGCAACGAATATTTTTTTGCATTCTTCGAAGAATCACAAAGAATCGATAAAACTGATATGATTAATCATTATGAAAAGTCATTGACGCAAAGCACCCCACCTGTCTTTCTCCTTTTCCTTTGACTGAGCGTCGTCTTTCTTTGGCTTCTTCTCTTCTTTGCGGACGTCCTTTTTGGATTCGACCGACTGCGGGGAGAGAGCCTTGTCTTTCTCCTTGCTAAAATTCAAATAATATCATTTTCAGAAGACGTCAAAATATCGAATTTTCGTGACGTCAAATCAAAATTTAAAATTATACCTGGCGTTCACAGCCCTTTTCGCCGCTGGGTCGTTCAGATTAGACACTTCGTCCATCCACTTTGCAACACAAATGTTCGCCAGCTGTTTGATTTCTAGAATTTTTAATTTCTTGATTTTTCAATTTAAACTTCTTTTACAAATAGAAACAACCTGAGTTGGGCGAATTTTTCGCTAGCCTCTTCACCAACCGAGGCGTATCGTTTGAGAGCAGGAGTTCCATGGAGACCTGGGCCTGAAAAAAAAAACAAATTAATTTGAATTCTTTTCTTCAAATTTTACATTTTCTTAGAAAATTTTAGAAAAAAGCACTATTTAATCTTTTAGATAAAATAAAGTTGCTAAAAATAATTTTTAACCTTTGTAAATAAAAAAACAAGCTCGAAAATTATAGGAAAAAGAGCTTATACATGCATCAATTTTAAAATATCAACCTTGGAACATTTGGCCAACAAGTCCTTGAGCATGTCGGTATTATTTTCGTCCCTGGCCTTTCTGATCCACGAATTCATCAGCTTCCAGCCCGCCTCCGTACTGATTCTCCGCAACGCGGCATCGTACGCAGCATCGCTAAAACAATTACTGTAAAAATTATTAAATTATACAAATCCTGAAATTTTTCCCGAAGATTTGAAAATCTGCTCCATTCAGGACCCGTACCAGACTCCTCAGGTCAAGTTAATCTCAGGTCAGGTTAACTGTCTCTCCCAAAATGCAGAGAAGATAGAGCTAACTAGACTAGTTAACCTGAGGCCAATTTAGAGGGGAGACTTAATACGGACCCAGAATTAGTGGAAAAATGTAGCTTTAGGACAGATTTCTTAGAATTGTTCGATAACAAGTTTTAATTTAATAAAATGCCTATGAATATTCTACAACTTTTCCAACTGATTTTCAATGTAATACTTGAACATTTCAACTTTGCATTTTCATGCCATTTTGTTAACTTTTAATCATTTCATCAACATTTCACTTTGTATACTCTTTGTCTTGATTTGAAGCGTATACAATTCTTTATGAAGTTGTATATAAAAATTTACGAATTGTTAGCAATTTATGATATTTTCTAAAAAAAAATAAACTTTTCAAAGAATAAAAAATAAAATGCATTTTTACGCACGTCGCTCCAACATGCGCCACTGGCGCCGGGTCGGTGCGTCGTTTTTTCGTCGATGACATCCCTGACGTCGTCTTCTGACGTCCTGACGACGACGACGCCTTTGTGGATGGTGCTGGGGCGGCAGCCTGAATCGGCACGGATGACGGAACGACGATCTCTTCCTCGACGACGAGTGGAAAGGGAACGGCTACCGCATCCTGGTTCATTATCGTCGTCGGCTGCTTCTGAATAGCAGGTGGTTGTTGTTGTTGCTGTGGGTAGTAATGGGGCGCCGTGGTCATAATCTAAATTTTTAGAACGTCATTTGCGTAAATCACGTTATCTTTAATCTATTATAGGAAATACAGAATTTTTGTGCAGAAAAGTGATTAAAAATCGGTTTTGGGTTGCGGTATTTAAAAATCTCACGTATTGATGAGTTGGGTGATGTCCGTACTGTGGCATCGCACCAGTCATCTGCATTCCAGACTGATTACTGTAACCCTGGTGGTGAGCGTGCATCGGATAGTTCTGAATTTACGCCGTAAATATCGTTTTTCCTTGCAAATCTTCTATTGTTGTTAGTTTGTGCGAAACGATAGACTTTTTCGGTGAAATTTGTTATTCCCCACCATACACACGACAATTTTCACATAACGTTTTTCCTCATCTTTCATAAAAACCGGACGCGATTTTTAAGAAATTAGAAAAACGAACATTTTTGAGATGTGACGTCGTGACGCCATAAAACTGACGCCACGACGTTAAATTTCAAGAAAATAATCAATATACCACTTGCTGATGATTGCCACTATTACAGTAATCTTGATAAAGTGCAGGTGGTTGTTGGTGGTTACTGTAGGTGGCTGTCATTTGCATTGGAGCAGAGCCGATTTGCGATTGAGCATGATAACCGTAAACTTGCGACTGTTGAATCGGGGGATACGGTATGTTTGGCTGAAACACGTCATCACGATGTCACGAATCAGACAGAAAAACCAAATACCGTAATCCCAGACAGAGGAAAGAAAATGAAAAACAATAATCTCATATCACATTTTCATGCTTATATACAGAACATTGCATTTGAAAATGTGCGCAAAATCATTGATATTTCATGCGAGCTGTGCGAAATTCAAAAATTTCAATCAGACTTGTGCGTCTTCGAATCGCGTGGTTAACCGCATGAAGCGAGATTATGTCTTTTCAAGACTTCTTTTCTTATCTCGAAAATGCCCACTATCTCGTTCCATACAGTTAGCCGCGCGCAGTTCGAAAACGTTGCAACTTGGGCTCGGACTCGAGGTCAATTTACAATGCTTGTAAGTTCATTTACAAGGGTTGTAAGTTGAACTTGGGTCCAAGACCTGATTCTAATTGAATTTTCAAAATGAGTATGTACAAGAGGTAGTTTTGAAAATTCAAAAGAAAAACACATTTGGAGGCGTGAAAATAAAAACAAAGAAAACTCTACCTGATGATAGTGTGCCTGTTGAGGGGGCGGGGCATAGTTACCGTAGTCCTGAACGAGGTACTGTGTCTGACCGGAGGGGACGGGCTGATGATTTTGATAAAATTCCGACTGCTGTTGTTGCTGCTGCTGCTGCTGTGACTGAGGCTGACCATACTGATCCACACCGTTTGACGCTCCTCCAACAGATGAAGTCGAGGGAACGTCCATCTGGAAAAAATAGTTTTCTCATTGAAGTTTTTCGAAAAATTTTATTTTTATAGAAAAACATCGAAAATTTCAAATTTTTTAGCAATCATTTTAAAATTTATCCGTATCTTCAAAGAATTAATGAGGTTAAAAAATTTGCATATTACAAACGAAATATGATTTGTTTGAAATTGGCTGCATCTCCAAAAAAAGTCAATGAAATTAACAAAAATTTTGCATATCCAAAACAAGATAATTTCTGATGGAAGAAGATCGACGAAGAATTTCGAATGACCAACTTGAAAATACAAGAACTCGATTTGAAATTTTTGAAAAATTGCAAGGAGAGAGGCATAAAACCAGGCCCACGAAATGATAGAATCATAAAATTCTGAATAGGAGCTCCGAAAAGGAATAAAACAAAAACGCTACAAAAGAAGCATGTAAACGAGACTATTTTTGGACAGAAAAGGCGAAGGCGAAAGAGAATGTAGTGTGGAAGAATGGAAGAGAGAGAGAGAGAAGAGAAGAAAAGAAAAAGACAAACAGACTCCGGTGAGGGATCGATCGATAAAGTAGGCTATAGGAGTGTGATAAAGAATGGGACGGGGATGCCGAGTTTAGAACTAGAATGCTAAATGAAAAAGAAAACTAGATTCGTAGAAACCAATCAAAATTCGCACTTAAAAGATGATATGATAAGATGCGCTCTGATAAAGATAAGGAAAAGCTACAGAAAAATGATAAGTTCAAAATAAATAGCATAGAAAATTGATATTGCATCACGATGTAAGAAATTTTGTAGCGCCATTAACCGTCAACAACTCGGTGCTTTGAACGGTTCAACCATCTTTGAAATGGAATAGAGCCAGACTTTCAGCCAAAATAAGACATTTTAGGGGAGAGCGTGCGCAAGACAAAGTTTTTCTATAGAAAGTTGATGCATAGGAGGGTGTGCAACAGGATTTTAGCGGAGCACTTTGGCTTAAAGGGAGTACGCTCGGAAAATTTAGCTTAAACGCTGAATAGAGCGAGTAAAAAATGGCTGTTTTTTTCAAAATCTCCTTATTTTCAAATTGTCACCCACCATCTGCCCATTGTAGTAAGCTCCAACGTCGAAATCATCATCTTCCGGGTCCAACGAGGCGTCCGCCTGGTACATTGCAAACCCAGGACGAAAAGCACCTACCGTATCACGACTTTCGAATCCGCAAAATCTGAAACCCGAACGATTTTCGTGAAAATCCGCGAAAAATCATCAGAAAAAAACGCGAATAAATCGTCAAAAAATCAAAGATTTTCAAAGAATGTGAAGCAGACATGGAAATAAATCGATGAATCAGTGGTAAAGAATTTTACCTCCACTTGCTATTTTCGAAAGAAGGATATTGATCAAAAGCCACTTGATATCGGTAAAATCACTATTTTCTTGGAAAAACTTTGGTGGTATTTTAGGAGTGGGCGAAACTTTTCGACAAAAATAGTTAGAGTTTTTGCAACTCAACTACATACTTTTCACCAATATCTGGACTATGAATCGTGCAAAATCGATAATGAAATCCATTTTTAGGAAAACTTTATTGGAGCTTCGAAATGCTAATTTCGAGGACACATCACTTCATCGCGTGTTTTGCTATGTAAAAACCGACCAAATGATTACAGTAACCCACAATTTCATTAAAAGTTAAAATATTTATTGATTTTTTTATTAAAAAACGGAAAACTTCATCGATTTTATGGAATTTCACATATCGGGCCGCGTTTCGTAAAGAAGGATGGGGAAAAGTGGTCGAAGAGGCGTTTGCAGGCTGACATACAGAGAAAGCGAATCGATATTTCTCCCCTTTTCGTCTGCGCCTCTGCCTATCTCACATTATTTCGTGCATTCTTTCACTCTCTACACTCTCTTCTATGCTACTCGCTCTATAAAACAAACCCTTTTTCTCTAGATCCTCTGCACAAGACATGAGCGAAAGACGGTCAGAGATAAGCAGTTCTTTGAAGAAAATGAAGGATATTATAGTAATCCGTCAGAATCGAATGAAAAATTAAAAAAATTACATACATTCAAGTAAGTTTGACCTCAAATTCGGCTTCTAGAGGGTCGATTTATTATAGAAGATTTTTCATGAGTTTTTACGCTGGAGTTTTGAATTTTTATCTCACTTTAAAGCGATCTCATTGTCAGGCATTTGACGTGTAGGAGAGGCGAAAGGGTTGTCTTTTGGTTATTTTTGGCCATTATTTTCACTTTTAAATTTTCAGAATTTATTTTCAAATATCGATCATTAGGTTTTAATCAAAATGTAAAATAATAATTTTGTAACCCGAAAACTTCAACATGAAAATAGATGCGTTTTGAAACAAATATGATATTCGCTGAGTATCATTCCGTGGAAAGTTGATGCAAGTTTGTAAATAATTCTAGAAGTTTCTAAAGAATTTTTAAAAAGTAGCCTAGATTTTAGAATATTTCAGAAAATATATAGAATTTTGTTGTCAATGAGCGATAACTTGAGACAAAATTAAAGCGATGAAAATTAGCGCGTTGTTTGCAAGCGAATAGACGGCATCTCGTTGATTCTCAAGAAATGACTTTGGCGACTATTTGAAATTACGCAATGCACACTTCGCATATTTTCATCTCTGCATCATTTATTTTGTCCCAACTTATCGGCCATTGACAATAGTTCTAAATAATTATTTTTATGAGTGTATAAGAAGTCAACCTCGTTCTAGAATGTCCTAGAAAATATATTAATTTGTGTAGTTTTAAAACTCTAGAAAATTTGATGAACTATCTATACTCGAGATTTTTTTGAAACTAAAACTTTAAACTCTAGAATCTTCTAGAAAATATTACGATGGCTGATCTGGGGCATAGAATATATGTTCTCGAAACATGTAAATTGTAATCAGACAATTTAAGACGACGAAAAACGCCGCACCAGCCATATCGACGAGGGAGAAAAATCGCTGCCATAATAATTTATTCCTCTCGCCAGATTCCTAATTTGTATTTTTTTAAGGAAATGTTTTGTTTATTTGTATTTACCTGATCATCCAAGTACCGTCGTAATTCGTCGATACAAAATCGCAATTCTTGGATTATATCCGACGATTTCTCGTTGATTTCTTCGTTTAGCTAAATTTAAAATGAAAAATAATTCACCAGTTTAAAATTTCGATTTTAATTATCATTATTTCATGTTAGATTAAATATCATTTGTTAAATTACAAAAAGAACAAAAATGGTTCATATTGTATCTGAGAGGAACTTGAATTTGACATATGGAGTAATTTAAATCTCTATATGCTAATTTAATTTATACCGCTTTTCATCCAAATCTGGTCCTGGCTTTCAATTTTCTAGCTTCTCGTTCGTTCTCTCCTTCAAGCATTCTCTCGCTCCCCCCTTCCTCGACGCGTCCAGCTTTAGATGTCGTGCAAATTAAAGCGAATATAGCGCAATGGTAGTATGTCGGGTTTAGAAAACCATTTGGCAGCAGGATCACGACTCACTCTTTTGCAATATTCTTTGCCATATTTCGCCTCAAGAGGCTAGAGAGTTGAAATCAAGACGGGAAACGAGTGAGAAGCGAGAAAAATGAGAGCCAGAACCAGATTTGGATGAAAAAGAGTAACATATAATTAGTTGAATTTAACTTACTTCTTCCGCAACTTCATTCCCAGCCACTAAATTAATGACCCACGCAGGCGGGACGACTTCCATGTAAAGCATTCTCTCGTGAGCGAAAATGATCACGACTGAAACGAACACAGCCACGACAGATATCATGAACTCGACTAGCACGTACATCCCTGAAACATTTCCCTTTCATTTCTTTAACTCGTAAAGCAAATCTCCAGTTTGTCGATGAGTTCAAAATTTGAGCGTTACTGAAGTGTTTAGAGATTTAAAACACTGTCACATCAAATGTTTTAGGTAGTTGAGTTTAAAAGAGAAATTTCGAGAATTTAGGTAAGTATCCTGAAGAAATAGCCCATTTGATCATATAAAAATCAAATTATGTACAGTAAAAATTTCATAGATACCTGTAGAATAGAATTCGTAAAATTTAGGTAAATAGGTAATGATGCAAAAATTTGGCTATTTGGAAACCGCGAGATCACGAGACATAGCGTGAAATAGTATAGGGCATGGGGAGATGTAGGCTTTTCTTTTCCCCCTATTATTCTCAATGCTTCGTGTCTCGTGGCCTCGCGGTTTCCAAGTTGGCCAAAATTTTCAAATTGAGTGTAAGTATGTAAAAATGACCTAACAAAGGTATGCCCTCGGCACTCCTGGGCATCTCGGCGGTGACCATATCCAGAATGACGGCCATCGTCAACATCGTCGTCAGACCCAGCGAGACGTGCTCCTCGCGATTCTCGCATGTGACGCCGTGAGGCGTGAACAATCCGATATTCGATACGGTTACGATTAGAAATGCCGGAATCAGAATCACGACAATATAATATAAGGGCTTTCGACGCAGCTTCTGAATTGAATTTAATAATAGTTGAAGTTATTTTACTAGAAGGGCAACTCCTAGATACTTCCTGGCTTCGCAGCCTATCAAAATAGTATGGGAAAACGATTCCCACCTACTTTGCCCTATACCTTTAACTATGGGCTACTCCAAAACTGCGAATTATCCAAATTGCCTTTTTGTGAAGAAATAAAATTAATGCTCAACGTTATCTACGTGATGTTATGAGTGGGTATATTTTAAATGAATGCGATGTTTAAATGTAAATAAATGAAATTGAAATATTATACCAGGAAAAATAGAAAATCATATCTAAAATGTGATTTTCACCGCATTTTAGTATATAAGTTGAATTACTGCCGTAATCTAAACCATACCAATTTATAAAATATCTCCTCGTATTCGTTAAACCCTCCGACAGTATTGTTGTACTTCGTGATGACCTTCTCGGAAACGAAATCTAGTATTTCCCATTCAGAGTTGGTCTAAATTATTCGGATTTTGCAAAGATCGAAAAATAGCATTTATTTCTTGCTTCGTCAAGTAGTGTCGAATATCGGTTGACCTAAAATCCCCATTTCTTTGAGAGAATCAGGTAATTACCACACGACACCGAAGCCAATAAGCAAGGTTTTCTATATATGGTCATTTAAAAACAAAACTAGCATAAAGCTCAGTAATCTTTAAATTTAGATGAGTTCTTTATTTAATTGCTACTCATTCATGTATGTATAAATTTAGATATATCTTGAAAATTGGTATGAAGCTACAATAATTCTTAATTGTTTTAAAGATCACTGCAATTTTCGAAAATTGACATATTCTTACCGTCCCTTTGTATATCAAGGCGTTTAAGACGTGAAAGCTAATTTGTTCCGAGGTGTAACTCCACGAGCCGAATTGTAATGAACATGTCTGCTCATCGAATGGGAACATCAGCACTTAATTAGGGTAATTAAAATAGACACTTAAGGTAATTAGTATAGTTATACCTCTCATGGGGCAGGTGACGTCAATCAACTTGTTGAAATCGACCTCTACGAAGCCATCGTATCGAACTCTAGCGTTATGACGGACTAACGGCTCTGACGTGTCGACGCTAAAATAAAATGGCGTTAGTTTTAAGGTTAACGTCTTTTTTAATTTGACGCATTTTAAGCATGAAGCTAATCTTTCGTACGTATTGAAGATATGTCCATCCGGCAGCCATATCATGCTGGTAGGTAAGTTGATTTTCTTCAAATCATCCCACTCCTGAGGCGACCATTGCAAAAATTCATCGGTCCAACTCTGAAAGTTTTTTTTTTTAATTTTTATACCCTACCCTAAAAATGTTTGCCTTTAAAGAGACTTTTCGAGTTTTCTAATCCCCCAGTTTGTTTCTTCGAAGTTTGCTCTCAAGAAAAATGTCTACTTAGATTAGTTCACGATTTCCCGAAAACTGCTTAAATTTTTGATAAAGTACAGCTAGTTTTTGAGTGATAGGTTGACTCGACATTGATAAAAAATTGTGGCTTTATGATTTCCAAACGAAAAACTAGCGCTTTAGACCAAGAGAGGTAATTAAGTTTAAGTTAACACGCTCAAGTAATAGCAATAACGCCAACTTGTTTTTGAATATGCTCATTTTTCAAGTAAAAGAAAGCATTACAACGCAATTTTTAAATATCGATTCTCATACATGTAATTTAAGTCAGTTAAAAATAGCAAATTGTTAAACTCGCCTGCGGAAACCAAATCAGCACTTTTATCTGTTCTTTTTGCTCGTCCTAAAATTAGCATATTAAAATATACGATGAAGATCAGCCTTTCTTGAAATATGTTTAACTTACAATGTCCACCAGGCTATACAACTGCATTTGACTTGTGATATTTACGACATTTTTGTGATTTTTCACCTGAAATCCAAAATTTTAGGTTTTTGTGCTAGCTTTACTCACCGGTCTAGTATTCTGATTATAATTTTGCATCAGCGTGGTAACTAAATCGGCCTCAGTCCTTAAATTTGGTTTTTCCCTCGTCACCCGTTGTACTTCTTCTAGCAAAGTTGAGTTTTGCTTGGGGTCTTAAAACTTGCGTATTTAAATTTAATAGTTCAATTGTATTACCTGAGCTGCAAACTGCTATAAGCGTGAAAAATGGCAATAGTAGGATCATCCTAATTGGTACTCGATATGAGATCCGACCTTGGGTATCGAGCATTTAAATTATTAAATCCATAAATAATATATCTTAAAATCTTTATTTCATATATTTTAAAATAATAAAAAAGACCCTTAGACTGTATGAAAACTGAGGACATTCAAAACAATTATGATTCAGACAAATATGGTATAAAATAAATATTGTATGTAAAATAATCGAAGATCTCCTAAATCTACAATTTAAACAGAAATCTTCTAATATTTCGAAAGGGGAGATCTACAAATCAAATTCTACGAGTCTTTTGATGAATCGTCTTTTCGGAAATGATGATGATACAAAGTTGAGCAAACAGCGAGACGATAAAGAAAATATAGGAGGCGGGGAGAGGGCTCTTGAAATGAGAAAGTCTAACGGCAAAACTTTTCAAAGGGTAAGAGTGGAAATGGATATTGTTAGAGTGTGGAGAGAGAAAGAGCGGATATTTCCGACTGCTTAAGAAACGAGAGAAAACATGCATGGAAACTGATACGATAGAGATAACAGATAAAGATAAGCATAGCATATAGGTTAAAACTCAGATAGATCGATATATCATCTGAAAACATGACGTCGAGATTTTTCATCGATATTGTGCAGTATCAAAAACGGGCTTGGAGGTCTATGCTTCAGCACGCAAATGAAAAGTCTCGGGTATAAAATGAGATACACTTGAAGGCACACACGCTAGGCACAATCTATAGAGGAAACAATACCCAAGTTGAATTTTGATCCAGGCCACGCCTACGTTGGATTCAACCTAGGTAAATTGATTTTTGGAAACTTCATTCAATATTGAGACGAAGTAGTGTTGGAAGAGAGGAAAAGTGGATGAATTTTCAAAAATAGGTAAAAAATTTGAAATTAGATCACGATAGTTGCCGAGTTCCAAGGGGGTCTTCAATCCAGGGATAGGATTTGGGGCAGGATCCGCAAACGCGGAACGAGTGCGCGTACCGCAGACCGGAAGAAGGAGCGTACGAACAGACCGAGGGATTCTGTAACGCACACTTTTAATACATATTGTCTTATTTTACAACAATTTTTAATCGTGAGAAAAGTTGATCCTCATATTTAATATGTTAATTTTTTGAAGATTAACTTTTTTTTAAATTAAACATCCCTACCTCGCAGGGGTGGACGTGGTCGTTCAGCAGGAAATTGCACTGCCACGCCCTGAATTGTCTGACGTCGTCGACTTTCTTCGGATTCTTCATCCAGGATATCAGTTGGGAGTTCGTCACGACGTAGACGTCCGTTTTATTCAACACCTGAATTTTTTTACTATTCAGAAAAAGAATGTTTTGGTACATAACATAATTAGCTATGACCAAAAATATATGATCTGCGCGATGGTAATTGAATACTGTTTTCAATAATAAAGATAAATTGAAATATAATTTAGTAGACGCTAAATATTAGTCTGTATTAAGATGTTCAAATAGCATTATGACGTTAATAGAAACAAATAGTGTCCTACGTCTTGTAGCCATTCCTCTAATGCCTCGGCGACTTGGTTATCCGGAGCGTAATTCAGCCACTCGGCGTCGGCGTTCAACACAAATGGGGCTCGGTTGGACTTGTAATTCCTGTAGAAATTCCGCTGTAGGAATTGCTTGATCGTGATTTTCGTGTCATAGGGCTGAAATTTAAATTAAAGAAAAAGAAACATTTTTTCTGACCTTGATCGTTTTAATCGCAGACTCTTTCCACATTCCGTCGTTGCCTTGGAGCATCTGGAATTTAGGATTTCATATGTGTATATTTTTAAAAATATTTTGTGCCTTATGATATCTGGTTTTAATGCCCTATGTTTTATCCGAAACTACCAGATATTTTGGAACTTCATATATATCCCCTATTACCTGAATGGGGATTTCCCAGATCCCTTTGTGCGGTTTCTTGGGACATCTTTGCTCCCCGCAATCCCAGGCGATCGAGTGATCCAGTGTCTGAGGCCAATAGGGCCCATTCGAGACAGGCATCGAGCTGTCGTATTCGAACTCGTTTCGCTCCATCATCTCAAACTGATCGTCTCCTGAAATTTAAGGAGAACTTCATATATCCTACTTTTGACAGGAAAAAGCTGGTTTTCAGCAAAAATCACGACGCTCTACGAATTTTCGTCATTCTTTTTCGAATATAAAAACTTGATCTCCATCAATTATTATAATATTTTGCGATCTAGTATATCCCCCTACCTCCCAATATTAGATGAGGCGCCCGGATGCCTTTTACGCTCTCTTTGTCGGCATAGCTGAATGCTCGTAGGGAATCCCGCATGCCGGCCATTTCGTGACGCCATCGTTCAGAGGATTTGTCTCGAAGGACTTCAGACGTGATGGAATGCACGGCAATCTCCCCACCGCGACTATGCACCCATTGAGTCTGGATTTTATATATTCGTTTTTTTAATAGTAAAGGATTTCGGGCCTTCTGCACCAGTTACCCTCAAGTTATCGTTAATTGGCGAGAAAGCCGATATATTCATGCAGCAATAAGAAATCGAATTTGAATGAGCGAAATAGTAAGTCGCATAGAAGAGAAACGAGAGACGAATAACGTAATTTTTGAATATCGACGTTCTCTCCCAATCGATAATATTTCGCTTTTGATTCTAATAAATAATTTCATTTCATTTCATATTTTTTATTTCATTTTTAATAAGATTTCATATATATTTTCTTTAAATTATAACATTTCGTAGACCTCTTCAAAAATTCAATTGAATTACCTGGTCATAGTTATTAAACTGATGCGAAATAAAGAATGTTCCTCTGATAGGGCAGCCATTAGGGTTTCTCAACTAAAAATGAAAATTTCTCAACAAATTTCCGGTTGAACTAACCTTTCCATCGAATAAAGACTTGTAAATGTTGATGACTCTATCTAAATTTTAGCGGTAAGTTGAAATTTCGATTTAAACGATACCGGTAATAGGACCAGAAAATGTCAAGACTATCATTTGCGGGATCTCCTTCCTCTCCAAACCGCCCGGGATCTCCATGCCGGATCTGCAAAAGGGATATACGAACTCTAAATATCCATGCTTTATCTAATACCTAGAGCAATAACAATGTGGTAGAGCGCAGGAACCATCACTCGGGCAGGCCGTTAGGTTCTCATTCTTAGGGGGTGGCATCCTTCTGTTGTTATCTAAAATCAAATTCGAAAATGTTGAGTTTGGTTAAAAGTGGGCGGAGCTTAGATGACCTCGTCTTCGTGTCATTCCTTTGCAGTTTACACCGTCGGCGGACACGCCCCTTTCACAAACACACAAGTTGTTACGACAAATTGCACCATGCGCACAAGCGTCGTGGTTAGTACAAGGTTTACCAACCGGGATTACTGTAATTAGTAAAATCTTAGTAATGCTATCACTATATCCATATAATATAGTACAGATGAAAATTGCGGCTATCTCTAATTTTTACTTTATATTATAGGACTGGTCATTGTAAGATATTAAAATAGAAACATTTAGGAAAGGGGAGAGAAAAAACACGCTCATTAGATCGTGCGGCATTGCGTTGCTTCAGTTATTAATGAAATGAAATGATTACGTTGGTTAGATGGTATTGCACAGACATGATTAATACATTCCGAGTTTTCACCACACTTTACGTTTTCATCGCAAAAGGAGCCAGGTGGAACTGAATATTCTAATTTAAAAAATCGAGGTGAAAAATCACCGGTATTATTCCTGTAAAGACAAACGCCATTGATATCATCCATAGTAAACGGGCATTTACAATGGCCGTCCGAATCACAAATTCTTGGAGAATCACAGTCCCGGAAAGATCGGCATAATTTCGCTAAAACCGGTTTTTTTTTCTAATTTTCAAAGGTCATATGTAAAATTGCATTGTGATCAGACTTCTCAAAACTCGACCCGTAGAAAGAATAGTATGTAATATTGAGAGAGTAAGAGAGCATGTATTTCTTTCTTCTCTTGAAAAGGTAAACTTTTTGCGAGTTGAGTTTTGAGAAGTCTGATGATGATGAAATTTAGAATATGAAAAGTTTTGAATTTCATGATTGTGTACAATATGAAATTTCAATATTTTTCATACGTTTGTTGGCTTACGTTTCTGAACTTTCTCCTGGCACCTATCATTGATCTTCTCGAAATTCTCAATGCAATCACATTTATAGTCGATGCAGGTTGAGTTAGGCATTTTACAGTCAGATTGAAGTGAACAGGAGTCGCCTAACTCTGAAATTCGTTTGGGTTTTTTCCAAAATTTGTTAGATTTTCTTACTTGGGTAAGATCTAAACTCTAAGTTTAGAGTTAGTTTTTGCGAATTGCAACTTCCATTTCCGGTATTGAAGGTCGGGGGTAGGCACAGGCAATATTTGTCGCTACATACTGAACCGCCCTCGCAAATCGTGTTCGTTGAAGTGCATTCTGCTCCGGGTAGGGCTGAAAACATGTTTTCTCCTTTGAAGTCTATTTTCTGAAATAAATTTTTCGAATTTTTTCATCCGAAAATGATATATTCTGAGTTTTTTTGCTAAAATATGTGTTGTCGTTTTTTTCTGAAAACAAATTTGACCCGAACTTACCGGCACTCGTGTCAGTTTTCGCATAAGGCACACAGTGTCCCGTCGAATTGGTAGTATGGCCTGCGTGACAGACGCAGAAATTTTTCCGACAAACCGACCCGAGCGTGCAAGTTGTGTTACAGACCGATCCAGGGTAGGCCTGAATTTGTTTATTAAAAAAATTACGATCAATATTTAAGAAAATTTTTCATTTAGTGTTTAAGACACGTTCACAAGAAATAGCGAATGTCTCAAGAAATATGATGTTCTCTTTTAATAATGAAATACTTTATTTTTACTTAAATTAAACTTTGCGTGAAGATCAACCTATCCTTTCATTTATAAAGTAGTTTTTATAACTCAATAAATTGTTGATGAAGGCCAACTTACCCATTTGAAGGGCACGCATTTTCCTTCGATATAATGCAAGCCCCGTCTACATGCGCACCTTCGGTTTACACATAAAGCACCGCCAGAGCACTCAGAGTCCATTGTGCAGCCGTCTTCGGAATAGGATCGGAACGCTATTCTCGGCAATGAAGATGACAATACGCACGATGAGCGGTCGAAGCTAGAAATATTTAATTCAACTTTATTGTAGGCTTAATATGTGAAATGAGTTGAAATATTTCAGGACTAGGGCTATTTTAAAGATTACCTTAAACTAGATTCGAATTGTCAAATTTTAATTAATCGTTTCCGAATTTGCTATTTTTTAAGAAAAGGTATAAATTTACCTCGGTACGTAACCTTGCTCACAAGTACAGGTGCCGATCAAACAGGTACTCCCTCCGATGCATTTACTGTTGACGTCGCAAGGGTCACCTGGCCTAGCACTTCCCGAGCCACCATCCATAGATAGTCGCTGAGTGACAGGCTGGAGACACGAGTTATTCAAGCAGTTACCGGTATCAGTCTGAAATGTACGATCATTTAAAAATAGGGAGTTCCTAAATTATAAAAAAAAAAAATAAACATCATGAGCTTTTATTTGATCTATTTAAGCATATTTCGATAATCTTACAATTTTCATATTAAATGAAGATAATGAATGAGATGATGCCCTGTATTTTTCATCAAATTTTCGCCCCTCTCCAATTTTCTCGTTTCTTCTTCTTCTCCTTTTCCACTCTCTCACGTCACTTTTCCTAGACATCGAGCTAAAAACGAGATGTAGGGACAAACAACTTTGGTCGTAGTGATAGTGCATTGAGTATCCTCAAATCACTTGGCAAAAGACTTCAACTCTTTCCTAGAAATCATTTTTGTATATTTAGTTAGCATTGTTAGGTAAGAGATAGGCAAACGAATAGAGACGAGTAAAAAGCGAAAAAATGGGGGGAGCGCAAATTTGGTGGGAAATACAGGGTAGGATATCATATAGAAAATGATAAAATTGATTACCTGATATGCAGACACGATAATACAAGAACCGGAAACTTCAACACTGCCGAGAGGACAGGTACAAACTCCGTTAACGCATAATGAACTGCCGCCACATTTTTGCAGACAAGGTTCGAATTCACAGCGGGGGTCACAAGATTGGCCTAAAATTGTTTTATGCTAATTTAAAACAATAAGGTTTACAGTACCCGGTCTCAATTCGAATGCGTATGGTGGTGGGGTGGGTAGGGAGCTTGGCACACATTCGCCATTAAATATAGAGTAATTTGGCTCACAAACGCATAAGCTGTTTGGAGCACAGGAAGAGCCTCCTAAGATATAATATGATATTATTTAACAATAAAAAATCATCTTTATGATATTTAAGAAGCAAATTAGAGTTCTAAGATATTCAAACGATGATAGTTTGGAGAAGCACATTATTGTTATATATAATTTTTCATGGTTTACTATCTTAGCTATCTTAGATATCGTACTTTTAAGGCTACCCAAAGTGTCTAATTTTCATACCTACCTTTACAAATAGTGCCGGGCGTTTGGCAGCTTTGTCCGGGATACGCGTTGCCGGCAAACTGTACGCATTGATTGTTTGATAGCACTAGGTTGTTTGGGCATATGCATCGGTTGTTCACGCATAGCGACTGCGATCGACACATCATCGCCCCCGGCCGCATGTCGCACTGCTGACCCGGCATGCCGAAGACTGAATATGTTAATTCATTTAGAGGTACTGTACTTTACTTTATGATGGTTTAAAGACGTTACCCTATAACTTGAGTGAGTTTAAAGATTACTGTCATTAATTTTTTATACTAATCTTAGGGCTACTTATGTGGCTCAGATGAATGCCTAATGATAACAATGATTTATATGCTATTTTTATGATCACTATATTAGGGCTTACACGGTGAAACAACCGCGTCATTTTGCAGTAGTGAGGGTTGACAATTTTGATTGCAGTTTGGTTGGCAAGAGGAGGAGCACGAGGGCTGACACTGACCGTTAGACAAGGAATATCCCTGAAAGAGAGCGAACACTTTAGAAAAGAGATCAAATATTTACCTGATTACAATAGCACGAGCCCTGTTGACAAGACGCATATGAACCACATGGGGGATCACACTGGTTCTGTTGACTTTGACACACTCCCGAATTCAATTGGTAGCCCTAAAATTAGCATATTGAATTTAATTTAGACTTATCTTAATTTCATACCGAATTGCAGTTGCACGAGCCTTGATAGCAATAGGAATTTTGGCCACATGGTGGGTTACAAGAACTCGAAGAATAGGCTGAGTTTTGGGGGATGCACGAGCCTCCCGAATTTTGGTAGCCCTAAAACTTTTATTTATTCGAATTTAAATTTATCTTAATTTCATACCGAATTGCAGTTGCATGAGTCTTGATAGCAATAGGAATTCTGACCGCATGGTGGATTACAAGAACTCGAAGAATAGGCCGAGTTTTGAGGGATGCACGAGCCGCCCGAATCTTGGTAGCCCTAAAACTTTTATTTAGTCGATTTTTTAAGGGTTAAGTTACCGGATTACAATAACAATAGCTCTTCATACAGTAGGAGTTTTGGGGACAGGGAGGGTTGCATGACGGCAAACACGCTCCACTTTGCATTGAATAGCCCTAAATAAGTGGAGATCGGCTTCAAAATATCGTAATTTATGCTAGTTCTACCTGATTACAGTAGCATTCGTTCTGCTGACAATGGGCGTTATTTCCACAAGGGGGATTGCAAGAATTTATCGAATTCGAATTTATAGCCGGTGAACATTGGCCTGCATTCATCGAATAGCCCTGAAGATTACTTACTTTAAGAGTAGAAGTCAAAAGTTAGTATACCGGAACACAATTACACTGATTGTTTTGACAATAAGAGTATTGACCGCAGTTATTATTACAGCCGGTATTTTGATAGGTATTGCTCGGCATGCACAGACCATTGCTATATGAGTAACCCTAAAATTAGAATAATTTGTAAAAATTTTAGATACTCTGATTACTGTATTGCAACTACAGTATCCTCCGGGGTTGCATGATGAAAATTGAGGGCAGGGTGGGTTGCAGGAATTAGGCTGACAAAGACCATTTGAGTAGCCGTAGCCCTAAGAATTTAGGGTCTTATATTTAATTTAAAAGAACGTTACCTGATTGCACATACACTGTCCCTCAACGCATTGTGAATACTGACCACAAACCGGGCTACATCCTGTATCCCTGACTAAAGGATAAGCCAAATTCCCTTGACCGATAATCTTAGCGCATTGACCGTTCAGGGCTATCTGAAAGGGTTTAAAGCTTGTTTAAAATTAAACCCTTAAAAATACCTGGCCGGAGGGGCACCTGCACACTCCTTGCGTACAAATGCTGTTTCCGGTGCAAGTTGTGATGCCGACTTGACACATTTCACCAGGATCCGCTTGCGAATCCACGGAAATACACACTCCGTCCCTAAAAGTGAAAAATCTTCCTGTAACTACAGTAATCCTCAAGAAAATACCTAATCTGCTCTCCACCGGGACAGACGCAGAAATTATTGGCGCAAATGGAATTTCCAGTGCAGGTAGTAGTGCCTTGAATGCAGGGTTCACCAGGCTTAGCTAAATTACGGGAATGGGAAAATCAGAATATTTAAAAGTACCATAAGCAGTAGTTCCAGTTGGGGATACGGTAGGATTGATTCCAGATGCGGAGCACACGCCGTTTACTGGGACTTGACCTATTGGGCACGCACAAACGCCGTTGAAACAATACGAACCGCCGGTACACACGTTCGGATTATTCATACAATTTAGACCGGGAGAGCCTAAATAGTTCGCATATATATACTTTTTTTTCGAAATTTAGTATTGTTGATGCCGAAATCTGGAAGGCGTGCAAAGTGGTGCACGGTTATTTGTAGTGGTTAGAAAATCAGGAAATTGAGAAATAGCACGCGAAAGGGAGAAAGACTGGCGTCTAAAATCCACTCTTCCCCCTTCTCATTTTGGACCTGCCAGATTTTGGCATCAACAATAACACATTGTCTTACGTTGAATAGCGTTCGGGAACGACGGTACGCATTCAGTGTTGTTGACCAATGTTGTGTGCGAAGGACAGGTACAAATTGACGATAGGCAAACTGAGCCACCAGTACACCGCTCACCATTAGCACAGCTTTCAGATGGGTTGGCTGAACATACATTTAGTCACCCCAGTTTCAAGGATAAGCGAAAAAGCTGATCTTTATCAATAATAATGCATAAGCTTTGATTTATGAATGATATAAAATCGACTACCCAATATCCTAACACAAATTCCATTTTCATTTCGATGCGTAGACTGACAAGTGCATATGGTTCTGATGCAACTCGCCCCGCCATCACAAAAAGTACCGGGAGAGCAATATGCACCCACAGAGGCGATAGGACCGGCAACTTAAGCAAAAATTCCAGTCTCAGAAAAAATAGAAAACTCCTTACTGCGATTTCTCAGGATACAGGCTTGACCGGTCTAAAATTGCCAGGAATTTTAGAAATCTTGTGGATATATGAAATAATAATCCAATCTCCAAAAATTTAATATATGACTTTTATATTACGGATTTCTAGATATATGATATTATAAGTTGTTTTAGGATATTAAGTGTTTCTAAGTTTAAAAACAATTAAACCTTACCTGTACATAGACTCTAGAGATGCATCGACAGTAATTGTTTACGCACGAAGCCCCATCGACACATTTCACATTGCCACTGCATCGTTCTCCCGCACCAACGCCGCTCCACTCTACGGAATTTTCGACGGCCCTCAAAATCCGGTCCAGAAAACTCCGATCATTTGACGAAATTTGCCTTCTCTTTCTTGATCCCGAACTTATCGAATTTTCCGATATGGTTTCTATAAGAAGGGTCGTGTTGGTTAGTAGAGTTATTTTCAATTTCATGCAGAAATTAGCTTTTTTGTTAGAGTTAGAGAATTTTTGTTAGAAATTCACAGCTTTTTGTCTACCGACGGATTTTTCTTCGAATTTTGTTTGTTTGTTTGCCTTTTTTTAATTTACCAGGACTCGGTTCACATCGGTTGTCAATCAAATATAGTCCATCGTTGCAGACGCATAGACCTTCAGCGCAATGCGAATTTCCCCTGCATTCCTCGCCAAAAGCACAGGACGTACCGGGGTCGGCTGGAATCGACACGTTTTTTCGGAATATGCAAATTTTCATACCGTAATTTATGGGTATACAAAAGCCGAAACGGGACGGGGCCAGACCGGCCAGACATTTGCACTGGCCTTTCACGCAATGGGCACCACTTGGACATTGCAAGGACGAGACACAGTTGCGCGCTAAAAGCTGAACTTCAACAAAAGGCGTCATAGGACGTTACTTTTTTTTTTATGTAACGCCTTTTATTTGTATCATGAATGATGTCATATTTTAAGAATGTAACGGCTGTCTTTATGATATAACGCTATTTGTACAAATATGACGTTATAATAAATAAAGGGCATTATAGAGCGTCATTAAAAATAACAAAAAAGCGTTCAAAGTAAAAAAAACCAACCATCAGCCGGGCTAACGCAAGCATCGCCAACTAAAGCCAAACCCTCGGGACACTGGCAAAACGAATTAATACAGGCCGAACAATTCACACACTGAATCGTGCTATCGCAAGGGAACCCGGGTTTAGCCACTGAAAAGGAAGACAAACTTAAATCTGAAAAGCAAAAAAGCAAACATTTGAACAAAGTCTGGGATTCCTCAGTTGTAGGCATAATTGGGAGGATGGTAGGAGGCAAGAAGGGCGTAGGTGACGTCGTTGGGGTTGAAGTAGATGACGTCAGGGCGTAGGGAAGGGTGTAGGGTAACCGAGGCCTGGGACGTCGTGACGTCATCATAGTCTCAGCTTCTTTTTGGAGGATATCGCGAACTTAAGAAAATCAAAGATACACTCATTGGTTTATAATTAAACTCAGATAGAATATGATTTTTTTTAAAATTAGGCTTAGAAATCAACATACTTTCCTCAGTATCCTTGCATTCTCCACGGAACAAAGTAAAATCCGCCGAACAAAGACACACTCCATATACACACTCTGCGTTTTCGGGGCATATCTCCCCAGCCAAGCATGATGATAGGGGTCGAACTAAAGACAAACTTAAAACCACAAACAGGAAAACTCAATGTCAACCTTGAATAGGCCTTCTTCTCACGCAACTTCCATGAACGAAAATTGAATCCGCACCGCAAGAGCATTTACCTTCTGAACAGAAGAAAAGCTTAAGGTTGAAAATCTTTTACGTTGCTAAAGTTTAGCACTTTAGCAGATTTACATAATGTTTTAAAGTAGCAGGTAAAAATCTAGTTTGATATCAAATTATAAAGTTGTGCAAATTTAGCATTAAATAGTTTTGCTGCTACTTTATAATTAATTGCATCAAAACGCCTATACAAAAGTCGATCAAATGTAGCTTTAGAGCAGATTTTTAGGCAGTTTAAGCACTGATTTACCTATACACGTAGATCCCCTTTGGCAAATTCTCATTCGATCGCACATTTCGCCTGGTAAGACCAGGAAAATCGTGGGTAGGGTCACAAGGGCGTTTGGCGGATGCGTGGTGACGAGTGTCGGTGCGGGCGAAGCGAAGTCCGATCTGATGATGCACTGCGTCGAGCCGAAAATCCGGTAGCCAACTCGACACTCGCACGTCGAATTTGAACATATCGAATTGGGCACTTTGCAATCATCGGAACTTAAACAGGGATGACCCAACAAACCCGCTGAAATAAGCACGGCTTAAAACATTCCCAACAAACTCATATTATTGATTGGAAGAGAACGCGTCGATATTCAGAAGTTACACATTATCCGTCTCTTTCATTTCTCTTCTACGCGACCCACTATTTCGCGTCCAAATTCGATTTCCAATTGCTGCATGAATATATCGACTTTCGCTCTCCAACCAACGATACTATGATTTAACACAGATCACTTAACTTAAAATACATGTATAACAAAATACGATTTTTACACATAGAACACAGTCAGACAATACAGGGGAACATCGAAATCAAAGTCCTGGACTTCTATTTTCGGTTTAGTGGTATTATATTCTGAAATCTCACGTTTTCTCGGTCCGGCTATGGAAGAGCACACCCCATTTCGCATTTGGGATCCTGGAGGGCAGGAGCAGAATCCCCGATTGCAAACACTACTTCTTGGGCACTCGGAGTTATTTCTGCATCTCGATACGGACGATTGTGGTTGCGGCCGCGCGGAAGTGGGTCGGACCTCGGGCAAGCTTTTTATCTCCGCTGGTCCCGGACCTGGGGTTGGAGGTCGCAGCGTCAGCACTATGTTTGCAACAATTATTCCTTAACTCGGAGATTATAAAAAAGAAAAAAACCTTGTCTCTCGCTGCTAGGACGCGGAATGTCAACGCAAAATCCGGCCTCAGGTCGTTGATTTTCGCGACAGGTACAAATTCTTCCGTCACAGAAAGAGTTGCCGACGCATTCCTCACCGTTGTTACAAGACATGCCGATGGAGGCTAAAATAATCGATGAATATTATTGATTTTTAGACGGGATAAGGATAATTTGTTGTACATTCAGCCTGAACACAGGCGTTTCCTTTCGGCACGGTACCCTTAGCGCATAGACACCGTCCATCCAGACAAATTCCGTCCATACAATCAATCGTCTCAGAGCAGGATTCGCCGATCGCCACTAAAACTCAATCGTTTTCTTTAATAAAATACAAATTTCATGCAAAAATCAATCATATTTGGGTAGGTGCGCGCATGCAATAAGGAAACTAAAAAAGTCGCCCTGAAAGGTGATCTTCACAAACAAGTGTCTGGTAGTGGCTCACCTTTGACCTCAGCGGCACATTTTCCGTTGGAAATTTTGAACCCGATTTGGCACTGGCACCTCGATTCAATACAAATCGATTGACCCGTGCAAATGTCGTCAGGCTCACAGATAAATCCGGGTCGGGCTTGACAAAGTTTAGATAAGTCGAAAAAGTTAAAAAAAAAAAGAAGCAATGTACCGGTTTTTCTCGGCCCACAGACCCCATTCCGAACTACGTCCCCCTCTCGCGTACAATGGCAAAAGCCTTCCTGCAAAAATTTTAGGTAAGTTGGGAAAGGGCATTTTTAGATAGGCTAAAGAAAATTAAAAGTTTTAAATAAGTCGGACAAAATCCTACGGAACACTCGGATCCACCAAGGCATAGGTCGTTCTCCTGACACTCACCGCCGGCCTCGACTAAAGTTTTCGTCAAACATTGAAGTTTCTCGCATTTGCTGCCGACTTACCTTTCCTCCGAAAGGAACAGATCGTTCCCCTGAGGTAGGTTCCCTCCGGACAAGTGCAAGTTCCATCGGTACAAATCGATTTCCCCATGCAGCTATCGGAGCTGCCACATTTTTGGCCGGGCAGCACTGAAGTTTGTCGAAAATTCGAGGGTAAGCTAACGAAAATTCACTCTTGAGGATGAAATTCTTCAATGAAAAATGTATGAAATGCATGATAAATTGTGTGACGAGCAAGACTTTCGATAAGTTTTTAAATATAAATTTTTCTTCCAAGAACGATATTAAGGGTCTTTTGTATTCCACATTCGCTTTTTGAGAAGATAATAGGGGAGAAGAAAAAAATGAGTGGAATACAGGAGGTCGTGATTAAGGCGAGTTGTCGCTAGACCTTACCTTGCCTCTGCTGAACGCATTTCTTGTCCAGAGGGCGCATATTCTGGGGACACTCGCAGCGGCCCCTCAAACAATAGCTTCCCCCGCCACACCGATTGTTCAACGCTCGATTGCATCTCTCACCAGGCGGTATGATTGACACCGAGACGCATTCCTAATCAAACCCACAATGCTTGTTGTTGAAGATGTCTCGAACTTACCCCAGAAATAGTCTCCTCTCCCCGAGAACAGGCACATATTTTCGTGAGATAATCGCATTTCGACCCTCCAGAGCATAGGGTTTGTGTCCCACATTTGTCACCGGGTAGGGCTAACAGTTTTTTCTTTGAGATCTTGCAAAAATCTCCGTCCAACACCTACCTATAGTCAAATCAACGCACTGCTTATCGACCTCTTTTTTGTTCTTCGGACAGACGCATTTGTTGCTGATCGAATCACAGACACTTCCGCCCACGCAAAGTTCCTTGTTATTGCAGGGATACCCAACATGGGATCTCAGTCTTTCCACGCAGTTACTACCAATCACCTAAAATTCAAAATAGCGCCTTGTTTTAATAGGACGTCGTATTAATTAACGTCAATTTTACCATTTGCGTATCACTCTTGCATTCACACCGCTTCGTCTCCTTGTTACAGTAGCTGTTATCCAAACATTCTTCTCCTTTTGCACATGACGCCCCGGGAGTTGCTGGATTTGTGAATTTAAAGGACGCCATTTAAAAATATCAAGGGAGTCACACATAATTTTTGTGACGCCCTTTAATAGCAATAGGAGCGTATATTTTCATACCTGTAGTGTACGGAACGCACTCCTTATGATTTATCGTAGTCCCGAGCGGACAGACGCACACGCCCGCAATGCAGACTGACGATCCGGTACATTTAACGCCAACTCGGACGCACTGATCTCCGATATCGACAGTAACTCAAATCATTGATAGATAGGGGAGGAAAACGTAATATTTCGAACAAAGCAGATAAATATTACTATCATGCCATGCAAGGAACGTCATAAAATAATCTGTGACGTTATATTTTTAATTATGACGCCTTTTATTAGTATATTAATAATGAGACCTCGCTCTTTCTGATCAGACAATCGAATCTTGACGCGGTTAGTTTTCGAATACACAATGCAAGTACCATCCTCGTGCTCACCAAACAGACATATACATCTACAGTAATCCACAATTAGAATAGAATCAACTACAGTGTACCTTTTCATAATACAGGCTCTTGGTGGGGGACATTCGGAGTCGAAATAACAATCTACTGGGGGTGGCTCTATCACTGGAGAATTCAACGTTTCCGTATCAATGCATCTGGAGCCAATCGCGACGAGTCCGTCTACAGTAATCCAAATGACGTCACGGCGTCATCGTACAGTAATCCTAAAAGACTTACGCGGACAGACACATACTCCTAGCACATGATCGCAAATTGACGTTGGGGGACAGGTTAGCGATGGGTCGTGACAGAATCCAAGCGAATGAGATGAAGAATGACATTCACCTCGGTATGCTAATTTTAAGGGTTACGCTAAATACAGTGTCCAAAAATTAGAATACCGATGGACCCAATTGGGCAGAGACACACAGAATCGACGCAAGTAGAGCCTCCAGAGCATAGAGTTTCCGGCGTACAATAAGAACCAGGCATAGCAGAAGGTACGCAGAGACCGGT
The DNA here is from genome assembly GCA_964036155.1 of Diploscapter coronatus. Taxonomy (NCBI): domain Eukaryota; kingdom Metazoa; phylum Nematoda; class Chromadorea; order Rhabditida; family Rhabditidae; genus Diploscapter; species Diploscapter coronatus. The sequence goes on along the minus strand of OZ038423.1, from coordinate 79,121,584 downwards.
AATGGAGAGGGCAAAACCCACAGGGCATGTACAGATCTGTTAATTAGTTAGAGGCTAGTAAAGTACACTCGTTGTCATAATGAAGATCGGTTTTTTGTTAAATATTGAAATTCACCTCATCCATGCAAGTACTGCCACCGGTACAGTAATCGTTAGACGAACAGCGCGAGCCGGGATGTCTTATATTCTCAGGTCGATTATTGTTGTTATTATTGTTAGGGTTAGTGGATACTGTTAATAAAAAAATCATCAACCTTCAGAAATCTTCGTTAAGCTTACTTAATGTAGACTGGGTTACTCGGTGAGATTCGGCTAGAAATTTTTAAATTTAATTCTCTTAAGTTTAATAAAAATCTACCTCCAAGACACTCCCCATTATGCGACACTGTACCTTTGGGACATCTAATAAACTTTAATTTTAGGAGAAAAGTTTCCTGAATCAACTTACCTGCATACTTCTCTTTCACAGATACTGCCACCTTTACATTGAACGTTGACCACACAATTCTGGCCGGGTAGCGCTTCTTCAAGGCATTCGCCGTCGTATTCGACTTGGTTGGATCGACAGGCTACAAGTTTTGGGCATAAGGGGTTTCATGTATCCCTTACCATGAACACAAATTCCTCGACTATTCGGCATGTATCCCTGAGGACACCGTTTTTCGCACTTCATCCCGGTGAAAACCTGACCTCCGCTACATCGGCACACGTTACGGTCACATTGCATTCCACCGAAGAAGGCCTAATTTGTTTAATTATGGTAATTATGAGATCATTTTAAAATATTGCAAACTATTAAAGTACCTGGCATTGTGAAGAATATACGCACTGACCACCTGAAATCAAATTAATGCTTTTCTTTTTCTGATTAATACCTCCGTACATTCAAACTCTCAGGTTTATATTTAATAACAACCCAAAAATTTTCAAACTTATTTTGTCAATGAGCGATAACTTGAGACAAAATTAGAGCGATGAAAATTAGCGCGTTGTTTGCAAGCGAATAGACGGCATCTCGTTGATTCTCAAGAAATGACTTTGACAACTGTTTGTGCATACGCAATGCACACTTCGCATATTTTCATCTCTGCATCATTTATTTTGTCCCAACTTATCGGCCATTGACAATAAATAGCTACCAGGTTGAACTGTAGGCAAGCATTGCCCAGTCACGCCAGAATACGTCTCTCCATTCGAGCAGTTCCGTCCACAAGTACCGTCTATAGCAATTGGGAATGTTGGGGGGCAAGTACAAGTCTGCATGAAGCAGGTGGCTTCTGGAATATACTAATGCAGTAGTATCGTTTATTTCGAATAGTATGCTAGTTTTTCCATCGAAGAAAATTTCCAAACCTGGATATGCAGCAGTACATTGAAGACTGTGAGAGCAACCGTACCCGCCTGGGGGGATAACTGAAAAATAATGTCAGTATAGAGAAAAACATGACGTCATATATATTTTTAAATTTAACTTACCCTCCTTACACTCTCCCAACTCAGAAATCCATATATGACCCCTCTGCGTGCATTCATTGTTCACGAAAGTACATCCAGTACCACTTTGCTTCATACCGTAAACGCATTCACATCTAAAATTGGAATTTAAAAATATACCAATCGGATTCGAATACCGCAATCTTAAACAGAACGCTCCAGGCTCAGACGCGGCACATTGTTGGGTGTATTGGCATGGGTGGCCGGGGTTTTGGACTGAAAGTAGTTTTTTTGTATCAAAATATGTTAAAAGTTCATATCCTAAATTTCTGATATCATAATTTGTATCGTTTTATCAAATTTACAGGATTTCATAACCATCTGATGAAATGTGGAAATAATTTAGCCGTATCCCCATACCTGTCATGCAGGCGCCGGCCTCTGTGATGTATGTTTGACCAGGCGGACAGGCGGCGGCCGGTTGTAGAGCTAAATCGGTCTCATGAAATCCTCGGTCAAATCAATTCGCACATAGTACGGGTCGAGGCCCGTACCAGATGTATTTTTAACCGACCTTGGTTTCGGCCCAGACAAGTAGTGCCCGCATTTATCGCTCCGGAGACGCACCGACAAGTGCCGTCGCAAAATGATAGCGGATATCCCGCACAGTCGGAATCAGTAGAGCATAGAGAATCTAAAATAATCCGAATTCATATATTCATTTCAGGATTTAATATATTCCTTTTAAAAATACCTGGCGGTAATCCATTAGAAGCTGCATTATGTTGAACTGGAGCCCTTCTCCTATAGAAATTCGTCAAAGAATATCGATTTCTCAGGGGCAATAAGTGTTCATCAGATAATATCAAGTTTGACAAGGCAGAAGCTAAAATAGGGAATAATTAAAGCTAACTAGGGTAATTAAATCTAACCGATAATTAGGTGGTTAATTATAGGATGATTAGGGATTAACATTGATGACTCATGGAGAAAGTGGAAGACTTTACACTATTCGTCGGGGAAAGAGCATAGAAAATGACTGACATGTCTGAGGCAGAAATATAGAAAATGCAAGAAGAAAAGATAAAGTGTTAAAATGATAGATATATCAAAAATAATGAATAAGAAATAATACATAAAAAACTATGTCAAATTTAAATATCGAATATAAATATATTAAAATTAAGTATAAATTAAGTTATCTATATTATAAATATTAATTTAAAATAAAACTAAATATAAATACTCCTAACTACAGCTAATTTAAATATTATTGTCAATGACCGATAACTTGAGACAGAATCTCTGCATCATTTATTTTGTCTCAAGCAATCGGTCATTTACACTATTACTCCTAATATTAATATTTAAGTTAAATAGAATCAAATGAAACACTCACGCATGACACAAGTCGTCTGATGCGCTATCATTCCCATAGGGCAAACGCAAGTCCGAGAAATATCACATTCAGCCCCAGGGAATCCTTTAGAGCACTGTCTCGAATCTTCGCAGCCGAATTGGCCAGGATAAACGGCTAAAGTTTTAAATTTTAAATGAATGCTATAATTCTTAAATAAATTTTCTTTTTCTTTTTATAGGTTTCAAAGAGTTGAAAGCAATTCTATAATTTTTCTATAGATTCTATGATGATTTTCGAATTAACTTTATGATCTTCTTACTTATCGACTTCAGGAAATTTTAACAACATTTTTCTATCTTAAAGATAGTTGAAATTATTTCAACATTGGACCTAATTTTCCTATGTCTATATTTGGATATTTGATTTGATCTGAAAGTTCGACTTCCGTTTTAGGCTCTGTATGCCATAAGCACTCGAGCGCCAGCCGACACTTTACCGAATCCACTCGACAAATATGGGTAAGCGAAATAGCGCACGAGATGTAGAGGCGAAAGACATACAGAAAACCGTTACAGATGAGTCAAAGCGCATAAATATATGCCGGATATATTTATCTATTTCTTATCACTATATGATTATCACTTAGCCGATATATCAAAGCGATAAACAAAATATTGATAAGGAAGTTGCGAGGAGCCTCAAAGAAGTTGCCAAAATTTGATTTTAAGCTGTCGAAACTTCAGAAAAACGTTCAGAAGCCTACCTGGTTTACACTGGTTTCCAATTTCGACATGAGTTGACAAACACATGCAAATTGCGAACGAAGAGCAGAATTCGCCCTGGCCTCGGCATTCCGAACCCCCGCGACAAGACCGACCCAGGGTCGTACCTGAAAATGTTTTAAATTTAGGAACTGAGGTAAGTTGCTCAATTTTTGGAAAATATTTTCAAAGCTCTATGTCGCTATGTTAATATACGATTTAATTTAGCGATTATATTATATATATATATATTTTTAAAAAAATATATAATTTAGATATTTTTAAAATCATACTCTCTTCCGTAGCGCATGATCCATTTATAAACCGATAGAAGTTCGTACAAAGACAAATCCCGTCAATGCATTCGGAATTCGATAAAATACAAGGGTTTCTTCCAGGTAAACAGGGTCCTCCGACCTGACCCGGTAAGGGAAGTACTGTAGCTCGACTTGACTGAAGTCCTAAACTTAAAAGGGTGTAAAAACCGTCGATGACGTTGAAAAATCACTAATTTTGCTTACCGTATAGTAGTAAAAGTAGCATAGGGATGTTCATATCATAAATATCTCCCCGTTTTGCCTTTGATGGTATTTTCGTAAATGCGCTAGCTTCTGCACTATCTCTTAGGCTGTATTTGTCTGATTCTCTACGCTCTCTAAAGTTCATACGCTATTCTTCATTTTTCCTGAATCTTTACGATCTCTACAAATACAAATACTATTTCCAACTGGTCATCTAGAAGCTCTCTTCATAAGCATAAACGGGGACCCAGAGGGGGTTAGCCAAATACCCCAGTCGGCGCGCATATATTTGAACACCTAAAACAACACTGCGCCAAAGAACCGAGAAATAGTAGGGGAATTTGAAGAGACACCCAAAGAAAGAGCCTCACCTAAGAAGATTTGTCCTTAAAAGGTAAAGGGGTAAAGAAAACAATACGTGCCAAGATTAGCACCGAACAACTTCACCTATACGTGTGCTAAGCAAAATATGTGCAGCTTAAAATTGAAACAACTCTTCAAATTGTTTTCATCCATGGATAGGTTTAGTCACTTAACCTATATTCAAAATTTCGGCTGGGGGCGTTTTTCATTGAAATTTTCGGATTCGGAGTTAATCCCCGGATTGCTATGCATAAACTCCACGCGGTAAGTTCCTATATCTTGCTAAAGTCGTCTTGTCAAAATCCTCGTACCTCCCCATTTTACCTGATATTTCTTATTTCAGGCCTTTTTCGCGTCAACTTTTGACACCTCATCAAGCGAAGGAGGAAAACTCGAGCAAAATGAGATCTTATTACACGCTAAACGCTAAAGCATTCATATATCCAGCTGAGTTTTCCGCAGTGCACAGAAAAATCATGTTTTAAAGCTCGTTTTACTCGTCAATTTATTATCAACTTTTAGGCTTAAATTTAGCGGACACGCCCCCCTTTTGCTCAGGGGTTACAAGGAATTTGAGATACTTGCATATCCTCTGAGTAAATTGTATTTACAAAATTTGTATATCTTCAATTTATATCAGCCGATTTTACGAAGCTATGTTATGGCATGAGGCGAAATAGAGTTCCGATTTGCTCGCCTATTGTCTTGGAATTCCTCTGGTCAGCTGTCGTATGATTTCTTTCTCTTTTCCGCCTCTAATATCCACGTTATCTTCCTCGCTTTCTTACATTGTATTCAGCTCCCCTCAAATCCGCTTTTCGTTGATATCTATTTCTGCGAGTTTCAAATTTAACCTCTATTTAAAATCCTTGAAAAAGTGTATACATTCCGGTTTTGCCTCCTATCTTTCACCATTAAAATTCCAAGTTCTGAAAAATATAGAATCCGCTTTTAGGGTCTATCTTTTATCATAGGAGTTTTTCAACAAGTTTTGGTCCAAATCTACCGAGTAATTGGCTGGGATTTGGTTTATCCTTGTCTCTTAGAAGATTGCATTTTGTTCGGTCCACTTAACTCGGAATTCCTTACTTACTGAGCTTAAACTCAAGCCCTTTTCCCCCTTCTTTTCTCATTTATAGCCAATCAACTTTCTCTTAGAGAGCACGAGAGAACCTAAGTATTTCTTCCTGTCACTACGTATGCCTAAACTTGAGCTGAATTAATGAATTTTCATAACTTCTATAATTTTAAATTTTACTAAACAACTCATGGGGAGATAAACTGAAATTCACATTTAATTGCAATCTACAATTGACTTTTTACCTTGATTATTGATTTCACACTACGTCGGAACTTAGAAATGTCATTAGTTTTCATAGCTTTCGATTTAGATCTTACCTGATTGAATAATTTCTGACTGAATTACATAGTTTTCTTTAATTTCAAAGAAATATCGAATTCATGATTTTCGCGATTTTAGACCGCGAAATATCTAAGTTTTGATCAATCTTACTGCACATTTCTTTTGATTATAGATTTGACCCGATAACCCTTGCACAAATCTGTGCATTTTAGAGAGCATTGTATGACCTGAGATCTTGTTTTTCTATCGATTTTTTTTTCTAAGATTTCCAATGTTTCCAGAATTTAAAGTGAGATGTTCTTTAACGTTTGGACTTAAATGATATTTTCTTTCGAATATAATGATCTGAGATCTTGTTTTCGATTGCTTTTGGGCTATTCGGAAACCGCACGACATCAAGACCTCAAGATATGCGAAATAATATATGGTTAAGGTAAGGTATTGGTTGATAGCGATTTCTTTCCCCCACACTATTTCGTATATCGTGAGATCTTGAATGTTTAAACGGTTTACAAAGCTGCCTTTTTGTTGTTGTTAGATTTTCCATTCTTTCCGGATTTAAAAATGATTTTGCAAATGGAATTTCTCGGTTTTGTTTTGAATTTAATGTTGCGCTCCATTTATCTCTTCGATTCGAATGAACAAGCAAAAATGCTCTCCACGCGTTTCCGCTCCGATGAAAATGCGCAAATTTCAGCCTTAAGGAATTCGAAGGCTCAGGCCGATATTCCACTTTTTTTTTATTTTAGCCATTGGATCTTAAAATATCTTTATTCTTTTAAAAATTTATACTTTTAAGCGTCACTCTTTAAAGTGCTTTTACTCTTCCCAAAGATATGTTTTCTATATAACCAAAATTTTGTACATTAAATCTTAAATTTTCATTTGTATTCATATTTTAGGTTATCTAAATCTTAAAATATCTTCGCTTTTTAAAATGTGTATTTTATTTGAGCCCTCTGAAATCGAAAATATCCCCAATATTTCCGTCACAATCCACTTTGTTTATAGTAATCGCCATATGATGAAATTATAAATTAAAAAATAGTTCACCTTTAGAGCTGATGATCATCAGAAACGCGCATTTTTTCATTAAAAAAACTAGGCAGAATCATGGCAATTTGTATTTTGTTACACACATTCCATAATCTATGATGGAATTTGTATTTTCAACATCAAACAGTTTGATTTTTTCCATTTTAAAACTACATTTTTTACTCCCAAAAACCTTAAATTTCAATAAAATTGCCTATTTTCCTATTGCAAAAGCCGACCTTCGCTGATTTTTCTTTTTTATCTGTGAAAAACTGATCTTCATGGATTTTCACCAGATTTTCTCCAGGTGCTAAAATTCTGGCTAATCAAATTCGTAAATTTTTGTTGTGTGTGATCCAATTTTTACACACATTCTGAGCACTCATATTTTGCCAACTGATCAGGGCTTTTATCCCATTTTTCCATCATGAGCCTCCATCTCTGAGATATATCCTTGCCCTCCCTCTCTGTTCGTTCGTTTGTGTTGAGAAATGGCTTTGTTTCTCCCGGATATTTCAAATCCATCGAGTGTGATGAGCCCAGGGTCTAGGGCGACTTAGCATTACGACGAAATTTTTGCGTCTCGGGCTTTAGTCCAGTGGCCGAAATCATGAGTGATCTAGGCTTTATCTTGATCCTTGTTGTATTTTTTTTCCCGACTTGACCACCAATAGAAGTAGTCCGATATAAACGAGTGAAATATGTATTCTATTTATAACTTGCCATATGACTTTTTTTACTTATTTGACTTTGCATTTTCTTTTATCTTTTTCAAATTTTTAACATTTGAGATTTCATATATCCAGCAAATGGTTAAATATATCTAAAGGAATCCCCATTTTCATCCATCATCATTTATGAAATTGCCTAAAGCTTCCTGTCCTAGATTAGCTCAATTTCTCGATGAACATTTGTATTTACTCACTTTTCTTTGCTATTATCTTTCTGCATACACTCACTTTATTTTTATTGCATCTGATTTTTATGTAGAATAATGAAAGACGCCAATTTTTTCCTATTTTCTTTGCAAAACCCAGGTCCATTTACTCTCACACTTTGTCCATTCATTCGTCGTGCTTTTCTGACCACTCTCTAATTGCTCTACTTTTTAGGACCAAATATTGAGGTGTTTCATTCTTCGCTTTACTTTTTCTTGCATTAACTCAGAATTTTCAATATTTGCATATTTTTCTTTACTCTCGTTATTTTTTATCGACTTTTTTCATTATTTTTTAATCACATATTCTTCATCCCTTGCTTATTTGTTTCTGTCGATTCCTGAAAAGTTGAAATTTTTGATCATTTTTGGAAGTAAAGGCAGTGATTTTGAAAATTAGTTGAAATTTTCGCATTTTCAGCCTTCAAAAATGGGCGGCAGCAGCTCGTCGCACCACCCGCCGTCCGACATGATGGACCACCATCACCAGTTCCCCGACATGAACGTCCTCTTCAAGGACATCCACAAAATGATTCAGGTACCATTTTTGGTACTCTTTACCAAAACGTTTTTACCATTTTAATATCATATATCAAGTTATTTTCAAAATTCCATCATTTTTGGCAACTTGTCAACATCTCTGTACGAGTTCGTTATACCATTTACCAAGTTATTCTCTGAATTTACCATGTTTCGTATCATGTACAAGGTAATTCTCAGAATTTATCGTTTTTGGTAGTTTATACCATATTTTTGGTATCATTTTGATAACATTTACCAGAAAAGTCACAAAAGTTGGCATTTTCTTTCCTGCAGGTGGCCGACGACATGCACCGAATGACGGACTACATCATGGACCTGCGCAACCTTACCATCCTCATGTTTTTGATGTCCGCGCTCGGTGAGTTAATTGCGTTGGAAGAGGATAGTTTACCGAGTTTAAAGAAAAAATTGATCTTTTAAGTTTTGATTTTTTTTTTTTGCAAAAAATCGATTTTCCAGGAATCCTCTGTTTCCTCTGCCTGAGGGCATACACGCGATCCAAGTCCAGGAAGAGGAAGCGCTCTTTCGTCAGAAACGCCAGGTAGAATTAAAAAATATTCAAAATTTAGTATTTTTAATTAAAATTTGGCGTAAAACATTCAGATTTAAAATTTTGCATTTTTAAAATAAAAATTAGCATTTTAAGCTGAAAATTGGCATAAAAATACTCGAAGTTTGTGTCTTTAAATTAAAGAATTTCCATTTTTCCCTAATTTTTGAATCTATTGGCTTTTCAGCCCGTCGATCCTCTACTCCATCCCGAAGACGGAAATCACCGCTAATGGCAACGGCACGATGTCGGTCTGAGGGCGTCAGAGGCGTAATCTTTTAATATTTTAACGTTTTTCAAAAATTTTAAGGGCGTCATCTTTTAATTTTACAGCGCCATCTAAAATTTTAGAAGGCGTCTTTTATTTTATGACGTCCTTAAAATTTTAAAAGACGTTATCTCTTCTGTAAGTAGCACTCCATACATTTACTTTATCTTTTATTGTTTTCGAAGTTTTTAAACCTACGTCAATGAAAGTGACAAATTATGAGTTCCAGACTCTGCTATATATATTTTTTAAAGTCAGAGACACAGAGGACGTCATTTTGATTGACACCTAAATTCACACAAACCTTCACGTGTTGTTGCCTCAAATTTTTTGTTAGAATTTTTAAAGTTGCAATTTTCTTGATTCTTCTGATATTTATTCCGGTCTTTCTTGCCTTTACATTTTTACGACCTTTTAAAAATCCCATTTTAATGTTGCCAAATTAAAAGTTTTTGGCCCCCGTTCCCCTCTAGAAAAGCATCATATTCAAGACGAGTTCCATTGCCTGTATACCATTCTTGTGTATTCCCACAAAAATTTGATCACTTGCGCGATTCCTCCTTTCAAAGCCGATAACAAATAGAGCGCCAAAAAGGCACTCGATAATGAGTGTAAATCGCTCTACTTGCATTTTTGCTACTTTTGATTTTCGCTAATTTTTGTCTTAGAAGCTGCTAAAATCAATAGTCATTGATTTGATATTGACAAAACTATCAAATCCTCGGAAATAGGGCGATAAAAACGGCGGCCGCGAACGTCCATCATTTACGAGTTTTTTTTTGAAAGAAGGAATCGCAAGTGTTTATGTGACATTTAAAAATCAAGTTTTAGCACAAATTTTTTTTTTAAAGATTCAATAAATTTACTATTTTATTAAATTACTAGAAAATATGTTGATGAAGAATCGAAGTTTGGCGGTAGGAAATGCATGAAATTTGTATTTTACGTTAATTTATAATTATTAGATCATCGGTTTGATATGCGAAATTTCGTTGTATGACAATGATAAGTTCAATTTGAAAGCTAAGATCAAATTATACTGTATTAGAACTGATCTTCACGGTTAAATTTGATAATTACTGCATGTAGGGGTCAAAACCGAGCGTAGCGTCCATATAAACATCCGATGTTAATGCAGTGGTGGTCATCTGAAAGCTGATAATTTTAAAATCGAATAATGGGTATGGTATGCTAATTTCTATTTTTAATATGGCATCCTAATTTTTAACAACGTGATAATTTAAAACTAATATGCTAATTTTAGCCTACAGTAATCCACACACTTACCATCCCACATCCGACCCCGATCATAGGAGAGATGCTCATGATGCCTAATTGGTCGTGATTTTCAGACATTTCTCCAAGTTGAATCGAATTTTCGGCCTCAGGCTTCAGGGCGTTATTCTGTGCAGAATTATTGCCGTATGACGTCATTTCAAGGTGGGGCGTCTCAACGTCCATTCTCTCCATGTAGCCTAATATGATGGAAAATTAGAACTTAAGAAAATCAATAATTTAGAAACTCGATAACTTTACCCTTTAATCTATCCTAATATAGGAAAATAGAGATTTAAAAGTCGGTAACTTGAACAACAGAATTTTAGTGCGGTTTAATATAGAAAGAATAAATTTTCTTTGAAAAATCGATATTTAACAAAAATCAATAAATCCTACCGTAAGACGGACTCTGCTCGGTGGTGCTTCCGATTGGAGAATTACTGTCGCTGTCCGTCTTGCTCATGCCGCCCGCACTCTGAGTCCCCCATCTTCGTCCAGCGTCTTTTTTCAGTCTCTTCTCTTTCGCACGACGATTTTGGAACCACACCTTAAACATTTGGGGTATTTTTTAATGAAGCTACTGTTGATGCCAAAATCTGGGAGGCGTGCAAAGTGGTGCACGGTTATTTATAGTGGTGGGTTAGAAAATCGAAAAAATAGCACACGAAAAGGAAAGATTGGCGCCTAAAATCGCTTCTTTTTCCCCTCATTTTCGACTTCCCAAATTTGAGCATCAAGAATGCCTAAAATCTCACCTGAACAACCCTCATATCTAGGTTAGTCTCTCGGGCTAGGGCTTCACGAACATGACGCGCCGGCTTACTCGAGGCTTGATAGGCCTGAAAGATTTGTTTTGGCTCCATGTAAAGTGTTTTTTCTTTTTAATAAAAAGTCAGTTTTTTTGTTATTTTAATGGCTACTTGGAAACTGCGAGACTATAGCGCGAAATAGTAGAGTTAGGGTAGGGTATGGGATGTTAGGCCTTCTTTTTCCACGCTGTTTCTCAATGTCTCGTGGTCTCGCGGTTTTCCGGATTGCCATTTTAATAATGAAATTTTCTACCTGCTTCAAAATCTCCAAGCTCTTAGCCGAAATCGTGGTGCGTGGTCGCTTATTCGAATTGTCCATATCAGAGTCGGCTAAAAATTGAAAAGTAATAAAAATGGCAGAAAATACAGATTTTATGTTTTATGTGTTGCAATGAAATAGGATTCGGGTAAAACACATCGCCAAGGGAAATTGTACGAAAATACAAATTGGGAAAAGATGTTGAAATCATAGATGAGAATTGAAGTATTTTGAGGGGGTGACTTGGGAAATTTTCCATGAGAATTCCGGACTATTTTCTGACTCCCACACGAAATTAAAATAGGAAAAGCTCGAAGCAATGAGTTATATCGACGAAGATCGGCTTTTTAAATTCTAAAAATATGAAATACGACATATTATTCTTAAAATATCAAGTTTTCTATGGGAATAATGATGAAAATCAGCTCTTAAATAAAATCAAATAGTTTAAGACTTACATTTTTCTTTAGCCACCTCATAGTCAGCCTTGCATACCAGCCTGCCTTCCGAAGGAACCAGAAAATACTCGTCTCCAGTTTGGAGTTCGGTTTTACAAATACAGCATATAAAGCAGTTCAAATGATAGACGTGGTCTGAAAATCGATAATTTAAAAATAAAAATAAAAATATGGCTAAATTAAATAACACCATAAAAAATGATTATATAAAATATTTCATAAAAGTCGAAAATTAAAAAAAATTTTTTTTAAATGACGTCATATATTTTTTATTCTTACTTGCGGCTTTCCTTATGACATTATCCGGTAGTAATTCTTCACCACACCCCGCACATTTGGCGCCATATCTTCTAAAATTAGCATAATCTTTATTAAGCCTAAAACTTTTAAATACTTGTAAAAATGAATCCGGCAGTACATATTAGCCTCCCTTAAGTAGCAAGACGTCGTCAATAATAGATTGCAATCGTCACATCGAATGCATTCCGCGTGGTAGCAGCTAAGATTAAAATTGCGATATCGATATTTTAAGATTATTAAAAGTATGATATAAAGTTAGAAAATCAAAGAATTATTAGAAGTTTTTCCTTCATTGTTTCGTTTAAATTAAATACAAATTTTAAGTTTCAAAATAATAGGAAAAAATATAAAGTTTTCATCTAGATTATGTCAAATTTTACAAGTTAAAAAATCTGAAAATTATTGTTGATGCCCAAATCTGGGAGGTCGAAAATGAGGGGAGAAGGAATAGGGATTTTAGGGCCAGTCTCGCTCCTTTTCGCGTTCTATTCCTCGATTTTCTAACCACTACAAATAGCCGTGCACCACTTTGCACGCCTCCCAGATTTCGGCATCGACAATAGCATACCGCTCCAAAACCTTATGCACGTATTGCTCATGTATGGGTAGCTCACATTTTGAGCATACCGAAAATGGCGTGCCGGCTGCGATGGACGATAGGTTTGTCGCATCTGAAAGTTTCAATTTTAATTAAATGACGGAAAAATAGATTTATATTTTATGAGACCTAGTTTTTTACTATCTTTGTCTCGTATCCAGGAAACTTTATTCCACTGGAATAAGTTATTTCTTGGCTCCTAGAAAAAGGCACCAGGACACCGGGACACCAGTTAGAAAAAGGCATCGCTTTTTTTCTTTTCTCTTTCTTTCTCATACTATTTCTTAGAAAGGGTGGTGCTTTTTTCTATGAGCCTATTTCTTTGGAATATCTAGGAAACTATTCCAAAAGAATAACTTATTCGAACGGAATAAAGGTTTCGGGATACGGGCACTTAAAGCAAATTTCTTATCTCAGATTTAACTATAATAACTTTGAAATTGTAGTTTTTGAGTAAAATGAATTTTTTTTCCGGAGATCTTTCATAATTATAACTCTTAGGAAGTCATTTATATTTTAGGAGGGAAAAATTCAATATCGGCTGGCCTAAAAGGGAGATATAAAATGGATAAACAAGGATATTCTCTCTCGACAGATGTAGTCAGGTTAACAGGTAGTAGAAGCACATTTTGGCAGCGTATTTGCAAACCTTTTAGCACCTCTTATGGACGTTCTATGTTTAAGCATACAAGGATAAGCCAGATCATATATAATTCATTCGCCCTACCTTCAAAGTATACGCCCATCGATTGAAAATTTAAATTTAGGAAGTAAATAAATATGTTAGATATTTAAATATATTCAATCGTTTTAACAAAAATGCTTAGGAAATAAATTAGTTTCAAAAAATCGAGAATCAATAAAGTGGTCGAAAATTTAAATTCGAAAGGATTCAAGTCGGGGATTCACGCGATTTATAAGCTCTAAAGCGAAGCCCTAAGATAATCCACGATATGCGGATAAATTGTAGGTGGTAGTAGGAACAGTCATAGGGACGAACAAAAAACGGATGGATGAGTTCAGAATTTGATAGGACTCAAAATCAGTCTTAATGAATCTATATCCAAGCTTTAATAGAAATCTAAAATTTGCACAAGTCACAAAATATTATAAGCTATATAGCATTTAGTAATACCTGTACTTCTCCCTGCCGGCAAGTTGGCAAGATTTGTAATGGTCTGGTCATTCGGAATCGATGTTTCGAAATTTTCATCCTCACAAGTCTGGGGCATCATCATGAATTCTAAAACGTGTTAAAAGGTTGACAAGAAAAATAGAAAATATTTTGAAAATTTCAAGTTATAGATTTTTGAAAGTTCAGAAATTCATAAATATTAAATAATATGTCCACCCATATATGGGACAACCTAAGATGTATCGGAGAAAAGCCTTAAGATCTTGAGATATAAGCATCGCTAGTGCGCAAATTTAGTGATAATTCTGCGAAAATCCGGCAACATGTTGTTGGATTATCCGGTACGTAAATCGGCTTACCGAGAGAAATATATGAAATATCATTGATTGGAGAGAACATCGATATTCAAAAATTACACGCTATTCGTCTCGTTTCTTTTCGATGCGACTTACTGTTTCGTGCTACAAATTCGATTTTGAATTGCTGCATGAACATCGATTTCTTCTCCAATTAACAACGATACCAAGAGCCCGAGCAAAATTTCTTGAACAATGAAAATCAAAGCGCAAGTTTGCCAAAGTGCTTCAGCTTAAAAAACCAAAATAGCGCATTTTATATCTTCCAAAAATATCCATTAAATTCGCGAACCTCTCAAAATCATTCTATCATGATTTTGCAGGAGAATCTAGATCTTAGATATCCTAAATTTGATGATATGATAATCGAATCTCTAAGCATATGACCGAAAAATCGTCTGGTTTATAAAAGGAAATTCAAGAATGCCTTTATTCTGGAAGCTTTTCCAGTGCTAAGCTCCATTGTCCTAGCCCCAAGGCCACGCCCACTTCCATTTAGGCGGCCAATAGGCATTGGCTTCCATAGAGAAGATGCACAAGGTGATCTTCCTCTAAACTAAGGGGGCATCTTAAGACGGGTTACGGTAATTTCTGTGTTCTTAAAGGCGAATTCATAATGGAAAATAGGGATAATCTGAAAATCTTCAATATTCCAGCCTCAGGTCAAATATAGGCACGAAAGATAATATTAAAGAACAGATTTTCAATATCCTAAACAAATCCTTGGCTAAGTATTTTTCAGTGTTCGAAATATCACATATTATAGTTTTCTCCAAGTTTTTTTTTCATTTCATATATTAATATATCAAATTATATATATATCTAAAATCCCTGCAACTTAAATTAAATATTCCTATCTCAAAAAGTGCTATCTCATATTTTTATATCATGCTAGATTTTAAATAGACTTTTTAAGTTAAATCTTGCTATCTGGACTTCCCGTATATATGAACTCTCCCAAACAAGAAATAAAGGAGGGAAGAGCTATAGAGTCATTACTCTTGTCCGTCCTTCTCTGTTGCTGCCAGACATATCAATTAGGTAATGGGCAAGAGAGGAGGAGAGTGAAAGAAGGGAGTCAACCCCCATATATGGCAGTGCGCAATATGCCAGCCAACATTGCAGGACTACGCGGCCACCTGCCGCTACCATTCGCCCTACCCATTTATGCCCATTTCGCTACCAATTACGATCCATAAAATGGGACCCATCAAATTTTTACCGCATTTCCTCGAATAGTTGTCACTTGAATTGTAGCTAATTCTGGATGTAGCAATTATTTTCGATTGTCTTAGATTTATGCAATATCCTTAAGCTATATTATGTCAGTTTAATCTAAACTTAGTTTATTACATATAAATATCATTTCTTAAATTGTAGATAATTTTGTTTAAATATATAAATTATTTTAGACTGTCAGATTTGGTGTTACATTTAATTTTAATTTTAGCTTAGAATGAAAATGCTAATTATATTTTTCTAAGAAACGCATACTGTGGATATGCTAGTGAATTAAATTTTAATAAAGCTTGAAAAATTAACGAAGGCGGTAAATTTCTTGGCCCTGAATAAGATATTAATTATGCTAAGACAAAGGCAAGCATGATATATGGAAAGACATTTTATTGTGACACTTTGCAGGAATATCGATTTTTGATCTTTTCTGGGAACTACCGTACATCTTAACTCATCCCTGAGGTATCATTATTCACAACACCGTATTCCAAACGGGTTCACATTTCCATTCCCCTATCTTTTACGACCTCAGACGGAAAGTCGTTAACTTTGCAATGGAAAAATCGATTTTCCAGGGTAAAACAGAAAAGGTGAGCTGGAAAATTTGTGATAAGTAAATTTACATTTAAAACAAAATATTTATTTATTCAAAATTAACACTTTAGACTCATAGATTAATGTAATTTATGAAAAAATAAAAGATAAAATACTTTTTTTTTCTGAAATCAAAAATGTTTTTTTTTTTTTATAAAATCGCACACGAAACGGAACGGACGTGGTGAGTAGGCATATCGCCTCTAGCCATATAGCCGTTTTGCTAAATTTTAAAATAAAAAAAATAACCTTCAGATTTTTTCAATATTGCCCCTTTATAGTTTTTTTGCTTTTAAAGTTACCTCTTTAAAATTCTTTGCTTTAAATATTGCCTCTCTGATAATTTTCTTTCAAACTCACCTTTCTCTTAACCGAGCCATTAACAGATCCATTCAGCGATATATTATCTTCCTTATAAATCAATTCATCATGCAGCTCATGATAGCCGTCAATGGTTTGTTCTCCAGCTGGAAACTTCATCAATTTTTCCAAAAAAAATCAATTTTCCTACATCTGGGCCTAGCACACAGCTCCCAAACGCTCCGTCTATCGTTTCGGTCGAGGAAATAGGTGTACATCACTTTTCCCTGAATTTAAAAATATGTTAACTTCGAAGAAAATAGCGGATATCGCAATAGCTGGTTTTATGGGCGTGTGGTCTTTCTCTCCCTTTTCTAGCTTTTTCGAAAGAGAGGAGCAGTGAGTCGATTATCATTGAAAGAATAATATACCTTAATATCAGTATTGCCTCTGTCCGAAAATACGAAAGATTGGTTCGTCTTTAGTCCGTTAGCCTTTGCCGTGTCCGATACGTGAATTTTCACCGGCACCCCGCAGGCTTCCATTTTATTCGCAGTTGCGACGGATTCCCCGAAGAGACAGTATCTGAAAATTGTTCAAATTAAACAAAAATCGATAATTTTCTATTCTTATAAAGCAATTTCACCCCCAACCTACCTAGGCATTTTCATGCCGACTACCCCAGCCACAACCGGGCCCGAATGGACTCCGATTCGAATTTTGATGGGCCTATGAGTGATAGGCGACTGCACGAGTTTAGACTCCATAAGCATGCCTAAAATATCGACTTTTTTGTTGTAGTTTATTGATTTTTTAAACTATCGATTCTTAAATGTCGCTTTTTCCTAGACTTACCTATAGATACATCCAGAACTCGTTCGGCATGATTATCGCAAAGTTCAGGCAATCCACCAACAATCATATAGGCGTCACCGATGGTTTCAACCTTGTAGACGTCGTGCTGAAATTCGGGGAGTGTTAAAAGGCGTCATAGAAATAAAATGACGTATCACAATTAAAAATAAAAGACGCCCCTAACTTACCAGCCCAACCAGCCTATCAAATCTCAGATATAGATCATTCAATAGAGTAACGACATCATAGGGCGTGCACATTGCGCAAATATTCGTGAAGGTAACTATATCCGTGAACAAAAGGGTACAGTCATCGAATTCGCCTAAAATTTCATATGTCCAAATATCGATTTTTAATGATAGTTTAAATTTCCCTTACTAGCTTCCATCGTCTTCCCCTGCCTTAATGAATCGGCTACCGACGTCGGCATCAATTCGCAAAGCAATTCATCCGTTTTCCGCTTCTCCACTTCTAACTCATTTGCCAATCTCTTAAGCTTCTTCGTGGTTTCCTCAAGTTTCCGGCTGAAATTGATATTTTTAACAGGGACGTCACATGAAAATACATAACGCCATATGGTGTTATAAAGTCTTACTTCAGCTCAACTTGACTCATTCGGCTTTGATTCAACATGATCAGATCTCGGGTACCGTCGTGACGCTGCATATCAGATAGATGAAGAGTACGTTCAATCAAATCCCTGAAAAGATCAATATCTTTGAAAAGAGATAGAAGAATTTAGAAAAAAAAAACCAAAAAATTAGAAAAGAAATCAATTTACCTAACAGTCGTCACGTTTAAAGAGCACATGAATAAAATGTGATTTCCTTCATTCACAGTCACCATTGCGCCTAAAGTTTCTACCTGTTTTAGAAATAGGTAATTTTTACCTTTCAAAGTAACAGACTTCAATTCTTCCTTATTCGAATGAACCATATCTCCAGAGCTTTTCAGCCGGAATACGAATAGTGAGTTGCTAAACGCCATTATACCTTCGTGGGAAAATGGGATCTGAAGTTGAATTTTAATGAAGATCAGCTTTTTCTATTAATAATAATCATATATCAGTTCAAACTATAACACTTTAGAATATATATTTTAGATTGAAATTAGATGAAGATGGTCTTTTTTTATTTAAAGATTACAAATTACAACAAAGTAAAAGTAGCTATGTTAAAAATTGAGCTTAAGTTAAATGACTACAGACCTAGGGAGGACGATCGTCAGGAAGCCCTTGCGACCTACCCCCTATATATTTTTTTCACCTGACGAAAATGTTCCCTAGGTCTGAATGAATATCGACTTTCCCTTCAATCAACCATACCTCAGGGTGAACCATTTCCAGAATATCGGTAACCCTCGTTTCCTGTCTTGTAATCGTCGGGTAGGACTTCTTGATTTGAATGCCGTAGTGCTCGATAAACAAATCCTAGAAGTTTGATAATTCTTTTTAAAAATGCCACTTTTGTATACCCGGTCGAAGCAAATGTGGTAAGGGAAAGCAATCGCAAAATCAGTGGGCGAAATTTCGTAGCCGACCTAAAAATGAAATTGAAATTTAGTAGTAGGAGCAATCGATTAAATTCATACGATATAAACTAATAAAGTTTATGCAATTGAAGAAAATAAATTTAAAAGTATTTTAATAGATTCTTGCATATTCCATACATAAATAGCCTATTTTTAATCATTTTAAAAATTTGAGATCCGAATTACCGCAGTCAAATTCGAACTCGAATCGGATTTTGACATCATGGTTCTCTGCTGAGAAGACCCGTTTTCGACTTGGGTCAGGATAAAAACAACGTGTTCAGTAATAAAGGTATCTAAATTTTTTGTTCTTAATAAGTAAAAAATTTAGGTAAGTTGAAAATCTAAAAATAGGATAATTTTGACACATTTTAAATTTTACCTAAATGCTCCTGTTTTCGCTCTTGGACTTTCATTATGACTTCCGTCTCGTATATTCTTCTAGCGACTTCTCTGACTACGCCTAAATTTAGAATTTTTAGGGATTTAAACATTTCGTGTTTTTTTCAAAACTTACGATGAAGATCAGTTTTTTTTTCAGATTGAAACTAAGCTTGTTTAAAAATTAGCCTTTTCTTACCTTTAACAATCGGATATAGGCCACTTCTTTTGGAATAATAATGCAACAATAGAGCGCCATCCGGGCCGACCTAAAATTCAATTAAAAGAATTAAAATATAAATTTTAAAGGGTGAAATTCGTACTTCACATCTGAAAGATGGGCCTCGAAGTTTCGTCTTGTATACTACATGGTCGATGAAGTAATGAAGAGCATCCAGCGTATTTAGGAATCCCTAATTAAATAGATAATGAGGGGATAATTAAGTATCTAATTGGCTAATTAAGCCGTTAATTACCTCGAGATCCGGGGCCATTGCTCGGAGTAGCTCATCCCAACCGGTTTCCATCGTGAACTGAATCAGAAACCCTCCGTACGCCTCCCACACTTCTTCAATGGGAATTCCTAGAGTTAATTGAGGGGTAATTGACGAGGTAATTAATTAAGTATTTAATTACCAATTACGTTCGCCATGGCGCCAACAAGTCGCATAGTTTCATCATCGTTGTAATAATGAGCGATTTCCGATTCGGTACCGATTTCAAATTTGGCCATTTCTCTAAACAACTTTCGACATAGGTCGGAATTTCATAAGATTTATCTTTAACAATTAAATATTCAGAAAATTATTATGAAATTGCATATCAACTTGGAGTTATATTTAATTTTTAGGCAATTAAGTATTTAGTTATTATTATGAAAAATATTTTCTAGGATTTTATTTATTTATTTTTTTAAAATAAAGTCTATCTTTTCCTTCCTTGGATATCCTATCATATATCACACTTATCGATGGCTCTAATTAGCTATGCGCAAGACTGCTTCCCGGAAAATATATGACGAAATGAGGGATATTTCTCATAGAAAACGCTCAAAAAATTCACTAATTTCGATCTTTTGATCTCAAACTCAACTAACCAGCTAACTATTTTAATTAAGCATTTAATTAGGGGTAATTAAGTCGGATTTAATTACTCACACGATTTTCACCCAGATTTCTTTGCCGTATTTTCTCGACACCAGCTGCCGAAAGGATTCATGTATCCAGCCAAACTAAAATAAAGGAAAACTTGAAAATTTTCTAAAAATCAATATAATTTAAACTTACCATTTTGGACGGGAGCCTTGTCGGGAGGCGGATATGAGTTTGATGATAGGAGCTGATAAGGGAGTGATAAGAGAGATGGAAGGAATTGATAAGGTGCTGATAAAGATAAGGATAGAGATAAAATGGCTCGGATCTATGAATATAGTGAAGTGACTTTAGCACGCGATCACAGCATTGGCGGGCATAAAATATTTATCAAAGACGCCCCTTGCGCGGCCAGGGAAAATATGACAGAAAAAACCCCGAAATATCACTGGAGGCTATAAGTTGGAATTAGAATATAGCATTATTATTAGCTCAACGATATTGAATAATCGAAAAGTGGAATTTTTAGCCCAGATTGAACATGATCTAGAGTAGATAATTGCAAAAAGGCTGTCGAAGAGTTGTGTCCATATATAGCATTCTGGTAGGTTAGTGCATGTACTTTCCAAAAAGACAATTTTTCGTCCTGTCCCTGGCAGATTTCATATTCGCTTCGGTCGGGAATCACAGAATATCATGATTTTTTTCTTTTTCCTATTGTACCCGCTCCACTCATGAAAATCGTTTGGCAACCACGAAAAGATACCACGTCACCACGTCTTTTTTTACGAAGAAACTCTAAGCTCCGCCCCCTACTTTTTTCTTTTCCCTCTTGTGTCTAAAGACGTGGTATCTTTTCGTAATTGCTCAGCCACTGCATTATGTGGCTAACATGATTTCGATGGGGGCAAATTCGCTGACCAGCGACTGTAGTGCGCGAAGCGGGGGAGACACGCTTTCCAAAGAAAGTTTGGCAATAGAGCATGTTTTCTGATGCGAAGGCGAAATAGCATTAGGGAGAGAAGGTTTTTTCACTCTTTCGTACTCGGTACTGTAATTTTGGATATCAGCCACATAATGCAGCGCGGCCTTGTGCTCTTTATGGTTGGGCTTCGGTCCTGTCCATCTGCAATCTTGTTGCGGTGTTGTGCATCGTTGTCAATCGCGCAAATCCTGATCGCTGTTTTGGCAATTGAGCGCGCTCATTGCTCATTTTCGTTCATTCTTGTAAACTCATTCTTTTTTTCGATTTCTACTCCGATTTCCTTTCTTCGAAAATAAAGTTCGTAAGGCCATGTCTTTATCGAATTTTTTTTTTCGCAAATTACTGATTTTTCTCAAAAATGATCGTTTTTCCCCCAAAACATATAAAACGCTTATTTCTAGTGATTTTGATCGATTTTCCCACAAATGATTGTTTTTTTTTTCAGAATGTCGACTTTGAAAGACGTCTACGGGGAGCTGCCGCGATTCCACGTCAGCACCGGGCACACCTACTATCTGTCGCAGGAGGGTAAAAAAGCCAGCCGAAGTGAGAAATTAAAAAAAGAAAAAAAAAAGTATCTTTTAAAATAAATTATATTAAGTGGCATTCCGTGTAAGACTCGAACAACTGTCCGCATTTGGAAAAAGTCTCTTGAATCCAAAAACAAACCATATAGAGTGATAGAGTTTTGAACGCTGATTCCAAAAAATATACACTTTAGGCCCCGCCCCTTTTGTGGGCGGAGCCACACCCCCTCGAAAGTTGCGAATTTGGTCAAAATCGACCTTATCAGACAGTACAAAGAAAACTTTCTTATTTCTTGGTCATTTTCGATGATTTATGGCTTGTTGGAAAGAGGATCGAGTGGGCCTTCAGATGTGAGGTCAAGTTTCTTGAAAAAAACCACCTGCTCGCTCCAGCAGGCGGTCGGAGTGTCAAAAATTCGAGTTTTTGACCTAGACTTTTTGCAGAAAATCGCTTCTCCTGAACAAAAAATGTCCATTCGCCGCAAAAATAACCATGCTAGAAAAATTCTCCAGGTAATTCTGCATATAAATCGCGAAAAAAATCAAAAATCTAGGTAGGTACTTTTTGAGATAATCGACCCTGAATGTCGCCAGCCAGGGAGTCGAAATTGCAAAATTGCACCAAAATAGATCGAATTGGGTATTATTCGAAAGAGCTCGTCGAGTTGAGCAACTTTTGCGAAGATACCATATGGTTATTTATTATGGTAAGCATGGTACAACAGCTTAAAGTGGTAATACACGCGAAAATGACAAAAATCTTCAAAAATTCATAACTTTTGTAAAATAAAACCAAATTGAAAAACCTTTTCAGAATATAATAGTTGAAGGCCAATACTTCATTTTTGCCTTCTGGAGTACCGTTCTATCACTTTATCATGCTATCATATGGGTCCATGGCATACCACCCATATGGTACCCGAGTAGTACTATATCAAAATGGGTATAATTCGACTCGAAATTGACTGAAGAGTAATATTCGAGTTCATTTCTGCCAAATACAGTAAGTGATTTCATAGAAACACCTTTGAATATAATAGAAACCACCTGTTGAAAATGACCCAAATTCGGTATTTTCAAATTATCATAGAATGTGATAGACTGATTCATTTTTCAAGCGGTTTTCAGCATTAAACTCAGTTTTTCACTGGCTTTCGAATGGTATACAACATTATAGGTCTTTATACCAAATGGTAACTTAGCCCATAGGGGTCGCGGGTCATATGGGTCAAGTTACCATTTTAACAAAGATCCACCATGTTATATATCAAATGAAAGCCCTTATCGAGCTGAGTAATATTCTGAAAACCACTTGAAAAACAGACTAGTCTATCGCCTTTTATGGTCATTTGAAAATACTCCATTTTTGGTCATTTTCGACAGGTGGTTATAGTCAATTACGATGATGGTATAATGAAACCACTTGCTGTATTTGGTAGAAATGGACTCGAATATTACTCCCCAGTCAATTTCGAGTCGAATGATATCCATTTTGGTATAGTATCACTCGGGTACCATATGGGTGGTATACCATGGACCCATATGGTACCATAGTAAGTGATAGCACGGTACTCTAGGAAGCAAAATGAAGTATTGTCCTTAATCTGCTATATTCCGAAGAGATTTTTCGAATTCGTTTGATTTTCGAAAAGTTATGAATTTTTGAGTATTTTTGTCATTTTCGTGGGTCTGACCCATTCAAACCTCCATATCACACATACCATTATAGCTAGACCCAAAGTGTCTTCACAAAAGTTGCTCAGTTTTTCGGGCTCTATCGAATGGTGTATGATTGGGGGATCTGTCCATCATTTTTGCAATTTCGACTCCCTGGCTGGCGACATTCAGGGTCGATTATCTCAAAAAGTACCTACCTAGATTTTTGATTTTTTTCGCGATTTATATGCAGAATTACCTGGAGAATTTTTCTAGCATGGTTATTTTTGCGGCGAATGGACATTTTTTGTTCAGGAGAAGCGATTTTCTGCAAAAAGTCTAGGTCAAAAACTCGGACTTTTGACACTCCGACCACCTGCTGGGGCGAGCAAGTGGTTTTTTCGAGAAACTTTATATCATATCTGAAGACCCACTCGATCCTCTTTCCAACAAGCCATCAATCACCGAAAATGGCCAAGAAATAAGAAAATTTTCTTTGTACTGTTTGATAAGGTCGATTTTGACCAAATTTGCGACTTTCGAGGGGGCGTGGCCCCGCCCACAAAAGGGGTGGGGCCTAAAGTTTATATTTTTTGGAATCAGAGTTCAAAACTCTATCACCCTATATGGTTTGTTTTTGAATTCTAGATACTTTTTCCAAATGCGGACTCTCTTTGAAGGTTGTTCGAGTCTTACAAAGAATGCCTCTTAAATTAAAAATGGTTTCCGGCGATACCTTTTATAAGAAGATAAACATTTCTTTCATAATTCCTTCTTCGAAACTATTGGCATCATGGATGTTTTTTAATAGTGGTGTCTTCCAGATCCTTCATGAGATTTTTTCGATAAATGACTTCTTTACAAGTTATATAAAATTCTTAATTTAAACAAAATCAAATAATTCCAGAGCGTCGCCGCTGGACGCTGTTGCTCGTGCTCGCCATCCTCTTGCTGCTGCTGCTCATCGGCGCTTTGATCTACGTGCTTGTCTTCCGAAAACATGGACTCTGATAAATTTTGAAAAGGTACCTTTTAAAGTTTTTTTTAATAACTAATGGACTGTGGAAAAAAGTAAAAAGCTAGCCTTTCACTTTTTATTATTATCTTCTATTTATTTTACTTTATATTTATATATAAAATGAACTCTGAAAAATTGTATAGTTTGATTTAAAAAAAAATTTATTTGATAAATGAAAATAACTTTCAAGTATTTTTTTTTATAATTTTTGTAAGAAAATTGAAATTTTCATATTTTCATCAGTCCCCGATCTTCATTCCAATCGAGTCGAGCCCGAAAATTCATTGAAAATCGCTTTCTAAATCCAAGTAAATCTCATGATTTTTTATTTATTGTCTGTATATTTCGTTGACGTGTTTTTTTCTGTCGCTAGGTTTCAACGTTTCTGATCAAAGATAGTAAAGTTATTTGGTGAAAATCAGTTTTTGTTTAAAAATAATTTTGATTAAAACTATTCCTTTATTCTTAAACCCAATTTTTCTTTGAGCTAACAGAGAATATCTTATATTTTGATTTCTCTAAGATCCTTCTTTCCCTTAGCTGTCAAAACGCTCACGCCCTAATGCTATCTTTCTCTCAGATCTTCATTTGCATATTCTTCGTTTCTCCTATTTATTTTCTCCGATCATGATTAAACTACTTTTCATGGTTACCCTATTTCACTTTTCTAGCCAGGTTTTATTTTGTTTTTAATTTAAATATTTTGCTCTGACTTTAGATTGACCCCTCTGAAAATCCATTAAATGACACAGCTCCATCATTTGAACCGAATCAGAAATCTAAGGCTACTGGTAAATTGATTTATCTTGGGAAACTTGGAAACCGCGAGACCCGAGACACAAAACATTAAGAAATAGTGAAAAAGGAAATAACATCCTATACCCTACCCTAACCCTATACTATTTCGCGGTTTTCAAATAGCCCTTTATCTTGATTTTGTTTAGATTTTTCGTTTCAGTGAGATTCTACAGGCATCCGATAAGGATTTTATCAACGTCATATCCAAATTCGAACCTCTATCCGGTTTTACGGACTCCGCAAAACCAATTGCCCCAAATTCAACCCGCACCTGAGAATAGACCGATGAATTTGATGCGCCAGCCCCCAAATCCGAATTTCATAAGGGAGGACCCGCGGAATGTCGATAAAAATCAAAATCAGCCTATAGATATCCGACTCTCACCACAGGTACTAATCTCATAAAAAAATTGAATCATGTTTAATTAAATTAACTCTAGGTTAAAGTTCAATGATATACGCCCACTTTAAATTAATATCTGGGAAAATACCATTAATTAAAAATAGTATTGTTGATGCCGAAATCTTAGTTTGAAAATGAGAGGAAAAATAAGCAATTTTAGGCGCCAATCTCTCCTTTGCGTGTGCTATTTTTCGATTTTCTAACCCACTACTAAAAATAACCGTGCACCACTTTGCACGCCTCTCAGATTTCGGCATCAACAATAAACTGAAAATGATGAAAATAATAGTAGCGCAATTGAAAACTTGGACAATTTAATTCGATATTCTCGGACTACTTTGATTAATTGCAAATATGATTTCAGATCGGGCCGGAGTCAAGTCTGATGTCGGGGATCACCCCTCCAACTGTGAATATTCCAAATATAGCCTCTATTCTCATCCCACCCCCAACCCAAACTCAAGTCCAGCCTCAGGGTGGGAACAATCAGCCGGTTTTGGCTAGAAATCCGAACTTGTTCTTCCCAAATTCCGGACCTAGATTCTTCGAAATCGATTCGGAGCCCTGCACTTTCGGCTGGTGCGGGAATGAGTGCTGCCCGAAAATGACCACCATTGAAGCCTCACCTATTCCCGGTAAGTTTAAAAATAAAATTTTTAAAAACGCTTAAATTGAAATTTCATAATCGATTATTCTAAAAGATTTAACGTCGAAAAATATCCTTATAGGAAATTTCATAAGCTTTCCATCTTTATAATGTTCTTCTAATAGATTAGTTTAGTATAACATTTTTAGATATGGAAAAATTCCTAAGGTTTTGTTTTTATATTATTAGTTGAAGAGGACGTCGATATTCAAAAATTACACGCTATTCGTCTCGTTTCTCTTCTATGTGACTCACTATTTCGTTCCTTCAAATTCGATTTCTAATTAACCTATATGAATATCGACCTTGCTCTCCGATCAACGATACGAAATTTATGATTTTTCCAAAAATATGGGGGAAACAAATTCAGGCTCCTACTCCCCACCACACCCAATAGTCCTCGTGTTGCACCCATCGAATGCTCAACGATGCTCGCCCATGTGCCAGCCACAGTGCTCTCCGCAGTGCTTAGCACGGCTACAGTATTCCGCGATGCCTATAAACACCCCTCCCCATAGTATAAGACCCCCCATTCACTTCCCGTCACAGCAACAACTACAATGTAGATCTGATTGGTAGGAAATTTGTGTTTTAGGTTGAATAGAAGGTTACTAATTTTTTTACGATATATTTTCCACCTAATTTAAAAGTTAGTGCTATTTTATACTTGTAAAAGATTACTATAGCCTAAAATATCGATTTTTAATTTACTGTAACTTGCAGTATGCCCTCGTGTCATGTGGACTGTCTAATTCTGCCCCCGACTATATTGGAGTGTCCTAAATGGCAATGTTTTTGCCCCTCAGGATATATCAGATGCTCGATTTCTGCCTGCTGTAACCAGTATCAGGTATTTTGTAATTTTTAAAGAAGGATTTCGTAGCTTTTTCTCAACGTTTTGGTGAAGTCTAGCTTTATATTATTATTGCAATAAAATCTATATCCGGATTTTAAATGCCCTATTTTCAGAATCTAATAAGTAAATTCCGAAACGAGTTGAACGTCTCGGAGAAAACCCTTCTTCAATCAAATGAAAAGACGCAAATTGAGGATAATTTGATAAATCAAAGCCGAGAAGATCGGGAAAATCACGAAGATCTCGAAAGAGCCGCGATTCAAATACCTCTGCATACTCAGCGAATGCCTCCGAAAGTCGCATTTTCGGAGAAAACCCATAAAATTTTGCAAAATGGAATAGCAGAAGGTACCACTTAAAATTATTGTGTAATATATTCACCCAGTTTCTGAACAATATTATTAAATAAAGGGGTGAATTATAAAAAATAAAATTTAATTTTATGAATGTGCACCTGAAAGATGAATGATTTCAGGGAAAATCTGCATCGAATTCCAGGAAGCTCCTAGCAAAAAAGTCGAGATTAGAAAGGAGACGAAAAATTGTGGCAAAATTAAAAAGAATAGTCAGTCTGAAAGCAATGAAGATAGATCTACGGTAATTTAAAATTTGACTTGTATTAAGAATCAATATCTTAGGCTAAACCCGAGGAAGCTACGAGAAAAGAGGAATTTTCGGAAGAAGTAGACGAATTTAAAAAGGAAACTGACCAATCTGATAAAAATGATAAGGAGCAATTCGAAATTGAATCGGAACGTCGAAAAATAGTCGAGGGTGAAATTATGATTCCCACGACAGATCTACCCAGGCAGATTACCATACCCATGTCTGCTCCTACCGCTTTAAGATTACCACCCCGAACCACTCCAGTGCCGACCTTGATACCAATTTACCCAGGTGGGACACCATTTTCTTGGTAATTAAAGAAAATTTATAAAATTAAACATGATTTATTACGTAGAAACTAAATCTACAAATTTTCTTTTAAGTCGCAAAAGTTTTTTTTTTTAAATCACGTTCGATATTGCTTATTACTACTTACTATTTACTAATTTTATTAATAAACCTTAAAGGCTCATTCAGACGTTAGTTGTAATGCAACTTGTAACTCGCTCGAAATAACATGAGAAATGAAGAGAGTGTGGTTGCACCATTTCTTGTGCTCTTTTGATTTTCCATGCTATTCGAGCAAGTTGCAGGCTGCATTGCAACTAGCGTCTGAACGAGCCACAATAGTTTAATGATAGTAATTTTAGAGCCAAGTGGAAATTCGCTTGGAGAAAGATCGAAGTCCTCTTATAACCTGTGGCAATATCGGTCTTCAACGCCAACCCCGCCGACCAATTTGAAGTCCGAGCCTGAGCTGCCACTTCTGAGAGCGGTTCCGAACTCGAAACAAAGCCTAAGGTCGAGGCCATTCATTAATGTTCTAGCTGAGTTGACGAAATTAAGCCCGAAGAGAGAATTCTTCTCCTTTAAAGAGGCCAAAAATTATCTAAATTTATTGTCTTTGCAAACCGCTTAGGATTTATTTATTTATTATTATTAATAAAAGTTTAGCAGAACAGTAAATGTGAAATGTTTATATTTATAACGTTTTTTTTTACATTTTCTTTATGTATTTTCCGGGTAAATCGCTATTTTCAATGATGATGAAACACAGCTCGTTAAATTCTAAGTCCTATGTCTGCATCTGCGCACTCTGTACACCCTGCACATTAGGCGTTAATCACATAGTAACGGGGATTTGTAAAATTCGAGATCATCACTAGGGCATTGGGGACATGTTGCTAGAAATTGCTTTATTTTTCCCTATGAAGGAAAAACGTGAGCTTCAAAATAAAGTGAGAACAAGAGAAAACTGTCTTGGGAAATAGATTCATGGAATACAAATTTAAATTGTAACAAAATTGTGAAAGTTCGAATAATACAAAATATCGCTTTTAAAAAAGAGAAAATTCCAAGATAAAAAGGAGTAAAACTATAAAAAAAAAAACAAATCAAAGTAAATTACAGCTTTTCTTTTCCTGGAACGGGTTTTGTGATGAAGAGAAGTTTCCGTTGACCAGAACATCCGAACTTTCGTGTTTCACGCAATATTCCATCAGATCTTTGGAGACTTCTGGAATTAAAAATTTTTTTTAGCATTTCTATCAGTTTATTATCATTATAATAAATAAATAATAACCATTTTTATTAGAAAACTAATCATTTTTATAATCTAAAAAATTGACTTGCCTGACACCTTTTTACGATGAACTTGAGCTTCGATCTTTAGCTGCTCGGTTTGCTGCTTCAAGGCTTCCATTTTGCGCAATTCTTTGAAGAATCGATGAAGGAAACAAGTAATAGTGCTAGTCAACCTCAGGCAAAAGTCGGGGAGAATCGTATATATCAGCTAGATTTCCTAAACAGGTGCTGCTTCGCGAGTCGCATCTCCTATTAACACCCTTCCTCGATGTCTAATTCGAATCTAACCGGCCCACTAATTAACGCCTAGCTCCGCCCCATAGATAGCATTTTTGCTGTTAACACACAGAAAAAGGACGGTTTTTCGTTGCTAGGCGGTTAAATTGAAGAAAATGCATCAAAACCCGACAAAATTAAATTTTATAGCCTCATTAGGCAGTTCGAATAAATTATATACACACACAAAGAACACGCTTTATTTAAATTGCAAAGAGATATTTGATTATCAATAAAAACAAATTATGAGCAAAAATAGGACTTGTATACTATTATTTTAAAAAGATATTCGACGCTTAATAATAATTATCATTATAATATAAAAGGCAAAATATACGTATGTTAGTCGAGTTTGCTTAATAATGACAATGCGTAATGTGTTTATGCTAATTTCTTCAATATTTCATGCTGCCTCTCGAATCTTTTGTTTTATTATCAAGCCTGATACTCTCTGATTACGAAAATGATGTGTAGCTGTTTGAAACAATATAAAATTAAAGTTCCAGGAGCAGGGATGTTGACCTGGATCCGACCCGAAATTTTTGGGTCGTAAAATTTTGACCCATCAACATCCCTGTTCAGAAGGGAACTTGGATAATCCGTAGCCTCGTAGCCCATAGTTAAAGGTATAGGGCAAGGTAGGTGGGAATCTTTTCCCATATTATTTCGTAGGCTACGAGGCTACAAACTCTCCAAGTTGCCGCTCCAGAACGATATCATCATGCTCAACGCGCACACATTCCAGTAAATAATGAATCACCATTGAAAATTGCGAAAGCCTTCCTCTTTTTGCTTTGAAAATGTTCTTTGAACTAATTCCTTATCAACTTATCAGCCCATATATTTCTATTAGATTTGCGGCGCACTACTCGGTAAGACTACGCTTTGCCCAAATTACTGATAAAAGTCGCGGGAGTATCTTGATTATGTCTCGAAAAATAGTTGAATGATAGGCCTTAATTTTTTCTTTTTTCCTTTAAAAAATGACATAGACCTGTTCCTATGCCAATAGGTTATATATTCTTACGTCTGTGCTCGTCTTTTATGGCCTATTTTAGTATGTCCGTTGCAAACTTCGCTTCTTACGATTAAATTGCTAAGTTTTCAAATACGTCGTTTTTTGGCGTTTTTCATTTCATCTTTCGTCTACCTTTCTTTACGAATTATCGCCGAGTTTTCGTATTTTTCCACTACAAATTGATCGATTTGTCATTTTTATAGCCTCTTTTAGTTTTTACCCTCTGAGTTGCCCGTACATTTTTGTAGATTTTACCTCCTTTTTCTGGAAAATAGCAAGGGGAAGAAAAACGGGGGTAAAAAGTACAAAAGAGTAAGGGTAAGGGTAACTTAGGGGCGAGACAACGAGGTAATTTAGGTGGTAGGGGAATTGGACCTGATTTTCTGCGGAACACCTTAGAACACTTGTTCCGGGCCTGTGAAGCACGCCTTTGGAAATGTTGAGCATATGGGACGAGCGAATCTGGCTTCCGGAGGACGTTGAATGGTCGGACCTAAAAAGTAACGCGACCGCGACCTACCCCGCCCCTCGCGACCTCTTCTATTCCATCATCGGAGGCGGAATTCTCCTGGTAATTATTTTGCGCCGTATAAAATTCGTTTGTCTTAATTTTTCTACCCTATACCTCAACGTATATAAATTTCAGATAGTTCGAATTCTGCTGGAATCGTTCGTTTTCCTACCGATCGGATGGGCCATGGGATTCATGCAGCGACCACTGTTTCAAGCGATGTATCAGCATCTTACAGGTGGAGTTTAATGTATCCCTTTTACTCACTACTATTTCTGCAGGTGGTTTCTCTGGCAAGGGCAAATTCAAACGAGTCGCTGAATGCGCATGGCGAGCCACGTTCTATATATCAGCGTGGATCGTCGGGTAGGGGATTCCCATATATCTCCTAAAAATAGGATTTCTTATACCCCGGATTTGAAATATACCTAACTTCAGTCTGGTAATTCTTTCGAGCAAGGACTACTTCTGGGATGTGACCTATTGCTGGCGAAATTGGCCGTATCACAACATTCCCAACTCGATTTGGTAGGTGTCACCAAAGAGTTGCCATTTTGCTACTATTTCAGGTGGTACTACATGTCGGAGACCTCGTTCTATTGGGCGCTTTTGATCGGCACGATATTCATCGACGTGAAGCGGGCTGATTTTTGGCAGGTAGAAATGCTTCTTTTTAGAGGTTAAGGCAATTGGAAACCCCACGAGACATTGAGAAATTGTGGGAAAAGAGCCTATCATCCCCCATACCCTACTCTAACCTCATATACCATTTCACCTATGGTCTCACGGTTTCCAAACAGCCGAAAGTCGAATAAATTGGTTATACTGTAGATGACGCTGCACCACGCGATCACCATAGGGCTGCTGTTCATTTCCTGGTCCATGAATATGGTTCGAGTCGGCACGCTCATTTTGTTCTCCCATGACGCGGCGGATATTATTTTGTAAGGTTTAGATTTTGAATGTTTCGAAATCTATCTTCTTATAAAATCCGAATAGATATACTTTTTCTTAGCAATAACTGAAACTCTGAGCAACTTGGAGACTGCATGACACGCATGATCTCCTGATATGCAAAATAGCGTGGGAAAAGAAAAGCCTACAACTCCAAAACCCATTCTATTTCGTATGTCATGAAACCATGCGTGTCAGACGGTTTCCAGATAGTCGAAAATCTTTTTAAAAAATGACCTTCTCATTAAAATTTAGAGAAAAGGGATAATGAAATAAATAAAATTTTCTTAAAGAACTCGTTTTAAAATGCCTAATTTGCAGGGAAATCGCGAAAATCGTCCGTTATGCGAACTGGGACCATCTTCTGGAGATCCTGTTCGTGGTGCTGTTCCTGGTGTGGGTCGGCACTCGGCTCGTCTACTATCCGTTCGTCATACTCAAGTCGATTTGGTTCGATGCGCCAGCACTGATTAAGGTACGGGAGAGAATTTCATATATCTATTTTGAGATTTGATACATCCATTTCCTTGGGATTTATATGTCCCTTTTAATATTGGAAGACGATTTCATATATTTTTTTATTTTGAAAGATTTTATATTTATATATCCCCTTTCAAGATTTCATATATGCCCAAAACAAATTTCAGTCCACCTACAAATGGTCGAACTTCGCACAGCGACCTCTAATGCCTCGCGTCTTGATGGTTCTGCTGACCCTTCTCCTCCTGCTGCACTTATTCTGGACGTTCATCTTGATTAAGGTCTCAAATGTTTCTATTTTTCAATTTTATTTTATATTTTTAACTAATTTATTTAAAAATTTTTATTTTTCAGGTAGCCTATAACTCGACGAGAGAAGGAAAACTGGACGATGTTCGTGAAGAGGATTCTGATGAAGAGGTCGACAAGCCGACGATCGCCAAGAAAGAGGAGTAATTTAGAAAAATTAAAAGAAGGCCATTTTGCCAGACCTAGGGGGTTCTTGTAAAGGCCGTACACTTGTAAGAAGTATATGTCTGTTTGAAGAGTATAGGGGTATGGAAAGGTAGGCTATGTTCGGCCTCAAAATGATGAACAGCATGAGTAGAGTATTTCTAGAAAAAAGCTAGCCTAACTTACCGAGCCCCTAGTCTTATACCTACTTTTCTAGTGTACGGTTTTTACAGGAAGCCGACCTAGATGCAGGCTTTCAGCCAGAATGGAAAAGTATAGGGGCGGGATACGCAAAACATTTTTACTCTAGAAAGTTGATACATAAAGGGGGTAAGCATAAGAATTTTAGCAGGAGATTTGGCTTAAGGGGATACACACGGAAATTCTGGCTTTAGACCCTGCCTAGGTCGGAAATAAGGTTATTTTTTATGGAACTCCAAAATAGCGCTTTTTAAATGGCAATGTTTAGATTTTATTTCAAAAAATATTTAAAAATCGCCGAATTCCTTCAAAAATTTCCAGTTCCACTTGCCCGACATAATAGTTTTATCTACAGTATTACAAATTTCAATAAAATCGAAAATTTTGAAAAAGATTTCCTGGGTAAATCTTTGTTGATTTGACATACTTGTCCTTCTTGCCTTAGATCCGTTGTTACATGATTTTTGCCATTTAAATAGTTGTTCGAATTTCGATTCGTGAAATTTGTAGAGTACACCCATTTAAACAATGGGTAGTGCGTCTTACAAATTTTTATTTTTGCTCATATCAGCCCCGCGTTTTTCTATACAGAATTATATTCCACACAAAGTTTCTATCTCATGGATTCTTCGATGCATTCTTCAATCAAAAACATTTTTATCCAAGAAAAAACATGACGAAATGAATGAATTTTAAAAAGTCAAAAACAACCACCTGTTTCAAAACAAATCTAAGTTCTAGAGCCTAAGAATGTTGAAATGAAGATAAATAATTTTAGAAAGATTGTTGAGATACGCACCAAAACTCGTGTCGTTAGTTTATGAGTTCACCGCTTGCGAGGAGAGACCGGCCGCAGTCCTTCTGCAAAGGATTCCATATATCCCTTTTTGGATTTCGTAAATCTTCCTACCTTGAAACCCTGATCTGTCCCGTCGTCGGGTCTCTTCCAAGCCACTGAATGGTAATCTTCTGTCCCACCTGAAATATCAAAATGGTAATAAATTCCAAAAATGATATTCTCGGACCTGTAAGCCTGCCGCTGATGGGTGCTTGATGGGCACGTTGGATAGGCGAGCGTTCGGGATGAATATGGGAGCGCCACCATCTGAAGAAAAGGGCATCTGGTTTCACTTTGGTAATTTGGTAATGATATCGTTTAGATAAATAGTACAGTATTGAGTAATTTGGCAGCCTATTCCCAAAGACCCACCTGGTAACTTTACCATCACCCCTCGATCCGACATTTCAATGATCTCCACATGCAGCATTTTTCCATAGGGGTACTCCTTCACTTCGTTTTCGTCGAATAGCCTGAAATTTGTCAGAATTAGCATAAAATAAAAAGAAATACTATACTTTTGCATGAGGTCCTTTGCCTGTTGGAGTTTCTCTGGGTTAGGAGCGAAGAGGCTCACATGGGTGTCGTCTTCTTGGGAGATCTACAAATTTTGATTTCTTTTCCAAATTTTTGATCCCTTTCAAAATGATAAATTTTCTAAAATCCAACAACCTTAACTCCAGTTTCCGCCTCGATAAGTTTCAGATTGTAGGCGCCATTTCGGAAGAGAATCAGTCGCTTGAAATGCTCTATTGACACCACCTCAACCACGGGGACGGTCGGCTTGAATTGGACTCTGAAAAGATAATATTGAAAAAATTAGCATAAAAGTACGTGTTAGTTAATTTTCTTCATAAAATCCAAAAATAACCTCGGCCCGGGAATAGCTGCTCGCATTTTCCCGAGGACGAACTTGACGCCTCGGTCACCGACTTTGAGCGACTCTTTCAGCTGTTTTCGCGTCAATCCCGACGTTTTCACGTCCAACTGCATCGCAGTGAAGCCCTTTTCGGTACCTTAATTTTTTTTTTTATAATGTTTCAATTATTTTATTTCAAGTATTCGAATTTTATACCGGCAATTTTAAAGTCCATATCGCCGGCGTAGTCTTCCATGCCCATCAGGTCGGTCAGAAGACGGTAGTCTTCATCAGGTCTGAACATAGGAGGGCTATTTGAAATGTTTTAAACAGATGAATATATGAAATCCCCCCTACTTTTCCGGATTAGTCATGAGCCCAATCGCCAGTCCGCCAACGGGGTTTTTCAATCGGACACCGGCATCCAGAAGGGCGACGCTTCCGCCGCACGCTGAAGCCATCGACGAGGAGCCGTTGGATTCCAGCACCTGCAATAAATACTCGCATTTTTTTCAACTGAAAACATATTCTTAAAAATTTATTTTTTGAGCAGGTGACTTCCAAAATTATCATGATTTCACCTGGCAAGCCAGTCGGATACTGTAGGGAAACTCGTCTGGAATGACGTGTTTCAGCGCCTTTTCCGCCAAAGCGCCATGCCCGATTTCACGACGATTTGCACCTCGGGAGGCCTGCAAAACATTTTCAAAGAGATAATTTAAAGAAAAGATCAAATTCCTTGAGAAGAAGTCAAAGTTTCTTTGAAAAGAGATCAAACAGTGTTGGGGAAGAAATTCAATCCTACCGAGATTTCGTTCGTCGCATAGCCTGGAAACTCGTAGTGAAGCATGAAGGTCTTTTTCTGCTGACTGCCCAACATTTGAGAGATGGAGTCTGGATGAAACGCTGCTTCAACACTGTCGAATGTGACTGTGGAGAATACCTGGAAATTTTTTAAAATATAAATGTTTCTTTCAAATCATATTTTTTTTATAGAAAATCTCCTAAAAAACCCATTCTTCATCAGGACTTAAAGTGTTTGACACTGACACTGAAGTCAGTGTCACAAGTGTCCAAAATTTTAAGCCGTTTTCCATAAATAAATCCACTTTTCTAAATTTCGTCTTTCTTTTCGAAAATCCCGCGTTTACCTGAGTCTGACCCCGCTGAAACAGGCATGATCCGTGTAGTTTCTTGAAGACGTCGACTTCGATGTTGATCGGTCGAAATTCGTCCAGCTTTCTTCCATCCACCCTCAGTCCCTTTTTCAGAATTAAATTCCTGAAAATCCCGATTTCATATGTCTCTTTTTAAAAAGGGGGTTTCATATACCCCTCACTTTTACCTGATCTGAGACTTGACGTAGAGACTGAAAACGGAAGATATCATCGCGGGCTCGTGCTTGGAGCTACTCATGCACTGGAGAAGGTCGGCCAGAACTGCCTGAAAATAGGAGATGTTTGAAATCCGGGTATATGAAGCTCCCCTAAATGAGGATATGAAAACAACTTTAGGAGGGATATCTGAGATCCCCTACCTTGATAGCGTTATCCCTGGTCAACTTATCATGTGACAGATCAGTCAGGATGTAGTAGACCTTCTGCTCGCAAATTTCAGCGACCGATTTCATCAACTCGCTATCCACATTGCCAGCCTAAAAATTCAATCATTAGCTTCAATTAATTACCCTAATTGAATCAACTTTAGATAATTACCCTGGTCAGAAAATCGCTAGTTTGATTGGTATCGTGACTCTTCTCCTTCTTCACGCCGATTTCCACACTGAGTTTGTCCTGGGCGTCCAGGATCTGCCGAATTTTCGAGTAGGCCTTATCCAGGGCTGATTCGAATTCGTCCAGGGTGATTTCCTGAAAAATTGTAATTTTAAAAAAATAAATAAAATTTGTCGAAAAATCAAAAATACCTGTCCGTCCATTTCGAGCATGACCGTCTTGTCGTCTCTTCCCCCGGTTAGAAGAAGGTTGAATTTGGAATTTGTTAAAATCTTCCGACTCGGATTTACGATCAGCTAGAATAACTTATTTATATATATTTTCTTTCTTCAAAAATTAGAAAATCATTCCTAAACGTAATGTTTTCCTTGTCTAAATTAGTGAATTTTTAAAGAAGCAGCATTTTATTTTCAAAGGTAATAGAAAAAATCTTGAAAATAGACGCTTTTCTCCTACAAATAAGCTCATTTTTCAATAAACTTTATTTTTGCAAAAAAAAATCAGATTTGCGCAAGTTTTTCCGAGAATTGACAACCGCAATTACGGTTGCGATTATTCATCTACAAGTCTGAAAAATCAAGAAAACCCACCTCATTTCCCAGCCTAGCGACTCTGACCGCCGCGACCGGGCCCTGGAAATTCAGCTCGGAGAGGTGGAGGGCGACGGAAGCAGCGTTGATGGAGAGCACAGCGCTATCGCCATCGTCGTCCAGTGAGAGGGGCTTGCAGATCACCTGAAATGTGTATTTTATTTTTTTTAAAATTTATTTTTCCCTTTCATGCTTAGCTGATTTTTCATTTGAAAATAAAGTTCTTTCAATAGAAAAATGTAAGATTTTGATATATAATCTCTCATAAAATTTGAAAAATAAGTCTGCTTTTTTTTTTATAAAACACCATATATTTTAAATGGCACTATTATTTTCCTTACTAAAAGACGCCGTATTCTTATTTTACCTGAGTACTCCGTCTGTAGTTCTGCGGGAATCTGGAGCGAATGCTCCTGTCGATGATTCTCGACGTCAAAATGTCAGCGTCACTCTGACCGAGCTCCCTTCGCAAATAGTTAGTCGGAATTCGGCCTACTGCTGCGGCGCTGGGGCTGGAAATTTTCATTTTTTTAAAACAAAATTTTATCTTTTACAGAAAAATCTTCAAATGCATGTATTCAAAAAAAAATAAAAATAAAAAATACCGATAATCGACGGTAAGTGGGACGCCTCCACCCGGAATTTGGCTGGATTCTGAATCCAGAGGATTTGCGACGCACGTCGCCAGAACTGCTGAATCGCCCTGAGATGCGATCACAGAAGACGCGGTGAGGCGGGCCACGTGACCTGAATATTTTAAAGTGTTATTTTTTTTATTTATTTTTATTAATTTAAAAAAATTTACCCGTCTTGAAAACGATCGGCTGCTCCCCGATGGGTACCGAGATGGAGTGGGCGGCTTTTGAATTCGCGGTGGTTGATAACGACAATGAACGAACGACACGAGTGGGGCGTGCATCTCTAAAAAGAAAATCAACATTTTTCAATTAAAAAAAATTTATTTCCTACACAAAAATCAATTGAAACTCATGAAGTTGTTAAACTCTGGTAAATATCAGAAGAAAAAGTTGGAGAATCATTTCGAGAAATGAATAATTTTAGAAAAGAAGTTCAG
Organism: Diploscapter coronatus; assembly: GCA_964036155.1. Lineage (NCBI taxonomy): Eukaryota > Metazoa > Nematoda > Chromadorea > Rhabditida > Rhabditidae > Diploscapter > Diploscapter coronatus. The sequence continues at coordinate 79,083,202 of OZ038423.1, read as the reverse complement.
AAAACTTGCCTCTTGGAGTTAAAAAAAACTCTACCTCAACAAAAATAACAGGTTGATTTTAGATTTGAATATCATTTTGATGGTCGCTTTCGAAATTCCCGGTTAGGCCTTGGAGGTGGGTCCGGAAATGTTCGGGTCCGCAGGCTGCTGCTGGTGTTCGGACTTAGCAATCGAGGCCGGAACTTGATCGTCCAGGAACAAATCGCCAAAGTCGTTGTAGTAGTCGGTGTGTACGATCGGGAGGTCGGACTTGGGGGTGAACTGGAACATGTGAACATTCAAAGGATGGCATCTTTAAGGGCGTTAGATGTTAGCAAGTCTGAGATGTTCTCAATAGCTTAGAAGGAAAAAACGCCATTTTTCAGGAGAAAAATGTTCCGACGACGTCATCTCATCGTACCTCCTCAAAGTCCATCAAGTTCTCCTTGCTCTCGGCAGTCTCTAGTTGTTGGTGGCTGCTGATCGCCGACGCGTTTTGCATCAAAAATCGAATCGACGCCGTCAAAATTCAGAATTCTGAAAGTGCGAGTCATCTTACCGTAATCCCCGATTTTTTTATTTCAGGTATTTTCTCGGATTTTCAAAACCTTCATTTTTCAAAAATATAAATAATCTTCCTGAGGTAGTATCCCTTGTTTATTGAACCGTATAAAAAGTGGAGCCACAGTTTAGAAAATTGTGGTCCGAAAAAACGCACAACAATCATATGGTTTTGGCTGGGTGGGGAGACTGCAGTAATCGCCAAATAGAAGTCATTAAACAAGGAGAATGATACAGGGGCTTCTATTCGAAGATTACGGTAAAATATAGGGATGTGTTGGCTGAAAAACAACAATGTTTACCTGTTTTCAATCAGAGCATTGATCGTTTAACTTTAGAATCCTAAGGGATAAAGTGAACTTAACAAAGTGTATACGCTACTCAAGGAAAAGTTGAGAAAATAAGTCAGGGGAATAGAGAAATTTCAAGTCAACAGAAAAAACGGATCTTATCAAGATCAGGAAAGTATGAAATCAGGTCGAAATAATTAAATTACGAAAAAATAGAATAATCGATAAAAAGCAGAATAAATAACGGAAATGAAATGAATGAATAAAAACGAAAAGGAGGGTGAAATTTGAAAATTCATGATATTTTGAAACACTTGCTTGCGAAATTTCTCAAAATTTCATAAGTTCACATTTCAAACTGCCATTGATTTTCCAAGTTCCTATAGAAAAGGGCTAGTGGGAAACGTTTTCAGGGCTTTTTCCAAGAAAAACTGATAAACTAGCCTGATAATGAAAAATATTCTAATTTGTTCTATTTGAAAATTTAGAATTTGTTCAGATTTGACATTTCCTGAGACTATCTATCAGTCTTTTTCTAAGAAATTACCCAAGTTGTTAGTAGTAGTGTTCCTGAAGGTGAGGGGTATCTAGACGCTGGCGTATCCCTGAAATCAAATTCATGTTCTATTAATACAGTACCACATTTTTTCGATTTAAACTAAGCATTTTCAAGTCACAACTAAATTCCTCATCAAATTTGCAGCGTTTTCGGACCGTGCGGATTAACCCTATGAAACACGAGTATGCCTTGCCTTATATCAAGAAAGGAAAAGGGCACGTCTTCTTTTTTATCTCTCGAAAATATGCACTATCTCGTTTCATGCAGACACCCGCGGATGTGAAAATTTGCAAGCACGAGGATAAAATTCGATGAACTATAGAGAACCATGTGTCCAAAAAGGCTCCTAGAACAAGACACCAGTTAGAAAAGACACCACTTTTTTCTTTTCGTCTCTTGCTTTCTCATACTATTTCTTAGAAAGGGTGGTCTTTTTCTATGAGCCGTCCAAAAAAGCCTTTCCAGGACCGATTTTAATGCTCGAGTTGGATTATTTTCACTTTGCTTTGATTGTTTGGGTTACCTGACGCTTGGCGCGAGCTCTGCCAATAAGGTAGGCGACAAGAACGATGACGACAAGGCCGGCCAGACAGATACCGACCACGGCCGGCACCACTTTGGACGTCTTCGCGTCCGTTGAGCACAGCTCGTATTCTGCAAACATTTTCTTTATATTTCAGAAATTTACATAATTTCTATGTTTCTTTTAAAAATAATGTTTCAATTTTGTTATTTTTTTTAATGATTCGTTTTTCAAGAAGAATTGAGAAATCTTGAAACAAGCGAGTATTTTTTTCTGCAAATTTCAAAGATTTAAAAAACGTTTTCCTCTAAAAATGAAAATTTTCACGAAAATACTACAAAAAATGACTTTTTCTTGAGAAATGTTTTTTCCCATTTTTCAACTCACGCTGCTCCTTGGGGAAGTCGGTGGAGTTGAGGTCGGCGAAAGCGATCGTGCGCAGGTTTCGCAGCTGGATGCTCGACTCTTTATTGAGACCGAGGGTAGTGTCCGAGCACTAAAATCTCTTTTTAATTATATCGTTTTAATCACTTTTTCTATTCTTTTACATGAACTTGCAGACCTTATTCTTTGAGAACGTCGTGTATTTACCTTAACTGTGGACAGAAAAAAAGAGAACTGCCTGCGTTTTTATTTACCCCTCGCTATTTCTTCCTCTCATAATTTTGCAAAGGCAAAGGATAAATAAGGTTTGTAATGTCATACTTTTGGATTTTTTTCTAAAATTTTCCACCATTCTTTATAAATCCCCGAACTTTCTTCTAGAGTTTTCATGTTCACTTTTTCTAACCTGGAACGCATTCTTGTCCTTGGCCTGAATTTCAGCTTCCGCCGATGTCGGTCGCTCGAAACGGTCCATGAAGGGAATTTCAGCCGTTCTCGCTGTGGTGAGATTGTAGTCGACCAGCTGGAACGTCGCCGAGTCCTGAAAATTAGAAAAATTTCATTTTCCATCTTTATTTTCCTTTGGAAAATTTGTACTTAAATTAAAACTTTTTTTTTGTCTAAATCACCTTGGGCTTGCCGAACCAGAACTCAACCGTCCAAGACGAAAGCAGCGAGGCCGGTTCTTTGCTGGTCACGTAGAACTCGACCTAGAAATTGGAATATTGACTATTTTTGAAAACCATTTTTTATTATGAAAGAAACATTTTTAAAGAAAGCTTGAAAATGAAAAAAATTTGAAGTTATTTTTATCGCATATTTTTTCTTTAATCTGGCGCACTTTGAGATGGTTGACGGACTGATTTTTGTGAATGGCGTTGCACTCGCCGTACACGTTGTTCGTCTGGTTGAAGTCGGCCGTGTAGGACTGCGTCTGGTTGGAAGTATCCTGAACATTCTCTCTTCAAAATTTTTTAGTATCATTTGACTTTTGTCAATTTTTAGCAAAAATGCATCTTTTTGCAAATTATGGACAAATTTAAAAATTTTCTGTAGATTTTAGAGCGAATTTTTAAATTTCAACATTTCTAACCAAGATATCATGTTTTTGGAGTCAATTTTTGAAGAAGAAAATTCTTTTCTTTCCCCCCGACTCACATTGAGGAATTTGAGGTTGAAGCTGAGATCGGCGTCCAGGATGAGGCAGGTGAGATTGGTGTTCGGGTTGATGACGTTCCAGTGCTCGGCGCTGACCGCCAACACTCCGCACACGAACACGAACGCGAAACGCATGAACGCCATACTTCTTCTGGAAAGTCGGCATATTTTGTAAAACATCACCATTTCCAGGAAAAATTGTAACAACAGTGAATTTTCACAAAATGCATTAATTTTTCAGGAAAATCAATTGAAAATTTGTAAAATATCGAATTTACAGGAGTCAAAAAACCGACGAATTGGATAAACAATTAGTCAGCACGGAAAAAGCGAGGGATTGCGCTGACTGTCTCGCCTCTCCATCGAGGCTCTATTCATCAATATTTACAGCGAAAAGAACAGAACCAGACATCGATAGTCAAAATATAGGAGGAAAGGGACGAATTACTAGTCATTTAGAGGGAATTCCTTTAATATTTTCAAATAAAAAAATTGGGTTCCCCAATCAATTGTATTCAGAATGGATAAAATTCAAAAGATGGGCACCCCCGTCGAAAGAAAGAATTAGAAGCAATTAGCCCTGATAGTCTGATCGAAATAGTGATAAGGTGATAAGCACCAATTTTGGGCCCTCAATGTACTCCAATCACTTGCTCCCCCATATAGAACTGATAGCGAAAAAACAAAAAACCGACCAGTTTTCACGACTTTTGGACCAAAATTTCGACCTTCCGAATGCTTTTTGAACATTCTGACATACTTTTGACCTAGGAAATTCGAAAATTTGGGGAAATTTCAAGGAAAATTCAAAAAGAAAAACATCGAACGGTGATGAATCAAGTGGTTGGGGGCGTGGCGAATTGTGACAATGCAAGACTTGTGCAAAGTTGTCGTGATAAACAATGAAAAACGATTTATTCGTCGATGAGTGAAAATTACGGTAGTTTTTATTCTAGAGAAAATTGCAAATTTACAACAGAACGAATTAGTTTTTCAAAAAAATCAATCAAACTGGCGGCGGGGCATAAAACATCGTTCTTGCTGGTAGCTATAGGAATCTTCTCGACATATATCCATAGGTATAGCGATTTCGAACCGGCGATATCCAAGGCATTGACTAAAAATTGGAATTTATTTTTCGATCAATGTATTTTTTCAATTTATATTTTTAGGGCCTATGTGAAAGTCTATTTGCATCATATCACTAAGGTTACTGTAGCTTTCCCCTAATAAAGTCGAGGATTGATACTAGGGTTTGATTCAATTTATCGTCATGGAAATCGAGATGAATGGATTATAAAATGCGTGTTAAGGCTATATTTTCAGAATTAACGAAAAAAATCGACTTTTATTGGACTTACCGATCTCTTCTCATTCTGGACTAAGTCGGATTGATCTAGAACATCCAAATTCGATGTGATCGGGAAACTTCTGCCTGACCGAAATAGAGCTCCTCTCAGGGAAAATCCCGGACAGCATAGGGATATCAGCAGGACTAAAGCTAAAGTTTATGGATATATCAAATCCTAGTCTTTTCGAAATTAAAAAATACAAATCTGAGTATTTTCTTTAATTTAAAATTTTATGGTAAATTGCTTCAGAGAAAAATATTTATATAAAAAGTTTTAGAAGAAAATAAGAGTTCAAATATGACGTCATAAAGTTGAAATTTGAATCCTACCTGCCAGTAGGCCCCGAAGCTGCATGGTATAAAGTGAGGGGAAATAGGCGATTTACGACAATCTGAAGTCCAGCTAAGGTAAGTAAAACCACGCCCCTTCGGTAGACAATAATGAAGATAATGAAATATAGTCGGCGCTAACTGAAACCGAGAGGTTTAACTAGAACAACATTCTGATACGCCACAAGCTCTAAATATGCACACAATAATTTAATAGTGCTATGATGTAATTCAGAAACGTTTTCCTCAGGACTATCGATATTACTGACTCTACATATTGTTAGTGCTTGAACCTGGGAGACGTGCAAAGCGGGGCGTACAGCTATTTCTAGCGATTAGAAAATCGGAAAATAAGACGTGAAAAAGAGACTGGCGTCTAAAATCGCCTTTCTCCCCTCATTTTCGAACTCTCAGATTTCGGCATTAACAATAATGTTAGAATGAAATTTTTGCTACAAGGAAAATTTGGGGAATTCAATGAAAATCGGACAATCCCATATGGACATTGGAAATGATTTACGGCATTCCCGCAAAGACATGCGACTAATTGGAAAAATGAAAATAAATTGTCAATCAAAAATTACGAATATCACATGTGTGTAGGAGGGGAGATGATGAAATTAAATCTGAATAAACAAATTTTATCGCAATTAGAGGGATATGAAATGAGACATTCTGAAAGGGCTCGTTCTGACGTTAGTTGCCAATGGAGCTTGCAACTTGCAACTCTCGCTCGAAATAGCATGAGAAATGAAGGGAGCGCGATTGCATTGTTTCGTGTTTTCTTGATTTTCCATGCTATTCCAAGTGAGTTGCAAGTTGCACTGCAACTAAGTCTGAATGGGCCCCTGAGTTTGTTCATTTTCCAAGATTGTTCATCCTCAAGGTGCTCGATTTAAAAAAGGAGTCTAATGAGATCAACTTTTTCATCTCAATAAATCAAAATAACGATTTGAATATTTCGAAATTCTATGAAATTACGAAATACGTGATTATTATCAAACCTTGTCCCGCTCCAAAATGACTGTCCTCACGGTGGAATGCTCGTTTCGACTCCGCACTCGGCTGTGGATCTTTTGCTGCTCGCTGCTCGCGTTCTCCTGCGTTCTCTCGCTCACCACTATCATCTACGACCTACTCACCTACATGTATTTGGACCGGTATATATTTAGACCATAAAAATCCTTTGGAATTCTTAGTCTTCATTGATTTAAAATAGATATTTTCACATATCTTAAATTATTTCATTAAATTTTGATAAGAATTTTCACCATAAGCTTGATTTTCATTCGAAATGAACTTACCAAGCAATAACTTTTATCATATGAATTAAAGTTATCAAATTTCTATTAACTTCGATTTTAAGGGTAGTTTTTATTGGCGTAACGTATCAATTTGAGTAATAATAATTGACTTTATTTTAAATGACGTCATAATTAATGATATCATATTAATTGATGTTACTTCAAATACGTCATCTATTTTCCAGCGGTTCAGTCATCTCGATGTTGTGGACGTCACTACCGATGCTCAACTACTCCCCGCTAATTTCGATTGCCGTTGCGAGCGTCGTCTTTAGCGTCAATTTGGCGATGATCGGAAGCGTTCGCAAGCTCAACCACGCAACAACGCGCATCAGCGTTAATAACATCGCTGTTAGTTGTTTCGATAGCGTCCTTTCAATTGAATGTCGCGATTCTATCAAACTATTCAAAGATAGCGTTGATAGTATCGTTTTGAGTTTTAGGATGACATTATTATTGAATTTAGGCTAAATATTATTTTTGTAATCACGCCTTGGCGTTAATTTATCGCTTTTCAGTGGCGTACCCTGACGCTTCTCTCAGTCTGCATTCCGTTGGCATTCGTGATTTGTGTGTCGACTGCGTTTGCTTATAAACTGCCTGGCTCGCTGGCTAACGCTGTCCATTTGGTGAATGGATTTATAAATTCAATGAATTCAGAAAAAAATGATAGAGATCAACTTTAGCCTTAATCTAAAATTTGATGAAATTGTAGTAAAGCTTCGGTTTTTATCAAAATTTTGTGAAGATCAGCTTTTCGATGAAATTAGAGATACATTAAATCCTCCAATTTTCAGAGAATGCGCCAAACTGCTAACGATCCGAAGGCGAAAATCGATGACGAATATCTTCACGATATTCAAGTCAGGCGTGAATTTAGGCTCTTAGGACTCAAACGACATTTTCAGATCGAAATGTCCTGTTGTGGAGTACACGGGCCAAAGGACTACCTGGCGTTGCACGATGTGGATTTGATAGATGGAGAGAAGTAAGCGGATATATGAAATCCCAAAATAATCTTCTATTAAGACGTCCTATGTTGTATAAAAGTCATTTTTATCCTGTTTTATCATATATCCGAAGATTTTGTGAATATATGAAATCCGGATTTCATATATTCGAAATTTTCTATATTCTTTAGTTCTCTGGATGAAGAGCTGTCTATATCGCCACCGTTGAGTTGCTGCATTTCATTCGACTGTTCCAAGTACAGCGCCTATTTGATGAACAATGGTACCGACTTCGAGGAGTGGTACCAACCGGACGGTAACCAAATGGTAACGCTACCATTTTAGACCATGGTGCTTTTTTAGGTTGCGTGAACGCCGCACAGAAGCTGTTTGGGGTTTCCTATAACTACGTGATTCCGGCGATTTTTGGATTCTCAATGATCCTCCAAGTGGTGACGACGGTATGTTGCCAGGTAAGTTGGAGAAAAATATGAAAAAGCAATATTTTGTGCAAATTTCAGTACTGCTTCTCATCCTATGCGACTTTGCATGATTCGGGGCTCCCAAATAAGGCGATTTCTTTCGGATACCTGATGGACTTCGGATATCCCACGTTTAAGGATTTGCTTGTGAGATTTAAAAATCGATCCTTTCTCAAATTTTTTGTATCACTTTTCAATTTTAATTCGTGAAGTCTAGTTTTTTAAAGTTGATCTTTACGAAAATTTGATCTCTTTTCAGAAGGACATGAACGACTTTGAAGAAGAACGCCTTGAAGAAGAAATGAAGGGGGAAAAGAAGAATTTCATCTAATGTTTTTTAAACTTTATCACGTACGAACAGACTAGCCAAAATCAATTTTTTCCACGAAAATCTTAAATTAGATTTTATTTTATGTAAAGAAATAATTAAATTTGATTAAAGCCTTTTTCTGGAAATTGTTCTGGAAACTTCGGGAACTTTTAGAAACTTCAGGGTGTTTTTATGGAACCTCAAGAAAACTTTGTGCTCGATCGCACCAATTTTTCATCGATTTTGAATTTTTTGGTGTTGATCTTTCGATCCCTTCGCTGTCAGAAAACTTTACTCAGTTTGCCTGACCCAGCGATTTTTTCTTATCATTCTGATTCTTTTTCCATTGTATTTCTTGACCCCTGATAAAGGGTCAAGCCTCCTTTATCTACCATGCCAAAAATTTTGGTTCTTTCTTTCGGACAGGGCCGAATACGGCTGCTCTGTTATTTTTTTCCCATTCCTAAATATGAAATAAATCTTCAAACTCGACTAAGGGCTCAAGTCAATTCGCATGGACGAAAATAGTGCATTCGCTAGCGCCCGAGAAAGATACCGGCAGGAAGAACTTTACCGTGGCCTGCATAAACTTCGAAGCTTTTCGAAGTTTCCGAAAGTTTTTTCGAAATGTCTAAAATCAATTTCTGGCATCGACGGGCGGCGATGCGGCTGCTCCAGCGCCAGCAAGAGCATCATTCTGGAAAATTCAAACTTATTTTCTTGTTCTGAGCTTTTTTTAACTTCTCTAGAACTTGTTATTTAAATTTTCATGATTTTTTCAAGTTTTTGACAATTTGTCTGATTTTCGCAGGTTTATCTTTGATCTTGCCACTCCATACCCTGGGCGGTTCACCGTCCTCGGCCATAGCGAAAACCTCCTTTTATAGACGATTTTTAGATCAAATAGTCAAAATTCCTATTTTTACGGTCAAAAGACTTTAATTTTTCATTTTAAGCCTTCCTGACTATGCAGAAAAGTGGGTGTGGCTAAAAATCTAAAAATAGATGAATTTGTTGCAAAATCTCTGCAGATTTAAAGGAATTTATGTCACCTATATTATTTTCCTCTCCACTGTTCGCTATTTCCACGCATTTCTATCTATTTTACGGGAAAATTGATGATACCGGAAATTATCCGAGACGCTCTTCAGGCCTATTCTTTATCACTAGAAAAGAAAATATGGTGACAAAAATGGCCGTCGTTTTCTTATAAATTATCTGATCAATTCCGTCTCTCTCCGTATAAAGGCATTGACCTTTTCTAGTAGTTTTTTTTTCCCCTTTTCCTGCGTCTCTGCATTCTCTTTTATGTTTATGATCTCTCACTTTTCCCTTTCTCAATCGCTTTCCCATTCTATTTCTATAGTTCTTCTTTTCTTTTACCTCCTTTAATTTAATTTATCTCTGGCATTTTCCCATTCTACTCACTTTCTCAGATATGAACATTTATGGTTTCGTCGCATGTCTAAATGGTCATTTTTAAAGTTTTTCCTGGTTCTAAATGAATTTTCATCATTTTCCATCAAAATTACCCATCTGAAATTCCATATATATAGATATATAAATTCAGCTCTCGAACTTAGAAAATCTATCAATTTCCCTGAACTTTTATGAGCTGTCACGTAGTTTGCTCTGAAATTCAATATTTCTATCTAGCACCTTCTTAAATTTCATTGATCTTAGATCTATCGTTTTTAAACCCTAGATATGGCTCAAGCGACTTCCTGTATTCCACATCCACTTTTTCCTTTTCCCCTACACTCTCCTCAAAAAATGGGTGTGGAATACAAAAGGCCGGCTCAGGTTCTACTTCCTCAGATTAATTAATCGTAAGATTTCCTCGATTTCATATACCCGCTCATTTACTCATTCTAAGTTATGATTCAAACTAGTTTCTTTGATCTCTTGGATTTGATATATCCTCGGATTTCATGTCCCTTTTTATTCGGCCAAATCACCCTTCAAATGTTCCACATTTGCAGTGTAAAATCGTCATTCCAGAGCTCGTCAAAAATCGACCGATCCGGAAAAACAACAAAAAATTGTTGACCCTTTTCTCCTGTTGATTTCTCTCAAACCCGAACGAGTGGGCGTGGCCTTACAAATCGTGGCAGAAAATAAGCGAACCGCCAGTGCAAAAATCACCAAATCAACTCAATCTGCCATCGTGCTAACCTACATATAATCCTCTATCGATTTAGGTAAGTTGATCGATTTTTTGCTATCTCATTTTGGATTTTCTGATCTATTTTTTAATCATTTTTATTTATATATTCTGGGAAAACTTAGATAGTTCCATGATTTCGCTTCTTGATTGATTTATTAGGTTTGATCGATCACGTCCAAAAATAGACATATCACATCATAAAATCTAGTTATTTTTATCGCGCTGATCTCGAAAAATCAATCATTGCGAAACCAATGATGATCGTTGATCAAATTCGATAGAACTTGAAAATAATAATCTCCAAAATTTACGTGATTTAATTGAAAAGTAGAGTATGTTTGCCTGATTCTAAAAGTGATGATAATGAAAGTTGATTATTCCAAAAATATCGTTCCCTTTTCTTTCTTCTCTCCCTCTTGTTTTCTTTATCACACCACATAAGTATCACTATCTCTCGTCGCCCTATAAATAGGACGGTTTCTTAGAAGCATGTTTATAAAGAATCTTCAAAAAGCGTTTTGTCGTAATCATCCATCAATCTTTTCTCTGATAAATTGATAAGTTCTCGCGCGCTCTAAGTTTGATCACAGAAAAAGTGCGCCGCACTTATAAAAATGCGGAATTCTGCAGAAGTGCGGCGCGCTAATTTTCATGATCTTAAAGAAATTTACGTTTAGAAAAATGGCCGACCACGATTGCATTTGCACCCAGGACAAGGTTAAGGAATATCTGGAACTTATGGCAAAGGTATTGCTAAATTTTAATTTAATCTCTAAATTTAACAGGCGCTGATTAGCATGCATCAAATTAATAAACAGCTTGTTAAGTATTTTCAACTCATTATTTACGTTTACGATAGCATATTATCATAGCATCATCTAAGTTGCATCATGTTTATGCAATCTTATGGGCTAATTGCTTCATATTTCTGTCCTCTTTTCTCTCTCAGTTCCCATGCTATTTTCCTTTCCTTTATATGGTTTTGTCAACGAAACCAGTGGCCCACGTGGTATCTAAAAAGGAATTGATGGACATCTCATTGAATTCTAAGATAGTCTCAGAGAAATATACTTTGGATAAATAGTTTGTAGATTAGAGAGTGAAAAAGAGCGAGAAAAGATCCACCGTTCTTCACCTAAGATAGACGTCATCGTGCGATAGGCTATTTTTCTCTGACCTACTCTATTTCTTTTAGTTTGATATCTATCAATTTCTCTCTCCGACCATAGTTCAATTTTGGCATGTCATATGAAAAAAGTACTTTGGTCCCAGACATATGATAAAAAGGTGATGATGACAGAATAATTTGGCTTATGGGAACTAAGAGGATGACGAAATACGATTCTAATTCTAATTTTTACACATGTTAATTTTTCAGAATGCTGGAATCTCAGACCTAACCGATCCAGCCTTAGCCGCTTATATTTCAGACAGCGATGGTCTCCGTCATCTCAGGGACCTGTTTCACTATCCGAAATGCGGCAGTCTTCCAGATGGTATACTAAAATTTAGCATACTTAAACTTAACTATTAAAGTTTAAATTGAATATAAAGCCTAAATTTTGACTAAATATAAAATTTTATAATTTCGATTTAAATGCTGAAAACCTAATGTTAACTTTTAGAATGTTGAATTTCTAAATGTTAGAATTTAGTCGACGCTTCATTGGTGGACCCGAGTTCCGACTGCATTTATCTTTGCGGCCATTCTCTTGGTTTGATGCCTAAGGCAACGGAAAGAGTCATGAACGAACAACTCCAGAAATGGGCTAGAATGTAATTGTTTAAACCCATATAAATTGCGCTTTTAGATTTGAAATACGACTCCTTTATTATATATAAATAATGAATCTTAGATCAATATCAACTGCGCCTTAAATATGCATATAAATTTAAGTATGACACCTTTTCAAATCGAATGACTTCGCTTAGATTAATATAATGACGCCCTTAGATAGATTTAAAAGATGATTATTTCTACTTTTTATTATGAGAAGTTACTTAGAAGCGTATATTAACAATTTTACATAGGGCACATCTTGATTAAAATATATTGTTTTGGGGGCGTAACTATTAGGAGAAATTTAGGGGCGTCTACGGTCATCTCTCCGGCGACCTACCCTGGGCGTACTGTGACGAAGCCGCGATTGAGGGTGTCGCTCGACTCGTTGGCGCCACGAAGAGCGAAGTTTCCGTCTGTAATGGACTGACCGTCAACATTCATGTTTTGTTGGTAGGCATAAATGACGCCTTTTTTAATATTACGCCATGCGTCATCTCTTGTATGTCACGCTATGACGTCCTCATAGATATGACCGCCACTTACAATGTGACGCCTTTAGACGGCGTTCTACAAGCCCACTGAGCAACGCCACAAAATCCTCCTGGAATCGAGGGCGTTCCCCTCCGACCACTACGCCATCGAATCTCAGATTAGGCTGAAGGGAAGGAATCCCGAGGAGAGCATGGTAGGATGGTTTCGATTCTAAATTTAAATTATGCTAGTTTTGAGATCGTCATGATGCCCCGTGACGGGGAGGAGTGCTTGAGAACCGAGGATATTCTGCAGAAAATCCAGGAAGAGGGCGATCAAATTGCCGTCGTTTTTCTGCCGTAAGAATTAAATAATCCGAGTTTAGCAAGATTTTTATCAAAACTATCTAATCTAATTATAAATCTATCGCAGAACTTAGATGTAGTACAACGAATTAATCTGAGTTTAAGTTACTCGGGCTTCTTTTTATTTAAGGCTTAGTAATTTAGTTTTCAGGGGCGTTCAATACTACACCGGTCAACTTTTCAACATTCACACCATCACAATGGAGGCTCATAAGAAGGTAGTGAGGACCAGCTTATTGTCCCAAGTCCGAATCCCAAATTTCAGGGCTGTTTGGTCGGCTGGGACTTGGCCCATGCCTACGGTAACGTCCCACTCCAACTCCATTATTGGGATGTGGACTTCGCATGCTGGTGCAGCTACAAGTATGGATGCACGGGCGCAGGTAGGTACCATTTTCATACCATTTGGTACCACCATTAGACACTATTTTTGGCATACATCCAGAAATTTGATATTTCAGGTGGTATCGCTGGACTCTTCGTTCATGATCGGTTTAAAGAAGACAAAAGAGATCGAATGTTGGGCTGGTGGAGTCACAAAATGAGTAGTAGATTCCAGATGACAAACGGTAAGCTCAAAAGAGATGAATTCGGAAAAGAGGTCTATTTTAGAGCTCGATTTGGACGAAGGTGCGGCTGGGTATCGAATTTCGAACCCACCAATTCACCTGGTCGCCCCACTGATGGGCAGTCTCGAGGTAGAATTGTTGGTTTTCGAATTTTTACAAAAATCCCTAGGTCTTCAACTCGGTGTCCATGGACGATCTGAGATCGAGGTCCTGTTATTTGACCGGATACATGGAATTTTTGATCAAACACTTCTTCGACGAGGCGTCACCTCACAGGTATAACGCCTTTTAGAGGCGTCATTTAAAAATGCAGAGACGTTACTTTTCAAGTCATGATGCTCTTATTTCAGAAGATCTAAAATCTCTGTGAAAATCATCACTCCCGCCGAATTCCACGAAAGAGGATGCCAACTTTCGCTCCGGTTTTCAGTGCCGATAGATTTGGTCTACAAAGAACTCACCAAGAGAGGCGTCGCGGTAAGTTTGCGAAAAAATAAAGTTTTAAACATTTGAAAAATAAACAAAAACCCAGGTAGTATCCACGAATGAAGGCATAGAAAAGGAGGCAAGCGTGTGAAATTTCTGTATGAAGTTGGTTTTTTGGAGTGTGAAGTGAAAATTGCAACTATTTGAGGTTTTCGTACCTAATAATATTTTGAAAAAGCTGATCTTCGTAAAAATCTCTATGGAAAAGTGCGAAAATTTCATCGTTTTTGTTTTGTTTTATTCAGTGAAGTGTGATTGAGAATGAATATTTGTTGTCTGAAAATACGAAAGTTTAAATTTAGGTGGACAAAAGATATCCCCATGTGATTAGAGTCGCCCCGATCCATTTGTATAACAACTACACGGATGTCAGAAGATTCATCACGGCTCTTCAGGTACTGGCAGCTTGGAAACCATAAGCCCTCAAGCCATGTGAAATATTATAGGAAAATAAACCCGTGCTTCCCAATACCCTGCCATAATCATACATTGTTTCGCAATAGCTTGAGAGCTTATGGTCTCCGAATAGCCTCAGGCAATTAATTAATAACTAGTTTAATTCAGTTTCTAAAATAGTCTTTAAAATTTAGTTTGTAATCTTAAAAAATGAATATTATTTCAGGACGCTTGCCAGGTGGCTGAACAAGAACTCGGATTATAAATTTTCAAATGTTTTATCTTTTATTTGAAGTTTTTAAACATTTTTTCATTTCTATTTTAGCCATTAGGTTTTTATTTTATTCCTTAGAAACATTATATATTTAACCTGCACTAAGAATGAATATAATCTCAGAAGAACACGACGAATGTTTCTGTATAATTTGAGCTCATTATATTATTATGACTATGATCTAAGCTAATTATATCCCATGATTTAAGCTGCAATAGATTTATTATACTTCTAATAAAATTTAGATTTAACTTCAGTTATTTCGTGTACGCATTTTTACATGACAAAAAAGAAATAAATGAGTTTGGCTTTAACTTTTAATTTTCCTCAACTCTCTTCTCCCTTCAATTTCACTACCCCTACCTTTCTCGATTACCCCTAGCCATTTAGGCCTTCAAGTGCCCTCACTCGACTCAATCTTCTCCGTCTCTGCCGATAAAAATACGCTCCTAACCTAAACCAAAATAACGAAGTCCCGAAAAATCGATGTAACTTAAACATTCTGATGCGGTATTTTGAATTACTCTTGCCACTATTATCCTTAGTTTATTTGGCGTTTTCTGAAACTTCGTATATTTCTAATGGCACCTATCGTATATCCATTCTAATTCTATCTTCCCCTTCCGAATATCAAGACATTTTACAATCCATAAAGGTTAGATTAAAAGCTGATCTTCGTCGAAATCTGAGTTTTTAGGCCTCGTATTTGGAAATTTTTGGGGCTCGCTACTTAAAAATCGGGCAACATCAATTAATACCCTCTTATGTGGACGCTTCCGAATTTCTTGTCAAACCCAATAGATTAAATCTATTAGAATCCACCGTCTGTAGCCGATTATTGAATTCAAGTCTGGCTACAGTAGTATTTTCCCCAAATACCGTAACTCTACCGTCCACTTTTCATTCATTCGTGTCTTCAGTCTCGTATTCTATCGGCTTCTATAAACTACCCGTCCTAGGGGTACACGTGAGAGACGCAGAGTTTAGCAAGACGGTAGGGGGATTTCATATATCCAAAAGTAAGGGGTTTCATACGTTCAGCATATTTATCCGAGCTTCATAAGGGTCACCGCTTCCCATTCAGATCAAGCCTTCGTCTTTCTGAATTTACTTCAAAGGCTGAGTTATAGACAGGTTAAAAATGAAAATTATCGATTTTTTTTCTTAAATTAGCATATTTTAGGTAGTTGTTCTAAGTGTTAAAGGTGACAAAAATGGGCGGAGCTTCGTGACAGAGTTCGAAAATCGACGGCATGATTATGGAGTGCATGTATGCAAAAATTTCGATTTTTAATTTAGGAAAATTCAAAATTTAGGTCCAACACTACATCGACGTAGATCCGAATAATGTCCCAACGTTATCTTCGTCTTTTGAAGTTGTCACTTCTAATATCGTTCTATTATATGCTGGGTGAAAATATTTGATCTTCTGATAAAAATCGATTTTTAGCTCTGAAATAGCCGAGAAAATTTTCAACGATTTGAAAAACACGACTATTTCTAAGGTTTGGTTGATAAATGAGGACGCTAGCTATTCGAAGAATTTACCTAGAGGTAAAGATTTAGAAAATTAGTATTCTAAAAAAATTCAGGTGCTATAACTTGCCGTTTAACTCAAACCCCATCGGCAGCTTTACGAGATTCATTTTTACTGTTGAAAACCTCTTTAGTTTCAATTCTATCGAACATTTCTGAACCTTTAAATCCGCCTATCGGGTGCTCGAAAAAATCTACCGTAATGAATAATAATTGGACTGATTTGGCGAAAAAGTACTGAAGTTTTAGACTTCTTTAACGAGTTTATACGAAATTTTTAGAAAGATGTGCTCAACCAAATCGGCCGACATATTTTTCAACTCTAACTGTGAAAGAATTGCCGTTACTTATGAGATTTTGAATATGGACGAAGCATTGCAAATTGTTGGAACTCTCAGGTAAAGATAGCCCATTTTTCCAGAGAAAAACATGCCGATCTTAGAGGATCTCACTTAACCCTAAATGAGGAGAAAATTATCTGGGCCTCAGGGTCGAAGCCATTCGAAATTTCCCTACCCAAGCACCTAAGAGCGGTTACGGTAAACGACCCTCCCTTCGTATATTCAATTCCGGCTTCAAATCCTAACGACTGTCAAGGTCTGGGTGAAGTGGAAGTACCCTTGAGCGGAATCGACACCGCTTCTGTGGTAAGGTAGAGTTTTTTCTTCGAAAAATGACCATTCCTAGCCCGGCCCCTGGTACTACTGTCCGAAATTTTCATCGAATAGCAGCGAGCATTTTTGCTGCTCTGGATACGCGATTGATCTTCTTTCGAATATTTCTCTACCAGACGTAAAAAGTCGAAATTTTCCGAAAGCTATACGATTTTTAGCCGAATAGTTCTATCGACAGAAGTTTCCAATTTTCACTCCATCTCAATGACAGCTATGGTGCAGTGGTAGTGTCGCACGACTCCAGGGATTTTTCACTTTCAGGTCCAGATTTAAAAAAAAAATCTCTAATAGGGATGTAAGTGTTTAGACATGCGCGGGTATACACGCATAATGAGATAGTGTGTATTTTCGAGAGAGAGAAAACAGCGTGCTCTCGAAAAAAAAACACTCGCCATGGCTGTATACTCGCGCGTGCCTAAACATTTGCAGCCTTGATCCCTAATGTTTGTAAAAATCAGGTGCTCTGTGGGAGTTGGACAATGATAAAGCTGACCTAGCGATCGGCGGGATGTCTGTAAACCCTGAGAGAGAACACTACGTGGATTTTTCCGAGCCCTGGCTATACCATGGGATTAAGATTCTGGAGAAATCGGTAAGAAATATATGGAAATCCTTGGGGGATATGTAAAGTTCGAAATATATGAAGTCTATGTACATGAAATCCTTAAGATATATGAATAGTAAGGATATATGAAATTCGTTTAGCAAAACCCCTCCGTTTCTACCATGCAATCCTTTCTTCAACCTCTACAATCCTCCCTATGGACAGCGCTATTCGTCGCGGTGGCGTTAATTGGCCTGGCAATTTATCTACTAGATCTATCATCGCCTTTCCACAAGTTTTACTCGGTAAAATTGATAACAGAAAACGGAGTTTCATCAAATCAAAAATATTGGAAAACGCCGATTTTCATTCAAAACCTCAAAAAAGTTAATCTTCGCTAAAAATTCCTGAAAATCTATAGAAAAAGGCTGATCTTATCATAATGACGCCTTTTTAGCCGAAAGACGAAACCGAGGACCCGTTTTCTGAGACCCAGTCCGACGCGAAAGTAAACTTCGGCGAGTCGATGTGGTTCGTCTGGGGCGTTCTGCTGAATTCAGGCGTCTCAGAGAGTATGATGCCATGACGTCGTTTATCTAAAAACACATTTTAGAAACGCCCCGAAGTTGTGCAGCGCGCGTTCTGGGCTTGGTTTGGTGCGGCTTCTGCATGATCATCGCGGCGTCGTACACCGCTAATTTAGCGGCGTTTCTAGTCCTGGACCAGCCCGAAAAAGGCCTCTCAGGAATTACAGACCCAAGGGTGATTTTCGAAATTTTGAATTTACATCCCTAAAAATTTCAACTTTAGCTGAGAAATCCGTCAGCGAATTTTTCATTCGCTACAGTGATAAATTCGAACGTCTATCAGTATTTCAAACGCCACGTGGAGCTGTCGACGATGTTCAGGAAGGTAAAGAGCGTTATTATAAAGGCGTCACAATTTCATTTGAGATGGAAAAGGACAACGTCCGACGCGCCGAGGACGCTATTAGCGGCCTTTTAAACGGTACGTTGGACGCCTTTATCTGGGACTCCTCTAGACTCGAATTTGAAGCTGCCCGCCACTGTAATTTACGGATCCGGTAAATTTGACGCGCCATTTTTAGGCAAATAAAAAATTCCAGAGGCAATTTATTCGGACGTAGCGCCTACGCCATAGCGCTGCAGAAAAATTCACCTTGGACGCCCCATATCACAGCGGCGATTTTGAGGATGGGAGAAAGTAGGGCAACTTTACGGCAACTTGTAAACCGCACGACATGCGAAATAGTGTGGGAAAAGAGATCCTATCGCCAATACCCTACCCTAGCCATACACACTATTTCGCATGTGTTGAGGTGTTGATGTCGAGCGGTTTTCGAATAGCCAATTTTAATCTGAGCCGTATTTTTTAAGTTCAGACTTTCGCTTTTTTTATAATTATGAGGCTGACATTCAAGAAAAAAAAGTAAAATAATCAAATTTTTAGGCGGTTTAATGGAAGACCTAAGTGAAAAATGGATCTCGGTAAAGCGAAAGCCCTGTGAAGAAATCCAGCAACATAAATCGCCAGCCAGACTTGGGCTGATTAATATGAAGGTTAGCTTTTTTGATATCTGTTGTGCTAAAATTAAAATGTGTTGGTTTTCAGGATCTATTTATTTTAATGACGGCAGGTGTAGTCTTAGGGGTGATTCTAAGCTGCATTGAGGTGTCGTACGGAAGAAGAAAGGCGAAATTAGGGCGTCAAAGAAAAATCGTCCTAAAATACGCCACGATTTGGCGTGACAAGTTAGAAAGGCCGAGGAATGTTGAGAAATCCTACAGAATGACCGGAGTTTTGATGAAACGAGGATTTATAGGGCTGGATCAGATACCTTTCGAGGTAATTCCCAAAGAAAATTCATCATGAAGATCAGCGTTTTTTCTTAATTTAGTGGCCGAGGGAAAATGGTCCTTTCAAACCGAACTTGGACTTTAGCCAAAATCCAGTTATAGTATTTTGCTCAAGATGCAGGGCAAGTAGACTTTCATATACCCGGATATATCAAATCCCTAAATTTCAGCACCTAGTCCAAACCGACGTCCACAAAGAAACCGGAAAATTCGCCTGCATTGCCTCATGCCTATTGGTAATCTTCTGTCTGTGGTAATTGGATTACTGTATTTTGTTGCTCAAATTAAGAACTTTCAGCCCTCTAGCGCCCTTGCCATGCTATCTGAAGTCGTTTTCCGATTTCATTCATGTTTGTCCACACTGTGCTCATACAATTGGAAGACATAGACCCAAGAGAAGACCGAAGTTTTATGTTTAATAACAAAATCGTTGAAAAATCGATAAAATCTTTAATATAATCTAATTGAAATAAAAGAACTTTATCTTCGAATAGTAGCCCTTAAATACAGCGCGAAATATGCGATGAATCTAAAGGATATGATCATTAGAGCCATGATTTCAATGTTTCTCCAAAAATGCGATTTTTCAAAGCTCAATCCGGATATTAAGTCATCTCCATTAGAATAACACATGGTCGTGTTTGCGTTCAAGCATTGCCCTAAAATATTAAAAATTTAAGTTTGATTTAATTAAAAGTTTCTACCACATTATATTAAAGTCTATCGTTTTAAAACTATGCTATTATGATCTTTAATTTAATTATCTATAAAAGTAAGTTTTATTGTTGGTGCTTGAACTTGGGAGGCGTGCGGAGTGGCGTACAGTTATTTTTAGTGGTTAGAAAATCAAGAAATAGCATGCGAAAGTTGAGAGACTGGCGCTTAAAATCGCTTCTCTCTCCCCTTTCATTTTCGACCTCTCAGATTTCGGCCATTAAAAATACCTGGAATCTCATTAACCCTGGACCACTGATTGATTATCAAAGTTTCATATCCATAACCAAAATAAGACAGATACTTTAGAGGCTGGAAATAAAGCGGCAAAGTGCCCTGGTTGATGAAGAAGCCTGAAATTTCCAATTCAATTGAATGCGTTTTCCTTGAAATGAAATTATACCTCCGAAGGCCATCATAGGTACCACGAAAATTGGCATGACAGCGACGGCAACTGACACTGTACCGAACAGGCAGGAAAACATGTAGCCTGGAAATTTTCAAGTAACGTCATTAGCGTCGATTACACTTTAAAATCTAGTCATAGTAATGCCTAACAAAATTACTTTGATGATTAAGCTAAAAAGTCGCCACTTACCTATAGAAATGGCGACATTTTCTACTAAAATAGCTACCAAAACATAGATAAAAAATGCGTCCCAGGATAAATAGAGTCGAGACATAACATAGAGAATAGAAGAATACAATATACCGGATATAATGTAGGATGGGGCCTTGAATTGAAAATATTATGATTGTTTTCTTTTTAGTTTACTTCGGCGATATTTTTCGCTAGGAAATACGTAGAAACTCGGTATAGTCCGGAATTATGCTCGCGGTAGAAGGTTGGGAAGTCGAGGCAGAAAATCTGAAACTTGTTGAATTTTTACTTGAGTTACTCATTTTTACGAGTTACATGAACCACGCTGAACTGAAACATAAACGCCATATTGCAAACCATTTCGTACATAGAACCGTTTATATTCATTATCTAAAACTAGCATAATTATTTAAACTATCGAATTATACAATTTGAAATTTAAAAAAAAATTAATTTAAATTTATATCGTTTTTCATTCAAATTTGGCCCTGGACCTCGTTTTTCTAGCTTCCCATTCGCTCTCCCACTTTCAAACGTTCTCTCGCTCCCTCTTTCCTCGACGCATATAGTTTTGGATGTCGTGCAAAGTGAGAAGACTGGAATGCAGTGGTAAATAGTATGCTAGGTTTAGCGAGAATCATTTGACAACGGTCGCAACTCTTTTGCAATATTCTTTGCCACATTTCGCCCCAAAAGCTAGAAAGAGTTGGAATCGAGAGAGACGAATGAGAAACGAGAAACATGAGAGCCAGAGCCAGGTTTGGATGAAAAAGAGTAGAGATCACCTGTAGCTGCGAAATCGAATTATTCACATAGACCAATCCGGTAATTAGCGCTAGGATCTAAAATTTCAAAAATTTTAATTTTTATAAAAACAAAGAAAATCCGTACGATAGATTGAGTTAACTGGACTTTCAATAGGGTTGGCTCTCTTAGAACATTCATAGCGCATCGCCAGGTTAGGGCCTTCAATTGGGTGAAATAGCTAAAAATCGGCGTTTTTGCAAAAATTTTTCACATTTTTTCCCAAGGCAATTAATAAAAGTAGTACTGCAAACAATCTATTAAATTATCATCATATAAACTTTCTGGGCCGAAAAGTTGGATATCCAATATCCTATTACTAAATCTCTACCCTATACTTTATGAGTAAGCTATTACTTTCTAAATTGGCTCAAAATATGCATATTCGTCAAATTCTTGTGATACTATTTTTATTAATGATGGTACTACTTTTATTAATTGCCTTTTCCAACTTACCTAGCATGGTAAACCACTTGATGATATGAATTTTGTCTATGTCTCCTATGATACATTTCTTCACTATCCGAACTATTTGTTAGATCCTAAAATGGTGGTGAATCAGACCGAAGTTTTCAGGGTAGAAAAATATTACCGAGACCGATCCCCGTCTAGCAACTCTTCGAACTTTTTGACCAATGTCACTTTTTGCGTAGAATTCACACATTAACTATAAAATTGGTAAATGTTTGCTAATTAGCTAAAAACTAGCATAAATTACCATATTCCTCTCATGCTGCTTGGCTTCTCCATGCTTTTTAATTGATAGCGTTGAGATGTAGTGGTCGGCCGGGTTGAAGTTTAATGGGGTAGGCAACCCTAAGCCAGTCCACATAAGTTCCGCCTCATCTCGGGTTCCGCAAAATACGACCCTACCCTCGGCCATAAAATAGATCCTAAATTCTTTTAGTTTAAAGATCTCCCAATCTCATAAGCACACATATGCAAATTTGATGAATTTTTAACAGCTTAAAATTTCGTTAAGCTTACCTATCAAACAAGTGATATATCTGAGATGAGGGTTGGTGTATCGTGATTATGATCGTCATCCCCTTTCTTTCAGCTAACTTTTTCAAGACTTGAATCACTTGGTGAGCCAAAAATGAATCCAGCCCCGACGTAGGTTCGTCGCATAACAGCATAGGTGGACTGGTTAGGATCTGAAATTTTCAAAGTCCGAGCAAAAAATCAAAACTCTTCAAAAATGACAGAAAAGATATGTGAACACCTTTTTACTATTTTTAAAAAAATAAAAATTAAAACCTTTCCCCCAACTTACCTCACTCGCAAAGGCCAATCTCTTCCGCTCCCCACCGGAAATTCCTTTTCTAGTTCTGGTACCGATTATTGAGTTCGCACAGGATTTTAGGCCCAACTAAACATTTTTTCTGATTTGATTTAAAAATTAGCAGAAATTATTACGTCATTGATGACTTGTTTAACTCGGCGTTTCTGTTCCCGGTCACTATATCGGTCGTTCATTCTTAGGACGGCCTGGAAGTATTGATTTATTCCAGCCTCCTGTATCCCACACCCACTTTGTTCTTTTCCCCTACTTCCCTACCTTGCTCTCTCCTCAAAAGGTGGGTGTGGAATACAAAAGACCATTTGTTCCAGAAAATGATTGATTTTCTCTTACATTAAACCTCAGGTGCTCTTCGACTGTTAAGCTTCCAATGAATAGATCATCCTGTTGGACATAAGCCGATACTTTCTTCATGTACTCTTTATCCACTCTCAGGCCGTTTACCTACAAATCAAATTAAAAGGAAATTTTGGAAAGCCAAATTTTTAAATATAATAAAAAACTATTGCATTCTTAGTGAGAAAAATTTAGATAACATAAAAAAAAGAACAACAATGCTCACCCTAATATCCCCCGAAACTCTGATAAAATCCAGATTTCTTTGAGTTAGTACATTTAGAAGAGTTGATTTTCCCGCTCCAGAAGAGCCCAATATCGCTAAAACTTCGCCGGGGTTAGCAGTGCCGAAGACTAAACATTGTTGTTGTTGCTTTATTTTTTCCTTTGATTAGATGGGAAAATCTTAAACTCACCCTCATCTAAGAGAACTTTCTGAGATCTTTCGGTGTAGCATCTTTCCTTTCTAGGCTCTCGAAAGTAATCGATGAATTTATTTTTCCGTTGTTGATTAACCTTAAATTTTTAATTTAATTAATACAACAAAAACAATACAAAAAATTGTCTCACATGAGCCGTCACATTATGCCAAGACAATAGTAGCTGAGGAACAATGGTGATGTTTGAACTCTAAAAAATCTTTAGTTAGTCTACTTTTTTCTAAAAACTTACCTCTCTAACGATAGATCTATTAAGATCATGCAGGCTTTCATCAGATTTTTCCGGAACTGAATTCGAAGAATCAGAGTTTTCGACTGATTTTAGTAGGTCCTCTTGGGATAAGTTCATTTTCTTTAATCTGAAATAAGGAAAGACTTTAAGAGCAATGAAAATTTAATCTAGATTAAAAATCAAGTTTCAAAATTAACAAGAAGGACATAAGTGTGCATACATGACCCTCATGATAGCCAGAAAATGTGCATGCTATTGATAAAGGAATAATCAATAATAAGAACTTTATCCTGAGGTTGAGCAAGCAATATAAGAGGCAACATAATTTTGTGTATTAAGACGCGTTCTTTGAGTAACCCGAACAAAGGCCGGACAACTGCAAAAGTGTCTCGGATCCGAACCAAACTTATATGGTGGATACACCCATGGACCCTAATCACAAAACTGGGGAAATCAGGTTCCTCCTCCAAAAGTGGGCGGGGCTAGGTGGGGGTCAAAGTTGAGCATTTTCACGATTTGATACCCCTCAGGGGGTATAAAGAAAACTTTTTTGCTATGAAAGATTTTCGAAAAATTTAAAAAGGATGAACATGGTCATGGAATGTACTTTCTAAAAATATATTGGTTTAGGGGGTCAGCCACTTGCTGGGTGTGGGAGGGGGTCCCAAAGTCAAAAGTGTTAAAAATGGCAGTTTCAAAATATGCATTTTTTGCATAAAATCGATTTTCCTGAAAAGTTTAAGGCGAGTTCCAAAAATCTGATGATATATTCGAATTCTACGTATCAAATTACCCTAAAATCAGTCATAAAATAGATAGGTTAGGTATGCCACTTTTGAGAAAAAAGTAATCAAATGGGCGTGGCCCGAGGGTCGAATTTTACAAAATCGATCGGAAAAATTCAAACTATACACCAATTGATAGCTCTTGAAAAACTAAGCAACTTTTGTGAAGACACCTCATGATTATCTATTATGGTATGGGAGTGGTACCCCAAAAACCAAAATTTAATGCCAATTTTCAAGAAAATGATACGAGAATATTTTCATAGGCAGTCTACCAAAATTCGAGCTCAAATTGAAGCTAGAGACATCTAGTATTTATTCCCATTCAATTTGGAGTCGAACAATACCAAACATGGTATGGTACCAAATGGTAGCGACCCATATGGTCAAGTCACCATTTAGTAACTAATATCCATCATGTTATATATCAAATGAAAGCCCTTATCGAGCTGAGTAATATGCTGAAAACCACTTGAAAAACAGATTAGTCTATCGTCTTTTATGGTCATTTGAAAATACCCCATTTTTGGTCTTTTTCAACAGGTGGTTATAGTCAATTACAATGATGATATAATGAAACCACTTGCTGAAATTGATAGAAATGGACTCGAATATTACTCTCCAGTCAATTTCAAGTCGAATGATACCCATTTTGGTATAGTACTACTCGAGTACCATATGAGTGGTATACCATGGACCCATATGATAACATGATAAAGTGACAGCACGGTAGTCTAGGAAACAAATGAAGTATTGCTCTCCAACTACTATATTCCGAAAAGATTTTTCGAATTCGTTTGATTTTACAAAAGTTATGAATTTTTGAATATTTGTGTCATTTTCGTGGGTCTGACCTATTCAAACCTCCATACCACGCATACCATAATAGATAACCATGTGGTGTCTTCACAAAAGTTTCTCAGTTTTTCAAGGGCTATCGATTGGTATACAGATTGTGGGGTTTAACCCTCAAAATTGAAATTTCGATATTTGGGTCGCCAACTTTGGTGCAATGGCAAAGTGTAGGGTCATACCTAACCTATCGATTTTATGACTGATTTTAAGATAATTTGATACGTAGAATCCGAATATAGCATAAAATTTTTGGAACTCCTCTTAAAAGTTTTTAGAAAAATCGATTTTCTGCAAAAATGGGAAGTTGGCATACCCTATTTTTGAAATCGGGACCCTTTTTCTCAAAAGTGTCATACCTAGTTCATGCCTTTTATAACTGATCTTGGGGTAATTTAATACGTAGAATTCGAATATAGTATCAGATTTTTGGAACTCGCCTTAAACTTTTCAGGAAAATCGATTTTATGCAGGAAACCGGGGTCAGCATACACTCATTTTGATATCAGGACATTTTTCTCAAAAGGATCATACCTAACCTATGCTTTTTAGGATTTATATTAACGTAGTCTTACCTGGAGAATTCGAATATAGCATTAGATCTTTGGAACTCCCTCTAAATTTGCTCAGTAAAATCGATTTTATGCAAAAATACATGTTTTTGAAACTGCCATTTTTGACATCAGGACCCCTCCCACATCCAGCAAGCGGTTGATCTCCTAATCCTATATATTTTTAGAAAGTACATTCCATGGCCATGTTCATTCTTTTAAAATTTTTCGGAAATCTTTTATAGAAAAAAAGTTTTCTTTGTGCTATTTGCAGTAGTTAATATTCAAGCATACTCTGACTTGCGGACTTTAACCGTTTTTTTCTCAAAAGTGGCATACCTAATCTATGCCTTTTAAGACTGATTTTAGAGTAATTTGATACGTAGAATCTGAATATAGCATTAGATTTTTGGAACTCGCCTTAAACTTTTCAGGAAAATCGATTTTATGCAAAAATGGGGCATCAGCATACCGCCATTTTTGACATAAGGACCCCTTTCTGACCCAGCAGGTGGTTGTTGCTCGAAAATCTATATACCAGAAGGTGCGCAATTACATGGGCTACTCTATGCTTTTTAAAATTTTCAAAAATCTTTTATAGCAAAAAAGTTTTCTTTATACCCCCTGAGGGGTGCCAAATCGTGAAAACACCCAACTTTGACCCCCACCTAGCTCCGCCCACTTTTGGGGACGGGACCTAAAAACCTAATTTTTGTGATTAGGACCCATGGGTGTATTCACCATATAAGTTTGGTTCGGATCCGAGACACTTTTGCAGTTGTCCGGCCGCTCTTAATAGTTTGTTCAGGTTATTCAAAGAATGCGTCTTAAGTAAGATTTTTCAAAATAAAATAATTTACATCTTTTCGCATTTGTGCACTTGTGTATTTCTCATGGTTTGATTAGATATGCCATGTTCTGAGGTCAAATAGATAAGGTTTTCTAGAAAAGTTAATCGAAAGTCACATTTATGTGCCATTCATAAAATAATATGGCTTAAGTTAAAGGAGCTTATGAAAAATTTTTAGTATGATTTACAGTATCACCTTTATTTATAGACAATATCGTACTCATTAACAATCGAAAACAAACGTCATTAGTATTGTTGGTGCTTGAACTTGGGAGGCGTGCAAAGTGGTGCAGTTATTTCTAGTGGTTAGAAAATCGAAAAATAGCACGCGAAAAGGAAAGAGACTGGCCTAAAATCATCTTTACTGATTGTTAATAAACATGAGACAGTATTTATGTAAAAAATAAATGTTATAATTGGAGAACGCAAATACCCTAATTTGAATATGACAAATTCGAAAAAAATAGAAAACTACTTGCGGTCTATTTATAATCATTAAAAATTTTGATCTCTGTTTCGAACTTTTGCAGCGGCGTTCACGTATTTTAACTTTGATTGCAACACATATTTCAGTATCTTTTCATTTCCTTCCAAAATCTAATTCACCTACACAATTTCCTCGATAAAGGAAGCGAGTATAATGAGTAGAATCGGAGATATAATTGAAAATTTCGAGACTAAAAGAATTCGAATATGATTGACAAAGAAATTGCAATTTGCAAAATAAGAGCTTATACATAGTGATATATACCTCAACACATGTGCATCTGTCATTTACATAGAGGATGTCATATTTCATGAGGATCTTATACATCCTCCATAAAGTTTTCGAGTTCGAGTATTTTGCACTTTATGATATCGACAATGACCGATTGCTTGAGACAAAATGAACGATGCGCACAAATTCGGATATGCGTTTGTGCATTGCGTAATTTCAAATAGTTGTCAAAGTCATTCCTTGAATCAATGAAATGTCGTTTATTTTTTTTGCAAATAGCGTGCTAATTTTCATGCATCAAAACCTCATCGCTTTTATTCTGTCTCAAGTTATCGGTCATTGAAAATGTCCATTTTAACCCCAATAGTAAGCATGAAAAAGGGGGCAATTTGGAAGTCGCGAGACCACGAGACACAGGATATTGAGAAATAGTGTGGGAAAAGAGAGCCTATCATGCCCCATACTATTTCATCCATGATCTCGCGGTTTCCAAATGGCCAAGAGCTTAAAAAAGCTTATTTCTTCGTTAATGTTTCAGCAAAACTATTCAGTTTTCAAAATGTATTATTTCAATATTCATGATCAATCAAACTTTCTTTCAGCTTCATAATTATGCAATTGGGTCTGATAAAACTCTAAAAATGCAATGCTTTATCAAACCTCGTTTTCTCTACTTCTCTATTAAATGATTCGCTCCCTTTCTCTTCCTCTGCTCCTATTCAGTATAATGACGATAGTCTTGGTGATAATGCCTAAGCAATGAAGGAAAAGCTCTTATCACTTCTCCTCACTATAATTTCATAGTCTTCTTCAGCATTTTGAAAATTTCATCTTCTAAGCTTCATCGATTCCTAAAGTGACAATATGTATTACATTAGTATAATTCAGATATATGTGCCAAATTTTAATATAACGTCCCATTCTTGTAGAATTCAGACGTATATACTAGTTTTCTAATTTAAATTGTCGTAATTTATGCTGAATTTCTATATATCACATTATACAATTTTAAAATTTCAGACGTCTAATTTAAATAAGAGTAATCGTAAAGATGGGTGATGTACAAGATCCCCTTTCTCAAATGCCAAAGCTTATTGATATGAAAGCCGCCACCGTAACTGAATTATTAAGCCCACCGTAAGACAAATGACCTTTTTTTTTTCGAAAATTTTGGTCTCTTTTCAGGATTTCCGAAGATCTATCCCTAGCAGCACAACAGCATATATTCGTGGTAAAAGCAATAAAACTTTAAAAACTTTATATGCTAATTTCAAGAATTATGATATCGAACGAGATATTCAAACATTGGAGCGAGACATAAGGCAACAGAAGGAGTCGTCAGTGAACGCGAAAACCGCGATAACTTTCGACCAACTGAAGAAAATTCACAAGTATTGAACAACACCTTAAAAGTCTAAAATATAAGCTCCCCTTGAAAAAACCAATTATAAAACTAGGGTCCCCAAGCTCCGCCTCCTTGCAAAAATGCGTTTGTGATAAAAATGTGGTAATTGAAGCAGACAATTTGAAAAGGAAGTATCTTTCAAGCCCCCCGAATGTCTAAAGAAAAAACTCAGTCTAGATCGACAATAAACCTGATAAAATGGTTCCGTGCAAAAAATCAGAACAAAATAGCCGCACACAACCACGCACAAAAATGTGTTCATTTTGAGTGACTATGCAGGGCACGGGAAACAGCATGAAATTCATCCTGCCGATTGCTTTCCTGGGTACTAGCGAATGCACTATTTTCGTCCATGCGAATTGACTTGAACCCTTAGTCGAATCTTTGAAGAATGGGACAAAAATAACAGAGCAGCCGTATTCGGCCCTGTTCGTGAGAAAGAGCCTAAATTTTTGGCACGGCAGATAAAGGAGGCTTGACCCTTATCAGGGATTAAGAAATACGATGGAAAAAGAAGCAAAATGATAAGAAAAAATCGCTGGGTCAGGCGAATTGAGCAAAGGTTTTCTGATCAGCGAAAAGATTGAAAGCTCAACACCAAAAATTCAAAATTGATGAAAAATTGGTGCGATCAGCAGTGACGGATTTTTGCGATTTTCTGTTAGGGAATTGTCTTTTTTACTATTTTTTCTTCAGAAAAGTCTTATTTACAACCCAGATCATTTTTATGTGCAAAAATGAGGCTTGGCGTATCCGCTTGGGGACTCTAATTAAAACTACCCCTTATTTTAATTATAAGTCCTAAATTAGAAATTAAAATTTCACTCGCTTAGATTTGAAAATGAACGCTATATAGATGCTAAGTAAAGATAGAGAGGCGTCATGACGCTAGCTAAAATACAAATTAAGCATCGGAAGAACGTTAGGCCCTCAAAAAGAGGGGTTTTTCGACCGAATTTGTCGCGCAGCCGACATTCAAAGAGCCTCATTGAAGAATCGACTGAAGCAAAATAAAGAGGTAGCAACTTTAAGAAATTACGTTAATTTTCTAGTAATTATGCTTAATGTTTAAATTAAAGTTAAAGCTAAATTTAAAATTTCTAAAAATTCAGAAATTCGAGCCAAATTGCTCAGTATTGTCATCTCCGATGTTAGATTCCGATGGTAGCATAAATAGTTCCTCGTATTTGGTGCCGACAAGTCTACAGTCGCTGATATTATTGAATCAAAAGCCTGATGTTAACCAGGTGAGCTTTGGAGTTATGTTAAAATGAATATACATCAACTTTAACCACAGCTTTGCCGCGTTAAAGTAAAAGTTAGACCTAAAATTTGAGAAAATTAAATGAAGGTAGCTCTTATTCAAATCTGGCTGGAATATATGCAATTCCTAAACGTCAAAGTTTAGCTCCGATCACCTATGGACATATCAACTTCCTCTCCAATTATAATTGTGGAAGATGATCTTAGAATACCAGCGGAAAGGCAATTTGACTTGCTATATTTGGGATTTTCGTATGACGAGGTTAGACAGGTAAGACTGATCTCTTTTCAAATGCTTTGACCTCTTTTCAGATCTGTGACATTTTTGATCATTTTAAAGATGAATATAAGGAAGCCACGAAAAATACAAACGCATCTCTAACCACCTTGCTTCAACAGTTTTCGAATTTCATTTCAACTAATGCACCAGGTATATACTTGAAAATACTAACAAACTTAAAATATTTTAAGTAAATTTCAGAACACTTAAAATTACTATCCCTTTGCTTCAGCCTTTTGGAGCTCGGAAACTCCAGAAAAGACGTTCAGAGAACGCTAATAAAAGAAGTTCCTTTTATTTGCAATTTAATTTAAAAATAGACGTTTTTGCAGAAGAGAAAAATCTCCATGGAAATTGAGGATGAATTAAGGGTTAAGAGGAGCTGTTTAACTCCGCCTAGGTTAGCTTTTAAATTTATTTTTCAAAATCTAGCATTTTAAAATTCAGCGGCCAGACCAGTTCACCTCCCTTAGAGGACACTGGTGGCAATGACGACTCTCGAGAGGGAATTCTTAACGGTTTAAATCGAGATGTTAATAATTCTTAGTTATTTGACTACTAAATCACTGAATTTTACAGTAAATTATGCTGATTTAGCAACTAACTCTACAGATTGTTACATATCAAATCATAAATTTAGACCTTAATTAGAATAAACCATTTATTCATATGAAGTGTGTAAATATAGAAGCCTTCCCAGAAACATCTACTTTTTTCGAGCCTCTCTAAATATTTTCCTTTCTACTGACCAAGCTCATAACGCAAAAATGCGCGTGTCCCCTTTCATAGCAATGTGATGTGTGGATAGCGGACTAGATTTGTTTCTTTTTTGGACGATAAACAAGAGATCTTCGAAAAGAGGGAGCAGAGAAGCTCGAAAAAATCGAAGTTTCTGGGAAAGCTAGGGTATCAACTTCTAATATAGAAATTCTGAAAGAATTTAACCGTTCAAGTTAAGCAAAATCGGGAAAACTTACCCATGAAATAAGAACTTCGAAAATAGATCCTAAGAAAGAGAATTCAAGAAGTCGAAAAATATTCGATATGCAACATTTCAATAGAAAATCCTATTATAGGAAGTCGAGAAAAATATCTTGGGATTAAATCTACCCTAATTTGATCATTTTATAAAGGAAGTTATACAACTAAGGTATAATACTTTTTAGGAAACTCTAAAGGATCATTAATTAGAAGTAGTACGATAAAATCAAATTAATGTAGCGCTTTTAAGAAAATCTTGCAAATTTAATTCTATATTAATCGTACTACTTTATTAATTACCTTTCAGAATTCAATTTAAAACTTGGTCGCCATTAAAAACATGACTCCTTCATCATTTAGGACGTATTTTTTGACAGAGCCCATGTCAATGCCTACTTCCTCCAATGCGTTCAGAATTTTAGTTTCGGTCAGGTTCAGAAGGGTAAACATGACCTGAAATGGCGAAGATCAGCTTTTAAATAGACTACTTCTCGAACTCTCTAATTGCAGATATTTTTTTGTCAAAGAGCTTTCGAAATACGCCAATTTTGTGCGTTTTTTTCCATTACAACTGATCTCTGTGTTGATCCTGTCATAGAGAGTACACAAATATAAGGATGAAAAAGAAAAGAAACAGAAATCCGAACTCCTCTTACGTCAATCCAGTGTCAATTAGGAGAGGTGGGAAGATACTTTATCTTTCTCTCTAAAAATTGATCTTTTCCTAAACATCTCATCTCTTTTGATCTCCAACCCTTGTACTTTTCCTATGCCACATCCACTTCACGCGACATTGTTTAAACAAGACGATTTGAAGGTAATCTTATCTCTCGAATCTTTTACGCGAAAAACGCGCCTATCAGTAAGAAATATCATGCAGATCAACGCTACAAAGTACGGCGAAAAATCAACTTTTGAAAAATCCACAAATTGAAATTTACCGATCTCCCCGAATTGTATTCATCGTCTTCCAAAACTGAGCCCAAAATAAAACGACCTCCAGGTCTCAGATGGTTCATCTAAAAATTTGGAAAATAAAAAAGAAATAACTTTCGAACCCACCATATTCTTCATGCAAACCTTATACTGCTCATAGGTTTGGCAAGCGCTCTCCAGGGTGAAAATCGTCAGCAGAATATCGACCTAAAGAGTTTTTTTGCAAAAATAATATCAACCTAAAATTTTTTATTCATATTTTTCAAAAATCGACTTTTGTCGAAAATAATGCAAAAACCTTCCATCTAACCAACTGTGCTAACCTGTCGCCCCTCCATGTTCGGCACGACTGGGTTTTGATGAACGTCGGCGAAATAAACACCGCCGCATTTTACAACGCCTTTCGCCTTTTCCTCCGACGTCTCGATGATACCCTGTTGAAGGAAGTGGCCGCCTTCGGTTCTAAAAATGGTGTTATTTTAAAAATTTGAAAGGGTTATTTAGAAAAATATAGGCTCATTTAAAATAATGACGTCATCTTACAGTATACCTCAGAATAACCTTAATCGTTGGTTTCCAATCATACGTCGTACTTCCCGCAAGCCACTCCTTGACTCGGTCCAGATTCTTTTCGACATAGTCCGTCAAGTAGACTTCTTTCACGACGTCCCGGAAACACAGAGCAGAGTATACGGTAGGTCCTGAAGATTAAGGTAGGTACAATAATCCTTATCTTTTTTTTTATATAATGTTCATTTTTGCGACTCCTAACGATGCACTATCGTTTCTCAGCTATATTTTCTGATCTTATTTAAAGTTGCATATGAAAGGAAAATATTCATTATTAGAGCATGTGATATAAAATTGCAGTAATCTCCAGAAAATGAACTAATAAAAGTAGTACGGTATTCTAACGAATATAATAAGAATGCGTTTAAAACTTAATTTAATTTGATATTATCATTCTACCCTATACTTCACACAAAATTTTCGCTCCTTCAATATTTCACGTTTCTTATTTGTCTCTCATTTCCGTCTATCTCTTAGCTAACAATGCTAAATATGCTAGAATTATCGCGAAGGAGAAAGCCGAGATCTTTACTAAATGATTTGTCGGTGCTCAATGCACTACTACTACCATACAAGAGTTGCCTGTCACTATATCCCGTGTGTTAGCTAGATGCCTCTAAGAAAAGTGATGTGAGAGGGCGTGGAAATGGAAAAGAATAAGAAACGAGAAAATTGGAGGAGAGCGAAAATTAGGTGGGAAATACAAGGCACTTTCATAAATTGCTAAATTCTTATGTCAAGCTTACCGGCACCAATATCCAGAAGAGTTTGTCTTTCATTAGGTCGCATGGTTTGAACGATAAGATGGGCGAAAACCGGAAGCGCGAAGAGAGAAACTCGAGTGCCATCCTCGATAGACCTGAAATTAGCATATTGTGTTCATTTTTAGCCTTTTTTGGCAAGTTCTATCACTTTTTTGATAATTTTTTTTTTTAATTTTTCTAATTTCCGTACAAAAGTTGAACCAGATTTTCTTCTCCGATTTTGTGCTGCTGGACTTTTTGATCTCGGCGAAAATTAGTGTAATAGTATCTCTCGGAGATAGCGAGAGATAAGAGAGGACTAAAGACATAGAGATGCTCTGGAAAACGTGCTCCATCGCGAATTGGTTCAATGATAAGACTTTCTTATGGTGCCAGGATTTCAGAGGTTTAAAGAATTAGCTTTGAGCGCAAAGTAAGTATCAATTCTCTTTCTCAGCTAAGTACTTGAGATCGGAATTCAATTGTTTGGGGAAAAACACAATACAAAGCTCGACCTTCTAGTACGAAGGAGAAGAAATAGTATGGAATTAAAGAGGTCAGACGTGTCCCTCTCATTTTAAGTGTTATTTCCCCATTTTTGAGATCCCCACTAACCTTTGCCTTTCTTTTTCTTTGGATAAATAGAGGAACATAAAAGTTTCGAATGCGGGTTTTTGCGTAAGGCTTTTGAGAGCGAGAAAAGCTTTTTCAAGTGGTTTGGCGTCACTCGGCATTTACAAAGGCGTCATCCGACAAATGCCGTTCAGAGAAAAATCACGTTCGGAATCGAGATTACTGTAGTTTAGAAAAGCTGAGCTTTATTCGAATCTAATAGAAAATAACGAAGATCAGCCTCATTTTGACTACTGAGATTTAAAAAAGTAAAGTTATCTTCATAAAAATTTTGAAATATATTGATAAAGATCAATTTTTATGTAATTAAAAAACAGTACGGAAAAACTTGATTTTCATGAAGTTTTTTTATATTTTGATGAAAATGGGTGTATGTCATTGCGCACAAAAAATTCTTGTGCGCAATGACCGCTCCCCGATGAAAATTAACTTTGTTGCGACAAATAATAACACTGAAAATCACGTACTTGCCGAAATAATGCTGAAAATAAGCGTCTGGGTCAAACGTCGTCACATAATCGTTGGGCTTGTGAACCTCTCCGTTAGATTTCGACATTTTCAAATCCTAAGGATATGAAAAATACCCGCGAGTTACCTGGAAGCTTGAAATTTTATTCAGATTTCAAAAATAAATAGAAAATCTATCAATGTTATGAAATTTCAAGATTTTCAAAGTGTGACATAATAATTGGGGTGGTTAAATTTGAAAATTACAGCAGACTAGGATGTGTTCAAGCCTAAGACGCGCCGAAAGTATTGAATGAAAGAAAGAAAATAGCGCGATTTAAATAGAGGAGAAAAGAGTCAAAGAAAGCAGAGAAATAGTAAAGAGACGAGATGGAGAGAGTCAGAAAAGAGGGAGGTAGTACATGAAGATGAGAGAAAAGAAAACCTTTAGCAAACAAAAAGATAAGTTCAAGTAAAAAGTCGGAAAAAGACGGAGAATTAGATCTTGACGGCGGATTGAGAAAATCTGAGAAAACCTATCACTTTTTTAGCGGATATCGATAGAATATCTTTTTTTCTTGAGATCTGTTAGATTTAAGTAATATATCTGAGAGAGCTAATTAAACTGACCAGAACACAGAGCTAATGAAAGTTCCCAGAAAGTCGGGATACGGACCGGATTCAGTTATGCTAGCGAGTCTGAGTCCAAACAGCTCTGATCAGGAATACAAAAATTGTTAAATACGAAAGAGCCATTTTTGCAGGTCGTTATCGAAATAAGCTTTCACTAATATGATCACTAACATCAATTATATTTTTTAAATTCAATTGTTATAATACTTATATTTGCTTAGGTAATATCTAATTTTATCATCATTTCCAAAGAATTATCTAAAGTGGTAAATTTAACTTCTTAAATTTAAATCATTTATTTTCAAAGAAATTGAAATAATATCATGATTTTAATATCATCAACAGTGTACGACAATTCATCTTGAAAGAGCTATAAAGGCAACACCTTTTTAAAATAACATGTGTTATGATGTAATTTTCAATGATTTTTTGTGCAAAACCCGTAGAAAAATCTAGATTTAAACATCAAAAATCGAGCAAAATATGAGCATAGAAATTTCTGAAATTCAACATTTAAAAGACACAAGTAAGTATTGAAAAATCTAAATTGAGCCTTCGTTTTGAACTATAGAACTTAAACATATATAAAAATGAAAATGAAAATACATGTATATATAAATTATTATCAATCAACAAATATCACAATTTGAAGAAATTAAAAAATTCGACATTTTTGCAAAAAATCATTTTTATCACAAATATCCACTGGACCATCGGAGTAAATTGCTTCTTTTATTTTTATTCAGCTTTTTAGCGGAAGGTCCAAAGTGTGGGGACGCGTTAGGTTGGCGCTTTCTAAAATATATAAGTTAAAACAGTTATTATTTCAAATAAAATAGCCTTTTTAACATAATACTGCCCAAACTAATTATTTTGCTATAAAATATCCATTCTAAATTAAAAAAACAACTCAGATTTAATTTACTAATTATTAGATGACTGTGCTCTTCCCATTAGTGGAGACTCTATAAAAAATTTTATCTTACACCCCCGGATTTCCCACAAACTGTAAATTTCTTTCTAGCTTCTCTCTTCATTCATAGATCTCTCGATTATCACCAGAGAAAAGGCAAAAATCTAACTCTTTATCCACCACATCACACTACACTACGCTACGCTACCATTGAGGGGAGGCGCGTTTTCTAGCATTATGCGCTTAATCAGCGTTGAAAACGGAAAGATTCTGAGAAGTTCGAAAAAACGTTACAATTTGTGGGAAAACTGGCGTGAATCTAATTGTAAGCTATTCTCTAATGATTGATTTTGAAACTCTTTTCTTTTAAACCCACGCACCTAAGTAGCAAATTAAGCATTGGTGAAGTTGGGTCTGGTGCCATGGCGTAGAATGGGTTGCATTTGTCCGGAAGTTGAAATTCGCCTCCGTCAGGTAGAAGCTGCACGAGACAAAACTCGTCACCGTTTACGTGAGTCATTAAGTGCTTTTCCAGGGCTCGGGCGATTAGTTCGGGCATACGATCACCGTTTTCGATCTGAAAATTGGGCTTTTTTACGATAGAAACGTCATTTTTATCAGATTTATACATTGATATATTTTAATTTTGAACGTTTTTGAACTACTTTTGTATCTTTTTAAATTGAAATTTGATTTTGCACTAACGAAATTTTTGCAAATAGTTATACTTAACATTACCATTCAATTTTCAAGATGTTTTATATATAAACTGATATTTTAATTAGAGTCATCTTACCTTAATAACTTTGTAATTAGCGCCTCCGTCCTGCTTCTGTAGTTCATCGTCTAGACCAACCCTGGCCAAATGAAAAGCTGGGGAGCTATTTTGATGGGATCCTGATGAACAGGTAGAGGCCTAAAATATTCAGCGTCTAATCTAAATATGTCAAATTTGGCCTTTAAACAGACCTAGGGAGCATTTCGTCAGACGAAGAAAATATACTAAGGGTAGGCTGCACGAGCGAACTTTTCATTATGACTGAGTACACATGCAACGAAAACTTGTGCAAATTTGAGGGTAGGGATACAAAACTACATAGAAACTATTATAGGGGTAGGTCGCGCGAGCTTTCTGATGATCTTCTTCCCTAGATCTGCCTTTAAATAAGGTATATATGGTCGAAATTAAGAAAAATATTTGAAAAACAAATGAAATCCACCCACCGTACTAGGCCGTTTCTGATGAAGTAGACCTCCGTAAGCCCTTTTCGAAGCCGAATCCAAAGACTCCTGTCGACAATGAAATCCATTCCCGTTCCCGTTATGCTCTGAGCCATTGTTAACTGGGGTCTCCGATCGTGACATTGCGCTTTGGGACATACTCTGCAAATAATTCATTTTTTCATATTTTATTTTTTGATGAAGATCAGCCTTTATTTTACATGACAAATTCAGAAGTATCCATTATTCCATCAGATTATGGAAGAATTTTTACGAAAATCAGCTTTAAATGCATTCTATAAAATATAAAATAGCCTCATTCCATCAAAATACCGAAATTTAATCATGAAGGTCACTTCATTATGATCGGCTGTTTTTTTTTATAAATTTATTACCTGATTATCAATGCTAGTCCTGGATAGGGAAGTCTGAATTTCCTGGGTCGAGGATGATTCTTTGCTAGGCTGCCTTCTATGGGGGAATACCACTTGGGGTGAGAATTCACAGCCTTAAAAGCCAATATTACAAGTCAGAAAAACTATGATTGATCGAGGATAAAGTACAAGCAAAGGCGAGATCACACACATGGTAGTTACATTGAGCAACGGGAATAATCTAATTTTAATCATGTCTATATATTATGCTTAATATGAAAAATCGAAGGTTTAGAAAATCTAGCAATAACTATTGATCGTTTAATATCAGCTATCGTTGATTAAAGGGAACGTCGATGTTCATGCAGTGGAAAATTAGAAATCGAGTTTGGACGCGAAATAGTGAGTTGCGTAGAATAGAAACAAGGCGAATAGCGTAATTTTTTTTGGATATCGACGTTCCCTCTCAACCAATAATATAACTATTTAGAATACATAATATTAAGGGCGTTTAGGTAATTGAAGCTAAGTAGATTATACATATACTTGCACCATGCCCTAACTATAATTTAGCATTTCAAGGATATGATTTAGTTGTAGCTATATTCGAATTTAAAGGATACGTTTCCTTATATATCATGCCAAAAACCTCCATCTCCATGTGCGTGATCTAACCTTCGATGGGCAGATAGAACAGCGACCGACCTCCCCTCCAGGAAATAGTGGAAGCTGGCGTCGACGACGCTGTCAGCGAATCGCCATTTCCGACGATCAAACGCCCCGAGGACGTTCGCGGAAGCGTACCCATTAAGGGGACCTAAAAGGCGTTAATCACCAATTTTAAGGGCGTTAGAGTTTTATAGTGACGTCATATTTATATTTCAGACGACGTCTTTATTTATTTAATTTTTTTATAGTAATAACATCCTTTTAGTGACGTCATTTTGAATTTTAACAAACTCGCCAGAAAGTTTGCCGCCCAACCTCGTCGTCGGAATAGCGCCCTTAGAAGAGTTGAAGATGAAAACTAGAAAATTTAAAAAGGTTTCATTTTCTTGAAAAATTTCACTGCAAACGCTATTTCTAAAGGTGATCTTCGTGGGGAAAAACGTGAAAATAACTCGTTGGGGATTGCACGGCAAGCTTTCCGGTGATGATTTGCGTGGGATTTTCACTCTAGCAGTTGGTGGTCATTTGGTGCAGTGATAAAGTGGTGAATTTATTTTCATCAAAAATTACCGGTCCCGGCTCTCCGCCGATCATTCGACCATCGATCCAATCCTCGTTTTGTAGGTCTTTCGAGCACTGTCCCATCAGGACACCTAAAATCGTACTGTTTGGCGAGTTTTATGGTATAAAGAAACGGCAGTGTGATGCTATAAATTGGTATTAGATGACGATTGAAATGGTAGCCTACCATTATCGATGGTAACATTCTGAGTGTAAGAGCTGCTTTGCGAATGGGTATGAGAGTGCATTGGTGTAGAAGGAGAAGATAAAGACCCATTTGGCTCCTCGTGGGTGTGGTTACCAAACCGAGATGGGGCGCTACCAGCGAGGTTACCATTTGCTAACAATCTCGATAATGTCGAGCTAAAAATAATACCAGCTTTAATTAAGCAAAAGCCGACGTTCATCAATATTCACTTCAAAAATGAATATTTTTCGTAACAATAAGATAGGTTTAGGCGACATTTATTGTATTATGTAAGAAAAAACTGATCTTCATCACAAAGGCTCACTTTTTCACTGGCGTTGAATGACCGGAGCCCCCGATCAAAGCCGATGGAAATATGGAGCTCATCGAATTAGTCGCTGTCATGTTCCTCGAGCCGTTCATGTCTGGAGTAGCGATGGGGTCCTTGGGCTTTTCGATTTGTAACGAACGATTGTAGCTGAAAGTTCGAATCTCACTCGATCCCGATTTTTTGCCAAATTATCCAGCTTCAAGATCTCTGAGATCCAATTTAGATATCCTCTCATGGAAAGTTTTAAACTTAAAAAAAATAAATCCGGAGTTTTTTTGATGAGTTAGATATTATCATTTAGTTCATAGAAATTAGGGCGAAATCGCAAAAAATGAAAATCCGGGTTAACTAACCTTTTTGGAAAATACCATTTCTCTCAGATTACTTTCTTTCACAATCGTTAGAGGGTTCGAGAGAAAAGTACTAACTCCAAATTTGTTGAAAAGTACTCAAATGTTAAACTTTTAAATCCTACCACTCCTTCTCATCCAGACAAGGCAGGAAATAGAACCAGGCGCAGAAAACACGATCCATCGGGATTTTATAGGCTCTGGCTGCGGATTGGAAGAGTCGGAGTTTAGCCAGAACGTCGAACTCTTTTCTTCTTTTTTCAAAGCTTATGAGATTTTCTGAAAATTAGAAAATAGAGATTAAATTTTAAAATAACTCCCTACCCGATGTATAGTCCTGAGCGGCCTGGTCGATCATGGTCAGGTCGGTCAAAAACGAGCCCAAATAGGGCACGGTGCCTTGGCACTCGGCCAAATTCACGTCCGACTTCGTCCGACGGCAGTTTTGCACCAATTGGGGTCGTCTCAGCGGGGAACTTTTCGCGGTGCCCTCCTAAAAATATTGGTGATGCCTAAATCTGGGAGACGTGCAAAGTGATCTTTTTGTGATTAGAAAACTGAGAAATAGCACGCGAAAGGGAGAGAAATTGGCGCCTAAAATCGCTTCTTCCTCCTCATTTTCAACCTCCCAGATTTCGCGGGCATCAACGATATTTCTTTTGAAAAATTATAGGGTTTTAAAAACGTTGGCATGAAACTACATATTTTTGAGATAATAAAGTAAGAATTTTGTAAAAATACCTCATTTTTGGGGGCAAAGCTTCTAAGAACTGAGGGAAAATGTTTACGAAAAGTACCTGCTCCAAAATTTTCCGCGCATTCTTTTCATCGCCCTGCTCGTCCATGTCAAAAATCGTGGAGAGTTCCCGAAATTGAGCCGTCGAACGACTAAAAAGAATTGTTTCTTTTTGCAAAAATTCATAAACCCGGGAATCTTACTTCGACACCAAGGCCCATGTGGATTTCAGTCTGTGAACTGGCTCAGATTGAAGCGAAGATAGGACAGCTTTCAAGGACGAAAAGTTTTTCAAGGCTCGGAGTTCCTAAATTTGTAAAAAATTGGAAATTTTATACATTTCTTGTTATATTTACCCTAGCAATGTCGATCCACTTGGCGATGATCTTCGCCCGAAATTCAGGCCTACAGTCCGGTAAAACCACGCTAGTCATGACCCTTTGCGAAACTGCGTTGAACTGAATTTGATCTCTTTTAGAGAAAAATTATTCTCTTTCTAAGTTTTTATCTCTTTTCAAGAAAGAGCTGTTCTTCATCAAAATATCTTAATTTTTACCTGATCAATTGTGGCCTTTACTGTACAGACTTTGTCCGGATGAAGTTTATGCCTTTTCGCCCAGTTGCAGCCTTGGCATTGTTGAATTAGAAGGTTTTGGAAGAGGATCTAAAGTGGCGTCATAATAAAGAGGGCCATAAGAAATTAAACGAGCGTCATTAATAATTAAAAGACGTCACACTAACAGAGTCCCAATAGGTAAGTTGCTCAGCAATCTGGACGCAATTTTCTTTTCCGACATCAAACATCTTCGTACGCTCTTTGGCGTTCCTCGAATAGTCAGCGACGTCATAGCCAAGGTAGTGAACATAGCGCTCCAATGATGGCAGTCGGGCTAAAAATTGAAATCTAATCATCTTTATTATGAAGGTCAGCTCTTAAAAATAGATATTTTTAAGGATATGATGAAATTTTCGATTTTTAAAAACTTTACATCATAAAGATCAGCTTTAAATATTGACTTTCTTTATAATATCGTGATGTTTTAGAACAAAATTCAATTTAGTGATACTTTTGCTATGGAGATAAACTTTTATACATGACAAATACGTGTCGAAGTCAATTTGTACAATGAAGTACAGCTTTAAAATTAAATTTTAGCAAAAATATATAGTCCAGCAATTCTCACCGATCCATCCTCCATCATTGACTATTCGTCGGAATTCTTCCTTTAGTTTCCTGACCTTATCTTTAAGTTCTCGGAGCTTAGATCGAGTAGCGAATTCTGATAGATTTGTTAACATCGCGAATTCGGCTTCTGGATCGAAAAAATCTTCTTCATAAGTGTCGAGCCAGCACACTAATATGGATCGAATGGAGCTGAAAGAGTCAATTTTCATAATTTTGAAAGATTCGTTTTAATTTTATGATAAGTACTATATGGCGGAGTGTGTGTATGTGTCTTTTCCACTTTCTTTCAAAGTTCACTCTATCGTCTATCTCTAACTATAGGATTCTGTCATCCGCTTCACTCCACCATTTAGTAATTGCCTAATTTTATAACGTAGATTGACATTTTAAATTTTAGGTATCATAGATCAATCGTTAGGTTAATACTTCATTTTTGTTGAATCTGAGATTCAGAATCATAAATCGATTTAATAGAACCATTTCCTCCGTCTGCGTGCTTTGCAAACATACTTAGACCCGTTCGTTCAGTCGATTTCATCTCAAAACAAATCTGACGAAATGGGGGTGGAGGAGGGAAATGCTGCAGAAAAGTAAGGAACCGGACACGATACGTTTAAGAAGGTATTTTCCAGGAAAAATATACAAAAAAACATTTTTATTTATTTAAAGTAGTAATTATATTAAAACTCAATTGCCTTACTTTTGTATTAACAGAGCTGAAGTGCTACCAATTACTTCATTCTCCAGGGATTCATACCGCCTTAGTAATCTTAAATGAGCCAGAAATTAGTACGAAAACTTAAGCTATAAAATGCTTACTTATCCAAAACCTGACTGGGCTCCGCGAACGCCCTGTACGTCGCGAAAAACACGTTGAAATGGCGAGAATCCATAGTGTCATCCGGGCCAACTAGGGCCTCCTAAAGTTGTATTTTTTTTTCCAAAAAAATGCCATTTTTAGAATGTTCGCATAGATCAGTAATGAAGTTCTGGAATCGATTAGAAAAGACTTTTGCAAAATATAAGGTAAGTGCTCTAGCCACTAGATTATCGTACCACCAATTTGCCCAGCGTTCCCGCCTTAATGTGCCTTTCCTTGACGCTTTCCCACTGCAAGTGGTCGGATGAGGTCATTCCTTCCAGCGATGTGTCGGCCGGAGGCAACTGCCTGTCAGGGTCGATGGGCCGGTATCGCTGGAAAAAACACGATAGACTTATTGATTTTCGGAAAACCGTCTTAGATATAAAATTGAATTTTTTCTTGAACAGGAAAAGGTGGTGTTCATTCAAAACGATCAATTTTTATGCCTGAGGTCAAGAAATTAAGAAATTACTATACTTTCAAATTTGAATCTGTTTTTGAATAACGATTTGTGATAGGAAAAAACTGATCCTCATCAAAAATGATAATTTGGATCAGTAGTACCAGGCAGTTTTTCCCACATAATAATGATTATACGATTTAAGGTCAGACAATAACGGAAGCGTTTTGTATACAAGAAAGACAGAAATAGATAGGAAACCGATCTATCTAATTCTTGGAGGAAAGGGAAAATTATACTCGCTTTGCGCGAGCGCGCAGGGGCATTAAGGATGCGAAAAGACATAAAATTTGAAGAGAGTTTAGAGAATCATAGAAAAGGAAATACGATTGGGAAAGATAGATGAGAAAAAACGTGAAAGATCTAAATTTCTGCTTCTCTAAGCTCTGATATTTCTCTATTTATTGGAAAAAACGCCATAATCTTTACAGAAATAGGAGAGAGAAGAGATGAAAACGATATTCCCCTGACAAAACTTGAACATGAAAATAAAATTGCATCAGAGAAAAACAAACTTTGCGCGCCGACTTTCCTTGAGGAATTTCCGCTGAAAAATCGTCGAACTTCTTCACTTTTATCGAGGAAAGTCATCTCTCTTTGCCTATGCCAAGTGTACGTATATTTCACTCACTTTCTGAATATTTTCTCAGCCCTTATAAGCGGCATTCGTAATTTTCGATTTCGTAATGATTTTTTCCCTTCCACATACTTTTCCTAGATCTAGGAAATCTTGAAAAATCTTACAAAAATTCACTTCTATCTAAGAAAAAATTCTATAAAAAATCTTTTTAAAAAACTCGTACAAAAACTCAACTAATCTGAAAGAATTCTCGAAAGAACCAAAACATCGATCGATAAAAATTCGCTTGTTGAAAAACTTACAGTCAATCGGATGGACCTTTCCACCGCTCCCATCGGCGTTAATTTATGCGGGACGAAAGTAGGGTAGTTGGCGAGAAATTCCCGTTTCAAATCGACGAAATTCGAATGCTCATTTTTGCCGGTCGGAAAAATCGCGGAGTCCATGCTACCGTGAACGGGGCAATAGCTCGAGGAGCGTTTATTGAATAACCTAGGAGGCTGGCTCGATGAAATCATTGCCGGTACAGGGTTAGCGACTCGTTCGATGAAATTGAAATCACGCTACGGCTTCTTCCTCGATCCGAAAGAAAAGCTCAATTTCACTACGAGACCCGGACCCGTGTCGATAATTCCCGCACTTCGCGCGGGGTCGGCCCCCGATGTGCGAATGGCAATCTGGTCTAGGTGCAGACAGGTGGTGTATGAATCGCGTCGAATATTTGCCCCCGGGGCGGGCGTTAATGCGGTGGCAGGTATTTGACGATGTCGGATTGTATCATGTTAGACAGAATGATAGAGTATGGGTTTAAAGAAGAGAGTGAAAAGATGCAGAGGAATAGGTTTCACGATTCTGAAGAAGAGACTTCCATAATAGGTGAAAGTCTGAATGACCGATACCAGGGATAATAGACCGCAAAATATAACTTCGTTCCAAGAGAGCGCAAAGAGAATTGCGGTTAGGGAAGGGGAAAATAGTGGATGAAACTGAGAGAGTTTAAGAAAGTAATTGTCACAGAAAGAGGAAATACCAAGGAAATGAAGAGAGAGAAGGATAGTAATAAATACCG
Source organism: Diploscapter coronatus (assembly GCA_964036155.1). NCBI lineage: Eukaryota > Metazoa > Nematoda > Chromadorea > Rhabditida > Rhabditidae > Diploscapter > Diploscapter coronatus. The sequence continues at coordinate 79,038,303 of OZ038423.1, read as the reverse complement.
AACCAGACGGATCAGGGAAAGTAGGGCTATGCGCCAAATCCCAAACGTTAAACCCACTCTTTCTCTAGATCTCTCTAAATTTGAAATACTATTTCTCTCGTAAGCCTCAGATTTGGCTAAGCTGGCAGCTATATTCGGAATATGAGCCGCGCGGGGTCAGCTTGATGGGTGATTTGTGAAATTTGTGGGAAATTCCCGATTTTTAGAAAAATATATGATTTTTGGAAAGCTATGAAAACGCCTAGCTTACTGTCAGAATATTTATCGCCCGGATCATAATATTTTTTTCGAAAATTAGAAAAGCTCCAGAAAATCAATATTTTAAGCAGAAATGCCCAGTTTTATGCACGAATTTCATCATAACGCTTCTCAAAAATAGGAGGCGCTAGATGAGCAATTTTCCAATGGAAATCACAACATTTTCGTCAGGCTTTAAAAATCAAGTGAGACTTCGGGGAAAAATAATTCTCGAACAATTGTTTACAACTACACTGAATCATAGCGCTATTGCTATCCGTAAGTTTATTTCGCGCATTATTTTAAAGCTCTCTCAGGTATTAGATTTCTCCATTTTTCCCACATGTGAACACTGGCCAGTTAACGTAATGTACGAATTTTTAAAACAATCCTTGGAAGTATTTTATCTTGAATTCATATTCCTTGACCTCAGGCTTATATTTTTTATAAACTAACACACTAGTTTTATATCGTTTTAAAGTTAAACAGTTCAAATATATTAGATCTCAGGCATATATTTTTCAGATTTTCAAGTTGAAAAACTTACCGGGACTCCATCATATCCTGGGGGCGGGACGTACCGGACCTTTTTCAGATAAACGGAATATATCGCGTCCGGATGTTTTTCCTCGCCCCAATATTTTGACGTCATGGATTCAAATTTCGGTCTCGATCTTAGATCCCTCGAAATATAATAGGTAAATCCATTCCATCAGCACATTTTGATAGATAACCTGAAAAACATCAATTTTATGATGAAGGTGATCAACTTTTTGATACCAAAAATAGTAATATTCACGATCTAAAACCAAATTTAATTAAATAACCTAAAAATCAATAAACAAAATCAATTTCCTCTAATGAAGCATTTAGTGGAAGAAGGTTAGTTGTTGAAATTGACTTAAAAGGGGCAAGAAAATAAAGTGCCTATTTATCGCCTAGTTAAGAAATGATACATCAGCCGTTTGTGAAGGTCTATCTTTCACCATTGCAGGGGAGATTTGATCTAGATGAGTGAAAAACAGTTTATCACTAGCGGGAAATGATTACAAGGTCAGAAAGATAGAAAAAAGAGGACGGTGATGCAGAAAAAGTTTCGAATTTCAACTATTTGTCAAGTTCAGGTTCCACGCTACATCATAAAATCTATGTCATAATCTGGGGAAAACGCGCAAAAATCTATATGAAATTCGACAAACTTCAGATCTAGATTTCAAAATTCCTACACAACTTTCTGTTTACTGTTCGGTTCTAGGTAGAATAAACACAGGCAGTTCGGAAAATTGAAAAATGTTTCAATTTTCAGAACATTTTTAAAAATCAGCCAAAACTTCGCAAAAGAATAATATAGAGCATAGAGAAAATCAAGGAAAATTCTACAAATTTGAAGAAATTTGCAAAGTGAAAAAATTAGGAAACACAATAGGTGGGAAGAATAATAGGGAACGAACGTATTTTGGAGGGCATCTTTTTCTCTGCGTTCTCTCATTTCGTAATACTATTTCTCTACTTCGTCCTATTCTCTCTCCAACCTTCTCTCGCTATTTCTCCTCCTGCCTTCAGGCTTCCTGTCTATGACAACCACAACCAATATCGATCGATATATGGGAAGCGATTCTCTGTGTCTCTAGCTTTTGCATACTATTTCTTTCTTTCTCTTCCATTCTTTCTTTCTCTCCTTTCCTTTCTTTGACTCTCTCAAAATCAAACACTATTTTGCCTTACAATGTGCGCTGTTTTGAAGCATTCTTTCTCTCTTGAATGATGTAATTAGAAAGGGTAGGCAAAAAGTATGAACGAGTCAAGAGTAAAGTTGCAAACTATAGAATGGAAAGCTTCAATCAATGATAAAGAATGGGGACTTCAAAATAATTTGGTTACAGCATAGCATATCCGAGAAAAAATCAACGAAATTTTGACGGAGATCAGCTTTTTCACACGAATTCAGGCCTAAAATTCAGCAAACTCATGCAGATCAAACTTTTCCCGGAAGACTAAGTTCAGAAATTTGAATAAGACGATGAAGATCGACTTTTTATTATGATCACATGATAAAGAATAGAGCCTAAAACCAGAAAATATGCGCCACGCGGCATTTCTGATAGAACTAAAGCGTGGTGTCGCCGTCAAGCTTCCCCTCTTTCATTGATGGTGATTCAAAGTGAAACGAAACGTCCTATTCTTTATTCGCTTTCTCTCGTCCAATGTTAAAAGACACTATCCGCAAAAACGACTGGTATGTCGAAAAATCGGGATTTTTCGGCCACTTGCTGCAAAAAATCCGCGGTCTGATCGATAAAAATCGGAAGCTTTTAGTCGGAGGAATTTCATTATAGGTTAACCAGTTTATGATATTACTAGTCAGTATAATTATTTGGGTTAATGCCATTTTACAATGAGAGTAAATAACCTTTAATGCAGGTTGGGTGGAAAAATGTGTGTAACTAATGTGATATAAAATATGACATGAAGAGGGAAATGCGTATTTAAAAAAATTATATGGCCTAAAAATAGCTATAGAGTTAAACTCCTAAAATGGTCCTGATCTTCTTAGAATAGGTCTCTCTTAAGCTTAAGTTCGTGTCAGACTGATCGAAACACAGACAGAAAGCCCTTACAAGAGCTTCGAATTTGAGCGCAAAATCTGAGTTGCGTCCGTTGAGCGGAGTTCCAACCGATGAACAATCGGATTTGGTGCAAAAATGCGAAATTCGCTCCCCCACCGGTGCTCGAGGCAAAATTTCTCGCTTAGAGATGAAAAGCTTGGGGATGACACAAGTGAAAATAGTCCTGAAAATAAGAGAGCCCAAAGAAAGCAGTGACAGCTCCAAATATAAACAGAGAAATAGTCTCCCAAAATCAGAGAGAAGGAGAAAAATACGAAAAGTTTTCAGAATCGGTGCATTGTTTGAGTGACCTCCCTCTCTCGTTGCTAGCTCGTGGTTCAAATTTTTCTGATTCTTTTCCGCTCTCTTCAATTCGCAATACTATTTATTTGAGGTCATACAAAAGAAATAGTACGAAATTCGAGAGATTATAAGATTTATGAAGTGCGCAAAATCATCGCGCTTTGTAATAGGCTCCGCGAAAGCAGAGCGAGGCCACCAGCCACCATGCATTTTTTCACCCCTCTGAGAATCACCTTAAAATTTGCATCGCGATTTTCGGGAAACCTCTAACGGCTATATCTCACTGAAGTTCAATTGAAATCATATAGAATCCAACAGTCTTGTAGAGCTCATCGAGACCTACAAAATGATACCAACATCACTGTGAAGATCATGATAAACTGATAAGAAATTCCTTATCAAATCGACCTAGTTTAGCAGGGAATTTTAAGCGTTAAAACCAGCTATTTTTGCAAGCAAAAGAGTTGATTCTTTGATTTAAAATACAACAAAGGAATGAATTTAAATTTGGTCGGGAAGGTCGGTTAAAAATAGTGCAAAAGCAGGAGCGTCGTCGTCGCGGTAGCTTGTTGTTTGAAGAGAATCTTTTTGTCGAGGAAAAGGATGGGAGGCAGGCCAGTCTTCTGGTGCTTGTATACCTTTTTCAGAGAGGAAGCAAAGAAAAATAGTGCTTGGAAAAGTGCTCGAAAAGAAGAAATACCGTTGGAAAAGTACTAACGGAAAAGGAAATAGCGTCAGGAAAAGAATTAGGCAAACAAGAAAATAGTATTTACAAAAGTTTCGGAATCGAGCTCGATGAGCAATCATTTTCCTTTTCTCTTTTCGAGCCTATATCTATTCCCCTTTCTCACATGCTCTTGCATACACACACCATCTATGTCATAGCTATATATTTCTTTACAATTCCCCTACAATACACACATATTTGAGCCTACGCATTATTGCACACACAAGATGATGAAAAGTGAAAAACTGTACGACTTTTTAAACAAGTCATATGGTATATTTAGAAATAAATAAATAATTATTTTATGGCTATTTGCAAGCCTCAAGCCATGCGAAATAGGGCGAGGGATGGCAGGGAAAACGATTCTTTTCTCACAGTATTTCGCGTAGCTTGAGGGCTTGAGGTTTCCAAGTTGTCGTGTTTGACGATAAATTCAAATATTTTATTATTCAAGCATTTATAACACACATTTTCAAATTCTCATAAATTAGTTACAGTAGTTGGGGCCTCCAGAACTAAAAAATGTTTAAATTAATTAAGCTTAAAGGAATAAGCTCTTACGCCGCAGCCCAAACAGCGTTTTGTACCCAAGCAACGGTATCTGTGTTCAGCGCGTGAGCATCTGCAGGGAACTTAGCGCAATTATCGTTTCCAGCGACGCTCTAAATTTTGGGCAAAAATAAGCCAATCATCATATTCACTGACAGTGAGTCATACCCAGGGCTATAAATTTTACACGCATAATAAGATAGTGTATTGTCAAGAGAGAGGGAGTATGCTCTTCTCTCGCTCTCTCACGAAAGACACACTATCTCGTTATAGTGTACACGCGTGTGTATAGGCATTTACAGTCCTGGCCATACCTTCAAGACAGCTTGGTTCGATACGCCGCTACCATAACCAACGACTAAGATACCATAGAGGTTAGTAGATCGAATGTTCTGTGCTATCGCTGTGGGGTCTCCATTGATGCTGAGAAATGGTTCTATTATCTGAGTTGCCCAATGGTAGCAAACTTATCAGTGGCAGTCAGGTACACGATGACGTGATTCTTGATATCTTTTCGGTACCCATTCGACGGTGCGAGGTAGTCGTCGGAGGATATCAACGTCAGACCTCTGAGATACCATTTTGGTGATAACTATCGCAAAAACCCATCTTACGCAGTCAAATTCTGCCCTGGCTGAGTGTCAGTCCACTCTCTGAAGAATGTGTCTAACGCCCCCAAGAAGACGCCCCTGAAAAACCTGAGTAGAAGGAAATTGTTTGGACGCACTAACCTACTACCCATCGAATTAAGGGAGTTCGTGTTGATCGCTATGTCGGTATAAACTGCTACCAATGCTACTCTCGTCCTAGCGCCGGAAGCGTCGATGTTCCACGGAATCGTGACGGTTTTCATGAATTGCGAAAACTGAAAATCGTCCACTCTTTTCCAATTCCCTAATCATTTTTACGTCCTGATAAGTCTGGTTTGCTTCCTGACCCATGTCTACCACGAACACGACGTCGACCGCCATTGAGTTTGGCCCAAATGTTGTTGAAGCCGGCGGTGCTAAGCTTGCCGTTTCTTCCGAGAAAATGCGCACAATCTAACCTGTTCCAGGAGAAGTTTGCGGAGGCGGTGTGGCCGAGGTCTGACCTTGGGGCGGAGTTTGGGTCGTCTGCCCTGGAATAGGAGTCTGTGTGGTTTGCCCTGGGTTAGGGGTTTGGGTCGTTTGTCCAGGGTTGGGAGTCTGAGTCGTCTGACCCTGGGGTGGAGTGTTACTGCTACTCTGAGGCGGAGGCGGAGATAGAGTCGACATCGGCGGTTGATCTAAATTTTCGGAGTAAGATAGGAAAAATTCGCAAGTTCTCTACTTTCTGCATGATTTCATAATCGAATCTTCAAAATCTTCAATTTCCAAGTTCAAGAAGCACGAAGGTCAGGAGATACTGGGATAAGACCTAACACTCATGCTTCTTAGAAACCAAGAAAATCGAGAAATCGTTGAAAAATCGACAAAACGCATGCTTTTCAAATATTTATTTTTTACCTGTATAAAGTTACAATTGAAAATCGTAGGCCTAGGGCCGTAAAGTTAAACTCAAAATTAGATATTTTCAACACCCAAAAATTTCGTTACTCGTTATGGAACCATCCTCCGATTTTAGTCAGTGGATGGATCATCGAATTTTTCGAGGTATCAATTTTAACGTCGTGAGATTCGAATTTCGTTAACGCCAGGGATTTTTGACGCCGCGCATCCGAATCCCAGGACGTTGAGGAATTACTATTTAAGCAATAGGCGATTTCTTGTCGACGGAACTGCTGATTATACTCGTCCACGCCGTAGATGAAGATACCGAGCATCTCTTAAAACACACGATGATTTTGAGTTCGGGTATTCATAATACCTGAGTTACACATAAACGGATCTGAGTAGAATTGGTAGGCGCAGTCAAAGCGCTCATAGAGTTCCGATCTCAGAATTAGCTAAACATCAATTTTGTCAATCAATAACTTCTCTTAGGTTACAGTTAGCGTATCAGGGTCAAAGATATCGACGTACTGCAGGTAGCCTCTGGTGAAGAGTCGTCCCATCATATGAATATTGATGACGGTACTGACTAAAATTATCTCAATTTACTAAGTGGTTCAAAATGGTATCTTCATACCATTCGAATATGGGTTGGTGAACGTTCCATCAATGTGTGTTCCAGTGGGGTCGTCGGCGGTGACTTGAGCGAATTTGGGATAGATCTTGGCTCCACCAACAGAGTAAATGTGCGCGAAGCAGTATCCTGGTGAAGACAACTAAAGTATTCCTTTGAAAAAATATGCTCAAAATATTGAGTACCGAGAATTTATAAATGCCGGGAACACTGTTCACGTCTACTGAATAGACCTTCTGGTTACCGTCGTTAAAGAGGACGTTCGGTACGAGCATTTCTGAAAACCTTGAGGTTTCAGGAAGATTTTCCGAAAGTCCTACGATTCAAAGGATCGACCGCAGTCAGGCTGCCGTATTCAGAAGATGACGTCGCATAGATTTGCGTCGTGTTCCTGTCGACTTCGACGTACCAGACTCCTGAAATGCATCTTCTTCTCTCATCGCTCGAAAGAAAACCTAGTCCGACTTACCAGCACCGCAAGTGAATCCAAGATGAGCTGTAGGATGGGTCAGCGTAGAAGCCCCGTAAAGTGTTGGAACGTAGGAGGTGAACAACTTTAACGAAATACGCTTTGCTATAAAGATCCACTTCAAAACTTACAGGTCCGACATTTTCAGGAATGACGACCAGGACGTTGCCGCTCGATCCGTAGGCAAGTCTGGCCAGGTAGTTCATCGAGTCATTCGAAGGAGCCTGTCCGCAAGTGCCGTTGATATAGACGTAGTGGAGTTTGGCTCGGCTGGAGGATACTTCTTGAGTAGATGGAATTCGATTGTTGGCGTCTGAGACTCCTGCCATCGTCACCATGATGACTTCCGAACTCGGGTAGGCGATGTTATTTTGCGCACTCAACGCAGCCTGAAGAACGCCGAACAGTGCCATGTTACAATTGCCGTTATCGGAGATCTGGCCGATCTGAGTGTTGAGGGCACTTTGAAGGGAATCTGAAAATAAGCAATGCTGGAAGTTAAAAGTTCACTAAGTCATACTGGCATCAGTAAGTGCGAAGTTCTGCGACTTGACTCCAGTCGAGTCGAATGTAACGAGGGCGTAGTTCTGGAACCAATATGGGTTATTCGCAGTGGCATTGCCGATGATGGCTGGAATGTTATCTGCCAGACTCTGCGCGGCAGCCTTGTTGTTGTTCGTCGTCTCGACGATGAAGAGCAGCGTTTTATTGTCGAAGGTGTACGTATCGGGCTGTCGTGGTGTGCAGAACGCGAACTCGCAATTTCGGCCAGTGTAGCCAGTGGGGCAATTACAGAAGCGGTCCGTCGGATCTCTAGTTCCACCATTGACGCAAATCGGAACCGTACAGAAGCTGCCGGTCCAGAAGTCGTCGCAGACGCAAGTGCCGTTCCATCGGACTCCTCCGTTACCACACGACAACTCTTCAGGCGAGCAGTGGCCGAATGTGATGCGCGAGAATGGGTAGCCCCGTTCGTCTTCGCCCTTGTGAGCCACGGCAAACTCGTTTCCTGGGTTGTCACCATTGGGACAGGCGAAGGTCTGTGTGATCCAAGGCTTGTTGCAGCTAAGACGCATCTGGTACTTGAGTCCGTTGTAGAAGGTCAGATTGTATGCATCGACGAGGATGGCATCAGTCATAATCGGCACCTTCGCTTCATGCTCTTCGGAGTATACGAAGGTAGAGATGCGATTGACAACCGAATCTTGGACTGGATCTGGAAGGAGTTCGTCGGATGAGATGTCGGTGACGAAGCCGGTAACGATCTGAAGCGAAGACTGAACTCGGACTGAGACAGCGCATCCAGCCCAATCGCCCGAGCTCGTGCTGTTTGGCGACGTCTTGACGGTGACGTACCAATAGCCGGGCGGGAGAAGATCGGCGTCGAGACTGAATGGGTGGTAGTCTTGATCGTATCTATGCTTCTGGCAGACGAAGTTTCTCTGCGTAGAGCAAGCATCCGGAGTCCAAACTTGTCCAGAATTGCCTGCCGCGCCATCGAAGTATACGCAAGAGTTGTTGGCATCGTAGGGAGGTGGTCCGCCTCCTCCCTTCCAGAACTGTTGGTCCTGATCCAGATTAGCTGGCTGAGTCGCTCCTCTGTCCCACATCCAGCCAGACCCATTGTTGAAAAGACCGAGCCAGAATTGATTCTTGAAAGCTGCATTGTAGAGGTACGTGTTCTTGTCAGACGTCAGATCATCAACGAGGAATCCACCAGCCGAGCGGCAATAAGCCTGTGCATCAGTCCAATTGAGTGTATCCGTACCACTTACGAATTTGATACAGTACTGCCCGACTTGGTCCCAGTTTTCATCACAAGGTCTTCGAGCCTCAATCATTTTGTAGTCGAGCCAGTTGTCAGACCACACCGTATCGTATGGCCATTCATCTCCTGCACCAGTGTAGAGATGGACCTCCATGTTGGCTCCCCACGCGTTGACGATGAGTGTCTGAGCATATGCGTCGACAGGGAAATACGCATAGAGTGGAGCTCCAGTGCAATCGTCTTGTTGCTGACCGTAGACGAGACCGTTCGAGAATTGGAGCGGAATGGCTCGAGTTGCGTATTGAATTTCTCCGGGCTGCATCACGTACGTCATACCGCGAGCGGACGCGGCTACTCCGAACAGAGTATTGAATTGATCAAATGTAGCGTTGCAAGCCAAACCATTTGGTTGCCAGGATGGGAGAGCGGAAAGGAACCCGTAAACGGTGAGTTGGCCAGTTCGCGTCCATTCGTAGAATGCTCCCAGATTAAAGGTATCGTTGTCATTTTCCGGGGTCGTTTGGAATACCTCGAGGAATGAGCCTGGAGGAGTGTCACGTTGGAAGACTGCGGCATCAAGAGCACGCCAAAGCTGAACCAAGCAGCCATTGTCGGTCGGGACGCTCTGAGTCAGATTGTGCAGGGTGTTGACGACAGCAGATGGGTTGGACGCTGGAGCAGTCGCCAAGACTCCTCCCCAAGTGGAGTTGAAGCCGACGAGGACGAATTGACGGATCCAGCGGAAGTCCTGGAAGACCACGTCTCGAATGACCTCTTCGATGTTCTTGTCGAGCATCGCCAACGAGGCAAGTCCATTCGCGGTGAGTTCCACGGCGAAGACCATATCGACTCCGTATCGCAAGTCGGCTGGGTTGAAGCCCTTCTGGATGCACCTTGGGATCTCGCAGAATTGCCCCGTCCACGATGGTACGCAGGCACACTGGGTTCCTTGAGGCGTACCACCGTTGTAGCACTGAATGTTCTGGCAATACGTTCCCGTGTAACCAGGGTAGCAGAAGCATGTGTTGTTGGACGGATTCATGACTCCTCCATTCTGGCAGATGTGACTCGGCGGAGGGGTGACGTTGATGCGCGAGCAGAACATGGTGCCTGCTCGCTGTAAGGTGAACCCGAGTCGATCTCTAACGAAGAGATTGAAATACAGGGTCTCCTCAGGCACTTGGCAGGTGAACGCGTTGAAGTAGAAGTGGAAGGAGCAAGCGTCACGGAACATCCCATTCGAAGCGTAGACTTCGGTTTGATTTCCGTTTCTGGAAGCGTAGATTTGAAGGTTAGCGAAAATCGTGCTCGTATCCATAGCGAAAGCGGCGATGTTATTGACGTGGAAGACAGGAGCAGCATTCCAGCCGTAGATCGGCTGCATCTGGAACCCATCCGACATGATTGCTTCGGTGTACGTGAAGAACATGTCGAAGTCCGGGATCGCGCTTATAGCGTTGTCGAAATTCTTTTGATAGACCTTGAAGGAGCAGGAAGATTGCGGAGTCGAGCTCATGAGCGTGATGAACCACTGCCCGATGATAACACCGTGCTTCTGCCAGATGTAGTTGGTTCCGTCGTTATACACCAAGTCGAAACTAACTCGGTTTGCCATTGGATCAGTGATCATCAGTGTGAGATTTGTTCCAGTAGCCGTGATGACCATGCGATCGATGTCTGCATCGACTGATATTGGCTTGTACAGGGCTTGATTGCTGCAGACTCTGATGTCGTTCGAGAGCATGAGTTGTGAGCGATAGAAAGTGTGGAGGGCATGTTGCAGGTAGAATTCCCCGATTCTAGCGCGATTCTGCTGTGGGAACCAATAGACAGTGCCGGACGCCTTTTCAGACACACTCAGCATATCCCTGTACCCAGGATCTTCGGGGTTGATGGAGCAGCCGTCAGCGAGGTTCGGCTGGACAACGAAGAGATGGATGGGCGATCGCCAGTAGGATTGAAGATGTAGGACGTCATTCATCATTGCCGAATCATCTGGGCCTCCATCGGTGAAAACGTAGAGAGGCGACTTGTTGTTGGGGTACTGAGAGAGAGCACTGGCAATGGCGCCGAAGACGGAATCAGTGCAACCTCCATCGGATGGCTCGGAGTGCATCGCTTGGGTGAGTCTTGTCTGCATGTCGCCATATTTGTCATATCTTTCGTTGACGAGGAGTTTATCGTTGTTGAACAGCACCAGAATATAGTCGGCGATGTAGGTCGGTGCGAAGTTCATGAAGTTCATCAGAGCGTCCGTGCTGTTGAGGACTTGTCCGATGACGTCGCTGAGTTGAGATCGAGTGCGAATTACCAGGATGAACGACGGATTCTCGGCATTGAACTCGTTTCCGGCGTTGTCGGAGCAGTAGACGTTCTGACAATGAATTCCGCTGAAGCCATCGGGGCATTGGCAGCGAGTGTCGGTCGCTGGGTTCGGCAGCCATCCTAAAGACGTTTAATGAGTCGAAAATACCGATTTCGATCGTACCATTGTTCTGACAAAGCGGTGTGCTACATGTCGGACCCCCATACAGACCAATGCAGTAGCAGTAGGGATCCCCTTCGAGCGGATTGATGAGAATACCATTGTTGTCGCAGGAACTAACCGGAGTTGGCGAAGGCGTCGGTGGCTGGGTGGGTGTTGGCGAAGTGACGGGCGGCACTACAGTATGATGTTTGTTTAAATTGATGATATAAGTTGCTATGATTGTGCTTTCAAAGTTCTCGTCCAGCGCGCCGGTTTACACAATAAAATTGCGTTTTATGACGGCTGACGCTTACGTCTTGCATTTTTACGAGCGAGTGCAGGAGGGAAGCGATAAGCGCTGCCAATGGTCGAAAAATCGGCGCACAAACGATCCAAAAAAACGAAGAAGGACTAGAACTTTGTAAGCACAAATATATATATAAGCATTTCTTACAGACGCATCTGAAGGGCTGGATTCTTCTGAAGTGGTAGCCCATGTGGGTGGTGCCTTCGACTTGGAGGTAGTAGCTCTGAGTGCTGCCTCCGCGATCATTCGGGCACCAGAACGACTCGTAGATGTACTCGTACGAGCAATTGTACCGGGGTCGAAGGAGCTTGGGTCGGATCAGGAACTGAAATGCGCGATGAACAAAATGAAATCCCCGAGCAAAGTTGGATTACATTGTCTCCACCGTGAATGCTGATGGCTCGAAGATCGCCAGGGATCCTCAGTCGGTTTGCGTGGACCGTCACGATGGAGTTGGTCTCGAAGTAGGTGTAGTCCTGAAATCTTCTCATTTGTAACTTTCGAAGAACATTTCCATCTACTTACCTTGATAGGAAAGTCGTTCCTCTCGGCGTTCTGTCCACTGACGAAGCCACCGACGAAGGTCATGTCGGTTCTGGCCTGCAATTCTCGACTCAGGTGTTTGCTCTGATAATCCATCTGCTTACCTTTTGAGTCAGAATACAAACGGACTGGGGCAAATCCGCTGTGGGAACGATCGTGTACTGACCTGGGTCTAAGCTATTGAAGAATCCCCTATAGTACGATGCGGTCCTCTCAATTTGGTCAGGCGAGTAGACAGTGCCTGGATTGACAATTTGTTTGTTTGTTTGTTCGTTTTTGTTTTTTTTATTTGAATTTTTCGGATACCGTCTTCTCCCATGACGTAGAAGGTCGGGTTGAGGGGCGGGTCGGACTCGATTTCGTACGTGATCCAGTACATCGTATTGTCCACCATCGTCACATAGCTCTGGGAGCAATTCAGCAAGACTGCCGCGTCAATAGAGGCTCCCTAAGCACATTTTGTTGAATTTCAGAAAAAACCAAGCCCTACATCTGCCGAATTCGCTGGATCGTCCGGAATGTACATGTTCTGCTCGGGGCAGATCGCTAAATTTGTCTACTTTTGAAAAAAAGCCTCATTAAGTGTCCCTACGGAATTCGCAATACTCTCCAGTATACCCTGGGATTTGGCATGCTCGACTCGTCGGGAGAGCTGCTCTCACATGAGGTATCGCATTTGCGGGCTCCTCAAATCCGGCTTCCCTAAAATATCATGCTCATCCTGAAAATTTGCCCTCCTAACCTCTTCCTCCTATGATAGATTGCTTCTTGATGCTCGTATTCCATGGCCACATGGTCGGGGACGAACTTAATCGGCTTCGAAGGGTTCCAGGTCTTGAGTACTGTAATTTTCGGGGGGTGAAATCGACAAAATTTGCCAAATTCTTCTTACTAGCTTTAATGGTTGCCATGGGGTTCGTCGTGACGTCATTTTGATGACTGTACTGTTGATTAGCGAAGCCGGATATGAAAAATCCCCATAACAGGAGGATTACCGGACGCATCTTATTGAGATAAGATGACGTCACCGGCAACTCCTAAAAATTAGAATCAATTTTAAAAATAAGAATGGGTAAAAGTGAAGTGATGAAGAGTGAATTTTCCTTCGGCGTTATCCAAAAATTTCAAGGTTTGACTGCTTCTCTTTTCGTCTCTTGAAAACTCACCGTCTCTAGTCGAGGTGATATCTTTCGTGCCATAGAGAGCGTTATCTCAAATTGCCATAGAGTTTCGTACGGCTATAAAATTGGGAAGTGCTATCTTTTTATTTTACTCTCCTAATTTTCTATAGAATATTTCTGTCTCTCGTCGTTTTTCTATAGAAGTCTCCTTTTCTCTACGTCTCTTTAAGCATAATTATCTTTCAGCTTTCAGGCAATTATTTTAGACTGTCATAAAATGCACCATGCCAAGTGTAAAATAACTGAATGATTCAGGCCCTAAAAATCAATTATAGCTTCGTGGATTTTTATTTATTCAGCAAAAATTAAAATCAAGAATTTTTCATTTTCACAAAAGATTAAATAAAACAGATTTGTTGTATTCCAGTTCACAATTCAACACCAAAATTTCTTTCTGAATTAGAATACATATCCTGAATATTTTGTCGCTAAAACTACATGTTATAGAAGAGAAAACGCGAATTTCGTGGTGAGATATCAAAGAATAAGTTACTTAACGAGATAGAGATAATTACTTCGAGTTAATTACCCTTCAGGACTTAATTAGTCAAGTTAATTACTCCCCGTCAATTATCTTCTTCTCCTGTCCTTCGAGCGAGAGCGCTCTCTTCTGGATCGGTCTCTGAAATTGGTTGCCTTAAAATTTGATTGACCTATTTTTAAAAAAATTATTATCTTGATTTCAATAAGATAATTATCAGAAAACATAATTAACTACCTGCTGGAACTTCTTCTCCTATCCCTGCTTCGACTTCTTTCCCGTCTCCTATCCCGATCCCTATCGCCATCCCTGGAAGTTCTCGAGGCCCTGTCTCTGTCACGACTGCGGCTTCTGAAAGTCAATTGGTTAATTTTATGACTTAATTGCCCCAATTATCCGATTTAATTACCTCCTTCTCTCGTCGTCCCTTCTAGATCGCTCTTTGTTTGAGGATTCCTTTTCTTTGTCCTTCTTTTTTTCTTTTTCTTTATCCTTCTCCTTATCCTTCTTTTCCTCTCGCTTTTTGAGCTTCTTGATGAGCTTTTCGTCAATCTTGTCCATCTCCTTCTTGCGGTAGTCGGCCACCTGAAAGTTCATAAATTAGAAGCGGATTGTTGAGAAAAAAACATAGAAAAGATGGATTTTATTCTATTATTATTTTTTTAAATTTAATGAACTTGTATAACTTTCTCATCTTTGAAACAATTTTGAGAAAACTAATCTGATCAAAGTAATTTCTTTCAAATCTTATCATTTTTATCAACCCACTTTCTTTTTGATATCCTTATCATTGCTAGCTTCCAACTCGTCTTGAAGGGCCATCACTTTGATTTCGATTTCACGCATCATTCTCCTTCTTTCTTCCTCCGCAGAGGCGTTAGCAAGGATCGAAGCTGCATCGCTGTAATTAAGTCCGTTAACTAGAATAATTATTTATTTTTAATTGCACTCGTTAGCCATAATTACCTAATGCCTATATCTACGAGTCCAAATTAAAATTGCATTAACTACCTCAAATAATTTTTCTAGTTAAGTTAATTACCCAATTTACCCCAATTAAATAGTAAATTTCCCCCAATTGATTAACTCACTTCAAGTCGTCGATCTCGCCATCTGTGTCGCTGTCGTTTGCTTTCGAATTCTGAAAACCAAATAACTGGCTCAGTTGTCCTACTTATCTGAGTTAATTAGACTAGCTGACTTAATTATCCTAATTATCTTTTAATTACCTGAGAACTCGAGGCGGTCGCTCCGTCGTCCTTCCTTCTGCCGGAGATTTCCATCGACTTGTCGTCAGGTTCATCCCATTTCGAGCGGATCAGAGGTTCTTGAGAGAGTGCGGATTTTTTGGAGGTCTGAAAATAGAAAAAATTCAAATTAGGATAAATTAAAAAGAAAAACAATTATTACATTTTCAAAAGCCGGCTTGAAAGTGAGCTTATTCGAATTCCTTTTGCTGTCATCGGCCTGTCTTCTCACATTTTCATCATCCGAATCGCTTTCATCTTCAAAGATATTGGCCTGAAATTATTTTTCTTATAATTTTTTTTTAAAACTTCTATGCTTTTATTTTTTATTTTTCATTAAATTCAATTATTTTGTTTATTTGTTGGAATCCCTCCTCCCACCTTCAAAGCCTTCTCCTTCCTCTCCTCCAACAAATGCGCCGATTCCAGCGGCACTCCATCGATGTCATCGTCGTCCTCGGATTCTACCGTAGCCTCTTTCGATTTGGACTTTGACGCTGACGACGTCAAGGACGCCATGGGGACGTCGTCCTCCTCGATCGGAGCGCCGTCGATGTCCTCGTCTTCTGAGTCCGACTTCGACGTCAGCAGGTTCTTCTTCAAGAGAGAAATGTCTTCGCTTTCATTTTTCTGAAGGGAATATATAAGTTTTACTGATTTGTTTAAAAGAAAGTTGATAAAGATGTTGACTTATTGTCAAATTGTTTGTTTAAAAAATCGAACATTTTAGATTGCTATTCTTTTAAACATTTTACCGAAGGTATAACAAGACCGAGGAAGATGTTTTGGCACTTGATCAGGACGTCATTCGGATAGATGGTCTTGTCTTCCCAGGCACTGAAAAAATAAACCAAATTGGTTTATTTTCAAACAAAAATAAAACTGATCTTCATCAGAATAAATGCTAATTTTTTCTCAAAGCCTACCTGAAACAACCCATAATCCTTTGTTTGAATTGCTCTTTCTTCAGTCTCGCCTCAATTCGGTCCATCGCTTTTCCGAGAGCTTCGAAAATCTGAAAACTCGAAAATTTTTTGAATAAAATAACGAAAAATAACCTGCTCCAAAAGATCCCCAAAGTATTGACGGAAGTAGAACACGTCCCTGACGCCTCTCTGAGCGCAGTTCGCCAAAATGTCGGAGATCAGATAGAGCCTGATAGGAATTAGTCTCTTTTCACGAAGTTTTGAGCTTTTCAAAAGATTCTAATCTCTTAAAAATTTGATTTTTTTTGTCAAAAGTTTGTTCTTCATAAAAATTATTATTTTTAATTTGTTATCTTTCCAAAAAGTTGCTTCTTTTCTAAATTTTGAATCTTTTAAAAATCCCAAATTCTACCTCGCAATTTTCTTGTGCAGCGGTGTTTCGTCGATAGTCAGAGACTCGTAGATACACTCGCAAATCTCCTTGGCACAAGTGGCATGTTCACAGCACCAGACCATGGCATCGCCGACCTAAAAATTCAAATGTTTAATCGTTGAGAATATATGAAAATGAGGATATATAAAATACGAAGATATATACGAAATCCCCTACCCTATCTTTTTCAGGGATGAGCCCGCGCAGCATGTCTTCAAACGCTTCTCGTTCCGAGGAAGAGAGGTACTTTTTCTTCTTCCTCTGAAATTTGAAATGTTTCACTAACAAATTTTGCCAAAGGTCGAAATTTGATCATTTCCGACTGTTTACCTGTTCTGCCTCCGCCCCTTCTTTGGAGCTTAACCTTTTCTGGTCCTGCCTTCTTTGGCCTTCATCATCAGATGCGGAGCGAGATCTCTTTCTGGAGTCCTGAAATGAGATGAATCATATTTCAAAGAGAGATCAAAACGCCCTTACATATCTCTGATCCTTCCTGTTGGGGAAGTACTTGTCCGAGTTCATGTTGTGGCAGGCAAAGTAGTAGAGCGACTCGGGCATTTGCTTGAGGAGGTCTGTCATGGGCACCGGGGGCTGCCACCAGGAGCCGTTCTCGAATATTCTGGAAACATGAAAATAGTGATTTAGAGAATTTGCTCTAGCATAAACGAATTCACATTTTGGCATAGGAAATGAGAACACTTTTAGAACCTGAGAAACTCTGTTCTAAGGCATGAGATTTCTTGCTAGAACATCGAAATTTTTACCTGAACTTGTTCATTCTCCACTCAGTCAAAGTGTCTCCGTTCATAATTGAATAGATTCTCCATCGGTAGTAGACATGGGCAGGATGGAAATTGTCATAGAGGAATCTGCAAATTTTTTATTTATTCTAAATTTCGAAAAAGGCACCATCTCAAAATTTGAATGTTGCCTTTTAAAATTTCTATGACATCTCTTCAAAAGTATTCGGGAAATCGTCATATAAAATTGTCACGCTTTTAAACATTTGTATTACGCCTCTAAAAGACTTTCTATGATTCTTTTTAGAAATATTTGGGGCATAATTATACAATTTTTAGGGTGTCGTTCAAAACAGATTTTACCTGAACATGGAATTCTGGGCCTCGTGGCTCATGATGATCGCCTCGAACAGGGGGCCCTCTTTCACGACGAATTCCACCGTTCGATGAATTATGGTAAGCAGATGGCTGAAATGTGTTCATCCCCCAGAATTTTTCGACTCTTTGAAAAATTCACCCTTATTTACATTTGCCATAATATCGAAAAATGATGATAAACTTTCCAAAAAATCGTTTTTTTATTCAAAATTATTTTTTTAAATCCTGTTCCCTCATATACCTTACCACTTTTACACCATTCGAATACCATATTTCATAGGGAATATGTAGACTTAATACTCATTCTCCTCACACTTTTCCATCCTTTATATTTCGACGTGAGGATGCAGAAGTAGTGGATGACATCAACTTGACATCATCTTCAGATGACGTCACACATTTTCCACCTTTTTCTTACCTATCAGTCGGAATCACTACGCGGACAGTAGCATTTTTGAGCATCTGTAGTTTATCAGATAAAAATTTAAAAATCAATTTTCATATGATAAAAATGCAAATTTCGCGGGATATTCTAATTTTTGGGAGGTTGGGGTTGGAAATTGCTTTTTTTTCGTGATTCTACCTGATAGTAGTCGTGCACGAGGTCCTTGTTGTCGGGCAGGGGCTTCATCAGTGGGGGCAGTTCGCCGTACTTGTCCAAGAAAGAGTTGAGCTGAAAAAGCAAACCGTTTTTGAATGCTACAACCCTATTTAAATTTCACAGTAGAGAAACAAACTTTAAAAACTTTTCATATGTCACCCCTCAGAAATATTTCAAAAGCCTCGAGTTTCGAAAATTTAAGAAAAAAACTTCGCACATCCTTCAAAAGCGGCATGGCGTTGAACGGTAGTCCAGTGGGAGGGTCAGGAATGGTCAACTCTTGAAGGGGCGGAGGAATATAGAAGGGCTAAAAATTACATTTTTAGAAAAAAAAACAATGAAAAACTCCAAAGATATTAAACTAACTAGAAAATATTGAGTTCAAAATTAATTTCTGTAAACTTTCAAAAGTAAAATTACTATGACAAATGTAACAGGTATATATTCAAATCGAATAAATAATATAAAATAAACCAAAAAAACTAAAAATAGAATTTTACAAAAAAATACCTGAACAGGAATGGGAACCGGTTTGGCGAACGACATTTTCAAGGTTTCATCGTTGATCACAACGCCAGGCAGATGGGTCATCGCCCGATCGACATCCACTCGGCTCCTGAAATTTTTCAAATTATTTTTAAAAACTATTTTTGAATCGTACATATAAGCGACGAATCCACAAAGGAATTGGCGGCAATTCTCCTCTTCATTTCGCGGGTAGAGAATCTTCGCCGACGCCAGCGGCCCATACGAGCCGAATGTATCGTAGATATCGTTCATGGTGACCTGAAAGAGTTTTCTTTAATTAAACAAATGGTTCGACATATTGAAAAAAATAGAATAATTTTTTAATTTGTAGAACATTTATATTTTAGATATTTTTGATAGAAAAATGAGTTATTTGGAAGAAAAAAACTCACATCCTTAGCCAAATTTCCCACATACAGGTTCGTCGTGAAAGGGTCGTCGTCAAATTCGCCTCCACCCAAATAGGGCTTGTCCAAGATAGGAGCGATTCTGAATTTCTTTTTTTCAAAAAACAAATCACATGCTAAAGGACAGGCTTAACAATTCTAGAAACGTCTGGGATATATAAACTCATTTACCTGTCAACAGAAGCAGCGTCTATTCCACCCTTCACCAGCTGATCACGGATGCCTTTTCTCTTGTCCCTTTCCTCTTGGATCCTGAAAATTAAAACAAAGAAATAAACATTTAGACAGATTTAAGATTCCAATTAGAACTACTTTTGCAGTTCCATTTTGAATGATTCCAGCTGGCTTATTTTCTTCGTGTCCTTCACAGCGGCTGCCGAACCTAGAAATTTGAAATTCTCCAATTTAAACCGACAAAATTAGCATACCCGGTTTGGGAGGTCTCACCACGGGAGCCTTTGTGGGAGGAGGGATTACGGTAGGGGCGGGGCCTCCCTTGCCTTTCATGACCTCCTCCATGTATCGCCTTGCCTGGAAAATCATAATTTTAGAAAGAAAGGATTACCGTAATTTAATAGAAAAGGGCAACGTGGAAAAGTAGTTGGAAGTCGTATACGAAATAATGTGGGAAAGAGAATCTTTCCCTAACAAACCCTATACTATTTCGTATGCAACGAGGTGTTACGATGCAACCACTTTCTCCAATTGCCGATAAACATAAGTTGGTAAAAAATCGTAAACTTTAGAAAAGGGGTAATTGTGATTTAAAAAAAAAAAAGAAGATTTGAAAGAACAAGAAATGAAAATTCACCCTTTCGGCAGCCAACTTTTTCGCATCTTCGAACGACGAAGCAGACACCGGCGGTTTGTCTTTGGGAAGGCTGATCGTCGGAGTGGGTTTGTAGAGTTCGGGCTTAACGTCTTTGCCGACTGAAAAGTCATAAAATTATAATAATGCTAGAAAATATAAAATTTGAAAGAATGACTCAAAATAATCCATTTTCTCAAAAAATAAGCGAACTTTAAAGATTTATTATTTAAAGAGATGATAACTAAACATATCTTAGAGGGGAAATGAAAGATAATCAAATTTTCAAACCTGACTGATTCGCATTGACGATATCCACGCGGATGAAGGTCTTGCCGACCGTAGGTAGAGGAGCCGATCCGCCGAAGTCTCGCTCGAAGTTGCTCAGTTGTTCCTGGAATTGTTTTTTCTTTTTTAATTCCTATTTAGTTTCAACTTTTATGCTTTCAATTTATTTGAATTAATACATTTTCAAAGTTTTCACCTTCAACATAGCTTCCTCCTCTTGTTCTTTCTTCTTATTTCGACTCATTGTGTGCTGTGTCCTGAGTTTATCTAAAATTAGGGGAAATTATGTAGTCAAAAAACGGACACCGATAAAATAGATATAATTTCGGCGTAAAAACCGAGTACGTCATAAAATAAAAATGAGAAAAATCCTTCACTTTATTATTATTTTTTAAATTTCAAAATGTTCTAAAATAATGATCACAAGTTGTTTTTTTCATATATGATAAGGCATCACAGAAATTCTTAAATCTAGGAAAATCTAGAAATTTTTAAAACTCTTCTCAAATTCGGATAGAAAGAAATATCACAGCCTAAAACTCGCATTGATTTTTAGAAAACATTTCGAAAAAGGCACGAAACTCATATATAAATCCTCAGACAAAGATAGAGGTAAGTTCTAGAAGCATTTCAAAAAATTCAAATTTGTAGCTCATTTTTACACATATCAATCACCACCGTTGCATTTCACCCAAATCTGTTCCGGAAGTTTCTGAAACTTTTCAAATTTTCCAGAGGTTCCCAATTGTTCAATAGGAAACCGCCGTTCCCAGACCGGTCCATTGGTCCGGCACCACTGGGAAATAGTTGTCGATGGCTTCGGAAAATCTGGAAAAATACAGAATACTATTTTTAAAATTATCCATTTTCTAGAACACAGAATGGAAAAAATCGAAATTTCGAATATTCTAATCACCCAAATTTTATTGATTTTGTTTATCATTAAAAAATTACCTGGTACAGTACATTTCGGGGCTGAGAATTGTCGGAAGATGGGCCCCTGGAATAGCGACGATCTTCACCCAGGACTCGAGTTTCTGAAAGTAGCAAAAAATGAAAAACTTGTAAAAAATAAAAATCACCTTATCCAGCGTGTAGGTCCTCATGTAGTCGACGATGCCGAAAACCAGTTGCCCGTTTTTCTCATCCAGGCCCACGAGGAGGGAATAGTCCATAACGTACTGAAAAGAGATCAACATTTTCTAGAAGGGACCCAAAACTATGAAAAGAGGTCAAAACCTTCCAACTAACCTGAGCGCTCAAAAAGTGGCTGTCGTTACTGATCGCCTGATTGAGAGCCGCTTTTGCGTGAGGGTACACATAGAGTTGCTGAATTTTTACAATGTTTGGAAAAATCAATAAGCT
The DNA here is from genome assembly GCA_964036155.1 of Diploscapter coronatus. Taxonomy (NCBI): domain Eukaryota; kingdom Metazoa; phylum Nematoda; class Chromadorea; order Rhabditida; family Rhabditidae; genus Diploscapter; species Diploscapter coronatus. The sequence continues at coordinate 79,016,838 of OZ038423.1, read as the reverse complement.
CGATTTTTTGTCTTTAAGACAAACCTGATTCCAGAGGTCCTTGACGAAATTCTCATCCAGAAGAACCAAATCCGAGGTATTTTTACCGGTAGAGGCGAGTCTGAAACAAATTTTTAAGACCTCGGAAATTTGTAAAAAAAAGATCCAAAAGGTGCAATTTTACATGCCTGTTTCTCAACGACCCCTTCAGATCCCAGACTTGGTTGACGTTTTGATTGTAGAAAAGATATTCCATCACCAGGATGTCGCCCTTGTAGGTCGACGTTTTGTTTTTGAAGCCGACTTTGAAAACACCGAAAACCTGAAAATTTATTGAATTTTTTACAAACGTTGCAACGTCCGGTTTTTCAGAAAATCAATATAAATAAAAGTCCATCAAATTTCAGAAATTATAAAGAAGTAATTTCAAAGTAGACAAATACCTTGCAAAGGGTGGTCAACTTATGCTCGGTCACGGCGGTTTTGATGTACTCGAAATAATTCGGGGCGAATTTGACGAAAGAGCGAACTTCGAAATTCGACATCGTCTTGATGATGAATCGATGGTCGCAGGTCTTGTAGAAAAAGGAGCCCGATTTTCCGCCCTAAAAATTTTAGGTGAGCTTAGAAAAATCCAATTTCTTGCCTCAAATTTAAAAATATAAATTTGACATTTTTTCTTATACAAATAAGAAAAAAACAATTTGATTTTTTTAGAAAGATAATTTGGAAAATCAGTTCGCAAAAAAATTGACCTGCGGAGTCCAGAATTGCGTTTCAGACAGGGACCGAATGAATGCTTCTTCTCCTTCGGGAAATAGGAGTTTTCTCAGGAGCCGGAATCTTTCGCCGTAATAGGCCTGAAAATCAATTTTAAAAAGTAGCAAAAAAACTAATTTAATTAAAACTACAAAATAAAAGTCAAAATGCCACCTTAACATAGTAGCTGGCTTGGGTGTCCTGGAACTCGACCTCGATGTGCTCAGCGGCTTGACTCGCTTCGTTCTCCGTGTTGACGCTTGCCGAGTTCAGATTTAGGGCGATATCCTCTCCGCCGGCCGCTTCTCGCTGTTTTCTTCTGTTCTCCTGCAAAGTCACTTATGCTTTTATTTTGGCCTTTTTTTTTATTTAATTTGACTTTTTAGTTTTTTGATAAAAGGCTAATCTTCGAGGAATTTCAAATTTGAATAGAATGTTGTGTTCTGTACATTTGTCGGAAAGCATACGCAATTCAACATTTCATTAGTTTGAATTTCGCGCAAAAAATAAACTCGATTCTCGTTGTGTGGCTGTTTTAGTATTTATTTGGCTGTATTTTTTTTATTTTCTAAATTTTCCAACCTCGTAATCAGCCGAGGAGAGAGCGTAAGCGATAATGGAGCCGATATCAGGCTTGTAGTTGCCGCGGTAGTCCTAAATTTGGTTTTTATTTTAAGAATTTTTTTTAAAAGAAATTTTTAAAAAGTTACCACGATATCCCTGACTGTCACGCCGCATCTAGCCTTCAATCTGAGCCCCAAATGGAGGTGGGCTGGGAAGGGGTCGTCCAGCTTTTCGATGGAAATTTCTGGCATCTCAAAATAAAAAGAAATTAAAACTTAAAATAAATGTTCACTATTAGCGTGTGCTTAACTAAAAGCCTACAAAGGTCGTCTTTAAAAATAGAAATTTCCGATTAAGGGTAGTGATGAAAACAAAATCAATTTTCGAAGCCACCTCTGTTCCTGGCTGAGTTTCGTCCTTGCTATTTTTCAGGGCCCTCATGTGCGCAGACAAGACGCCACATTGTTCGTTCCAGGCAGAAATTAAGTCGTAGATGACCTCTCGAAGTTGGAGGCGAATTTCGACGGACTGAAGAAATTGAAGGTAGATTTATGAAAAATTTAGGGGGTAAGTTTGAAACCTTTTTGGGGGGAAATTTGAAAACTTAAAATGGCTCCTAGAAAAAGACACCGGCTTTTTTCTTTTCCTATCTTGCCTCCCCATACTATTTCTTAGAAAACCCGGTGTCTTTTTCTAGGAGCCCTTAAAATAAGTCCAATTTTTGAAAAATTCACGAAAATACAAAAAAAATACTTTTATAGCCAAAGCGTCGTTCGTCAAGAGGTCCTCATTTTCATTTGATTGTAGGTAATCGATGAAGGGTTTCTTTTCGCTGAAAAAAAATTTGAATTTCAAAAAGTCGAAAAAAACTAAAAAGGTAATTTCTACCAATTTTCCAGATAAAAACTCCAAAGCTCTACCCCACAATCTGCCTGGTTTTTTCCACCAAATTGACCAGTTCCGAATGGAATTTTTCGACGTATTCGTCGTGGTCGTCGCTCAACTTCCGAAGTCTTTCAGACGCCGTCGCGGCGAGGCTCTCAAACAGATCGGATAACCTGAATTCTTGCAATTTTTCCAATATTTCTTGTTCATTTTTAAAATCTAAAAACTTTTGAAATAAATCCTACCGTAGCAGATCATTCAAATAGTCCTGCTTCGCTTTTCTGGTCGGCAAAATTGTGCAGAGAATCGGTGAAAACTGCACGTGGTAGGGGCGGATCTGCAAAAAAGGAAAAAAATGACAAATTTTAGAACAATTAAGCGAAAAAAATCAGAAAACTCAAACAAAACTCGGGAAGCTTAAAAAAAACTCGAATTAATTTCAAACAAATTCCCGAAAATTGTAGAAAAACTTTAAGAATCTCCAAAGAAAAAAAAAGAAAATTCAACGAAAAAGTCGGCAACTAACTGGGGAAACCTTGAACGTCGTCACGAAATTGTTCATCGAAAAGAAGTGAGTGGTCTCGTGGAAAAAGCAGTGCGTGCACTGCTGTTGTTGAGAGTGAACAGCGGTATCGATTAGACTACCCTGAAGAAATCGATAAATCAATAATTTATCAAATGTTTAATTTGTTTCTTTTCAGAAAATCACACAGCTTGTTTCTAATTTCTTTCTAATGATTTTCTATTTAAAAAAAGACAAATTTAGTTTTAAAAAATTGATAAGTTTGACCAATTTCATCGATAAAATTTCCTATGAATGATGAAATACCGTTGAATATGAAGAATTTGAGAGGTAGTCCAAATATCTCCCGAAGGACAGATGCCAAATGTCCGGACTCATAGTCATCACATTCGACGAGAGTTTGCAACTAAAAAATACATTCCAATTTGTCTATTTTTAAAATCTTTATTTTAATATTTTCCAAATTTAGTTCGATTTAAAAAAAATGTTTTTTAATATAATTTTTATTCTTTATTTTATCTTACCTTGGACAATAATACCACGTCAAAATGGGTCCGTTGACGCTTTGGTTGTTCTCCTCGCCACTCTGCACCACCGTTTGGGTAGTCACTTCGATACAGACCCGCCCGAAAACCTGAAAGATACCAAATGTTACCCCAAAATGACAACTAATCCCATTCACTTACCAATTTCCTGGAATGGTCTAGCATGGGCACTTCGCAGTTTGATGAAGGGCATTCGTAGGACTTGTTGAAGCAGAACCTGAAAATTACCAAATGACTACCAAACTGGCACAATGTCCCAAAAAGTCCCACCTGGTAAGAAACTCTCCCAGCGTCATGTCGTGGTCCCCGTAGAATTGCATGCTGACTACCCTGGAAATTGAGAATTACCATTTGGTATCGGAAATGGTATACGAATGACTAAGGAATAGTAGAATCACAAGTTACCATGGTCTGACGCAGAAATACGGGGCGTTTGGAGATTTTGGTGAGAAAGACCCAAACAAAACCGCGACTCTCTGGTGACAAAATGGGTCTAGGACGTCTTGTCTCTTGGTTCCATCTCCGGAGGACATATCCTAATTTTTAGATAAGAATATTTTTAAAAATAAATTCTACTCTTCAATATGTCTTCTTTGAAAAATAAATACTAAATAAAAACTTCATGTTCTGTAGGTCTTCAACCTGAGTTTCCTGAAACAATAAAAGAAAAAATCAGAATTTCTAAAGAATTAAAGTTATTTATTTGAAATAAAAATCGAACCTCTTCATTCTGCTTCTTTCTGATCCTTTCCTTCTCTTCCTGTGCGGCTTTCGTTCTCCTCTTGAAGAACAGTCCAGAAAGGGCTCGGAAAGAGGCGATGTCTTTGAAATCGGTTGGAGCGACGCACGAAGATTTCGCAAACGGTTCTCGAGGTTCCGATGGAAGTTTGCCCTGGAAATCAGAGCTCCAAATTTTTGACACTTCTATGTTAAACATGAAAACGAGAAGAAAAGCGAGTGGGTTTTTCTCACTTTTTCGTTGTCTACCACCTCGTTTTCCATGCTATCTCGCCTTTCTTCTCGCTGCCATGTTTAACCTGGGAGTGTCACAAAATTTAAGTCCTGTTAGAAATTTTATTCTTTATTTATTTTTTAAAATATTTAATTTCGCGTTATTCTCTAAAAAATATTATTTTCACTAGATAATCTACAGAAAATTCTCATCATTTTACACCTTTTTCATTTCAAAATATCTATGAAAAGTCATAATAAAACGATTAATTTCTAAAAAAAATTTAAGAAAAGAAACCGCTTTTGTAGTCTCCATCTGCCTATCGATTTGTAACTTCGCTTCCGCTTTTGCTTGTTCAAAATCCTCTTTCGTCCCGAATCTGTACAGCGGTTGTTTGAAGTACGGCAACAGAGAGCAGGCTCTGAATTTTTATCACATTGTTCTTTCAAAATTAAAAATTTTTTTAAATATATTCACCTTCCCCTTGGCGTCTCCAAAAATGGCGGTTCGTATTCGATGAAGGGCGATGAGGAGAGAACGCATCGGTGGAGGGCCTCTTCGAATGGGGACTGAAAAATATAATTAAACAGTTTATATCTTTATCTTCAAAAATGCAATGTTTCTCGAATTTTTGTCAAAATTTAAAGAACGAAATTTCTGAAAACTGAAATATGATAACATAAATTTAAAAAAATAAAATAACCTTTTCCTCCTTATTCTCGATGTTTGCTAGTCGGTCTGTGCAAGCAGCGCAAGGAGATTCGCTGTAGGCCAACTTCACGCCGAACAAATTCAGGAACTCCTTCTCCAATCTTGACGAGTAGCTTGAGAGGATCAACATCTGTAAAAACTATCATTTTGAAAAATTTCGAAGTTTATAAAATCCTAAAGAGTAGCTTGAGAGGGTCGACATTTAAAATATTCGAATTTAAAAAAATATAATTTTCAGAAAACAACTAATTTACTTTAAAGATGATTAATTTTGCACAAAAACGTTCTAACTTTCAGAAGGAAAATATTTTACCAATCAGAGAAATCTACGTTCAAAGCACATTTTTCTTTATGGAAAATTTTACTATTTTTTCAAAATATTATCAAGAAACTTTCTTTTTCTCAACGTTAAAAAATGCGAAGAAAATAAAATTTACCTGTAGGATCTTTTTGATCGATTTCAGCTCCACCGCGTCATTTCCCTTCAGAATCACCGAGCAATTTCGATCGTCAGGGCACTTGTCGAGAATCTGATAGAAATAAATAAAAAATAAAGAATTTTAAAAATAAAATCTAAATTTTAAAAAAATAATAATTTACCAGCAAAATCTTATCGCTCCCGTCAGCCAATTTGATGGTTTTCTGGCAAAACTCGGGGCAGAATCCAATGCTCTGCTGAATCAACTGTGCATCGGAACTCGGCAGAATATCAGCACCAGTGCACCGGGCCACTCTTTGAAGAACTCTGAAAATTTGAACAGCCTTAAAATTGCATGAATCTCAATTTTCTGGTTTTTTTTTTTTAAATTAAAAATATAATTTTATTTAATTATTTAAAAAAAACTAACGTCGACTTTACATTGACGGCCAATTTGACCGAGTTCCTCTTCAAAAGTTCCGCCGCGATTCTGGAGACTCCGCCTTCGACCAGCAAAAGGGTGGGTCTTCGCGCCAAAATTCGGTCAACCTTGAAATTAAAAAAAAAAAAGTTTTAAAAAACTAGAAAAAATATGATTAATTTAAAACAAATCGCAGCTGGCTTTTCGGGAAATTCAACATTTGAATTGAATACGTAGCTTTGCTTAACTTGAATAAGATAATGTCAATCCAATATGTTTCAAATTTTGAATTTTGCCGAAAAATCGACTCAAACAGAAAAAATAAAAATAGACGACAAAAATACCTGTTTCGCCAAATATTCGGCTTCCTGAAACATGATGGGCTCGATGGACGATAATTTGCCCTGGATTCTCTCGTACTCGATGGAGCCGGCCACTATCATGATCGAAGCCTGGCGAGGCTGAAATGTTTTTTTATTCTTCTTAAAACTCATCTTTATTATCTTCCAAGTTTAAAAAGAGAATATTTATCAAAATATTTTTTAAAATAACCTCCTCCAAGTGAGCTTCTTTATGTTGCAAATTCTTCGAACACACCACCCCCCAGATCGTCTGAAAGAATTAAATAAATTAAAATTTTTTTTTTTTAAATTACAGTATACCTCAGATTTCGGCTCCTCGACATCGACATGCAGTTTCTTGATATGCACGTAGTCGAGGATGTTCATGGAGTCTCGCTTTTGGACGTCCACGGTAATCCGACTGGCTATTTTATCCGCCAAATTCAGGACGATTTCTTTCCATCTGAAAAAATGAAATTGAAAGACATAATTTTCAATACTTCTAGAGAAACAATCAAGAAAGGCTTTCATTTCTCTACCAATTTTACACCTTCCAAAAATAGGGCGATTTTTAATGGACCAGGTTTTTGGTAAAATGATAACTTTCTATTTTCATCACCTCTTGTCACTAATCTGCTCCCTCTCGAAAAGATAGTCCAGCAATCTTTCCGCAGTTTTCGCGAAAGCCGCATTCGTGTCGACGTCAATTGGAGCGTTTCTGGAGATGACGATGGTTGACGGGGAAATTGTCGTGATTTCACTGTAAAACGTTTTTTTCTTATCACTAAATATTTTAATCAAATTCTTATAAATAATTGATAATGGTTAAATTTTGTTTCTTATCATTAATCAAAGATGTTATCAACCTTATCACTAACCCATTTTCATCAAACGTCATCTTCTCATTGGCCTCGATCACTTCCGAGGTGAGGCTGACCTTGTCCTAAAAGTCTCTTATCGCATAAGGAAAAAGTGAAAGTCTTCTTATCAATAATCAGATTCTCCTTTATCATTTTTAATCTTATCAACCTCATCACGACTATTATCAACTCTATCATTGACCTTATTATTCTTATCAATCTTATCACCTGAACTTCTTCCCTGCTCCTATCAGCGGATCCCGAAACTGGCGTTGATTGACCGGTGGCGGTGGCCTGCTCGAGACTTCTGTTCGACGAAACGTTCCGAAGAGAAGATGATGAATCAACACGCTACAAAGGCAAGCCTTTTTCTTATCACCAATTTTCCCTCATCGCTGATAAAAAAGCGTTCTCTTATCAGACGGAAAGAAGAGTGTCTCTCTCTCTCTCGTTAATCTAATCTTTTATCGTCTATTGAATGTTTGAACTTTTGCGCCTTATCACTATACCATTTTCTCATCAGAAAAGAATGGAGTTTCTTTAATTTTAGAAAGAAACAATATTCAGCAAATAACTTAAATTTTCAAACAAAAAAAATCTAAAAATTTACCGTCCCATCAATGCCCAAGCTCTGAGTTCCCGAGTCTATGCCTCTCAACCAGTCGGGGCCACTTTCGTCGTCTTCTTGAAGGGCGTTATGAGCGTGAAGCTGAAATTAGGGATTTGATATGTCCTTTAAAAAGAGATTCAATTAATCTATCATTCGGATTTTTAGTGTATTTTAAAATGAGGATTTCACAAATTCTCAAAATTTCATATATTCTCCTAACATGTTTGTCGCTGCTGCTATCTCCTGATAACGACGTTCTTTCCGCTTGAACCAGCAGCAGTTCTTCGACGCTGAGCATAGCGGGAAGTCTGTTGGTGGGCGGGGCTAGCGAGAAGGAGGCTCTTCTGTTTTGAGACTCTGGAATGGTCCCGAAATTTGCCGAAGATGAAATAGACGCTTTGGGAGTTCCTGAATATTATTACTTTTTTAACGAATTTTCCAGAATCTAAAATTTCTAGTTTTCTAGAATGTTCTAAATATACAACTTTTTTTACTTTTGGCTCATTCTTTATTTTTTTCCCTAGAATATTGTATTTTTGGCAAAGTCTTTCGCCTCTACCTGGAACCGAACCAATCCCCGTATCACGTCCTCCTCTCAACAGCTGTGGCGAGTTGAAGCCATTGTTCCGATCCGTGGGCGTCCACATGAGATTTCCTTAATTTTTAAATCTCCTCCTTAAAAGAAAAAGAAACCACAAAATCTAGCCATTACAAGAACCATTTGCATGCAAAAATAGCCAGCTTTCAGAACTTTTAACAAACACAACTAATTTTTCATGCTACAGTACCTTCAAATAATCAAAAAGTTCGAACTTTTCGGGCATAAATGGCACAAGTTACATCTCTCGATGCCAAATGATATCAAAATGGTATCCTAACTACTAAAAGCGACACATGTACGACATACCAGCGGACACGGTAGCAATGGGTTGGATAGGTGGAATACCCTCTGTCCCAGATGAGGTCAGAGTAGCGGCTCCCGAATCCGACGACGCCAGGTTCATCGACGAAGTCACGCCTCCAGAAGTCGATTCGTCGTTGGACGTCTTCCGCCAAGCGGTCGACAATTCGTCCGCCGGCAAATATTGAGACATCATCTTGGCACAGTAGTGGCAAAGACGCAAGTCGCCGAGGTAGCCTGAAAAGATACAATTTTTAAACAAAATTCGATCTTCTTCAATTTTTTTAGCAAATTTTCATTTTTACCTAGTGCGGACCCAGGAAAATGAATATTGCAACACTTGGAGCAGAAAATTTGACCACAGACTCTGAAAAAAACATAAAATTTCATTTTTTTCGAAAATAAACATTTAATACCGGCAATGATGCCTGCGTCTGAACGTCGTGAACCGCTCTTCGCACTGAAAATGGAACCTGCACTTTTAACTTCAGCTTTAAATTACATACCGAAAACTTCTCGCAACTTCTATATGTTAAGCTTCGTGATCATTTAACGTTAAAATTAACTTCAAGAAATTTTCGATTTCAAAATTAACCTAATTTTTCACTTCGAAGAATCTTTCCACCTTTCAACTATGTTCACCTGATAGCACTCTTTCCCTGTCGAATCAGGCATCCAATACTGTCGGAAATTGGACCGATTGTAATCCTGCAGTCGGGGCTTGTTTCCTTTGAGCAGAGTGGTGAGTTTGTCCGAAAACCGCCTGTTTGAATTGTCCGGATTCGAATCGATGCCTGGAAAAAGTAAAACTAGAAAAAATAACAACACTTTCAAGTTTTTTAAAGATGTTTTCCGAGTTTTTTCCTTGAATCATAAAAATCGAAAAATAAAATTAAAATATGGAGCCTAAATTCTTTTTTATAGATTTTTTACAGAATATTCTAGTAAAAAATAGAACTTTTAAAAATCTCACTTAGATTAGAGGGTGAATCCAAATTCGGATTCGAGTTGCCCCGATTCTTCCGAATGTTCAGTGGGAGCTCCGCGCTCCCCGAGGAATTCGAGGCAGCGTCGCTGGGCGCTGAATTTTCTGTGTTCACGGAGAGAATCGTTGAAATGCCACCTCTGGAAAAAACTTAAATAAAAATATTTTCTGAAAAATAAAGAGACCTTGTATTATTTTCTTGAATTTGATTCTTTAGCAAAATTGAGAAACTACACAAAAAGCGTGTGTTTTAGTTTCTCGAAATGTTATTTTGTAACATTTTGCAGGAAAGCTACAAAAATACTTTTCTTTAAAAACCCCTATTTTCAGATTAAAAACTATTTTCCAAACCTAATAGTCGATGGCCCTGCGGGGTTGCTGAATTCTGGCTGACTTGTCGTTTCCGTTGGGAGACTTTGATTCGCCGTTGGAGCTGCTGGTGTCGAAACGTCGCTCTTCCAAAATCTCCCGAATAACCCGTTCAAGACGCCTGAAAATTAGACTATAAAAAACAAATCATAAATCAGTTAATTTTCAAATTAAAAAGAAATATTGTTAATGGCAGTGAGTTTCTAAAAAATTGTAGAATTAGGAATATCCAAGTTAGACTGCAATAATCGCATGAAATGTTTAATCTCGAGAAAATCTCGCAACTTATTCGTGTCATCCAGATTCTTATCTTTTCAGGATTTTTCATTTCTCAAATGGATATTTTTTAGTGTGTTCTAATATTTTATTATTTTCTAATCTAAAAAGGGTACAATTCTTAAAAAAAACATTCAACAATACCAGAAGTCTGTTGAGACGCCTCGTCTAGCGCCTCATCCTGCAACCGATCGAAGAAGATGATCCCATTTCGGGTCGAATTCTGCGTCGACCCCCCGGGGTCGTCAGTCATGCTGAATCCAAAAAATCATGAAAATTTCAAAAATGATCCCCGAGAAATTTATTCACCACTATCGCAATTTTTTGTCAAGTCCACTAGTTTCTTTTTTTACTTTCCCTAAACTTCCTGGCCTAATATTTAGCTAATTCTACAAATGGTGGTCATGATGGACTGGTGAATTATACAGAAAGACATTCCGAATCAGGAAAATCACGAAAAACTCGAAATTCGCGAAAAAATCGCCAAATAGACCACTTGGCCAATATAAGAGACGAGAGAACGCGATTTACGCAAGCAACGGGGTATGAAAGAAGAAAGTGTGGAAAGAGTGAAGAAGAAAGAGTTTGAAAGGGCTATTTCTAGGGTCCCCAGGCAGATATGCCGAGTTTATGTTTCGGACAAAATTCTTGTACAGAAATGTCACTAGGGATGTAAATAAGACTTCCGCGAAGAAGAAATAAAAGAAGACTCCTTGACCGAAAAAGCGCAAAATTGTGGCCTTCAAATGAACACATCTTCACTGCGCAAATTCGGCTTGTAGACATATTTCGCGCTGATTTTTTTTGCATAGAACTATTTTATCAGGTTTGTCGTCTATCCAGATGGTGCTATTTGAGACATTCTGGGTTTGAAGGACGCTTCTTTTCTAAATTTCTCCTTTCAAACTCGCGTTTCTATCACAAGCATTTCTGCAAGGGGACGAAGCTTGGGGACTCTAGCCATTTCTCAGTTTTCTTTCGTTCAATATATCGATTTTTCGTCTTTTATCGATTTATTTACCGTTATTTTTTAGAGAAAGTCCACCCATATTTGTTAGGTGAAATTGCCGATAAGGAAGAAAAAGGGATGAACTTTCAAGAGAATTTTAAAAATCGACTTTTTAAGAAAACAATTTAAATTATTTTTCTAGAAATGCCGCCTCCGCGCCGTGTTGTCCGTGCGCCCCCGGGTCACGTCTCCCCGTCGACGTTGGGTAGTCCGTACAATAGCCGAATTTCGTCAGGGTTCGAACAAAATTGTTTTTTTCGAAGATCATTTTTTAAGTATCAAATTCCAACAAAACTTAGGCTCACCACTAGTTATCACCCTTTTCTGAGAAATAATATGAAGAAGAGAAAAAGGGTGGTAACTACAAGGGGGTCCAAAACTTACAAATTTTAGAAAAAAAAACAAATTCCCTATAGAAAAACCCTAAAAATTAGAAAAACAACAAAATTTCAGTGACTCGTCCCATAATCCATCGACGCGTTCTTCTGACTCGTCGTCGGATTCGGATTCCCTGACGTCGAGTGGGAATGACGAATTGACGTCTTCATCTGACGAGTTAAGCTATGACAAGATGTCGTTGTCCGAGCGAATGAGAGGAGGCAGTGAAGAGGAGAAATCGGCTGAATCTTCGGAAGATTGCAGGTTTTTTTCGTCATTTTTCAAGTTTAAAAACTTCTAAACTTCAAAAATAGTCAGTAGTTCTTTAGAATTTTGATGAAATAGATTTTTTAAATTTGATTCTCAGCAACGAACATATCGACGAGGCTGAAGACGAAGAGAGTGAGAGATCTGTGCCGAGTACGAGGTCGACTAGGTAAGCTCAGTAAATTGTAAAGGGTGCCTTAAAAGGTTTTTTGTTTTATTTCTAGCACCAGAACCATTAAATCCGATGCCTCTTCCTATGGTTTCTCTTCGCTGGAGGAATTCGGATACCCGGAGAAAAGTGGGGGTTTTTAAAAGTTATTTTCTCAAAAAAATCAGTAATTTTTATTTGTATTTTCAACAAATTTCTGAGATCGTAGTTTTGTTAATAAAAATGCGTGATTTTTCAGAAGACATTAGCGAGTCGAGCACGGTGGTGAGACAATGGATTTTCGCTGCGAAGTCCTTCTTCCATTCTGAAACCCCGCCCGTCGCCGTCACCAAGGTAAATTGTATTATTTTCAACCGTACTCTGAGACAATTACGTTGTTTATTATTCTCATTCCAAAGAATACATTCGTTTTATACCGTACTTTGAGAAAATGACGTTGTCTTTAATTCAGAAGCCTCCTCGTCTGAGCAGGAAGCTGCGCATCGCGCCCCGCAAAAGCAAGGCCCCCACTTGGCGTCAGGCTTATAAAGAGGTGAATCAATTGTAAAAATTCACTTTCGAAAAATCATTCTTTTAGGTTTTGTTTTTTATTTTTTGATAAATTTAAGAATTCAGGTCCAGCGTCGCAAACGCGCTTTCCAGAAGCCGACAATATGCGAGAAATTGAGTGACGGTTAGTCATAGTTTTATAAATTAGCATGAGAAATTTCTCAATTAAAAAAATTCGACTTACCTAGACGAATTTGATGAAGATGATAAAATTTTAGGCGAACTTGTTCCAGTCGAGTATCTGAAGTTTCCGACAGCCGTCTCTCCCTCCGACCTTTCGCCGCGACTCGTCGAATCGCTCGCGCGCATCTACGTCGATTCTCCTGATATCAGGCATGCTAATTTTTATTAAATTTGGTTTCAGAAAGAAAATTATATCAGAATAATGTCAATTTTGCATGAAAATATTGGATGCCAGACTAATTTGAATCGATTTCGAAAGTTTGAAACGAACTTTAAAAGAATTAATACGGTGAATTTTATAATTCAAAAACGATCATTTTTTAAAGGATAAAATTTGTTAAATTTTCAGAACGGACATCGAGCCTGAGCACGGTGCGGAACTGAGCGCGGATCAGGCGATGATCGGACCGCACGTCCTCCCCGTGGTGCACAAGAAGCGAAGACGCCCCAAGCGTAAGATCAAGAATCCGGTATAGTTGAGGGATTTTTGAAAGGGTGCCATATTTTATCTTTTTTCTTCATGACGCCAATTTTCTTCGATACTGCATCCCGGGCAAAAATTCGAAGATTTTTTAAATCTTTTCTACTGCTCAAATTAATCTACTTACCACGTTTTTCTAACAACGCAGTTCTAATAGTAAGACAGCCCTAACAAAGTCTAATTTTATCAAATACTCGGAATTTTTTTATCATGCTTTTATAAATTCAGTTTTATCATGCCTTTACTGATTAAGATAAAGAATGTTTGAATAAGAATATTTTTATTGACGATTACAAATATGGGAAAATTTATGGTGTTTTATAATATTATTTTTCGTTTATTATTTCTGCTTATCTCCGTTTTTCATCAGTTCACAGAATAGCCATATATGGGATTGCGCAATGCGCGTTATTCCTGGTGTATCATCTGGCATTGGTACCCTATGTCTACCCCCTCCAAATTAAGATCAATAATTTCCAAATTTAAGAGTTCCCCAAAATGAGCAATAGTTTTGCAATTTCAATTTTCCACTTTTCTTTGCCATAATATCGACTCATAAACCTTCGCATTTCCTCATCTTTCTTTTCCTCTAAAACCCCTCTCTTGATTTTCAAGGTTACCGTATTGACAGATTCTGATTCGCCATACAAACAAACAAGAGATTGATTGATTTTGGAAAATTGGGTCCAAAAACGGTATAGGTTACCGAAAATGAACTTTTTACCAAAGAATGGTGCCCCCTACTAGAAAATGGTAAGCAGTCCCAACTTTCCCATAAAAATAAATAAACTTCCGAAGCCTAATCCTTTCCTTTTATTTTTTCCAAATACGGTTGGTTGGCCCGAATTAATTTATGAGTTTAGGACCTTACCATAAAAGGTAGCGAGTTGCACATGAAAGGGATCAAATAAACCGCCTAGGATATAAAATTGGAAATAGCATGGATCAGAGAAAAGGACGACAATTGAAATAAAGAAATTCGAAGATTTTATCTTGGAGATACGAACTTTTTATTGATCCTTCGAAAACTTGTTCATTTTTCCGAAAATATTTTTGATATCTAAAAATTGATTTATTTTTCGTATTCAAGACAACCTTCCTTCCGCTGTAATTATCGGTTTCCTTTAGAGCGCCGGCGAAGGATAAAGCTAAACCGCTGCTGAAGGGAAGATGCCAATTAAACCGAGCTTTGTCTGAAAATTTGAAAAATTCAGAATTTTCGACAAAAAACTCATATGTTCTGAAAGTTCTCATTTTACTGCGTATAAATTGTCAGAGCATAACCCTAAAGAATGAGGGATCTGATATATCCAGAGGGTATGGATGTCTTTTTAGATAAGGCGAATGTCTAGAGGACATTAGACTCGTGTCAAATTGTCAAATGTATATCTCCGATCTAATGGATAGATTTTTTTACAGATTTACCGTAAACTCTCGATGGAATAGAAAATTAATTGCTTCACAATGCACCTGGCAGATTAACACTTGTTGTGCAATGTTTTAGCACTTTTCGGGGCGGACTTCTTTATTTTTAGGGGATATCCCGCATAGAAATTTATGAGATTTTTGAGATGTATTAACTTCATTTTTGGATATATGAAATCCCTTTCTGAAAAAACCTCCGAAATAAAATTCAAAACTTATTACAAATTTCTTGAAATTTCCAAGATTTCGAATTTTAAGCCCAAGACATTTCATAAATCCTGGATCCCGTGATTCAGAACAATATCCAAAACCCCCCACTCTCCATATAATGACCCTTCGAGTTTCCGGTATATTTCTTTCTCTCCATCTTTTCCGTCTCCTTCATTTTCCATACTCTCTCTTCCAGCTTTTCCTGTATGTCAAGCCCTCAAGACTGACAAAGACAAAGATGTATGTCAGACGCGGGATTGGAAGATATTGGATAAACAATAGGAAAAACCTTTCCGGGTTTAAATTTTGCTCCCCGAAAATGAAATTTAGCCCCCAAATTTGGGAGTATTTTGATATTTTCGGGGCTATTGAAGAATATCATCTACCGTAAAAGTCACATGAGCACATACGATAATTGAAAAGATAATTATTTATCTTCACACCATAAGCTCATGAAAAGATAATAGCTTTTCTTCTCACCGAAACGCAATTTCAATTTCCGGATATTTTACGACTTTTGGCAAGACGCATCATAATCGAATGAAAACGCGATAAAATAAGATATGCCAAAATTATACCCCAACCATTTTAGGGCCTATCTTTTAACACATAGACAAAATTTAGGTAAGCCAATTTGAATTTCTTATTTTCTGCTCACCTTACCATATGCTCGGATCAATTTTCTTCCTTCTTTTTCTTTTTTCTTTGTTTTGTCATGCTATTTCCCTTTTTGAAAAAGCCGACTTTATCTTTCTCGTCTCCAAATTTTATATGCTATTTCTCAGCCTATAATTATGAGAGGACGCGCGCAACTTTTTCTATCAAATTTTCGTTCTTCTTTTTATTTTCCACTCTTAGTTTCATACGCTATTTCTTACATTGAAGAAAAGTGACAGGAGAAAACGTAAACATTTTTTCGAGAAAAATCGAAATTTTCATTAAAACTTTCTTAAAATGTTCATCTTACCATATAGAAATTCATAAGAAAATGATTTGATAAGAGGAGAAAATCGGACAAAAATGATCAATCTTAATAAGATTACCTAAACTCTACAGTAGTCTAAAATTTGAAATTTGAATAACACAAAAAATAGAGCGGAAGAATAAAGGATTTTCAACCCCATTGTATCCTTACCACAAAGGTCGGCTACCATACCGGCGCCTAGTTTTGAAGGTCTCAAAATACTGTATCTTCCAAAAATAAATTTATATACCAGTCTAGTTTCAAGTCTATCTTTTATCATGGGAAAATTTTCCTGACCCCCATATTTTGAATCTTTTTTCAAAGCCTCGAATCTTTCGTGAAAGTAGAGCGAAAAGTTATATACTATGCAAAAATGCGAGAGCCTAGAGAATCAGAAATATAAAGAAAAAGGAAGTTTGTTTTTCGGAAACCCTCCCTTCGTGGAATTACGGTAGCTGAGGCGAGAGTGAGAAATATCACGAAAAAACTGTAGATCGAAAGAAAATCGAGAAATAACGTTAGATTTCGAGAGATAGAAAAGAAAATGAAGGAAGAAATAGCGAGAGAAAGGCGGAATGCTGTCTGGGATAATTGCGCGTAATTGCCCTGGGCGAGAACTCCTTTCTTTCTATATATGGGGGAATGTGTGTGGATGCAAAAGAGCGTAGAGGCGTATATGGCAAAATCGATAGATTTTTCTTCTGGAAAATAAGGGTGACGTCATGACGTCTTTACGCCCTTTATAGAAAAGAAAATGGTATCGCGACTCAAGAGAAAGAAAGAAATCGCTTCAAGTACCTTTCCACCAATAGAGTCATCTCCTAATTTGCATATGTTTGCACACGTCCGTAAAGGACCAATCCCGAGCATACCGTAGTTTCGGGAGTTTAATTTCATGTCTAATTATAGGCATCGGTATGAGCTTCGATTGATCTATTGTAATCTTGGAAAGTTTGAAAAAGGAAACATTTTATGATATGCAAATTCTTGCTGAGATGGTAAAATTTATATCCCAGCCGGTTTTAGCGCATCCCGTATTCTTCAACCACTTGCACGCCATTAAACACAACGGCTTTTTGCCCAGTGCGCTCATAAAAACAAGGTGATCTTCACTTTGAGAAACTCGCTACGTCTCGCGTCGCTATGTCTGTGGGAAAACTTCGAAGATCTCAGATTTCGAGTTTTTATATCTCAACCGTTTTAAGTTCCTATGCTTCATCATTAGATCTGAAACTAGATATTTGAGATTTCGGACGATTTTGAATGTCTACGCTTTATCATACGATTAGAGATTTTCTGACCCTATTTAGATTTTTAGCCCTGTAAGTAAGGATTTCGGCCTGTCAAGTAGGTGTACGCGCAGGCTCAAAAAAGGAGCATTTTCTGCGTTTTTCACTCTCCTATAATGCAGTACTATTTCCCATTTGTGGAGGAAAGGGAGTAGATAATTGCAGGGCGTTGAAGACAGACAAGACATGCGAGTACAATAGACCAGAGACAGCGGGGGGTCATGTCGGAGAGAAAGAGAGGGAAAATAAGCAGAAAGTTGGAAATAGTATAGAAAGTTAGAAAGAAAAAGAAAGATCTTTCTTTTTCAAATAGAATATTCGCAAGGTAAACAGGTAAAAAATTGGAAAAATGTAAATTTCAAATTCTGCACATAAAAAATAGAAAAAGCGGTGAAAATCGACCTTAAAGTTACGATAGAATCAATGAATAAAAATAATAAAGCTGGAAAATTCATGTGCACTAACCATATAACGATCTTTGACTAAATGAACATTTAGAAGTTCTCCTAACTTTTGTAGAGACTTCTATAGATCGAAAGAAAATGATAGATCACGAAAAATCGAGAAAATCAGGGAATCCCGAGAAATCGACGACTAAAATGCCCAGAATTATCGTCGTCAGACCTCGGTCCGCAGCGCAGAAATTCGGCTAAAATGACTGCCAATCACCCCCTCGTTGAGCGCCGTGCGGCTAATAATACGGTAATTTTGTCAATTGCTCTAGCATTTTCCCCTCTATTTTTTTCTCTCTCATCTCCGATTTTCCCACTCTCTTTTCCATCTTACGCACTTTTCTCACGCTATTTCTCCCTCTAATTTCCCAGCTCTTTTTCTCTTCCCCACACTATTTCACGTACGTCTAATTTTCCCTCTAGCAATTCCCTCACTGCGATTTTCCTGCGTCTCTAGTCCCTCCTAACTTTCTATGGTCTCTAACCTCAGCAATTTTCTAGCCGCAAAATTGCACCCTTTGAAATCGAGATTTCATACCGAGCCATTGAAATATTGATCTATGTGATAAAGCGTACTTGCAAAAACCGAATGAAATATATTTATTTTTACAAGATTTTTCTCCATATATATATCGGAAGAAGTGCCTTCTAGAATATATGGCACATGGAAAAGTTTTCGTGGAAGGAAACTAGTCTTTCCGAGCGCCTTTTGGGAAGTGTTTGGGCAAGCAAGGAAGCCCCTCCAAAAACATACATAATGTAGATGATACTGTAGTAGGAAAATGTAATACAACCACTTGTTATAAAAAAAAATACAAATTTTGCCGAAAATCACGTGTGAAATAAAATAATTATCGAAGAGATAGATTCGAAACGTCATATGAGACCTAGAAAAATTACTTTTAAAAATCCGAGAAAAAATCAATAAAATAACCACTTGCAAAATTTCGTCATTTCGAAAACTCGCCTGAGATACAGCACTGAAAATTTGTGACCATTTACGGCACACATAGTCAAACGGGGCCAATTACTTGGTGAGACGAAATAGCCTATAGTTAGAGAACGCAGACACAAACATGGAAATTATAAGGGAAAGATTCTCTGAAATTATGCGACATTTCGAAAATCTCCTTATTTGTAATTACTCAATCCACTTTTAATTCTATTCTTTAAAATAGGGAGATTTTTGGCGGGAAATTGTTATCGTTAATCTTATCTTTGATTATCGAAGATTAGATCTTCGCTAAGGTCAATCACACCTTTACTGTCAGTTTATGGCTAGCGATATGCCAATCAACTTGATTTAAGTACGTCAAATTTGGAATTGACACGTCTTAAATGTTTCAGATACTTTATGCCGTATCATTTCCGTTTTCTACTACTGTCCTTCAACATGAGATGAGGAAAAGCCTGATCTTCACTTATCAGTAGCATTGAATTTTGATGAAGATAAATTTCTAATAGCTATATTAGAAATCATACCATTTTTGACGAAGATCGGCTTTTACCATGCTCCAGAAAAAGCAGAGATTTTAAGTTTCATCTTTATTCCGATCTAATTTCGAGAGTTGACTTCTTATCACTCTGGTTGCCAGCTCTCAACATTTCGATGTATCGTCATTTTCACCTCTAGCCCCTGCGTCCCGCTCACCTAACAATTAGCAGCAATTTGGTGGTGTTGTCCTGTGGTTCTTTTTCTCTCGCCCCTCCAAATTTCACCCGCTATTTCTCCGACCAATTGCCCAAAGCAATCATCTCCCCTCCCCGACATACCTCCAATACGCCAATCTTCGCTAATTCAGCCAACTCTTTTGGGTCCTCGATACCAAAGACCCAAAAGCAGTGCACATACCTTATCAGTGATACCATTTTAGGTGTCAGCTACCATTTCCCAAAGTGGGCGTGACCAAGACTCGTATTCTTGCAACCAATGCCCGCTGGAAGCCACGCCCCCCGAGTCACAGTCTCTCCTATTCAAAGAAAGGAGGAGAGGGAGAGACGGAGAGCGCTAGTTTCTTCGGCCCCGTGTGTCTGCGTTCTACTTTCCCATTTACCAAGCACTACCACGTTTGGTAATCTGCCTACCGTTTTGTACCGTTTACCAAAAATTTGCATTTTCAGGACCATTATGGACGAGAAGCCACCGTTCGGCGACTACGCACCCACCGCCAGCTACTGCTACCCGACATCAGGTACGGGCACGCCGACCCGTAGTGATTTTAATTCGCACACATAGCGGGCAGCCCCGTAGTGCTTTAATTACGCGCACCGACTCCGATCCCGTAGTGACAATTAGCTCAATACGCGGTGTTGCTATCGGGTGTAATTTATACCAGACTAGCGTATTATTAGGACGGTCTGCAATTTTCGACCCCTCAGGAAACCGTCATTAAATTGATCGCGCTTGTATTAATCTTTTAATTACCGAGTTGAATTGTCATGTAGACCACACCCTCTTTTGGTTTATGCTTTGGTCTAGCAGTACTAGCTATACCTATGACATAGTGTTGATATCATATATCATCTAAATTTAAGTTGAATTTTTAAAAGTTAGCTAGTTCATCTTTTATAGAAGCGAATTGTTCTTAAGGAATCTCTTTAAAAAGCTATAACTTGTAAATTCTTGAAGCATAAAATAAAAGTCTATGGTCTTTTATTAATATGCCATTTTTGCTACTTTGAGAATTTTCTATTACTCTTAGGATTTATATTTTAGGGGCGTCAACGAATTCGAACGCCACCACTGCGGCGCCCTATTTTTACACGATGAATTACCAGACGACGCCACCTACGTCAACAGCGTTCCCCACAGCGTCGCCCACCCACTACATGCCATATCCGACGGGAGGTGCCGCGAGCTCACCTGAAGGTAACATGATGTGTTGATATACGAAACGGGTTGAATATTTCAATTTCCAAGTTGCCTCGTCGAGGTGTCCTGACTTAAGTCCTACTTAGGTCTATTTTTGAGTGTTACTTTTAGTTTTCTCTCGTAGAACGATGAAGTCCCTTTCGAGAGGAAGCTGATCCTCAGTGTTATTAATTTCCTATTGAGAAAAGCTGATCTTCATCGCTATTTGAGGGGGGGAAAAGACGGATTTGGAAATCGATGCTTCAAGGGGGAAGAGAGAAATTTTGCAAGATTTGCGCGACCACATACCACATAATTGGCTGTAATTTGGCCTTAAGCGATGTACAGTTTGTAGGGAAAATCGAAGACTTCAAGAAAATCTTCAATCAATGATGAGGGATAGGGTTGAAATGGATGGTATATCATGAAGCTTGAAAATTTCTTATCACATGCTAAAGCATAGGACGAAAATACCTTGGATATGGAAAAGTTAGCCTAAAATTTCAGAACAACTAACCACGAAAATTATTGAAGGCGGTGAGGTGAAAATCAACGGGAAGGGCAAGAAAGTCCGAAAGCCGAGAACGATATACTCCAGCCAGCAATTACAAATGCTACAGAAAAGGTAAGTTTCCGGAATTTATTTCTTTTCAAATTTCTAAATTTTCATTTATTTTTCCATATATTTTTCCCGAAAGTTCATATATCCCTTCTAAATTTATCTAAACTCTCACAAGATATTCATATTTGCTCTATTCATTATCTCAAGTAGCTAAGTAGCATTGACCCTTTGAATAACTTGTAATGCACCGCAATTTCTCGAGTTTTTCGCACTTATCCTTTCGCGATTTTTGCCGCACATTAGAATAAAATGGATTATTTCAGTTAGTGCTCTAGCTGTATCCTTCATCATTGTTGTTTAAAATATGAGAATCCATTCTGTTGAAAAGTCTCAGATGATTCGCACTTGTTTCTCGGGACTTTGTCGATATTTTTGCCGATTTGTACCGCTCTTCGACCTCCTGCCCACAAGTTATCGCACCTCATGCAAAAATCACTGCATATCTCCTTTTATCTTGTCACAATTCGCTATTGGCGCGAGATCTCTTGATTTTTATCTCTTAGCGCAAAAGTCATACAGAAATCTATAATTCGTTTTTTTTCGGCTTTTCAATTTGTACCCATTAAATTATGACTATGAATTACTTTATATGCAATCCTAAACTCTAACTATCGATTTTCTGTTCCCCCAATTTTTAATTAGCTGCAATTATTTCGGCGATCTTGTTTGAAAATTGATGATAGCTCCACTTTTCAGCATTTTGTTTTCAAATTTTACCTAATTTTGCCGATTTTAGGTTCTCCAAGACCCAATATTTGGCTTTGCCGGATCGAGCCGCTTTAGCAGCAGAGCTAAATCTGACTCAAACTCAAGTAAGATTTAAATGTTTACAAAAAACATATTTTAAGAGTTAACCAACTGAGTTAAAGTGTCCCCTGTTCCTTACCGTAGTTTCTCATTTTTCCTTCCCATCTCGACCCACTATTCTCACATTTCGCGAGATATTGGCGCGCCATATTCCCCTTCTACGGTATTGTTCTAGAAAAATTCGAGAAAAAAGGAAAATTCAAAGGATAGGAAAAGAATGGACAAAAGAAAAAGAAGCGAATGAAAAAGACAGACTAATTTTTGCACATCACGATATCTTTGGATGCACGCTATGTAGGATATAAGATTTTTAGGATTCTGAAAATATAGATCTTTTCTAAAATAGGAAAAAAACGACCTTTTGTATTCCACACCCGCCTTTCTAGGAGAGGGTAGGAAGGTAGAGGAAAAGAAAGAAGTGGGTGTGGGTGTGGAGTACAGAAGGCCGAAAAAATCAATCTTTAACACGAGTTTCCCCAAAAAACTTGATTGACATATTGACTTGTCATTTTTCAGTCAACTCCCGTTTTCTTTAATCCCTTTTTGATCCCTTTATCGCTAGAGGCGTTATATCTTCCATGCATGGGATAGTTTTGACTCATCTGAGAATAAATTAGAACCTTTAAGGTCTGACTACTTTTTCTAGCTGAACTAAATAATTACCTCATAAATTATTGATCTCTTTCCATACTTAAACATAGCCCAGAAAACCATTTGATATATCATTTTTCTTATGGATCTTTTCCTAATATTGAAGAATGGACTTCGAAAATGGTTGGTCTATTTCGATCGATGATTTTAATGATATGTTTGGAGCCGCTAATTTCGAATTTCCTACTTATTTTGCTCTCTCCATTTCACTCGATACTTCTCCTGCCTGACTTTTCCTTCTACAGTAAGATGGGCTTCAAATGACAGGTCTGACGGGGGGGGGGGGGGGGGGGGGGGATACCTTGAAGCTAAGACTCTGAGACTGGAACATATCTCAATAAGTCATGCAAGTCATAACCGGAAATTTATTGATTTTGTTGATGCCAAAATCTGGGAGGGAGAAGAATGGATTTTAAGCCAGCCTCTCCTTTCCGCGTGCTATTTCTAGATCTTCTAACAACTAAAAATAGCTGTACATCATTTACACGCCTCCCAGATTTGGGCATCAGCAATACTTATTCTCTATAAGCAAAATAGAGAATGTGGCAAATAAAAAATAGTTATCTTAACAAAGACAAACCTTTAGACATAATTTATCTCCATCTTATGACGAAGGATAAACTTTTGTATCACGATATTCGAAAACACTCTTCGGAAAAAGCCAAACCATTTCAAACAAAGACAAACTTTGTTCATCTCCTAAGTCAAACCATGCAATTTTTACCATCTCACCAATCTCTTTTTCTGATCCCATTTATCCCGTTTTATGGGTTCATCATCAAATGTGCTTTTTTACCACCGCGAGCGGCCTTCATTTTACTATCCTAGCATAAAAAATGCGAATAGAGTGTCAATTAGAAGAAAATGTCAAAGAAAGTGACAACAATCTTTGACATCGCTGTTTCAAATAGCCGATGACGAAGAAAGACTTTATATTTTCGCGATCTCTTCCTCTCATTAAAGACAACGAAAAGTGACAAATTCTGATGCTGAATATTTGAGATTTCATTGTCATCGTCATCTCAAATCCCTGACGACAATAAAGATGAGAGTTTTCGTTGTCTGGAGGTCAGAAACGCAGAGTCAGCATGTCAGAGTTCTCTATCTGTCTGACAGTTGCACATCCATGACACACCTGTCCATCACCTGTTTGTGGAAAGCGATGCGTGTTCTGTCTACAGTATTCCTTCTGTCTCTGCGTCTTTTTCCCGTGTTATTTCTACATTTTCTAGTTTCTCTAGCCTTTTTCTCATGCTATTTTTCCCTTCTCTGCCTCTTTTCTCTCTTATTCTCCATACTATTTCCTAATTTTTTGACTTCTCTGCGGAGTGGTGACCTCCATTGGCATGTGCGCAGGCTAATTATCGTCTCTCCATAGACTGTGTCCTTTCGCGTTTCACTTCTCTAGAGCGAGGAAGAAGAAGAAGAGTTTCAAATGCGCAAACGCAAAAATAGCAAAAAGGCGAATCCAAACACGTCAAAAATGACATATTTCCAACTTTAGACCTTTATAACTACTAAATTGATATAATGTTTTCTCGGTTTTAGCACTAAGCTGTTCCTCAGGTCATAAAGAACAAAACCATGTATGATTCCCTGGAAATTAACTTTAATTTTACTACGATACAGCCCATGAAGTTTAGAGTAGAATCTTTAAAAGAAATAGCCCAACTTTAGCACATCATAGCTTCTTTCAAGTTCATTGATTTTACTACAAATTTGATGTCAAATTGTAGCTTGTGACTTCGAGTACAAAAACATATAAAATGCCATGAAGAGTTCCTCACAGAATGAAAAAATCATAAACTTTAGGTGAAAATTTGGTTTCAAAACAAGAGAAGCAAGCACAAGAAGCAGAAAACGGGCGTGGAACGGACTTCGGATGAGGAGGGAGGCAGTACGGATCGAGAGTCGGGCGCTGACGGCTCGTCGCCGATGACTTGCTCGGATGCAGGCCTTGGAACGGCGAATGGGTCTATGAATGGAGCTTGTATGGCCGCCCCTCTGACACCGACTTCTCAGGTATATTCAATTCGCAAATAATTTAACCTTCTTAGGGTTGAAATAATTGAACTCTGAGTTTAGGAGCTCTCATCTAAAGCTGCTAGCATTTAGATCCTCCATATAAAATATGTATTATCAGTTGTATCTTTCTGAATAGATCATATTTGTGCACTGACAACATTTAAATATGGAGATCAACTTTAACGTTTGAGATGGTTACAACTTTTAAATGAATGTAATTTAGCTCATCGCGCAACAACAGCTCTCCTCCCTCGGTGCGGCTCAGATCGGTACCCTTGCTACCACTCCAGCTGATTGGTCTGCTCTTGCAGGTATCATATTCTAAATTTAGCTCCATCATTAATCTCGCCCAGCCTCAAAACAATTAACCTACGGGTTATAGTTAAAGCTAAGAGTAATCAATTGTTAACTCTGAATTTATAATCTTGTCTAAAACTCCCCATTTTATGCGCATCCTTTAAACTAACCCTGAATTGAAATGGGAGCCCTGCATTTAAATAAAATGACAAAATTCGAATTTCAGTAGCCACTACCGGAGCGGTCTTGCCTCCACCCGACCTTCCCCCGAATCCGAATCAATCAACGACCGCCCTGTCCTATGCTACGCCACTGAACACCTACGAGGCCCTGAAATATCACCAGATGCCGGATATGACCGCGTTCGGAGCCCATCCCCAGGATATAAAGCCCTACTTCGACAACGCCACATCACTCTATTACCCCTATAATTCCATTCCTCAGTACCCATACACCAATGGATGCTAAACACACACTACACACGCACACTCCATTGTCTCCGAGATGAATCCTTGCAAAGAAAAGGGGCAAGGGGTACCCGCGCGAGTCTTAGCCTATGTGTCTGCGCGGTTTTGCTCTCTACTCCTTCTTATAGTACCCTCTAGTCTCAATGCGTCGCGCTCGCAGGTTATAGACGTAGAGTGCATAAGACAAGGCTCATCTCGAGGACAATAGAAAGTGCATATGCGTTTTCCGAGGGAATTTCTAAAAGGCGTATTTTGTAAGTTTTCAAATCTAAGCAAATACATGTCAAAATTTTGTTGAACTCTCTTGAAATGTTTTCTGACAATCTTACCTAAAATGCTTACTCTGGCTAAAAATTAGCTTAGGTTTGAGAGTTATTCAAATTTTCGACCTAAAAAAGAAATTCCCCTCGAAAGACGATAATCGATTCGTGACATTAGGAAATACACCAAAAATTCAATGATTTAACTTAACTTTAACAAAATCTTGTCAAACGAAGACTTCTTTGTCAAAACTTGCAATTTTCTGATTTTCCGATTTTTAATACTTCAGTCTCTACAGTGCAGGGTTTAGTGTTCATCCCTATTTTCCAAGCAGTGCTCTATAAAATTTCCACTACTTACAAGTTTTTTGCAAAAGTCGGACCCGAAGCTTTATCTATTATACCATCAAGCCTCTAGAATAAGAAGATCTCTTTTTCTAACTTAAAATTTGTTTGAAATGCAATTTTTGCTTGCTTTGACCCAGTGAATTATTATTCTTATTTAGGTTGTTTGAAATACCGTAATTTTCAATAATAATGTAATTTTAAAAGATTACGGCATTTAATATTTTGTAAAGTCTCATTTGGAAAAAATCGACAGCTAAAAATGTTCAATGATCTTTGCCATTATTTATAACCACCTTGATCATTTCAACGTAATTCGAAGATGTTGTGATTAAAAATAGTTTTACCTGGCTTTGGTGAAAGCTTTACAATTCAACAACTAAAATCCCAAAATTCGGACCAAAACAGGATTTTCCCCTTTATTTTTACTCGCCGAGCTTTATGTTATGACTCTCGTATATATTTTTGGAAATCTCATATTTTTGCGTGCGATATATATTTATATATTTTCTCTGACATTCACACAAATGATGATGCAATTTTGTCTAGATCAGCAGAATTTTATATGATAGGGTCGGAAATTTTCCTAAAAATCTGCATTTATAGATTGAGGACCAATTTTTTGAAATGCGGATCCTAGTGAACTTTCTTTCCTGAATATCTCTATCTTGAATAAATCTTCATTTTCGAACACGTTCTCATGCGTTGAATGACCATTAAATCAGATTTCGGTCATGAGAAAAATGAATTGCGTGAAGACAAAGACTTAGCGGTTTTAAAAGACCGAAAACATAAAGAATTCCCGCAAAGGTGATTTGAAAAAACTGGAAAATTAAAGAAAATTTATCTAGAAACCCAGGTTTTCAAGTTAATTTGATGAAAATAAGCATTTTTCCGATGAAATTCCAATGTTTTGATGGGATGTGTGAAATGACATGAACCTGTCGAATGAACACCTGTTGCCAGCAGATTCGGTCAAAAATATACTACCGAAAGATGAACGCTAAAATCAATGGACCGAAAATAACATGGCATCATCAATGACTCGGATTTCATTCTTTTGTATGAAATCGAACATTTGAAAAAATATATATCTAACTAAAAATGTCTAAGAATAAGTATTCTTCAAGATTGTGATAGGAAGAAACCGTAAATAACAAGAAAAGCTGTCTAAATTGTAAATTAAAAATGCTTGAGAAATGCAAAAAGGCTGAAAATGGAGTAAATTCTTGAAGAGTAAATATGTTTATCCATTTCCCTTCGAGTGTCGGTGAACTTCAAAGGGTTTCATGTCCAGCCATACTGTCAAGGCGGTTTCCGTGGGCGCTCTCAATAATTCACACCCTCTCTTCTTTAATTATTCCGAGCACCCCGATTTAGACCAAGAAAAGGAAAACCACACAAATCGTGTTTATTTTCGAATTTAGAAAAGTCGTGCAAGCATTTAATAAATTAGCGACAAAATCATTTCCAGCCTTGAACAATTCGCTTCAAGAAAGGGTTTATTTCGATGGGATTGTTAGATAATTCGATTTAGAGCGTCTTTGGATAACCAATCTACGAATAGGTGGTGACGCTGCTTTTCGAAAAGAACGACAGAATTTCCGACTGAAACCAATGTTTTTTGTCCAAATTTCTCAAAACGCAATCCGCAGAGAAAGTAGTGTGTCATATCCCGAGAGAGAAGGAGCAAAAGAGCATGTCTTCTTTATCTCTCCCGGAAAGGTGCGCTATTTTTTCTGCGGAGGGCGATTTGCAAGCAATGAGCAGTGGCAAGACGAATGAACCGCAATGCTTCTGAGAAGATACCACCTTTCCTACGTCACATGACGTCCTTTAAATAGACCCCTAAAATCATGCATCTCTTCAAAAAAACGCTACAGAAAGATGCTTTATTTATCGAATTTTGATGGTGAACAAAATAAACACTTTAATCGCCTTCGTTAGCTGAAGACTGTCTTAGCAAGGAGGACCAGGAAGATCGTTTTCTTGGAGCTGAAATTTGTTTAATCTTCGAAGAAAATTCGAAGCTCTCTTACCAACGAGCATTTTCACTTGGTTTTTATGTGTGATCTGGATTATGCAAGGTGGCTGGAGCCAGGGCTCACCTAAACTTTGTTCAAGTCAGTGAGGGGGAGGGGCAAGGATGATCTTAAATTTTTACCGTCAATTTGCATCGGGAAACTCTTATGGGTTTGAATGACGATGGTCTGACACTGCGCTAGTCTCCTAGCTCCTCTAACTCCTGAAGCGTGTTCAAGAAAAATCGATTTTTCGAGCAAATCTCTGAACTTACCAGCCTTGATTTGCCCCATTTGCACAGCTGATTCGAGCCCGACCAACTTTAAACAAGTTGATTTTTCGCAAAGTTTAAAAATTTCAAACCTCGATCAATCCATCACCAATGTCTTGAACCCTATGTTGTAATTGCCCCTAAAATTTCCATTTCTCAATAAAAAACTCTTTTGACTCACCTTTTCATGTCCGTTCCCTATGTTGGGGAAAATTATAGGCATCCTTTTGTTTTTCCTGCTTCGCCCCCATAAATTCGAGCCTCCATAGATAGAGGGGATATTCAACAGGGCTATCCCTTCCAAGCTAGCGTCTTGTCCCAAATCTATTGATTCGCCATCGCACTAAATTAGCCTATTTAAAGAGAACATGAAACTTCGATTCGAATGGCACCGACTTCCTTGGATCTAGGTCCATTTTGGTAAAAATGATATTTTTGGTACTGCAAAAACGGCACTCTTACCAGAATATCGATTTGTTCGTGGAGATTTCTACAGGACGACTGGAGACTTTCACTCGTAGCCAATTCGACGTACCTAATTTACAAAACATCAAAATTTTGTTTTTTTTAGAAAATCGTACCAAAGTTTATTTTTGATGCGACTGTTGAATTTCTCTGGGAATTTTTCACGCATCACATGGAATCTATGCGCGATTGAGGCGTCCTAAAATTGTCTCGCAAAATTGTTTCGGAAAACTGTGTTTATTCTTACCACTCCAATCGAAAAATAGTTGTTGATGATTTGATATGGTGGAGGCTCGCATTTTTCGCTCATTCTTCTAGAGCCTGAGGACTCGATCTTCAAGTGCCATCTATCCATGCCGATCTGAAAATTGGATGTGTTGAATCCCCTGAGTTTATAAAAAAAATCGATCTTCGTCAAGAGAATACTAGATTTTAGCATATAGCCCTCGAAAATTGAATATTTTTACCCCAAAATAAAGCTGAAATTTTCGTCCAAAAATCTTACCAAAGTCGATTTCTCTATCTGTTGAAGGATCTTGTGCAAGTTTTCATTTTCATAGCCTCCGCCCCATCGCAAGCACCTAAGAAATGGAACATTTTCGGATTTGTGGCAAAAAATGCCGGAACCTAGCGAGATCGTTCCCGGTTCCTAAGGGCAGAATTGCGACTGGCGGTCGTCCGTGTGGAAAAGGCATTTTGTCCATCGAGTCGAGCACCCAACCAATTGTACCATCCCCGCCACAAATTAGAATATTGGCGTTGGGTAGATCGGCGAAAAGAGATAATCTAAAATTCGACTATTTGAAAACCATAAGTCCCAGGCCATTAAGCCATTGCGAAATAGTGTATGGTTAGGGAAAGGCATTGGAAGATACGGGTTTCTTTTCCCCCATACTATTTCACATAGTTCGAGGGCTTATGGTTTCCAACGTTGCCAAAAATTTCATTTTTCTTGAGAAAAAAGTCTACTTAAAAAGATTTCTTTGAGCAAAAATTATCAACACATACCCCGGTTCCGGCCCCGACTTGCTTAGATCATACACTTGTCTTGGATTCAATAAATATTGGAATTTCTGAAGAATTTTTATGCCCTGCTTGCCGCCACTTTTCGGATTGACCAATACTAACAAGGGTCGGAAATTTGGTCCGGGAGAAAAGGCCTGAAGCTCAACTTTTTTCTTAGAACTTATCAAAAAATTTATGATCAACTTACCTGCAGTAAATTCGAACCGTGCGAGTGATTCCTTAAGGAGGAGGATTTTCGTTCCAAAAATGCTGGGAAAATATGGGTTGGCGGTAGAATATGATAGTTTAGGGATCCAAGGTCGCATTCCTGAAAGGGATATATGAAATTCTCCGATATACGAAATCTGGATATATCAAATCCGAGGGTATATGGAATTCCCTTACCTGCGGTAGAGCGGACATACACTTGTGATGTACATAATTCCTGCACCATCGGCACCTTTTTCCTTGGAACGCCCCTACTGTAGCTCGACACTTAACGCACTTAGCGGTGGTATTGGCGTCCTAGAATTATGTGGCGCCATGGGCATAATATAGAAAAAAGCGTCGTATTGAAAGACGTCAAAATAGAGTCGTTATAAAAGGCGTGATACCTGCCAATGATGATATAACTTTTCGCTCTTCCCGTTCGAAAAAGTCTTGATGCAATTATTGGCTGCCGAACGCACGCATCTTTCGTGTACCGTGTATTTACACACTAAAATTACAGCTATCAAACAGCTCAAACGGCAATTACTACTTGACGAGACCTATCTTTTTCGACTATTTCTCTACTTTCCTTCTCTCCTCTGCCTCTAACTATAGCGTTTCGTCAAATAGTAATGCCCTTATCGACACTTTCCAAGAATCCCAACAAAATGAAGATTAATTATGAAAGCATGGAAAGATGAAGTGAATATAATCCGATGCCAAAAGTTCGGACCGAGCTGAAACTTGGCCCAGGTGATTCTCTAACATCACTAATGCGATAGAAATCGAAATCTCTTACTCAACAGTTGGGGAGAGGCGAGTTATGAATTTTCGCCTATGTGTATGTGTTCTTATATGACGTTTTTGAAAATCAAACGTCAATCGGTATTTCTATCTTGCTTACATGAGCACGATAAACCCTGCTTTCCCGACCATCCCACTAATAGGCTACAGCAAGCGTTGCAATAGTTCGGCTTGTTAAAATGTCTAAGTTGCCACGAATGCGTACCGTCTTCTCTCATTTCCTTAAAAATGAGTTTCGTCTATTAAATATCTTTAAATATTACCGTATCGAATCCAAGTAATACTAGAAGGGGTATATTCGTAAGTCCGCCACGTCTCCACTCATCTAGAGAAACAGATCCGTCCTTGTCGTGGTCTAAGTCGTTCATAAGCTGACGAAGAACCTAGAATTCGATGAAGATCGGCTTAGTCTAAGTGTCCTCTAGGAGTGAAGAAAGCCGCTTCGTGGAAAATTGAGTTATTCTTTTATTAATTAGTGAAGATCAACCCTATTTAAAATCTTTTGATAATAATAAGTAAGATCTGTTAATAATTGGAAATTTAGGACTTCTATAAAAAATTTACTGACAAACCTATTTTGAATATATCAATTTTATATATTAATTTTGGAAATACTTAAAACGTGCTCCATTCATAATTTTCTTAAGATGTTGCGAACCTGCTCCAACTCAATCGTATCCCATTTCTGGCATCTCGCCACATGCATCATCTGCTCGATAATCGCATCCATTTCCGATGTATCAAGTAACCCATTCGAGTCCGAATCATAGATTTGGAAGATCACTTAAAACCGATTTTTAAAATTAAATTTAACAAAAAAGCAGAAGGTAAAATTCTTAAAGGACAACTCTAGGGTACATTGTAAATTATCCGATTTAAGTGGAAAATATAAAACATCTTAACGCATATAATCTTGAGATTTAAATAGATTAAGGGTAGATTTTCTAAATTTGTATTAAATTTTGAATTTCTCTACCCTCTAATTTATTCTCAGGGGTGTCAGCTTCTAGCAGTGATAATGTGCAAATCAATGGCTTCAGCGGGATTCTGGGTTCTTGACAAGAAGTTTGGCATGGGTCTGCCACACCTAAATTTAACATTTTGTTTTTTACAAAATTCCTATCTCTAGATGTTCAAAAAAATTTTATATCCAAACTCGCTATTTTCCTTAAATTTTTATTTTTTCAAACGGTACCTTCTTCGGGAATTTTGTCGAGTTGTGGTCCATCATGAGACGTTTGATTCATCGTCAACTTTTCCAGTCGACCTCCCAGAGACTCGGTGAATTTTGTTTTGACCGTAAAAATGGCCTCCTCGAATAGAGAGGCACGTCTTTCTGAAGAAAAAGGCTTAAAAAGTGGTCACTTTTAGCATTTTTTTTTATGAGGACTAACCTTTTAGGTTATTCATTTTATTAAATTTTGTAAATTTAAAGTTGATGTTCATCAAAAATTCTTTTATCCCATGGTTTTTTTTCCTAATCTTTGATTTTTTGAATTTTTTTTCTGCTCTGGTAAGGTTCATCTGTTGTCAGACGTTTGACTTTTGAGTGACATTCTATAATTCCCAAAGGGCTTCTTTAGGGTGCGCTCATACTTCGCTCACGCTCACGTAAACAAAAAGAAATAGTACGCGAGGGCGAGAGAGAAAAGAAAAGAGTATGTCTTCTTTGCGCCTCTCACACTTGCGTGCTATTCTTTCTGCACACGTGAGCGTGAGCGAAGTATGAACGCACCCTTAAAAGAATCAGAGTCTTCGT
Organism: Diploscapter coronatus; assembly: GCA_964036155.1. Taxonomy (NCBI): domain Eukaryota; kingdom Metazoa; phylum Nematoda; class Chromadorea; order Rhabditida; family Rhabditidae; genus Diploscapter; species Diploscapter coronatus. The sequence continues at coordinate 78,984,502 of OZ038423.1, read as the reverse complement.
ATATCTTTATTCAAGAGTTTTTCTTTGAATCTGGAACAAGATTTTGAAAATCTTTGCAAAATCGGAAAATTGAATTTTTCAGATCGACCATTCTTTGTGTTTTCGTTATTTTCGTGCGCGCAAAGATGATGCAGGTGATTTTTGCGTTTCTATTTCAGCCAGATTTCAGATCTATGCTTTAACATAGGATAGTAAGAAGTGATGATGCAAATGCTTTGAAATTGAATTTTCGGGTGCGCGAGAAATTTCCCCCCAAAATTGAACATTTTTCTGAGTTTTTCATAATCCTAGAAAACTTACAAAAGAATGTATTGATTTTTATTAACGGAAATTTCATCTTAGGAGGCACTATATCTTGCCCCGTGTAAGGATAAGATATATTGAAAACAATATACTTATCTTTGATATTAGCTTAGCCGTATATGAACATTTCTATCTTTAGACATCGGAACTAAGGCTTCCTAAGTTGTACTATAGCGGAAGTATACAAAAAGTGTAAACTTTAATGATCGAATTAGAAGTCTTTGCATGTTTATACTTGTTAAAACTCGGAGTTTATAATTAGAAATATAAATCTTAGGTTTAAAAATGCTTACCTTTAGACGGGGGCTTCGAAAATGATAGGAATAATTGTTCTATTAAATCTATCGGTAAGTCGCCTCCGAAATAATCTTGCAGAAAAATTCGAAACCCATCGAAACAAATCATCTAGAATAAATATTGCATTTATCTCAGGTTATCTTACATTGAATTTTAAACTATTCGAGGCAGTTTGAAGACCCTATCCTTAACCATTATGATTCAAAAATTCGAGATTTTACTATATAGTAAAATATAACGAATCGCAATTTTGAAACTGCGATGATGAAAGATAGGACTGAAAAATGGCCCTAATATTTAACATTTTTGAGACCTGTCCATCCTCAGATATAAAATGGCGATATTTTCCGTCAGGTTGAAATTCAATTAGCATATCTTTCAACTTCCTTGAGGAGTCTATAAATTGAAATTTTTGAAAAATTCGAGAAAAAAAATTTACATGCAGCAAACTCGCTCAGCCGAGCAAATTGTTCAGGGCTCAGAAGCATTTTTGCTCGAGATTCGAAAAATTCTAAAAGTTATACTTGTTTATATCAAACTCGTAAAATCGTCAAGAATATTTACTACCTCTCGAAGAAAATATTCCTTATAAAGCTTAGAATATTTTAACATGCAAATTCCGACAATTCAATTGATAGAAAAAAACGTCTAGGAAATTCAAGAATTGACCAAGAAAGCAAAGATTTTAAAATCCGAAATCTGAATAGAAATTTGAAGAAACTACAAAAATTGGCTTTTTCAGGAACATAGGCCCTAAAATAGATATATCAGGTGAAAAGTAAAAGTTGTATTGTTGATGTCTAAACCCGAGAGACGTGCAAAGTGATGCAGTTCTTTTTAGTGGTTAGAAAATCGAGAAATAGCACGCGAAACGGAGAGAGACTGGCGCCTAAAGTCGCTGCTTTCAGCTTTCGGTATCAACAGTGAGTTTTAGGCCAAACCTTAATCAAATTTTAATCAATATCAGTTTTCTTCGGCAGAAGAATCATGTTTTCGAGCTGTGAACCCAAATGATTCAATCACAAATGGCTTATGCAAATCGCTCTCGTGGGAGGGACGCAAGAGCATATGAAAATTGACGTCAAGAATTCTGAGTAAGAAGGAAAATTGTATCAGCCGGTCTCCCCCCGCCTATGCTTAATCGTGAGGTGAGAGATTGAGTTTTGAAGAGGCAGAGAGGCGCTCTATCTGAATCGAGGATATATCGACTAACGACTTAACTCTGAAGACCCGGATTAACAAAATCTCGAGAAGAGAGAGAAAAGAAAGCGGAGAAAAAGAAATATTATGATAAAATGAGGTAGTCTGAGAAAAAGAGATGAAGGAAGTTGTAAAAAATATTGAGAGAGCACAAAGATAGGGAAAATATATGCATAAGGATGGCAATCGAATAACTCTTCGGGGAATTTTCATCACATGTCGAAGCATAGTCTCACGAAAATTTGAAAAACGTCTGGGGTATATGGAATCTCAAATATAAGAGTGTTAGAGAATAGGGAATTTATAATTTGGAAAACGTCCCTGATATATGAAATCCCGAAGAGATAAACAAGATTTCTGCAGGAGAAACATTAGTATGACACATCATTATCATTATCCGCTCGGGGATAGCGATGAAAGATAAAGAGGGCTCCTCCTACTAATACATCAGATTTAACGCCTTTTATTATCTTTGTCGAGTATTTTATCTCATCCTATTGTATGGGGGATTAGAATCAAGATTTTTGATGAAAATCAGCTTTCGTTTCTTACTAAAAATGGATACCTAGAGAAAATGCTATCTCATGATATAGAACTTGCAAAACTGGAGTTTTGCACAATTTGATAAAAGCGTGAAAATAGCCACACTTCATAATTTTCGATGAGTTTCCGGATATATTGAGGCCTACACTTTGGATTGCGAAGGAAACGGATATTTTCGTCTCAAAATTGAAATTTCACTTTATCACAACTTTATTTCTTTTATCGAAAATAGCATCACAACTGAGTTTTAAATTTAAAAATAATACCTTAGAAAGATAATTTAAATCACAACTATTTTTAAATTAGATATGAGCATACAAACCACAACCCCTTAACATATGGCAATTTTAATACTGGCCTGTAATTTTAGAAGATTCCAGGAAATTCTGGAAAAATTTCGGAAAATTCGAGATTTTCACTGATTGAGCAAAAATTCCTTGAGCGTCTTTTCATCCGAAACTTCCGCGTCGATGATACGGCGGTTCTGGAATATTCAGAACTTTTAAGGTTTTCGGATTTTTTGGAACACTACTCAATTTAAAAAAAAAAAGTCTAGGATTTAAAGAAAATCTTAGTTTCCTTTTTCGAATTTTGATGAACTTACCTTCGCCCACTCGATGACCGTGGGGATGCAGGAGACTTTGAAGCCGTCCTCGGTGCGGAACGGACATTTCTGATCTTTCCAGCTGAAAAACCAAGCTATTATTCTGTTCAAGACAAATCTCGGGGAAAAGTACTCATTTTTCCAATATTCAGAAAAAGAATCGAAAATTGATGTGAGAAGTACTCACAATTCATAGCCAAGTATTCGGATTAGACTAGAATGGACTTACTAGTCCCTGAGTCCGACGTAGCAGGTGACAAACGTCGCCGTCAGATTCTTGACGTCCGCTTCAGAAGTCACCTTGTCGACGACGGGCTCGGCTGAAGAAGGAGGGATGCGGTAGGCAAATTACGATAATTCGAATATCTACCTCGGACGCAATCCGGACACCAACTCTTCCCATCGACGTGCGAGCCGGAAAAGAAGATGAAGATACGGCCCGACGTTGTGCCAAGAATCTGAACCATGACGATTAAAATAAAGCTACAGTAACTCTTAGATTATTTCGAACCTGAACTAAAGTGGTCTTTAAATTCGAAATTAAGTTATACGAAAATTCAGGAGAAAGCATCGTCTGTACTTTGATCGAATCGTTTTGTATTGTTTGATTAACATTTTCATTTTATGCTAGATTAAGTAAATTTCAGAACATTTAAATTTAGAGCTACAGTAACCCTTCATTTTTATTTTAATTACCTCCTTCAAAGCCTCATACCCATTGACGGTCTTCTTAGTGAGCGTCATTTTGTATCTTAAAACTAAAAAAATATTTTTAAACTAAACTAAATTAGTGGATAGTCACTGGTCTAGAACCAAGATAAAACAAAAATTAAATAAAAATATATTTTAAAAATCTTTATTCACATGCAAAAAATACCCGAAAAACAATATATCAGCAAATATATTGCATTGAGAGTCAATATTACCCGTTTAATCTAAATTTCAAACGACAAACTTAAATATACCCGCTTTAGATTTAGCTTAAAAGGCAAAGTTTAAAGATTTTTAAGTGATGGCGAGAAGTACCTATTTCTAAATACCCATTGCCTAAAGCCTATTCTAATTTTTGCTTGATTAAACAAAGTTAAGCTAAAAATCTGGGACACCGCTTTTTCGTGTCGAAGTAAAATTTATCCATTTTCAGGTTAAAATGTAGGAGCGCCGATTTAAACCTAAATTTTCCAATTTTAGCCCTGAAATTTCTAATTTAGCCAACTTTTTCCTGTTATAAATCTGAATTTTCTTCGTGTCATTTACGATATTCCTGGTTTTAATGCCCCGATGTACCATGAAAACGTCGTCCAGAATATCGAGAGTGTAGCCGGCCCGGCAGAGCTCCCATCTCTTAACACAGGAAGGTTAGAAACGCAGAGGATCGATATTTTGGCTCATTATTTCAAAATATCGTTTCTTGATGAGGATCAGAGCTTCTCTATCGTGAAAGACAAAGTGAAAAGGTCAAATACCGATTTTTTCGATGAAGATAATCTTTTTAGTGATTTAAAATCATACCAAGACGGTGTTGTCTCTGATCTGGAACGGGAAAGCTTCATCGTGAAGCGGAATATCCGACAAGGATACGAATTGCGGTTCCCAAGTCGCTCGATTATACTTGACGTCTCGCGCGAAAATCCCCAAGCTATCCGAGGTGGTTTTGTTCAACCATTCTTCAAGGTTGGGAATTTCGTGGGCGCCTGAATTTTGAAAAGGGCGTCATCGAAAATTGTCTAATGACGCTCCTAGCGTACCCTTATAATATCTGGCATGAAACACGACCGCTTTGCCCTCTTGCATCATATCGTGGAGTTCAAGTTTGTCCTTGGGAATTCTAAATTTTGTACTTTTGCGGAAAGATTCAATTTTTACAACAAAAAAATTACTCGTTCACCGTATCGTCAATTTCGAAAATCCTATAGACCAGGAGACTTTTCGGATTTCGGGTAAATTGAACCTAAATTTTTTTCTGCGTAAGTAACAAATTTAGGTAAGATAGAAAAATTTACCGATGCGATTTTGCTGACTTTCTCTTCAAACCCCTCGTTGAAAAGGTGCTCATAATCTGTAATCACGACAAATCTGGTCGTCGAAAACTAAAATTCCAATTTTCAAAGATCATAATTTAAACCAAAATACCAATCTGGCGATGTTCCTAGCCACATTTGCTGGGTAGACTGCCCGTTCTTCTATCGATGGGGTGTAGGGTAGGCACTGAACAAATTTGGGATGAAAATAAAAAAAAAAAGTTAAAGTACCCTCTCCTCCCCTTCAAAACCAGGCGCCATCTCAGAAACCCATGAGCAGTCTTGATCATTCGAAGCCGGCAACAAAATATGCGCCCTTAGGTATGTCGCTATTATAGGGTGTTTTTCCCTTATTAAGGTTAGCTAAAAATTCCACTTTTTGCTAAAATTTTCGAAAAAAGCTCTTACGAATTTCACCGTGCACAAATACTGATGGATGTTTCTCAAAACAACGGTTAGTGACACCGGCGCGTTCCAGTTTGATACCTGAAAAAGGGTATATGATGAGATCTCATCTTAATTCAAGATAAAATCAATGATGATCGATTTTAAATTCGCGCATTAGCTTTGATAAAACGGAACTAAACCTTCAAAACGTCATGGTTCCCAATGGAGATATGACTTTTTCTTAAAGAAATCCGAATATATTAAATTCGAAATATAGGAAAATGGTATATAAAATCCCTGAATATATGAGATCTCGTACCTGCTCTATAATCCTTTCATCCAGTATATCGGCGGAAACATGCAGTGCCTGAGTGATCCTTTCAAATTCGACTTTGTTGGGCGAAATGACGTCATAGTGCACGCAGTGTGGCTCGTAAAAGACGATTTTATTCGAAAAAGGATTTGGCAGATTCGAAGGGTAACTGCAATAGAGAAAAGGTACGTTTTAAATATACTGGTTGGAAAATATTCAGAGGAAATTTTGTATGTCTCAAATTATTTTTTCATTTTAAATGCAAACGATATATCATTTTATATTATAGCTTCATGATAGGTGTATGGTGATAGTCTAATGATGCAATAATATACGAATTTCATGATATAATTAAATCTTACATCACCTGATGTAAAAATTCATCAATACTTGGCTTTATTTCAAATCAGGATATAAATTAGTCCTACTCTCCATTGTCTTCGAGATGAACTTTGCATATGCCACTCTGCATCTATAATCTGTTAGCCTTAGCTATGTGACTCTGCTCCATCTTATCTTTCCCTACTCTGAAAAATTTTGCGCCACTTTTACGGCGCTTTTAACATGCTTCCAAACTGTCGCAAAAGCACCGTAAAGTGAAGCAAAATTTTTCAGAGTAGTCCCTATGCATGCGTCTCGCAGATCATAGACGCAGAATGCACATGGCAAGGCTCATCTCGAGGACGATGGAGAGCGAATACATTTTAAATGAGGCAATAATTAAGTTTAATTTGTCGTGTACTTGACCCACTTGCTGTACAGGAAGTTGGTCTGAGGCTGGAGGCGAAACCATTGAAAGAAAATGAAAATCGCGGCGAACAGATACAGCGAGCACAGCGTTAACCTAGCCGATCGGGTCAGGCCCCGCAGAATTTCCATCAAAGTTCCTGTAAACATCCCAAATAATAATTATTATTTTAAGAATATATTTTTTAATTCAATGTACAAAATTAAGACATCACATATATTAATTAAATTCTAAAAATAATATTGAAATTACTATATTTCAACAAAATAAAATTTTATATCATATTTAGAAAGTTAGGAGTTGAGACCAATGCATTTCAAACTAGACCTTATAAACTATTTTAATAATAAAGTTAAAATATTTATAAAAGTTTCCAAGGCTGATTTAAATTAAATCTAAATCGATATTTCGAATTTAATCAGATCATCTAAATAGAAATCCCCGATTGTTCGTTCTTCTATAAGCACTTCAGATCAGAACTTGAGGTTGTTTACATTTAACGGCAAGACGTGACTTATATTAAGAAAAAGTGATGCGACATATTAAATTTAGAATAAATATGAAATTTCAAAGACCAAAATATTTTAGTTGCAAAGTGGCTCAGTGATCAAATAGTGTCATATCAGTTTCAAGGTTGATAATGCTATTTCCGCATCATAAAAATCAAATTTGATCTTTAAAAGGTAGTGCGTCATTGTAAAATATCCAAATTTCATGTGTATTTACCTAATATAGTCGATTGTAAAAAACTTGACAGTCGCAGTGCCCTTCGCACAAGGGGGCGGTGCGAACAGCACGCTTCCCGCTCGCGTCGCGGCATGCATTGCAAATTCATTATTCAAACTGGATTTTCGTTTTCATTTATTTTTTCGACGTTTTCATCCGTAATTTTTATAATTATTCGGTAATCATCGACAATTAGGACATAATTACAGAATTTTGCTGAGAAATTATGCTCAAGAAATCATTTTATCGAAAAAAAAACGATAAAAAGTCACGGAAAAACACGAAATAAACAGAAAACTAAAACCTGTATCCGTAATTATGTTCTAATTAGCGATAATTATCACAATTTTGAAGAAGAAGTTAAAAAATTTATTTGAAAAATAATTTTCAAAAAAATCACTGCAAAATGCGGGAAAAATAAGTGAAAAGTGGCTGTCCATTGAATCACCTAAAGGTAATTAGCTCTAATTACCGCTAATTATCGATGATTACCGAATAATTATAAAAATTACGGATGAAAACGTCGAAAAAATAAATGAAAACGAAAATCCAGTTTGAATAATGAATTTGCAATGCATGCCGCGACGCGAGCGGGAAGCGTGCTGTTCGCACCGCCCCCTTGTGCGAAGGGCACTGCGACTGTCAAGTTTTTTACAATCGACTATACTACTCGCACTTTTCCCCCACTTATTTGGAAATAAAAAGTTTGCGTATTTCCCAGTAATCTATGACGCCTAAAATGCGCAAATATTTGAACTTTTTCGGTAAGGATCATATCAATTTTTAGGTAAGTAAAAACTTTCTTGTAGATCACCAAACATGTCCTTGAAAAATTTGAAGATTTTCTGGAATACATTCCTACGGTTACTACTTTGGACTCCAATCAGTTGCTTTGATAAAAACTGTCCATTTTTAGACTCTCATTTTGCAATGCGTTAAAGTATCAAAAACCAAAACGCTTAAACCTAACCACTTAAAGCCGATATTTATATGCTTAGGAATCAATTTCTAAAACCGATTTATGCATATTTAAATAGTTGGCTTACTTTTTATCAGTTTATAAGGGCGCATATCGATTTTGCCGCTAATGAATAAGGAAAAATATGAATAGCAACAGCGAAAATTTGTTAATTTTAGGCAAGTGTCAGATAGAAATCGAATTTCTTTGAATCGCAATGATAAAGAATAGCCCATGAAACCGTTTTGAATAATTTCTTCGGGTTTGAATAAATTGGAGTTTGCTTAGAGCATGCTTCATGATAAGATATGATAAATTTCTAGAGCAGGTGAAAACTTTTTGGAGGGTATAAGTGATCACTCACATTTTCGGTAGCACATAATGTTTAAAATATCTTAAAAGCCATTTAGATTTAACTTACCTTTCCGATGACCGTTAAGCGAAATACTGGGCCCGTTTGGGGAGGAGTGCTTCATTGGAATGAGCTCAGCTGAAATATAAAGTTTATTTTTAATCACTAATTAAAGTTTGGGAAGTATGATAAAAATGTTTAAGGCATTATTTTATGCGTCATTTTAGACTCTGCATATATGCATATTTTCAAAGTGACGTGCAAAGAATAATCATCACTTTAGGGCGTATATTAAAATTGAAATATCAATGCAAGTAAAAACTCCCTGATATGCTATGTCAAGGAAGTGAGTAAGAAAAAACTCCGCAGCATAAACAAGACAGATATGAAGAAAAGCTTATAATAACGATTGGGGGAGTGTCAAATTTCAACTCTAGACCCCCTTCCCACCCATCATAAAATTCAGGATGTAATTCTAGACTCCATTTTTAGGATTACAAAAAAATGATGCAACTTAAAATTTCTAACCTTCAGGATTGAATAATTTAGGCGAAGTTTTACCATCGTGTAAACTAGAAAACATCCTATATGGTAATGGTATTATAATGAATAGGGTAGGGTAAGTCTATTAAAGAGAGAAAGGGAGGAGGGAAGGGAGGGCAAGAAATAGAGAGAAAAGAGAAAGAGAAAAACATCATCAAAACCCCGAAATGTTCATTTCACGATCAAAATTATATCCGATCTCTTTTTTCGCTGAACAGAAGTCTCTTTCGAGACAAACTCAGTTCCTCCTCATAAAAATACCAAAGATGAAAATTTGATTTAGTGCTCGGCTCAAAAGTAATTAGTGCAGTAAATTCGTTGAAATTTTAAAAAAATCCGTATTTTTCGAAAACACGCCGGAAATCTGTTTGGAATTTGGCATAAACTAAGGGGACTTCGATTTTTTTGCTTTTCTGAAATTTCGTAGGAAAATATAAACAGATGGTGGAATGCCTAATGGTGTAAGGAGAATTTTCAACAGTCCAGAAAAAATCAATGTTAAAGTCGATTTTAGGGAAAACCGCTTTAAGGTCTATTTTAGCAGAATAATGATCGCTCTTGAAGCCAATTTTATAATAAAAAATCGACCTTAAAGTCAACTTTAAAGAAACTACTCAATACAAAGCTATTTTGAACTTTTATATTATTTCGTATAATAAAAATGCTGATCAGGTTTCTACTATCAAAGTGTTTCCTTTAGTTTGAAACGAATTCAACAAATATGCTAGCCTATTTTCTTCTTCTATGATTTAGCATTGAATGAGAAATAACTACTTGATAATTCCCTAGTTGCCTAGACAATGAAACACTTGAACAGAGAGGCAAGGTCAAATATGGCAAATAAGAGGATCTTATACATTAAACGGTAGATGCATTACATGGTTTAATTTAATAGATAAAAAAACATACCTTTCCGATCCTTGTATACTCATTTTTGATTTGTTGATTTAAAACAAGAAAAAACTGTTCTTTCCTGAAAATTTATTTAACTTTTGCATAATTTTCCATAACAGCAACAACAATCTTTTATATTCTAAATCTATAAAACTAGAAACCCTAGATTAATAAAATAGAGTAAGAAGCCATATATAAGACCACTACTATTGAAGATAAATAAAATCAGTCTTCTACTCAAAAGTTAATAGAAAAGAGTAGAAGGACCTCCTAAAGCCTTCCTTAAAATGAAAGAAAAAGGCCACTTTTATTTCAGTCATTAAAAGAAGCGCCTTACTAACTTCAATAAAAGATCGGATCTTTTATTTTTTAAAGATATCTTTTAGCTAACCTGTTAAATGTCTTTTATGTCTAAAAAAGCTTGAACTCTAAGTAAAATAAAATATTGAAAATAAAAGACCCTGATCTTCTATTTTTCTAGGATTACTGTAACTTACTAGACCCTTTTGTAGACCCAGACTGCATCGATGCCCTCTCCGATTTGGGTGAGAAGTTGGAATTTTTCAGATTTCGGTAAGGGAAATCGGCATGCCAGGAGCCTCGTGTCCGTGCGCATTTCTCCGAGTTTCGGCTCGAGATCACCCATCTAAACATTTTATTCATTAATTGTTTTTTTTTTTTCAAATGACCCTTTTTAAACTTTTTGAATCACGAGAAAGAAAATTATTTACCAAACTTTCCGCGCCAAAAATCACCGCCGTTTCGTATTTCTGAAGATTCGTTTTGAAGATGTTCTTTCTGCGAAAACTTGCTTGGCCACGGACACCCTCTCTGAAAAGATTTTTGGAAAGAGATCAAAATGGCTCAAAAGAGATCAAATTTACCTAATCGCTTTCCACTTTGAATAGAGCACGAGTAGCCAATTCAATTCGACTCCTTCCGACTCCAGTCCATTTTTGGCGCAGTCAATTACCTAGGTTTGAAAATTAGCATAATCCGAAACTTTAGGCCCCGTCCCTTTCGTTCAGATGAGATTTGGCTCGAAAGATCTGAAATAGTTTATTAATTTTCTGAAAAGTCATGATTAAAATTTACAAACGTGTCATGGAAAATTGATGAAATTGCACAGAAAAATTGCAAATTTTTAAAATATGACGTCTTTTAAAAATTCAGGCATGAAGCCATAATTTCAAAAAATCTTAGGAAATTTTATGGTCTATAAAGCTGTGTTTGACATAGAGAATTACATTTCTAGAAATTCAGTATTTCTTGCAAACCTTAAAAAACCTCGGAAAATCTGAAGTTTGCAAGAAATCTACAAGTTCGGGGAAATTCGAAAATAGTCTGCAATTCATTAATAAGATTAGGGCAAGAGGGAATGATGTGCTGAATTTTCAAAGAATCTAACAAATCTATAGAGATTTTTCAATGTACAACCTACTTAAGTGAACAGCCAAAGAAATAAATTTACCTACAATAAACAGAATAAAAATCTAGCTTACCGTAAATGTTTACCTTAAAAATCTGATTATCGATTTGAAATTTGAATACGACTCGGGTTTTGATCAAAATGTGGTAAGATCGTTACCGGGAATGAGGATTTATAGTTGGGCTTTAAAAGTTCAGATATATGAAATCCTAACGCTAAAGAATAATGATGAAAACCATTTTAGATAATTTCAAATTCGGACTAATATATGCTAATGTTGGAGAATAGAACTCAAAAACGAATTTCATATATCCGAGAGGGATTCCAAAAATCCCCTATCTAGCTGAGGTCTCTACGAGTGTCGTTGTCGGTGTGGGGGTCGACGCCAGAAGCTTATTCAGCCTGGATATTCGAATTTTCAAAAGGGATTACTGAATTACCGTATACCTGGCTTTCCTTAGCAGTTGTCTGGTGGTTCGTTGGGCCTTTTTCTTTTCCTTCAGACGATTTGCAAGTTCCTGCCCTCTGTGGGAAACGCCGTCCCATAAGTCTATCTTTTGGATCAGAGATTCGAGGTCACCTTTTCTGGAAATAGCCAAAAATAAAATAGAACATTTGATAGGTTGAAATGAAAACAGTGAATTGGTGAAATGGAAGATTTTGGAAAAGGGAATTTAAAATAGAAATAAAAAAGAATAAATAGAAAAGAAAAATTAACCTGATCGGTTTGATCGAGATATCACGGACGGCTCGGAACTGGCCGCAATTGTTCACATGCTCGTTCTCCAGTCGGAAGTAGTTCCAAATGAAACGACGAAAGACCTAAAATTGAAAAAAATATTTTTAAAAATAGATTTCAAAAATAACCTCAAAAGGAGCCGTCAAAGTGACCAAGAAGTCGCTGTCCAATGTCCACGCCTCTCCAAGGGAAACATTCAACACCCAACTGAGACGAAGAATAAAGTCTTGAACGATGGCCAGGTAGTAGTAGAACTAGAAAAATTATTATTTTGAATTAAAAAGTTATTTTCCTTAGAAGATTATATCTTTAATAGCAAAGCATAACATAAATCCTTAATCTTCAGAAAATAACATAATTTAAATAAAAACTAACAGAAATTATTCTGTTAGAGTAGAAAAATTCGGATGTAAAGTATTTTTAAATAAAAAGAATCCTCCAACCTTACTCCCATAGATCATCTCCTCTCTGAGTAGAGGCGCATCTTTCGGAGCTCTCGGATCGATCAAGCCCCAGTCCATGAAAATGTCCTGCAAATTTGGTTATTTCCAAAAAAAAAAGATTAAATTCCTACCCAAAGAAAAGTGTAGGTGAAGGAGATGATATAGGCTGTTATCCAGATGTAGAAATACGTCGACCTGGAAAAAATCACCTCATCCAAATTTCAAAACTTGAGAATTTTCAAATATTTTTCTTTCTAAATATAGACTTAAATGTTTTTAAAAAATCAAAGTTTTATATTTTGTTAAACGATTTTTCCTTCCCAAATAGATTTATTAAATCTACAAATGGTAAAAAATTAAGTAAATTTAAAACCCTCACGTCGCATTAGGATCCTTTTTCTCGGCCCACTTATTGAGCGCACCGCACGCCACCACCAGGTACGTCGTGGCGTATTTGCCCGCATTCACCAGATGTGGGTGGATTCGTTTGGTGTCGCGGTAACGGCGCAGACACTGCATGAAACGGACCTGAAAATTTTACATTTTTCGAATGTTTTTTTCTATAAATAGCGTCAAGGATTACCGTAATCTTTAAAAAAATCGATAAAACTACAGTAACCTCGAAAACCAATAGATCTTACCGTAGCCGGAATAATTGAGACCAACGACCTGACTCCTGAGGCGTTCATGCACATGTCCTGCCCAGTCGAAATATCCACATGGCCCCACGGCACCGAACCCGACGTGGAATTTATCGTTTTGACCTGAATTTAGCCCGTTTTTGTATAAGTCTCGTTGTTGTTAATTCCCCTACCTCCAGCCACTTGTTGGAATAGTCAACTTCAGTTGCGTAAAAACAGATCAAATATTGGAAATCTAAGAAGGCGGTGGTGAGAGAGTTCATCTGTAACGGGATTTCGTAAATCCTAATGATAAAGGATAGGGAAAGAAAGTGGGTTGAATACGAAAAATCTTACCTGATCTCCGAGCCAGAAATCCGTGAAAGTAACGAAGTGCATGGGGGCGGTGAAGCACATATAGCAGTGCTTGATTAGCCAGTAGCGGGAATTTCTGGAGAAATTTCAAAAATTAGCATAAAACAAAAAAAATCTCAAAAATTGGCATCAAGTAAAAAATACCTATAAAACAGGTAATCCGGTTTTCCGAGCGGGTTGAAGAGAAGAATGCAGCAGAGAATGATCAGGGCCAGAGGACAGGCGAAGGGCGGGATGTGAAGCAAGTGGGCGTAGAGGTAGCACTGCAAAAGCTGGGAATCGAAACAAAACTCAAAAATAGAAAAAAAAAGATCTCTTTCTTTAGGCTTTTCTGGTGAGAACGTATATTTTAGAGGGATAAACATTTAATATAAAATCTAAAAATAACGGGCTGAGGGTAGCCGACCCCACCTAGTGGGAATAATAAGGCTAAAAAAAAAATTCCAAGAATAAATTAAACTTAATTAATTACCAAAACCGCAGCGCTCCATAGTAAAATCATGAAACTCGCTATCTGCATCAGCGTCTGATACGACAGGTGGTTTCTGGGGTCGACCTCGAAAATCAGTACGTGGTTGACGCCGGCTTTTGCCCAGCCTGAAAAATAAAATTAAATAAGAAAAAAGATATTTAAAAACTTAGCCATTTCTTTCTTTTTAAAATCTAAAAACTGCTATCTTTAAGAAAGGACTAGTTTTAAAGGGCAGCTGAGAAATAACGGAATGATGTGAGGATGTGGGCTATCGTTTCCCACACTATTTTCCCTACTTTCACACCCTCGCCTATCCCTATAACTATAGCGCACGCCATCACGTCATTTCAACAGTTGCTTCTTTTTTATAAATTTGAAAAATAAATAAACTTTTACCGGCCATATTCAATCCGCAGAGGAAGATCGAGAGGAACAACAAGAGCGGTCCTCGAAAGAGTCGAACAGCGACCCATTTAGGCTCGTTCGGCCTGACTGGCAGGCCCCACCAGGAGAGCACAATGGCAAGCGCGAGGATGATCGAGGCGCCCATGAAGAGGCCTGTAAGAATCAATAGCATTTTCATTTTTCTTTTCTTTAAAAAAACACGTTTTTTCAACCAAAATTTAAAGCCTTTCCCACGGTATAAGTTCATTTTCTTGCTGAATACTTTCATTTTTTTTACAGTAACAAGTTATCTAGGAGTATAAATTTTCAACAAAAAACTAACCTAATGAAAAAGTGATTATGGGTTTCTCCTTCTCACTGAGCGGGGGCACTTTCAGCCGTTTCATTCCAGCCTGTCGATTGCCGCCCTCCAGGTCGTTGATGACCGATTGCTCGACGTTCGTGATCAGGGACTCGATGTCTCTGTTCAGGAAGAAGCTGCTTTTCTCCACCTGGAATCATTGGAACATTGATTAGGTTTATGAGAACACTTAAGCACTAGAAACATTTTTGAAAAACAATTAAAAAACCCTGAATTTTAAGAGCATCTAAAAACATTGAATGAACTTAAGCGAGTTGATGAAACTTCAAAATTTTCAAATAACTCCAGACTTGGAAAAGCGGACCTTATTAATCCTCCAGTCCAGACCCTTCTCATTGCCCGTCAGTTTGTCGTGTTTCTTCAGAATCTTCCTGAACCCGGTCGAATTGAGTTGTTGGTAGTTCTGCACCAGAACGAGGGAAAGGTAGAACTCGGAGAACGCCAACTTCAGCTGCTGATCGGTTTTGGTGGCTTCCTGAACTTGTAAGTGAAAACCTTTAAGAGAAGTAGAATTTTTGTGAGTAAAGGAAGGTAAAATGTGTATATTTCTGCATATTTCAAAAATAATAACGCACTTATATGACGTCGGAAAAATGAATTTTCTTTTATATGGCATCATAAAAGCGTCATTTTTTATAGCGCCCTTATTTTACCTTATTCGCTCTATCATCATCATTGCCACCCCCGCCAAATCTTCGGAATAAAGTCGACTGATTCGTACGCTCCTCGCGCTTTTCGAGCATCTCTTTGTAGTTCCTGAAAGCCGATATTTTTTATGAAGCTCTTAAAATGTGCCTCACTTAACGCCATTACTACTAACCTCAACTCAGTCTGAAGTTCATGGTATTTTCCCTGGGCTTCGGCGATTTTCTGCGAAAAGAAGAGGTTGATTTTGGTCAGCTCCCGCTCGCAGTCGTTGAAAAACGCCTCATCCAACTTGGAAATATGTGCGTTTCGCTCCGCTTCCTCGGTGGGGATCTCTGAAATCAAAGGTGTCATTAGCGTAAGTGGCGTTTTTTTAATTTTTTTTTAAACTCTACCTGTCATCGCCTTGTAGAGCATGTCCTTGAGCATTTCGTAGTTGATGTACTGTTTGCGCCATTCGGGCGTCAAGTGCGACGCCAGCTGCTCGCCAAATCTCATCTGAACGCCCTTCCCTTTATTTTCGGCGACGTCATAACGCCAATTGACGCAAAGCGACGTCGTCAGAAAACGACGTCATTATAGGGCGACGCCCTTTAAAGACGTTATCATAAAATAACGCGCTTTTCAAAAGACGTCATAAATAACGCCAACCCACCCCTGGAGTTTACACCAATTGGCTTACGACGCGTCCGTCGCCCGAGCCGAGATCAACGAGGGGCGCCCTTGCAGACGACGCCCTTAACGCCCTCCTGACGTTCGCTAGCTGATTGTCGGTAGCCGGGATGTAGGGGATGCAGACACGTCTCAACGCTGGCGTCACAAAGGGCACGATAGCCACAGTAATTCCGATTCCGACGCCCGTCAACGTCACCACGATGCCAAGTCCGAACCGACTGCGCTTTCTGACGCCCCTGAAAAGCCACGAGCCATGCCACTAGTGCACTACACCGAAACGCCAAAAAGTGTGAAACATCATTGCCGAATTTGTAAGTTTCGAATTTCCACTCCCCTTTGATCTCGGCTCAGGTTATGGTATTTTCGTGAATTTTTTACAGTAGGAAACCCACGTTTGTTGATCGCCGTTCAAGACTCCGGACTCGGGCGACGTCGTTTGGCGTGCGATTTCAGACGGCACAGATAAGGACGCCGGTTTTGAAGCCAGGATTTTCCTGAATTTCAATGTTCTTCAAAGTTAAGAGAAAATCGATAGCGCTCCGACTGAACTTATCGAGTTAACGGTCAGGAAAGATAAGGGAAAAATGAGAGGGAGAAAAGACACCGAGATTTTGGCATATCAATTGGCAAAGCGCGAGAAATAGCACTGGGTTTACAGAGTTGGAAAAGAAGTAAGGGAGAAGGGAAAGAGCGTCGATTTTCAAGAGACACTTGCTGAAATGATTTTCGCTGGAGTTTTCGCGTTTTTGTCTATTTTCGGATTTGTTCTTCAATCTTCGATTTTTGGTTTTGGAAAGTCCGCAATTATACTGACCACTTATTTTTAAATTTCACCTGCTTTCCAGGCATTTTCTTTGGTAGGCAAATAATGGGCGAACTTTCCAAAAATATTTTTTAAATCAATTTTTCCTAATTTTCGGTCCCTTGTAGTTTCCACCCGTTTCTTTTCCCATGCTATTTTCTAAAAAGGATGGTGGGAACTACAAGAGGACAGTGGTGAAAAGAGGGCGAGAACTACAGTGGGCCTAATTTTCGATGTTTCAGAACTCCAAAATGGGCACTCCCAAGAAAAAGGGCAAGTCCAAATTTGGGACGCGGCCGGATTTGGCCCAAAAACCGGGGATTTCGAAGCCGAAAAAACAAAACCCTTTCGAGCTCAAATTCAATCGGAATAAGCACAATGTGAGTGAATTTTTTCTAGAAAATAGAAATTTCTGCAGCAGATCTGAATTTGAAAAATCTCGTAAAACTTGTCTAGATTTAAAGACAAGTTTTTTAGGTTCTGGGCCAGAAAAAGGGAACCATTGTCGGCATGCCGGGCGTGTCTCGTAAACGGGCCTTCGAACACCGCGAAAAGACGTTAGGAGTGGAGCGGGATCGAGTTGGCAAAGTCAGCAAGGTGAATTTTTTTTCCATATTCTAAATTTTTGGCTGTCTTTGGGAAGTGGTAATGTTTTTCTTTCGTGAAAGTTTAGAGAATGTATTCAAATTTTTGAGAGAAAATGAAAGTCCTCGAAAATGTACTCAAATGTCTTCTTTATTTATTTTTGTTATTCTTTCTGTCTCTCGACTTTATAATTAAAAGGTGAACTGGGGGCTAAAAATGGAAAAAGGGTCATTCAGAAAATTTAGATTGTCGACAAGCGAATTGGAGAAAAGCTTAATGATAAAACTGACGAAGAGAAGAGCTTCATGCGCTTTGCCGCGGAAAAGTCGAAGCACATCAAATCCAACAAATTCGCTCTGGAGGATGACGACGATGGTAAGTGTGCCCGGAAATTGCAGAACATGGGAAAAGGGCCGGGCTTACAGATACGGTGGTCATTTTCGTCTTTGAAATCTTTTAAAATAACTCTGGAAAAATTGCGTAGTCTAGGCCTGCTTTTATTTAGCTTGGTGGGGAAAGGTACAAAATAATCCAAAAATGTATTTACGAGTCATTAAATTATTGAAAGGCTATGCAGTAATTCTTTATCTTTATTTTAAAAACTGAAAAAGCTACAATAGTTGTTCATTTTTTTACTAAATAAGGAGGAAATTATAGTAAATACAATTTAATATTCCAGCCGTCGTTCTAACTCACCGTGGCCAGGCTCTGTCCGAAATCCAGAAATTCGACAGGGGAGAGCATTCTGATGACGACGAAATCGGGGGTGATCTGGGAGCGGACATTGTAAGGTTTGAAAATCCGGGCATATATGAAATCCTTTTTCAGGTCAGAGTCGCTCACTTTGGCGGCGGTGAGGTGGTGAATGGAGATCCTGAGAGGGCAAACCAGAAACTCAACAGGCAATCCGCTAAAAGAATAAAAAGAGATTTCATATCTCCTCTTTTCAGAAAAGACCTGATCCAGGAAATCGTGGCGAAGTCAAAGAAAGCCAAATACGATAGGCAACAGACCAAGGATGAAATGGTAGGGATATATCAGATAGATCTCCGGATATGCCAAATCCCCTATTTTCAGGAAGCAAAAACCGAAAGTCTGGACGAAAAGTTCAAGAAACTTCAAGAGAAGCTCCAAAAGACGCTCAGGCCGCCGGGAGCTAACAAAGAGGAGAAGACGGAAAAGGATGACTACGATAGGCTGGTGAGATTTTACGCGAGATTTCTCTTCCTTAATCCGAATATACCAAATCCCTTGTTCTGAGTAGAGGACGCCACTGTCTAGTCCTTTACTTTTGTCCAGGGGGTATATGAAATCCCTTATAAGCTGATAGCGAAATGATATGGCGTTGTTCATTTGACTGTCTTATGAGGGGACATATAAAAAAAATAAATAATTTTTAAGTATCGCTTTTTTGAGTTTTTTTATTATTCCAATTTTCAGGCTGCTTTGTTGAAAACTGAAGAAGACAGGAAAATGTCTTCGTCCCAGGATTCGACTCCTTTGGTTCAGACCAACACCATTGCTGACGAGGCCCGGATTTTGCATGAGATGGAGAAGGTTTTTCAATTAAAAAAAATTATTTTATTGTACTTCTTTTCAGGAGCGAGTCCTCAAAATTAAACCCGAATGTTTGCCGTTCGTCTTCAAGATGCCCAAGAAATACATCCAATTCGAGGCGTTGGTGAAAATGTATCCGGACTCGGCCTTGGACGATATTTTGAGTCGGTAGGATTATTTTAAAATAATCCTATAAAAATTTATAATTTTCCTAAAATTTCTAAAAAATAAAGAAAGATTTTATATATCTTTTTCAAAAATGATTTCATATATGCCACCATTTCAGATTGCTCACCCTCTACCATCCGAGTTTGCAGGAAGGCAATAAAGAGAGGCTGAGGAAATTGTTCGTCTTTCTGCTGAGACATTTCGATGTGGTTTCTCGAACACCGCCTACAAACGAATCAATGAAGATCCTGGAAACCCTCGGGATTCACATCCACTCTTTGTTGAAGGTATTTGTTTGATGTGTATTTTCTTTTTCATAAAATAATTATTTTTAAAATGAAACATGCGTTTTAAATAAAAATAATTTAGGATTCAAATTTTATTTTTTATTTAATATTTTTCAGATCGACATTGAGTATTGCGTTGAGTGCTTCCGGAACATGCTCACGTCGAATTTCACGAAAAATCGCAAGAGGCTCAACGTTTTTCACGTCGTTTCTTTGTTAAGGTAATTTTTATTTATTTTATTTTCAGCCCTTTTCGTAAAACCTTTCCTTTATACTATATATTTTTAATCTAAAATTTATATTTTAGACCTATATTTTCCTTTCAAAGCCGCCACTCCTTTAATTTAAGATATTTTTCTAATTTTTATTTTTAGGCTTTCTTCCTCCCTCTTCCCTACATCCGATAATTTCCACCCCGTCACGACGCTGTCCCTCCAAATGGCTGTCCATTTTCTGGCGCACGCAAAAATCATCAATTTGCAAACATTCGCCCAGTTCACCATCTTAGCCACTGCGTTATTGGATCATATTCGGGAGGGCAAACAGTAGGAATTTTTAATATCAAATTTTAAATTTAGTTCTTTTTATTGTTCTTTCAAAAATGAAATTTTTCAGATTCGTCCCCGAACTCGTCGGATTTATTCAGTTTTCCCTTCATCAGGCCGTTCAGAAAAATCCGGAAAATCCGGGTCATCAACTTACCACTCAGTTCGCAGGTCTGGATTTTCTTGGGCCTACTACGGTATTTTTTATTATTTTTGACCTCTTTAAAAAAGTTTCTTCTTTCCAGTCGACTGCCAAACATCCCTCCGAACTGAAGCTAGAAGATGTTTTCTCGGATGAAAAGGAAAAGTCAGATTTTTTTTCAAAAATTAAAACAAATTTGAGAAAAAAACACAGACAATTCAGGAATTTCCAAGATTCGCCTCAAAATCGTTGCGGGATTTTGCGGAGACTTTTGGCATTGACTGATCAAATTCGGATGCTCTATCTGGTGCACACTCACTCTTACAAGGCCGTTTTTCGGTTGGGTTAAAAATGATCATTTTTTTTCCATAACTTACCTTCTTTACCATGTATTAATTCGATCTTTCTATAGACAAATTTTTTCAACTTATTTTTTATATTTTTTTCTTCAATAATTTAAAAATTGATCTTTCCAGCCCCATTCTCTCAATTCTGCGAAATGTCGAGTCGAGAAAAGATCTGCCGATTTTGGTTCGTGACGAGTTGAAGATGCTGAGTGGGAGTTTGGAGGAAACGGTGACCGCGAAAACTCCCGATTTAGAGCTCAGACAGCTCAGCAGGGCCAGGAATGAAAAGAGGTGCAATTTAAGCATTTTTTACATCTATTTCTTTGTCGTAATTTTTAATTGAACTGTAGAAGTCCATAGTAAAAGTCTTTACAAATCTAATCTTAAAAAATAAGTTCAAAAATTATGCGTTTTGCCGATAAAAATCGATCTTTTCGACGCCACAATTATAGCCTTTCTCAACTTAACCCTTATGGAGTTTCTTTTTCTTTTATTTTAAGTATAAAATGAACAATGATTTTTCAGCATGCTCAAAATGCTCGAGCCGAGGTTCGAAGAGAATTTCGACCCTGAGCGACCCAGAACCAACCGTGATCCATCCCGAAAGGGAGCTGCCGCTGAAAAGAAGAAACTGGAACATCTCGTGAAGAAGGAGAGAAAGGGCGCTATCAGGGAGCTCAGAAAGGACGGCAAATTTTTGGCCAAGTATGACATTTTTATCTTTCTTTCTAACTTGAAAAGATTTTATTTTAAAATTTACCTTCTGTAACATTTTTACGGGTACTCGAAGAAAAGTTGGGAATTTGTATGATTTTTCTGTGATAAAATTCTAAGCTAGAAGAGCTACAGTAATCCTAAGAATAAATTAATAATGTTCAGCAAACAACTCGCGACGATCAAAGCCGCGGACAAGGATAGAAGAATGAAAACCAAGCGAATTTTGGGTGGTTTGGCCGAGCAGCAAGGGGAATGGAACAAGGAGAAGCGGGAGAAGAAATGATTTTCCCCCGATTTTTTCGTTTTCACTTTTAGAATTGTTGATTTTTAGCTAATTTGAGAAGTGGTAACATCGTCGAATCTTAATTTACAAATATATAATGAGAATGATATACTGTATTATCCTAGCTTATAATATTTCTTTAGTTAAGATGTTACTCCTTTCCAAATCGCTTTTCTTGTTGAACGAAAACTTGTTGGCAATAAAAATCTATTTTTACGTCCTCTTTCAATTATTCATATGCATTGGTGTTTATCCAGACTGCCTCTGAAAATAGGCGTACTTCATTAATCCAAATTTATACATCTATTTGGTTACTATGGTGAAGACCATCTTTATCCTGGCGAAGGTCCTCTTCTTCTCTATTCCATGTTGAAAGATAAGGCCCTAAGAATGTTTCGGACATGAAATCCGCGATCTTTCCATAGATTAAAAATTCATAAATATCGCGTGCTGGGGCTATTGCGTATGTAATTTATCTCAGAGCTTATAATATTATTAAGAATTCAGTGCACTCTTTTGCAGCCATCTCCGAATATCATTTTCGTCCGGAAATCCTAATTTTTATCCGACCTCCTAAATTTTCTAAAATCTAACCAAAATCATGTGTAGCTTCGCTAAGATGACGTCTTTGTTTCAGGTTTTCGACTAAATTTGTAAAATTGATCAAAACCTCAACTTTCTTAAACCTAAGTTTTATCTAAATTCTAAATTTAACATTTATCTACTTCTAAAAATTCTTAAAATTTAGCTTACCATGGACCAACTAAACGAATCCCAAAATGAGCTTTTCAAAGCGATTGAATCAGGTAAATTTTAACAAAATCGGGCAACCCAGAAACTTTTTAGGCGACACCCCTACCGCCTTGAAAATTATCAGCGGCGGGCGAAGGCTGGTGGTAAATTGCAAGGATTCGACCGGAATGAGCCCTTTGTCTACTGCCTCTTTTAAGTACCTAATTTTTTTATTAAAAAAACACCCTATTTTCATTTATCCCTACATTCAAGTATCCATATTTTAATTTCCTAGAAAATTACCCATTTCTTCCCTATCAAAACTTTATAAATGAATATTTCTATGAATTCTATTAGAAATTTACGCAGTTTGTCGTCTTTTTATTTGCATTATTTCATCTGTAAAATAAGTGAACTTTACAAAAATAACACGATTTTGTAGAAAAAGTGAATTTTCCAGGGGAAACTTCGAGGTCGCTCAAAAATGCCTTGAATTCGGTGGTGATTCGAATGAAAAACACCCCGAGCACGGTTACACGCCTCTAATGTTCGCTGCTTTAGCAGGTGAATTAAGCAAAACTTATATTTTCAACAAAAAAAAAAGTTTAGGAAAGCCCGAACTTTGTAAACTACTCATGGACCATGGCGCTAGGTCCTATTCTACCAACTCTATCGGTAAAACCGCGTCTGAGCTGGCTGCTTTTGTAGGTAAGTTGAAAAAATTTGAAAGCCTATTTAAGTCGAAAAACAGATCTTAGGCCAAAAGATTCAGATTTAAGCTAAAATGAAAAGTTTTAGGCCAGCACGAATGCGTCTCGATAATCAACAATCATATTTCAATCGATGAAGTCGAGAGCTATTTGCACCCGAAGGGCGAAAATTCCGAGGAGAAATTCCCTCAGGAATTGGCCGATTTCATTCATGCCATGTGCTCGTCAAATGTTGTAAGTGGGACGCGTCATTTATTAAAAGGCGTTATCACAAAAATGTGACGCCATCATTGAAAAAATAACACCTTTATCCAAGATTACACCCTAAACATCTAGATTCACCCAGTCGCTTTGATTATGAAGCTTTCAAGCTATCCTGACGCTCTGAAGTATAAGAAGAAGGTATGAAACACAAGAAAATCAGGATTTTTAAAAGAGAACTTCTTTTAGACGTTATATGTTGTGGACCGAATTTTCGAGAAACAACTAAGATCGAAGGAGAATAACGAGGCAAAATTTTTAAAGAATCTGAATTTCTACTAAACTTGCCGAGAAATTTTAGGTCATGTCCCTAAAACTCTGGATAATATTGTTTAACCTGAGAGATACGGTTAAGTTTATCGAGTCTAAATCCGATAAATCCCCTAAGGAAGCTGCTTTATTATACGCTAAATACCTACTTCAATGGGAAGAAGACCAGGCTGTTAGGTAAATCGAAAGAAAAATTACAACAACAAAAAATGAAATTTTTCGAGTTTTATACACCCCAAAATGACTTGATTGAAAGCAGAAAAAGAGTTTACTTTCCAATTTTAGTCTAAATATCAATAACATTTTTTTTGTAAATTTAAATATCCTAAATTTTAGGCCCAATATTGACAATTTGTTGAGAAGCGCAGTAGCATCGTTTCCCTACCAGCATACGCTACTTTTCGAAACCTTGGCCAAAGTTATGTCCAGATCGAAACCGGGGGAGAGGCCTGGGGCTTACGAAAATATCGTGCAGGTAAAAGAATTTTTTAAAATCTTATAATTTTGTTCTAATTTAGAGTAAAGAAAACTTGGCATTTTTTGTATAAATTGAATAAAGTTTCGATTTTTCGCTAATTAATAAAACTCGGTGATTATAATTTCTAATTCAGGGCATATTCGGCCAAAGACTTCTCGCCCTTTCTCAATTTTGCTCCACCTGTGGAGCGGTGGGCGCCAAAAAGCGATGTCCCGTTTGCAAGGTAAATTTTCACAAATCTTGAAAACTCCATAATAATTTATATGCTAATTTTTGTAAAATTGAAAATTTAATTCATGCTGTTTTTAGCTATCCTACTGTAGCCAGGAATGCCAGAAGTTGGATTGGCCTGTACATAAGAAAATGTGCTCCTGGCTAGCGACGCAGAATTTATCAGTATCACCGAGGGATACGATTAGTCTGGATGAAATTCAGGTTAAAATTGAGCTTCTCGATGAAGATCATATTTCTAAGTGTAAATAAAATTCGAGTTTTAGGCCCAACTTGCCGACATTACTGAATAAAAATCGTCACATTATATCTATATAATTAACTAATTATAACGATCTCATTTCATGCATTTATTTGATACCACTCAGTGTACGTAATAAAGTTCATTGGCTATTCGAAAATCGCACGACACCAACACCTCAAGACATGCGAAATGGTGTGTATGACTAGGGTAGGGTATTGGCTAATAGCGATTTCTTTCCCACACTATTTCGTGTGTCGCGAGGTCTTGAATGTCGTGCAGTTTACAACGTTGCCATTTCATTTAAGAGCTATCGAAGTCTAAAATTGAAAATCTAAAGCTCATCTTTTCCTGGTTTAGATTTCGACGATTTTCCGTTCTTTTCGGCTTCTTTCTCGTCATACTAAAAATAAAATGATTAAAAAATGCCATAGTTAAAAGTCCTAGGGAGGTCGATCGTCAGAAGGTCCTTGCGACCTACCCCCTATAGTTTATTTTCGTCTGACGAAAGTGCTCCCTAGAGCTGACTAAAAATAAATAACGTCGCACAGCTCACCTCTCTGATTTTCATCCAGAAGAAAGCATGCATTTCCTTTGCCGATCGCTCTTTTCGAAAATCCTCCTTATGCTCGCCATTAAAGTAATATCGTAGCTGGGGATAGGCTCCTACGAGTTGTCTGCGGCATAAATCTTTCTAAATGACGTTATTATTTTAAAATACCGTATCTTCAAATTAAAAGGTACGGATCTTCTATTCTAGATGAAGATTACCTTTAATTATTAAAAAAACTATATTATAAGGCGTTTAAAGGACACTTTTCGAAACCTTATTCCCGAATTTAAGGGCACGATCTTTTATTTTAGGACCTTCTCTTAGAGGATATGATGTTTAATTTAAAAGAATACGGTATTAAATAAAAAAGCTTACATCATCATCACAGTTAACTGTTGCTACTATTGCATTCTGAAATAATATTTTAAGCAATGAAATTTTCGGTAATTAACAAAAGTAAAATGGTGGCATGATTAAAATACTTTCCTATTCTATTTCCCCATACTCTACTCCTGAATTTTTCTGACGACCTTATATCGTCACTTTATTTCAAAATATCCCGATTTTCCAAAGTACGTTTAAATTTAAGTGCAACTATTACAGTACCTTATCCTTAGTCATGTCAGCGAACTTGACATATTCAGACTTCATATGCTTGCAATGTTCACACCCTTAATGAAATCATAAACATCTGAAACAGAACAACTCTTCTTACAAGGTGCATAAAATACGATAAATGCATGTCGGGTTAGATCCATCGTATCATCAAAATTCTCCCTAAAAGTTGGCGATTTTGGTGAAGATCAGCTTTTTCAGGCAAATTATAAATAAGCGGCTTAGCAAAAATCGTATAAAAATATGATTATGAATTTAAAAAGTTTTAAATTTGAAAATTGAATATCTAATATCTAATTTTTCCCTATATTTTTTATAAACGGTTTTTTCCTTACTTATTCAGCACTACCACATTCGTATTCTTTAAATCCCAACTTTTCTCTGGTAACTGGGGCTTTTTGGGGCTGAAAAATTTACAATAATCTAAAAAGAATTAATTTTGCAAACTTTTTCGCCCAGAATATTATATCGTGCACTTTTCTCGCGAAGACTTCATAAGCCTTCTTGCCATTTTCGAAGAAATATAACTTCGGATATCCATCTACTTTGTACTTTTTCACGATGGTGTTATGCTGAAATACTATTGTGCCGTTCGACTTTGAAAAGAGTGGGCGGAATCCAGAAAATCAATAAATACCGCAGCTCCATCGACCGCGACGATTTTCATCGATTCACCCTTCATTTGTTCAGCGACTTTTTCTATGATAGGCTGCAGGTTCTGGCTATGCTTGCACCCTAAAAATCAATAGTTTGAGAGAGGAAAATCGATAAAATTACAGTACTCTTATAAGTCGTAGATAAAAATCAATGAATCTACAATAATCCCTTTAAAAAACTCACAATTCGCATGAAAAACGATTAGGACTTTGTTATTCTTTTTGATGTAATGCTCGAACGTTTTCTCCGTCAAATGTTCCACACTCGTAAACACATTTTCGGCCCAAACGCTAACCTGAAAATACCGAAGGTTATCATTTTTTTTTATATCAAATGGTAACTCCCTTCTTGGTATCTTTCGGGCTACCATCTGATTTTACATTCGATGTTGGGTTCTGGAGCCAGGCAATGATGTCATTCTAAATCAAAAGATTAATAAAACTACCAAAGATGGCAAAATGGTATCCAACCTTGGTTCTAGAGCCCCCATAAGGGTATAGATCCTCTCCCTTGTCGAAATAATACAAAGTCGGGAATCCGGTGATCTAAATTATCGAAAATTATGGCAACTATCAAAATTTTGAGCATACATGATATTTTTCTCCGATAATCTTTCCTTTTGCAGTATTCATATCAACTGCGGCCAAAATCGTTTCTCCCTTTCTATCTGAGGCTACCTCCCTAAATTTTTTTTAGAAAAACTCAAAAATTTTCTACATACCCATAAATCGGCCTGATATTTTTGCAGTGCCCGCACCATGGTGCATAGAACAATACCAGAGTTGGTAACTTTTTCTTGATCAACTAAAATATGTATTGGTTTTTAATCAACTAAACTCTTTTCTTGATTAATAAGATTTTTAGTACAACTTAGATGTTTGACTGACTAAAAATTCTATGAAAGTACGAATTAGCTTACCTTGTCAAACTTCTCCTTATTTTCTACGAAGAGCACGTCTTTTAGCTTCGTATCCTCATTCCAAGGTAGGTCCGCGAAAGGTTCTTCCAGAAATTTCGAAATCGATGATACCGTAACCTTTCTGTCGTAGTCTTTATTGAAGTCACCTTTGCTGAAATAACACCTTTACCTAAATATCTTAAGGGCTTATAGCAATTAAAAATCTTGGAAAATATAAATTTTACAATATTATGACGCGCATGCTTCTAACGTAAAGCCCACGGTATTATAAAATCGCACATTGCTATTTATTTTTCATAAGAAAGGTCTTCACTACATATAAATCTAAATTTACTTGCCTGTAATGTTTCAGATAGTACGGATTATCGTCATTCGGTGTAGCCTTCATCGATTTACACATTGATTTTCCCTCTTTGGTGTTGCAGTCAACGAACGCTGAAACAGCCAACTCTGACGCCTCGAC
The DNA here is from genome assembly GCA_964036155.1 of Diploscapter coronatus. NCBI lineage: Eukaryota > Metazoa > Nematoda > Chromadorea > Rhabditida > Rhabditidae > Diploscapter > Diploscapter coronatus. The sequence continues at coordinate 78,956,886 of OZ038423.1, read as the reverse complement.
ACCAGATAACAAAATTCCCGACAACGAATTCTGCCGTCAGAGTTATTTACCGATGCTTCCCTTGCCATAGACATTATCAGCCACTTCGATTAGCATATCTTTCAACTCGTCATCATCTTTATAATAGTACACCAATACATTATTCTTTTGCTTCAATAGGCTCTAAATTTGGAATATTTTTAAATCAATTCAAAAATAAATTAAACTAGCCTTCAGCTGTTTTATATCAGTAATCCTGGCCACTTTGGGTATTTTATCGCCTTCGCATAAGATGGATTTTTTCAGATAAAATAGGAGAATTACAAGTAGCAACCATTTTTGCGTCATTTATGTGTAAATCAATGAATGAAAATTTCAGTACATGCCATGATTTAACAACGCTTATAACCAGCCAGCTGTATAAATAAACGTGCAGGGTTTTACATGATTGTTGTAAGTTTCTGGAAGTTTTAGAAAAATAATCATTCCCAGACTTTTCGAAACGCGATCCGCAAAAACCCACAAATCGCCTCACAGGAAAAATAGTGGACCTTTCTGAGAGAGATTAAGAAGGAATGCTTTTTTTCTGCAGATCGAGTTTTGAGAAGTCTGATAATTTAAAAAAAAAAAAACAACAAAAAATAAGAACTTCAAGATCATCTTTAACATTTCAAGAAGCACTAATATCATTAAACTAATATTTGTTCTATTTCTATATTATATCTTCTTCTCTCTATCTTAACCATCCCTTACTACCCTATTACCTTTATAAAATTACTTTTTTTCTGGAACTTTTCCAAAAATTTCGCCATATCTTTTTGCAATTCACGTGCGCTTTTCTCAAACTTTCGCAAAAAAACCGTTTTCTCTCATCATTTTGACGATTTCTCGATGCATGAGGATGAAAAATATAGCGCTCTCTTTATTGTTTACCTATCTGAGTCACTCTAGTGCTCTCACGAGTACTGCAGAATTTCGCTTGATATCGAATTTTCCTTCCTCATATGAAAAGCTCTTATCAATTTTATTATAGGGCACCCCTATTATGTAGTCATAAGTGGCAATTTTTCGTTTCGAAACTTATCGGTTTTTCATCAAAATAGCAAATCGATAATATGGCTGGACCACAGAGATTTCCGCTACCGGTAAGTCAGGAAAATTTATTTAAAATATCGAGGAAAAACGTCGATCTTCACCATTTGAAGCATTTTTAGAATCACGAAAACAGTATTTTGATTGAAACTTTGCTTTTAAAAATAAGAACAAGTTGGTTTGCATCGCTTTTTTTCAGACCATGCCTTTTCGTAAGGAAATTCATAGCGGGTGCTCTGTCGGTACTTCGATTATGATCAGAGGAAAGCCATATGACGATCGTTCCAAGTCATTCCTCGTTCAATTCAACACCAAAAATGACATCGCTCTGAATTTGACCTTCAGGATTGGTTCTAGGGGACAGGTAATGCAATTTTGATGACGATTTTATTATCCGGAAAATTAGGAGATATCGTCTAACATGGACCAACCTTAATTTTCAACGACAGCTTGAACTTTTTGTAACTTAAAAATGTTTTTTTTATTGCATTTCATAAAGAAATAGCACAGGCAAAAGATGCACTACTAATCAGCTTATCTATATTCTAACTGAAAATTCAATTTTAGATCCTCGCAAATTCCAGAATCGGAAGCACTTTTACTAGCGAATTATCAAAATCTGAAGACGTATCTCTAAACAAGAAATTCACTTTGCATATCAAGGTTGAGGAAGACGCCTATGAAGTAATTTAGGGAGAACTAATTTCTGGAAGAATCTCGAAAAATTCCATTTCAGATTTTCTACAATGGCGAAAAAGCGTTGGAATTTGTGCATAGAGTACTGCCGACTGAAGTCTTTCAAGTTTTCATCGAGGGACCTTTGATTTTGGACGAGGTGGTTTTTAGCCCTCCAGATGGTAAGTTCGGTACCGTTTTTGGTAGCACTACCAAAAGCCTTCGATACCTAACCAAAATTTAGCTAAAATTGAAATCATTACCCAACTAAAAGAAACATTTTCGTTGCAACAGCATATACGCCAATTTGATAAATATCCAAAAAAAAATTGAATAAACTCAGATTACTGTAATTTTTACCTTACAAATTTCATCATTTTCTAAAAATTACGAAATTCCACGAGTTTTCTGGCAATCAGTATGACTCATCAGTTCCCTTTTTAGGTGCTTCATCTATGCCCGCTCCGGCATCCCAATATCAGAGAGTTTCTTCTGCAGTCCCTTTGCCTGATATGGACTCGCTAAACATTTCAGGTATAAATGAAATTTATTGATTTTTAAAAAATAAAATATTATTTCTTAATTCGATCTTTGAATTATACATTTACTACTCTTGAAGTTGTAAAGTTTGATAGTCTTATTAAATGTTAAATTTATTGACTTTATGATCTAAAAATACCCTAAATATGCAAATCAAACATTACTATTTTAAACCATTTTCTTAACGATTTTCATGTTTATTGCGCAAGAATCTATGTCTTCAGACGGGCCGAACCGACCTTATGCGGCTAGAAATGCCCCAACCTATGATCATCCGGCGAGCACAGCTTATAGCCGAAGTCCGGGCGAAGATTTCCCACCCCCTCCCGATAATTTGAGGGTAGAAATTTTCTCACTTTTCTCTCTCGAATATCCCCAAACTCATTCTCAAAATATGTTCAAGCGATGATTATTCACAGAATATTCTAAGATATGTTCACTTAAAATTATCCTGACTCTTTACTCGAAGATTATCATCATAAACATATTCCAACATATTCAATTCCTAAATTCTAAACTTTGTTTTTCAGCCCGAAGTCTTCCACCGCGGTGGTCCGCAAGGATTTTCTGAACATCCGTACCCACTACCGGGGTTGTTTGATCAGCCTGGCGAATATCCTGAGCGCCGAGAGCCGCCCACGATGCAAATCGTGCAGCCGATGCTTCAGACACCTGTTCCGCAACCTTCTTCATCATCTACAAGACCAAGTCAGCCCCCATACAATCCGGATCACTACAAAATTCCACCACCGCCTGTTGAGCTGCCGGTAAAATTTTTCATCCGAAATAAACTTGCCTAAAATGGTTTTCCCCCACCTACATAGAATATGCACTTCAACTTGTTGTCAATGACCGATAGCTCGAGGCAAAATGAACGATGTGCACAGCTCGAATATGCGAAGTGTGTATTGCGTGTGTAGAAATAGGGCTCCTAGAAAAAGACACCAGTTTTTTTTTCTTTTCCCATCTTGCCTCCCCATACTATTTCTTAGAAAACCGGTGTCTTTTTCTATTAGCCTAGAAATAGTCGTCAAAGGCAATACTCGAATCGATGGAATGTCGTCTATTCGCTTGCAAACAACGCGCTGATTTCCATACATCAAAATCCCATCGCTTTTATTTTGTCTCAAGTTATCGGTCATTGACAATACTCAATTATGAGACAAATTTCTTGAATTATTACCTTAAAAATTTAGCTTAAATCCAATCATTTTTCTTCAACTTGCCCAAAAATTTCAGGTTACCGTGCAGCCTCTAACAGCTTCACCTATGCCGCCTCCTAATCAACCCCCACCACCCTACCCGAGTTATGCGACTTTGCCCTATCCGACTCAGCCGGTAAGTTGAAAAAATCGGGGAAAAATTTTTAAATTGAATTCTTTAAAAAGGGTTTCTTTTTCCATAAATTTTATAATTGCAACAAAATAATATGGGAAAAGAAGTTTCTTCAACAAACTTTACCCTATCACATACTTTAAGACAAGGGACTCCCCTTCAAAATAGTCAGGAAATATTTTTTTAGAATCTTTCCTTTATACCAAACTTCTTTGTATATCGCAGACAAATGCTTTTCCAGCTTGACAACAAATAACTACAAAGTTTAGGCCCCACAACCGCCTGTGTCTGCGTATCAGCCCCAACAATATAATCCTTACCCGGTTCCGCAACCTCCCCAGTTCATTCCCCAATATGTTCCGCAACCCGTTCCGGTTCCCCAGCCTGTCCCTGTAGTTCAACCTATGCCTTACCCGGTCTATCAACCATATGCTTATGGAGGCTACCCGGTGGTCTACGAATTCGGACATCATCATGTAGGCTTTTTAAAATTTATGTTAGTAACGCGAAAAAAGCGGTCATCAGGAGCTAGAGCATGCAGAGGACTTTCTCTAACTCTTTTCATTAGACGCACTCTTTCGCCGAAGAGATGAAAGAAAGTGTCTAGACTTTAGAGTCTGCGCATGCTCCTCTGTGCTTGAATAACCGCTTTTTGCGCGTTGATAAATAAAAGTTTATTTTTCGATTTCAGCACCACGGTTGGCATCATCACCATCATTGCTAAAAAAATCTTTCGGAAATTGTAAATTTCATGTATCCCTGAATAAATTCATCAGTTACCAAGTTTACTGCGATTTGAATCGAATTAGCACCGTGTTGCAGTCAGTAGAGCAAAGGCTATTTCAAAGGGAGAACAGCTTTGTAAGGGCGTTTGTCGGAATTTCTTTGCTTGTTTCTGGAACATTCTGAAGCTTCTATGGGTTTTATTATCCCCAAAATGATAGGCCACGTCCATCCTGCAATTTGGGCGCAAAAATCCATGAAACAAGTGCCAAGTAGCTTTGTATTGCGTTATTTTGACAAAAAATGATTTGTGGGGTTATCTTCGGGTGTCTTGATCGAATTTTATTGCATTTTTTGCTCAAAATAACCAGAAAGGGCTGTTCTTTCATGTTCAGCTTGAGGCACTGATGAGCAAGGCTTATGAAGCCCAAACGAACGATTTTAAAATTTCAGTGTGCATTTTGATGGGTTCAACTCGTGTTTCGGGGGCATATCCCTTAGACTCATGTCCAATAGTAGGAACAGAAAAATTAGGAAAAAATCATTTTGCAAACATTCTAGAAATTTTCGAAAATTTTAGCGAAACTGCTTTGACTTTGACTTCACAAAGGAGGAGGAGCTTGCGCTCTTTAGACATAGTGACTTACGAGATAGAATGGGGTTAGGGAAGGGTATTATAGACTAGAATTTCTTTTCCTAGCCTATTTTGTGAAGTGACTAGGTCATTAGTTTTCCAGGTTGCTCCATTCATATTTGTTGTACTCCCGAGTGGGGCTTGTCAGTCAGAACTCGCTTATCACAAGTTTTTATTAATACAACGTCGGAAAGACAATTCAGGAGAATTAGACCGTCCTAGAGAAAGACAGGAGGTTTACTGATTGTATCTAATAACTCCAAATTAGACTCAGGGAGAACGCAAATACTTTATTCTGAGCATAAAGGTAACAACCAATAGTTGAGACAATTGGATCAGGAAGAATAAAGAGAGAGAGAGAGATTGGGGGAAGGTGAGAGATTATAGAAAGAGTAAATGAAGTAGAGTGAACCTCTAACACTTATCCAGACAAATAAGAAGAAAGCAGAGATTAAAATTTCAGGCGTGTAAGTGCGTCGTTCGTGAATTATTAATAATCCTGTTTTCGCTATTCAAATACATCATTGTGGCAGAAGAAGTGAAGAGGGAACCGCTGCAGTTGTCGATGCTTGACGCCCCGACTGAGATTTTCTGACGATTCGTCCTTCCTTCCTTCCTCTCCTCCTTTATCGTTGAAATTCGTCCTTTGCGCAACAAAAATGACTGTGATCCTGTGTTGAATCGCACCAATTTTTTGGTGTTGATCTTTTCCCTGGTCAGAAAACGAAAACTTTTGCCCATTTGTTTGATCCAGCGACTTTCTCATATCATTCTTTTTGTTTATTCTATTGTTCCCTTGTCATCCCTCGATAAAGAGATGATCCTCTCCTCTACCGTGTCTAAATTCTGTTCTTTCTGTTAGAGGCTCACTCTATTCAATTCACTCTCTTTCTACCATCTCCCACCTTTTCCCCAATCTCTCACTCATAGCAGTGCCGCCTAACGACACTGGCTCATTCCCTATACAAACACTGTCCATTCCTTAACTATTGACACTGGATAGTTTCCTATTGCCACGCCTACTCGGTGTTCCCTTTAAAACTTTAAAATAGTCCTCATTTCCTTAACCAAATCATTCTACCCTCCTGCTCTCCTGACGATCGGCTGTTCTTCAACTTCCTCCTCGTTCCAGGATTGTACCTTTGACCCTTGTCTCTCGTAATAAATCCTTTACTCGAGCATAAGTGTTGACTGGCATAAAAGGGCAACCATAACACTATCGAACAGGATAGAACATGGCTGCTCTGTTATTTTTGTCCCATTTCTAAAATGAAATAAATCTTCAAACTCTACTAAGGGCTCAAGTCAATTCGCATGGACTTAAATAGTGCAAGATCTCCTAGCACCTTGAGAAAGCCACCAGTAGTTTAGTTGTTCCCGCGCCTGCATACTTTTCGCTTCTCTTCTCTTCCACTTGCCTGTGTTGAAAAATAAAATGCATATTTCGAAGAGTCAGACATATTTTTTACTTGTCGTGAGATAATGGCAAGATCTTTGAGGTTGAAAGATGGAATGAGTTGCCATTTTAAATGAAACAGAATATGATATGCAAAATGTTAAATTCGGAATTTAAGTTACGAAAAATTCAATAATGGTTTCGGGGAAAAATACCCTACTCAAATTGTCTGAATGTGAATTCTTCCAAGATTTATCTTACGTGTGAAATGCTATATTTATGCGTCGAAATTTCTCTAAAACTAACGTATGTTTTTAGTCTTTTAGAGATATCATCTCTTCATATCTCTCTGAAATATGGAATAAGAAAAAATAAAGTTCAACACGACACTTGAAAATCTATCCTTGGCTTCTTCAAATTTAGGGTCTAGCGAAATTCTATTCGGAAAAATTACTAACAAAGTAAAAAAGGACATGATTTGGATGAACGTGGCGCATTTTTAGTTATACATAGTGAGCGCAATTGATATTTCCGTTGTGAAGACAGCCATAAAAGCATTTTTCTATGAATCTGCAGGGCTAGACAGGATTATGACAAAAAAAACCGCGTAAAGAACGGATCAGATTAGCCAAAGACATGAATTTCTGAGGACGACGATCAGAAACCTTCTTTTGTGAACGAATTTTCGTCAAGCGAAAATGAACGATTTGAAATTTTCATTGTACATTTTGACCGGCTTGTGATATTTCAGGAGCATGCTCTGGAAACAAATGTTCCCAATGATCGTATTTAATAGTAAGAAAAGAAAATGTAGAAAAATAGCTTTATAAAATTTGTATGATTTTTTAAATGACGAAAAATCATTCTTTGACTTTGTCTTCACAGAGTGAGCGGGACTTGCGCTCTCTAATATAATATGGAGTAGATAAATAGAAAAAGAATTCATTTTAAAGTGAATGCGTATAAAAAGTTTCATTTTAGACCAACTATAAATCTCATTAGAAGTCTCTATCCAAAAATGATCTCCAAATATTCTCTGCAAAGACTTGCAAGCCAGATGAAAATGCCATAAAACGTGTGGGGGCGTGCGTTACGTACCAAAATCTTTGGTGCGCAGTGACATATACCCAAACGTGTCCACCTTTATTCTCGAATTTGCGATTTTTATCGACTAGAAGCGATTAACGATTCGCACTTTATTTAAGTTTCAAAAATCTTCATTGCGTTAGATTTCGTTATTCACGTGAAAATAATTATGGCAAAATATGTCAGCTACTAAATGACGGAAAACGGAATGTATAGTTCTTGAATTTGTGAGAAGGTGATAATTTTAAAAATACAAAAATATATTTTTCATTTCTCCGTTTTGTTATGTAGTAATTTCCTTGAATTTTGGTTTCATAAGGTTTCTTGCCTCCTCTAAGGTAAGAACTAAGTAGAGAATTTGTATTTATAGTATCATAATGATTATCCAAGTGATCTAGTCATAAAAATCAAATATACCTATCCTAGTTCTATTCCGTCCTTATATCAATAATAAAAAAATCAGAATGAGAAAACTTTTTAGAATTCTCTCTGAAAGATTTATTCGAAAAAGGTATGAAGGTTAATCTCGAGTTTTTTCTCGTATATTTATGATGCTGCGTTTTTTTCAGCTCGCTATACCATTCACGTTTTCGCATATTCAGTTTCGTTCTCTACTCACGTTGAATGGCTTTTCAGCGATAGCAATTCTTTATTTCATTTAGTAGACTTTTTCGAACTTTCGTAAGCGATTGAATTCTAAGAATAAAGGCTCGTTAACCTCCAAACTTTACATTTTTAGCTGAATAATTTATTTTAAATGTAGTATAGATTCAAATGAAAGAGTTCGAATTTCAATGGAATTTAATTGTTAAGAACTATCGAACTATCAAATAATAGTTTAAGAAACAAATGGGTATCCAGAAACATGAGATAGTTATGAAAACGAATTCTTCACTAGTCGTAGCAACAGAGTCGCCAAAGAAAAGACGAGATATTCAAGGCCTAAGGTATGATTTTCTAGATTAGTGATTTTTATAAAAGTTTCTATCAATGTCGTGTTAATCAATTTTAGAGCCTGTGCGATTATCTTAGTGATTCTATTTCATTATTTTCCCGCATATTTTCCAAATGGTTATATTGGTGTTGATATGTAATTTTCGCCACGTCCAATAATAACTATATGTATTCTCTAGGTTCTTCGTGATTTCTGGATATCTCATAGGAATGATAATCTGCAAATTCGAAGTATTAGATACAAATTCAATGAGAACCTTCTATTATAGGAGGATGAAGGTAAGAGTCAAATGGTAAATCGGAAAAGGACCCCGAACGCAGTGAAAGCTGATCCTAAATTTAAAACTACATATATGCACGAGTGCGTGTGTTAAAAGTGAGTGTGGATGTGATGGAATTGATGGTTTGTGAAGGTCGATGCGAGATTTGAAATGCTTTTATTTGCGAGTTTATGTTTGGTCCCGATTCGGACCTATCGAATTCAAGTCAAGATACAATGTTTCGTCTATCACAATTTATTGGCATGCATACCTGTCAGAATTTTCATAAGTTTTTGGGTCTAGGTTTGGAAGAAGGTAGGAAGTTAGGCTGATTGGTGGAAGATAAAAATTGACAATGAGGTTTGGGAATGGGTGAGATCAATGTTGATTATTTGAATTGGGTGATTGGTTGATGCAAACTAATTTGGGTTAGATCATTGAGATCGAGGGGATGATGTATTCAAATTTGTGCGTGGGTCAATCTCAGAGCCCATATTATGCACACATAGATTTCATATTTATGATATAATTAGATAGGTAGGAAAATTTAGGTTCTCATTCATTGCGCTTCGGAGTTCTCTTCCGAGTTACAATAAAATAGAGATCATTGCATTAAGTGTCGATTTTAGCGAATATTACCACTTTATTACCTAGCAATACCATTGATATATGGATTAGTATATTTTTTAAACTCGGAAATTTACTATGGCACCAACCTTGCAAGTGGACTAAGAGCTATTTTCTTAATTACGAATATAAAATTCGAACCCAATCCAGAACAAGATTATGATAAATTGGTCGGAATAATCTTATTGTTACAAAATAAAATTAAAAAAAAAGCTAACTGCAATGATAATTTTAGGTTTCCAATGCCGAAGATCTTTTCGCCCATACCTGGTCATTGTGCGTTGAAATTACTTGGTACCTTCTAGTGCCAGGTCTTTTCTTGTTACAGAGACGTTTGCCAGTAACGGCGATGAAATTTTTCATCTGTAAACAGCGCATGAAATATTCAAATGTGAAAGAAAATTCCTTAGGCATTGGATTAGTCTCGTTATTTTATCATCTGACATCAAATGATACCGTTGCGTTCAACTCCGTGTTCGCTAGAATCTGGCAATTCTGCCTAGGAATAACTGCTTATCTTGAGATTTTCTATACTCGAAACGTAATATTGGAAAGGGCCTTATAAGCCAATATATATTTATTTCTAGATGCGTCAAGAGAAATCGATTTATAAAGAAGAAACTCAACAAATACTGCTAAGTGAATTAGATGAAGGTAAAATCTTCGATTCTTTGAGATATTGCTCATTGCAAGCAAATTTCTTGAGCTTAAAAATAAAGTACAAAGAGACATTTTAGTGGAACCTGTAAAGGAAGAAAGGGAACTATTGCCTTACGTTGCATATTTCCTATTAACGCTGATATTGTTGTCGCTTTCTTGGTTAGAATTTGAACCGCATCATTTACGAATTGAAATTACACTTCTAACCACAGTTCTCATTGCAATTGGAGAATACCATGAAGTAAATTGGGAGAATACAGTGGTGCTCGAAATATTTGCATAACCTATTGGCGTTGTTTTGCTTGTTAATCTACTTATGGTGTAGCAATCTGACTGAAAATTTACTCACATTTTGGGATGATAAAATAATGAAACTATGGCTAATATTGACAGGGTCAGAACACTACATACAACTTTGTAGCACGCTGAACAAAATTAGTAGGCGATGCAAACATTTGAGCGTTACTAAATAAGGCCATCATAAATCAATAAATAAGTAAATAATTAAGATCGGGATTTTATCAAATCATCTAATGAACTACATAGGAGATATTTCGTATTCGTTGTATTTATTTCACTGGCCAATTTTTGTTGCAATAAAATACTTTTATTCTGATAACGTATATGGTAAATGAACTAATTTGGCAGAAGAATTATCTTATCAATTTAATATTTCAGCGCTATTATGTGGCATTACTTTAAGCTTTCTAACAGCTACCATAATACACTTCGCATACGAACGACTGTATCTAAAATTTTCACCAGCAAAGATATTTACTCTCGTAAGTTTAACTTTAATTATCAAAGTATATGTAGACTGAATAAATTATTGAATTAACTTTTATTGGGTGTTTCATCATATTATTTACAGTTAGTCGTATTATTTGCAACCTCGCTTTTCCTGACCCAGGCTTCACTTATCGGAAAAATATTTAATTACACATCAAAATGCGGCAGCTACGACGAACGAGATTTGCAATTGGGGGATCCTTCGAAAAATTTTTGTAAGTATTTAAATTTCAAATTAATCTTCCAACAATAGCAGATTTACTCTTTTGCGTAACTAAAACATTCCCATTAATACTCTAAAGATCACAAGATTATTGACGTGCATTAATTACAGCCATTGCAACATCGATGAATTACCTTGAAGGAATTATCAATATGGAGAAAAGTTGTTTTGTTGAAAACTGTTCACGCATTCTTCTTGGAGATAAAGATGAAAAGTCATCAATGAGATTGTGCAAAATGCAGGTTGGCATATAAGGATAGACAATATACTTTGAAGCGAAATATTGTTATCAGGGTGAGCATAAAGGAAAAGTAAAATTTCTTGTGATGGGAAATTCATTTGCGTGCAATCAAGGAAACATTGTCTACGATGCTTTTCGACATTTGGCAAAGGATTTCCATGTTTATTGTCTTAGAGGTAAATTTCTACAACTTACACATTTAAGTAAATTCGATCTTAAACCATGGACGGCAGTTACAAAACTACGGACCGATAATGGAATGAAATGTTACGGCACATTATAGTTAGATATGGACGATGGACGTGAGAGTTGGGAGAAACATGTAGTATAAGAAAAGAAACGTTATGTATCATTGTTTTTGTTATTGTGAACATAATATGTTTCTGTATAACAATTTTAGATAAAGTTTTCATTCACAGGCTGTGAACCTTTGATGGAACGACAATTAAAAGGATGTTACTCACCAAAGCATTGGCATGACATTTACAACCAAGTTAAGCCTGACGTTCTTTTCTTATTGAATAGGTAAAAAGATTTGGAACTATTCATTTTAGTACAAATATTACACTGAAGAAGAAAATTTCAGACCATTGATTAGCAAGAAGATATTCGATGCGACGAAACCTCTCGAGGAGGACGACATTTACCAGCAGCATGTGCGAATGCTCGATTGGTATCTTGGGCAAGAGGGACTGTTAAAGGTGGTCAATAATTTGTACTAAATTTCAAATTTATATTCCTCACAGTGAATAAATTTAAACTTGACCTTTCCATTTTGAAAAGAAGAATTAAATGCGATTTTTATCAGATATACATTCAACACGCCTTGCCAAAGTGTGTAGACAATTGCGCGTGTGCTGTTAATAAATTTCTGATTGAAGAAAATAAACCACTTCGGATGGCTGGGGTAAATTTATATTTTTATAATTAAAATATTTATAGTTAAGGACAAATTTTTCGTTCGAGATGAGAAATACGCAAGAATTCGTCTCGAAAAACTTGTGAAAATAAAGGAGTAAAATTGTTACTGCTTTTTCAAATTCGTTAACCATTTTAGATGTGAAAATAAGTGCGAACTATTCGATTATTGGGATGAACTGTCTAATAGTCAAGGAGAAGTAATATACGTTCATTCATTTACTTTTTCATTGGAATATTTCAGTTTTCAATTTATGACGAAGTGACAAATCTTGTCTACATCGATAATTTGCAACATCTGAGCAAATTCGGAAGAGATAAAGTCAGGATTGTGTTTGAAAGATTAGCTAAGAAGCTTGTTAAAGAGTTTCCCAGACTAGTGTAACATACAGTAAAAATGATACTTAATTATATATTAAATTGTGATATTCTTATTTTGAATAAAATAATAGTTATATTGAACTCATTGAAGAAGTTGATGATCATCCAACGTATTCTTTGTAAATTTGAATTATTTTCGACAATTATTGTAATCTTCTCGATGCAAAAAGGTATTTTTCTTCCAAACGCAACAATATTCAAGCAATCTGAAAAAGTAGTAGCATATGAAATAGTATGTGAAAAGATTCTCTAGTCTACCTCACCCTCTCCCTAAACCATACTCTATCGTAGGCTACTACGCTGTTACTTTTCCAAATTACCCCTTAAATCAAAATTTAAATCTTATGGAATATTTTTATGCTGAACTTTATAATCTATCCCTTTTCATTTGACGTAATAATTCTTCTTGCGTTGTAATTGCATTATCGAATGAAAACTAGTTACTGTTCAAAATTGCGAAACTAACCGAATTGCCGACTCAAACTTAAGTTGCGGCAGATATTTGAGTTTTTAGTGACGTTACAAGAATAGACTCACAAATACAGACATTGCTAATGAAGGTCTTGACTTTTCTTTACTTGTGATACGAATTTCTAAACAGCTGCCGCAATTCAATAATTGGGTTTATCAAGAAGGCATTTCATACTTTCAGTTTTGTAACAGTTTACCATTTCCATCTGCATTCCTCTCTGGTGCATCACTAGTCCATCTGCTTTCGGAACTTCACATTGTACCTTTTCCAGCATTTTCCTTCTTTTCCCTTTTCGTTTCATTATCATCTCTTTCACATTCACTGCCTAAGTACTTCCGCGCAACACTTTGCTAACGTTTCTAAATCACACTCCAACCAAAAGCAGACTTCGGAAATTCAAGCAGATAGCCCACTTAGTAAAGTCGATTTGAACCTACCCGAAAATCGCAGATACATCACACATGAAAAATCGAACTTCCACCCAAACCATCCAATGGCACTAACCGCCGCGATATATAGCCATTGCCGCTCATTTCTTTATCTATGCCCAAATCTATTTCAAGTCTCTCCGTCTCTCACTTTCACATGGAGGGCGTGCGTTGTCTACCAAAGTGCAGCGTTGTCCATCAAAGATTTTGGTGGACAACGCTACGAACTCAGATTTTTGCGTGATCAGATTTATTTACACGCTGGTCAATTTTATTTTCTCATGACAACAACAAAAATGCTGCAATTTTATAAGGCAAGTTACACAAGCTACATACAATCGGTAGTAGATGACTGCAAATTGTCTTCCCGTCTTATGTGAAAAAGTGAAATAAAATTTTATATCGGAAAATTACTATCTAATTATAGAAAAATATAGCCCTATGAAATAATTTTAAGATGCAACAAAAGTACCAATGCAAATACCCATAGAATTCTAATGAAATAAAGATATGCTATATGCTATTCTAATGAATAATTTTCTATTCCACTCGTAAAGTTTCCATGTAAAAATAAAACTTTATGGTACGCTTTTATAACTGTATTACAGTACCTAATGGTAAAATGATGATGAAACCTATAACGTAATTCCTACTTACATGTAGCGTTGATCCATCTTTTCTATGACGCCACTCAACTTAATCGCATGCATAAAGACCATACTTTCATTGTAGTATTTATTCAGGCCAACTCTGCGCGTATTCTCTGGGATTGGTCCTAATTGATAAGCGTTTATAGCTCTGAAATTATAAATTATTTTGGAGTTTACTCTTTCAAATCAACGAGAAGGATGCGTCCGATTTCATCCACAGCTACCCTCGCGTCTCTTTGCCGCAGCCACGCTGTGAAAGGGACGTATGGAAGGTGAGGGTCGTTTCCCCCATTTGCATTTTTGAGGTGTTCCTTTTCCACTCGTTTTTTAAAGCAGCCCCTTTTTCCGCCACTATGTTTCGTCGTTCAACGAGCGTAGGGAGAGTGGGGGAGAAACGACCCTCACCCACGCATGGACATCTCTGGTCGAGATCGAATAGTCCTTCTCGTCAATCCAATGCAAGCGACAGTAAAGACAAAACCGAACATTTGGTGCTTAACCGTCCTCAAGTATTTCTGCAGAGCAATTTCTATGAATATTTCGTTTTTGTAGAATATTTTCATAAGGTCAACATAGAATGGCATTTCACGTTTCGGGATATAGTAGCTGAAGTAATAGAATCATTTTAAAACTCATATAGTCAAAATATTATAAATATAAAAAGCTATATATTGCTATTTAGATATCACCATGGCAAAAGATAATTAGAAATTTATTTGGACTTACACATCACTGATCGTCCAATTTTTCATTCGTTGTAGCTCGGTGAAAACAGTTTCACTTTCGCTGATCGTTTTGCGTTGTAGTAGCTAAATTTTAAAATATAGCTTTTACTTAATTTTGTAATCGTTTACTCTTCTCCGATATTCCTCAATTAGCTTCTGATAAGTTTTGCCATTATCCTTGTCTTTCAGCATACTTATCGTATTTTTCATAGCTTCCTCACCTCAAATGCGATTAGTCTAGCCGTTTGTTCCATATATACCGATATTATATTAAGATTTTCTACCTAGAGCACTATTCCACCAGGGTCCTTTGCCAATGTTTGCGAGCTTAGTGCCTCGCTGATGAAATACCATATCCAGGTTGATCGGCTGCCAAAAATTCAGTATCGCATCATCCGCTACCGCAAAATGACCTAGAATCGCTTATAATTTCTATTGTTCAATAAAATTCACCCTTAACCTTTGATATTGCGTAAACGAAGCTCGTAGGCTTTGATCATACATATTTCTCCATTATAGCCTTTATGCATCTCCTTGGGAGTAATGTGAATGTAATTGAACGGGTATTGGAGCGGAGGAATGGCGGTGTTGTCTCGAGTTTACATATTTTGTGATATGGAAAGATATAGGATTAATTACTAAAATTCTGCTTCTGCGGATACCATGATCCACAAAATACCACAGCTCCAAAATATGGCGTATATAGGCGTTGAAGTATTGAATATCCATATGTAAAATTCATAGGGTGATTGCAAACAATTACCAGAGCCTATTATAGGACTCAATTCTGTATTATAATTGCGGCCTACTCACTGTTTCAAGAACACGGTTCAGCTGTGTGATATTTGCATGAAGATTAGCCAAAGTAACAAAGGAAGTCACCCTTTGATAGAGTGCTGTAAAAATACGTCGTCTTTTTGAATCATAAACCTATATTTACTAGTATAATTAGCTGCATTACAAAACTGTATTAGGTCATCAAAATCTCGCATTTTCTTTAGGGCTCGAATTTCGGCCTGAAATCCATATTCCTAGTTGAATTAATTAAAAATGGCACTCTACTGGCTTGTTTGGATCAGTAGGTTTGTCGTTGAATAACTGCAGAAACATCCTTCGGCAGTTATTATCCTTTATATCCTCCGTCTTTGGCAATTCGTAATTCGTTGGTTTAGATAATTGTGGGAATGCATATTTAAAATAAAGTAAGATATTTATATAAAGATAATAAAATAAAATACCCAATCTGAATCAAATCATGAATCCATTCTTTGGCCAGATCAACATCGTCTTCCTGCCAGAATTCCATTTTTCTAAATTTTAAATTAAAAAAAAGATATTTCTGGAAAGATTACCCAAACTGTTCAGCTAATTCAATCGCACAATTCGCTGTAGACTTTTGACTGCATTTCCACTCATCGAGGAACTTCAATAACGCCCCTGACTTGAGATAAACTTCTCTGAATTATGGCAAATATTTTTGAGAAAAAATAAACCTTACTGTTCATCTTCGAAATCCTTCAGATAATTGTGAGCGTTTCTGATTTGAACGGCGTTCACAGGGTAAAATGCAACGTATTCGTCGATGAGATGCAATAATTTCTGCGAAAAGTACGATCGCCAAATGTCAGTTGTTCTAAATTTGACTTTTTATTTCAAATTAGCATATTCGTACCTGAAAGAAACAGTAGTAGGCAGGAACATGGTGAAGAATGCATTTCTGTGGAACAAAGTATTCTGCGAATTCCATGGAGAATACGTTTTCTGACCCAAAATTATGGGAGGCGCATGTCGATTGAAATGCTCTGACGAGACTTTGGTAGGATTTGCATGCAGTAATCTGAGAATTTTAAATTAATAAAATTTATTGAAGCGATCAACCTGAAAATAGCATCGACATCAGGATCCATATCAACGAGTCCTTGTTGAACTGCAGCCCTCTTCTGTACTTCACACAATCGGAAATTGGCATCAGTGTGATTGTGTTGCTAAAGATATTCTTGTGCTCTAAAATTCTCATAAGTTTTACACTGAAATACTCCAGCGGAAATCCTCTCGGCCACATATCTGGTCTTCCGTAGAACAAATATGGATTGAACAGTCGATTTCTGAAAGACAAGTTTTATGGAAATTACTTTCAAATTCTTACATGATGGGATCACTATGATTTCTCTCGAATCTAACTCCACTTAATTCGTCTGCGAAGTCAAAGGTGTCGAGTCCTCCAAAAATGGGTCGATTGTCGTCGTCTGTGTCATAAATCCACTCAGCTCCGTGGGAAATCGCATACAAGTAGCCGATCATTTTTCGAGTATACGATTTGTAAGGCAATTTTCGCACCAAGTTCAGTGCTAAATTATTCGTATTTAAAATATTACTAATACTAATACTATCTCACCTTTGCTCATTTCTTCCTGTACTTCTACTGATAGAAAATGAACTCCCTCCCAGGTCCAATTTTTAGGAGTTTTCAAGTCAGCTACTACAACCAAATTCCATCCAGTTAACGATGCAAGGTACTGGAGTTTAAATTAAATCTATTTCTATTGAAAAAACAACCTTGACATCTTTCGTGGGTTGATTAACTGAAGTTAAAACTATCCACTTGTTCGTTAGAATTTTGGGCATTTTAGCTTCTATCGAATCCCTTATTTTATCATAATCTTCACTAAAATGCCGATTCAATACGTTCAAATAACTCTAAACTTACCTATTGTAATTTTCATTGTTACTCATTCTAAATGCAAATAAATTTATCCCAATAAATACGGCTACCATTAGAAATATCCAATTATTCAGTGTTTTACGAATAAAGTTAAAAAATATACCTGAAAATCCAATTTAAGAGGTAAGATATGTGAACAGTTTGAAATGTTATTCAACAGAAATATTTCTCAACTTTAGATTTGAAATCTATTTTGATATTTTTAACAAATAACGCTTGGACTAATTATTGTGCTTCAAAATATTGAAGAATAATTAATCACGTACCATTTTGATGATGCATAGCGAATAATTTGGGATTTTCGATAAAATCAGGCATATTTATCAAGTTTTGGGGAGTTGAATTAGTTAATATGCAAATAATCTGCATGCATATTTTGCTCCACTTACCTCTCCCTCTCTACTTTTTTAACAGAATAATATCGAAGCTATTGACTATTTGTCAACTTACTTAATGGTGAAAATAATATTCGTCGTGTTGAGGTTGAATTTTTATCATATTGAAGCCTTTCTGAAGTTAGCAACGGGGAATATTTCTGTTGAAGCGACATTTTCTGAGGGCATCCGAGTCTAAACTTTTAACTATTATTTGGTTTTCACTGAAAATGTTGAAAATATGCTCGGAATCAATAAATATCAACAATAGAAATGATATACAAATTTTCTTCTAACTAAAAATGATCGATATTAATTATGAACGAAGCTTAATCTGAGCTTGATCAACGATTGTCAACTAATTATTTTCTGAGATGAAAATAGTAGAAACTCAGGAAAAATTGATAAGATAGACAAATCTTGTTCAGGCCTATCTGTAATCCATGGGTCGTTTTCTTTCTGTTACGTGGCAATATTGTCATGGTTTTTTTTTATTATCCTAAGCGATTGATTTTCCTCTAATTCCATGTCATTTATGCCAAACAATCTGGTTTTGTTCAAACATGCAAGTTTTCGACTCGCTATATGCCTAGTGTGACGAGTTACTCCAGACTGTTTTAATAACTATCTCTCGCCATATGCTTCGAGGTTGTAACGATTCTTTACGGGTTTCTATAATTTGAAAATCTGATTATTTCAATTCTCAAGGACTGTTTAGACAGACGCCCTTGGATTTGATTTTCCCGAAATCGGTGTCACTTCGAAAAAATGTGACCATTAATTCTGGTTACGATTTGTCTGCGCGAAAGTGGACGGAGTTGAATTTGCAAACACAGCTGTGCCTTATTTTTTTATTCTTTCTTCATAATTTGCACTTCACGTATATTTAAGAATCAGGGCGTTCACTTGAAAAATATAAAATATCATAAAATTAAACAAAGGCGAAATAGTAAGAAAAAGAAATTTTTCTGGTTTATCACCGGATTTAAACAAACAATTTTTTTGCATAAAAATGCTAATCAGTTACCAAATGTTTTAGGATATAAATTGAAACTAGTGTTTTCGTCATTTCTCACCCAACTATATCACATAGCTTTGATATTGCAAAAAAATTTAAAATATCTCGAAAATCAATCTCATATAAAAATAAAACCAACAGGATCGGCTAAAAATATCATCACAAATTTCAGATTTGATCGTAAAATAGTCCTAAGTACTCTTGAGCAGCGATTTTCACGAGAATTAATGGCAGACATCATTTCTATGAAAACTCGCCAAATCATCAAAACTTGTTTGGATTTATCTCTCATGTCCTTTGATGCATATTGTTTGATCCTAAATCTCGAAGATGCAAAGTGATGCACGGTTGTTTTGGGTGTTAGAAAAGGAAGACATGGAACATAAGCAGAGAGGCTGGCTTCAAATAATTATTTCTTTTCCATCTTTGATCTTCTAGATTTCCGATGTCTCAATTCCTCTTTCCTATGTATGTTTTCGAATTTCAATATTCGCAGTTTGCATAAAATTGACAAAAAATAAAGTGGAGTTGCTTCGGTCACCATTTTGAGCAAACCATAACTAAGATAATATTGCGAATAGGGATTTTTTTTTCAAATTTTGTTCGGGAAAAAATTCCACAGATAGTCTCGTTCTCTTTCAACTTTCGACTTTGTGAACTCAGCTGTCTGGTTCGGGGGAAAATGGAAATGGGTGCATGACTGTCAGAAAGCGAATTCGAGATTCTCACCATTTTTCTGGGTAAGAATTTACTTTCTCATTCAAATATGACGGTATCAATCAGAAATTGGTCCGCTAAAGATAATTTCCAAAATTATATTCAAGATAAGGACTAACTAGGCAAAAAATGTTCCCCGATTTTAGTCCCCTGTAAAAAGACTACTTTTTTTATTGAGAAGTAACATTATTTTGTCAGTTTTCCAGAGGGTAAAATTTTTCCCTGGAAGTTGCTATGAGTTAAAGCGTTATTTTAAACATGAAATTTCTACCAAGAGTCATAGCTTAGTAAAGAATAAATTTACAGAAGATATTTATTTTGTTTTTTCTTGAGCCTAAGAATGCTCGAAGTAATAATTTTATTTAACTTATATGGATAAGAATATATTAACTTTAGTGTCTCAAATTTGAGTGTAAAAACAGTCTCAATTCTTACACACAATATAAAAAGCGAATGATCGAAAATTATTTTGGTTAATGGAAAATCCACGTGACATTCATTTTCCGCAAATTGATTATATTTCCGCGGATTTTATTTCATTCCTTGTAATCCATAGTCTGTCTCAAAATTCTTCCAGTGACATAGAAAAGTTTAGATCAGCACAAAATATCTTTTATTTAGCAGAATCTTTTCTTATCTAATATGGATGAAACAACGAAATATGGTATGTTATTCGTAAGAAGTGGATATTTCCATTGACGCGATTTAGTCAGAATATTTAGGCGTTACATAAGTTTGTAAATGCTAAAGTACTTCTTTCAAATGTTTTATTGTGACGATTTTTAAAAATAGTTGCTCCAAATTGCGTTAATTTTATCAAGCTCTAATGAATTATTCGCAAAATTTTAGAAAAAAATCGCTTAAACATTCTCAGGAATTAAATTCTTAATTTTCAAGTTTCAATTATTTTTATGTTAAATTTTCGCAGTTTATTGAATCAGTGTAAAAATTGAAAATGTTTGAAAAATCGATTTTTTTACTTTTTCCTATGGATTTTATTTTACGCTGCGTCACCGGGAACAAAAATGAATTAACTTGTTGCGGGACGCTGTTCTGAAAAATTCAGGGAAATTCCCATCAACCGAATTGTTTAATATTCGACAATGTTGATACAGTTTCCTTTTTCGAATGGAAATGCGGATTGAGAATTGCAAGCAGTGATTTCGATATTTGATTATTTTGAAAGGTGGTCCCTCGTTCTGACAAATACCACTCAATTTTTATGCGATGACTTGAAACTGTTAGAATGTAGAATATAACATAATGATAGATCGATAAGGCTAAAAAGTAAATATATTCTGGGCCCGTACTAAAGTCCCCCCTCAGTTCAACTCAACTCTCGCAGCAAGTTCAGTTCAATGCAACTAGTTGCAGCGAGAATTGAAGCGAAGTTGTCGTGAACTTTTAAGAAAGAGGGAGCGAGCTTGTTATGAGCTTTATAAAGCGGAAGTCACATTAATCTTCGACTTTCCATTTTATTCAAGTTTTTACAAATACCGTAATCATTATCCTAATTTCGCTTGAGTATAGTGTATTTTGATGCATTTGGATTGTTCAGAATGGTCTTGTGGCTGAGAAGACGCCGAAGGAGAAGAGCACCAAATACTACATACAGAAAGTTGTTTCCTGCTCGAATTTTCCGGAATCAACGACTCTTTAAATCAAGGTACAGAGCAGGCTCGATGCTGCTAATATCTAATTTTTGCAATTACACCTTTTTCTTCTATTTTTACTTGAATTATTCATTCATAATAAATTTCAATAAAAGTTACATATCTTTGAAATCTAAAACTTCGCTTTATTCATGAGGACACTCACAAATGACGATACAAATAACACTGACAGTATTCAAAAAGAATGAGGCAATAAAAAAGACACTAACATCTTTTGGAAGAAGATACGATAAAAATGATATTTTTGAAAAATAAAAAATAATGTAACATTGTTACTGTAACGTGAAATAATATGATTACTTGCAAGACGTTGATTGCATCCAGATCTCTCTTGATCGATTTAGAAGTCGCATCTTCGAAAAACAGGTTATCGAAGTTCTGAAACAAGAAAATTAGAAACTATATTCCTAGTAAATTTTTCTATGAATGACAAATAGATATACAAGAGTAATCCTGCGAATTTTCATAATAATATTTCCAAAATTAACTAAACATTTCCGCTAAAATGAAAAAAAAAACCTCCATTTGTTCAATCATATAGAAAATTATGAAAAATCCTACAAAAAATTTCAACGATTCAAAATGAAATTTTTTATCCTCAGAAAATTGTTTTATGATTCTTACTTGTGGCTGATTTGAAGTTGATGCTTCATTTTCGTTCCCAACTTCCTTCGCATTCGTTTTGTGCTGCAAATCAGGAGACGAATTGTGAAGATGAACATCGACTAAACTGATAAAATCGAGTAAAAAATAAGCAAATTACTTAAACATAACACCTGATCGGGATCCTAGACAATGAAAATTAGCTTGGAAAAAAATCAAGAAAAAATAAATCGCTAGAAAATTTCCGTGAATAAAAAATGGAAGAAGGAAGAAAAGCGCGAATTGTTGTGAGCGAAGGTGAAAATAGTGAAAAGTTCGCCGCAACTAGAGAATGTGAAAAAGGAGAGAGCAATTTCATGACAGGAGTAGACTACACCTTTTCAAGTGAGGTGCTGGCTACCCTGTCATGAGCTTGCTCTCTCACTTTTAACATTCTCTAATTGTGGCGAACTTGTCGATAGCTCACTTCAAGACAAGTTCATTCCCACTTGCTGAATGCAAACTTCGCTCCTTCTTTGAGTTGTTGTGAGGGGACTTTAGTGCGGGCCCTGATGGCTACATTCTCTATTGTTGGCACAGTCACAAATTGGCTCCAGAGTTGTTTAATACTATACGTAAACATGGAGTTGTAAGTAAGTACATTTTCGTAATTTATTCCTGTAGGAAGACCAGATCCCCTGCATTTGCTATCGCAATGTCACCACCACCTCCCAGATCTGTCACCGGCTATAATGGTGAAGGACACATGAGTATGGGAGTGGGGGAGGAATTAAAAAAAACTATCGATGACAAGTTGCGACGGTGACGGTGACGCTGCGGTGACAAATCCAATGACCGAAAAATCATTATTTGATTCAGTTTATTATCAATAACCGACCGATCGCTAGTTAGAAACTTTATTATAATATAGATACCTATTTACGTTTTCTTCAGATTCATACTGTTTTTTGTATGATTATACAAAGGGTGAAAGTGGCTATTTGGCCTGGTTGTTCGTTGTTTCAAAGCTCTTCGAAATGATTGACACAATTTTCTTGGTACTGCGAAAGCGACCATTGGTTTTTTTGCACTGGTAATTGCATTTCAAATAGCCGTCCAATAATTCAAGCAGAATAGCGTTTAGGTATCATCACGTCATCACGCACTTGTTTGGATGGTTTTCGTACCCTCGTATGCCTGCTTTTAATAGATATGGGATATTTATTAATTTATTCGTGCATTCGTTCATGTATAGGTGAATTAGGAATCAATTAACCAAACCATTCGTGTTGATATTTATCTAACTCTTTAGTTATTTCTTCATTCGTTCGATTAAAATCCAAGTACCAGGATTTTTGGCGAGATTCGTAACATCAATTCAGCTGCTGCAGTTTGCAATTGAATTTTTTATCTTCTCACATTCTTACGTGCTGCTATACATTTATCAGGTAAAAAATGTTGAAGGATAGTCGAAATATATTTCTATTTAGGTAAAATTCGACATAGATAAATATGTTTTGAATATGGCTTCTTTCATGGATGTTACCTTCTTGGCATTAGTAAGTCTTAAAGAGATCTGCAGATAATAGTTCAATTTTTAATTGTAGTTCATTAATTACTTCTATAAAACCTACATCATGCAAAGTGGAAGAACGAAATATAAATTTATCGCGAAGAAGGAACAATAATAAAATAGCCTTATTTTATAGATTCCGATAAAATCTCATATCAATTCTACCTTTAGTCGCTTATTATTACTGAGCCTATTTATCTCCTATGATTAAAAACAAGCAATCTCGACTTCGGTTTCTTTCTTCGAATTAAAGAAATCTCCAAACAATCCTGACTTGCAAAATGTTCTTTCTTCTCATTCCGTTCTGTTTAGCAAATAGTACTAATGCACGAAATCTATGGGTTCAAGATTAAGCATATGCAACCTGTTATGTAATACTCTCTTTCTCCTTTATCGGAATTTGGCAATCAACTGATACCTGGGTTGTAATCGAAATAAATATTTGTGGCATCTCTTTGCGGAGATTCGTGATTTTCGCTTCTACTTCTGCGTGCTGTGACATGAATCTCTGCGCCGGTAGAGAAGACCAAAATAGGGTAATTCACACTGAGAGAATGTGGAACAGAGACTGAGATGGAGGTGCATATGTGCATATTCCAAATGATCCTCGTCGAAGACAGATCGATATCGATGGAGTCTGTTCAGACAATTGGGGATGATACTGAATGATAAGCTCGATCTTGTTCATAAACACACCATTTGTCCGAGACTAGTCATTTCTAGCTTCATACCTTCTGCTAAAGCCAGCAATTGGCAGTTAATTGCAGACGATCAGTTTTTACAGACTCCCGTTCTCCCTTTATATCTCAATTTCTTCTATCTCCCTTTTCTCCTTGCATCGCTTTTCCGTTCTCTTTCGCATTGCTCAGAAAACGACTTTACATGTTGCGAAAATTATGGCCTTAACAAGACAAATTCGTACAATTTGAGGTTTAAAAAGAGATTTTTGCATATTGCGAGAGGAATGGCGGTCAACCTGCGGACTTTTCCTTTCGTCTCCGCTCGAAATCTAATGCAAAGCGACCGTTAATCTCGTAAACTACGTTTTATAGACGCATGTTTGATCCTATTCAGATTCAAATTTAAATCTAAATAAAAAGGATTGGAATTTAAAATGCAAAGTTTTAACGAGTTTAGGATATTTTTATGAATAAATTTAGCCTTCTAAACTTTCAAATATAAAATTTATCTTTATTTTCCCTGGAGATTGGCAAAGCTTGATGCAATATAAAGATTATGAAAATAAATCAATGATGTCATGTATACCCATAAGATTTTCAAAATAAACAATGATGTTAAAAAATCTCCTTATAAACTCCATTTGTATAGTTAGCATTCAGGAATAACACTTTGTGGTAGGCGGTTACAACCTTGGAGCAATATCTGAGGTTCATTATTGATGATCAGACATTTTCTGAAAATTACTTACTTGTATCGTTCATCCGAATTATCGACAACTTGACTCATTTTAATTGGGTGGTAATACACCACATTTTCACTGTAGAGTTTAACTAGACTCCATGTTCGTGATCTAGCTGAACTTGGACCTAAGTTGTATCCATTGATCGGTCTGAAATCAATATTTTTAATACTTCATTTCTAGGCATTTTTAATTAAAATATATATTAAAAATGTATTATATCCTGCAAAGTTATAACCTACATTTGATGTTCAACAGCCCTCAAATATTTATTCAAGGCGCATTCAATAAAGAGCTCCCCTTTGTAGAATATCTTCATGAGATTTGTAAAGAATGGCATTTCTTTCGATGGAATGTAATAGCTAAATTATTTTCATTAATACTTTAGTGCATTATTATGCTAAAATTTTAAGCGCACACGTCACTAACAGTCCAATCCTCATATCGTTGCATTTCAGCGAAGGCAGTGTCACTCTCATTGATCAATTTTCGATTCAATAACTAAATCAGCTTGAAAATAGTTATTAGCAATATTAATGACTAACTCTTTTTCGATATTCTTCCATCGTTTTCTGACAATATTTGCAACTTTTGTCGTTTTTCACAAAATCAATAGACTTTTCCATGGCTTTTTGGCCTGAAGTTAGCTATTTTTCAAATATTTAAATAATAATGGTGGCGAATGCAATTTTCTCGCATAAATATATCAAATAAATACGTATATAAATTCAGTGCATACATAATGTACACGATAATTTTGGTTTATGACAAATTTAGATAATTTTGTATAATATTAAAGGAACATGATAAATTGAATACATGTTAATTATTATTCCAAACTTTAGCTAAACCCTGTGAATGTGAAAATTACCGACGTCCCAGGTCCACCAATGCTTGTGCCCTCTCGCTGCATATCGAGTACCCCATTGATGAAATACCATATCGAGATTGATAGGCTGCCAGAAGTTCAGTATCGCGTCATCACCAATAACGAAATAGCCTAAACCGAAGGAATATTTATACTTTTTTTTTTTAGAAGTATCTTACCTTTAATATTTCGTAGACCCAATTCATAAGCTTTAATCATACAGATTTCACCGTTGTATCCTCTAGTCATTTCCCTAGGATTGATATGAATATAGTTGAATGGGTATTGCACAGGTGGAAATTCAGAGTTACCTAAAAGCTATACATATTACTGGAAACATTTAGGTTACTAACTAAAGTTTTGCTTTTCAGAATACCAACTTCCACAGAATATTACCACTCCAAAGTATGGCGTGTACAACCTTTGAACGTATGAATATCCATATTCGAATTTTATTGGATGATTGAATATAATAATTAATGCCTCAAATTATACTAACTTGCTGATTTTATAAAATATTTTCAGATTATATTTTACCGTGTCAAGAATTTTATTCAATTGCGCTATATTGGAATGTTGTTCCGAAAGGGTCTTGTGAGATGAAATCGCTCGACTGATCTCTAAAATAATCATCAGATGATAATTTACACTACTTTTTACCAGTAACATTGGTCTTTTCGCATAAATCTATGAAATCTTGAAAATTTTCCATCTTCTGGATTGACCTTGTATTGTCCTTAAAATTAGTTTTAATGGTAGAATGATGTTTGATGGTTTACAGTTTGATTATTCTCAGCTGGCTCATCATTGAATAGCTGCAAGAACATCTTTCGACAATTCACGTTCATGATGTTTTCTGCCTTAGGTAATTCATAATTCGTCGGTTTCGATAGTGGAGGAAATGAATATCTAAACCTTAAAAATTATTGAACTAAAATAAAAAATAAAGTACTCAATCTGAATCAAATCATGAACCCATTCTTTGACCAAATCAACATCGTCTTCCTGCCAGAATTCCATTTTTCTAAATTTTAAATTAAAAAAAAATATTTCTGGAAAGGTTACCCAAACTGTTCAGCCAACTCAATCGCACAATTAGCTGTAGTCTTTTGACTGCATTTCCACTCATCAAGGAACTTCAATAACGCCCCTGACTTGAGATAAACTTCTCTGAATTATGGCAAATATTTTTGAGAAAAAATGAACCTTACTGTTCATCTTCGAAATCCTTCAGATAATTGTGAGCATTTCTGATTTGAACTGCGTTCACAGGGTAAAATGCAACGTATTCGTCGATGAGATGCAATAATTTCTGTGAAAAATATGACCTCCAAATATCTGTTGTTCTAAATTCATATTTTTATCTAAATTTAAAATTCACATATTTTTACCTGAAAGAAACAGTAGTAGGCAGGAACATGGTGAAGAATGCATTTCTGTGGAACAAGGTATTCTGCGAATTCCATGGAGAATACGTTTTCTGACCCAAAATTATGGGAGGCGCATGTCGATTGAAATGCTCTGACGAGACTTTGGTAGGATTTGCATGCAGTAATCTGAGAATTTTAAATTAATAAAATTTATTGAAGCGATCAACCTGAAAATAGCATCGACATCAGGATCCATATCAACGAGTCCTTGTTGAACTGCAGCCCTCTTCTGTACTTCACACAATCGGAAATTGGCATCAGTGTGATTGTGTTGCTAAAGATATTCTTGTGCTCTAAAATTCTCATAAGTTTTACACTGAAATACTCCAGCGGAAATCCTCTCGGCCACATATCTGGTCTTCCGTAGAACAAATATGGATTGAACAGTCGATTTCTGAAAGACAAGTTTTATGGAAATTACTTTCAAATTCTTACATGATGGGATCACTATGATTTCTCTCGAATCTAACTCCACTTAATTCGTCTGCGAAGTCAAAGGTGTCGAGTCCTCCAAAAATGGGTCGATTGTCGTCGTCTGTGTCATAAATCCACTCAGCTCCGTGGGAAATCGCATACAAGTAGCCGATCATTTTTCGAGTATACGATTTGTAAGGCAATTTTCGCACCAAGTTCAGTGCTAAATTATTCGTATTTAAAATGTTATTATTACTAATACTATCTCACCTTTGCTCATTTCTTCCTGTACTTCTACTGACAGAAAATGAACTCTCTCCCAGGTCCAATTTTTAGGAGTTTTCAAATCAGCTACTACAACCAAATTCCATCCAGTTAACGATGCAAGGTACTGGAGTTTAAATTAAATCTATTTCTATTGAGAAAACAACCTTGACATCTTTCGTGGGTTGATTGACTGTTGTCAGAACTATCCATTTGCTTGTTTCAATTTTAGGCATGTTCACTCTTATCGAATTTCGAATTTTACCATAATCTTCGCTAAAATAATACAATAATTCTAAAAATGTCTAATTGTGGAGTTACTTCACAAACCTTCCATTGTTGCTATACTTTACGATGAACAAATTTATTCCAACAAATATAGCAACCATAAGGAATGTGCAATTGTTGAATGCTTTACGAAACAGATTGAATATTCCATCTAAAGATGATACTCTATTTTAGACTATTTAGGCTATAATCATTTAAATTTAGAGTATGGAATAAATAAAGAACCTATACCAATAATCAAGCAAATGATCATTTTGATTTCAATACCGCTGATATCATCATTTGTTGGATGAATATTAAAATATCAAAATTTTCAAAAGCGAAATACAATAATATGTAAATTTGCTGCATATAAGATTACACGTCATTTACTTTCTCCCCATTTATCGAATAATGTAAAATATCAAAGCCCCTGATTTTCAGCAAGACTTACTGAATGGTGAAATCAAAATTTGCCGTGTCGAAGTCGACATTTTATTGATTTGAAGCGATTTCGGGATTGATAGAGGAGAATACTTCCGGTGAGTTTGAATTAGCATATTTGGGTTAGTTCAGTAAGAAATAGTGTCCATAAAATCGATCTTAAATCAGAGAGTAATTCAAAATCAGGAATGTGTTAGCAGTGCAGTTAGAGAAACTTCCTCCTAGTGCAGTGCAGTACTACTTTTGACTGCTAACATCTCTGTTCAAAATTATTACCTGTGGATGGGACGAATGATTTTTCTGCGAATCTCCGTGGCATTGCATTTCGAGCATCTCTTTCCAGATCAAGATTTAATTGTTAGTAGCTGTTTAGACAGGCGCTCTTTGACTATTTGGGGTATAATTGCCACATTGACGTGTGTAAAATGATCATAAATTCTATTTTCGAAGTATTTGTCCGTGAGCAGAATAACAAGTTGATTTTTCCAAAACAAGTATCTCCATTTTTCGTTATTACTTATTCTAAGTCGTTATTTGGAAACAGGAGAGGGCTTTGAAATCTTTTTTATGTCCACTTATTTTTATTGAATCTCATATTTAGAAAACAACTATTTCGTCGTAGTAAATAAACCATTTTAAACCTGACTGCCTGAATGTGGATGCTTATGTCAGAGAAAAATCATTCGATATCGAAGTGGGTTGATGTAGTTAAAAAACAAACTCTATTTTCACGATCTGGAAATCAAAATCTCGTGCGATTTCGTGAAATTCTTTTGTTATAATAGTTTTTTATAAAGTCAAATAAATTGAAGAAGATGAGCCTGCATTTCTTAGTTATAACGAAACAGCTGTAAAACTGACCTTTCAGAAGTAACTTTTCTAGGAATTTTCAGAAAAATGTTCACAGACTGCCTCGTCCTATCCCAATTTCGACAATATTGACTCAGCTGTCGAATCGAGCAGAAACGAATTGGTTGTATGATTTTTAGAAAACAAATTTTAGGGTTCCTAGCTTTAAATTGATATCCAACAATTCAAACAATGTTGAAGTTTTATTCCGATGAAATAAGTTAAATAATAAATATTCAATGACAAAGATTAGACATGTTTCAATCAGGGCCTACAATTTTCAGTACTTTCACGACGTTGACACTGGAACTTCGAAATTTTTCATGACACTGCAATGTCAACTGTTTTTGACTAAATTAGGCATTCTTTTCTTAAGACGCATTCGTTGAGTAACCCGAACAAAGGCCGGACAACTGCAAAACTGTCTCGGATCCGAACCAAACTTATATGATGAATACACCCATAGGCCTTAATCACAAAAATTAGGTCCAAATAAGGGGGACACCTATAACATTACTATCGCACCAAAGTTGGGGACCCAAATATCGAAATTTCAATTTTGAGGGTTAGACCTCACAATATATATACCAATTGATAGACCTCATCAAACTGAGCAACTTTTGTGAAGACACCTCATGGTTATCTGTTATGGTATGCGTGGTATGGAGGTTTGAATGGGTCAGACCCAAGAAAATGACAAAAATCTTCAAAAATTCATAACTTTTCGAAAATCAAACCAAATTGAAAAATCTTTTCGGGACATAGCAGACTAAGGACAATACTTCATTTTTGCTTCCCAGAGTACCGTGCTACCACTTTACCATGTTACCATATGGGTCCATGGTATACCACCCATATGGCACCCGAGTGGTACTATACCAAAATGAGTATCAATCGACTCGAAATCGACTGGAGAGTAATATTCGCGTCAATTTCTATCAATTTCAGCAAGTGGTTTCATTATACCATCATTGTAATTGACTATAACCACTTGTCGAAAAAGAGCAAAAATGGGGTAACTTCAAATGACCATAAAGGGCAATAGACTAATCCATTTTTCAAATAATTTTCAGCATATTACTCAGCTCGATAAGAGCTTTCGTTTGGTATATAATATGATGAGTATTGATTACCAAATGGTAACTTGACCATATGGGTCACTACCACTTGGTACCATATCATGTTTGGTATCGTTCGACTCCAAATTGAGTGGGAACAAATAATAGATGTCTCTAGCTTCAATCTGAGCTCAAATGTTGGTAGACTACCTATGGAAATATTCTCGTATCATTTTCTTGAAAATTGACGTTAAATGATGGTTTTTGAGGTACCACTCCCATACCATAATAGATAACCATGTGGTGTCTTCACAAAAGTTGCTCAGTTTGATGAGGTCTATCAATTGGTATATATATTGTGAGGTCTAACCCTCAAAATTGAAATTTCGATATTTGGGTCCCCAACTTTGGTGCGATAGTAATGTTATAGGTGTCCCCCTTATTTGGACCTAATTTTTGTGATTAAGGCCTATGGGTGTATTCATCATATAAGTTTGGTTCGGATCCGAGACAGTTTTGCAGTTGTCCGGCCTTTGTTCGGGTTACTCAACGAATGCGTCTTAAAGAAGGTCAAACCCGGCCTAGATTGGCTAACTTTAACTAAATTTTACAACCAGGGCTGTTGCGGAAGTTCCGACTTCGACTCCGACTCCGCAAATTCCGGCGATTTTTGGCGTCGGAACTTCCGACTCCGACTCCGACCTCTTGAGAATTTCAACTCCGACTCCGACCTCCGACTCCGGCCAAAAATGACCGGAATTCCGACATTAAGAATAGAAAAATAGCCAATTTTCTGCAAATTTTGAGCATCAAAATATCACCCAAAAATAGCATTCTGCCTTCAATTTTGCAATGAAATTCTAGCGTACCATTTGGTATTTCTTTAAAATATTCTTAACTCTCCAAAAATTAAAACAAAAAATCTCCTACTAACATTTCAATAAGGGAATATATTAGAGATTATCAATGCAACTAGCAATTATGTCTTTCGCTATTGTGTATAAAGAAAATTCCAAGGCAAAATTAGTTATTTATAGGAGAAATTTTATCCAATAAGCCAATTTTCCTATGAAAAAATTACTAGAGAAATGAATTTTATTCACCTTCGCCTGCGGCGGGCTAAATAATGAAGAAGGCATTCAAATAAAAATGATCGCTCTCCAGTGAGAATCAGAGCTGAGACGAAATTGAAATTTTAAAATTCGAAATCGAAACTGGTCGTCAAATTTTTTCGAAATCGAAATCGAAATGACTAAAAAAACCCTCGAAATTTCGACTCTCGACTTTCGAAATCGAAATTTCGTCTCAGCTCTGGTGAGAATATAAGACGTAAAAATTTGTTAGAAGTATAATAAGGCATTAGCTAAGAATTTTTGGGCGTAATCCTTCGATTTGGTTAAATTAAGAAAAAAAATTTCGACTCCGACTCCGACTCCGCAAATTCCGACGATTTTTGGCGTCGGAACTTCCGACTCCGACTCCGACCTCTCGAGAATTTCAACTCCGATTCCGACTCCGACTCCGATTTTTTTAAAATTCGATTCCGCAACAGCCCTGTTTACAACCTCCTTATCAAATGTCTCATAAATAGCCAATTTCAAATAGTTCCCTCATGTTCATGTTCGATATAATCTTTTCTTTCTCTGCAAAAAAAACAAACGGAATTGCACTAAAACATTTCATTTTATGATAAGAAATAACGTCTTCGCCCAATAAAAAGGACGAAAAAATACATAATTCCAGAATGACACGCAAGATTTCACAAAATAAAATTTTAAATAATCTCCTAACCAAATAAATACTGAACCTTTATTAAATTGAGATCATTATCAAGAAATTCCACGATAACAAATTGATGCTAGAATTGATTTTGAAAATTTTACCTTTTTCAGAATCATTTAAATATTCTATCTAGTTTTTTAGAGAATTTTAACTGATTCTTTTTTCCCGTTTAATATCAGTGGTCTCCACATGTGCCTAAAATAGATAAATTAAGAAACTTGTATCTTTTACGACTTCATAATTTAGAGTTTGCAAAAATGTAGGACAGGCAAGGTAGATAGTGTTATTATTTTGTCTATGGTCGCAAAAATTCAATTGCCATCGATTTTCAAGTTTTATTATCCAAAATTACCTATGCATTCCGGTATGACTTCCAGACTCAGGCCGCATATCGTGATCATAATAAACCTGTTCTTGGATTTTGTTGAAAAATGCCAAAAACCATCCGAAAGTCGATTCGGGAGAAGTGATTAGAAATGAATTGCAAAGTTGCGAAGACAGATACAAATCATCTCCAATTGTCGTGTTCGTATTCACAAATACAGAAATCTAGAATAATAAATCTAAGAAATTATTTGAAATTTAGATAAACTAGTATATCATAATGCGTGAAATTTCGTTCAATATTTATGAGAATAGATTTGACTATCTTTTTCATTATTTTTCACGCAATAAATTCTAGTGAGGAAAATCCGAATAAAATGTAAATTTTCATATCCCACATTATTAAATTGCGAGTCACTTTTGACATTTGCTGCCAGCGATGCCATGAAATTAGGATCATCTCCAAATATGAATATCTTCGTCATATTCTAAATTGATCGATTTTTCTGCATTTCATCAAGTTTTTTACATCATTCTGTAGTATAAATCTAGCAGAAAGTGTCGAAAATAGCATATCGGATTTTGAATGATGATCTGTTCTTCTGGTGTGGATGCAGAGCCAGTCTTTTTCGATTCTAAATTTAAAAATTATTTTGAGAATGCATATGTTCGACCGCATGAATTATTTACAACAATGGATTACAAATTTTGCAACTATAAGTGAAACCATAGAAGATATCTCTATTTCTACATAGTCTTTCAAGTCTTGAAATTTTCAGATTGCAAAAATCCATTTTGCTAATACCTCTATCAAATCACTTACATATTATGCGAGCTAATAATCCTTTCGCCCCGTCTAATATATTCGCCGCTGAATTTGAAATATTCCTTCAAGTCATCCATGTACTTCTCGAAGTAAAGCGTATTTTGCACGAATTCTGTGTATAAATCGACATGCTGCTCTTGGAGTTTTACCAATCGCCTGAAGTTGGAATAAAATTTTCTGTAGATGGAAAAATTGAAAGATTAATTATCATGGACTGAGAACTGATTTTTATGAAATCAAATAGAGTGAAAACTGGATGAAGTTTGTTCATTTGACCTTTTCTAGAGAAGTAGAAAATAAATGATCACATTTCTATATTATAAAAAAGTCGTTCTTCATTCTTTTCAAATTAAATGAGGGATAAGTTTTCTATAGATCATACCACGACGGATCTTCATAAAAACAGCAAGCTTGTCTTCCATGATAATATGCAAATTTCAAAGTTGTTCGATTTTTTGGAAATTTATAGTCATTCTTAAAAGCTACCGATTATTTAGAAATCACAAATGACAATTTTTACATCAGTGACAATAAGTTTGGACATTTTTGGAAATATGCTGCGAATCAAAGCGTAGTGCCCTTCATTTCGAGCTCGACAACTTGGAGCAACTACCAAAATGTGCTTCCTGCCGACTGTTCGAGCTATCCCATATCCGGATATTATGCGAAATAGCTAAATTTTAATAACTTTGAAACTTCAGCTTCTTATTTAACAATATAGTTGAATCGACTTTTTGAAAGAGAAATTGAATCATAAAATTGGGATGTGCAGAGTTTGAAGATTTTGGAACTCAAACTCGAAATTTGTCTTTCCGCTTGAATTATAATTTGGTGCATTTTCGAACACTAACACAAATTCGATTATAACTAGCTAACGAGTTGAGTTCGAACATTAATGCTTGAAATATTGCTCGATTTTTACAAACTGATTTTGTAGGCTAAAAAATTGCATATAAAATTCACCAACTTGATTTCCGAATTGCGAGCACCAACTTCGCATTGACATTGTTTTAATTGTAGTTTGATTTGTGCAAAAATTGAGCTCAATATCACTTATATTGCTATTTGATTCTGAAATTCAATACATTCAAACAAAATAAAACATGTTTTAACTTACGATCCATTGGTGATTGCTGAAATGAGAATGAATATGCTCTGACAGACATTTGATGCCATATGAAGAGAATGAATGAGGCATTGACAACCATAGACAAGGCTATTGTAACGTAGATCACGTAATTTCCAGTTCGACCGTTCTTTATCACACTCATTCGTTGGTACTTTATCATGAATATCCTGAAGGTAATTAGGAAAATTTTCTACTTCGAAATTTTAAATTAGCTAAGAAAGAAGGTGAACTACTTTCATCTGTTGTCTGTAAGGAGGGTGCGTGTTCATACTTCGACTCGGCTCAGGTAGGCAGAAAAAATAATATGCGAAAATAAGACGAAGAGA
Organism: Diploscapter coronatus; assembly: GCA_964036155.1. Lineage (NCBI taxonomy): Eukaryota > Metazoa > Nematoda > Chromadorea > Rhabditida > Rhabditidae > Diploscapter > Diploscapter coronatus. Next base: position 78,922,038 of record OZ038423.1, on the reverse strand, counting down.
GGCATGCTCTTTTCCACTATCACTTTCGCATACTATTTTCTACTTACTCGAGCCGAACCGAAGTATGAATGCGCCCTAAACACTATTTCTAACATTGCCATTTTCATTCCTAACCTTATATAATGTTGATCTAAGTGGCGAATTAGCGAAATTGCAAATTGTTCAAAAGTATTCTATCATAAATGTAAACAATAACATTGTAAACGTTCAGATAAGAGAAAACGCGAAAATAATCCATAAAGGAATTGTTTCTTTAAAAATGCATATTTTGTCAGATTGTAAGTCTATTTCAAGAAGAACGCAGTACATGAAAAAGAAACATTATCACTATCTCGGAATAAAGTAGTATTTGGAAAAATGCGTATTAAAATAAAAATTTAACTTAGGTAACTCAATATCTTATCATGACGACGATATACTAAAGAAATGCCATTCAAATGCGAATCGATTCTAAGAGCTAGTTGAATACCAACTTCGATAAAATGGTACTACGTGAAAAATTGACGCATAAGCTTTGCCTGTGTATCTCGTTGGCGGAAACGTGTGCATTTTTAAGGTTCAGATTAGAAGCTTTCGATCAATTTTCTTTTTTCTTCTTCATCCATGTTTAATTCATATCTAAACTTTCAAAGAGTCATTCGGAACATCAATTTGTCTTACTAACCATGCAAACCCCGCCCACTTTATGAGGTGAATAATGGTTCATTGTTCCGTTTTCCATAGTGACGAGACGTAATTGATCCCCCCAAAATGCAAATGTAAACTGATATTTGGTCCTTTTTTTGATTCAAAACCTAATTTCATCTTATTGTTTTTGGATGATTACAACAATTTGTTTAATTTTTCTGATTGAAGATTTATGATATTTTGACCATATTGTAAGAAAATGAATCCTTTAAAAATGGTGTTATATTTAAATAAAAATTGTTCAATTATTATCATCTTTTAATAATAGTCGTTTATCATCTTGACATAAATCAAGTATCACGATTTTTAAATGAAGTTTTCGAAATTCTGTCGATAAAAATTTGCACAGTCAGCTTATCCAACGTTCACCAAAGTTGACACAGCCTTTGCAATTTCAAAGATATGAAAAAGTGAAAATGGATATGAAAAACTGTCAGCGAACGATTTTCAAATATCTTCCTTTTTCGACATATTTGGTTCCTCTTTTATGTTTACTTGAAAAATTTTCGGAACCAATAAAATTGGATGATAAAATTGCATGAAAATAGATGGATTATCGAAAAGGTAGTAGAATAAAATTGTTCGTTCTTCTAAACCTATCATTCAATAGGGTTAAATTTTAGGAATAATAATTCTAAAAGAATAATTGATCATAAAACTTGTAATAGCCAATCAATAGATTTTATGTCAGCCAAAGCAAACTAGGATTTAAAAAGCAGAATTTTCACTACGGCATATGCAAAAAAATTCGAAGATCTAGAAGATTATTTATTTAAAAGTCGATAGAACTTACACCTTGCGTAAACGAAATAAAGACGATTCACACTATCAAAGTTATGATTTATATCAGCCTGTCCGTAAACCCTGTATGAAACGATATTATTGTCATGGAATAAACTAGTTAGCTAGGATCAGAAAATGCTAGGAAGAATACGCGATTAGCCAAATGATCCTAATCTAGCGTTATCAAGAAAGATAATAAAAATGCACAGAATGTAAAGAAAATAAAAATTAGGAAAACCCACATAGAAGAAAAATAAATCCGTCATATTAATATGAAAGACTGAGATCAATCAGGCTTAAATCTGCGGAATTTAAAAAGTGAACTGAGAAGTCAGAGAAAGTCAACGATTTTGTTCCTCTTTTTCTATTTTGGTATCTTATATTTGAACTATCCTATCATATAAAGCCAAAATTAGTTTAAAAATAAGAAGTCGACGCAATTTTCATCATATAGTCGATTGTAAAAAACTTGACAGTCGCAGTGCCCTTCGCACAAGGGGGCGGTGCGAACAGCACGCTTCCCGCTCGCGTCGCGGCATGCATTGCAAATTCATTATTCAAACTGGATTTTCGTTTTCATTTATTTTTTCGACGTTTTCATCCGTAATTTTTATAATTATTCGGTAATCATCGATAATTAGCGGTAATTAGAGCTAATTACCTTTAGGTGATTCAATGGACAGCCACTTTTCACTTATTTTTCCCGCATTTTGCAGTGATTTTTTTGAAAATTATTTTTCAAATAAATTTTTTAACTTCTTCTTCAAAATTGTGATAATTATCGCTAATTAGAACATAATTACGGATACAGGTTTTAGTTTTCTGTTTATTTCGTGTTTTTCCGTGACTTTTTATCGTTTTTTTTTCGATAAAATGATTTCTTGAGCATAATTTCTCAGCAAAATTCTGTAATTATGTCCTAATTGTCGATGATTACCGAATAATTATAAAAATTACGGATGAAAACGTCGAAAAAATAAATGAAAACGAAAATCCAGTTTGAATAATGAATTTGCAATGCATGCCGCGACGCGAGCGGGAAGCGTGCTGTTCGCACCGCCCCCTTGTGCGAAGGGCACTGCGACTGTCAAGTTTTTTACAATCGACTATATTATTTAAATTATTTATAAAAAAAAAACGATTACCCCGTCAGTCACGAATACTTCGATGCAAATATAGAACACCACAAATCCAATTGTGCAAATGAAGCATTTCACAACATATTTGAATCCATTATTGCAAATCGCGCTCATTCGCACCCAATTTAACCCAAGTTCTAAAACGAGGTTGAAGCCTGAGGTTGGAATATGCAAAAAGTAAGATTTTGGGATATTTTATCCAAAAAATAATCGCACAGGTCGAGGGGAAATAGGACCTCTGCTATCGATCTGTAGGCTGCGAGCTTACACTGGGCAAATTACTAATGATACCTGCTGAGAGGAGTAATGGGTTGGCGAAAAGTGTCGCTTTCGAAAGTTAAACAAATCTGTTATTTGTTTTGATCAATTTTGTTTCTTTCTAACCATCATATTTGCCCTGCTATGTGGAAAAGTTCTTTAAACACTGCTCCACATGGGGAACATGTAAACTCTTCCCACTTTATGAAAGCGAAAATTTGATGATTCCAATTTCATCCATTACCGAGAAAACTGGGGACAAGAAGTGATTCCCGAAAATGCGAGCGATATTTATTATGATCCTTCAACATTTATATAAATAAAAAAAAGATGAAACGATGAAAGCTGGCAATGAAATAGCATAGTCAAAGTTACATAAATCACACTGAGAGCATTTCTAATTAGAATCTGTTTTCTCTTTTCTTGCGAATATAGTGCAAGCTCTTATAAAATTTTAAAAAAAAGTCATATCACTATTAACAATTTTGAACAGTTAAGATATCAGTCAATATTATATAATCATTGAATTCCAGAGACGAAACTTCTGGACCTAAATACAGCGAATAATACTTTTAAAATATCAACAATGTCAAATTTGCAAATCTTTTCGAGTTTACATTGATTCGTAAGTATGCGGTATCCAACTTCAACTAAAAATAGCAATGAAAGATAAAATAGCGAAATAAAGATATTCCAGGAAGGGATTATTCCAACTGATTGGTTGCTCGGCTAAAAGAATCCAAAAATGTATGCATACACGTCGTTCATTGCCAGGCATAATTCAATTCGATTGTGTCTTGTTTCACATCGATTTTATTTTCAAATTCTGTTCCGCATTTTGAGTAATCATTTGTTTCATGGAGCAGGAAAATATTAGTTAACGAGTCCGAATTCGAATTTGGTCTTTTTTCATCAGCATGAATATTATGAGTGGATCTTCTTTAAAATATTAAGGGACTAACATCTAATCATGAAGATGAAAGGATATTTTTTCATTCGCGATTTGTAAATCTCGCCACATTTTATAACAAAGAATAAATGTGACGGCATTTCAGATTTTCATTCCTATCTATCTTTCAATATCCTGCCGTCGAATTCTAAAAGCAATTCTGCCCTACTTTTCAAAGTGCCGATTTTCGTATCATATTTGAGAAAACATTTTATAGACTGTTGCATGTCTCAATGTTCAGCAATGTTAACTCAGCTGTAGCTCATTTCAAAGACGTGGAACGGCTTGTGACTATTAGAAAATCGAATTTTGAAAGTTTTTAGCCCGATTTTCGAAGATTCGCTTCCTCATTCTAATGAACACGGGACAATATTTTCTGAGCCAATATTGGTGAGGGAAAATCCGAAATTTCGGGCCTAAAAATCAATCGATAATGCTTTCAAAATGGACCGCATTGGCCCTACTTCTTTTACTTGTGGCACTGAATTTCGCTACCTGGTTGATATTTGATGACATCCAGAAAGGTAAAGATACTTGAAGAATAAATTACATCTTCGAATCAAAATTATTGCATATTCATAAATAATTTTAGGAAGGTTAGAAGAACTCAAGCGACTTATCACACATGATAATTCAGTCAAAGGAGAAAATTCTGTCGATAACCCGGTAAATTTATCTAAAATTAAAAAAGGAACATTGACAATTTATGGCAAATAAAAAATACGCAAATGGTTTTATAATAGCGATATTTTAATCAGCTTGAAAAGAATCAAGATATTCAGAACCAGGGGTCCGTTTATTGTTTGCCTGTCAATGAAGAGTTTGTTGAGAAATATAAAAAGCAGGCTGTCGAAAGGAATAAATACGTGAATAAAGAAGTCGATCGAGACCTGTATAATATTTTAGCTCCCGAGGTTAGTATCATGAACTCATGCAAGTCACAAGTTTTAGAGGGCGTGATTTCTTTTTATTATTTATCCTTAACAAACGGAAAAATGAATAACATGTATCGAAATAGTCGCGTCCATTTTATTCTGATACATATTGTATACGTGCATTTACTTTTTAAATTAATGGCATCGTGATAACGACAACGACAATATAATTAGGCGATTTGCCCACGAATTCGAATAGGAAGAATTTTTGACGGTGGAAAATGGATGTGCGATCCGATCAACTTACCTGATGGATGTGTGTGAGTCATCATAACTAACCAGAAAATTATCGATTTATTCATAGTGATAATTCCAGGATCTTTTCTCTTGGAATCAAAGGTCAGCCGTCGTTCGATGAAGACATTCAACAATACACAAATATGAGGTGCAAGATCTATGGATATGATATGGTAAAAGCTTTCACAATAAAAATCCTTTAATTTTTATGTCCGAAAATTATTATTATTAGAGGCCAATTATTTTAGTACGCTGGTCGGATTTCATCCGAAACGTTCAAATCAATAAATGGATTTTCTCGAGCCGTCAAAATATCAAATGTGACGGACAAGGAGCAGAATACTTCGACAATACGTAACTTCATTAAATATTACAATTAAAGACATTTCTGAATCATCGATATTCAGAGGATCTAATGATTCTGGAGAAAGTTGAAAAACTGGAAATTTTGAAAATCGACATTGAAGGGGCGGAATATCAAGTGATGTCGCAATTTTTAGAGAAGAATATTGTTTGCCAGGTATACATAATTTTGAATTAAGGTATTATTTTAGTTTCTCTACTTTTAGATTCTAATCGAAGTTCATAATAGCGAACATGATAATATAAAGAAGTTATTAAGGGATATTGCTAGGTTTGGATTATTTTAGTTATTATTTAAAATGTGTAAATTTCAGATTTGATTATTTGCTGTTCAATTTCGAAATCAACCCCTTCGCCGTTTTCACTGCCACCGAATTCAGTTTCATTCACAAAAGTTGCATGGAGCGATACTTTGCCACTGAATTAGCTCGATATTTACCATAAGGGCTAAAAATTGTTTATGACGAATAAGCTAATTCATAGATCTGTTTAACTATAATTCATGCATAATTATTATGAAAATATATTTGTAGCAGATATACTCAATCGTAAATGAATTGGCCGTCGCCTGTGCCCTTCGCGAAAGGGGGAGGTGCGAAACGCACCGCGTTCTCATGCGTTACGGCTTTCATCATGAGGAGCACTTTTCATACAAAATTCCCGTTGTTTTTCAATTTTCTGTCGAAATTTCACTAATTACCTGTTAATTATCGATAATTTTAAAAGTTCTGTCGAAGAAACTCATTAAAAAATGTTTCAATTTCAATAAATCGTCTAGAAATCGCCAAAAACGAGATAAAAGCAAATGTTCACTTAACAATCGATAATCTAATCATAATTAGCGCTAATTGACATTAATTAGCGGATAGTTGTGAAATTTCGACGGAAAATTTAAAAAATAATATCTGACTCTTTAAATCAAAGACTAACGGGCATTCGGAAATGTCGCAATGTCACAACTTTTTGCTCACTTGCTTGAAAATCAATATCGTGCCGTCAATTTCTTTATTTTTTTTATTCATTTCCGCAATGTGTTTATTGATTTTTAATGTCTTTTCTTGCAAAAATCGTCATTTCCGATAATTCCTAAAATTTACAGCCCTGCAAATAAAAATTCGCGAAATGGAAAAATCTTTCATTCTGACTAAAAGTGTCAAATATCAAAATAATCAATTTTTATTTTCAAAAATTAACAAAGTCAATGTTTTTCAGTGAATTTAGGAAAAACGATATAGTAGAGGCAAAAAAAACTTGAAAAAACAATCGCCAGCCGAAGGTTGGCGTCTAAAATGACGGGCGAGCGAAGAGTTCTAGTTTCGTTTAAAATAATCTGATCTGATTAAGACGTTATTACTGCAGTTTTATTTGGAAATATTTTCAATGAGTGCCACATATATCTAAAGTAAACATTTATTTTAATTAATTCATAAATTTGCCACTTGCTACCTATGGTATCCTTTATCTTCTACTAGGTGAATGTCCCAAATATCTTCGTCATAGAATACTTGTGATTGATTCTTGCTCATAAACGCTAACATCCATCCAGAACTCGATTCAGGAACTGTCATTAGGAAAGAAGTGCAGACTTTCGAGCAAATATAGAAATCTGTTCCAAAATCTTTATTTGTGCTAATCATTGCAGTCACCTAAAATAAAAGTGTGATATATTTAAGTCAAAATTAAGATGCAATATATTGTAGTTCTTTTGATCTTGATATTTCAAGACTAAATAGAAACTAGCCGAGTCTCGATAGCTGTGAAATGCGCGTTCTAAAAGCTCGTTAGATCGATTTTACATTGATATTATGCTAATCTGTGGTAAAAACTATTTTTCTTATATAATGGATTATTTTGGATGCAAAAGTGGCAAATTAGACTTGAATTGAAATTGAATAAGGGGTAAAATCTTCTAGATGAATTGGTAACTATCGAAAATGAAGAATGAGGGAACTGTTGTTTATTTTTGTGGTTATTTTGAAATTGGTTTGGTTTGGAGCCTTTACGAAGCAAAGGTCGAATCGAGGGAGTGCGCGACCGAGGCTTGTTTTTAATAATGAGACTACCTTTTACTCGATTTTTTACCAAGATAAAACTAACGAAAATTAAAAAAATAGCATCTATGCTAATTAAGAAGACCAAATCGCGATAAAAATTATACGTTGCACACTGGGTCACTGTTACCTTTCGAACCATGCATAGTATGTGGGGGTTTCCTTGCTCAGGTACAAAGATCTAAGCTCGGACAGACGCATTTTACAATTTTATTAAAAAAGAAGAAAGACTAGGAAAGTTGGATTAGAATCTTATAAATTTATAATTTACTAACATTTTTGTGATTTTTATTGACGGTATCGGATACATTTTTCATGAATACATGGTCATCTCCAAATACCAGCACATTTGCAACTTTCTGAATGAAATTTGAAAGGATACTGACATTTACATACATAGTTCATAAATAAAACTATATTACCAATTTATTGATGAGAAAGTCTATAGCTGGAATTGTGAAACCCAATTTAGATGGACATGGATGATCAGTTCGTCTTATATGTACACACAAATGATCAGTCGAAGCATTTCTAAAATATCAATTAATAAATTATTGATCTTTCCAATTATTTTAGTTTACAGTTTCATATTTTTTATGGCCAATTGTCCCTTTTCGGTTGTGTTTTTGCTAAATTCGAAGTAAGGAATAAGTTCATCGATATATTCCTCGAAATAACGCGTATGCAACATGTATAGTTGGTCTAGATTGAGATGGCTCTCATTTCTCGATAGAAGTCGCCTAAATTTGGAATATGTTTCCCTCCTGTAAAAAGAAATTACTTTCTCGGGTCCTCATAAGTGCAACACGATGGTTGCCCTTTATAATATGCGAAGTCAATTGCATTGCTTATACCAGGAATAGGCACGTCATTCTGAATTGTCGTTGATTGGAGAGAAAGTCAATATCCATTCCGCAATTAGCAATCGAATTTGGAGCGAAACAGTGAATCGCGTAGAAGAAAAACGAGACGAATAATGTGTAACTTTTGAACATCGACACATTCTCTTTCAATCAATAATAGAATTTTTTTGTATATTTATATCTTCGGTTCGAGAGATTCCTCATCCAACATTACTTTTCGTCAATTTTTAAGATACGCTCCTTGAAAGATTCGAGTTTTCATAGAGGGGGTGATACCAAGGGTCTAATATTTTGTCCCTGGGGGTTTTCGACTACACTGATTACGAATGTCACGGTTTATAAACGCAATCTGACCACTTGTTCCGCCTGTTCTGGAACCCATGTTTCTAAAAATTTCGGAACCGTTCTTCTGCACCGAAAAAATACAATTTTGGTCACAATCTACTCGTCGGTATCTCCTCTACATTTTGATACCAAAATCACATCGAAACAACCATATACTGCTGTGAAAGATTGGTTTTTCGTCGAAGTGTAAAATTTCAAGTGCAAAATGTTCAAATTTTTTAAATTCCCATAATTGGAGTAAGAGAAAGTTGTTTATACCAGCAAGTAGTCTAAGACATCTAATTTCTAAAATGGCATGTTTTTGAATATCAATTTTTGCGGAAATGCGCATTTTTACGTCACGATTGCGCACTTTTCATAATGTCCTGGGTTTGCGTATAGGTAACGTTAGAAAAAATCGTCCTATCAGTATGTTGTGTAGATGGACATTCTGAACAGCTTTCGTTCAGGACCGACTTCGAACCCATTACCATATCAACTCCAGAAGTTTTTGAAGTTTAATAACCAATTATTGCAAAGTGTCGTTTGGATAGTAAATTTCAATAATTTATATCTTTGGCTATGCCAATCCGTTCTTCAAGCAGCTTTTTGCTATAAGCTTGATTAGCCCGTCAGATTTTGAGAGAAATACTTTCATAACTCTGCCTTCACATTGGGAATATCCCTTGTGCCCTCTAGGTATCACCCCAAACTCGCTTCTTACGAATAACATGTCTTATAAATTCGTACATCTGTGATCATAATCTTCTTCATTTTAGGAAATATTGATATTATCTTGCGAAATTGCGGTATATTATCGCCAGGACCACTACACTTTACGGCGCGAATGACATGCACTCTGTTGATGGTCCTCCCGATCCCATAACCTGCCATTATTCGAAATAGGTGATTACTCGTTTGACCGCAACATGGATAAAGTGAAAATGTCCTGCAAGAGTATTCGCTACATCATAAACAGAATATGCTTCTTTTAAAGAAATCCAACATGCGAAAGTTCTATATTCTTTAAGAAATCTAAGCATTTTGGATGATATCATATGCTTAAGAGTCTGTAATTTTCAAAGATTCTAAGGAAGGGGTCGGACTAAAGATTCGAGAATTACAGAGATCTTCTTTCAAATATTTAAGTTAGTATGCTGGTAAATTTGTTCTTCTACCTTATACGAATTTTTAATGAAAAAATTTCAGATCTCATACTCTGTTCGGACTTTTCAAACTATTTGCGAATGTTGAAATGTTGATAAATAGAAACATCTTACTTTGTAGTTTCAGTGAAATTAGATCGAATAACATTAGTGTCTATAGATAGAATAGATTGGTTGAATTTATTTGCAACAAATAGATAGATTATCAAGGATATAATTACCGATATTTTGAAAATCTCATAGATTCCCGTTTCTAAATCTCAATAATTGTTACAAGGATGTGTGTGCCTTACAAATTTATCTTTCTGAACCAAACCAAGTGCATTCGAAATTGATTTGACAGAATACACTAGGATTAGTCCAAAATGGTAAGTCTTACGTCATAGTTCACTTTTCTTGTTAGAAGTTTATGTTTGGAATTTCAAATATGTGAACCTACTTGTTTTCGGATTATCCTCATTACTTTTCATCTTTCCACGAAAACTTATGAAGGATTTTCTAAAATAAATAATATTTTCAATTTGTACTCAAAATATCCGTAGAAATATGATACTGGAATTATTAGGCTGACGAATAAGTTCTGCCACAAAGCTTCAAATTTATTTACTTTATTTTTGAAATGAATTATTCTAAAGTACCTCTAAGTATAGTCGTCCTTTCCCCACGTAGGATGAAATGGGCAGAGCTTGTTTAGGCAAACTGCAAAACAGATCTAGGGTGTACTTTCGTCAGACGAAAAAAATCTATGGGGGATAGGTTGCAGAGGGAAAATTTTGTATGGGGATGTAGGTCGCAAACTTAAACGTTTACGTTATTGATTGATTAAAGATATAACATATACAAGGAAGTGGGTCGCAAGGGGTTTCTGACGATCGTCCTCCCTAGATCTGTTGCAAATAGGAACATAAATGCAGAAAAGTGAACGGGACGAATGCGCTTCCCCATTTTCCTTCCTCTAATTTTCTTATCTAAAATTTTTTTGTCTAAACGTTGGCTATGGATAAGAATAATTGATCAGACCAGTTTACGGTGATATTGGAAGAAAAGTTATCAAAATTCAAAATGATAAAAAGAGAAAAGGTAAAAACTGTTCCCTACCAACTCCAATTTATAGGCAAGTAATTAGAAGTTCAAGATTGCAAAAATATCGAAGTTAAAAATATAGGTAGGGACCGCCAAGCCCCGCCCTTTTGCCTCGGTTCAATATTGTCCATAGTTGATAGCCCTTTCGATTATCGCCAATTTTCTTATTTTATTTGTTTTTAATAATTGATCGGTGCCTACTACACAATTCGATACCGCTCTTTCACGTGGTGATATAGATTTATTGATTTGAGCGCGAAAAAAGTCCGCAAATAAGCATCAAATTATGACAATGCTAATATTTCGAGTTATAAAAAAGGTACATTTAATTTTTTTGATGAATCGGTACATCTAGTTGAAATGTACAACATATATAAAAACTAGAAAAATCCTACGTAGAGCAAATTTTCTCGAAGCAATAATAGATGCTCGTCTTTGCAGTACTGTATCTTGACAAAGGATCACTAAAATCGCCTAAAAACTTGACTAAAATAAAATTTGATACTCCCTAATTATGTTATTCAAAAGAAAAAAACTAAATTTTATCAAAAAATATTTTTAAAATTAATTTCAAAATGACCATTTTTTTGTCTTTACTAAATTTGATCACTCTGGCATATTTTGAAAGGCACATATGAGACGTTATTCGTAAAAATCGAGTTTTCTATAAAGGGGAGTGGTACCCAAGAAGTTGACCCTCAAATTTCGAGCTGATTTTTCGTCCCTGGGGGTTTTCGACTACGCTGATTACGAATCTGACGGTTAAAATCCGATCCGACCACTTGTTCCGCATGTTCCGGGAGGTCCGCATCTGGTAGTTCCATAAAATTCTATTTTCGTTATTCTGCATGGGAAAAATTAAAATTTGATATCAAAATGCTCGCAGAGACCAGCTGAACATGATTCTGGAAAGATTTCGTCGAAATGACACCGAATAAGGAAGTTATGATGAACATAGTGAAACATATGGAAAATGTCATATTAAGTTTTCGCTTCTTTTAATTTTTAATTCTTTAAAAACCCCAGGTTCCGTGAGTTATTTATACTGGGAAGTAGCCCAGGTCTTCTAGTTTCTGGAACACTTGACCGTTTTCCTATAGACTGCCCGCTAGAGAAGAAATGCCACTTCTTCGAAGAGTTGTCATGACTCATTTTCGCCTAAGTTGATCTAACAAATTCATAGCTCTCTGTGTGTGCACATTCTAGAATAAGTTCTGGATACAATTTGTTCAATTTGAAGAGCTCTACAAGATTTTATTGAAAATTCCAACTTTAACTCACATTACCCTTGTAAACACAGTACGGGTATATAGAGTAACTTAGGCTAATTTCTTCCGCCAAAATTAATTTCTAAAAATTTTCTTTATATTTAGAATTTATTCTCCTACTCAATATCTACAAAATAAAAAAATAATCATGAAATTTGGTGTGAAATATAGGAAGCTATGAATTTTTGAAGTTTACTGTCCTAAAGGCACTTTGCAATAGTTGGTTACTGAACTTCAAAAAATTCTAGAGCTCAAATAAATGTGAATTCAAGGTCAGCCCTAGAATAAAGTTGCTCACCATGTCCATCTACGCAACATACTGGAAGGACGAATTTTTCCAACATCATTTACGCGTAAACGTAGTACGAGTTGAAAAGTCCGCAATCAAGACGCGAAAAGTGTGCATTTCTGCAGAAATTGGTATTCAAAAAAATTCTTATTTTATTGCCTAATAATCTAGGGATTAGATTCTGTTCAATAAAAAAATAATTACCGAATTTGGTTTAGAATTATGGAAGTTATGAATTTTTAAAAATTTGTGCTAAAAAAGCATTATGCTGAATTTGGCCGTCGCACTTCAAAAAATTCTGGAGCTTATACGAATGTGAATTCGAGGTCAGTCCTGGAACAAAGTTGTTTACCATGCTCATCTACACAACATACTGGAAGGACAGATTTTTCCAACGCCATTTACGCGTAAAAGCAGTACGGATAGAAAAGTCCGCAATCGAGACGCGAAAAGTGCGCATTTCTGCAGAAATTGGTATTAAAAAAATTATCTCTTGCTGCATGATAATCTAGAGACTAGATGCTGTTGAATAAAAAAAGAATTATCGAATTTAGTTCAGAAATAAGGAAGATATGATTTTTTGAACATTTTTTTCGATATCAAAAATCTGCTTCTCCAAAAACAGGTGGTTTTATGGGTGTGGGTAATTTGTTTCGATTAAAGAGCTATACCAGACAAAATCATAAGGTAAGGAGAGTACTATGCAAAAAACCGTACTCAATTTGGATGAAAAATAAAAAAGAAAAGTATTCAAAAAGTAAAATAGGGAGATAAACTTGAAACGCCCTATACATGAGCGAGCCCAGTGTCTCCAGAGATGGTTGTATTGACCTATAGACTTCAGAAATAGTAAGACATGATAGAATAGTTCATTTTGATAGGCGATTCAGGGGTCTATGACGTACTTCTGAAATCACACCTCTCTAAAACCTTTATTTCTTTCAGATACTATGAACTTCCTATAGTTAACTAGGGGATCTTGTTGAAGACAAGTGGAAATTCAGTACCTAGGGAAATCATATATGAAATTGAAGGGAATTAAATGTAGAAGATAATTAGCCTAATTAGCATATCGATTTATCACTTTTTGAGTCATTCAGCGTGGGTGAAAGTCCTATTTTGCAGTCATATGTCGGTTTGGGCCAGTCGTAGTCCCATAACCCAACTAGACATATCCGAACGTGGTGATTGTGGCATGATATTAGGAGTACTGATATCACGGGTGAAATATATGCCATAATCGAGGGGCTATTTGCCTATTTAAAGCGATCACCGGCACTTGATTGACGGTCATAGTGGAAACTTAATGAGTTTTAATCCCATAAACAGCATGTGGTTGTTTTCATCAAAAAATATTCTATAACCTGATAAATCTAAGTAACATCAAGATTAAATTAAATCATAGTTTTATTTGCGCCAATTATTAAACGCCATGGAACGTTGAAACGCTAAAAAACGGCAGCTTTGGGGCAATTGGCGAGGCCCTACGGCCTATTCAAACTACGGCCTTTTCAACTAATTACTTTGAAAACTTTTACCCCTACGGCCTTTTCGAACTACGGCTTTTTCAAGTCTACGGCCTTTTCGAACTACGGCCTTTTCAAGTCTACGGCCCTACGGCCTATTTTAAGAGCCGTAAAATATATGCCATAATCGATGGGCTATTTACCTATTTAAAGCGATCACCGGGACTTGATTGGCGGTCATATTAAAAAATTCAGCATTTTAACCCCATAAGCAGCATGTGATTGTCTTCGTCAAAAAATATTCTATAACCCGATAAATCTAAGTAACATCACGATTAAATTAAATCATACATTTTATTTGCGCCAAGTATCAAACGCCGTGGAACGTTAAAACACTAAAAACAGTAGCTTTGGGGCAATTGGCGAGGCCCTACGGTCTATTATAAGAGCCACCTACAATATTGTACGTAAATTTCTATTTTTCCCCAACAATCCATGCTCTTTGGCATTTTTGCACTATCTTTAACCGTAACTTGCGATAGGAAGATCGGATCCGAAAAATATTTACACCACTCGACTCAGCTCATCGAGCTGGTGCTTCTGATATAGGTTTTGGGGCGTCTGGACGACTCTGGATAATTCTATCCCCTCAGGATACTTTCCAAACAGCGTACACAATCCCAGAATCATGATTTTCAGGCAGAATGTAGTCAGATACCACCAAAAAACGACATTTTTGCCGCTGATCACCTTCTGGCTGAACCACTCAAAGACTCTTAAATTTCTTGTTTACCAAAAATAAATAAGAAATCTTCTACAAGTGAAAATATTTATTTATATAAAAACAAGGTACTTCAGGATAAAACAGCTCAAGTCTAAAATAATAAAAACTCGATCCCCTCTCAAAACCACTTAACCTAGAACCATTGATGATAAAAGGGCAACAGAAGATAAAATGATAAAAGAAAGATAAATTAGGGAAAGAAGGAGGGATAAAACATGAAATAATAAAACACTAGGCTACTGACTTTGTATTTTAGAAATCATCAAAAATCCAGGATTTTTGGAAAGTTCACTCAGCTTTAATAAAATGTAAAACTGAAAGAACTTTCCAATACCCCTAAAAACGGCATATTATCTGAAAGAATGTAAAATTCTCCATAAGGAAATAGAATTTTTCTCAGATAATATGCGCTTCATAAATATTTCTCCTACGTTTTTCCACATATCACATCCGAATGACAGCCGTAGATAAAAAAAATCAATTGATGAAAAGAAAAACTCAAAGTCATTGTTTATCTCAAAAAGAACCGTAAAAATCTAGATATAGATATTATAGGGGACTTAGGGGGGTTGGGCTGAAATTGACTGGAGCAGGAATGAATGAGGTGGTATAGACTAATGGATAATTTAAATTCCTCGGAAGTAGACCTCATTCATTACTGTTTTACAAGTACTGAAAAAGCACGGATTTTTGGGAAAGTTCATTTTGTCCACACACTAGTTTCTGTTAAATTTTTTTTATAATGAAGGTAAACTTTCAAAATTTGACGTGTAAAAACTGAGTGAACTTTCCAAAAATTCCGGTAAAAAGATAAATTAATTTGAAAGATAGAAAGAGCATATTATAGGCGCGCGGATTCACAATCAAACAGGAACGGGAACAAGGAAACAGTGAACTGCAGGACTAGAAATGTTTGAACACGCATAACGAGATAGTGGGTCTTTTCGAGAGAGCATAAGAGAACATGCTCTTTTCTCTCAAAAAGACATACTATCTCGTTATGCGTGTACACGCGCACGCGTGTCTAAACATTTCCAGTCCTAGTGAGCTGATGGACCGGTTTGGGAAAAGATAGAGGAATTGAAAAGTACATTTTGAAATTCGAATACAGGAATTTCAATGCACGATTCTGCATCAGAAATGGGAAGAGTCAAAGGCTGACGGAGTTAAAATAACATTTTTAAAAAGTGAAATCAGCATGGAAAAATTTGAAGTTAATCTCACTTTTCACTTTTCATTTTAACTCCAGATAAAATTTAGAGGAGAGTTGAACAGAACAAGAAAAATAAAGGGAAAATGGAATGGTGACAGAACTCACTGCACGTTTTCCTGCTGAGGCTGGCGATGTTGACCGTCCATCTGAATATTATTAGTTCGTTGTTTTAAATTTCAAGTAAAATAAAATAAATTCGGGGCTTAAAAAAGAGTAATAACTCCTAAAATATATAGAAGCTAATTTGCAATTTTAACTTCACCCACTTTCAAGAAAAGAATCATTAAAATATGAGGTAGAGTTTAACGTGAGAGCTTAAGGTTGAAGCGAACTTCATACATGATGACATGATGGAAGGTGGATAATTGCAATTTGCAAATATGCATGAATTTAAAATGAATCAAGTTTACAAAGATAATTGTAATTAATAATTCGAAATTTTATGAATATGATACCTGCTGTGGCTCTTGCATGGGGGCACTGAACGGGTCGACATCTCCGCCTTCGTTGTCCGTGGGCGCAGGCATGAAGAACCCGAACGTGGGCGGCACCATCGTGGGTGGCTCGATCGATGCAGGTGTGGGGACGGAGCCGCTCCCTGATGATGCTGACTGCTTCTGCAGGGGATTGAAATAGCGCGAGCCTGAAAAATGAATTTTCTCCACTTTTTTTGCACAACTTTAATGAAATCTCCGAATTTCAGTGGATACCGAATAATGATAAATTCGGACTTTTTTTTTTCTTTAAATTTACTGTTTTATTTCAGAAGAACGAATTTATCGTATAAATTGAAAGAGGACTAGAATTTTTGATTTTTTTTTTTTTGGAAGAAGTTCGATTCTTCTATTCTTGTTAAAGATCAATTTTGAATGAAAAAATGATATAGAATTTCATTGATTATGAAAGGGAGAAATTGTGATCTTCCTCCTATTGTTTTGTCAAAAAAAAAAAGGGTTGTCTACCTCCACTAATTCTAGCAGCAGAGAGGCTCCCACCGACGGAGCTGTTTGGAGTGGGACCATTTGCTTGCGCGGCAGCATTCAGTGCATTGCCAGAGGGAAGGGCCGTGGGCGGTGGGCCCGTCACTGCGTCCTCCTCGACGCCTTCACCCACATAGCGTTTCTGTAAAATACAGAAGTTTGTAAAGCTTTCTTTTACATTACATTTTGAATTATTCGAATTTAGATAGGGAAAATTGTAAAACCTGGTTAGGAAAATGTTAACCAAAAGAAAATATGCAATCCGTTCCTATAAACAGACAAGTTTTTTAGGAAAAAATTAGATTGAAAGTGGCAAAAGATTAGAATTTGCATTCAAAAATTAGGTTTTGGTGAAAAATAAATATACGATTTAAATTTTACCTTGACAGGATCCCAGACGATAGTCTTCTTCGTATCCTCAGGCAGCCGCATCGGATTTGGACCGGGAATCGTGTTCACAATCGACTTCTTGATCTTGCTGAAGAAGCCCTCAGAGCCAGACGAACTGTTCTGAAAACACACAACAATTAGTTCCGCAAGTTCAAATAATTCACAAGCCATATATTTAAAGTGAGAAGCACTGCAGAGAAAAGAATGCACAATTGTGAATTTTCATTTCAAGAGGAAAAAAGTCAAGGATAACTTGGATTTTGCTTAGTTGGAAGAATGATGAAATTCGCCTTTCACACTACTTCTCCTATCTCTAACCATAATTTTCATCATTTCTAAGCAACTAATAGAAACACAGAAAAAGGTTTAAAATTCGAAACATTTTGTGTATCCAACTTTGAACCAAATTTCATCAAATCCAAATAAAATCGCATGACGATATTTTATAAGAATTATAATATTTGCCTTGAGAGTTCCCGGCTGTTCTGTGCCCGGTTTTGACGGATTCAAATTGGGCTTCTGCGGAGGGAGTTGCATGGTATTCAGCGGGGCGGAAGTGGCCGACGGGTAGGTGCGCGCTTTGGAGGTTGCAGGTGCGAGGGACGGGGGAACGTAGGGCTGCGGAGGCATTGAGGGGAGTGGGTTTGATGGAACCTAAAAATAACTGTTATTCATTTCACTAAAAAAAATTTATCACAAATTTGTCATTTTCCTTTATTTATCGATTTTTGTACGTTTCTTTATCTAATTTCAAAAGAACCCTTATCCTTGGGATTTTGAAAAGTGATA
Organism: Diploscapter coronatus; assembly: GCA_964036155.1. Classification (NCBI taxonomy): domain Eukaryota; kingdom Metazoa; phylum Nematoda; class Chromadorea; order Rhabditida; family Rhabditidae; genus Diploscapter; species Diploscapter coronatus. Next base: position 78,904,021 of record OZ038423.1, on the reverse strand, counting down.
ATTTGTCCAGTTTATTTTGTTTTTTCATATCGTTGACTTTATATTTGATTTTAAAGAAGAAAGCCATACCGGTTTCCTCTCGGGCGAGCTCTCGACAGTCGAACTTCCGGATGTCTGCTCCGAGGCAGTTTCCGTGGTCTCCGAAGTGCTGTTGCCAGTCGAATCCCCGTAGTTCTGCTGGTAGTACATCAGCTGGGAATTGTCCCGCTCTTGTTGATTGTGATGATGATAGATTTGAGGCTGAAATAATCACAGGTAAACTCAATTTATTTATGCAAATTAAATAGAGATGATAAAAATATGTACTATCAAATCTTTAACTATCCATTGATTGATCAATTAATGAAAAGTAGCTATTTTTAGGCGATACATTCCAAAAATTCACTAATCGCATTAGAAAAATGCGAAATTTCAAAATTCAAAAATCCTAAAATCTTAGAACCTGTATATCAGGAGGAGAACTCGGCAGCGATTTGTAGTCATCGTCACTCGGTGACACTGCGGACTGTCTGTTGATGGCAATCGACTCAGAGGGCCGACGCTGCTGCTGCTGGTGATTTTCATGATGTTGCTCTTGGTGCCTGTCGTTTTGGGTTCCACTGAAAAACTCATTTATATCATTTAATAAAGTCTGAAAGTTGAGTTTTTTAAAAAATATTTTATCAACCTATCAACTTTCTTTTAAAATGTATGAACCAGGAATAAGTGAAAGTTTGATTTCGGTCCCAGGAAAACAATTAAACCGAACTTACGGTTTCGATTTCGGATTTTTAAAAGTTTAACTTTCAACACCTCTGGTATCAACGTTCAAAGAAGCTGAGATTAGGGTTGATTAATTATTTTTATTTTGCACCTGCTCGCCACAGACTCTCTCCTCTCCTCCGTCTGATTCTGTCCTTGTCCCATAAGCAAGGGCTCCTGATGCTTCGCATGCCAGTCTTCAGCTTCTGCTGATAGGGAGTGCGATCTAAAAAAACTGGTCTTTCATATTTTTTATTTCAAATTCCTTCCCTTATATTTTATTTTTCATAATTTTCTTCTCCATCTCCAAATAACCGTTTTTAAAGTATTCAAACATTTTGGCAAGAATAATTCGTAATTTCGTAATCAAGAAAATATATACAAACCTATTGACATGTCTGTTCTCCTGATTTGCTTGCGCATTCTCCACATTCACATTCTGTTCCTGTCCTCCCTGCTCTTGTTCATTTCCCAGATTCCCTCCTTCGTTGACTGTTTGTTGTTGTTGTGGTTGAACGGTGGCAGCCATGCCCCTGAGCATCTCGATCCATGCAGTGTCTTGAGGCTCTGCCGCAGCAGAGAAACGAATCTGGTCGGCCAAATCGCACAGCGAATAGAGCTCTGCGGCAGAGAGTTGCTGGTAGTAGGACCAAATCGAACGAGCCACGTCCAGGCAGTATCTGGAGAATAGAAGATAAAAATGGGCAAGGGTAGAGAAGTTAATCAAAATTTCACATTAGCTCTACTCCATTTCAAGAAAGGCAAAGAATAAAAGACAAACTAACAAACTTATCCGTATAAAATTAAAAAAATCAGGGAGAACTTCAACTCATCTTAAAATTGCCAAGGAATGGAGTTAAAATAGTTAAGCAAGAGATCAAATTTTCAAATGAGTAAAAAGAACATTCGGCGATAAAAAATATTATAAAAATCGCTCTTACTTGAAGGCATCCGAGGTGAATCCTCCGTAGTCAGCAAGCAGTCTTGCATATTCAATCCTCCTCCTCTGATACTCGATGGAGTGACCGAGCGAAGACACGACGTTGCCACCAGCCAGTTTGACTGCGTAGTCGAAGATCTCCGTCGCGTGCAGATCGCTTAGCGAGAAACTGCAAAAATTTCAATGTAATCAGGAAAAAGTTATTATTTTTAAAAATACCTTCAAATTTCTATCTGCTTTTCATTTTTTTTTATAAATGAGTACCAGCAAAGTTTAGAGAGGAAATACCATTTGAGTTTGGAGATATAATTTTGAAAACTAGGTAAAAAATACCCGAATCTACAGGCTGTCGAGTCGATCTCGTCATCCGGCAGCGTGGCGTGAATCAGCTGAATGTGCTTGCGGACGTCGGCGTCTTCTTCTCTGAAGAAAATCAATAAATCGATACAAATTTTGGATCATCTTATAACTTTTAAAATGGACAAATTGAAAAATTTCGCTTCTATAGAATTCACGAAATTAAGATAGCGAAAAAGGTTGCAAATAAAGAATGTCAATGTTAGACTTTTCAAGAACTCGAGAATGAAATGTTTGATATGAAGTAAAAATAGCATACTCATTCTGAACAGGCCTGAAGGGATCGATCCCAGCTAAGAGGGCGACGGCGAGAAAACAGAAATCCGCTGCGGAGTGGTATTCGCGCTTCGCCAGCACTCGACCCAAATGATACACAGTGTTCATCGCGGTGGGGGTCGCGAGATTAGCCTGAAAAAATATATATTTGAAATTTTCATACGAAACTTCTCACTCTGATTTTTGCATCGTTTTTTTTTTTTTAATTTGCAAAAAATAAAAGAATATGTCCATCTTGGAGTAGAAAAGTTGAATAAAATTGACTTCAAAATGATATTTGTAGAAATATTATTTCATAATTTCCTTGTGAAATGCCAAAATTCAATTGTTTTTAAATTAAAAAGAAAGAAAAAACCAACCAAAACAATAGCGGCATGCGTCCTCCAGCTCCCGGTGTCATCAACAGGTGGATTCGACAGAACGGGAGCAGGCTGATCAGAGGCAACAGCGAGCAGAGTGGTGACTGGGTTGGCCGCGGGCCGCAACTGCAAGAAGCGCTCCTCGATCTGAGCGATCTTGCGAGGATCTCCTGCGAACAGACGACGGGCCACGATCTGCAACAAGTTCAATCATTAAATTCTTTCATTTGCTATTTTTGTTCTAAATTTTTAATGAAATGGTTATTAAAAAAGTTTTTAATCATCGTTCATTCAAATTCTGCAAAATTACATCATCTTCTCTTCTGAGAAGCTAAAAATGGGTGATTTTGAGAAAATCTAAAAATTTAATTAAAAAGGCGAACCATGGCATCCGCATAGAGCCCGTCCCGCATCGCCGATTCGACAGCTTCGTCCACGTGACCGCCGAGCAGGAACTGCGTGTAACGATCGAACGCTCGCGGGTCGACTACGGGAAGACGGAGTTCTGCAAAATGTTCATTTTTTTAATTACCATAAAAATAGGAAAGGATAAATTTCCTCAGATTTGGCTAGATTTTTTTCTTCCTATAAATTATAGTTCATTTTTTAATAAGCAAAAAATGCCCACCACTTTGCGTAGTGGAAGCGGCCGGTGAGGTGGTGTCTTTTTGCTGGTGGTGATGCGGAGCGGGGACTTCCTTGTGGAAATGATGTGCCTGCGGCAGATTGCGATGCTGCGCCTGAGACTCGCCCGCGGCCACGAGGAGTCGAGCCAGATCCGGTCCGGTCACTCGGCCCTTAAAATCGTAAATTCAGTTATTTTGCTATTTTTCAAAGATCAACTTCTAATTTATCACGACTATCAAAGAGAAAGTAGGATAGTTTAAATAGAGTTACCCTCCCTAATGCTAAACACTAGACTTTAGAACATAGGTTTTTTCGTTTCAAAAGAAAAATTGATCATATGCGAAATTTGGAATATTTTACAAGATAAGGGAGGATATTTTTCAGTATTTAGAAAAAATCTCAAAGATAAAATATACCTGTTGTTGAACGACCATCTCTAGTAGCTGCCACACAAGCAGCGTGTCGATGACATCATTATCGAATGGATTCTCCGCCGCGACTTCCGAGTGTCGGATGCGCTCCATCTGCCTCTGAATGTAGAGACGCACCGAGTGCGTGGGCGTAATGCCTGGCAGGAGGGGACCTGAAAATCGAAGCTCGCTATTTTTCGTTGTAAAATTTTCAAGTTTTCCACAAAAGTTCTAATTCGATATTATGAAAATTATGAGTTTTTTTTCTTTTATATAAATAAAAACCGATTGCGTAGTGTTTCATTTCAATTCCTGTAAAATGCTGAATGAAGTAAATAATAGGACATTTAAGAAGATTCGAAAATTTTGAATAAAATGTCACCTTTGAAGACCTGTATGGCATCGATGAGTCGCTCGGTGTGCGCGTCCTTGAGCTTCGACTTGACGTCGCTGATCTGGATGGTCGAAATCGAGACGTCCGGGTGGACGGTCACAAGTCGGCCGCCAGCGCCGAACGTCACAAACGCATGCGGCGTGCGGAATTTGAGGGGAGCTGAACATTTGCACTTTTTTCCAAAAAAGTATTTTTTAATAAGAAAATTTGTCTATTTGTTTTACTTCAAACGATAAAATAAAAAAATTTTCGAAGAAAACCTATGCAAGAACTTCATTTTTTCATATTTTCAAAATTGGAGATAAAAATAAAGAAAAAATACCCCTCTGATCGATGCTTGCCACGTCCGAAGCCCTGTCCTCATCTCTGTCGTAGAGAGAGGCTCGGTCGCTCATTCTGAAATGTTTCAATTTTAATTTTTGAAAATAATAAAAATCTAGTGCCCCAATACTACCACAATATGTGCATTCATTCACTGGGAACAGAACAACATTTAAAAATAGAGAAAAGTAGAGGTTTTCAATGTTCAATTTTTTTTTTGAAATTTCATTTTATGCGTGTCTGAAAGAATAGAAACTGAATTTCCCAATAATTAATTTCGACGAAGTACATCTTTGTCCTTTTCTGCAGATCGATCGACGTTGAATCATTCTGGGATCCTGATTTTGACGACACTACGAAGGAAGATTCACAAACAACGAAGAAAGACAGGAAAGAGACCCGTTGGACGTGTTGAAGAGACCCTTTTTAACGGCAGACGTAAAAGAGCCAATAAGACGACGTCCGCGTCGCTTCAGAATCCCGATGGGCTTGCCGTCGTGGTCAGACACGTCATCGGCAAACGATACGGTAGGTGAATGGGGAGCCAGGTTATTCCTGTTATTTCGGGTTTTTAGGAAAAAGGAGATGATAGATAAAAAAAAGATACCAAAATCCCAACATGTGTATAATAATTATGACGAGACAAGAGGGTTTGTGAGTTTGGACTTTTGGAAAATTCACTCGATTTGGAGGAGCTAACTTGGATTTATAAACAAAAAGCGGGTGAATTTTCCAAAATAGAATCCCTAACCTAACATAGTAAAGATAGCCAGGTACAACAGAGAAGAAATCACGAACTAAACTAGGTGAAGCCTCGAGGAACTAGCCTTACAATTATAACGCCCTATGCTCAAACATATCAATGTGTTATTCATCTGTTACTTACACATCATTATATGCTCGATAATGCTTCACATTTGTCCGATTGGTCGAGGAATATGGCTCATCTCTATCAAACAAATATCTTGAGTTTTGAAAGGGGGATAAAATTGTGGAATTAGTCTGAGGATAAGAGATGTTATGCATAATTTTCAAATTAAAATGCAAAGTTCTGAATTCAGGATTTTAAAAGGATGAAGGGAAAAGCGATTTTTGAAAAATGAATAAAAATTTGGAGTTACCATGTTATAGGTTATTTTTGCATAAAAGGATGTGGATTGATGAATTATGGATTTTAAAGGAAATTAAAGAAAAAAAAATTAAATCTCACCCGTCAATACTATCCCTTTCGTCGCTGAAGAGTTGACTTTGACTGGCCTGATAGGCCTTCTGCGACTGAGCCAGACGCTTCGACTCGTGCTCGTCTTTCATCGATTTGCAGATCTGAAAATGCAGCATTTTAAAATTTGATCCCATTAAAAACTAGATCTTTTATTTTAGTCAAGAATTTGACGGTTAGCAGGTTAAACATGAATTTTCAAATGATTCAAATTAAAAATCAATAATTTTATAGTTATCATTGAACGTTATGTGAATTTGAGTTCTAAAAGAATTCAAACCTTCCACAGCGCAACATCCTCGGTGTCCCCATCACAGATGAACTTGTAGAACTCCCTGTTGAACTTCTTGTGGAAGTCATTCACATTGCTGTAGAGCTTCTTGTAGACTGCAGCGTAGAAGAGATAGGCCGCTTTCTCGATCGGCTTCAGACGATGGTATTCGGCTGGGGGTGGGGAGTGGTACAAGATGGAGTTGGCACGGTTCTGGAAAATGAAAAGCGATTTTTTGCTGAAAAGATTGATATTCAAAGGACTCCAAAAATAAATTGTGATTTTGAGGAGAAAAAAATTGAATTAGAACAATATTGATATTCAGGTATTTTTAAAGGGAAAAATATCAATTTTAATAAAAGTTTCCAAGAAAACTACTTCAAGAGTTTACAGAAGAATAATAATTTAAAAATAGTCAATAGGAGAACGCCTACAGTATCCAAATGAATAGACCCGAGATAGTAGAGCACGGCAGGTTCAACAAACAGCGCACTGCCTGGGGGTGGGAGGCTGCCCTGGACTGGCAGCGGATAGGCAGACATCGGACCGCGCGGGTTGTAGCGCATTTGGGCCTGGAAATTTGACAAACTATTTCTCCAAAAGCTCATCCGTATTTGTATCGTCTTTGTTGTATTATATAAACGGTGCTCAATTTACCCATTAACCATTGAACAAATTTCATTATTAATAAATAATTTTGATAAGTAAAGAAGTGATATTTACCAAGTGTATGTGAGATAAATGGGCAAAGTTTTCAGAAAAAATCAGACAAATATCGATCTTCAAGAACTTGATAGTTTACCTGTTGCTGCTGCTGCATGATATTGTACTTTCTGAGTTCCTCCTCAGACTCGCCCCTCTCCTCGCTTTCACTCTCGTCCTCGTCGCTCATCGAGCCGCTCTCGTCACTCAGTTCCTCTTCATCGTCCCTCTGCGCAAAGGCATCAAAAGTGTTCATCTGACCGCCGGCTCGAAGGAATCTGAAAAAATTCGATTTTTATGATCTTCATAATTTTTATTTCAAAAGAAAATAAAATTTTGATAAATAAAAATATGCAAAAGTCGCTTTTAGAGAAGGCTCGGAATGTTTTAGAAAATGAACCTCTCATGAGCCCTTGGATCGTAGGTAGACTGGGGCCTTCTCATGTCGACTGCACCCGGCTGACGATAGTCCAAATACGGATCTCCGATCGAGGAGTAGCGACCCATCATGTGCTGGGGGTAGTAGCTGGAAATTCAGGAATTGAACAATTTTTATACGATTTTCAATGAAAAGATACCAAATTTCAAAGTTGTAGAGTTTAAGAAAAAAATTTACCCAGGAAACTGGTGAGCGAAAGGCTGTTGCATGTACGGATTGAATGGTGCATGGGAGCCGGGAGCCATTTGACCGTGCATTCGATAGACGCCTTCCGACGTGCCCAACTCCGAACGAGCTCTGCTCGCAGGACGGTTGCGATTTAGACGAGATCTGAAAAGTGAATCTTTTTATTTCCCAGGAAAAGGAAATAAATAAAGGATAGCATTTCAAAGAAAAATATTCGAAGGAAAGGTAAGAAAACCCCTAGAATTTGTATTTTTAAAAATATTTTTGAAAAGTTAGAAAATCAAACCTTCTAGCCGCATCCACGAAGTCCTCACCATATCCGGATTGATCTTTGGGCAAATCCACAGAGTGCTCCAAAGTCGGGTCGATTCCTGTGGAGTAGGCCGCAGGGACGCTCACTCAAACAAACAAACATGTTTTCTTGAAAATTTGAAAGAAAATCCGATTTAAAAAAAAACTGCGAAGAGAGATCAATAATGCGTTCTCTAAACAATTTTATCAACAAGCCTGCAGAAAAACGACTAAAACTGCAGTGTAGTAGCCAAAATTGGAAGAGATTCCAATGCAGTGCATGGCAAATTTCAGAAAAAAAAACGTTGGCAAAACTGTTCACCAAATTGCGTTCTTTCTAATTCTCCAATTTTTTCGACTCACTTCTATCCATCATCATGCTGCCGTCCATGGACATGTTCGTTGGCACCGAGCTCTTGCCTCCGAGCACCGAATTGCGGTTGCTGGAAATCGACAATTTTTGTAATTATTTTGAACTTTTTATTTTGTATCAAACAGAAACTGAGAAATAGCCAGCTCATAAAACTGCTCCATTGCTAAAAATCAATACAAATTTGGCAATGAAGCGCATTCACACAGATCGACTATGTTTTTTGAAAGAAAAACCTTGTCATGCAACTGTCTGAGCCCCACGGCATCATCGATCTCGATCTCATGCCCCTCGTGGCGAATGTGTTAGCGAAGTTAGGGTAGATTAAAGAGCCGTTACTAAAAAAGTCCTTTTTCCGAGGAATATTTTAAAAATTATTCTTTTCAAGACAGGCTTCTTGTAAAATCCATCGAATTTGTTTGAAAAGTTCTGTTAGAAAAAACTAGTGATTTTACAAGAATCCTGGAAAATGATCCTTGAAAAATGACTTTTCAGTAGTGTACCCAGCTAGATTGTAGTAAGTTTGGTGAGAGATGTTTGGTGGGAAGAGTTGGAGCAGGAAGGAGTGTTGTTGACGTGACTGCTTCTGCTGACGACGTCTTGATGGAGTCAGAAGTCGAGGCATCGTGCCGAACACGTGCAATGAGCTGCGCTGCCGCCTCTGCTTCTTCTCTGCAGCTGTCCCCATTGCAGCCGATCAGCTCGAAGCAGAAAGCAATAATGAGCAGAACAAACAAGACAAAACACGAAAATACAAAAGAAAAGATGCTAATTTTGGAGATGAAGAAACAATAGAAAGTTTGGAGAAAACGGGCAAAAGAGAGTGAAAAGAGGAATATCGATTTTGAAGGGGAAAATGATAACATGATAAATGGGAAAATGGGCAATGAGTAACGAAAAATAGGTAAGTGAAACTTTAAAAAGTGAACAATGAGAAAAAGGAAAACGAGAAATGAACACACGAAAATGTGTAAATAAATCTCATTTCATTTTCTAGGGCGTACTGTAGGGCTCAGACATTTGGCATGCAGGGTTAACTTTATGTTATTTAAAAATTCCGGACCTAATATTCTGCATGAGAGGGTTGGTGACTGGAGTCTTGACGGATCGGAACTGTGCCTGTGGGTTGTCGTTGCGATAGCCCGAAATTCGGTTGAGAATATGTGCGCGCTCCTGCATGATGTTCTTGTACCGATCGTGCACACTCCGTCTCTCTGAGCCATTCCGAACGATCAAGGAATCCGTCGTGGTAGAGTCACTGAAAATTTGATTTTGAAAAAAAAAAAAAAACGAAAAATAGATGTTTCCAGATTTTTCTGTTTTCTTGCCCCAAAATTTGGAAATCGTGCAGAGTAATTTTTATATGGAAATCGTATAGAAAAATCGGACTTTATTGAAAAGAAAAATGTTCAAGCCCACCTCTCATTGCCTTTTTGCTGTCTATGCTCCGAATTTTTTGAACTGCCCTGTTTTTCCCGTTTCTGAACGTGCTCCCTCTGACTCGCGGTGCTTCGACTTGATTCTGTCGAGGCTTTTCTGGATGTCTTTTCGTGAGATCTGAAAATAAAATCGACTTTTTAAAATAAGAACAAATTCCAACCCCGCTCTCTGCCTTGGGTTTTGGTGTTGTTGAACTTGTTGTGGACCCGTAACGATCGGAGAGACATTTTCAGGCGCATTCATTTGAGATGAAGAACTCACTGCCGTGTTTGAATTGTTTGAAGTTACCTCAAAAGAAAATCTATAATTGGTTAGCCTTTTTTTTTTTATAAAACTCACAAAAATAGACTTATAACAATTTTAAAGGTCTTCCATTTTAGAGTATGATAAAATGTTGAAAAAGAGAAAAATGCCGGCTTTTTAGAAATCAGCATTTTGTCTCCTTAGAAGTAAGTTCTATTCTACTTCATTAGCATATTTTAAGGCGGAAAGTTTGAGAGTTTCGAAAACTAAGACCCACTGTAGTTCCTACTTTTTTGGAAAATAGCACGAGAAAAGAAAAAGTGGGAACTACAAGGAGCTGAAAATTAAAGAAAAAACAGCTGAAGACAAACCGGAGTTGAAGTTGCCTGAGGTTGTTCTGGGGAAATTGAACTTGCGACTGGTGTGCTCGCCTTGGGGGTTGCGGGGGGCTGATCCACGTTTTCCTGTGCATTTGCCTGTTCCTCTTCAAAAACAGGTTGTTCAAATTGTTCAGGTTGCTCGGGATGCTCGACTTGAGTAGGAATTTGTGGAGATGGTTGAGGAAGAGGAGGCGCCGTGGGATGCACGTTTTCTGCCTGCACGGGAAGAGGCTGAGCTGGTGCCGCATTCAGGATGTCACCAAAGTCAATTGTGTCCTGCAATTTACAAAGAGAAATGGATTTCTTTTTCGTTAATTTCATGAAGTTTAGAGGCGAACGTTTTTATAGAGAAATTCTTTCAGCAAAATTTTAAAAGTTAGCTTTAAAAAAATTTCAATTTCAGGAAATCTCGAAGAAAAACATGAATATTCATACCTGAGCAGAATGAGGAGTGGGCTCAACCCTCTGAATTTGAACGTTCTGATCGGCATGGGGTACGGGCTGAGGAACGTGTTGTGATTGATGTTGGGTGACTGGCTCGATTCGAGCTACCACTGGGGTCAGTTCGACGGACTGAAAAATAGAAAACAATCAGTTTTCAAGTTTTCTTAGATCTTTATTTTATTCATATTTTTATTTTTAAAGGAATTTCATGTGCAAAGATTATTTCCTAACAAAAAGTTGCAAAAAAATTTGAATTTTAAAATATACCTTAGATTTTTTTTGAAAGAGAATTGTTACCTCCTGTTTCGGTTCCTTTTCATGTTTGACCTGAATCGGAGCGACCTGTGCGATGGCAGGTGGTTGTTCGGATGCTTTGAATTCCTCTTCCCATCCTCCCGTTTCTGTTTCATTTTGTGAATTCGCAGGCATTTCATAAAATGAAGAGGAAGGAGGTGGCCCTGGAAAAAAACGAAAATCAATTTTTATTGAAATTTTGAATTACCAGTTTTGACTTCAGCCTTGCTCTTTGAATTTCGCCTCTGTTCGTGAGAAGAGTCGGCAATCTGGAATACATCTTAGACTTTTCGACAACTCGGATTCTCTTGTTTAAAATTTAATTCACTTTCCAAAAGCTCATCTTTCAGCAATTTGTTTTTTTTTTATTTTGCGTCAAAATGCTTGGTGTTGAAAGATCTCTAGTATCAATAAAGAAGTTTCGAATAAAGACCTTAGGCTGATTATCCTGTTCGATTTCAGGCTTAACCCAGCTATCGTCTGATGGAGTTTCACTCCTGGGCTGTTGCTGAGCACCTGGATGCTCAGGTAATTGAACAGGTTCGTTTGAATAGGCAATTTGTTGGGGAATCGCTTGTTCTTGATTTACAGCAGGATAATATTGCTGGATTTGATGATAATTCTGCATGGGAACTGCATTGTAATAAGCCTGATTCGGGTCGTAATATTGTGGATATTGAGTGGGCCAATTTTGTTGAGGGATATTTTGCTGCTCAGAAGTTGATAAAGACACTGCTGCAGAAGGAATAGAAGAAGGTTGCGGCTGAATTTTTGATCGTCGAAAGATGTGCGACTTTAGACACTTATGGACATGCGAAGCGGGAGTTAAAATGATTTTGATTAGTCGACTTTTAGTGAGACAAATAACGCATAATCAGACTTGGGGACGTTTTCCACCGCAAACATTCAGTCATCATCTTCCGGCCCATTACTAGGGAATACTAATGCAAAACTGACTGGAATAATTCATCGCATAAGGGGATATTTGCGGCGAAAAACGTCCCAACGTCTGTGCGTAATTGTAATGAAGCTGATAGTGTAAAACAATGAATCCTAGTTTCTAGAAATTAGCATTAAAAATCTGGTCCTTTCACCATAAACCCTCAACACCAAGCACTTTTCGAGACAAAAATTATTTTAATCCACCTAGGCAATTAATAAAAGTAGTACCGAAACACAATCTAGAAAATTATCATCATCATATGAATTTCTGAGCTGAAAAGTTTGATATCCAGCATTTTATTACTAAATCCCTACTCTATACTATTATATGGGTAAGCTATTACCTTTAACTGGCTCAAAGTTGAATATTCGGTAAATTTCCGTGCTACTACTTTTATTAATTGCCATCCACCTAATCCCAGCAAAAAGAAAAAAAAACTGACCTCCTTGCTATTCTTCTTGGTGGCGGGCTTCCTGGGGTTAAGAATGGGTTTGTGCTCGACGTGAGGAGTGCTGTCAGGCTGGTGTTGAATTTGTTGTTGTTGTTGTTGTTGAACGGAATGAGCTGTTTGATGCTGCAGATTGGAGGAGGCGGTTTGTTGAATGTTTGCAGCATGCTGAGTCTGTTGCTGCTGCTGTTCCCATTGCCCGTTCGCTGGAGTGCTCCAATCAGAATACGATTGTTGGTGGTGGGGTGGCTCTAAAAACATTTGATCATTTTCAGGATTTCAGCTCCAAATAGAACGTTCAGAATTGCGATCTTGACTTTGAAAACCTCAGTTCCGAATTTTTAAAAAAGTGGACTTCCAAAAACATAGTCCAAAACTTATGATTTTCTGCTTCAGCAAAGAAAAAAATGTCCTTTTCAAGAATAAATGAATTTCAACCTTGTTGAGCGTATTGCTGTTGATATGTCTGAAAGCCAGCGTTTGTGGCTGCCTGTTGGTGCTGATTCGAATTTGACTGCTGCTGATAGCCACCAAACACGCTCGCAGAGTAGATGTCCTAAAAAATTTTAACAAGTCGATTTTTTTTTTTAATTTCCTAAAATAGAAGTCAAATTTAAAAAAAAAAAAAAAATCAGCTTTTCAAACCTGAGCAGGATATTGCTGCTGCTGATTCCACTGGTATTGTTGTTGTTGTTGATTGTGAGGCTGATGCTGATTCGATGCCACGCCCAGATTCACGTTATCCCATTGATTCTGGAAAAACGATAAAAATTGCGGACTTTCGCAAATTCCATCCAATTTTCATTTTTGTCAGCTTTCTAACTAAGCTGGGTGAACTTTCCACACGATTTGACGAGCCATATCTTCGGAAGGCAATCGGAAAAAACAAGACAATAAGACATCCGAAATAGTATAGGGTAGGGAAAAGGTTTCGTATGTTTTTCCAATAGTATTTCGTCGTCTTATTGTTTTGTTTTCCAGGTTGCCTCTTTGGAACCGTCCGACATTCACCCTTAGCTATACGGTATAAGAAAAAATTAATTTGAAACATGTTTTCAGTCCATCTTCGCTTCTATTTTTCCAAAGGGGGATACATGTTGTGAGGAAGTATCAAGAAATTTGAAAGATGCTCTTACAGAAGGCTGGCTAAACTGTTGGTTTTGCTGCTGCTCCTGTGTCTGATCATTGTTTGAAGACAGGGCCTGTTGCCAGTACAGAGCCATACACGGATTACCTGCAAATAGGAAAATTTTTAAAATCAATAACCTAAAAATTGTGCAAAAAATAAGAAATCGATTTTGAAACATACAACTTGTTTTTTTTTTAAATCGCACTTGAAAATCGAAGAATTTGGAAAAAAAAATACACGAATTTTTAGTTACGACAACGCATAAAAGTGATAAAAAGGAGAATTTTCAAGAATTAAAGAAATTAGAGATTTTCTAATGTCAAAAAACCAAGGAAGTGATACAAATGACAGGATAAAGCTGATAAGGATATTCGAACTGATAAGATAAAGGTGATAGGCCAAAGAGGTGAAACCGAATCGATTTGTGGGCACACAAATCGGAACGAAGAAAGAAAACACGATAAATAGAGAAATAGAGAGGAAAGACGAGAGAGCATGGACATGAAAGCAAGAGAGAGAAAGGTCCTCCACTTGGATGTCGCACGCGAGACACAGACACGCGACGCGCAGCGGGGAGGGAGAGTGATGCGAAGAGAGAAAGAGAAAAAAATACGGTAGAACAAGGAAGTTTGCTGAAATTACAAATTACAAATTTGAATTTTTCGAGCAAAGTGACATTTCGAAGACAAAAACAATCATTATTCGTTTCCGACTGCTGAACTTCGGCAGATCGAAATGACAGAGGCATGAAAAGATCATAACATCGACAAAAATTGCAAAATTGATCAGTTTTGAGCAAGACTACATTAGGAAAAGTGGAATTTTGCAAGTGGTCGAAAAATCATGAACTCTTCAAAAATGTCAATCATCAGAAAAAAAAAAACCGTCTGTATTTGACATCGACTTTCTCTATGATCTCTAGCCCCTCGAGTCAAGAAAAATTCAGGAATGTAGGGCCTTCTGTATTACATACCGCTGCCGGAGCCCCGACATTGCCTCTAAAAGACGCCGACTTTTTTTCTTATTTCTCTCCCTTGCCCTGTACGCTTTCATGCTAAAATCCGGTGTCTAACACAGGCGGGGTGTCGGTGTGCCGACGGCGTATAATACAGCAAGCTGACATCATCCTAGAAATAGCCCTTTTTGAGGAATTCCCATTCGGCGACCCGTTGAAGACGGTGACTGCACCACTGACCACCCCGCCTCCAAATCCAGGCGAGACGAAGAAGACGATACAGTTCAAAGTGGGCGAAGAGGTCGGCGAGAAGAGTCAGTGGAATGTGCTCAAGAAGCTTGGCGAGGGCGCTTTCGGGGCCGTCTACCTGGTCAAGGGCAACACCGAGGAGACTCAGTATGCACTTAAGGTGGGCAAAGATAGTCATCTAGAACCGATCTAGGGAGAATTTTCGTCAGACAACAAGAACCTATAGGAGATAGATAGGTTGCACGGGCGAAATCATAGTTTTGATACCACGCCGCACAAGTAAAATTTTGGCTAGTGAAAAGTTAGAGATAGAAAATTTGCTAAGAAAATACAGAGGGTAGATTACAAGAAATTTCGAACGATCCTCTTCCCTAGATCTGATCTAGAGTAAGACTTTGAATAGAAGATCAGGTCTTCTTTCTCGATAACTTTATGGGACGGCTTTTAGCATAATGAAAGCTGTGATCTTCATACACTTCTATCTAATTTAGAGGAATACCTATTTAGAGGGGAGTCTTTTATTCAAGTCAGAAAGGCTTCTACTATAAATTTGACCGTAATCTACGATTTTTTAGGTAGAGGCTGAAACTGACCCGCGGAAATTGCTCAGAATGGAAGTCTACGCGCTTCGCGAACTCGGGAAGAAGAGAGTCCAGGGTGTGTGAGTGCGAAAATTCAAAAATGACCAAATTCGATCTTCTGTATTTATCAGTTGTTTTTCCCTACTCTAGAGTTTGAGTGCCAAAAAGTAAATGGTGATGGTGCTCAGCTAGTCAAAATTTCAGGAAACACATGAAAACCAGCTTTGAAAACTACAAAATTCAAACTCTTAGACCGCGGTCACTTCGTCGAGATGAAGGACAAAGGCCACATCCCAGGCAAATACTACTATATCGTCATGACGCTCGTCGGCGAGAGTCTACAGGTAAAAAGTCGACATGTCAAGGATTACTGTGGCATTTTAGTAATAACGAAACGAAGTGATGATATGATGACGTAATATAAGTATCTTTCCAGCTCTACTTCTTCCTATTTTACCATCTTCCTAATTCCTAAATATTGAAATAGTGTCATAGTGTAATCTGAAGACTGATAACTTTTCCAGGACCTGCGTGCCAAGCAGCCGCTGAAGAAATTCTCTATGGGAACGGCGATTTCCGTCTCACGTCAATGTCTCGAGGCCATTGAAGATCTTCACAAAAACGGATTTCTGCATCGGTTAACAAAGATTTTGTTTGTTTTTTTCCAAGAGAATTGAAAATTCGCACAATTTGTGCATTTTCAGAGACATCAAACCTGGCAACTACATGGTGGGCAGGCGTGAACTCAGTCAGTTACGCAAGGTAAACATTTTCCCTCTTCGAACGTTCACTTTTTTTTAAAAATAAAAGTAGGTAAACTTAACAGAAAACATATTCACTTCTTTGAAAATATGCAGAAAATATAAAGCTCCTAGGTGTTCATAATAGACTTCGGGATGTGCCGCAAATTCACGAAGGATGATGGCTCGACGCTGCGGAATCCTCGTGGAAGGGCGGGATTCCGAGGCACCGTCAAATACGCGTCCATTGCCTGCCACGTGACCAGAGAACAGTCCAGGAAGGATGATATTGAAAGGTAAAAAAATTCGATTTTGCACTGTTATAAATGGCCATACCTGGTTTTTAAAGTTCATGCGACTTGAGAACTAAATAATGTTGACAAAGAGAAGACTAGTGAGCTTTTCAAATGAATGATGACAAAAATGAGTGAGCTTCCAAAAAAACTTTGTTTGATAGATGAAGGTTAAAAGAATGGATGATTTTAGCTGGCTGTACCAGACTGTGGAGGTGACGTGTGGCAAGCTGCCCTGGAGAAACATCAAAGACATGGATGAAGTCGGCAAGTTCAAGAAGGTTATTTTACCGTACTTTACCGCTTTACAGCACTTAACATGGGATACTTTTTTACAACTAAAATTCCTAAATCTTGAGGATTCGTTTAAAGTTTCCTAAATTTAAATTGTCAGGACTGCAAAGAGGCGCGTCAGAAGTGCCTGTTCGGCGGCTGTCCGAGGGAGTACGCCAAGATCTTCCCCATTCTCGACAAGGTAAGCAAATTGCCATCTTCATTGAAAATGCCAGATATTTATGCTGACATGTGATGATGTGAGAAGAGACTGATTACCGAGACTGTACAAAATTTTCATGCTTGAATGTTACGCTTTCAAAAGTGCCCCCGAAATGAACTCCTAAAAAGGATATTTGAGGGCAAATTTTTCGACGAGCCCGATTATGCTGCGATCTTCAAGCTGCTGGACGACGCGATGGTGCACACGCATTCGAAAGACTCTGTCTATGACTGGGAATAATTGGGAATGAGTGAACCGTTTGCCTGCCTCTTTAAATTCTCCAATTCTGCTCCCTGTCCGTATATCCAATCATATCGTCTCTCATCACTTTATCCACTACATTCTCGTCCCTTTCACCCTTTACCAACCTCTCCACATAAGCACATCTTAATTACAAAGCAACCTTATTGCCTGTCCAATAAACGAGTGAATTTCATATGCAGCCAGACTTCTCAAAACTCGACCCGCAGAACGATGGCACATCGCTTCGAAGGAGAAAAGGCGACATGCTTTTTCTCTCTCAATATGACGCACTAGTTTTTCTGCGGGCCGAGTTTTGAGAAGTCTGCATGCAACTTGTTCTTAATTTTCAAAAGCTATTATTGCAGCTGAAATACTGTAAAGCATATCTTAGGGTAACAGTTTAATCAAAGTTTAGCATTTTTGAAGATTTATTTGTGATAATATTATGAACTTCAAAAGACGATTATTGTGCCGGAGCGGCGTTTTGTGCATTTTGAAAGATGAGGTCCAGCAATTTGATGCTGTTGCCATAGCGCATCGACCGATTCCGCATGTGGGTGCGCCATCTAAATTACTCTAGTTAGAATGAAAATTAAGCTCCTAAAATTACAGAATCGGAATTAGAATGAACAAATCCATTTTTTAATTAAAATTAAAAAAAAAAAAAAAACAAGAAAACAAGCATACTGTTTCTTGATGGACTTCCAATGCCTCGCATATTCAGCCTTGAGATTGTCCATATCCTCAGGATTCACATCGGAATCGAGTTTATCGAGTTGGGTCTTGGGCCAGGCTTCTTCAACTGGATATTCGCCGGATGGAGGAGGCAGGGTGTAGACATCTCGAGTCGCTAGCAATTCCTAAGAAATCGAATTTAAAAGGTTGGCGATTTTCTACTGACTTATCAACCCACAGCGCTTTGTTCTTTTTTGCTTTGTCCGGCAAAGACCCATAAAATGTCTAGAGAAAGCGACTTTTCTCAATTCATAATAGATTTGTGAAAAGTCTGCTTTGATGAAATTATAAGAATTTTTCAATGAAAAAACATTTCAAAAATAATGGAAAGTGAAAATTTCTATTCATTTTTTCTAAAAAAAAAAATTTGAAAAAATTGACACCGGACAAGTCAACACACACTGCCACCTAGTAGGTTTTAGTGCACTCAAACGAAATAAAATTCAGGCCATGATCATTTTTCTCTGCATATATATATATATATTTTTTTTTATCATCATTGGAAAATGCTGAAATTTAGGCTCGTAGAAAAAGACACCGGCTTTTTTCTTTTCTTTCTCATACTATTTCTTAGAAAACCCGGTGTCTTTTTCTATGAGCCGAAATCTATGATCCAGACAACTTACGACGGGAATCTCAAGCGGAGGCATTTCGAGGGGTCTGGCGAGAGGCACGTCCTCGCTCTTGCCCCTCATCCATGATCTGCACAGCTGATACTCGGTGGCCGCTCTGCCGTCCTCCAGACCGAACGGCTTGCCTCGCAACTCAAAGACGACTTCTAAACCTATCGACATTCTAGGCTCATTGAGAACACATCGATCAAAAGACGATTGCGAGAAGGAAAGAAAACAAAACCCCGTAAAGATTGTACGTGTTTTAGTCGCATTCGAAATTTGTCAACCCACGTTTCTCCTTGCCCAATTTCTTGGGTCTCCCAGGGCCTTTCTTCGAAGGACTGGCCAAATCCTCGATGAATTGCCTCTGCTCGGAGTCCTGGCCAATCGTGGCGTTGTCGCCCTGCTTGATGGAAGTCAGTAGCGCCCCAAGTCGGTGTCTCGCAAATCGCGTGTCAGGAGAGTGGGGCGGTTCGCGGGAGGAGCCTTCCACCATGGTACTGGAAGAATCAGTTTCAAAGACGGCATTTTTGAATACAAATATCGGGGTCTTATTTTTGCTACATCGCTGGAAAGGTTCATAATAGAAGTGACGGATTGAAATAAAAGGCAATCTTCTAATGAGGGTTTCAATTCAAAAATATGAGTTTAAAATTACCTGAATCGTTTTGCCGGCGAGACAGGCAACAGAATATCATCATTCAGATTATTCGACCGGGGAGGAGTACGTTGATCTTTTTGCTGAGGAGGAGTAACGATTCTTTCAGATTCGGGCTGTCCATTTTCATTATCGGGAATTTCAAGAATATCCTCTATAGGTTCGAGTTCGTCAACATTGTCCATCGCTTCAGACATAATTTGAAAATTTCTAAAGAAATCTTATAAGGAAAAACTAAAGATCGACGAGTTCATATTTGAAGAAAAATATAACGATAGTACAGACTCCTAATGATCTACAACTGACCGTTGATCGATAAGAAATCAAGAAATGCAGATAAAGTGGAGGATATAAAATAAAGTGTCTGAATGAAAAGTGGGCGACGACGAATTCAAAAATTTTAAGTGTCAGTGGCAGCTTTGCAAACGCCGCGCACGTTGGCTTTTCGATCTTGAAATTTTCCTGGAAATCTTAGTTTTCATTTTTTTTTTTTTCGATTTATCGACTTTTTCCAGGGCATGAAGTGATGCTGTCGTTCTGTCCGGACTGCGGCACGATTCTGCAAATCGAGGAGGGCGCCCAGTGCAATCAGTTCAGCTGCCCCTGCTGTCCCTACATTTGTCCTATTGTCAAGAAAGTTGGAAATTTATTATTTTTAAAAATTTGTATTTCTCAGAAAATTCGATAAACCCAGATATTAAACATTTGAAAATTTCGGAGAATTTTGAAGGGAAACATGTAGTGAAAGGAATCAAAATTTTCATGAATATCTATTTTAAGGTGAGCAGCAAAATCTTCCCGAAGCTGAAAGACCTCGACGAAGTTCTGGGCGGGCCGAGTGCTTGGGAGAACGCTCAGAAAACTGAGGGTATGCTTTGAGAAAATAACAAAAAGTGAAAATTTAAAAATTTCAGAGCGCTGTCCGATTTGCTCGTGCGAAACGGCGTATTTCATGCAGTTGCAAACGCGATCTGCTGACGAACCTATGACCATTTTCTACAGGTTGGATTTTTTTTAATTTGGAGAGAAAAACATTTTTAAGATAGTTGAAATTTGATTTTTACAACATTTTTTCAAGATTACTGAATTTCCCGCGAATTTGTACTTTCAGATGCGCTAACAATTCGTGTGGACATCGTTGGAAAGAGTAATCAATCTACATTCTCCGTTTTTCTGTTACAGGTCTCGAAATACTATTATTTATGAGTTTTCAATAAATTCTTTATTATGCCTCAGTATTTCTCAGCATTAAGTTAAGAATACGTGTATCTAAAGCCATATTTCGAAATATTATTAATTATTCAC
Organism: Diploscapter coronatus; assembly: GCA_964036155.1. NCBI lineage: Eukaryota > Metazoa > Nematoda > Chromadorea > Rhabditida > Rhabditidae > Diploscapter > Diploscapter coronatus. The sequence goes on along the minus strand of OZ038423.1, from coordinate 78,883,928 downwards.
TTACTGGTAAAATTGATTAGATGATATTTTCCAGAATATAAATTCGTCCATGTCCAGCTGGTTTTCATTCGTCCTCAATTTCGCGTCTTTACTCTTTTTCCTGCTTCTCTGGGCTCTCCTCCTCCTGGGTGTTTTTCTTCTCAGCTATCAGTTCCTGCTCCATTTCTCCCCCAACTACGGCAACATATTCGCCTACATTTCTCTATTTGTTACGAGGTTGGACTTTTCTGTCTTTTAAATTTTGTTTTTTCGAAGAAAAAATCATTTTTCTAACTAAAAATATTTTCAGTGCGTTTCTGTTCGAACTTTTCTACTTGCTCAACGAGCATCACAAGCAACAATTCAGTGGTATGATTTTGTCTATTTTCTTTTGTCAAATTTATTCGTTAGGATATTGCTATTTCCTGGACTGGGTAGGCAGCTGGAAGCCCTCGAGTTGCCAGTCTTCGAATTTCCACTGGATTTGGCAGCTCAACATTCTCACCGTCGCTGTGCATCTCATAGGGCAAATCATCATAGTCGTTTCGGGAATTGCGAGTTTTTATTTTTATTTTCTTCAAGTTTCTTTAGATTTTTCTTATGGTTCATGTGAGATGAATTTTACAAATTATGAAGTTCCTCTAAAGTTTCTATGTGAATTGATTGTTATTAAATTGTTCTACAATAATCAAAGATTTAAAAAATTTCTAAGGTGGAATAATTTTTAATAGAAAGAATTTTATTCTTGCAGTTCGGTGCCTCTACAGCAGCCTATCTGAAGTCTCTGTTCGAAGGCCTTCCGATCCTCCTTCTTATTCCTTCATTGGTTTTCATCGTTCTCGCTATTTTCATCGCCATCTTCGCACTGTTCGGCTATGAGATCAACCTCGGATATGGATTTTTCAAGCTGCAAAGAGCCAGGCTAGACTATTTTCCAATATTGGTTTCCTTTGTAAAAGGCCATTCGAAAAAGACATTCCGACATACAAGAGCTAAGATAGGGTTGGTAGGGAAACTTGTTCTCCTCATTTCTATTCTATTTCTTTTGGAATGTTGATATGTTGAAATGTCTTTTCCAAGTTGCCTTTGTAAAATAATCGAATCTTCAAACAAGATTTATTAGAATCATTTTTCAATTGACTGTTTCGCGAGCCTTTTTCAGATATAATAAAAATTTCAGGCTTCCGCCCCCCGAAAAACACAAGTCTCCGCTGGTGAAACGAAAAAACGACGGTTCGCCCTCGAGAAACTTCACCGAGACAAGATTGCCAAACCTCGAACAGAAGCTCACCAAAATCAAGGAATTGTATCTGAAAAGTGTTTGCCGCGGGTAGTTTCCTATTTTCGTAGTTATTCTAATAGAAGGACTCTAATTTCCTACAAATATAAGACCAGCCCTCTCTGTTAGAATAAATACAGTAGCCCCTTCTCTTGTATTTTCAATAAAGTCATTTTTTCTATTGATTAATATTTTCTATCAATTTGCACAATTTTCAAAGTCGATTAAAAAAAAAAACCTTGCTATTTAACAGGACTTAGGACCCGTTCATACTTTAGTTGCAATGCAATTTGCAACTCGCTTGAGATAGCATGAGAAATCAGGAGAGCACAAAAATGGTGCAATCGCGCTCTCTTCACTTCCCATGCTATTTCAAGCGAGTTGCAAGTTGCAAGTTGCATTGCAACTCAAGTATGAACGCGCCCTTAGAGTGGTTCCGCTTTAACGCGATTCCATTTTTACTCGTATTTTGCGTGAATCGAGTAGCACAATGATGCTATCAAATTTCATGGCATTTTTATGTTTCTCCGACTTTTATGGAATAATTGATAATTTCAGCATGTGCATCTTGGGTGCCTAAGGAAGATCGAGTCTCAGCGAGTCACCAACCACCTGCTACCGTGATACCTGAATGGGCTCTACAGAGAAAAGTGAGTAATTTCTAATTACATCATCGATTTTTGCATACCGTGAAAAATGTACCAAATTCACTCATTTTTATGAGAGCAACTTTAGGTAAAAAAATTGACAATTTTTCCAGAAACTCGAAAATTTGCAATTTCTAAATCTCTAAAATTTACTTACGATTTTGTTCCAGAAAGCCGTCACTTGGACTTCTTCTGTGGCTGGGGCGCTGGCTGCATCGAGACTGTCATTCTCTTTCCCTCCAACAAAATCATCTTCCGACAACAACTGCATGGCTTCTCTGCCAAGGATGCCGTTAAGCAGGTTTTTTTTTTTAATTTGGCTATTTTTAATTTTATCTTTCTTTTAATTTCAAAAAATATTTAATTAAACGTTACTTTTATTTTTGAAACAATTACTAATTATCTTTTTCGGCCATTTTGAAGCTTCAAGCCATGCAAAATAAGGTGAGGGATGGCAGCGGAAAATATTCTTTTCCCACTATTTCGCATGGCTCAAGGTTATCAAGCTATTTCTATTTCCGATTGTTTTTCTAAATGATTACTTTCAGCTTCGAATCGAGGGTCTTAGCCGGTTGTATCGCGGCCTTCTGCCGCCCCTCATAATGCGCACTTCGTCGAGAGCTTTAATGTTCGGGTTGTACGATGAATTTCAGGTATACAATATTTTTATTTTTACAAAACATCAGGTTTCGGAAGTTGAAAACAAAATACTTTGTAATTTTTAGATCTCCGTTTTTTAATTTTATTTTTTTCAGAACATGCTTTCCTGTCCTCACTCCCCTCCCAACACGTCATTCACGACCTGTCATGCACAAGCCGCCTTTTTAGGCAAAATTTTATTTTTTTAGAGAAATTATTCTTATTTTTAATTAAATTTTTTTTTTCTATTTCAGCCGGTATGTGCGAAGCGTCATTATGTCCTCTGGAGCGAGTCCAGGTCCTTCTCCAAACCTCCACGTACAATATGCATTTCAACAATACGGGTGAAGCTTTCAAATCTCTCAGGGTTAGTTTTTTCTTAAATTATTTTTTAAAATTTACTATTTTTCTTGGCAGACTTTTTGGAAAGAAGATTATTTTGTCTGATAACTCGAAAATAACGTGTATTCGACAACAAGACATTCAAATAGGAATTTATTCCTTCCTTAGTCAAACTTATCCTATTTATCCAATAGTTTCTGGTTTTTATCATTTCAAATTGGCATTTTTGGCAAACCTGATTTATTTACTGTTCCAGCCTTACGGATTTCGGGAATATTACCGCGGCCTTTCCATCATAGTCGCTCGCAACTCGCTCTCCAATGCACTCTTCTTCACACTGAGGGAGCCTTTAAAACAGAAAGTATGCCGTTAAAGTTTTTTTTCTAATTTCAAAAATTATTTTTTAATTCATAATGCATTTCTTTTCTGAATTCATATATCTATACTCTTCTGAGAGTTTTTTTAACTTCTAAAAAATGACTTATTGAAAGTTTCCTATGTGCTCCGTGTTTCTAGATTCGGGAATCGGGCTCCTCAGACAGTCTCGACAAGCATCGACAAGTCGTCTACTTCTTCAGCGATTTCGTCTCGGGCGCAGTGCTCGGCGCCTCAATTTCGACCCTCTTCTTTCCCATCAACGTCGTCAAAAATCACATGCAGAGCAAGGTTATTTTTTAATTCATTTTAGGTAATTTTAACTTTCGAAGGTTATCTTTTTAGATTTTCGAAAAGTGTAACCCTGGTTATTTGTCAATATATTTCATGAAATTAGTTTGGGTTGTCATTTATGTCTAAATTAGCAATTGAAACGTGAAATCTTTGAAGTTACGTGAAGCTTCATGAGTTTAAACTTACATTGTCACGAAATTTCATTGAAAAAGTTACAAAATAAATTCTAAATTTGAAGAAACTGATAAAGTATAATTTTCAGGTGGGCGTGCCCTTCGAGAACCCCTTCATGGTGTTCGCGGAGATCTGGAGAGATCGAGGCGGATCGATCAGGAATCTGTACCTGGGCGTGCATCTGAACTTCACTCGCTCGCTGCTCGCTTGGGGAATCACAAACGCGATGTACGAGCTGCTCAGGAGATCTCTAGATACGTTCTTCGAAAGCAAAGAATAGAAAATACTGACTGATTTAATGATTCGATGAAAACGGCTGGTAGGCCCGGAAAGTTTTCTTTTTTCTTTACTTTCGAATTTTTCAAATGACAAGTCAATTTAAGGATTTCTTTAGTTTCGGGAAAAGTTAGTACTGATTGAAAGTCGAATTTTTGATGAAGAAGAAGAAAAACGTGTTAACTTTCCAGGAATCCGCTTTTACCTATGATTATTTCGAAAAAATCCTGGATTTTTAAAATTTTGAAAAGATGGAATAATTTTATTGATTTGACTTTTCATTTAAAAATTTCCGAATATTGCATAAAATCGAACTTTTCTGGATCGAAAATCAGTACACCTGCCTGTGTTATTTCATATCCTCTTTAGAATTGATTTAGGTTTAGATTTAAAGTAGTGTTGTAGTAGGAACTGATTTGATACTTGATATGAAAATTCTGTTCGCCTAGATTTTATAGTTCCCAATTTCGTTACTGTCATGTTCAAAGAAACGAATGCTCAATCAAAGAAAAGATATTCGATTACTCATTTTCATTTGGCTTCATGGAAAGTTTATCCAGTTTGCCATTCGAAAATTGGAAAGTTCACCCACTTTCTTCGTCTTTATTAAGTACGTTGTTTCAAAAGAGGGTAAACTTTCCAAACATGAATAAGATCAACTTCAATAAGCAGATCTATTTTCAGGTTTTATCAACAAACTATCTTTGTTCAACTTTAACGCAAAATATCTGTACATAATCATTATCTTTGAGTAGAATGGAAAAAAAAAACGAATGATAAATTTTATTCTGCTCAAGCTCACTGATAAAAATTATCTACAGGAAAGTGTATTAAAAATTTCAGTCGATTTTTTTTCATCCCATGAAGTGACATGATTGACTCTAGTCGATATTAAAATAAAGAGATTTTTATGGAAAATTAAAAATTATACGACATTTTCCCTATGATTCTGATCTGATCGTATCGATTTTGGATTGTTTCGCAGCAAAAAGTCGACAGCAAATTAAAAATGATCTGCCTGGTTGCTGCGCCTCAGGGCCAGCCCCACATTTTCGTGTGTTTGCGGACGGTATAAGACAATTAGGAAGGGGGAAGGGAGGAAGGAATCGAGTCCGGTAGGCCGGAAAGACGCAACGAAAGAGGGAAGGGGAAGGACAAAACTACCTGCACAATGTTCTGGAAGAGCCACTTACGTCGTAACATTTCCCCCTCTTCAGACAGTGATGATATGATATCTATTTGAAGTGATGATGGCAGGATTATTTTGGAGAATTCATGATGAAGTCCAGCTTCTCATGCAACAACTTTTTCACGATATACGATTTCTGTGTTTGTATTCTCAGAATAACACACTCAGCTAATCTAATCTTCTAGTCCAGATATTCTGTTTATGCCGTCTAGAAATGGCCTATGCATACAAGTTTTGGCTGATCTCATGCATTCGTTCAATCATCAAGCATCTCTTCACTCGTTCATTTCGTCGAAATCCATCTGAATTCTTCATTGTTTTCCGATTTGGCAAAATATTCATCTAAAATCTTGCTACATCTCCTCTATGCATCAACTTTATTTCGAAAAATTTATTTCTTGAACCTTTGAACTTTAAACTTCTTGGATTATCCAAAAATCTGCCTAGATTTTATGAAAATCGTTCATTATCCCGGCTCTGCCTCAGGCTATATCCTCTATTTCTTTCCGTCTTGCGCTTTGCTTGTGCAAACCGTTTGCACATGCCCTGTCCATGCACTCTGTGTGTTTGATCAGGAACTGTCATCCTTCCTTCATTCCGTCCCTCTTGATCGTCATTTGCAGAACCTCTTATAAAATTCGACCTATTTTTTGAAATATCTTTTTAAATCGGTGACTGTTCTTGCAAATTATTCATTGCAGTGCTATGTAAATTTCAGTTGAATATCATCGTCAGTATTTGCAATTTGTATCTGAAGAAGATCTGTCCTGATTCGCATTGTTTCTCAAAAGTTGTTAAGACTTATAGAATGCCTCATCTAAACCTTTTCATGCTTCTCATCGCCAAATACAGTAAATTTCACCCTTTTTCATGTTGATTCTCTCTGAAAGTCAGTAGCATTTGCAGAATATTCTATCTCTAGACATTAGTATGGTCTGTTCCGATTACACTCAGCCCTCTCCCTGTGTGTTAATGCCATCAATTTCTCGCCTTTTCGCCTTCTTCATCTATCCATGTCATGTTTTTGTTTCAGTTTCATTGATTTCCCCGCCCACATATTTTCTCTCTAAGAAAATATATCGGCTACAGATACTTTTTCCTACTTTCTTTGCACATTTTTGAGAAGAATTTACTCATATCGGAGAAAAATGCTCATAGTTTGGGAAAAAGTACTCGCAATTCTCATCTTTTCGTTTCAGTTTCATTGATTTCCCCTTCTCCGCTCACATGTTTTCCCCTAGCAAAAGCATCTGAGAATGTCATATCGCCCGCGACCCAATCTGGGTTAGTCTCTATTTTTCTCTATATCTTTATCTGTCTTTATCCATCACCACCCCAAACGACCTTTATATCTCTTCATCTTTACTTCCTCTGCGTCTTCACAGCTTGTCTTCACTTTTCTTTACGTAAATTTTTATTGCCAGTAAAAGTGGTTTTTTCTTTGAGTGTTTCGATAATTAGCTCACGCACATGGTTGGCTGATCTACGAGGTTTCGTTTTTAGCTGATCTGACTTTCCTTAATACATTAATGGCCAATCTTTGAAATCAGCGATTTTTCTTTATGAAGTCTCTGTAAATTAAAGAAAAGTGTTGATTTTTCTCATAATCAGACATTTTCTCGACGTATTTTTGCTGCTATAAGCGTGTGTTTTATGTTTTATTTACTTTACACACGAAGAAAATGCGACAATAGATCGGTTCTATTCGATTCTAGCAGCAAAAACTGATATCGTATTTTTTTTGTATATACGGCGTAATTTTTTTAAACACTGTCCTGCTAACCTTATTTTCACTGACTGAAGCTAAAATTTGTGAAGACCAGCTTTTTTGCAGCGGCGTTTTTAGATGTTTCCTTCAAAGAATCCATTATCTTTCCAAACTTTATCTTCCAAAAACCCCAGAGTTCGACGGGCTAGTTTTCTGGGCTTCCTGTATAATTCCTCAAATTTTAAGGAAAGAGAATGTAGAGGAAATGGTTAACCATACAGGAAACCAACTTTTTATTCAAATCCAGAAATCTTGCAATTTCATGCCAAACATTCTCGTCCACCCCAATTTGCATTTTCCCCTGCTTTTTGATTTGTAATCGGATCCCTAAATCCCTCGCTTCCACATTTGGTCGCAGTATTATTTTCCCTTCTTCTCTGGTACTTTTTCTGGTACTTTTTGCCTACGTTTTCCCTTTCGCTTTCTCCACGATTCGATTCGATCATTTCAATCCAGTACTTGGCCCATTTTGATTCACTGATTCACTCGATTTGCATGTCATTGGCTGCTGCTTTTCTGGCTTTTCATCCATTCACTTTTCCCGTCCTTTCATCCTTCGACTCCCAGGTTTCCGACCAATTTCCACCTAATTTCAGCTTTGGACTTCCCGATCTCCACCTAATTTCCACTTTATTTTCGCTTTAGATCATTTCTGGAAAATTTATCCGCTCTTTTGGAAAGTGAACTTCCCAATATTTTTCCCCGACTTTTCACCTTCGAACCTCGCGACTTTCCCCTAATTTCCTCCCAATTCTCCTTCTGTACCCTATTCATCTTGAAGTCAGTATTCTTCAGCAGCATTCTGCATTCAGCATTTCCTTTCATCAACAGTCCCCTTTCGTGTATTTGCTAAGTGTTTTCCTAACAAGTCACTCTGTCAATCACATTCACATTTCTTCATTCGCATTTATTCATTCTCACATTCAATTCATTCAGTCGATTGCAGGCTGTGCTATTGCCCTACGGCTTCTGCCCTGAATTCCGGCCATATTTGTCACCTCGTCAACGACCTAAGCATTTAGCCGAAAGTCCCAATATCAGTGTCAGAAGAAAAATGCAAATGGACCTAGATGAAGATGGTATTTCGAGGGTTAGTGTTTTTGTATTTAGTTTTAAACATGGTAAAAATGTTCGGTAGCTGCAAAAAATCTAAATTTTTCTGTGTTCTTGTGAAGATCGCCTTTTTAGAGATTGAATTTTTTCTATGAAAGACACTTTCATATGCTCAATAATTGAAGAAAAACGAATTATAATGTATAGGTTATAATGTCAGTCAAGCTTTAGAAATTTCTGAACGAAGTAATAGACGCCGTTCAGCGTACTCAAACCACAATATTGTCTATGCGCGTCTCGGTATCAAATTATCGTGCATTTTCGCGAGAATTCATGGAATGCTGCACAGAAAAAATCGCTTTTCATCATTTGGGTGCAAATTTAATTTCATGCGGTTTGTGGTTTTTAACATGATACCCATCGTTAGACAATTTTTCCAATTTTCTGGGCAGAAATTATCGAACCGTTATATAACTTTTAGAAATCTAAATTTTCATGCATTTCTGCTGTTTCTCTTCTCAAAAATATTTACATAATTTTATAGAAATGTTATTCAAAAAATATTTCACTTAAAAGAATATGTCTTCAATATTCCCTTAAATCTGATAATTTGTTCTCAATAGAGTGACTTATGATTGTAAGTTATTGTATTCTGTAATAGCTGATAAGTGTTGCTAATCACAAAATGACAGAGTTGTGTGCGTGCGTGTGTGTGTGTGAGGATGTGAAGTGCCTTGGTCTCTTTGTTAGTCTGCCAGGCTTTTTGGCTTTTTCCCTCCGGCCTCCGGCATATCTAGGTCTTTCCTCTCGTCTTTTTGCTCTTACCTGTCAACTTACTATCTGCCTTTCCTCAATTCTCTTCCATTCTTCTCCTTTCAACTAATTCGGCCTTTCTATTCATCTTCAGACATCTCTTTTCAAGCCTCTAAGCCTCAGTTATATCATCATTTTTCTGTTACTTACAGGTATCGAAAACTTCTACATGCACCTGTAATATCTAAATTTTTTCATACATTTCGCCTAAATTTTGGACGGGCACAGATTTTTCGCACCTGTATAACTTAAGCCTTCATAGTTGGGAAAATTCCCATACCTTTCACTGTTATAACTATGAGTAGGCACAGATTTTTCGTATTTGCATACCTGTGAGTTGCAAAATTTTAGCAAAATTCTTTTTACCTGTACCTTATTTCTTGGCATCTCTGCTTTCAACTAATTGCTCTATTTTCGCTATTCATCTGTAGCATTTCTTTAGAAGCCTTCAGGCTTGTGTTACATCATTTTTCTGTCACTAATTCTGCCCTGTCAGTCTGTTCATTCACTATTCATTCACTCAGTTATTTCCCCCAGCTCGTCTTCCCTTTCAGCCGTGGTGAAATTTTTCCCTTTCATTGCTTTTTTCGCATGCAAATCGCGCGCAGCCATTCAACTTTCAAAGAAAATAGTCAGTTCGGTTAAATCAAGCACACCATTTGACGGGATTTTCCGTAATTCGAGACTAATATCTATCGGAAATGACTTTTAAATATGCAGTTCAGGAAAAATATGCTCCATAAATGGGCTATGCTTTACCCGAGTGTGCACTTTCAAGTTTTATTAATCTATGGATTTTCAGTATCTCTCAATTCGCAACTACGACCCGGTTTCGGTAGCCTCTTCACTGTTACTTCGATTGCCTTTACCGTTGCCTGTAATGCATTCAACTCCGATTTCGGTAAGTATCGAATTTGTTCCATATTAAGATTTTCAAATGAAGCTGAACTTCGTGGAAATTGTGCTCTAATGATTTTTAAAAATTTTAATTAGGGCAAAAGCCTATGAAGATCAGCTATTCTTCGACGATCTAAATATCTTACGTGACTTATTTTTATATTCTACATTTTATGCAGTCATAAATATCTTCCCTTCCTCTATGTTTACCTACATTCCTCTCGTCTTGAGCAGCTCACAACCTCCTTGCTCACTTTTCATTGCTACAATTCAATCTTCTTCTCAAGCACATATCTGCTCTTTTTACTACTATTTCAAGTGTTTATTTTTGTTTGAGACTAAGTTTTTAACGTAAGTGATGGCATAAGGGTGCCAGAGGATTTTAGAATTAAAACTATGCGATAAGCCTAAACAGTCATGTATTTCTAAAATTATCTAAATATACAAACTAGGGTGTGATTATTTACCGAGTATTTTTGCGATTTTTAAATGTAAGCGATGAAAGAAGATTTTTAAATAAAAAATAAGTGACTAGACTAAAATAGTCAAGCTTTTTCAGAGTCGAACTAAATATAGGAATTGAGCCATGAATCATTTCATAATCTTTCCGAAAATTCTTTGCTAAACATTTGGTGATAAAAAAAACCTTTTAGGGATTTATTTGAAGTAATCTGGAAATGGCTTGCTGCTAAATTTACATTTTCGGGGAAGTAGTACACGCTTCGTTTGTCGCTTGATTCATTCATTCCATTGTCTTGCTCGAGAATAATTAGAATATTTCTCTCTCGAGAGAACCTGCATTATTCAACTCTAGCTGCAAGCCTCTTCTATAATTCTCAATTCTGCAGAATCTTAGTCATTTCCTATTTTCTATTATGCATTTTTAGATTAAAAATTAGAATATTTCTTTATTTATTCATTTTTCAAGCTCTTTCTTTTTATTTTTCAAGTATTTTTACTATGTATTCGGCTGGTTTAATTTAATTCAATTTCAACTAATTAGAATACTCTTTGATATATTTAGTATATTTTTTCTTATAAGTTTCTTGACGCTTTTCAAGAACTTCCTATTTTCTATCATGCGAACCTTTTTCGTATGTGATTTAGTTTTGATTCAGTTCAAAACTTGACATTTTTCGTCGCATTTCAAGTGCGATTCCCCCTTATTCTATACTCATTCAACCCCCTTTGAATGGTCTATGTCCGGTCAGCAGAGATATAAAGGGAATATCTATGCAAGTCACTGAATAGATGAATGAATGAATGCAAGTGAGTGGAAATGTGAAGGAGAAGAGTCACTTTTTCCTGCCTTTCCCTATATTTACTTGCTGCCCTAAACCCTATTGGTCATTAAGTGTATACATTGCTTTGCTTTCGTTACACTACGCTATACGTTACGTGAAAGATACCTTATTGCTTTCATTAGTTATCGATTTATTATAACTGTTTTTCGATGTTGATAGGCAGGATTTACAATTAGATAGATGAAGCTAAATTTTGAGTAGACGTTTCTTCCCATTTATAATTTTGATGTCTTCCCCTATTCTTAGGCCATGAATTTAGACATTCGAGATGCCAAGAATAATTCTAAACAACAATGATGCATCCATCAAGTTTTGTCAGAATCTAAGCCCAACTTCAATTCTCAGACATCATTCTCGAACAGGCATTTATGAAACATTGTTTGTCTGGACAAGATTTTATTATTCAAGTCAGCTATTGACTATAGAATTCTGGACTCCAAAATGTACTCGCGAAGTTTCGTGTAGTAAACTTTTAAGCCGCCCAAATATTTATTTAATCGAATGAGTGTAAATTCAATGGGCGTGAAATGTAAGCTGGAGGAAAAGGGAATATATCAAATGATGCAAAAATAGGACGAGTTGTGGTGGTACGAATATGAAGGGTGAGGAGGGTCTGAGTTACTCAGCAAATAGAAAATAGAGGTCCTATTTCCCTATTTCTATCCCTTCAGGCATAACTTTTACACACTTTGGGTTGTTACCTATTATCAACTTTTGGAAAGCTCGCTCTCATTTAAATCAGAAGTTTACTGATAAAGATAAAAAGTCGATAGATTTTCCAAGACATCTAAAATTAGAGTTTAGTGGTACTGAAATATGAATAGGAAAGGTATCTGAGTTACTCAGCAAATAGAAAATAGAGAGCGGACCTGAGCTCTCTCCCTCCGGGCCTGCCTTTCATTCTCCAGTCCACTTGTTATTTCCTTCCAACCCTGTTGGCACATCCTTTTCCTTTTATGTACATAGAGCTGCTCGATAGGCAACTTCTTCTTCTAGTCCAACTGCTTTTTTCTTCTCATTCCTTCGATTCAATTTCCGTTTGTTTTTCTAAAGTTAAATTGAAAGAAAAAATCACTGGAGGTTTAGTTATCTTCAAGTTTTCTATGATATTATTGATTTTTTAAAAATGAAGATCAGCTTAATTTATGAATTTCAGAACTCATTCTACTGCCGACGCCGTCTTTCGTTAATCGAGGCTTTGAATAATTCCATCCAAGAGGATCTTTGCTGCCCAAATTTTGCGTCATCAGCACTAAACCCTTTACAGGTCAACTTTTATTTATATTTTTTCATCTCTAACAACTATTTCTGAAATTCTTTCAAAGTTCAATGACCTTTGCTTCCGTCATACGTGGCAAAAGCACCAATAGAAAGGTTAAAAAATCAAACTAAATTTTTACATTGATTTCTTTCGATTCGTTGTTGATAGAGTTGAGAGATCAAATCGAATGAGCAATTTTAAAACCACCAATTTTCGTCATCGAGAGTTTACCACATGTTTTCTGAGATCAATTTCTAAGAGAGAAGTACCAGATTCTCAGACTTAAACTGATCGTAAATACCGAAAATTGCTAATGAAATGCAATATGTGTGAACATGTTTAAGATCTTTCAGTTTTAGGCCCTGCCTATGGCCACTTGCTCACATTCCACACCAGCTCCATCCGCTAGAGAGCGGATCTTCAGCGTTAGACAGATTCTATCTCAGGTCAGTCTTCACCTATTTTTAAAGCTCATCCACTTTCCCTTTCTATCAACATTATTTCACCTCAAAATTTGGTGAACTTTCCGAAAGGCCTTCCACCTTTGACTTTTCCCCTCTTTTCAATTCCTCCAGGCATTGTTTCTGTGGCCTTTTCTGCGTCTTTTCAAATGTTCGCGTTCGCCTGCTTTTTCGTCGAGAATCGAATTATTCGACTATTCGACATATGTTCACATGCGAATTCGACCTTTCGGCGATGCAGCAAAGTTATGACAATGCAAAAATAACGAAAAAGGTGAAGGGAAAGGATCACAAATGGTGGAATGCATTGCATCCAATCGTTTAGTTCGTGTTTTTCTGTATAGATCGCTCGAATCGGAGGAACTTTGGGAGTCAAACAATCATTTTCTACGCTATCCCATTTTAATAATCATTTTTTCCTATATACGATCATAACTTGTCCTACGTTCTTTATCTGAACATATTAATATTTACCCGACTTCTGTAAAGTTCTGATACTTTTTCTTGACTAATACCACATTTATTTTTGAACTTACTGAACTTCACAAGAAACAAGTCGCGATCAACGCAAAGGATTTCCATTTAATCATTCAACTTATGGTAATCTATTCCCATTAGATTTCCTTCGTCTTCTCAAATTCTACCTGTTCTCCTTGTTTATCCTCACTCCTCGTCTACTGTTCGGCTTCTGGTTCGTATTTCACTATTGCGTCCCTTTCAAACCGCACAGTCTCGCGCGTATCTAATCGCCTTTCGTTATTTTTGCCCCTCCCATCGTCTTTCTTTCCACTGACTCTTTTTCTTTCCCTTTTTTCCCTTTGACCGATTCGATTCCTGAAACAAATCCTTTTTGTTCAGCAGAAGAACGCGACACTTTTAGAGTCAGTCGCCGTCAGTGTGATTTTCTGATTTCGATACAAGCCCTGTGTAATCCTTTCCCTTAAAAATAACTTATTTTTAATCATTTCTAATTGACCTAAATTCCTGAGCCTCCAAAAACTAGCTAAATGACACTGATAATTCCTATCAGATATGGGGTAAGTGGATGAAGCTGAAAATCTTTCTACTTCCGAATAAAAATGATTTTTTTTTCAGAACCAAGATTTATTAGATCGGGGTCGACTGTCGATGCGGAGATCCGGCGCTAGGGGAAGAGAGGAATCATACCATCCGATTCAGGTTAGATTTTTTTATTTTATAAATTGATGTTTTTCCAATTTTAGTAATAATTTCGTTTTAACTGTAAATTTTTAGCGAAGACCAACTTTTTCTAAAGAAGCTTTCTTTCACCCTACTGAATGAATTTCAGCAACTTAATGAGTCGCTGCTAATATTTTTATTAGCTAAGAAAGAAATTTATGCCCATTGTAAACTATGAGTAAAGATTACCTTTAATTAATGAAGCCATAGTTGATTTCATTGAATTGCAGCAATACTTCTCTTCTTCCGCGTCTTCGCATCAATTTCTCCGATCGAATCCGCAAAAACGCTCGCGAAGTCAGCCGAACAACAACACCAACAACACGAATGCATCCCAGGAATCGGAAGAGGAACAAGGTTTTTCCTTGATTTTTGCACTTCTTTAGAACTTTATAATTCAATCGATTCCATGATTTTCAATTTGACAGTAAATAGATGGAACTATTTTGCATAATAATGATTTCATGCATTGACATGTTGATCTACTGAACTGTGATCTATTTCGACCAATAAGTCGTCATTTTATCAATACTTACAGATAAGGGTCATGAAAACATGCAGAAAATGGTAGCCTATACTCCTAAAATGAATGATTTCAGATGGCTCTTCATGGAACAGCGCATGCCGATCTTCACTTCATTCCACCTCAAGTTCCAGTGGCAGTAGAAGCAGTGCAATTGATTCATCGGTAAATTATCTGTTGTTAAACTTACTTAATTCTAAAATAGAATACAAATACATATTACAAAAAGTACTGGCGAATCGTGCAAGAGTTCTTATCTTCAAGACTTTAAAACCCACCGATTCAAGCTCAGAATAGGATGCATTTTATGAAAAATGAAAATATCTTTTACAAGGGGTCTTATTTTTCACAATTGCAACAGTATCTTTCCCTCTTCTATTTTCTACGCGAGTCGCACCTTTGCGGGCAGCAGCCACTCACAAATGTTTACCTGACTTCTTTCGGACACAACAAGAGGATCGAAGAAACAAAGCAAAACCACCGAGACAATCAGACTATCGAACGCACCACTTGAACGACGCGAAAGATGAAACCGAAGATAGGAGATTAAAGAAGGGGGATATCAAATTGAAAGAATATCTCACAAATCGACCATATTTATATTTATCAATCGGTCCGCTTTTAGTTAGGAGAAAATTGAAAGAATAGAAAAATGTTTGATGAAGCTCAGCTATAGTTATCAAGATAACAAAAAATCTGTAAATTTGAAGAGTAAACGAAGATCAAGAGGGCTTAGTTCACGGGATTTTTTGTTTGGGTCATACTATTTTCCAAAAAAAAAGCCCACGAATTATGAACTAAACCGACCAAGAGAATAAAATATTTTAATGAAGACCATATTTTCTATCAATCAGATAAAAAAAAAACATTGAAAGATTTTTAGATGCAACTAGCCGAAGCCCTATTCGACCACATCGCTCTAATGTCGGACGAATTGCCCTTCGCCACTGGGGACATCATCTATGTGCTCGACAGCTGCTCGCAATCCGCTCTGTGGTACGGATCCTGCAATGGCAATGAGGGATGGTTTCCTTCGTCGCATTGCAAGGTAGGAAACAAATGCTTTATAAAATTAGATTCAATATTTTGTGAAAGATTGAATTACTTTGTGTTTAAAGTTTTAATGAAAAGCCTTCAATTTTTGAAAAATCCATTACTTATGATTTTTAGCATGATGTTTCCACAAGACAAATTATTTCTCGGCTTAGATTAATGTTTCTCAAAAGAATGTTTCTTGTCGGGAAAATGAATTTATTTTCAGATGCTAACCCAATCACCCAACTCTCAATCAACCCAATCCAACCGAGAAGAAATTTTCACGACTGAAATACGGAAGCGAAGAGCGAATGTTGTGGAAGAGTTGATGCGATCTGAGAGAGATTATGTCAGATTACTCGAGGATATCGTGCAGGGATTCCTAGAACAAACTCGAAGGCGGACGGATCTGTTTACTCCTCAGGTACATACTGGAAAACTTTGAATTGAAGTCCGATCTAGGAATTAACTAAGAATAGAACTCTGGGCTTTTATTTGCGGTTCTTTTCTTCCTTCGATATTCATTGGTGATTTATCATACGGTTAAAATTAAATCCGGACTAAACTCGCCAAAAATCTTTCAGATTGGAAACTCAGATTTTGAAAAATAACGAATTTGATTTCAGAGAATCCGAAACATATTCGGCAACATCCAATCGATCTACGTCATTCATTCGAAACTCCTAAGAGACCTCGAAATGGCCTACGATCAAATGCAACCAGAAATGACGAACGTCGGAGCCGCTTTTCTTAGGAATGTAAGTATTATTTTCACGTGTTGTCAAAAATTAAAAATCGTCACATATTTTATGAAGATCATTTTTAATTAGGGAGGGTGTGAAAGATATTACTATTCAAGTTACTCATTTTTCAACTAAAAAATTCAGAAGCACTCTTTCAACATCTATACGGACTACTGCAACAATCGGAGTGTATCCGTGGCTGAATTAAATTCCCTAAGCAGACAACCAATTTACGCGCAATTTTTCGAGGTTTTATAAAAATTCTCCCTTCAAAGAAGCTTTCAAATTTTAGGCATGTCGTTTGTTACGAGGCCTGCCGAATCTATCATTGGAAGGATTTTTGCTTACTCCAATCCAAAGGCTATGCAGATATCCATTGCAGCTCAGCGAACTACTCAAGGTAATTATAGCTTTAAGAGAATGCTAAATTAGAATAAAACATTTTCAGGCCACCCCTTCTTCTCATGAAGATCTCATGCCATTGGAAGCCTCAGAAAAGACAATGCGAAGTGTCGCGACACTCGTTAATGAAACCAAACGGAGGGTTGAAAATCTGCAGGACATCATTCGATTACAGAAACGGATGCAGGGATTTAAGGCAAGCTGATTTTTTTTTTTACATTTTTAGAAATTCGTATCTTTCACAACTAAAAAATATTTTCTAGCTAAATGTGATAAGAAAAGCTGTATTTTGTTTTGTCAGTCTTTTTCAAGCTGCAAGGTTTAACATTTTTTCCTATCCCATATCTTTAGCTGATCTTTACCGTTCAAGTATCACTTACTTAGTGATCATAAGATCATTTACCTTTGCGCGAGAAACTAAAGTCCATCTTCTAATTTTAAGCCTGAAAATCCCCCTGATCTTTACTGATTTGTTAACACAATTGCCAGCGCTGCGATGAAAAAGGCTAAAGGCTATGGGAAAGTCAGGGAAAATAGAATGCTTCTGAGTGGCTGCCAAGTACAGGACATTCGCATGAAGTGAAGATATTTGATGTTTGATTATCAGGAACTGGTTGATCTTTAAAAATATTGTATTTGGATGGATAAATTTGAGTTAAAACTCAGCCCAGACGGCTTTCTTTCTCTATTGTTTAGCGTAGAGATAAACAATTTTTCTGAAGCTCAAAAACTCATTCAAGATTAAACCACTTGAACATTGAATTTGATCATCATTTCTGATCGCCTCAATTAATCTTTTCATTCATCGTGTTTGGCACGAAAATTCACGTTTTTTGATTTGTCCGTGGAATTTTTCGGAGTTTTCCTGCAAATTTTGCCCCGTACCGTCTCGAGTGGCTTTTTCGCTTTTTCCACGTGGGATTGTTCAATTTTCCCTGTCCTTTATCTATTTTCTCGACTTTCTTCGAGTCTTCATCTCATCAAACGTTTCAAAGGTTCGCCCAATCGTAACTGTATTTTACTCGTGTACCTGTCTATTTCTTTAAAAAATCCTAACTGTACCTATCTTTTTGCAAATATCTGAACCACACACCTATCAGACATTTCTGACCAGATAGGATCTTCTGAATCCAATTGACCCCGATTTTTCTATTCTGTAAAATGCTAGCCAATTCTCCGAACCTCGTGTCGATATTCAGCCTTCTGAGGGCTTACGTCCGGCTTCGACTCGAACGCCGCCAGCAGAAAATCCTCATGAAGAACTTGCGCGCGTCGGGAATCATTGTGAATATTCCTTTGATTGGTTTCAAGTGGAGAATGAATTTGTATTGAGCGATTTTATGAATGTTTTGAAGTCATGAGAACTTATAGTTTGACGATGGAAATGGCTGAGAGATGAAAAATCAAGATTTATGGGCTAATAAAATGTTATTATCTTGGGGACTTACATCTTTTATCTTGAGGGTTTAGATAAAAAAAATATGATAGAAAAATAAAATATTATTTAGTTTCTACCATTTTTATTGGAGACTAGATTAGTAGAATATTTTAAAAATTATATGGGCATTAAAAAAGATCCAAAATCGAGAATTTCTCCTGCAAGGATCAGTCATTGATTTATCATTTACAGGGACCAGACGTCGTGGAGAACAACTCGACTTTACTGAGGACTGGGGATGTTTATTGTCGAGTGATGGCCGACGGGCAAGTGCAGTGGGGGAAGGTAAATACTTCTCGAGTTTTGGCACTTTTTCTAGTTTTCTAGGCAAAAATAGGATTAAAACAGTAATTTTATCATATTTTAATCACATATGAGCAGATTTTTAATTGAATCTGAGATATGTTTTTGTCGTTAATTCTTGATTATAAATTTATGTTTTAGCAAGTCCTTCTATTTCTGTTCGACCAATCGATTGTTCTATGCAAAAAGGACGTGCTTCGAGATGACAGATTCATCTTCAAAGACCGACTATCATTAGACCTGTTTTCTATTGTTGATGTGAAGGATGGGAAGGGTAAAAATTCACTAAAATTATAATCTTATGCTTTTTTAAGAATCGAATTTCAATGTGAACGTGAAGCATTCTTTGCTATTGACTGGACAGGACAGACTATATCTGATTTCGTGTGGAAATAAGAAGTCGAAGGTTAGTTAGCAACAAAAACTACGATTTTGAAAAATAAATATTGAAAAATCGAAGTTTGGTAATTGAATTTTTGAACCGATGGTTTATATTTGAAAGTTTAGAGGACATAAATATATTTTTAACGAAAACGTATCCTCAGTATAACTGAATTATTTAGCAATGTTGGTTAACAGCGCTTCGAAGTCGATCCGCCCAAAATCCCGCCACAGCGGAAGAAAGACGCTTAGCTATGGCTACGCTGACTTCTGCTTGATTTGTATATCTTATACCGTATTTTTAATCTAAGCCCGGGGGCTTCAATTAGAAATTACGGTATTCTAATCTTCTCATCTGCTCATTACGGTTCATTCAAATGATCTGCTATGTGATCGACTATTTCTCGTCATTTAATTTGTAATTTTCCTACATATTATTCTGATCTAGAATTTTGAGAAGTTCACTCAATTCCACCGACTTTATCAATACTTTGACTCCAAAAATTGGGTGAATTTTTCTAAGATATCCTATGTCTCCAATTTTCTCTGTTAATGCTCAATTATCTGATATGACAAAACTTCAGAGTGCAAATTATAATAACTCGTTTGAAAATGAACTTTCACAATGATTTATCTTCGATAGAATAAAGCATGAATAATTATTTCTTGAACCGGTTTCGATATATAATTGTTGCACCCAGTCTTTTCAACGAGACAAGTAAGGAATCGATAGAATTTGAAGAGATCAATAAAAAACAAATAAATTCATAGAATTTTAAAATCTAGAGTTTAGGGTATTCTAAATTGAGGTAATTTTCTCAGATATAATAAGGAGAGATCAATTTTTCAATCATTTTTCTTCAGAACTTGATCTAACCTTTGAAAGTAAGTGCATAAAATTTTTAAAAAATGTAAAATTCATTATTTTCGAAAATAATATAGAAATTAAATTCAACCCTGAAGAACTTCAGAATTATGAAAAGTTATCAATAATAAAAAATTAGGCTCTTTTCTTGTATATTTAGTCACTTTTCATAATGTAAGTCTTACCTCAATATTCCTTCCTTTCTTCACTTCTTACCATGCTTGAGTCTATCCAGAGAGAAGTTCAATTTCTGCGTGCCAGTCGTATTATCAATGATGTTCTTGTTCGTCTGTCTGGACGTCTCTCCCTCCTCGGCGTCCCTGTCCTGTGTCTGCCTCTCTGCACTCGCCTCGTTCTGTCTGTTCTCCTGTCCGAACTTCTTCCTCACGTAGTTCAGACGCAGAATGCCGCGGATCATACGACGCCAGTTGCCGTAGACGATTTTCAGGCGTTTCTAGAAAGAATATAAATAGAACGCTTTTGAGAGTGACATTTAAGCTCACCAATTTGAAGTTAGAAAGGTAAAAAATGTTATTTGCATAGAAAAAACTTTACCTCTTCTTCTTTAGCTTCCCTCTCCGATTCGATTCTTTCCCATTCTTCCACCAACTC
Source organism: Diploscapter coronatus (assembly GCA_964036155.1). Taxonomy (NCBI): domain Eukaryota; kingdom Metazoa; phylum Nematoda; class Chromadorea; order Rhabditida; family Rhabditidae; genus Diploscapter; species Diploscapter coronatus. The sequence continues at coordinate 78,863,675 of OZ038423.1, read as the reverse complement.
GTCGGCATCTTCCTTCAACACGACAGCGCCATCGATGCTGAAAATCAAATTCTTAAAAATAAAAAGTAGTTCTAAAATGTATCAGAATTCGAAAATCCTCTTACACCGGATGATTACATCCATTGAAGTCCCATCCAACGACGGCAGCCACGGCCTCTTTGTTGAGCCTCCTCGCGATATTGACGATACCATTCAGTTTAAGGTGCACGGCTCCAATCGGGCACATTTTCGGCTGATGTTAAAGAAAAATAATGATTTTATGGAGGTTTATTGGTATGTAAGTTTTCATAATTGTAAAATAGCAGCTGCTATATGACGGAGGACGGAGGGAATGAAGTTCATAGCTAGAGGATAGGATAAGGAGGTGAGTGTAGGAAGAAATAGTGTGAGGAAGACACCCTTCGTCATATAGTAGTTGCCTTGTAAAATTCAGATAAAACATTCATTCTTACCTGGTACAAGTAGACGTTCCCATATTGATTTCTGGGGATGCGACCCTGCAAAATGGGATAATAGAAATTTCAATACAAGGTGAGGTTTATGAAATGGAAAAATATGAATTTTCCAAGAATTAAGCCAAAATTGATTTTTATGAGAAAACACCTCACATTTTCAACTGTAGGCGGTCTGAACGGCTCGGTCTGCCAGAAACCATAAACGTTCAAGAATTTCTGTTCCCTTTCTTCCACAGGCACACGCAAATCCGGCCGGGCTTTCACTATCTTATAGGGCTTTTCGCCTTCCTGAACAAAATCATAGGATAAAAAATCAGATTTAGAAGAAAAAAAACTAGGAAAAAGGCTTTTCTCTTGATTTCAACAAGGATTTTAGCAGTTTTCAACGAATTCCAACCTTGATGCTCCTAGCCAACTTGAGCCAATTAAGGTCGCCCTGCAGAGTGTAGACCGTGGATCGAGGAAAGACTTTATGACCGCGAATTTCACCGAGGGGCTTCTGCTCATCAGGAGGCGGGTAAATCGCCTCGAATTTGAGCAGGTCTTTTTCCAGGACGTAGCTGAAAAATCCTATTAAATTAGAAAAGTAATATTTATCAGAATTCCAAAAATCAGTAAAATTATAGTTGTTATTTTACACTCGTTTTCAATAATGCAAATATTTTTAGAGTTTTCATTCTTTGAAAATAAAAACAAATTATAGCTCACAGAGGATGATTCTTATATTCGCTTATTTTCGTGGGCAACGGCTTCGAAGCGAGATTCTGGTCGAAAAACGCGTCCTCCAATTGGGCTCTTTCGGGATTGGAGGAAATCATCTGATAAATTTAATATTTTTTGAAAATAGAGCAAACGATGAGTCTATTTATTTATTTTTTTTTCGAAAAACTAAAATTTGAATTCTATGTTACGTTATCAATTTCAACGAGTTTGTTGAGTAACCTGTATTATTTTATAATTTGAAATTTCACGAAAAACAGACTCGAACTGAACAAATTTACCGGAATCCTTAAAACCGCTCCGAGCCAAGCGATTTCCGTGCGTTGACGACGAAATTCCTGCGTGTAGTAGTTGGCTGCGTAACGGCATGAGATTTCACGAATTCCGCCTTCTGTAAAAAAAATTAAGGCGTTCGAAAAATTTTTTGAAAAAAACACAATTTGTTAAATTTTGTTCTTCCAAATGATAAATACTTTTAACAACTCAAGAATCATATTTAGAAAATGCTATAAAAGCAAATAATTTTTTTAAATCTCACGATTATCAATTCCAAAGATGTATCGAATCGGCAGACTGGTGTTAGGCTCGATTTCATCAGATTTATCAACAGTCTTCGTATTCGGGTCAACTGCTGAAAATATTCGATTTTTTAAAAATTGAACTCAAAATATTCACTGACAAATCCATCTCTTCTCCTCCTTGTCCCAGAACTCGACCCAGAAATCGCTGTAGCCGTGTTTTCGTTTCTGCTGCTTCTTCGATCTGTCCAGATTTTCGTCTTCACCGCCCTGAATTCTTAATAATAACTTTAAAAATTATCTCCCAAAATGTCATAATAAACGGCCATTTGGAAACCGTGAGACCACGAGGCATGGGCGAAGTAGTATAAGAGGTTAGAGTAGGGTATGGGCGATGATAAGCTTTCTTTTTCCCACGCTATTTCTCAATATCTCGTGTCTCGCGGTTTTCAAATTACCTAATAAATTGACGAACTCGAGATGTGATAAGGCAACAATATTTTGAAATTATATATATTTAAAAAACTTTTTTAAACTCACAACTTTCCTGCTGATAACCAAAGCATTGGCACAAATCCTGGCAGGCGCTTCCAAACCAACGAGCATAGCAAAGAGCAGCTAAAATTGGGCCTCCCGCATTTTTAAATAAAGAAATTTACCATTGCAATGTCTCGATCAGTCTCATAGGTCCTGTTCTCAGCCAAATACGCCATTCTCGACTGCAGATCATCAGGCTTTTCGATTTTAAGGTCTTCAGAAGACTGTCTTAAATTTGATGATCTTGAAATTTACGAGCAAGGCTGTATGGAATATTACGGAAAACGAGTTCTTCTGCTCCTTTGTTTCACTCTCCTTTCTTTTTCCCTTTTTGTCTTCACTGCATTCCATTTCGACAAATTTTCGAAACGAAATGCAGAGGAGCCAGAAAGGGAGAGAGAACAGGAGTGTGGATCAGAGAGGCAGGGAAAATCTTTCACCGGAATAGTTCGTATAGCCCTGTTTACAAAATATGGAAAAAATATTCAATTAAATTTCACTTTTACCTGAAAGCATCTAGAAACCACCCAACGAGACGTTTCAGGCTCTTCAAGTTCAATTTGGCGTTCAGAAATCCAGTTGGAAGCTGAAATTTGTATCTTTTAAGAAATGAGCAAATTCAAACCTGAGAAACAAGAAGAGCGGGAAGGAGGTTTTCCTCGACAGAAATACGACGGACATAGCGAAGATGGGCCAGGTAGCAGAGAATGTGGCACTAAAAAAATAAAATTTGAAAAAAAACAAGTTGAAAGAAAGAGTCTTTAAAAGTATAAAATATAATAAAATCTTAAATTTGAAAAAAAAACAAAGTAAAGAAAAAACCTTATGAGCATCTTCCCAGTTCTCGCGAATGCACTTGTTGACTTCCTGCTTCAAATACTGCGCCCACCAGTCTTTTTCCTCAGGCTCTTTCTCGACTTCCACAGTCACTTCGATCTGAAACGTTCTTTCAGAACTTGCAAACAAGAATTTTTAGAGGAATAATCTTCACTAAATATATTTTCTTTATGAATTTTCCTTATGCGATTTTTTCAAAAAGAATGTTTTTCTTTAAAAGTAGCTTTTTAGAAATATGATACTTTTACCTTCTTATTAGCCCCGTCATTAGAATTTCCGTCGTCCAAGATCTCCATGTCTTCCCACTCGTCCTCGGAAGATGCTTCTTTTTCGAGCTCTTCATCGACTAAAATTAAATTTTTGAAAAAAAAATCATTTTTAAAGCTGATTCAAATTTTAATAGGATAGATCTTTGCTTGAATATTTGAATTGTCAACCTCTTTCTTTGATGACTTCGATGATGGCATTTGTGGTTTTCTTTTTTTTCTTCTCAGCCTCTCTCTGCGCCTTCAATTCCTTGTGAATCGCCGCACATTCCTCGTACGAAGTCTCCTTGGTGCGGCCGCGAGCAATCGAACGGGCCAGGATTCTGAATTTTCAAATTACTTTTCTTTATAAATTCTAAAAATTATAGAAGTCGAGCTAAATTTTACATTAAATCCTTTCAACGAATAAATAGCTGAAAATTTCTTTAAAAGCTACAAGAATATTCGACTAATCGTCGTGAATTTAAAAAGTAAATAAATAAAAGATAGAAAAGATTTTTGTCAGTTGAACTAAAAAAACCCAACCTGAATTGCCTCATTTTCTCCTCGCCCTTGCTGAGCATCTTCCCATCAGCGCCCTCCATCGCTTTCTTCCAAGGCTGTTCCGGCTTTTTCTTGATCACTTTCGGCCCGGCGGGCTTTTTCTCCTTCGGCTTTGACTCGGTCGAGCGCTCTGGAGTAAAAATGTTCTTTTATCGAAATTTTATAAATAAAAATGTTATGACTTTTCTTTTAATTTCCGAAAATATGTTTCTAACAAATGAAATTTTTAAAAACCCACTTTTTGCGACTTTTCTCTTCGGTTTCTCCTCTTCCATTTCCCAATCCTCCTCAATGTCAGAATCGTCATTTTCTTCCGCCTTGCGCCTTTTCGAGTCAGAATTTCTCGACAAGGGTCGGCTGCCTGAAAATTTTTTTTCAAAAATTTAAAAAAAAATCGCGTTTTTTCACCTTTTCTAGAATTAGATTCCGATTCCATAGACCACTCATCGGACTGTTCAATGTCTTCTTCCTCATCTTCAAAATAATTCGTCTTTATCTTTTCAGTGGACTGTCGCTTCGGTCTGCTGCTGGTCGGTTCATCCACAACCTCGGAAGATTTGCGTTTCAAGGATTTTGGCTGAAATTATAAATTTTTAGAAGTGTTCTGTTTCAGTTTTTTTCAAATAAAAATAACCGTGCAATATCCTTTTAAAGGTCGTTTAGAGCAATAATCTTGTAGAAAATGAGCAGTTCAAATAATCAAGAAAAGGAAAATAAAGAAAAAATTCTACCTTGGCAGGTTCACTTTGCTCCTTCAAATTCTTCTCATCCTCTTCAGATTCGGACAAATTCAGCCCTCCGTTCGTTTCTTCAGCAAGATTTTCTTCCTTCTGTTTCTTTCCTTTTGCCTGCTTCACAGCTGCTTTCTTCGATCTACCTTTCATCGACTTCGATGTCGCCTGTACCTGTCTCTGGTCCTGGAAAAAAGCGACAATCAAGAAAAAAATTCATAGAACTTTACTCTTTTATCAGAAAATTCATATTTTCCAGAAATCTGATTTTAGGAGAAAAACCCCACCTGACTCTCTTCAGTTTTGTTCAAATCTCCTTTTTCTTCTTCATTTTTCTGCTCTTTCTCGTCTTTCTCCGTCAAATTCTTGATTCGCGCCGAGCGACGACGACCCGCTTCGACAGGCATTTTACCTGAAAAGAATTCAAATTAAAAGACTTAGACAGAGCTCAAGCCCGATCTCCATTGCGTGCCCCCTCAAGCCAAAATTTTCTGATAAAATCACGTTGCGTACCTCCTTATGTATCACTTTTCTATAGGAAAAACTTGGTTTTGCGTACCCTTTCCCTTATAGTTTTCAATTTTGGCCGAAAGTCTGTTAAAAAATCAGAAGTAAAAAATACGAACGAAAACGAAAATGAATTCAATTCAACCGCTTTTCAAATTGCAACGTTCTCTTTCTCTCCACTCTCTTCGTTTACAAGTTTCTTTCTTCGCTTTCATTTTTACAGCGGGTTTTTCGATTTTTCAAACTTTTTGATTTTTTTACTTTAGTGATGGACAAAAATCAGCCGTCGACGTCTCACGACGACCAGCTGCAGATTGTGGATGAGCAAGAGGCCGAGCAAATTGAACAGTTAGGAGAAGTAAGGGAACATTTTAGAAAAAGTTATTTTGGAGTCGAAATTTTAAAAATTTCTGTCAGGATTAGTTTCATAGCCTCAAGTCAATAAAACCTAAAAAGGAATCTTAAAAACCAAGATAAAGTTCCGACTTTTCAGGAAAATGATTTAAAACAATAAATTGAGCAAATTCAGACCGAAGAAATAGTCGTCGAGGAAATTGTTGAGGAGCAACTTGAAGAAGCCGAACCCGAAAGAAAACCACTCGCAGGGGCACCCTCAGTGCATCCGATCGGGAAGTCCAAATTCGGCAATCCAAACACTATCAATTACAAAACGAAGCGGGTTGTCTTTCAGGGTCACAGTAAGCCATTTTAATTTCTCGGTTTTTAATTACTTAGAGATTTAATGAACTATTCGGTATTTTTAATAAGGACCACAAATTTAATGCTCATTTTATTCTTGTGATTTATGAACAAGAAAAAATAGTTTATTTGTATTTTTTTTTCCATATATCAGTCAATTTATTTTATTTGATGTATTTATGAAAATATTTTTAGCCGATCCCTCACTCACATTGAAACGTCGTCGCGTTGCGGGCAGCATAATCGGCGCGGGCATTTCCCCGAATCAGTCGAATCTCACAGAAGTCGCTAGAAGGTCGGGAAGGCCTACCGTTGTCCATTCGGTTAGAAGTTGATTCTTTTTAGTTTAAATTTTGGAGAATTGGTAGTTTTTTTCTAAAACGATTTTTTATTTATTTTAGTCAGGGGTTGAATTCCCGATCCCTCTCTCCTTGGAGTCTCACCCAATTGCGCTATCAGATGTTATTCCAGAGGCAGCGCACGATATTCTCAAAGGTAAAATGAACTGACTGATTTACTCTAACAGAAATGATTGAGTCGTTCTGAACTTCGTAATTTATGACTTTTCTCAGAATAAATAATAATTATATTTCCGATGATGATGGAATGCCATACTGTAGTTCTTGCCATTCGGTGCTCAAAACGTGGAGAGCCTTCGAATATCACGTCCTGTCCAAACATCTCAAGTAATTCTTGGATTATTTTTAAAAAAAATAAATTTCTTTGGTTGTTTTCCAGGTACAAGCCCCATCGCTGCCTGTATTGCATGAAGGAGTATTTCTACACGGAAGAAGAAGGGGTCAGTCACGTCAAGTCACTTCACGCGGGCAAACCTGTAACGGTCGGAAAATTTGCTCTTGTAAAATTGGAATTTAGATTTTTTTCAGCTGCTAAAGGAATACGATGCAGACAAAGAAAAAGAGGCGGAGGAGTACTTCAAGCACTTGTTTCTGATGGTTCGTGAGGGGGTAGGTATTTTTTAATTGCTCTTTTTAATTTCTATACAAATAAAGCCAGAAAAACTTCGATTTCAAAATTCAGGGTAATCTGACTCGAGAGCGAATGGACAAAATCGAGGAAGCCGCCTACAACCACTTGCAGAAATACAGAAGGATGCGATTCAAAGTGCCCACGATTGTGTGCAGACAAGGGTTATTTTTTAAATTTCATAATTTTTATTTAACGTTTTTTTCAAAAATGGACTTTTCAGAGCAGGTTTCCCAAAACTCGACCCACAGAAAAAATAGCCCATCGTTTCGAGAAAGAAATAGATGACATACTATTTTTCTCTCTTAATACGAGACTTTTTTCTGCGGGTTTTTGCGGGTCGAGTTTTGAGAAGTCTGTTCCAGAGTTCTTCGCGACACTTCGACCCAAACCTACATGTCGATGGCAACTTCCTCAGAAAGTTACTTATCCTCTGCTCATTCCCACGTCAAATATCAGCCACTTAGGATGGTAAGAATCAATCAAAATTCTTTAAATTTACAACTTTTCTGCAAAATTGGTTAAACTTGAACCTAAAGAAGGTAGTCCAGAAAATCTGGGCTATCCAAGGGTTTCGAATTTAGCTCGTCTTTTTCAGCCATCTTCCAACTACCAAAATCGCAATGCATTTTATGCAGCCAGAGAGGAGCAAATTCAAAACGAGATGGTTCTTGAACCCGAATTGGCAGAGGACGGCCAGCCTCAGGGAAGTTTCTAATTTTGGTACAATTTTTGATATTCCTTTTCTTAATTTAAAGTTATTGTCATATAGCAATAAATAAATTATCCGAGATTATGTAATTTCTAATAACCTGAGCTGATCGGAATTGAATCTAATTCGGATTTAACTCAGACCAGTTCTGAGAATAACAATTTAAGTGACTTTGCCGGTATTATTTATTTATAGCACGCTTTCTAAAATTTAGAAAAATCTAACAACATGTAATTTTGAAATAAGAAAAATTTGGATAAAACAAAGCGTATGAAATACAAACTTAAAAAAATCGTACAAGCATAATTGCAATAAATAATGATACTGCACGTTAATATTGATTCGAATAGCTAGATATAATGTCGCATAAAATAGCTGCATAAAATTCGAAAAAAAGCTAAATAAATAAAGGAATATGGTTAGAGGGAAGGGCAGGTTATGGAAATGAGATGGAAGGGGAAATTCTGGCTAAATAGAATTTTTGAAAAAATGACGTTCTAGAAAATGAGAATTAATTCTGGAACAGGCTCTGGACGAATTGTTCGTAGTCCAAACCGCCTTGGATGGAACGTCCAGAAAGGGATTCCACGTATGGCTTCATTCGCTTTATGCAATACTCCGCCTGTTCGGGACTGAGGTTCTGAAATTTGGAAAATCAACTCTCGCTTAATTTAAAATCAGTAAATTTTCATAATAAAAGTTTGAAAAAATCATTATCTCTAGTCTGATTCATTAGAATGAGTTCATAATTTATATAAAAATATATTTGAGAAACAATTCTTTCTAATCTTTTTCAAATACAATTTTTAAAAACAAAAAAAACTGACCGCATAGAGCTCTTCGGCGGTGACATAAGGACGGAACTCCTTGGACAGGGCTCTGAAGGCCATTTCGATTTCCTCCGAGGACTGGATGTTCTCGGTTTCCTTCGAAATCATGAATGCCATGTACTCTTGCAGGGTCACCCATCCGTCGCTGAATTACTCGTTAAAAAATTTGCATATGACCTGATTTTTACCGATTAGGATCGACAATATCGAGGATTCGGTTGAATTCGGGTTCGGGTTGATTCTCGTCGACCATCGGCAAATCGTAACCAAGGGCTCGGAGACAACTCTTGAATTGCTGGTGATCGAGGCGGCCGGTCTTGTCCTGGAAAAATCAAATTACTATTTTCTCCTTATTTGTCATTCTAAAAATTCGTCCATTTCCAAAATTAGCATACTCTAACTCTCATGTTAAAATGGTATAGAAAGGCAGAATATGTTAATTTTTAAATCCAAGAATGGAATCCCAACCTTATCAAAGTGCTTGAACATCATGGAGAACTCTCGGAGTGCCTCCTCGGTGACGCCCGACTGATTGCGGGCCTGAATCTGCTGCTCGAGGTTGTGCTGCATGCGCATTGCCAATTGGTCGAGCTGGTCCCAGGCTTGGGCAATTCCGACGGTGGAATGCTCGGTGTAGCTAAAAGATTTTTATTAGAAATTTTAGTAACTCCGAATTTGGGCTTTTTTTTTGGGAAATAATAAACTGATTCTAATGAACAATTTGGTATTCAGAACTCGTGTATTCTCTTCTCAACAACAATTGATCCATTATCTTTCAACTCAGATTCTTCAGAGTTTTATGCAGATTTTAAGACGGGGGTTGAGCATCCAAATTCCTTGTATTGTTTTTTTCCAGATATATCCTACTTACCGATTATCGAGGATAAGTTTTCTCTCCAACTCAGCTCCATGCTCCTCAATCCTTTTGAGCTGTGACTTGTTGGCCTTAACGTCCTGTGCCTTTCTCTTCAGCACATCCAGCTGCTCTTCCAAACTGCCTCCAGTCTCCATCATCTCCTGTCGAGTTGCAGTCAGCCAGTTGTGGAACGAATTGGCGAGTTTCGCGAACTCTCTGCGGAGTCTGTCGTTGTCTTCTTGTCTGGCCATTTCCTTCGCCAGTTCCTGCTCGCGCTCGCGGATGATCTTCTGCAGATTCTTCCAGGTGTCTTCGAGGGCGTCCATCGTGAACCTGAAATATTTGCAACTCTTCATCGTTTCGATCTTTTTGTTTTTGTATGCTATGACCTTTGGAAATAAATAAATTATTGAAAGGTAGTAAACTTCGAAATTTTCAAAATGAAGATCCTCGTATTCTTGCAAGACGCTGGTATTACAATTATATCTTCAGGAATGTGTGAATTTTATAAGTTAGAGTGGTTTTGTTTCAATTAATAATTTGACTAACCAGGTGTAAGGATTAGGCCCAACGTTGAAGGACCGAATCTTCTTGTCCATCTCTTGCAGAGTCACATAGTCATTCTCGGCGATGGTCAGCGACTTCTGGAATTCTCCATGCGCCTCTCGCAGAGCCTTGATTTCCTCGAGGGAATTGCATCTAACTGGATCAGTCAGATCCTCTTCGGCATTCTCAAACCACGAATTGAAAGTGGAAGCTTTCTTGGCGAATCCAAGATAGAGTTCCTCGATCTGCTTGTACTGCTGCTGCATCTTGAGGAGTTTGTTCCTTCTGGCGTCCGAGCTCTGCAGCAGATTCTGCCACCTCTGCACCACATTTGCGTATCGCTTCTCGATCGCCGGTGTCTGTTGGTGTCGAGCGTTGATCAGTTGACTCTTCAGCTCCGTGATTCTCTGGATTCCCTCGTGTTCGAATGCATTGAGTCCAGAATCGAAGGCTTCCTGTTTCGTCAGCAGAATTTGCACAGTCGACAAGTCTTTGCCATAATCGTCCGATCTGACCTGCTGCTCCTTCTCCGCGATCCAACTCTCCACAACATCGCATTTCCAGATAAACTGCAGGTAGGCGGAGTTGTCTCTGAGTCTTTGCAGGCGTCTCCTGGCCAAATCTTCGATGTCTCTGAGTCTGTTGCGCAGCTGCTCGCATCTCGCCTTGATGTGTGCATCGTGGTGATTTCCGTCAGCGATCAGCTTGTCCCCTCTGTTGCAGATGTCGGCCACCTTCTGCTTGTGCAGCTCCAAGTCGACTTCAAACGTGTCGTGCTTCTTCAGCAGTCCCTGCACTCCGGCCATGTTGTCACCGAAATTCTCAGAGCTGAGAATTTGCTGTTTCTCGTTCATCCAGGCCTCTTCTTCCTCGACGTCTCCCAGGAACTCCTGGAACGCCTCGGACTCGTTGAGTCTCTGATGTCTGTCGCCAGTCAGGTCCCTGATCTGTCCCCAGCTGTTCTCGAGATCGTCCATTCTCTTCTTGATGTGCTCCTCGGGAATTCCAGCAGCCTTGGCGGATCTCAGCAATTCAGCTCCCTTCTGCTTGACGAGAGTGACAGCTGGTTCGTGGCTGGCGAGTTCGGTGTCAATACGACGATGCTTGCGACGAAGATTCTTGACTCCAGGCAGATCTCTTCCATAGTCGTCGGAAGAGACGAGGAGTTTCTTCTCCTTGATCCAGGACTCCTCGTCGTCGATGTCGCGGAAGAACTGGTGCACATTCAGAGCCTTGTTCAGCTTGTCTCGGCGGTTCTCGGCCATATGCTTCACGCGGTCGTATCTGTCGGAGATCGCCTTGCTTCTCTCGGCAATTCGCTGTCCCTGGAACTGATCGCTCTCCAGCAGAGAGTCGGCCTGTTGCTTCATTTCGTTGATTCTGTCCTGATGAGCGGCGATGTCTGCCTCGATCAACTGTTGCTTCTTCAGGAGATTCTCCACGGAGGCCAAGTCCTTTCCATAGTCGTCCGAAGCGAGCAGAATTTCGACTTCTCCCAGCCAGAATTCGAGATCCTTCACGGCAGCCATGAAACTCTTCTGTTTGTTGGCCTCTTTCAGCTTGATCGTTTTATCAGCGGTGGTCTTGACAAGCAACTCCCACTGATCGTTGAGCGCATCGAGTCTGGCCCTGACTGCATCTTCTCCTCCCTGGCACTTGGACTCGTTGATGAGTTTCTGTCCGGCGCTGATCAGTGTCTGGATTCGGTCCGCATTCGCGGCGAGCTCTGCCTCGAAGGCCTGCTGCTTCTGGTGCTTCTGCTGGATGTTGGTAGGGTCACGGTAGTTCTCTTCGGAAGCAATTTGGAACTTCTCGGCAAGCCAGGTCTCGATTTCATCGGCATCTCTGGAGAACTGCTGGAGCGTCTGGCTCTCTCCCAACTTGCTTCTCTTCTCGATCAGGGCGGCCTTTAGTCGTTCCCATCTGTCCAGAATCTGGTCTCTCTTCCTGGCGACGGCGTCCTTGTCGTAGTGGTCGCTGTTGATGAGCTGCTTGGCGAATTGCTGGAGAGCGGCCATTTTCTCTTGCTGATTGTTGATCGCTTTGTCGAAGTCTTCGTGTTTCTTGATGAGTGACTCCACGTTGTCGCCAGTCGGGTCTTCCTGAGCGAGGAATGCCTCTCTAGCGCTCATCCAGTTGTCTGCCTGAAATTTTGGAGATTTTATAAAAGAAAATTATATCCGCCTGAATTACTTTAAGGAAATCATAAAACTGCATTTTTAAGACTACTATTTTATGAAGTCCAGTTTTAAAAATAATCATAACATGGAAATTCCGGAGTTCTATTTGTGCTTCATAGCGTAAAATTTAAAATGACCTGTTCGCAGTCCCTGTAGAAGAGCTGCAGCGCCAAGCACTGGTCGAGAATGCCTCTTCTGGTGATCCAGGCGTCCTCCAACTCCTTTCTGGCCCTATCAACATCATCCTGCTTCTTGGCAATATCGTCACTGGCATAGTGCTTGTTGTTGAGCAGTTGTTGGGCGAATTGCTTGAATGCCTGGAACGTAGGACCTCTCGCGTTGATCTCCGTGCGGTATTCCTAAAATCAAATCGAATTTTAACTCTAGATTCGCTTTATGATTATACCTGGTGTCGTTCGAGCAGCGCCTCTGCACCGGTCACATCGTTCGCAAGTTCCTGGCTAGAGACCTGAAAATTAATATGTATGATTAATGCATAGAAGTTTGGAGTTTAAAATCGTCCCCAAATTGACAGAATTTATAAAGATTTGTAAAAATTGCCTACCAGCTGCTTCATTCCGGCGATCCATTGCATCAGGTCGCGGTAATCGGCCAGGTATCTCTGATAGTCGTACGAGTCGAGCAGTTTCTCCTTTCTGTTGTTGGCTTTGGCAGTGAGGCGATTCCATTGATCATTGAGTTCCCTCTGAAATTAGACCTGTGACTAGAAAAATTAAGAAACACTAACTATTGACATTGGACCAAGAATTCATTAATTTTGCCATATTTGTATTAATTCGTCTCTACCTGAAGATCATAGATCTGCTCAGCAGCCTCAGGATGCGACTGCTTGAGTTTGTTGGCCTTCTCGTCCAGACTCTTGATTTTGTCTCCAAGAGCAGCCAGGTCGCGTTCCACTCCCTCATGCTTTCTTTGCAGAGCTTGGACAGAACGAAGATCACGACCGAAGTCATCGGAGTCGAGGGCGTCGTCCTGAAAAATTTATCAATTTTGTAGATTTTGAAAAATTTTAATTTATTTACATTCAAAATGAAAAATCATATTTTTTTTTAGAAATTCTATAAAATTCGATAACTTAACAAAAAATGTCATTAAAGATTTTTCAACAATTTTCCATCCACACTTACCTTCTCCTGAATCCAATCCCTGGTCTCATCGACGTCCCTGTGGAATCTCTGCACTTCATGCGCACTGTCGAGCTGCTGCTCTCTCTGCTCGGTCTGCTCTTCCAAAGTACGCCATCTCTGATTGAGGTCCTCAATCTGTTGACGAATTCGGACGGCAGTTTCGGTTTGACCGACGGAAGTCAGAGCAGTCGCTAAAACATGAATTCTATTTCTTTAAAAGAATATATAGAAGGTCATCTTTCAACTTTTCTGGAAAAGTTCTATAAAATTGAATTGATAAAATTATCTGAGACTATCATTTTTTGTTTTACTTGGTAACTTCGCACAACTCAAAAACTTTCAATAAGGATTTTCTTAATTTTTACCGATATTGTTCATCTCCTTGAGTCTAATTTCATTAGCCTTGAGATCCTCCTTGAAATCGTCGAATTTCTTCTGGAGGACTTCAACCTGCTCGAGGTCATTTCCGATTTCTTGCTGTGCAGCGACGGCTTCCTAAAATTATTCAATCATTTCAATTCCAAATCTAGCAAAGACCAACAAATAGCCTATTCATGTAAAATATGCTCCATTGCTAAATTCTCAATAACAGTTAGCGATGGAGCATATAGTACATGAACAGCCTTTTTAGTCTTCAACTTGCAGTACATGCGACTGCTTTATTCACAATTTCATGATCATTTCAATAAGTTGTAAGTTTACGAATTCACGATACGAAAGGCCGGTGTTAGAATACGAGAACTAGGGCTATTTGGACATTTTAGCATTAGCCATGAAAAATAGCATGGAAAATTGAAATTCTATGCCATTTCTCATGTTCGATGTAAAAAATATTCCAAATTAGCCAGAACTAGAACATTGCAGCGACATTTTCTCATTTCATCATCATCATATTTTGCACATTTTTGTCACATCACTATATATTCATTTCTGCATGACTATGTTTTATCAGGGGTCGACTCGAGTGAAATTAAAAGAGCTGTGATAAAAAACGAATGAATTTCAAATCTACCCCCGATATTATACTATATGTAGACCGTGAGTTTTCTTCTAATAATACTTACTTCTGCCATATTCGTCTGAATATTATAATCTCGTTTAAAATTATAGAATTGAGGGGAGAATGAATCTTTTGAAAAAAATAATAACAAAACCAACCCTGCTCCTGATCCATTCAGCCAGGTCGTTAGCCTCTCGGAGGAGTTGATACCCTTTGCAGGCTTCTTCCAGTTTTCTGAAACAAAGAAAATATTTTTAAGTTAATTATTTGAAATGCAAAATGATATAATTACCATCAAAATTGAAAGAAAAGAAAAAATAGAAACATTAAAATTTGTTCTTCATGTTGTAAAAATTAAGAATATTTTAATCTTGACCTCTTTCTCGTTTCTCCCAGCATGATGAGTCTCTGGTATTTGTCCTCGATTTCGTTCTGCTTGCCCCCGATTGAGTTGACCTGCTGCGCGCTGTGAGCGTGGGCCTGGCCTGGCTCAATTCTCTTCACATATGCTGCGGGCACGAAGCCTTGTCTGTCGTTCACTTCCACCTGAAAACAACTTCTTTTCAAAAATTATAACTTCCAAAATATATTCGGTTTTTTAAAATGATTATTTTCAGTTTTTATCTTGTTTTTCACAAAATCTCCCTCTATGCTTACCTTCCACCAGTCCTTATTCGAAGCATTGAGCAGAGTCAAAACGTCTCCCTTCTTCATCGACACTTCTCTTGGCGACTTCTCTTGATAGTCGTACAGAGCGAGGACGCAGTCTCTTCCTAAAAATCATTTTTATTTATTTATTTTTAAGATTTGAAATGTTTTTTTTTGTTTTCCAGAAACTTACCATAAACTCCGACAGGCTGCTCCTGATACTTGCATTGCGAGGCCTGTTTTCTCAGATCGTCGATCGTGTTCTTGAAGGCTTCCAAATCGGACTGCATGGCACGATGCTTTTTGAGCAGAGACTAAAATGTTGATTTTTTCTTGTTTAATTTCTAAAAAGATCAATAGACCTCAGCAGAATCCTCATCCTTTCCATAGTCAGTCGACCCGATAATGGGCTCTTTTTCGGCCATCCAAGATTCGGCTTCGTTCGCGTCGGACAGATATTTGTGGGCCTGAAAATCGGAATTTTGCAAATCTCATAATTTTTTCCATAAGTTCATTTTTCGAATTCTTTTTCTCTTCATTCGAGGTTTCGTATTCTTTTCACATTCTACAATCTTCCAGAAATTTTAGAGAAGTTATAATCGAACTTTGCGAAAATTTCCCTATTTCTTCTTGAAAGTCTAAATTTTCTAAATTAGAAAATTTGTACTTCAGCAAGTGGTATGTTGTCGTCAACACTACTCAGTAGCAGAACTGACAAGAAGTCAGACATCATCAGTACAAATTCCATGCCCCCCATATTTTTGCACAGGTTCACAATCCTCATCGCACTACCACTCGGCTATCGCGCCATGTCATATTCCGACTTTCAAACTCTTTACCTGCAGCGAATCATCCAAATCAAGACGGCGTTTTTCGGCTTTCGTCTTCAGAATTCTCCAGTTATCACGGAGTTGAGCGAGTTTGTCTCTGATTTCGGGCGCGAGGAAGTGACCCTGAAAAATTTTTTTTAAATCGATTTTTTCTCACAAAAATTTACTATTTTCTAGATTTTATCGCTAAAATGTGAGCATTTTCAGAGAAAATATTGATCTTTTTTGAGTTATAAATTAATCAAATTACAACTTTTCAAACCTGTTGAATCATATCTTCAGCAGCTCTGCTGACAGCCTCAATTTGGCCTTCGTGGTTGTTGATCTCTGCGATCAGAGCCTGCTGTTTCTTGATCAAATTCTGCACGCCAATCAGGTCTCTGCCACGGTTGGTTGAGGCGGCGATCTGAAAAATTTTCCTATTTATTTTAGAAAGTTTTTCAAATCATTTTTAAGAATAGATTTTTTTTGCAAAATCGATACTTATTGTAATTTTCTTCGGGTTGAATTAAATCTCATTTTCTAACTAGCCTGTTCCTTCTCGCGAATCCAGGCGAGTTCATCCTCGATGTCTCTGAAGAGTTGATTTCCCTGCAGAGATTCGCCCAGCTTGTGCTTTCTCTTTTCGAGAGGTTCACGGAGGTTCTGAAAAAAATGAAATTTCTTCAAAAACCATAAAAGTCTTACATCATATCGACTGAGCAAGGCCTCCTGCTTTCTGACGATAACAGGAGCATTGAAGTGTTCTTCCTCGTTGAATTTCCTCGCCAGATTCTTGATTCCATCGATCCTATCTCCATGAGCGTGATAGTCGCTCTCAAGCAGGGTCATTTTCTTCTGCAGGTTCTGGACTGAGACGAGGTCTTTTCCGTAGTCCTCAGTTGCCACTTGGCCTTCCAATTCGCTCAGCCAGAGCTCAACGTCTTCGATGTTGCGATTGAATTGCTGCTCGTCTCCAGCTTCTCTCAACTTGGCGCCCTTTCTGTTGGTTGCATCGACCAATTCATTCCACAGACTGTCGACTTCGTGAAGCCTGCCTCGCACGTGATCAGCAGCCATATGTCCAGATCTGACGATTTCCTCCCCAGTTCTGTTGATCTCGTCGAGTCGGTTTCTGTTGGCCTTCAGCTCTTGCTCGAAGTTGGCGTGCTTCTGCAACTTTCCACGGATGTTGGTCGGGTCGAGGTAGGAGTCATCCTGAAAATTATATCATCATCATCATTTTATCATGAGATATTTCAATTTCAACTTTTCTTAAAACTTTCAGCTAGTTTAGCTGAATTTGAAAATAAATGTTGAAGATCGCGGCTTCAGATCATAGAAAACTATCCGATAGCATTTTGAATTCATTTCCATCTTCATAATAAAATTGAATGTGAAAGTGAAGATCAACTTCATTACACTAAAAAACACATTATTCGATAGCAACGTCAACTGCTAAGCTCAAAAAGTTGGAAAGATGACGTAAGAAAGTCTGATAAAAAAATGCATACCTTGGCGGTTTTGAGCTTCTCGGTGATCCAAGAGATCATCTCGTCGACGTCCCTGTCGAAGGTCTGCGTCTTGTAGCTGTCCTGCAGAGCCTTGGCTCGCTGTGCGGCCTTGTCCATCAGCCTTCGTCTTCTGTCCAGAAGACTCTGTCGCCGACGGGCCACATCATTCGCTGCATAATGTTGGCCCTGCAAATCAAATATTCTATTTTATCAGAAAGTTTAGATTTTAAAAAGTCGAGTAAAATAATAATTTTTTTCTGGAAAACTAGAAAATTCTATCAGAAATTTTAGATTTTTTGAATAGTAGCCGTGATATAATAATTTTTATCGATTTAAAAAACATGTTATAAAATGATAAATTTTCACCTGGATCAGCTTGGTGGCGAATTCGTCCAAAGCACTGATCTTCTCCTCCTGGGCCAATAGGGATTTCTCGAAGTCTTCATGCTTCTTGATTAGATGCTCAACTGCATCGAGCGAGTCTCCCAGATCCGTGTTGGCGAGGAACGCTTCCTGCTTGTTCATCCAGGTCTCGGCCTGAAAGTTCAATTTTTAGGGGTTCAGAATTTGTGAAATATGATGATCTTCGATTGAAATTGAAATTTTTCACCAAGAATGTTCATCCTCGTTAAATTTCTTAATGTTCAATATAAGACTGATTTCTCCTCAAATTAAGAAGTTCCTTACCTGCTCAGTGTCTCGATAGAAGAGCTGCAGATCCATGCACTGCTCGTAGAGAATGCGTCTCTCCTCCCACAGAGCCATCAGAGCAGCCTTTTCTCTGAAAAAAAAAGTTCAATTTTTATGGTTGTGCAAATTAGGTTTAAATATTCGTTAGTTTTGCAATTCAGGCTTAAACTTCGCGTTTAAATTTGAAATTAAATGGCTATAGATACAATACCTGGCCAATTGTTCGAGTTTCTGTCTGACTTCGTCGCTCTCGGCAATGCCCATATCGAGCAGTTTCTCTCCTGCATCCGCGGTCTGGTTGAACGCGTCTTCGCGGGCATCGATTTCGGCTGAACATATTCGGATTATCATTGGACTATTTTCAGAAATACATTTCTTGATCTTCATCCTTTATGGAGTGATCAGTAAATTAGTAATGGAACTATTCGCTCACATTTATGCTCCTGATGACTCTCCAACAAGGCCTCAGCTCCAGCCACATCCTTGGCCAATTCATCAGCGGCAATCACGGCCTTCATGTCGCCGATCCAAGCGGTCAAATCACGATGATCAGCTAGGAATCTGTGCAACTGGTAGGAGATGTCGAGGGCGCGTTTTCTGAAAAGCAATGAATTTTTATCGTATCCTAAAATTGTTCCTAATTTACAGTATATTCCAGTCTAAAATATGAGAGTTTGTGAGGAGGGCGCAGTATTTTACGCTAATTTCTATGAATATTTTCGAACCTATCGTCAGCCTTCTTCTTGAGCGCATCCCATGCGGCTTTCGTGTAATTGTACTTCGCTTTGATCGCATCGGCTCTGTCCGGGTGGGTGTCGGTCAATCGAGCTGTTTCCTTTTCGAGTTGTTGCATTTTGCCTTCGAGAGCTGCCAGGTCTCTTTCAGTGCCTTCGTGTTTTCTCTGAAGGGCTTGAACGTTGTTCAGATCTCTTCCATAGTCATCGCTCGACAGGGCAGAATCCTGAATTTGGATATTTATAGTGAATTTTTGAATCTCCAACGAACCTTTTCCGCAATCCACGACAGCGTCTCCTCTGCGTCTCTGTTGAATCTCTGCACCTGATGTGCCCCATAGAGGCCTTCCTTCCTGTTCGCAGCCAGCGTGTTGAGCTTGTGCCAGGCATCGTTCACCTCATCTCGCTTCTGGAAATATTTTTGTGAAGATCAGCTATTATTGGGAAAATAGATCTTTTTTGCAGAAATTGAATATGTTTAACTTCGTGTAAAAGTCGTATATTTAAATGGTGAAAAAGATAAAGTTTCGAATTTTAAAATGAGCTACTCCGTCCCTCTCTTAGACTTACTCCCATTAAATTCACTCATTTTTAGCAAAAGAAAAAAGTCGTTGAAATTTGTCGAAGAAAATCTAATTTCTTACCTTATAAATAGTCTCATGCTCGGTATGTCCCTCGTCGACCAATCTGTCAGCGGCCTGGTTGATCTCGTTGATTCGATAGTGCTGATTGCCGAGCTCTTTCAGGAAATCCTCGAATTTCCTCTGGAGAATTTCGACGTGCTCCAGATCCATTCCCATGTCCTCAGCTGTTACGTAGGTTTCCTGAAATGGACATTTATCAAAATATGCTATTTTTCATGATTTTTTGGATTCATCAAGTTTTATTGCACCAAGAAAGGCGAAATTTCTATTTCTGAATTTTTAAATCCATAAAATATTAATAAAAAAACTTTCCTGGCTGTGGAAGATGTGACCTTTCGGAAAAGAAGGTTTAGAGAGAAAAATGGTGATGTTTATAAATTTATTACCTTATCCCTAATCCAATAGAGCATGTCGTCACACTGTCTGAGGAACTGGAGCAACTTGAGTGCCTGTTGCAGTTTGATACCCTTGTCTTTGAGCTTGAAGAACAGCCTGTCCCACAGAGCGTGCAGTTCCTCGAGGCGTTTCTAAAAAAACCTTTTATATCAGAAAGATAGGGCAAAACTCGATTTTCATTTCCTTAGAATTTGAAACTTAGGTACAAGTTTGATCTTCACATTTTTTATAATTAGACTCTCTGATAGTCTCAGATCCCAATGTCTTAACTGACCTTGATGAAGTCACTGGCAAAGTGCCCATGCTGAATCATGGCATTGCCAGTTTTGTCGAGCGTCGTAATCGTTTTCGAATGAGCCTGCACTTCTGCCTCGAAAGCCTCATGCTTTTGGATCTTCGCCTAAATTTTAATTTTACTCTTTGCTTGGTTTCAATAATTAGCACATTTCTTTTCTTTGAATTATATTATTTCTGGCTATAGGTTATGGAAATAGCATTGAAGTATGAGATAATCTAATTTCGGAAAATCTTATATGTTGTTCTTTGAAGACTTCTTCTCTACTTATTTCTACTTTCTTCGGATTTTGTATAGCCGAATACCCTTCTATAGAATGAAAGCAATGCAATTCTCCAGAGACAGATGGGTCCTCTCTTTTCTTTTCTTCCCCCTCCCCTTTTTATCGATCCGCACATTTCCCTTTTTGGACATTGGAGCCCTATTCAATAATTCATAGAAGGAACGCGATAATTGGCTGGATTTTTAGAGCAGAAAACTTAGATGATATGAGGGATATATGAAGAGCAACTGAAACTAGTATGAAAAACTAAGTTAGCTTCAAACGCTATATCGTTTTTATCTTGTTTCGTTTATAACAACTCTAAAGTGAACTCCATAGACCCCTATTGTTGATATAAGTTACAGAAGTGCAGAACCTGGCTGTGCGCGTGCACAACGTTGATGAAACGCTACAAAGAGAAGAGAGGCGAGATGTCAACAAATACAAATAGAGAAGTGAAGACAAAAAAGAGAAAAGATGGAGATAAAGATAAGAAAGGAGACTCGGAAACATATTCGATATCGATTGAAAAAGGAATGCGAATGCGCGCATAATGCAGAATAATTGACATTGACCTGTGCGGAATGGAATGTGGTGAATATGAAGAATATGCGCGAGGAGATATGACATCGACAGGATTTAGGCAATTGTACGAATGGACGGATAATCAAGAGTTTCAATAAAATTTTCGATATCACAATTCAAAGTAAATGAGTACTGAAAAGTAAATAGGTCAAATTATCAAATTTGTATGAAAAAATTTATAAACAATTCAGAAATATCATAAATTATTTAGACTTGAAAAATCCAACCTGTAGATTAGTTGGATCCTTGAAGTTCTCCTCCAAAGCGGTCTGCAGCTTCTCTTCAATCCAAATTTGAAGTTCGTCAGCATCTCTGAAAATTAAAATACCGTAATCTCTTTATTCCATTTTAAGTTGATCTTCGTTTGACCTAATTAGACTATCTAGTTTCCGCACATTACGAATGAAAGGTGTGAAAGATCAATTTTATTATTTTTTCGGAAATTTCAATTTGAAGTTCTAATCCTTCTATGATTCAGAAGATACTAATGTAAGAACTCAAATAGCTGTACTTCAAATTGAATATTTGTCTTATCACTATTTAAATTTACAAAAAAAAACTGATTAACTGTTAAAATATCATTTGAACTTTTAATGACTAATAAAAATAACCTCCTGAAGTACTGCAATTGTCTTCCTTCCTCAAGCCGGTCTCTCTTCTGTCTGGCGTACTCCCTGAATTGACCGTAATGACCAAGCACTTCTTGACGACGATTCTAAAACGTTCCTTATTGAATCATTCCCATCCACAAATCGAATGTGTTTGCATTAGAACTGATTAGGACTGATGTCACGGGCGGAAAATGAGAAATGCCATTTTAGGTATTTTTTCCATCGATAAAAAGCTATTTTAATTTCAATGATTTTAGATTTTTTATGAACAGGGCGTTGCACATTTGGCACGGAAGTCAGGAATTGTTTACTGCCAAAAGTGAACTAGTGATAAGAAGAAAGCATTTAGAATAGCATCGTGTATATGTAGTGAAATGGCAAATGACAATATAAAAATACAACCAAAAACCGACCTGAATATCGTCAGCGGTCTCGAGCACGCGGATCTGTTGTGGAGGGGGCACCTCCATGACGGGCTCGGGCGGACCACCACCATTCTCGGCCATTGTTCAGAACGATCGATAGAGAATGGAATGTAGAGATCAAAACTAAAACATATTGATTTTTTAGGAAAAATAACGATATTTACAAACTCAAATGGTGAGTTATAAAAAGAAAACGGTTCGAATATAGTGATGTGAGTATGAATATGCAAAATGAATTCGAAGTGAATAGATGATAAATTGATATCGATATGAGAATGGAATGCCGAAATCAAAAATGGAAATTGGAAAATGCGCACTTTTGAATTTTTATCGATTTTTAGAGAAAAAGAATATTAAAAGTGCTCTGAATAAAGTAATGTAAAAATGAATATGCAAAGAGTAAAGTGGATGATATTGATATGGCACGAGAAATAATAAACCGATAATCGAATCGAACGAATGAAGTAGGAGTAAAGGGGTGTTAGGATGTGACTCAGCCGAGTAGGATTGGAATGATAGTCGGAAAGAGGGAAGAGTTAGAGTTCGGGATGGGAGGAGAGGAGAAGAGATATGGGTTGTGCCGAGTAAAGGCCGCGGAATGGGAGTTTGGATCGAAAATTGTTATAAAAATACGAATTATATACAAGTTAGTGAATAATATTTAATGTAACTGGGTGAATTTAAAAATGATATGAAACTGAAAATAATAACTAACAAATAAAAGTAAAATGCTTGAATGTTTGTGAGTCAGTATGGGAAAGAAGGGGGCTGTGAGAGTAAACGAGGCCTTGGACTGGGAATAGGAATAGGACGGAGGAAGGGAGGGAGTGTGGAGGGTGACACAGAGAAAAAGGGAGGAGAGAAAAGAAAAGAATCGATTGGCTAGGGAGGCCTCTGCAGAGAGCTGAAAGAGCTGAAACGAGGCACTGGAAAGGGAGTCGAGGGGGAATAAAACGGACCCATAGCCGAAAATAAACAATGCGCGCTTCAAGACGCTTCTGTCAGACAGCCAATTTGGAAATACGGCCTCTTTCAATTGTTTATTGTTATTCCAAGTCAAATCAAATGTAAAAAAATAATAAATAAAAAACGGCTTACTGTAAACGTGATTTTTTGATGAGTTAGTTTAAGAAAATAGTGAGGATAACCTTTACAGTAAGCTAAAAATATAATAAAATTGAAAAAAACGAAATGAGATGAATTGCATTTTTGCCCGTAGAAAGGAAAAGTCGAACGGCTTGAAGACAATCGATGGATATTCGAAATTTTCTAGGCTTTTTTGCTCTGCGCGATCTCCTTTCTGGCAGCGTCCTGCAGCAGTTGAGTGTCCACTTGATCAGCGGGCAATTGGACGTATCTGAAAAGTTTATAATTTCAGTCTTTTTTCAACTTTTTAGAAAGTCATTCAAAAATTCTCGAAAGTAGAAAGTTCGAAATTTAGTTTAGATTCTAGATAATGATAAATAGTGATATTCGAAATCGGAAACTGCTATTTGATAGACCTATCTTTTTCCACATTATCTCTCCCTATTCTCCTTCCCTTCCCCACCTCTAACTATAGGTCTCGTCATCTCGCCACATAGTAATTGCCCTTGAAATCTTGTCATTTTTCAGCTTTAGAATTTTGAAACAACAGAAAATTCATACCTGACAACGGATCCGCGAATGAAGCAGTTCTTGACGGAGAGCATGTGCGGGAATCGATCGGGATCGGATACGGTGATGTCGGTGAGCTTCATGTTCAGGTACTGGTCGACAGAGTGCAGCGTGCCGCAGATACTGAACATTAGAATATTCTTAGAGAAATCGTTCAAGTATAACTTCAGAAATATTCTTGTAAAATTTTCATAACTTCATGAATTTTTAAAATAAATGAAAAACGAAAATTAAAAAATTCATTTGCAAAGAAACATTGATATACATATACGGTAATCTCAAGATGCTTCTTGCAATTTTTAAAATAATTTTTGGAATTTGCCAAGATAAATTTGAAAATAACCTCAAATCATTCTTCAATTCCACAACGACGTCTTTGCCGACCATTGACTTGAAAAACGAAAAGAACAGCATTTCAAACTCGGCTTCTTGAAAATTGAGGCCTGAAAATCAATTTTTTCACAAATGTACATTTTTAAAAATTTAGATATTCCATTGGCTATAACCAAAATTGGAAATATTTTGATCAAGTGTCAATTTATAATATTTTCTTTATTCTTCTTAAAAAAACAAAAACAAAATAAACAAGTAACGTGGAAAACGATAGAGTCAACAAAACAAATCAACAATGAAATTCGAAGGAGAGAAGTTGAGAAGGAGAGATGTGCAAACAGATAAGTGCACCCGTTGGCAGATTTTAACTTTAAGAAGTTATCTTTCGACTGAAAAAATACTTTTCCTCCAAAATGAGTACTTTTTCCCGAAAACAAAAGACAATACTCCAAATTTTTGAACGAAAAGTATTTGCAGCCTAATTTAGACAAAGACTAGAAAGTCTGATGTTCAAAAATGTGATCTATTAATATTTTTGGATGCTTTCATTTTTATAAAACGAAAACATTGATATTTTACACTGGAGCGCAAGATTTCTAGTCTTTGTAAGAAAAGAGACTCACAGTTTGAAGGTTTTTCAGTAAGGACGGAACCAACCGAACTTCAGATAGTAGGGGGTATGGGAGTCCAGAGCTGCAATCGCCAAAAGACCGGTTTTCTTGACCTAAAAATTCAATTTTACAAGGGTCGGGTTTAAAAAATTCTGAAACTAAAAAAGTAGACAAATAAAAGAATAAAGGTAGGCAACAGCTATATGACAATCTGACGACTCCTTCTTTTTCCACACTATTTCGTCCTACTCTAGCGTCTTCTTTTCTCTAACTATAGGAGTCGTCTCATTTAGCACCTGTTATAAAAATATTGTCCTAACAATGAAAAAATAACCTGAGTAGAGAGACGACTCAACGCAGAGAGCGAGCTGACACTGACACAATCAGTGGATGCGGCAATTTGACAGAGATAGGCTGCGTGCACCGTACCGGGTTGGGCTGAACATGTTAGATTTTACATTTTTAAAATTAATCTGTTAAAAGTAAACCTTTTTTCTTCTAAAGTATCATTGTATTTCAAAAATATATATTCATTCTGTCTGCTCATAACACAGCAAATTACCGTATCTTCATCATATTAGGTTTTCAAAAATTAGTTCTCAGACATTTTTACTAAGAAACACAAGAAACCAAACCTTCATAGACCATCAAATCACATCCGAATCTGCTGCCAGTTGTGAGATAGAATCCTCGCCTCCACAAGTCGTGCCACACCACGCGACGATTGCGGAATTTCTCTGTGGAAGGCAACGGCAAATCAGACAGGCAGATTGGCTCGTAAAGGTCGTCAGAGAAATAGACTGGAAAAATGTCAAAATGTTTTCTTTATCGGCGATATTCTTAATTCAAATCAGTTTACCCATAATCTATTTGGAAAGGTATTTCAATTTGTTTCTTATCAATTATATTTCGATTTCAAACTTTAGGAACCTTCAGATAAGAAGATAAGATACTTGAGGACATTGGGTGATCTTCATAATAAAAAGAAGAAAGCTAGAAATTATCTGAAATTTTACCCGGAGGCAGCCTGATGGAGCCCAAATTAGGCGTCGAATTGTCGCCTGGGAACTTCTTCTTGTCTTTGCCCTTCAGTTTGCTCGAAATTTCGTTCAGTTTCTCCAAGGCTGCTTGAATCTCCTCTTCAGTCACTTCCACGGTTGATAGGTCGATTTTGCGAACCTGGAAATTTGTAATTTTTGACCTGAACTTTTAAAAGGTTAAAAATTTTGGCCATTCTTCTAGTTATTTTTCTTTTTAGCAAATTGATTAAATCTAAGGGGTAAAATACAAAAAAATGCGATAAATGCCATGCACTATAATAAGAGGTCGTCTTCAAAAGGGCACAAAAATATAAGTTCCTAGACATTTATTCAAAACTTTAGGATGTACAAATTTTATCTTGCAAAATTTACCTTGTTAGGCAGTCCGTCAGTGGCCTCATCCCTCATTCGCTTGCGGATCTCCTTCATTTTGGTCTTTTGCGCCATCCACTTGGCCTTCGCCCACTTCTTCTCCTCCTCCTTGGCCGGCTCGATGATCGAATAAATACTCGCATCGACGTCGAACGACAGCGAGTCTGTGTCTTTTGGGCGGTACACTTCGATTAGGTCTGAAAATTAAAATAATAATCTTTTTGTTAATTCAGTCACTTTTTTACTATATTTATTTAACAATAAGATGATGTCGGCTGTTAAAACAGCTAATTTTATTTTAAAAAATCTTTGGATAAGTCACAACTTTAAAGTTGGTCATAATCCTTATGAAAAAAGTCGGCAAAATTGGCAAAAATTAGTATCCTTGATAATCAATAGATCTGAAGAAAATACATTGAAATAATGATGATGGAATTTTGAAAAAAAGGCTGAAAAAATCACTTTTAAAAAAATAATTTTACCGACCATATTGAAGCAGCGTGGCAGCAGTCTCGGGCGGCATGCACCAGGAGGAAATGAACTGATCGCTGTTCGAGGTGTTCATCGGTTCGCAGACCACGCGCAGGTTTTCACGGGCAAGCAGAACATCTAAAAATTATAATCCTCGTCAAATCACACAATTTCGAGGCTTCTTTAACCATGATAATAGATCCAATTCTTGAAGATGAAAATTCGAAATAGAAACAAACTGTTGCTTTCCAAAGTAACTATCTTTTTCTTCCATACATTACCAAAATTTCTCAATGCTTTAGATAAAAAATGAAGTTTCGAGAATTGATGATTTGGTCTGTAAAAAGTAAATCAAGTAAACATTTTTAAAATCAAAATTCGCACCCTGTTCATCGAAAAGCACGAATTCGTCGTTGATATAATAGACGGGCGGCTTGCGAGGGGCGATGGGAACGGTCTGAAGGGCAGGCAGAGTCACGTTTTCCCTCGACATTTATTCCCTGAAAATCAACAAAAAATTTTTAAAATCAATAATGGTTAAAAATAAAATAACATTAAGCGATTTTTGAACGCTAAAATGAAAATGATGTGCAAAAAAACTATCACAGAATTTATTCAATAGCACAATCTCATCTTTTTTAATTTGACACCAACCCATAAAGAATCTATTCAATAATAAATCCTGAAAGATAAAGATATGGACACTGTAATATGCAAGTGATGTTTGTTCATCGATTATCACAAATTGATTGATAAATAGCTATGATAAAGAATGCAGAATGCTTTTAAGTAAAGTTGAAAATTCCTAGTTATCCTATTTCTTATTGTCGATGATTTTCATTTCCTTGGAGCTGAGCTTTAGGACCTAAAGAATAAATTGGATAAGGTGAAAAATCAAACATCAAATTTAAAAGAAGACAAAACTTGACTCACCATCCCCATAGCTCTCAGGATATTTTTACTGCTGGCACTTGCCGTCGTGATTGTGTTCAGATACTGCACGAAAATGTTCCGCAGATACTCGATGTCGCCTCCGCTCGACACTAGCTTCAACTTGCCTGAAATTATGAATATTCGATTCATTTTGAGACTCTGTCAAAATAGTTTGCTAGAACGAAACTCTCGAACCTTCCAGAACCCGAATCTCTTCCTTCAGCTTTTCAGTCATTTCATGATGCTGCAAATCTTTGCACAGCGCATTTTGCTCCATTTCTCGCAAGCGATATTCCAATTGCTGGATGGTGAATCTGAAAATAGCGTATCTTGTAATTTTAGTAAAAGTTTCAAAAATATTGAAAGGTAGAAGACCAGAGACTTTAATTAAAAATAATTTATGCCAATTTTACCTAGCATCTTGTATTTCCTTGTCCTTCTTGGCCAATTCGTCCTCGTAGAATACGTTCTTCATCTCATTGATTTGAGAAAGTGGAACGTTGCTGGCTTCTGAAAACAATATTGAAAATAAAACATAGAAAAATTGAACCATGAGAAAGGGCGAAATCGACACTTGATTCGGAAATTGCGTCCACACTTCGGCGGGAACCTGAAAATTACTCCTTTACAAAACTTTGCTGAATTTTCCAACCTAGATTCATAGTAGCATTTAGAAAAGAAAATTAAGGATAAAGGTGTTGAAAAAATAAAAAGAAATGAAATTTTTCAAAAATCCGAAATTTCGTACCAGTACTATGCCTCTTATCGAGATGTCTTCTGTGCTCGGCACTCCTTCTTTTGGAAACAGGCACTGGCTTTCCGCTCGAATGAGGGTCCAACGGGACATTCGAAGACAATGCCAATTGCTCGCTGCGTAGGGAAACGAGAATTGACCTGAAAGATAAGCTATCAATAAAATATTCGAATTCTACATTTTCTTCAACATAAAATGGTAATAAAAATTGTCTACATTCTATGGAAAAAGTAGCTGATTTTTGCAAGAAAGACTTTCAATTCAACGTTTTTTTTCTATGGTATAAAAAAAATGTCAAAAGTCATCGATTTTCTATGGAAAGGTGAATGACTTTTACAGATAAAATAGCTACGATTGAAAAATGACTTGGTAGCTTCCAGTTCCCGATCCTTTTCAGCAATCGCGTCCAGAGTCCGTTCCCTCTGCTTCTGCATCTCCATCTCCATTTGGGATATCTTGTCTTGCGTTTCCCGTTTTATTTCCTTTAGGTTCGCTTCTTCGTTCCTCTCCAATTCAGTAATCCTTTCACGAAGGTTTCGGGTAGTCTGAAAAATTGGCTTTAGAAAAAAATAGCGTTTTTCTTGGTATTTTAGCTCTTTTAGAAATTATCGTTACACGGGAAATATTGAAAAGTCAATAATTTAAAAAATGCATAATAATAATATAACTAACCGCCTCGTACTGGACCATGTCAGCAGTATGGGTTTCTTCGAGATTGCGCAATTTCGCGTGCAGTTGGCTGATGAGCGAACGAAGCCCACCGTCATCTTGGAAATCGCCTTCCTGGAAAATAAATTTAGACAAAAACTATTTAAAAAACGAACCTTGGACTGAGCAGCAATCTCCGAGCTGGCTTTCAATTCATCGCATTCCTTTTGCAGCTCCTTCAAACGCTTCTCCAGAGTATTGATGCGAGAGTCGTTCCCGATTATGTCTGAAGCAAATTATAAAACTAAACAAAAATCGGGGAAAAATACAAAATTGAATCTTTCTAAGAATTTTCAGGAATCTGAATTCATATTTTTTGCCTTAAACTGAACGATAGCTCACCATGCAACTCTTCTGCTGGATGTTGTTTCAGAAACTGGGCGATCATTTTCCTCAATTCAGTCTTCAAATCGGTGCATTCTGGAGCGGCGATTTTTGGCATTTCGCTCAGTTTCTGAAAAACTCTTCTAATTTTTTACCTTGCAAATACTAAAAATTGTGGAATTAAATGGATCCTAAATTTTACCTGGACGAGTGTTGAATTTTCCTCCCTGCTCATTTTGAGCTCCTCGATCAATTCAGCCTTCTCCTTCTCGCAGTCCGCAATTCTCTCGCTCAATCGGAAAATCTTCGATTCGAAGCCAGCGAGTTTTTCGCCGTTATCACTCGACTCAAAGCTCATTTTGCCTTTGCTCGACATTTCCTGTAGCATTTTGTCGTAGTCCAGCTGAAATTCAAACTTATGACTTTTTTAGAAAACTGGATAAGTTTTCTTAATTTTGCAGAAACAATAGATTCCAAAAGAGGCAAGTTTCAACAAAAATAACTCCAACCTTCATATTCTCGATCTGGTTCTGAAGGAGTTGCACAGTCGGGGTCCGTTCAGCTTTCTTCTTCCATTTCTCCAGCTCCTTTTGCAGCTTGCCGATTTCTTCCTGAAGTTGGTTGATTTCTTTAAATCCTTCACACTCGTAACGAATTACCTGTGCGGCTTTATTCCTCGTCTTGGGGTTTTCTTCGAGATCTTTCACTTTGGTGTACAATTCAGCCATCTGTAAAATTCAATTCTAAATCACGAAAAACATAATTTTCTTTGCCAAAATTAACTTCGCCGAAAATAATCGTATAGAATTCGAGTTGCCTACCTGTTTGTGCGCATTTTCAGCAGCCACTTTCTCCTTGGCATATCTGGCCTGCATCTCCGCGAGCACGTTCCCGTGGTCGGCCAACTCCCTGTCGCGGTCGCCCTCGATTCGCTTCACTTTGTCCGACAACTGTTTGATGACTTTCTCCATTTTCTCGGCTTCCTGTTCACTTGCATCGGCGGCTTTCCGAAGTTTCTCCAAGAGGGCTTCCTTTTCACCCTGAAAGGTTAAGCTCATCAATTGGAAAAGCTCACTAATCACATACCAGCAAAAACTCATGGCAATAAATGGTAAAATGCTGTCGAAACTTAAAACATTTCAGAAGTTTCTCACCTGCAGCGTCTTCTTATCCGCTTGGAACGCGGCTTCTCTCTTGGACTTTTCCAGTGTTAAAGTCGCCAGAGCGGTCTTCAAACTGGCTACAGTATCCTGGGTCTGACCTCCTAAAAATATTGTTCCAGAAAACAGAAATATCCTCGATTTCAAGAAAAGCTGGGAGTTTTTCTTTATCGATACTTTCCCTTTCAAAACTTAGATATTTGCAAGAACCCAATTTTTACCTGATTCCGAAGAAGCTGGAATCGCCGTTTCAGAATTTTCAGTCTGTTCCTTGCTTGTGCTCGGCTCAGTTGCCGTGCCTTCTGGTGCAGTTCCAGAAAGCGAACTCACGACGGTTTGCAAGGCGTTCCGCTCGGATTCCAGACTTTTGTAGGCGCGGACCACATCTGGAAAAATTACATTTTATGAGGCGAAAGTTTCATTGTAAATCTATCTGAAAAAAGAATTAACATAGACTAACAAGATTTCTAAAACAAGAAACCATAAATTTCAAAGAAAATATTCTACCCCTGAGTTTCTTCTCATACAGAGCCAATTGTTTCTGCTGGGCGTCGACTTTGGCGACCAACTCCTTGGCGGACATGCTGAATTAGCGAATCTTGACGAGTGGCTAGAAATAGAAGCGTGGAAAATCAATAAAACGAATACATAATGCGATACAGTAAAAATGCCACAATTCAACGATCGACATGCTGCACTACAAATACACCGTTCTTTGGGGAAGAAAATTAGTTTATAATTAGTTCATCCGTTACTCGAGTTTATGGATCCGTTCATACTTAGTTGCAATGCAACTTGCAACTCGTTTGAAATAGCAGGAGAAATGACGAGAATACAAGAGTAATGCAATTGCGCTCTTCATTTCCCATGGTATTTCGAGCGAGTTGCAAGTTGCAAATTGCGACTAAGTATGAACGGGCCTTAGATGATCGAAGAAACACCAAAGAAAATTTCAACAATGGTTTATTTTTATTATTTTAGAATTCCGTAAATAAACAACACTTGAAAGAACAACAAAATTTAAAATGCCTAGGTCTTCAAACTAATAGGCGTTGGCCTTGTGCTTCGGGACGAAAACGAAGTCTTCGGGGGTTTTTCCGAGGAACATTTCGCTGATTTTCACCTGAAAAGTTTCATTTCATTGGAAAAGACGAAAATCTCAATTGAAGTTCATTAAGTTTGAATGAAAAGTGTTGATTTAAGAAGAGGAATAGCCAAAGTTTTCTTAAAAATCCGAAATTTCTAGTCAAACTCACCCAATCACTAGCCCTGGGACTAGACAGTAGCGTCTCCATTTCGTCTCTTCCGACGTAGGTCGGAGGTCGATCGTTAATTTTCTGAGGCAACACCTCAAGAAGGCCGACGGGAATGTATCGGAAAAGAAAAACGATTTTAAAGAATGAAAAGGGGGAAAGATACCTGCACTGAAAAGATAGAGTTTCAAGCAGGAATCGCCGCGTCTTCTCAACTCCCATGTCATCTGAGCCCCAGTGATCGAGGCCGTAATCAACGAATCTGAAAAAATCAATATTTAGAAAAAAATCGATACTTTTCCTACTTCTTAACCAAATCAAGCCGTTCGTTCGAGTGAATGTCCCAGTTTCTTCTCTCTGCGATTTCCGTGAAAATCCACGGTTTGATGAGAGCGCCTCGGGCGATCATGATTCCATCAATCGGGTTCTTTTCTAGTCTCTGAAGTCAAAAATTTAAGAAAGTGAAAAATGGGAAATTATCATCTAACGGTGGAAAACGGAACTATGAAAAGATTTTAAAAATCTACTTTTGAACTAAACATTTCTAAATTTGCCTCATAATAGTCCTCCCAAGAAAGCACATCCCCACACACGAAAAATGGAACTCCATCAGCAGCCTTCACGCAGGGCTCCACGAAGCTCCAATTGGCTGCCTTCGAATAGCGCTGTTCCCTGAAAATTTATGCTAATTTTGGAAGAAATAAGAACATTTTGGAAAGGTAATAATTTTGGAACTGAAATAGTCCTAATGAAAAAGGAAAATTGCGTTTTTTAAGAAGCAAGCAAAATTTTAAAAATAAGCTCACTTGCTCCTCGGATGAAAGGTGATCAAATCCGGACGGCAATTTTTCGCCATGTAACTGATCGTCTTATCCGCGGTAAGAATGCCTTCCTAAAAAAGAATCTTAAATATTTAGGACGATTTTTCAAAATATTAAAAAATACAAAATGAAAAACCTTCAGCCCAGTTCTCAATTTGACAGTCAACGGTATATCCTCCATGGCATTTTTCATTCCAGAAATGACTGAAGTTAAAGATAAAAAATTCGAAAAAAGAAGAAGAAATGACCTTCAAACAGCTTCTTCTCCTTGGTTGGCAAAGCACATCCAGCGCCCTTATCATTGATCAGATCGATCGGGCAACCGCAGTTGATGTCGATGAAATCCACCTGAAAATTATCATGTTCAACTTTATCGTCTTTAATTTTAAGATCTTTAAACTTTTAAGTGGGGATAAATCTTAAAATATCTGCACTTCTTCAACTTCTTATCTGACTAGGAAAGTTTTTCATGTGTTCGCTTCCGATTGAGTTGATTTTCACTGTAGGGATAGTTGATAACGCTGATCAAGTCCATTTTCCTCATAAGGTCGACTACGTGCAGAAAATGCGAAAAACTGGCTCATAATGCAAAGAAATAGCATACGGAAATGAGAGATTTTGAGAAAGTTTGGAATTCAAAATTGGTACTTTAATTCTCTCGATTCCACATGCTATATTCCTTTGTGTTGTGAGCTAGTTTTCCGCATTTCCTGCACGTAGTCGACCTTATGGGGGAAACGGACTTGATCAGCGTTATCAACTACCCCTGCAGTGTGAAAATTAGCTTAATCGGAAACGGACACATGAAACATTTCCCTAGTGAAAAAACTTTAATTTGAAATTTCATGAATTTATACACAAAAAATAATTGCTTAACAATGTCGAATTTTACCTCAAAATTATCGGCAATCAGCTCAGCGGCCATCGTCATCGCGTCGGGATACCCTCCGGCTAATTGGACTCCGAAAATCTTCTCGGAAGGATGCCTTTTGATGAGAGAATATTCAGAGGCATTGCCGGCGAGAAGACAGGTCGCCAACGCCATTTCACCACACGTCACTTCCGCTCCCAGATCGACGCACATGCGCCGGAACGGCAGATTGCCCTGGAAAAGCTCAAAATAGTATTGAAAAAGTGTAGAACAAGTTCATGGAGATGTCAAGAAAAATTCGAGATGAATATTCAAGGAAAATAAAAAGTTAAAAACAAACTCACAACAGTAGTGAGCGGAGCCAAATATCTCTTTCCCTGAATGGACTTCATATCCAATCTGACGGGCTCTCTCTCCATCGAGCCGATCCGATTCTCCTTGATGGCTTTCAGAATTTCCTTCGATTTGGAGTAATCGTACTGCTTCTTCCGAATCTTAAAGAGAACGCCCGTAGAGCTGTGGGAATTCAGCGTTTCTTCGTAGGGAGAGTCGACCTTCTGAATCAAAGTGTTCCAATTTATTACCTTTTAGAAATATGGCAAGATTATCATGATTTGAAAGCGATAAATACGTCTTTCTTATCAATGATATGGTCAAGTTTAGAGATAAGTTCTAGACTTTTTTAAAATACAGTAAAAATACCTTCGTAGCCTGTTTCCCTTCAGCATCCACGTGCGCATTGCCGAAACGACAAGCGTAACTGAACGGGCAGGTACCGCGGAAATCTGAAAATTGGAATTACGAAGAATCAATAACAATTAAATTTACCGAAAACCGGACAATTCTCCCCCAAGTCGGTAGGCTTTTGCTCGAGGAACTTCTTGATGTCGTGCTCGGAATTGCATTTTTCACCGAATCTGAAAAGTTGCAATTTTTCAAATTTTGAAATTCGATCAAGATCATTATTTTTAGCGTGTTGAAACATTCTTTGATTGGAGCACTTTCAAAGTTGGATAAAAATGGAAATTTTTACTTGCAAGGCACATCCCTAAAGGCAGAATGGCAAAGTCGAACGGTCTTGGCACGCACTATCAAGTCCGCTTTATGCATTTCGTTCCTGAATTTTAAAATGTACATTTTTATTTCATGAGAAATTCACCGTCTCTTCTTATTCATTCCCCTTCGCTTATTCTTGCTAGGTTTTGACTGGTCTCCATTTGTGGAAGTAGTTTCTTCGTTAGGACTTTTCTGAAAGTTTTTTTTGTCATTTTTATTGAAAATTGGTAAATTCGACCAAAACGTTTCTATATTTTTAGAAAATATAAATTAGGTATAAAATTTGTATTCCCACCTTCACAATGAATTCTGGCTTGATAGGAGCAACTCCGGGAGGCCGTTCAGTGAACACTCTTTCCTCCCCCACGGGAGGCCCTTCGTTAATAATGATTTTTTCCTCTTTAACTTCTAAAACTTCAGTCATGCTGAAAAAGTAAAATTAGAAAAAGTACAAGACAACTCAGATATCATCACGAAGTGAACGAATTATGCGCTCTGTACAAAATATTAAATTTCAATTTCTGATTATTTATTATTATTTAAAAAAAAGACTGGAATGTAAAACTAATGGTATGACAAGCAGACTTGGGAAATTTCGAATCGCATGAAACGAAATAGCATGTTTTCTTTCCGTCTTTCGATAAGACATAACTGAGAAATGACGAGATGACGTGAGGACGCGAGCTATCTTTTCCCATACTATTTTTTCCTACTTTTACCCCCTCGCCTATCCCTAACTATAGCGCACGTCCTCACGCGTCATCTCGTCATTTCAAAATACCAAGTCTGATGACAAATCTCGTTAATAGACATGAACCATGCCGTAGAGGAAGACCCAGAAGAGAATGTAAGTGAAAAGGCCGCCAACAAGCGAGTGAGTAACGGGCAGCCAGCCGTCCAGGAAATACGTCTTCCATTTGAAGTTCGACTTGAGCACCCAGAACAGCGCCTGCAGCAGCACCGTCACGAAGTAGAAGATGAATCCGGACATGTTTGTCAGGCCGAGAATTCCTCAAATAAAAGTATTTTTTCTTTGAAAATTAAGAAAAATAATAAAATAATAACAAATCCAACCTGCAGCCATTCCCGAAGCGGCCGCATGACACGTCCGGGCGTATTCCAGCGAGCTGAAGTTCTGACGCATCGCAGCTTCGCTGAAATTATTATTATTTTCCCTTTTAATTTAAAATTGTTTTTTATTTGAATAATAATTCGTAAAGTATTTTTTTAAAGCTTTCATTAACCTGTAGACTTCGAGTCCTTTATTCCTGCTGCCCGACAACGACTTGGCTGATTTCGTCTTGGAAGACATCGTGAAGATTCAGACTCCACTCGCTCCTTCTAATTTAGTGGATTTTTCGAGTGATTATGCCTGAAGAATACAATTTTGAATAAATTGGTAGAAAAATCGAAGAAAATGAAAAAAATCGACGATGAGCTGAATAAATGAATGAGTGAGCAGTGTAAATCGAGCGCGTTTTATTAAGTTGCAATGCGATGAATAAAGAAAAACGGTGACATCGGATTATCGTAAATTTCCGCTAGATATTTGCGGCTGTAGGTACTTTGTTACCAAATAAAATAATGAGTACTTCTTACCAAAGGCGAGATAATGTGGGAAAAGATGAAAAAGGGGGAGAAATAGCATTTGGTAACAAAATATTCATTATTTTCTTTGGTAACAAAGTACTCACTCGTGGTAACAAAGTATCTACAGCCAATCTTTGCCTATTTTAGGTCACTTTGAGCGTTTACATGTTTCAGATTTTTCCTAATTTCACCACCACGGCCAGGGCTGTACAAGACGTTACGTTTACGTCTTACGTTTTTCAAAAAAAACATTTCGTACAGCCCTGATCACGGCACTTTACATATTATTTCACAGATTTTATCTATCTGATCCGCATTAATGAGGCTCATATCAATGTTTTCAGTTTTTCCAACAATATTTTTCATTCACAACTATAATCACGAGTTCGATTGTCTGTGTTGTCGCGAAAAAAGTGCTCATACAAATGTTCAGCAATCAAAAATCTCAAGACTCAGGTTTATTCGACATGTTTCTGAAAATCTACTGGCCGAAGTTAATTTTTAGAATTCAAATTTGATTACAAAAAATGGCTCCTAGAAAAAGACACCGGCTTTTTTCTTCTCCTATCTTGCCTCCCCATACTATTTCTTAGAAAACCCGGTGTCTTTTTCTAACTGGTGTCCCGGTGTCTTTTTCTAGGAGCCCAAAAAATCCCTCTTAAATTTACAATTGAAGTCTGATAGTGAATTTTAGTATTTAAGTGTGTATTAGCTTTCTAGGAGGCATGATATGTTTTTATCAGGCTCTGGCTGGATCACATCATCCCTAAATGTGCACTTTCTGAGTTTAATTTTCAAAGAATCTGCTTGGTCTTTCAGCTATTTGACTTTAATTCTGATTTTTCGTCTTTACTATCGGTTTGCAATTTGATAGAGCCGATTACTATTCATCATAAGATTGAAATGCGACAGATGAGCCTGACATTTTAATTTAAATAATCTTAGGGAATTATATACTTGGAAAATTGAATGCAAAAAATGATTAGAGTTTTGGCCGAATTCTGACTAGCTAATTAGCTTTGCACAGAGCATAATTCTTCAAAAAATCAAAACTAGTTTGAAATTGAGAAATTCGGGGGAAATGGAACTCGAACTTAGAATTAAACAGTAAAACTACTTAAGCCGGTCAAGTTGTGCAGCAGCTGCTGTTGTTAGCAGCGAGATTAAAACAGAATAAAAGGGCGCTGTGCTTTAAGTAAATGGAAACGAATTAAAATTGCCGAAAAAGTACATATGCATCGCCTGAATCATAACTTTATCTTAAAATTAAAGCATAGACACAACAACTGTATCATGAGATTGATGTATTCAGATCATTAAATTCAAAAATAGATATGATTTTACGGTACTTCAAATAACGTTGTGATAGATTGAAAAATGATGCGTAAGTTATTCATCAGAAAGATAACCACAAAGTTTCTTTACTGTAACGTGATTTTGTATATTTTCAAGATCCACTTAAATTGAATATGTGGAAATGGCCTCACTTCGATCTTGTTATACAATAGGTGATGCTTATATTGGGTTGAGAAAAATAATTTTGCTATATGCTGTTCTTGTATTGTGACAATGAGTTTGTCTTCATATGACTGGTTAGGTTGAATATGAAATCTACTCTAGCTAACTATGAATGTTCAGTAGATCACAAAATTATACCACAAAGGTGTGCACTTATCTTGCAACCTCTAAACCAGAGTCTGGAACATAGACTTTGGAAGGTAAATATTTCTGCAGACTTACTTTTCCCAAGATATTATTATGCAATCTTAAAATAGATATAGTGCACAATTTATAAATATTATATAACGTTCTACATAACTACGACATCTTGCAGCTATTCATTTAGTTCAAATATCACGTGTATAAATAGCTTACCTTATTTGTTGTCTGCTACGTCAAAGTTCCCATCACTAAATTTAACCTTAATTTTCCTTCTAGGAGGTAAGATCTCGATTTTTTTACTTTGTACGAGCTTTTATGTTTTGATACAAAATCTAAGCACAGGTTCATAGTACAAAAGTGTGATAAATTTGATTATCACTTGACATTAATGCCGGGAATTAATTAACTTGTTTAATGCTTAATCTGAATTTTTTGTAACAAATAAGAAAATCATGGCAGATGTAATTTGGGCAAATTAAATCAGTTTTTGCTGATATCGGCTAAAGTTCGATATCGGGCTCGAAACACAGCTAAACCGTTATAATTGAGGAAATACAAGCCCATATTTCACACAAATTGCTGTTGATTCTCCGAAATTAATTTTATTTAACATTTAAATTCATGCATATTTAAGTATATTTGACATTTCAAATTGCTTAATTGACTTTCATGCCAAAAGTACACATTAATTAGAGTGAAGAAACCTTTGTCTTCTTTCCTATGTTGAACCTAAACAGTTTATTTATTGAAGAATAATTATATGCAACATTTTTATAACCATAATCATTGTTACATGAAAAATGAATTTAAAATGATGATGATGAAGATATGTCGCTAGCAGAATAATTCATTCTGGTAATAAATTATGGCTAATGATGATGTAGACCAAGCAAAGATGTCATTGAGATAATTTCCTCAAGATCTGCATAAGTTATGAGCATCTGACCAGATAGGAAAGAAGCATCAGTTTCCTTACAAAATAATATTTCCTAGTAGATAATTTTCCTAGTATTGTGGGAGCTTAATTAATCGGTTAAGATACGCAAAAACATATATATATATATATATATATCCATTGCACAGATGCATTATTCTGCGACATTTTTAACAGTAGAGTAGAGAATTGTCAAGTGGAAGTGGTATTTTATTTTTTTAATTAAAAATTATACCTCCGCAATATGTAATGATGATTCATTATGACTGTATGTTGCAATGTTATAGTATTGCAGCAAATAAAGATATTGCAATAGTGATATGATGTTGTTGATACCGAAATCTGGGAGGCACGTGCAAAGTGGTGCAGCTATTTTTAGTGGATAGAAAATCGAGAATAACACGGAAAAGAAGAGACTGGCCTAAAATCCTTATTTGCCCTCCCATTTTCGACCTCTCAGATTTGGGCATCAACGACATTTAAATAATAGCTTCTGACCAGGTATAAGAAACCATTTTTTCCTTTCGAAATGCTCTTTTCCGCGATTCAATCTTCCAAGTATCTCTTGGCTGACCTTCCTCCTCAGGTCTTCATTACGCCCATCGGGTTTCCGAATGGCAAAAATGGCTTTTCGACGTTTTGTCCGTTGTGCTCTTTAATTGTAATTCATCATCGCCTGCACCGAGGAGGTGCGAATTTAATTGCAATTGGTCTAAATATACGCCGCACAGCTACGAAAATCTGCCTGAAGAAAGCACACACAGCAGCAAACGGCCACAATTGCGAAGGAAGAAAATGATGAAATGTATTCAAAAAAGGCGGCCAGTGGGCGCGAACACGAATACAACCAATGCAAAAGTTGCACCAAACTATAATGCACAAATGCGGCGCAAAATGTTCGAACAAATACATTAACTGCCCTAATCTGTCTGACATTTTTAGCATCTAAATTCGATACCCCTTACAAAAAACCAATCATCTTGCAAGACTCATTAAACTTCAAAAGAAGTAGGGCAATAAGTCAGCTGATAAAGTTTATTATAATCTTTAAATAAATGTCACATAGAGTCAGATTTTCAAGCGAGAGGTTCGGAGAAACGAGATTACCCTAGAAAGATGCTTAACAGCGTGTTGTTGGCGTAAATGAATGAATGTGAAATACACACGAAGTACGTGCATGTAAATTAAATTTCACATTAGCATATTAATTTAACGTTGAAGTAAAGATTAGTTGTTATTCTGTGAATTGTCATACTCGATCAGGTTTATTATTCGACTTCGCAAACTTTCCAAATCCCTAAACTCTACTCGTGTCATATTGCCCGTTCGAAGGTAAGTTCGTGGGGTATAAGATGACTTCCCTGTCTCCGCTCCAATTGCACCCATCTTCTATTCCCATTCTAATTTGAAAACGTCGGGCAGGCGTCTTCATCTGAGAAAAACCTAATGTTAAATGAATACGTCTACGCAAATTTGTGGGTATTTAATGCATCTGAACCGGGATAATCAGAGCTTTCCTCGTCTCTGATATTTGCAACTTTGAGAATATCTAAACTTGGTTTTTCACTGGAATTGATCATTGTAGTCGTCGAATTAAGTCCCTGATCATCCTCATCTGAACAACCTCATCAGCCGATTGCTCACGTCATTTTGGCGAAAACAATCCAAATCTACTTTCTCTGTAACTAGCAACTGTTGATATCATCGCCTTTTGTGAAAATTCATTTTTCAATCGCCAAGTTTATAACACAATTACACACAGTTTGCTCTAGACTTGTTTGTAAGCGGTTCTCAAAATCATGTTTTCGACTTTGATAAATTTTTTGATAAGCCTCTATAGCGCAAGTTTGGCGGGAGAATTGAATTTGTAGCAATTATTAATAAGCTTAGTGAATTTCCAAAAACTATCGTAGGATAGAAAAAATGGAGAAAGGGGTGGAGCTTAGGAGAATGAAGCGATAGATAATGAGAGAAGGACATGGGACACACCGATAGAGATAAGTGAGCAAAACTCAACCATTCGACCATGGAGCTGACTGCTCGGCTAGAGAGGAAAATGGTAAAGAGCAGCAGGCAGCTGTAAGAAAGGGGGAGGAGAGTATATATAAGGCCCAGCTCGATGTGGATAGCTTGTAGTAGCCATCAGTCATATATCCTCATATATCCCTAATATAGCCACAACAATAATGTCCTCTTATTAAGATGCTCTCATCCCTAATCGTCGTCTTCTCCTGCCTAGCCGCCAATGCGATCGCCGAAATCAAAGGACCATTCTCGTCGCACTTCGCAAATTGGTTGAAAAGGTTTATTTAACAATTAGCATAACCCGAAAATTGCATGACCCTATTTGGAAAGTTAATAATGAATGAATTTTAGCAATGATGATGTGTATGCGTATACACTGGGCATAGTGGATAAGTTTGGAGAAACCGGTTCATTCGGAGGCAAAATGTCGGATTCTGAAGAGGTAGGAAAGTTTTGTTAGAAAACTCATCTAATTGCCTTTCATCATAGTTCGCGCGTCTCGAAGAATTGCAGCTTTTGCTGAGTCTATTCATTTGATCCTGCTTAATTACCGTCTTTCAGTTGAAGCACAATCCGGTTCTGTTCATTCACGGCAATTCGGACTCGGCCCTGGAAGTGGAGGGCGAGCAATGGGCCACCGGATGGAATCGTCAGATCGCACTCTTCACTGCCAAGGGCTACTCGATGGCCGAATTGTACGGATTGACCTATGGCGATCGAAACATCTCCAGTTCATTCACGAGGCAAGTATTTCAATTTATGGCCTTTTCTATCTCACGCCTTTTATTCTTGTTTTTTAGCTATTATTGGGGTAGTATTATTTCTGCTACATTTTCATAAAATTTGGTAAATTATAAAAACTAATCCAATTGCAAATGCTATGCTCTTTTATTAAAGATCCATTGTTTAAGTTGAAAAATATTGCTATTTGAGCCTAATGCAAAATTTAGAGCGATTATGTTTAAATTACCCATTAGTCCCTATGAGTATGAAGTTTTTGCTCAATGAATTAGCGAAAACGGGCGCGAAACAGGGTCAGAAAGTAAAGAGGACGATAATGAGCTTTCTCGATGTGAGCATAATAGAGAATGGACAAGGACAAAACACAGCTGCAGGGTGTTGCAGAAGATATTCAGATATTCGAGACAAAGAGCAGACATCTATTTGCAATTGAAATGCTAACAATAGCAATAACAAGGGATGCGACTTTGATCAGTTTCTGACTCAGATGCCTTCTCTGATCGTTGGTGTCTGAGTTTATGCCAAAATTGGTCTCGTTTCCTGATCAGATAGCTCACTTGAACTTAAAGATATCATAATACCCAGTAAATAAGCCTTATTATGTGCTTACCTAATACTGATACGCATAATCTGTATGAAAAATCAATTCCATGGCAGAGCCAATCAACATTAAAATCAGTAAAATGCCATAGCTAACTTGAATCATTTCAGAAAACTGAACTGCAACGACGTGCTCGGACATCGAAAATTCCTGGAGGCGATTCTCGAATATACGCAAGCGCAGAAGGTCAATATCATCGCACACAGCATGGGGGTGTCGATTGCTAGGATCATTGCCAAGGGAGGAATGGTTAGTTCTCAATGACCAATGAATGATAAGATAAGATAAATATTCACTTCTCTTACATTTTGGTGCAAAATATATGGCGCAAAAGTTATATGAGCAATTAGTTATTTAAATGAGCTATATAATTTGAGATTTAGATCCACACCGACGACGGTGAATGCGACGTCGGAGAGCCGATGACGGACCGCATAGACACTTTGTTGGGCATCGCCGGTGCGAATTACGGCATGTGCGCCTGCCAATTCGCTACAATGTTCCCGGCTTGTGGCGAAACGGTAATTTTTTAATCATACGATTCTTTTATATTCAAAAAGATTTATTGCCCCCTAAGCAAACTAGACTATCGGTGATTTTTACCTATGGAATTAACTCACCTCAATTTGAGACTACGTGCATATGAGTGCGTGAGGGAGGCCGATTTCATGTGTTTAAGATATTGATATCCTGGAACTAAATTCATATTATTCACAGTTACGGTTCCATAGACTTTCATAGGACCCGTTTAGACGTTAGTTGCAATGCAATTTGCAACTTACAACTCGCTCGAAATAGCATGGGAAGTGAAGGGAGTACACGAAATGATGAAATCGCGCTCTCTGGATTTCCCATGCTATTTCGAACGAGTTGCAAGTTGCATTGCAACTAGGTCTGAACGTTCCCATAGGATTCATAGATTAATGATGGTTGTAATCAATCATTAGGATTGTGTATTGATTTACGAACCAAAATATGAATGGGGCGTTGATGGCTAATGGGCCTATTTATTTGCAGAGCGGTTTCTTCCCGGGCTCATGCGCGATCGGCCACTGCAATGCAACTACAGTGATTCCCCAGTGCGCGAAGCCCAAATATGGCAAGATGCTCAAGGACATCAATGATAACAGACAACGCGAGGCGGAACGCATCGTCAGCTTCTATAGTGAAGGTAAAAATTAGCATATTTAAAAATGTAATAAAAATATTTATACATATCATTCATATATGATAGAATTGGTATCCTTTTAAGAATATTTATTAAAAATTATTTGCATTGAATATAAGAGCATTCCGCCTAAAAATCACACAGAAAAACTCGTGATGTTGTTATTTTTTGAATTAAAAGTGAAAACTATCGCAGAAAGATCAACTTTCGATCTACATTAGTGCGCAGACGCTTAACTCAAAATACTTATGTTTAACTTTCGAAAATCACG
This sequence comes from Diploscapter coronatus, assembly GCA_964036155.1. Classification (NCBI taxonomy): domain Eukaryota; kingdom Metazoa; phylum Nematoda; class Chromadorea; order Rhabditida; family Rhabditidae; genus Diploscapter; species Diploscapter coronatus. Next base: position 78,820,635 of record OZ038423.1, on the reverse strand, counting down.
CGCGTTTCTAATCGAGAAAGAAGCTATTTGTTTCAAGTTGATTATTTTAAGGAATGCACATTGATAGAAATAGCATGTTTTTTTAAATCCTTAGCATCTGACATTGTGATTTTCTACTCTATTGAAAGTCTCTAATTGAGTGTTTTAGATGATGAAGTAATTGGAAAAGGGAATATGGTTTGGGGCAAGCACACCTCGTATATCCCACATTCGGACTACAAGAAGATATTCTCGAAACTCACTCACGGACAGATCAAGACGGAAACTGTTAAGGAGCAGGTACAGGAGTTTTTTTTTTCAACTAAAGAAAATCCTGTTTTAGGAAAATTCATTTAATTTCTATCATAAAAATGAATGAATTTTTCAAGAAACTAATAAAACATAGACTCAAAGGAAAATCCCTGTTATTAATACGTGAAATTTCAAATTTCAGTACTCCGTCATCCACAGGCACTATGTGTAAATTAGACGACTCCATTCAATCCTCATCACTTTCCCGAAATCCTCCAATTCTTTCCCTCATTCAATTTCTTTACGATCGTATGAAGATTGTCATACAACGATTCTAGTGCAATTTATTATCTATCAATGATTTTAAAATCAGCATTTTATGAGTTTTAATCGAAGCATTGATATTTTCATTTTATTGATAGGCGGAAACGTTTCATATCCTCATTCCAATACGCGGTATCTGTGCATATTCAAATTTATTGAATATCTCTTTCAATATGTCTGTAGATCATCATATCATTTGACTAGTCATATTATATCATTTCATATCTTCCTCTTTATTCAAACTGGACAGTTTATAAAAGTAGCCTTGCAATTCACCTGAAAATTAATCATTTTGAACGAAATAGTATAGAAGGGATTTTTTTCTTTTTTTCAAAATACTATTTCGTCAAAGATGCTACTATCCAGGAGGTTACTCCACTAATTTTACAAATTGGCTTTAAATTAATTGAATGATCTCTATGTTTCCTTTGACTTATTTGTAAACTAAGAAAATAATTTGCCTTTCTGGTGCATAGCACAACCTATCCAAACGAGATTTGCACTTTATATATACGAGATAAAAGATGATATTATCTGAATATTTTTACGAACTCATTTATTGTACATTCTCAAAAAGAGACATAAAATATTAAAATAATAAAATTCAAATAGAATGGATATGCGAAAAATATTGGTCTTTCAACAAATTTTTAAAATTTTCGTTGATTTCAATGCTATTTTCACAACCTTACAATAACAAAATGCGTATGTTAATTTTAATTTCTCAAAAAATTTATTGAACGACCCAAAAGCCATGGCAAAAATTCACACTTCAATATGGTCATCTTCCTCTTGCATGCTTTCTCGCGGCCCAATGCTAGCCTTCCTCTCTCCACTGGTCTCGTCAATTCTGCCGAGGGAGTTGTTCGGATGTTGTTCATTAGGATCAAGAAAGTGTGCTGCATGGAAATTGACGATGTTCTGCTTGGTTAGCTGTTGTGGTTGCTGCTTGTTCAGGTCGAAACCGGCTCGCATCTAAATCCATTCATCATAAAAACAAATCTTGATGATAAGTAGCTTATCGAAGATTTTATTTATAGCTGAGTGTTAGCAATTCTTCACTTGTGAACCTAATAACTAGCTATTCTTCAGCGTCTGCTGATATGTTCTTCATTTGTTTACCTGATCCACTAAACACGCCGTGAATATGACCCAAGCCTGTGCAGCTCCGGGCAAGTCGCGAACAGCCTCCTGACTCAGCACCACATCGATGATACATTCTCCTAGCTTTTCCCAGAAGTGCGAGTTCATCCCATAGGGTCGGAGCTGACCGTGAGATCGACCTGAATGGTCGTCATTAACTCAAAAACGCAATTCGCGAATCCTATTCTCGTTTTATTACTGACGTCTTTTTTGTTATAATTGAGCACTTGGTATCCCCGCTTTTAGACGCAGAATAGTGCATGGAAATGTCTGATTAATTTCCAAAAATATCATTTTTCGGAATGCTTTTGCGCGAAAAATTCTGGCTTCTAAGTATTCTCATGGGCATTTTTGTAAATAGAAATCGTGTCATGCTCTGTACCTTAGCCTTCTAATCAATTATGAGCCATTAGAGAAACGACTTCGCCAAAAAAAACTCAAAATATAGAATTTCAAGAAGGCAGATGTTCGCGACGTGCAGAATGTCAGCAGATTTGACCAAATTTGAATTCACATTCGCGCGCGACTGTGTTTTAGTCGAAAACTTGGCCCTGTCATCGTCTATCGAATGTGCTATGAATTTGTCCACTTGATCATACACAATTAAATAATTGAAATGCTGCTGCTTACGGGTGTAACCTTCTTGCCTTCTGCTTTTACTAACTCACAAGTAAACACTTAGCAGAAGCAGATTCAAGCAAGACCTTACTATATTTTGTGCTATGGTATTTCGACCACTTTGCACACAAGAAAATGAAGATCAAATGCGTCATTCGAAGGTAATTAACAGCGGGTTAATTGCGCACGAGAAATAATATCAAAATAATGACTCCCCATTAAATTTGAGGGTGGGTATATTAGGGTCGGGGCCTAGCAAGGGACTTGAAATTGAAAGAAATTCAAAAAAAATTCCGAGACAAATTTGCAATGAATACGAAGATTTTTTTGTTGTTGTAAATCTGAGAAAGATTGTCTTGCAGGTAAGTGCAATGCAGCGTGAGAAATTTGAACGTCTTATGTGCGGCAGCGCAATGGATATTTTTCGGCACTAATACCTATGGATATGAGAACGATAAAATCTTTTATAGTTGATTGGAGAGAACGCGTCGGTATTCAAAAATTACGCTATTCACCTCTCGTTTCTCTTCTACGCAACTCACTATTTCGCTCCTCTAAAGTCGATTTATAATTCTGCATGAATATTGACTTTCTCCCCAATCAACAATACCAATAAGCAAAGGGTCCATATCAGAGCCCGTATCTGAACGTTTCCTCGTCTCAACCTCCAGATTTCGAACAGCTACATCGATCATGCGAACTGTCATCTGAAATATATTCAACTTTCCTATTTTATTTGAAATTTCTCTAGTTTTTATTGAAACAAGTTCTCTATACTATTCAAATTTTGAAATATTGACTAAAGAGGAAGTTGTGCTGGCGCAATTAGAAGCTAAATGTGGAGATAATAATCTGCTAATCGATATTATTTTCGAAGATGATCCAAGAATCTCGGATAAACTACGCATAGTCGCGTCATGTGTTTTCATCAGACATCTTTGCATTACTTCATAGATCGGATGAAATGTTGATCTTTATATACGTACATTACACGACATGACTCATCGCAATTCCAACAATGAGGAAAAATTATTTTAGAACTATCGCGGAAAACGCGTCCGATCTCCGCCCTTTCGATTAATTTCCTTTTCAACTTCCCCTCAACTCAAATATTGTGCATAATGAAAAGCAAAGAGTAAAGGCTGATGGAATTAATAACGAACATTTATCATGCAATTTACATAAATCAGCAAATGAATGAAGGAATAAAATTACCCTCGCGTGGTCTCGCAGTGAAGAGGTTTCATTTCGTGAAATTGCACATAAAAATGCTCGTGTATTGAACATTTCCCTGGTTTGTGGAAGGTGGCGAACGACTCGATCGAATACCTGACAATGAGTTTGATTGATTCAATTAATTTTTGAAGATCAAGATAAAACTTATACTGTCTAATGAAGATTTGCTGAAGATCATAATTTTATTCTTTTTTTAATTTCTTACATCCTCAAATACACTTTCGACTCTCTTCCCTCCGTTCCTCGTTTGCAATCTGGACCACGTGAATTTTAGTGCTTTCTTCTGAAGTTTCGTGAGTTTACTGTCATAATCGTAGATCCTCCTGGATGTCGATGCTGAAATGCGATTTTACTTGATTGATTTGTATGTTTTGCTTTATTCCTACGCAGCATCTCACAAAGACTTGGCATGCTGCTAGTCCTCCTGAGTCCGCCTTTCTCGATATCCAGCGTATCTCCGCTTTCTGTTTTCTGCCTCATCACGCTCCTGAAACTTGTCATATTTCATCATTTCTCCACGTGATTCAAATAATCTACAGGGGTTCTCAATTTTAAGTCTCGAGTTTCATTCAAAATCTGCTCATTTCAACTTCCCGGAGTCAAGTTTGCAAGTAGTTTGTTTTTCGCTCTCTGCATTTCGTGCAGCGAGCCGATTGGCTTTCGGGGCATTTGTTTTTTTCCTAATTTGGCTCTTGCTTCATTCCCTAAGTAAACAATAATTTGTAGTAACCTATGGGGCAAAGGTATATTTCGACAAAATGGGATAAACCTCTATGAAATGAAAATGAGAATTGCAAAAACGTTCGCCGAATGCTTATATTTTACATCAAACAAGAAGACCTTCGCGACTGCCTGCCACGGGCTTCGGTAGGCGATTCGGCGTCATCGAGCAGCAAAACGGGGCTGGAGCGTCGATGTTTGATCTGACCTCGACGGGGGGCCTAAAATATACAAATCTAAATTTGAGGCTCCTAGAAAAAGATCAGTTTTTCTAAAGAATAGTATGAAGAGGCAAGAAAGGAAGAAAAAAACCGATGTTTTTTTTTTTCTATGTGCCAAATTTGATCAGGAATTATGTGCTGAAATTTACTATTTTTTGTTTTTAAATTTAAAAATTTACTATTATTTTTATTCTGAATAAAAAATGAACGAAAATCGTGCTTTTCGAAATAGCTATTTAAAGGAAGTTTATTCTTCGTTCTTTCCGCCAATATTTTGCTTTTCGGCGACTGCATTTCCGCTTTTATAGGAGGTTCACTTCGCAAAATTCCGGGATCAGCTTTTGGAGTCAGTAATATCATTTTGTTTAGATAAGTAGATTTTCGTTATAAATGGAGCGGTAAAAGAAATGTTGTTTTTTTTCAAATTAATTTATCTATGGGTTCCAAATATCTTTGATATGGGTTATTTTTGGATAACCTGGAGATGATCAGCATTGGCTGCAGCCTCATCCTTCTCCTGTTGTTCAAGTTCGTGAAGCAAACGTCGGCCTCGAACGATTTTTGCGATCAGAAACATTGCTGATTCAAGATTCTGAAAATTATCAGTCTTGAATAAAATTAAAATAATGCGTTCCAAAGAGCGAAGAAAATGAGATCGATGAAAAACAGACTGATTAACGAGGTACGAAATGTGAAGTGCAAATAAGCGGTTTGAAAGGGTGGAAAGAAGATTCTTATCGGATAGTCAAAGATTTGGTGAGATTAGAATAAATAACACTGCGCATAGCGTGGGCTTCCTGTATAATTCCCACTAAAACGATTTGTAAAATTCACCACGGTTTTTAGTTATGGAATGGAGGGAAAAGAAAAAAAAACCTTTGGCGAATTTTACAAATCGTTTTAGTGGGAATTATACAGGACGCCCATAATAATAAAAATACAAAGACTAAGGGAAAGGAAAGGTCGAGAGCCAAAAGTGGAAGGCAGAAAGGAAATCAAAGCAGAAGCATGGAAGCTTGCTGCTTGCTTGCTTGGGGTTGGCTGTGTGGCACATAAGATGCATTAAAAGGTAGGTGGGGGATGCTGGCCTAGAGTCGGCTTGTTGGCTGTTAGCTGGAGAACTGCGTCTGGTTTGGGCCGAGAGAATCTAAGCAGAGACCTGGAAGGGAAGACATTTGAACATTTGCAATTATTGGGTGGGGGAAACAACGTCTGCTGACAAACTGTGCTTGTTTGTTTTAAGATTCAGGATTCAATTATAAGGTGAATCACAAGGTGGAAATCAGTCAGAAATTGGTCGGCTTAGAATTTCGAAAATTTAAAGAAGAAATGAGGAATGCAAGATTTCCTGAATACGAATGTAATTGGCCTAAAAGACATCGTTGTAAACCGCACGATATTCAAGACCTCACGACATGCGAAATAGTATGGGAAAGGAAATCCTATCAGCCAATACCCGACTCTAACCATAACACTATTTCGCATGTCTTGAGATCTTGATGTCGTGCGATTTCCGAATAGCCCTAAAACGTTAAATTCACATTTATATCGCCTCCATGAATCCCATTAAATGCAATGAATTAATCCAGGTTTCTCTTCGCTTCTTCTGCTAGAATATGACCACCGGAAAGGTAACTAGGCTGCAGCAGGCGTTTTTTCAGCCTCAATATGTGCTTTATAAACTGAATGAATAAGTCGAACAGCGACGAAGAATTGCAGAGTTTGCGGCTTGCAATTCATAAACAACTTCATTCCAACAATTGAAACTCTGCAACCCTACTCACTACACCACTCTCAATTATGCGCACTTTACGATCACTCACGAGAGCGCATTAACTCGGCTGTTTCGCGAAACACGTCCATTAAATTGAACGTTCAGGTTGAATTTATGGATACTAGAAAAGAAAAGAAAATTACGGTAACACATTAAAGAAAATTGATCAAGTGACAGAAGATTAAAGAGCGATGATGACGATATAATATCAAAGGTGATGAAGATCCAATCTTTATCATCATCATCAGCTATTATCAAATAGTTAATGATATAAATGAATTTAACGAAACGCAAAATAAAGCTAATTTTAAACGTACTACCTGATTTTTGCAAATATTTAGCCCTCTAAATCCGAAATAAAAAACGCCAAAGAATAGACACACGCGTTTTGGAAGGCATTTGGTTAGGTAAAGGTAGAGAGAGAAAGAGAGGCAGCAATTGCAGCAGACAAAGGCCTGGAGGGAATGTCGCCTAAGTAATGCACAAATTAGGAAAAGATGAACTGGCATTTAGCAACGAAAAGACACACGACAAAATTGAAGCTGAAATGGACTTCGGGAAATGCCTAGGTGAATCGATGGAGGAGTACAGTGAAAGCAGGGAAAAGCCTCAGACGCACGTCATAGGAATTCGCCCGTTGAGTTGTCGGCCACTGCTATATGTTGTGATGTCGTGATGAAGCGAAATTTTCTTTATCATTGAATTTTCGATGATGAATTGAAGCAAATTGAAATTAAGTACATATAATGGGATAATTGATTGAAAAACTAAAGGAAAAGGCTATGCCAAGACAGGTGCACGTCATTGAAGTTATTCCAATTCACCTGTCGGATACCAGGCAAGAAAGTAATTTGGCTGAAGTACAACTAATCACAAGAAGTGGAATGAACTAATAAACGACCTCTTGTATTCCACACTCACACCCACTTTTCTTTTCCCCTACCCCCTCCCCTATTCTCTCCCCAAAAGCGGGTGTGGAATACAAAGGCTCTGGTGAAATGAAAAGTAGAACGAAAATTTCGAACTCGGAATTTTACCAAATCCAAACTTAGTAAAACATTATTGTCTAGTCACTAAACAAACAAATAACATGTCTTTTTTTTAAATCGGACTGAAAATGCAGGCTGCTGATTTAGATGATGAACATGCACCTATCCTGTTTCATCCAAAATTTTCCAAAACAAATTGGCTTTGAAAATAAATCCTCCATTATGGCTGAAAAGGAGGGAATTGTATCTTCATTCTCATTCCTACCAAAGGGAGAATTGAATATCGAAGAGAACCGTTGTTAATGTATTCTATGATTTTATGATGAAGATGGACGAAAAAGACGATGCGATGATCGTCTTAAAGGCCTACGACATATGTTCTTAAAATGAATAGAAGATGCATAGCGTCTTTTTTTGCAAAGCTCATTAAATTTTTCCCTTTACCAAGTCTATTTTAGGTCACTTCGAAGGTTCACCAAGTTCACTGAAAAGAATTTTGGAAGGCTCGTCAAATTTGGATATAAAATAGCGCTGATAAAGAAGGATAAGTGATCAAATTTTAGATAAGCGTTAGGTGAAGGCAACTTGGAAACTGCGAGACCACGAGACACGAGGCATAGGTGAAATAGCGTGGGGGAAAGAAAGCCTATCATCCCCCATATCCTGCTCTAACCCCCTATACTATTTCACGCTGTCTCGTGGTCTCGCGGTTTGCACATTGCTGTAGATGAACTGGAAAACCTACAGAGAAGAGACATCTTTCATCAAACTTAGAGAATTTTCCAAGTCGGCTAGGTTGTGAACTGGATGAATTTTCCAAAAAAAAATAATGCATTTTCATCTAAAATGAGTGAATTTTGCAAGTATTTTACCGATCAATTGGATAAAACTTCCAAGAAGTTCAAGAAACAATGACAAAAAGATATAAAATGCACTCCCTCGGCAAGAAAGTAGTAGTAAAATATGGCCAATTTGGGGAGTCATAGTTGAAATTAAAGAAAATTGGAAGCGACCAGAGAATGATCGAAAACATGAGAACATGGGCGGAAAACATGAAGTGAAAGGCAAAAATAGAGCCTCAAACAAAGTTCTGGAGATTGTTTAGAATTTATGCAGACTTGTTCAAAAGCTTTCTTTCGAAATATGCTGATTGATTTTGTGTTTTTGTAGGTTTATCTAAAAGTTTTATTAGCAATATGGAGATTTTTTCTCTGAGTTTTAGAAGTTTATGCAAAGGTTTGCTCAATACGCTTGAACACAATTCACATTCCTTCTTCCATGCTTTCAGAAAGATCATTTCCGCTTTTCTATTTTTATTTGGAACACATTTTGCAAGTTTTAAAGTCAGTCAAGTAAGTATGCACTTAAAAATCTTGAGCCAGCATCTGCATTTTGACTGCAGACACTTTGAAATTTTGCAGAATAAATAACAATTCCGTCATTTTGGGTTAATAAAGTGATCGCCAAAATCGCGTTCAAGCATTGCTAAAAAATAATAGAAGAAAATTGTTTACTCATTGCAAATTCACGATCATAAATTTTTCAGAAGTCTGGCTACTTTTTGCATAACATCTCGAGAAAAACGTAAATAGTTTTAACGAACTGACTCTTTGATTTTTTCTTACAAATTTACTGCAATTTTAGTGAAAGGTAAATGTTTCTGCTTATGATATCACGTATTCGTTGAAAATCCTTGACACAAAATAATTTATCACAATCAGACAATGACGAATTTTCTATTGTAGTAAAACTTATCAGGAAATATTAAAGAGATTTATTTTCAATTATTCCATAAAAATTGAGCAAAAATACGAATTTGTTTCGACCAATATTAATTCGTATTTAAATGATGATAGATCCATATTTCGAGTACCCATTATTTTAGAGATAATCTGTTGTTTACATATAGTTTCAATCAATCTTGAAAGTAGATTAGATAATAGTACCTGAAATATTTTACTTAAAAATAATTGAATAAATTTAATCTACCAATATCCCGCGTTGAATAGTGCAAATGAGAGTGGGAACAACCATCGGCTCATCTGGTCGATTTTCTTCGCTCGATCTCGACCGATATTTTTCCTGAATATTCGATTTAGTCGAAAGCAAATTAAAAAAAAAATAGTAGAAAATAGTGCTAATATCAATTTTCATAACGATACATTGATTAAGTTTTAGATTCTATGAATTATATTTTTAATAGAATTATTTGAGGCAATTACTATATGGTGGAGTGCGTGTCTTTCCACGCTATTTCTTTCAAATTTCACCCTTTCGTCTATCTTTAACTATATAATGCTGCTACTTAGTATTGTCATTATTTGAAGGCTTACTTCTGAGCCTGTAACTTCTTCATGACATTATTCCATGTTCTGCTGCTCTGCGACGATTTCCTCTTTTTCTCTCCAGACGAATCTTTCGTCGTCGCATTACTCGTCGTTTTCTTCACGACGGCATTTGAATGATTATTATTGTTGCACATCGACACGATTTTGTTCGTTGCATTGGTGGATCCGTAATTCACTGAAATAAATCATACTTTAAGAGGTTCAATCTAAATGAATAATAGCAAATAATGGATGCAAAACGCTGATCAGAAACGTCTGGCAGTAGGATGACAGAAATTCGACGATTTAATGAATTTTTGTAACTTTAACCCATTATTTTAGGAAAAAATTCAGCAATAAATTTTATTAAATGAAAACAGTCTGGAATATAGGGCCTATTGTAGTATCCGTTCGATTTGTCCTCCTTTTCTCCATATTACTTCTCAAAAATCGAGCGAATACTACAATAGGTCGAATGTGGAAGTAAGATTACCAGGCTGTTTAGCTTCAGCAGGAATAAGTTTAGCCGCTGAGGTAGCGTTAGATCCCCTCCTACTGTTCGTTTCAGAACTGTCCGTGTCGAACATTTGCCAGTTTGCCAGTCGTTCTGCTTTGCTTGTCGAATCCTTATACAAATGATCACAGATGATTCGAGGAGTCACCGTGGGAGTTTCCACGGAACTTACCTAAAATATGTTCACTTTAACGCCACAGATCAGCGCATTTCTTCAAAAGATATTCATTTAGGAAGGTGAAAGTTAAAGCTCTAGTGGCAATTACTATATGACGAGATGACGAGACGCTATGGTTAGAGATAGGGGAGGGAATGAAAGTAGGACGAAATAGTGTGGGGAAAGATAGGTCTCGTCATCTCGTCAAATAGCAGTTGCTGTTACTAGTGGCGAGAACTGAAATGTGAGTTCGTAGTTTCATCCCAAACTGTGCATGTATGAAGTGAGGAAATTGAAATGAAAGCGTGAGGTAGATTGGAAAGCTCAATCACTCTGATGCAAAATGATAATTTTTGGAAAGTTCACTTTTTTAATTGTGAAATTTTCCAAAAATCTAAAAATTCTGTATTATTAATTAGGAGAGAACGTCGATATTCAAAAATTACGCTATTCGTCTCTCGTTTCTCTTCTACGCGACTCCCTATTTCGTTCCTTTATTCAAATTAGATTTCCAACTGTTGCATGAATATCGACTTTCTCTCCAATCAACAATACCCTGCAATGATAGTCGTCAAGGGGGTCGTATCGGCTGACGACGCCTTCAGAATTGAATGAATTGGTGGACGATGACCGTACTGGCGGAATACTCGTGGGACTGATGAGTGAGTGGGAGTGGGAATGAGCGGGAGGTTCGGGACAGTCACAGGGAGGCACAGGCACAGGTGTGGAGGAAGCGTCTTGCAGGATATGCTCCTGTAACTGTACCTACAGTTCTTAGCACTGCATTTCAGGTTATTTTTAGTTTCTTACAAATCGATGATTGGACTCGATTTTTTATCCTCATGTCGATTGAAATATCAATGATTCGGGTTCATTCATCAATCTTGTAACGCGTTTGTAAGCATTATTGCGCATTCATTTAAAAATAGTGAGAAATTCCAAACACATGCTTGGTTTAGTAACATCTTTCTGGGATCAGTTAATTATAAAAGATCGAAATTTTAGAAATACTCTCAAATTGGAGTCTAATAGCAGATGATTATTTTTACTTCAACAAGCTGCCTGTGATTAGCACTCTGTCGTCCTCTGACCCGATTCAGCAGATTCCTTGCCCTTTCTGTGATTTGTTGAGAAGAAGTCGGTTTTGCGCTCGTCGCTTTTTCGGCCATCGATTCTAGCGAACTCGCCATCACTGAATTTCAGTTTTTAATTAAAACATCAAATTCTTAGCTAAAACACAGCATTATTTGTCATATTTTAAATGAAAATTTAGATTATTTTATTCGAAAATTTTATATTTCTACCTAAATTTCCATTTTAAATTCCATGTCATTTAACAGAGGATATTTTTAATTGCCATTTCATTATTTCAGGCTCACAATAATTGTTATTAAATTTAGCATTTTCCATTAGAAGATTCATGCTATTTTAGTTAGATATTGGAAATATCATTATCAACAAATTAGTTAAACGAGTGAAGATCAAGCTGTGTTGCGGAGTGTGGTGTTAGATATGATGCATTCTAAGTGGTCTGATACTTTACCGTAACTCGAATATCCCTCGTACAGGTAATCATTTTCTCTATCTACGATAAATTACATTATTTTGGGCAAAGACAATTATGTCACAATTTGAAGATATGAAGTTAAAAAAAAGTTCAAACACCACTTATTTATCTAACAATATAAATATCGTCAAATTGAGACACCGGTTTTGTAAGACCTATTATTTTATGATCATTTATAAGGGGATGATAATCATTTGAACTTATGTGCATATGCATTAACATAACATTGTACAGTAATGGAATTACTTTGACTCAACTTTAAATTGACTCTTTACTGATTGCATGCTTGTTCCATGCGTTCCTTACCGATTCTCTCCATATCTGATCGATGCCATTTTCGACCTAACAAGTTTTATCGGGATAATAAAAATATCGTTGAATTAGTTATTTGAATATATTGTTTACAACTATATGTTAAACCCAACGATATAATTTCTGTGTTTCTATAGGGTAAATGAATCTATGCTTGGGCTGGTGGAAAGTGAGAAGGAAGCGGTTGTTTGTGATAAATAAATTTGAAGTATCCTAATTTAAGCTTAAAATCTATGAAGAAATCTTAAGCTATTTAATCTTAGTGCTAGAAGAAGTTGACAGAATGCCAATATGTGGATGATAAACAATTTTAAACCGTTACCTTGCCGCTGAGCGAAATTAACAACCGTGAATTCGATCATGACAGAAAAGACGAAGAACATGCAGGCACCCATCCAAACGTCGATAGCTTTCATGTAGGATACTTCTGAAAATAGATTCATATTTACATGCATAATACTGATATGATTATTGAATTGAGATAACCTGGTAACGCCATCCTCGCAGCTCCAGCTTGGGTTGATAGGGTCTAGAATTTGGCGATTTCGATGTTTCGTAACAACATAAGAATGCAACACGGTGGAATATAGTTGATAAAATATTTTGCACATATCACTGATTGGAGAGAACGTTGATATTCAAAAATCGCGCTATTCATCTCGTTTCTCTTCTACACAGCTCACTATTTCGCTTCAAATTCGATTCCTAATTGCGGAATGAATATATCGACTTTGCTCTCCAATCAACGATATATTTCGCCAAGCAGCTACTAAATGACGACCTGATAACCCCTATAGTTCGAGAGGGTAGGGAGGACAAAATAGTAAGAAAAGAAAAGGGTCGTCATATAGTTGTTGTCATTTCGCCATGTTGTTTGCTGCGTAGAATCTAAATGACTCACTAAAAGCGTAGTGATAGCCAGGGAAACTCTCGCAGGCACGCCACCCGCTTCGCAATCGAGCCAGAACGAAAACCTAGGGATTCAATCTTCAATGTAATTTAATTTACGTAATTCTATATTTCATACCAGGAAATGACCACGATTAGAGTTGTTGGTACCTAAAATAATATCATACAACACTTTTTCATGCTTATGAAAGTTGAACTATTGGCGAATCTTGTAAATTTTAGCGGATATTTCATTTTGCACTTACATAATTGGACATGAGATGATGCGTGAATTCCCTCTTGATTCTGAATTCCGCTGTCACGCAGCTCCATACACCTGGAATTAAATTTGACGGATGAGATAAATATAGAATGTGGATGAATTAGTAGCTTATAAATAAATCTGTCATTCTGATTCCGAATTGTGGGCCTTTAGTGCAGTGGTAGGGCGCTTGCTTCTGCCACTTACACTGAAGTCGAGAGGGGTCGGGGGATCGACTCTCGGGGTGGGGTTAGGGATTTTTGCAAAAATAACCCCACGGCTCAGATAAGTCAAGCGGCGACAGGCCTGGGCGACGGGCCGGCTGGTATGATCCCCAGTCGCATCACACCCAACATGGGTAAAACATGGGCATGTCCTTTAAGCAAATACCGGTTAAAGCTAGGGCGTTCCCCCGAAGCGACGCGCGTTGTCCTCGCCCGAGCAACGTGTCAAATAAGCGAGGGTTCCCTGGGCAGGGGCGGCCTAGGGTAACGAAGTTAGTCCACAAGTACCACCGACTCCGATTCGCTACCATCAACGTCGGCACTCTAACAGGACGCGTAAGCGAACTAACAGAGGTGCTTCGCCGACGCAGAATCGAGATCGCGTGTGTCCAAGAAACACACTGGAAAGGAGAAAAGGCCTACCCGCTGGGCGACGGCTACAAACTATACTACTACGGCACATCCAATAAAAGAAACGGCGTAGCCGTCGCTCTGGCAGGCCACCTCGCCAACAGAGTGATCGAGGTCAAACGCGTATCAGATCGGATAATGGCAATTCGAGTCGACACTGACTGCGGTATCCTGCAAGTAGTGAGTGTCTATGCACCACAGACCAACTGCCCGGAAGACGAGAAAGAAGAGTTCCTCGAGAAATTGGGTGATCTCGTCCGATCGGCTCCTCCGGAAGACAAGATCATCGTTGGAGGCGACTTCAACGCTCACATTGGTCGGGATCGCATAGGACACAAACGAACGATGGGACGCCATGGCTTCGGAAGTCGAAATGAAGACGGAGAAAAGCTGCTGGAATTCGCGGGCTCACTGGATCTCGTGGTACTGAATACGTTCTTCCGGAAACGGGAGTCGCAGACAGTCACCTACGAGTCTGGAAGGCACAAATCCCAGATCGACTTCGTCCTGGTCCACCAAAGCTCCCTCAAATACGTGATGGACTGCAAAGTACTCCCCAGCGAGATAGTAGCTCCCCAGCACAGACCTGTGGTCGCAGACTTCAGGTTCACAAAGAAGGCAAAAACAAAGACACGAACAACGGGTGACGCTAGAATCAAATGGTGGAAGACACGGGAGCAGTCCTCGGAGCAAGCCTGCAAAGACATCGTCAAGGCAATCCCTGAAATCAACCCAGCGGTCTCAGCTGCTGTCAACTGGCAACAGTGTGCAGATGCAGTTCGGAAAGTGGCAAGTGAAAGACTCGGGATGACGAAACCAGGCACAAGTCGCATCAAGAAAGAGACCTGGTGGTGGACAAACGAAGTCGAAGCAGCTATCAAGAGCAAGAAAGAAGCCTTCAAACAGTGGAGACAGACTCGCACCCAGCAGGACAAAGACGTCTACAACCTGCGGAAGAAAGAGGCCAAGATACAAGTCGCGAAAGCCAAACAAGAACACTTCGAAGATCTCTACCGCAGACTGGAAACAAGAGAGGGTGAAAGCGAGATCTACCGAATTGCAAAGGCCAGACACGCGAAGACAAGGGACATCGGCAATGTGAGAATAGTGAAGGCAGCGGATGGAAGGGTGTTGTACGAGGACAAAGATATCATGGACAGATGGAGGGAGCACTACAAAGAGATATCCACAGCTGAATTCCCCCATCCAAGAATCCCTCGAGGAACACCCAACGTCAGACCTGTGCCTGTGATCACTGAAATGGAAGTCAGGATGGCCGTGAGCAAGATGAAGATCGGCAAGTGCACTGGCCCAGATGATATACCGGCAGAAGTGTGGAAGCTAGCAGGTGACAAAGGAGTACGGTTCCTAACCAAGCTCTACAACAAGATAGTCGAAGACAACGAAATCCCTGCTGAGTGGAAGAAGTCCACAACGGTACCAATCTGGAAGGGCAAAGGTGACACTCTAACATGCAACAACTACCGGCCAATCAGACTCCTCTCACACACTCTGAAGATCTTCGAGCGAGTACTAGATGCGAGAATACGGGAATGCGTCGAGATAACACCCAACCAGACAGGCTTCAGACCTGGCTGCGGAACAACAGACGCCATCTTCGCACTGAGAGTACTCGCAGAGAAGCATCGAGAGAAGAAGCTGCCGTTGCACATAGCCTTCGTCGACCTAGAGAAGGCATTCGATCGAGTACCACACGACCTGATATGGTACAGTCTCAGAGATGCTGGAGTCCCAGAGGAGTATATCAAGTGGGTGAAGATGCTGTACACCGACAGTCGAAGTCAAGTCCGAAGCGTGGCCGGCACTACAAGGCCATTCGAAGTCACAGTCGGTGTGCATCAAGGCAGCGCAATATCTCCTCTGCTGTTCATCCTGTGCTTGGATCGAATCACCCGAGACATCCAAGGCGAACACCCATGGACACTGCTCTACGCAGATGACATCGTGCTCGCAAGATCAACCAGAGATGAACTCAAGAAAGACCTGAAGAAGTTGAAAGAAAGACTCGAACGGCACGGACTGAGAATGAATACCAGCAAGACCGAGTACCTCGAACTCGAACCAAGGACACCAGGCGACATCGAACTCGATGGCACGAAACTCCCCAGAGCCAATGACTTCAAGTATCTGGGCGACAGAATCTCAGCTGACGGAGAGTCACTGAGTGCCGTCAAGGGTCGAATAGACGCGGCATGGCTCAAGTGGAGACAGTGCAGTGGAGTGCTCTGTGACAGGAAGATGCCAACCAAGCTCAAGTCAAGAATCTACAGAACAGTGGTACGGCCCGTGGCTCTCTACGGATCGCAGACATGGCCAGTAACCAAGAAAGTCGAACAGAAGATGAGCGTGGCAGAAATGAAGATGGCACGATGGTCGCTGGGCGTCACAAGACTCGACAGGATCCCCAACACAGACATAAGGAAGAAACTTGGGATCGCACCAATAGGTGACAAGATGCGAGAGTACCGCCTCAGATGGTATGGTCACGTGCTGCGACAAGACCCGAACCAAGTTGCAAGGACAGCATGGAATCTGGAGTTGGATGGTACCCGACCCCGCGGAAGACCGAAGACACGGTACATTGACACCGTGAAGAAAGACATGACAGAGGCGGGACTACGGGAGAGAGACGCGAGAGATAGAAAGAGGTGGAAGGATAGGACCCATGTAGCAGACCCCTCCACATAGGGAAAAATGCTAGGAAAAAAAAAAAAAAAAAAAAAAAAAAAAAAAAAAAAAAAAAATTCTGATTCCGAATTGGAAATTGGATTTCCGGGATATTCGTATAACGTGTCATCACATCAAAATGCAAGATATATTGCGTAAGAATTAAATTGCGTAATACGTATCTGTTTAATAGATTACGAATAATTAAAAGAAGAGAATTATACTCACCAGTGCTATAGTTTCCGTCGCATTTCCCTGGATAAAGCCTCACAATTTTCATATCCGACATGGCAATTAAGTCATTTCTCGTGATTGCCTCAACGCCCTCTTCATCCTCTTTCCATTCAATTACCAACTGTTCGGTGGTATAGGCATCTGAATTTTCGATAAATTTCAATAAAAAATAAAAACTGATAGTTCTTATTGCCGATGACCGATTATTTAAGATAAATAAAAGCGACGAAAATTTGATGCATAGAAATTAACACATCGTTTGCAAACGAATAGATGGCATTTCATCGATTCGAGTATTAATTTTGACGACTACTTGATTCTACGCAATGCATACTTTACATATTCGAATTCACACTATTTATTCTGTCTCAAGTTATCTGTAATTGGCAATGAACCCATTTACTTTCAGAATGAAAAAGGATAGAACTATCGGATAAATTAGGATTTTTTGTTGTTGTAAATAAACTGAGCAGAGTTCAAAATATGGAATCTATATTAGAATAATTTGATATAATAACTTACAACTTAATATCCTCAAATTGCAATGTTGCGAATCGAGTGGCCATTTGTGAAGCTTCAACGTGCAAACGACGACCATCGACACTCGGGTATCATATAGAATTGAGCCATCCGGCTCAATCCAAAGCAGAAAGTTGGGTTGAGTGACTTCATGGAAGTCTGCCGTTCTTGCATTAGCGAAATATACATCTGAAAGTGACCATACTTGGAGTAGGAAGTAGATGTCAACCAACCTGGCAGCCACATACTGTTCAAGACGTTGCGATCTCGAATTAGAATTCGTCTAAAATAATCGAGGTTGAGTTGTGTCGTGGATATTAAAGAACTGTTGAAGAGCACCTTGTTTCATTATGAGACAATCTTGGATCCTTCCAGAATTGTTGAAAATACACATCGAGTTGAAAATCCATAGTTTGGGTTCGAAAACTGGACATGCCTTCGATGTACATGGCTAGCTTCACTTTTGTTACAGCATCTGAGGATTTTTAAAAAAGTTTTTGAAATGTTTATTCTAATTTTTAAACTATATACTTTGATGAAAGAAATTGAGTGAATCTGAACGAAGCCCATCATTTCTGATCATGATATGTATGTGCGCCATTTCTATTTTTTTTTTTTTCAAATCTCATGATCTTCTGATCATATTCTACGCGTTTATTATAGCTGGTCATTGGCTTATTGTTCAGATATGCAGCTTATTTCAAGTACCCTTAACTTCTGCTTTCAAGAGCAAGGACTAAAATTGCTTTAAGAATAAATCTTAGGTTCTCTGGAAATGAGATAAGGGAATTGGCAGAGATAGAGAAGAGAATTATACATTCAGAAATGAGGTAAGATAAACAAGGTGGAAGAAGCATGGGTGAAGATGTAGGAAGAAAGGTTCAAACATTCTTTCTCATTCTGAAATTGTGACGCTGAAACCGCAAGCGCTCTGACTCAGATTACAAATTTAAGTGAAGGAACATCCCTTCGAGTGCCTAATGCATCCAGATGAAATAAGAACAAACGGGCTTAGAATGAAATTTAGAGGACAGCAAAATCAATCACTTCTCTGCACTAAATATGTAGCATGGAAGGGAGCATCAATCATCAACGGTTCCAAGAACAGAAGAAGAGTGTGGCGACCATTAGACTTTTGTTTTTTAATTAACTAAACTAACTACTATGATGTTTAGGATATAACGTCTTCTTATTACTGCTTAATATGCGTATTTAATTGTATTAAGAATATGTATGGTTTTAGATTAATCATTTTAACTTAATTAATGGAGTATCAATCTAAGTTTTAGTTAGAAATACAATTTACCTCTGGCCTGTTTCGGCGGAGAAAATTTGTCATAAACTCGTCGTCCACTAGCCAGCATTTCTTCCAGGTAGATCGGGATGGGGTCGGCATATTCTGATTTAACATCAACCGAAAAGCAACTGAAATTGAGCTATTACAGAGAACTGCACAATTATCTTACCTGAGAAAATATAGGAGATATTGAATTAGCTCCATAGATTAGTCAGAATACTTTATGATCAAAATAGTCCATCAGAAGAGTTGATGAAAATTGAAATTTTAGAGGATAGAGAATAAAGAGCATGGATAGATTTGTGAGTAAGTCGATGAAAACGTTGCTTCTTTTGCAAATTAAAAATAAGGAAGTCCTGATTTGAAAATGTTAGCAGAACACGCGAAGAGCCAAACGAAATCAGAGGGTGAAGTTGGCGATTTCCCAGAACGAAGCTGCAGACGATGGAATGGTTAATTTGAGATGGGTCTTATTTCGGCTGATTGATTTCCTGAAATTAATAAGCAAAAAACTCGATGCAAACAGAATTGTTTAAATGAACGAGGAAAACTACACGTTTTGTCTTAAAAACTTGAAAACGTATTGAAGAAGAAATCTAAATAAAAAGTATGTTGAAAAAGTCGTAGCGTCTAAACTCATATGTGGGTAAAAGTATAGGATGAAATAATGATAAGTCGGTTTCCATACTATTTCATATAGCTTACGACGTTACACTACTTTTTCAGCCAGCTCTAAGATAAAACATTGAAAAAATTAATCATAATTATGAAGATCAATAGATTTTACATTTGAAGACCGAAAGTCCACTATTTTCTTGAACTTAGAGTCACTCTTATTGAAATGTTTCCGTTAGATAACCGAAACAGAGGCTCGAGATATTCGCAAAAGGCGACAAAGAGGAGTGGAACGTGAAAAATTCGGAAGAATTGGTTTCTCGTCCATTTCATCCAAGTGAAATTAGACCTTTGGCAGTTTCGGGGTTGATTAATTACTCGGTCGGGCTTTTTGGCAGAGAAGCCCTAAGGAATGTCTTTCAATAAGGAAGATGAGAGGGAAAGTGATGCAGGTATTCTTTCGGGCATTTTTGGGGTATTCTCTCTCACAAAATTGAAATCGCCTTTCAGGTTGAAAAGCGAGCAATCAAATTTAGGGAATTTGAAAAAAGATTCGACCGAAAAGGAAAAGGGGAGATATTTCGTTTATGCAAACAAAAAATGGGAGAGTATCGAAATGAAAGAAGGAAAGATTAAACGGGATTAAATATATCCCGAAATGCATGACGTCAAATTGAAAAGGCGGATCTGCATCTGGGATAAATTTCGAACTTTTGGATCTGAAATCGACTTTACTATTGTTGATACCGAAATCTGAGAGGCGTGCAAAGTGGTGCACAGTTATTTTTCGTAGCTAGAAAATCGAGCAATAGCACGCGAAAAGGAGAGACTGGTCTAAAATCATTTTTCTTCTCTCATTTTCGACTTCCCAAATTTCGGTATCAATAATACAGCAAAGGCATACTTCAACATGGAGTAGCATTTATAAAATTCTGCCAATCCTGTAACAAAATCAGTAGCATCAGTAATTTAGAAGAAAATTTCGAAGTTCAAAAATAAAACTGACCAAAATTCATAATAGAAGTCACTCTATAATGCCATCTTAAGTTCGCAAAAATTGAAGTTCATGGACTTCTATTTATAGTTTACGGTAGACGGAGAATAACATAATTACAGGATTATTTCGAAAATTATGAGCACTAAAACAAGAATCCTTCAGATATATAGGATATTGCATCATCGTAGATACACATTCTCAAAAGCATAACACAATAGGGCACCGGTAAAGGGAAGACAGATTCGAAATCTTAAAGATCGAAATGTGGAGAAACTGAAAATTTTGACGAAATTTAACGAATTCTGCATGAATTTGAACATCTGGGTTCAAAAATTCTCCAAGAAATACTGAATCAGCCATGAAGTACAACTTTTCCAGACTAGATTTAGTCGATTGTTAGTAAATGTGACCGCGAATAAAAGGAAAAAATAAAGTCTTCCTGTATTCCACATCAAGTTCCCGCTCAAAATATCCTATAATTGCGGAGAAAGTAGGTGTGGAATACAAAACGACCGAAAGCGTTTGTAAAATTTCGTGCCGAATAAAAAATGCCCTAGCTTTGATTGTTGCTGGGATGGAGTGCAAGAAAATGGAGAAACGCAGGTATGAAAAACGAAAATTCAGGTGTGACGATTAGAGCCGCCTTTTGAAATTATTTCCTCCGAGCCATTGTTCAACCGAGCAAAACTGCAGCCGAAAATCGCGAGGCGAGGAGAGGAGAATTCGGCGTGAAATTTGCCAGTGTGGCTGAGTTTTTCGAATCCAAAAATGTCGCATGTTGCATAAGAATGAGGAACACGCGAAGACAAGTCAAGATGCATACATTTATGTACGACAGACAGTGGAAAAGCACCACGAGCCAGAAAGACTTCAAGAATCAGATTGGAGTACATTCTTACCAAGGCGAGTACATTACTCCCAAAAAAGTGAGAGTAAAGTAGGAATTAGAATGCGAAGAAGTCAAATCAAGGTGTATACATCTGTGTACGATGAATCTAAATTTGAACCACGAATACTAGAGTCTAGAGACTCCAAGAATAGGAAGTAACTTCCTTATAAAAAATCGAATGTTCCCAGAAATTGGGAGGAAATTACTCCCAGATCCGAGAATTAACATTTACTTTTGCATTCGCTTCGTTACCTCTCAAGACATTAGAGATTGCAATTGACGCGGTTCCTTTGCATGCAAGTATAAACCAAATTACGCCCTCTTTTTCCCTTATTTTTTCACTTTCAGAAAACCTTCAAAATGCACATTTTGACAATAAATATTCCGATAACTGATAACATGTGTCAAAATGAGAAGAAAAGTTTATGCTGGCTAATTATGAAAGAAAAAAATTGTCAGAAAGAAGATGATGCAGCCGATTTAAGAGAACTTTTTGGGAAAACTAAGATATATTCTAATTACTGTTCCAGTTCTTTTGATGAAAAAGCTTCAATTACAAATACTCCGTCTTAAGACCTGAAAATGCGATAAAATGAGTAAAACGAAACATGAAGCATGCAATGATGTTTCGGCTGTGAGGCCGCGGATGCAATTGGAATCATCAAACTCTATAAACTCCTCGCCCTAAACTTTGCGCCAATGAATATTTCATGAATCCAGTGCCACAACTCTTCAACAACTTCCTTTTCCAGAAAACAATAAAATAACGGAAAAAGAGATCATTTTGAACGTGCACAATTGCAACAAAAAAATAAACGTTCATTTCAGAGGGAAGTGATTACGATAAATTTTTCGAGACAGACTCTGAACTACATAAATTTTGACAGCTCTAACATAGTGTTGAAAGATAGAAATGGAATATCGTCTAAGATAATTTAAGACGAGATTTTTCGGGGGTTTTTTTTCTATATTTGAGATCCTCAAAATCTGAGAACCGATGAACCAGAAAGGAATTATGCGAGTAGACGGAAAAATTCGCAAAAATGATGCATGATTCAGTGGAGGTGACAATTTACGCATTTCATTCATGGAAGGACTAGGAAATATATAGCTCATGTAAAATATGCTTCAACGACAGATCCATGATTAATTTTTAGCAATGAAGCCGATTTTCAGATACTATATTAGACAAAATCATTGGAACATGTTAAAAATAGGGCATAAAGCTGATCTTCATTTATTATATTAGAAAATTTTGCACTAGAGCAAAACTTTCATAGGGAATTCATTGAAATTCAGCAATCTTAGAAGAGGGTTTTCAGATTCTTTTTGGATGCATGTGGATTGGGGCTCAGATATTCGCTGAAATGAACAAGAAGTTCCTATTCTTTCCTGCATCCTGCAGTAAAAATAACGCCTCGTTCTCGAGTGATCAAAGTGTCAAATGTCGAGCTCCCCGAGCAAATGCAATTCTGATCGCTTCGCGCTACGTAGCCGCACGGCTTCACGAGGCCATCCGCGGGAGGAAATCAGACGAAGCGAGAATGCAGAATTCGAACGAATTCGTTCCGAATCACACCACAATCAAAACAGCGGCGAGAGACATCTGAATCGGGAATGAGGTGTAGAATTTTTATTCGCATAATTTTCCCGAAAGAATATAATTCTCGCAAGCTTGGGAGAAAAGTCCACCCCCTAAAAATTTCCAAGGGAACCAAGTTTCAATTCACTAAACTCTGAAAATACCAATTCCGATAAATTTCTAAAATAAAACTTCGACTTCAATGTTTAAAATTGCGAATCTAATCGGATAAAGTTCAGCTAAATCTACGTGCCAAATCAGGAAAGAGTCGAATTTGATGATGATAGGACCTAGAAAAAAGCGCTGTGGACTCGAAAACCTAATCGCATAAGAGAACAGGCCGAGCACTGATGGAATTAGAAATGATTTTGGGACGGAGGGAAGGGAAGGAAAGCAGGGCGAGAGGAGACAAGAAGCCAGAAGTCAAGTGAAATGACTAGGAATCAAGGAATTGGGACGAAGGGTTTAGACGCCTATTTGAAGAGGATCAAGCCACTCCGAGGGCAAATTTGACTGACCAAGTAGCGCAACGTTCCAGCAAATTCTCACGTTTTCTGCTTAGGGTTTCCAGAAAATTAACAAGGGTTACTTGGTCTAGTTTGCTCTCAGAAAATGATAACTCTGAGAAACTTAGCTAATTTTTGAGTTATTTCGAGGAAAAGATAGAATTTTGAGAACTCCAAAAATTCAGATTTTAAGCCGATTTGAAAATTCTCTCAAGAGATTTTTCCCTTCTAGAAAATGATTAAAAGGTAATTTTACTTTATTCGTTCACAAACAAACTTTCCCATACGATTTTTTCTGATCATTAACACAAGCAAACACCGGCAAAAATGTTCCTCGATAAAAGTTGGGAAATTTAGATTTAAAAAACTCGGATAATAAATAAATAAAAACAGAGATGTCCATACGAAAATGATGCAGACGGGTGTAAGATTGAGAGAGGTTGGATAAAATGAAGTCCCGAAGTCCACCGCTCTAATGATCCATGGGCTGGGGCTGAAATTAAAAAAATTGGCACATTTGAAAATCTGCCCTATTGCTAAGTTTTTAGCTAGTCCTAACTAAAATCTAGCAATAAAGCATGTTCTTGCGCGTGTCATATGGTTTCCTCGTTTAGAAAAGAAGCTTTTGCATGAATTGTCAATGAGTAGTGAAAGGTGATAGGACATCCTAATTGAATAGCTGATCAGGAAAAGGAAGGGGAATAGAAAGGGAAAATAATAGAGAGATAAAGAAAAAGAAAATACCAAGAACGCCCGAATAAAGTGGAGGCAGGCGCATTGGAATGTGTCGGCACATAATGCATACATTTGCAAACGATGTTCGAACAATAGTGCGCGCGTATGCGCACAGCGTGGAGGAAGCAAATTATGCAAAAGGGTGTCTGATGAATCTGCACACTTGCGTAAATGTCTAATTTGTTTAATTAGACAAATGTTTTCTTATCCTTTAAACGTTTTAGGACGCATTATTTTAGATTCACTCTTGAAGTTATAATTATGTTCAGGGACGATACCATTTGAAGAGATTTCAAATGAATGATATGATAAAATGATATCTTCAAGATGATGTAGAAATATGGATAAGAATAAACCACATTTATGGTCTATTCACGGATATTTCTTAATTTATCGAAAAAAAACAACCTACACGATTTTTCTGGGAAGTAAAAGTTGAAATAATTTAAAATATCTTACATCTTGTGGTCCAGCCCCAGCACCAGGCCGCTGTCCTCCTTGCGGAGCCGGAGCTCCGCCCTGAGGAGCGCCTGCTGCTCCGCCCGCACCTCCGTCCTGAAATCAAGGATAATTATCCGAAAACTAAAGCTTAAACCTAACAACCAAAAAGTAAAAATACTAATCTGGAGTGCACATGAACTTTCAACTTTGATTTCAATGTGTTCTTTCAGATATTTCAAATTTGACTTCGCGACTTTTTCGACCAAAACTTCGTGCATTCCTGATATATTAATGCCCGCAAATATCTGTCTATATTCAAAATTCGCTTTACGATAAAATTCAGCAAGTTGATATACCTGCGGTCCCCCAATGGGTTGTCCGCCGAGAGTGCGCGGCTTGGCATCGAGTCTGCTGAGGTGCGGAGTCAGCCCCTCCTTCTCCAGCAAGGTGAACGGGGTGTCCTTGCCGACGTACGCAATGCTCACGTTCTAGAATTGCACTTTTCTCTTTTCTTTTTCCAGAAGATTTTATTTTTACGAAACATGAAGTGGGTAAATGAAGATGTAAAATAAGCTTTCAGCTCATCTACTTCTCATCTACAAGATTCTTCAAGCCTGATTTAGAAACTTAATTAAAAAAATCAGAAAACTTTACAAATTAGTGATGGACGAGGTTTTTTAGATGCAGTAAATTATTCGAGATTGAATTTGCGAAAAACCCACCTCCGAATTGAGATTCTCCTCAGCGGGCAGCGTGTCGCGGAGCGCGGTCAGCGCGTGCAGAACCAGGTCATTCAACGGGGCTGAAACTTGTCATTTTTGCGAAAATTATAATAATTTCAATTTTTCCAGCTATCTGACATTTACTCAAGTAGGAATCTTTAAATGCTTGAACTTCTATGAAAATTAAAATAAGAATCAATTTTTGGTCACTTAAAAGTAAGTCTAACAAGTAGTCTCAAATGTTTCATTTTTTAATGAAAACTAAAAAGGTTTATCTTCCCATCATCTCTAATGCTTTCTCCAATAAATCTTCAAATTTGAGATATTCTAAAAATTCTGACCTTGACTGAACTCGGCCATGTGACGTTCGAGATAGGTTCTGGCGGACTGTGAGCGTGCGCCGATGGAAGCCGCGTACATGCCGGCCACCTCGCCGGACGGCTCCGTCTGAATGATGTGGGTGCCGTCCTTCTGCAAATAAATTATTATTAAAAGAAATAAGCAAAATAATAATAATAATAATTAGTTTAAAAATGAAACAAGGATCTTCAACGAGTCTTTTCTTCTATTATATTTTTTGTCATTTTTATACACTCACATCATAGCCAGCAATGAGCAGTCCCACGCCGAACGGACGCCTGCCGTAGTGTTGAGTGTTGGACTGGAGCTCTGGAAAATTGAAATTTTTGAAAAATCAATATTTTTAAGATTCGTTATTATTATTCTAGAAAAAAATTTGCGCACTCAATTGAATCTGATCGGCGAGTTTGTTGATGGGAATCGACGACTTGTAGTCCCATCTCCAGTCCGCGCATTCCGTCTGGCAGAATCTGGAAGTATGTTTTTCTTATTTTTGAAAAAAGTGGAAGTTTGGGGGATAAATTTTCAATTTTTTGACAAAGAAAAATTGTACCTAGCCAAAATACGGCCGTCCGAGAGCAATCCCGCAATGGACACCCCAGCGTGCGTGTCGATCTCGAAGATCTTCTTCTGGTGCGAGCACAACTCGTTCTGGGCTCTCTGGAAAGTTCTCTACTCAAACATAATGAAGAGTTTTGTAAAGACCATCTCCACTTTCTGGAACAAAGTGTGAACTTTAAAAAAAAAATCTGGAGAAAAATTTGCCAAACCAGCACTTTTCCTTTTAAAAAGAGGATGAACTTTAGGAATTTTGTAAGCCACCTTGAGAGCGACGACGACCGCGTGCGTGGCGGATTTTAACCCGACGGTGGCCGAGCCCTGCTTCATCGCCTCCACCGCGTAGTCGACTTGGTGCAGGCGGCCCTGAAAATTGATTTCTGAACACTTTGAAAAATGACTTGAAAAATATTGTCTTAAAATTTTAACTTTGTTTACCTGCGGACTCCACACCGTCACATCGCTGTCGTACTGGTTGCGGAACATTCTGGACTAACTGAAAAATGAAAATAAACGACAGACTTGCAAATAGAACCCGCGGGTGTGAGTGTGATTTTCCGAAATTTTTGGAAAAAGCGCGGGTGCGAGTGTCAAAACTTCGAAAAAGTTGCAAGTCTGATAAACGACGAAAAATGAAGAATTTATGAAATTCAACATATTATCGCGGAACTTGAATAAAATAACTATACGAATTCATATTTTCTGAGAATATACCAATAGATGTCCCAGGATATGAGAAATCCACGAAAATCGCGAAAAAAATAAGAAAAATTGTCGGAAAATGGAAGGAAATCGCAAAAATCATCAAATCATCATTTCAAAAATGCGACTGGCCACGCCCCCTTCTTTCAGCTTGCCCCAATGCCACTTGACAAAATTCGGCTTCATTTTCCACTTTCCTCGGTTTTTGCCATTTTTCCCGGGATTTCTTTAAACTCGCGCCTTCCAATTTTACTATGCGCGTCACCTGAAAATAATTAGCACATTTTGTATTTAGGTTCGAATTCGCCATAATTTTATCGTTAGCGCCAAAACTCATATTTCAATCCTTACCTCTTTTTAAATTTTATGTCTTCGGATTTCAGCGTCAACGTCAGTTGAATCTTCACGCCATCTTCTGAACGACAACGACAAAATGACTGAGGTTGAGCAGCAGCCGAAAGTGGAGCAGAGCGAGAAGGAGGAAGTGTCTGGCGAGACTGAGGACAAGGCGCTCAGTGTGGGTGGAAAAATGCGAAAAAATTAGGACACTTGAAAGTTCGATAGCCTTTTTAGGATACTTTTGGTAAAATTTAAAGGAAAGTCCGAACTTTTCGAAAAACCCAAAATACAAAACAATGAAATTCATTTGATAAAAGTACCAAGATGGAATTCAATTTTGGAAAATCGGAATAGAAATTCTGTCTAGGTGTTGCTGAATAATGAACTTGACAGAAAGTTAGGAACAGACGTTGAGACGTTTCCCACCGCAAATATCCCTTATGCGATGTGAATGTATTCCATTCAGCATTGCAATCACTACCCTTAATAATGGGACGAGAGAGATGATAACCTAATTTTTGCGGTGGAAAACGTCGCAACGTCTGGATTAGGAACTTTGCCTTCAGGTGCTGCATCCGCTGAAACGCAGGTGGACGTACTGGTATCTGAACGATGACAGACAGGTGCAGTGGGAGGATCGACTCAAGAAGGTCTGCACATTCGAGACCGTCGAGGAGTTCTGGGCGTAAGAATTGACAAAAAATATTTACTAAAATTAGAAAGTGAAACCACCTGTAGACTACAGTGCTTTTCTGTTTACCAAAATCACTAGGCCTAAAATTTAGAATTGATGGTGAATTCTACGATTCTCACTGAATTTACAGAAATCTACCAAAATACCACATTCAACCGTTAAAAATGTCGCCGTTGATTAGTTTTCGCAAAAAAAGGGTGGCAACTATAAAGGATCCGAAAAATAAGTTGATTTTTAGCCTCTACAACAACATCCGCCCTCCGTCAGGTCTGAACAACACGTGCGACTACAACGTCTTCAAGGACAACATTCAGCCCATGTGGGAGGTGCCCGAGAACGCCAACGGAGGCAGATGGCTCATCAATGTAAACCTCAACGTTTTTAGGAAAAGAACATTCTTTTCAACAGTCGGATTCTTCTAAATTACATCTTTTAGTCTCATATGGACTTTTTATTTTGAAAATATGGGTAAAAAAAAGTGAGATTTAAAAGGAAAAAAAAAACATTAAAGCGAAATAAGTTTTTGTATAGTTTTAGAGAGGAATAATGTTGATAAAAGAGGACAAAAACATAGATAACTTTCAGGAAAAAATATATTTAAATATGCGGGCTTTTCCTTATTTTCTAAAATGTTGAAATTGCTTATTTCCAGATCGAGAAGGGCACGTCGCCCGCGGTGATGGACCTGATCTGGTTGGAGATCCTGATCGCGATGATCGGCGAGCAGTTCGGCGAGGAGATGGAGCAGATCTGCGGACTCGTCTGCAACGTCCGAAATAAGGGCAGCAAGGTGGGCAAAAGAAGAAATTTTAGAAATGATAAAAAATCCATTTTGTCCTACAGTTAAAAATATTGAGAATTTGGTCGTTGACTAAGAAACTTCAGTATTTCTTACTGAAGATAATCGAAAACAGACTTCTCAAAACTTGACTCACAAAGAATAGTATCATATCAGGAGAGAAAAGGACGACGCGAAATGTCTTTTTCTTTTTGAAAAGGTGCACTTTTTCAGCAGACCGAGTTTCGAGAAATCTGTTAATGATCAAAAATATTTGAACATTTCACGCTGAAACTTTTTCTAATTATAATGCGATCTTCAGATCTCCGTCTGGACTCGGGACTGCAACGCGGAGGAGTCGATCCTCAAGATCGGGTTTGCTTTAAAAAAATAATATAAAACCAATAAAAATAAATATATTTGAGAATGGTGATCAAGCAGAAGCTGACGTCCGCCGTTCCACCGAAGGGAGTCGAGAGCCTTCCGCGTCCCCTCGTTGCACAGCTTAAATATGAGGACCACGCCTCTTGCCAGAACAAGAGCGGATCCACGATCAAGGTATTTTTCGGGTCTCTAGGACGGTTTACAACAAAAACGTTAGGCGAAGTCCCCTTCTAGATGCTGTTACAGATCGTCCAAGATCTGTTTTCTTCGACATGTTCGAAAATGAAAAATACTTGAAAACTGCTTCTTAGAAAGTTGACGATTTTCCCTATCACAGTGATCAGTTTCTTTCAATACTTGTTTTTTTTTCAAAAAGATTACTTTAAACATGGAAAATCGAGTGAATTGTCTATGAATTTGGAAAAAAACAATTTTAGGATAATAAGAGATATGTAAGATTCAAAAATCATTTAAATTTATATATTTGATATTAAAACTTTCGGATCTATCCGGGGAGAAGGGAAATTTTATTTCCCGAGCGATGAAAAAATACAAACTAAAATTTCAGTGCAAGCACACGATCAACCTCATGGAACCATAGACTTAAGGAGCTTATTTACTTCTTAATTGATCACCTATCTCGAATTTTTTAAATTTAAATTATTTCTTTCAAGTTTTCTTTAAATCAAAAGTCGGTTGTTTCGAGGCCTAATGCAAGTTACTTTTATTGTTTTTTTAACGATTGAAGCTCAGTTTTGTTGAATAAATTATCGACGAATTAGATATTGTTTATCCAATCGATTATTTTTTATCTGTTGATCTTCGGAGTCGAGTATTTCTTTCTCCCTTTACAATGCGTCCTGCATTTACAATGATTCAAAGGGGGTTGGCGTTGCTGAAATGCGGGCATAACGAGCCGATATTCTAATTCATTTTTAATTTCCTTTAATTTGGGCTAATTTTGAATATTTCAGGGTTAAGCCAAAAATGGCACCCCTCAATCGGTTCCAGCGGATGGTCAAATGGTGGCAGGTCGGTTGGGGAATCTTTATTTCAAACATTTTTAACCTAGCCCTGAAAACTAATAACACAGCTTTTCTTAGCCTTTTTTAAAACATTATTTCCGAATCTTGGAAAGCTGATCTATTTTGAAATGAACTAATGCTGATAAGGAAGGAGGAAAAGCCAAATGTTTCAAAATAAGAAATAAATGAATTGTGATCGAAATACTCGGTGACACGATTTTTTAACACACATTACTTTCTAAAAGTATCTGTTTGAGTCGATGCCGCACCGCATGCTGAAGAAGTACCCCGAGCAGACGCTGGTCGTGGCCTTCTTCGTCGTTCCTGCCTCGGTCGTCGCCGTCTACAAATTCGGATACATCATTCCGCAGAGGGGGCGTGAGTGGAGATATTTTTTATTGATTATTTTTAACTTGTTTTTAAGTTCCAACTTTTGAACGCGATTTGTAATAAAATTAGCGTGAATTTTCCGCTACATTTTGCCACAAATCGCCTCACTTAAATTACAAATCGTCCCAAACTCAAAGTTATAAGACAACGAGGCATTACAATACATACACTTGTCTGAAACAGACTAGTCATGAAGCTGTTTTTTCAATACTACTCTATAGTAACTTGATCTTTATAATTTCAAGCTTACCTTTCATGGACACTTTTTTATCTGATGGAAATAAATGCGGTATTTGCAGAAAAGCCGTATTATCTCAACAGATACGCGGCGGTTCGTCCCGACGACGAAATCGTCAAAAATTGGAGGGACGCTAAGGTGGGGGTTATAATTTTTGGTGGAGAAAATGTATTTCTTTGTCAATTCTTGTTTAGCACATTTGAAAAGTTGCTTGCATTTTCGTCAACTTTATTAAACTTTTCAAAACTGGAAAGTCGTATTTCGAAAATGCCGAATCTATTCTAACATGGGAAAAATCGAATTCACTTTTACTACTTTAAATTTGGGGATCTATAAAAGCGATATAATTTTTCAGGACTACCCGGCGTACTACTTGCCAGACAGTATGGAGTTCGCCCTGCCCCACCTCGACCCGCCTTCTAAATAAATCGAGACAATGACGACTTCAACTGCCTTAGTGACTGTAGAAAGTGCAAGTGACAATGGTTTTTCTTTCTAGCAGATTTTTAACGTAGTGTAAATTTAAATGCGAATAAATTTTCTAGATATCAAATCGGTCTTCAGATGCAAAGAAATTTGATTTTTCAGTATAAAATTTTGCAATTATTCGTAGAAAAACAAGCTCTATTAAAAACCACTTGAAATTAAGCTCTAGAATCGAGGTTCGAAGAGAACGTTGACTGATTTGAATTGATTGGGGCAAATTCGACTTTTTGGTAGATCGGAGAAGTGACGAAGTCGGAACGATGCCTGACGGACCAGCAACGGCCAGAAATAATTCTATGGAGCGAGAGATGACAGAGGAAACAAGCACAGAAGATGAGAAGCATGGTAGAGGCTAGACAAAGTATGAGCAGTAGAAGCCAGGAAGTAGTGGAAATCGATGAAGCTGAAAAATTTACGACTATACTTGATAATTAACAAGTTATTTGGTCTAAGACTTAGCATATATTATATCTAATGAGCAAAGATATTGAGAATAACATTGAACTTGTGCTAATTTTTAAATTTCAAGAACTGAAAATTTATCTTTACTTACATGGAAATTGACGATAGACGCTGAAAGACTGAAGATCACTTTGTAGAAAGGAAGAAATCAAGTGACGTCGAGATGAAATGATCGTGACTAGAAGATCTGAGGAAAGGAGATTTTCTGAAGATAAACTTAAAATTAGCATAAATTAAAAATCATACCTGAAGATATTGGGGCAGAAGAATTCAATAGTACGAGAAGGCGAATTTCAGAGGGCCCAATTGGAGTTTTACATTTTAGAAGCCCGAGAATTACTTGCTGAGGTGAGGTTGATGGAAGAAGTAGGGGACAGGATAGGGCTGAGGAGCATTCTAAACGTCATTTTTTTTGCACATTCTTATGGTTTAGAATAATTTATTAGGTCTTATTGAAAACTTCATTATTGTGAGGCAGAATATCGCTGATAAAGAAGACAAGCTATGATCCCCTCAAAAATTCGAAATTTTGATAAAATTAAAATGAAGAATTTGTTAGAAAAAGTTTTCTATCTCGACCTTCATCAATCCAATTTGCCAATTTCTTTCGGAATATGGTTTCATTGAAATGTCGCATCGGACATTCTGTCAGAGTTATCGACAGCCAGTCTACTGATCTGTCAGCTGGAGTTGGAGTTGGAAAGGAACACAGCGACGAATGACAATCGCATTCAAACTCAGAGCCCTAAATAGAGGATTAGCCTAGTTTTTTTTTCAAACAATGGCAAAATTTTAATTTGTAATTGTTATTCTTTTATATTTGTCACTTTGAATTATTTATAAATAAACACATATTTTTGGCTTCTAGGAAAGTTCATCTTTTTTCTTCAAAATTTAGTGACTTTTTGCTCGAAATTTTATGACTATCCTATGAAGGCCAGCTTTTGAGTAGAGAAATGATGGCATTTACAAATAAAAGTTGATATATAAAATATAAAAAAGGGTATTTTGTGAAACTACCTGATTGCATGCCTGTAGCGTGCTAATTACAGGTTCAACATAGGTAGCAAATAATACATGGAGAATTATTAGGAATTTGGCCGACATCCATTCGGAGAAATGGGGGAACTGAAAGGGGGAGAATCTAGATCGTATCTGCTCACGAGATGGTTATTATGGGAGAGAATAGAGGGGAGGGGACAATATAACAGGGCATGACCATGTGAATATGGTCAATATGAACATATGAACGAATGGGATACGTCTTTATAAATGACTCCTGAATCAAATAGGGAGCATCCTTTTACGTTCGAGACAAGAATAGACCAATTCGTAATTCGCTATCCCTGAATTGAGCAATACATACGTGTTGCTGGATTATATGAATTTTTAAACCAACTTCATTTCTTTATTATTTCCACCATGAAATACACTATGAAATTCGATATATCATTCATTTAATTTCAAATCTAAATTCTAAGCATCAACAATATAAATCACAGATCTAAAGTCGAGGTAGGCTTGTAACAATCTCTCGGCAAAAATATCGCTATCTGAAACTCGCATCTCTAGAATAATGGCACTAGCTCTAACAACTGAGATCTAAGAAAAGTAAAACTCAAAGGGTAAACTTCTCGAAGAGACTTGAAAAATGTGGAGTTGAAAGTTGAAATAATTAGTATATCATGGTTTAGTAAATTGGAAAAGGTTCAGCAATGGTATGAACGCAAATTTTGTATTTTGAATAAACTATTCTTATCATTTTCCGAATTTTTGTGGGTTTTTTCCGAACTACCGTATGAAATTTGGTAAGACTGGGTCTATTTTCAATAAACCGGAACGATTTTTACGGATAGTTACTCGTTACCCATTACACGCAGCGGGGGGTCGGTAAATATTACAGTATTACAGATAAACGGATAATATTCAGTGGCAGAGGATATCTCGGAGATAATCTACTAGCACGCGCAACTCTATGGCCCTATTTGTCCATATAACGTTTTTGATCCTACTACTTCTAAGTCTGCACTATTTTCTATCTTCTGGACAATATTGTAGCTAATTTTAGGCAAGAAAAATGACGGAAATAGAGAAAAAAGGCGTAGAAATGCGATTTTTAATTAATAAAATCCGATGGGAAATGTTTCTAACGGATATAGGAAAAATTATCATTGAAGTTGGAAAAAAATGACGATATGCTTGAAATGATTTTCCATTAAAAAATTGCATAACTTTTCAAGAATTTCAATTTTTATGAAACACTAGAATAACCTAAGAACTAGCGAGGAATTTCTTGACGTGCTCATACGTGAGGTAGGTGATTACAGCAGCCGGCAATTGACGGAAATTCGCCATCAGACAGCCTTTGTAGAGACCCGACAGACCTTCGGACGAGAGAATGTGGAGGGACAGGGAAACCAGACCGCGAGAGGATGAGACATTGTGATCCTAAGTTAAAAATAAACCGACTAATAAATACATTGAAAATAAAACTAAAATCATGAAACTATTTACCTGCATTCTGGTTCGGAGCACCTGATACGGGAAAGTGGTTGTGGTGGCGATGACTTTCGATGCTGCAGAGAAGACCAGCCAGTCGAAAGTGCCCTGAAATTTTAGACAATCGATAAATATTTAGAAAATATGTTTGAAAATCGAAAATTCAGCATATTTCTGATTGATCTTCTCAGTTCAAACAGTTCAAAAAACGGATTATTCAAAATTCAGAAAGCTTAGATAAATTTCAGACTGATCTTCAAAAAATTAAATTGCATACCAATTGCAGTTCATTTTCCAGATGTTGCGATTCAACTCTTCTGGCTTTCATCCAGTTGTAGACCATGAATTGCAGCGCACCATGACTCGTTCCGAGAATTCCCGCCGTGAAACCATGAAAATTTATTCATTTTTTAAAAATTTTAAATTAAAATCCACAATTTTCTATTTCCATTTATAGATAACCTTTATTTTTGGTAGAAAAGGTAATATCCGCGGTGAAACTCGACAATCTAGTTTAGATAATTTAAAAATAGCAAATTTCCTTTTCATAAAATCGTAGAAAATTGAAAATTAATCTGGTTCTAACCTTATAAAGCCCCCTGATTCCCTCTTCTCTCCAGATTTTCGAAAGGCAATCGACCATTCCTTTGTACTTCTTCCCTTTGTGCTCGTACTGTAAGCAGAGTCTGAAAGGATAAAAGGTCACTGTAGAAATTTAATATTAAATAAAATTTAGTATCCTTTCGAAAAATAAAAATAGAATCATTTTTTTTTCAGAAACTGAAGATTCTGTAAAAACTAGCATAAGAAATAAGAATACCTAGTTTTGGTGACCCAAATCGGATTCGTGAATGTCATAACCGCAGAGCCGGCCAACATTCCGATGATAAAATTGTCGAGACTTTCGTGCGGCGATTTGTAGGGCGCGTTCGACTTGATCAAATGGTACCTGAAGTTCTTTCTTTCAGTCAAAATTTACAAAACTCTGAAATTGATAAAATCCTGCTTTTAGAGGGGTATGATTGTGTTATCCTATCATTAGAATAAAATAGCATTCAAAGTTTTTGGATTTCAAATATTTCGAAGAGAAAGTGACCTACCAATGAAAGTAAAGTCCCCAAGAAAGCGAACTTCCGATGAGAGAGGGAATGACCCCCTGGTAGAGACCGCGAATGCCTTCTGAAAGAAGAGGCCGCAATCCTTCGGAATTCGAATATATCAAGTACCTGATCGAACGATTTGCTTCGTTGCGTCCCAATAGCTTGTATATTGCGGTCGGAATGAGTGGCCTTCGTTTGCTGAAAGAAAAAATTATTGAGTTGGGAACTGTCAATATTAAGAAATTTGCGTATTATTTTAAAATTTATTTTTAAAATTTTTATTAGCACTATTTTATTGCACAAATAAAACTGAATTTCGCCAAAGATTAAAAAAGGCCTACCCGAATATCGCACTTTTAGCAGATCCATCGGATGACAGGCCGCAGTGCTGGCCACGCCCCCCGCAATTCCGCCAACCAAATGAGTATACTGCTGTAGATTTTCGCGGAAACTCGACATCCCTGAAAAATCGATAAATCAATAAAGGTGAAGATCGACTTCAATCGAAATGAGCATTGGAAAACAACCAAAAAATCATTTTCAAAACGACTCTTTAAAACGTTTATTCATTATTTTTATCAGTCTGGTGAGATGGATGACAAAATATGTGATGTGTATTCCATAAATAGTGCAACCCGTTGGAGTAATAAAAATAATGACGAATAGAAAATTCAGGAATAAATATAAGGAGTTCATATTCGAGGGTAATTTGCAAAGTTCTTTAGGTAATAAGGCAGCAATGTCTCTGATCATTCAATTTCTTTCCGGTCAAGCTCTCCCCCTTAATTGCATAATAAATCATTACCACATGAACTTCAGCAAATTGACCATCAAACCAGGCAAAGCACTCTTTCATCCTCTTCAAGAAATCCACTATGCGATTTACGCAGAATGCACTTTTCGCCCTGATTTTACCTCTCCTCTTCCTTTTTCAACTGATAAAATAAAGGCGGAGAGAGGGAAGAGGTAAAGCCAAGGCGAAAAAGTGCACTCTGCATTAATCGCGTAGTGGATTTCTTGAAGAGGATGGAAGCGTGTAAAGGTGATTTACGAAGGCTGATTGATGAGCTCAAACTGAATTCCCGTCAAGCCGACTCCATTCCACTTTGCAGGGGTGATCAGGTAGTGCACCGGACGGATGTTGCGAAGGACCGTCACGCGGAGTTCGGCCTGAAAACTATCAATTTAACGTTTCCCCCAATAATCCGATTTTTATTTTAAAAAATATATCCTCAGAATAACTTGGATATCTTGTTTATTTACTCTTACCGTAAAAAATTCGACTTTTCATTCGCACAAAGAAATTATAAAAATATCTCGGTTTTTTGATTAAACTTATCAGTCTAACGTTTTCAGAATTTTCGAATTTTGTAAAGGTTTAGCCAATATTTTCTAACTATTTAAACAAAAAATCAATAATTAAAAAGGGCAATTATTAAATGATGGAGTCCTACAGTTAGGGATGGACGAGAGAATGAAATTTGAAAGAAATAGTGTAGAAAAGACGCACCCCGCCAAATAGTAATTGCCTTAAAATGGGAAAAAACCAACATTTTCATTTTCAACGAGATAGTCTCTGAGCGTGTTCAAGCTGGGCACGATCCCGTGAAAGAGCGAGCCGAATTGAATGATTTCATCTCCCTTCTGCGCGCCCGCTTTTTCGCCCGGACTTCCAGAGGCGATTGCGGCGATCTGAAGTTAAATTTGACTCCCAAAATTTTATTTCAACCTTTAAAGTTTCTTGATAATTTGGAAACATATTGATCAGATTATACGAGAAAATCGAAATAATCACGAAGATCGCCTAATCTTCTTGTTTAATTCGCATAACTTATTGTTAGTGTGTAGTTAGTTTTTTTCAATAATATGCGAAATTTTCGATTTAAAAGATGAAATTTACAAGAAATCAAACCTTGACAAAAGGCGTATTCGAAGTGCGATGGACGATAGGCCTGTTGCCTGTCGACGAATTTCCAGTCGGAGAATCGACCTGCCCATTTTTGGCTGCAGTCTGGTGCATTTCATCCAGAGTTTCGGCCAGCTTGTCTTGGACTTCTTTCGAATCCTTTCTGGAAAATTCGACTAAAATTATTTTTAAAATTCCTATGCAAGAGTATTTCTTTTCCTATTTTTTTAAACAAGTTTCCAAAAATATCTTACTCGATCTCCCTGATCCTTCTCTTAGCGTTGTTGATAGCGGAAATATCGATGTCGGCACGCGGGAAGCCGTTCTCATCGATGACCGGCGTGTCCAAGTCGAAGCCCAACTGGAAAAATAATCAAATTTTTCAAATAGGCAAGCTCAGGCAGAAAATTGGAATAAATCTTAAAAAGTAGCTTCTTGAAAAACTCGGCCTTTCCCGGCATTATCTTCATCATTATTTTAAAAAAAAAACATAAACAATCTCCAGGTTTTCTAAATTTATAGATTCCTTACCTTTCTGAGATACTGCCAATTGTCAGCGAGCTCCTTGTCCATTTCCTCGAGTTTCGATTTCAGCTCATTCGCCTTCAATCTGTGCGACTCCATTTCGGAAGTCATTTTCTGAAAAATCAAAAAATTAAGCAAATTAAAAAATATTTTAAAAGTAAAATATACATCAAAGCTGGAAACTTCGATTTTTTTTCAAGAGTCTTAGAAAACCGACAGACTAACTTTATTGAATTATTCGAAAGAGCGAAGACGAAGTAATAATTAGAAAAAACACGGTGATAAATACTAAAGAAAAAAGAAAACAATCCCTTCTATAAAAGCACGTGAACTAGTCCTCTTGTGCCTTAATAAATGGATAGACTAAAAGAATAGGATGGATAAATAAGTTCCGAAGAAAAGTTACAACAAAAGTAGTCTTTTAAAGAAAAAAAATCAAACCAAAGATAAAGTACTTGAATAATAGAGCAAGGATAAAGAATTTCTTATTAAAAAAGGGAAAAGAGCCTCCTATAATTATTTTTGGAAAAGAAACAAAACCATTCGCAGAATTATGAATACTGATCAGACCGCTGGGACGTTTTCCATCGCAAATATCCCTTATGCGATGTGAATGTATTCCATTTAGCTCTGCAATTACTGCCCTTAATAATGGGACGAGAGATGATGCCGAGTTTTTGTGGTGGAAAAGTTCCAAGTCTGGTACTGATGGGAATAAAGTAGGATGAATAGGGGCAAAAATTGTATTTGGCGATAAAAACGAGAAGAATCAATGATAGCCCCTGCCTCTGCCACGGAATCCGCCGCGGTCGCCGAAACCTCTGGAAAAAATTCAATTTGAACAAATATTTGTTAAAAATAAAGATGAAATTCATATCAAGTTTCAAATAAGAACGAGTATATTTTCTCCAAAAAAAAGGATGCCTTTTCCTAAAGATAATAACTTTTTTAGTAGTTTAAGATTTCCTTCTAGTAATAATAAAAGACTATCTTATTTAAGAATTTCTCAAATTTTGCATATTTTGTTTCCAAATTTAAAACTTCAAGTAAAAGCAAGAATTAAAAGAAAAAAAAACGTTTTTACCTTCCTCTGCCACGACCCCTGAATCCTCCCCTATTCGGGATGCCATGAATGGTCTCGAAATTGTCGCCATTTCCACTGTCCGCAAGCAGGCCCTCTCCTGTGTTCTCAGAGTAGTCACGCTTGGGCGGAGTGGCGAATGCCAACTTCACGATGTATGGGGCCTGAATTATCATTTTTCCTTTCAGAAATCTTAGGATAAGAATCTACTCTTCCGGAATGTCCAAATCTGAATACAACATTGCTTCGCCTTATTTGAATGAGTCATAGATAATCCGGAGTTTTGTTATTTGGAAATTTTCGAAAATAGACTCGAGTCATTTCTTATTATCTGGCTTTCATAGATATAAAGGTATATTTTGAAGAAAAAAACAGAATAAGAAAATTCCGCATGAAATGATTCTAGCTTTCTTTTTGAAAATGCCTCTTTCATGCGCATCGCTTTTCTAGAGAGCGCATTTATAAGAAGAAAAAATGAAAAGACAAAAGATGTACATAACAAGTTTTTGATACACAAATGTATTATGCTTACCTTCCCAATCGGACTCAGGACCGGAGTGTGGTTGGCGAGAGCGAGTGCCTCGGTGGCTTCGATGATGGTCGCGAATTCCACGTTGCCAGACGAGGATCTGTCGGAGCGGTTCGGGAACACGATCACGCTCGTCGGGGCGGGCGCCTTTCTTTCAGCAAGTAGCTGGAAAAACTTTTTTCTAAAAAATAACAAAATCGATGTCTTTGATTTTAATTTTTATAACCATAGGTTTGGTATTTGTTTGTTTTCAACCGTTAAAATTGTATTATGATGGAAAAAGTCGAGAATTTGATGAAAGAAATGAAAGATCTGACCAAACGAATTTTCTCCTCGTCCATGTTGCCGGGCGCGTTGTACCAATGGAGAGTGGTGGTCGGGTAGACGACGCGGTTGCGAGAAATCATTTCTGTAATCATATTCTAAGTTGTTTTCTTCAATGAAATTGTAATTTAGCCCAAGTTCAAAATGCACATGAATCTAACACATTATAGCCCAAGGTTAAATTAGCCTTCTTTAATTTAGTACCTGGCGTCGAGAAGCGCTGATTGCGTGACTCCGTATAGTCGCGGAACGAGGGCGTGCCGTCCGGAAGCATGAAGGGCTCTCTGAAACATAATATTTGAAAAATCAGTCTTCTTCTTTCAATTTTATTCGTTTTTCATTTATCAACAGTGCTCTTCTTCTTCTTCTAAAATCAAACAAATTAATGAATGAAAAGTGAACTTTCAAAGAAGATATGTAATAGTAAAGAATAGAAGGAGTCAGATTTTAAGAAAACCCATTCATTTTAATGCCTATCGAAAATGAACGAACTACAATTCCGACCTCAAATAATGGACTCCTTCCTGATGGCTGGGCTTGAATTCGAGTTTGAGACCGAACAGCTCGAGACCCTGCAAGTAGCCGAGCACGTTGGTCGTCTCCTGCGGACGCCCCATCTCCAGAATGCCCGACTCCGACTTGCTGCGCATGAAACTGATCTGAAAAACAAGCTAAGAGAAAAAAACTAATTTTAGAAGAGAAATATTTCTATTATAGAAGGATTATGTAGCTGAAGATAAAAAAAAATCAAATATATAGGAAATGTTTTGAAAGCAAAATGTTCTCATTACGATTGGAATGAACGTACTCTGAGCACATTTCCGTACAGACAGAGAATGTTGAAGAGCATATCACAATTGATTTTGTTGTGATCGATTCCGTACAGCATCAGAACACAGCCTTGACCGCCCTGAAAATTAATTAGAACCATTCAAATTTAAATAAAGTTTTTCCTAATTTATGTGGCAACAGGCACTTTTATTTTGTATTTTATTTTTTGTCACACTATTTCGTGGTTTAGCCTTCATATGCTCCTTTCTCACTCAAATTATCCTTAATCTTTCTCTCGTTCCTCAATTCTTGCTTGATCCAATGAGAAAAGCATGGTCAATCGGAGATTGGGCCGATTGGTAGATCAATAAATTCTTAGGTATTTTCAACTTGTAATTCTTGTCCTCCAAGATTATCAATAACAGAAAAACATGAAAGAAAACCACTAACCACTCCGTACTAACCAATTTTCCATGACTCAGGCTTCTCTTTCTACTAATTTTCTTTTTCTTCTCGCATTATGTAAATAAAAAAAACCCAAGATATGGATGATGAGGGTTATTTGGAAACCATAAGCCCTCAACCCCTCGATCCATTGCGAAATAGTGTATGGTTAGGGAAGGGTATTGGAAGGTACGGGTTTATTTTTCCAGGTTGCCTAATGAGAGTTGAAATAAAGTTATTATTTTCTATATATTCTGGAAATAATACCTGGTTGATTTTCTGAGGCATATGCGAGGGTCCAGCCCTGGACATGGGAGCCAATCCAGATCCGTACGAATCGTCATATCCATAGACACCAGAAGTCTGAGCCGCCCCCGCGGAGGCGTAGGCGGCAGACATCGGATCCGCGTCTAAACTTCGAGTCAAATTCGAATTTTCAGCCCATTTCATTTCACTAGCTACTTCAACAAGTTTTTCTTTCATCTTCGCATAAAACGCCACCTTAAAACTTTGAACTGAAAGATATGAAATGATAGATTTTTGAAAATATCTTGTTCTATGAAAATTCTTGTGTCCGGAGGTCTACGAACGAGTGGAATTGCTCTCACTGCTCCCAGTGTGAGCTCTCTTTCTAATTTTAGGAGGGAAGCTCGCACTGTGAGCAGTAGGAGCCCTTCCACACGTTCGTGGACTCGGGCACCGACTTCAGCAAATCAAGAAAAAAAACGACTTTTCGTAAAAGCCGTAACTTGCCAAATCTATCGCTGATATACAAGGGATAGGGGTAGGGGAAAGTAAACTGTTTGGTTTCAAAATGATGAGCAACATGTGCAGGGTATTTCTAGAAAAAAGTTAGCCTACCCTACCGAGCCCCTACTCTCTTATCCCTATTTTGCTAGTGTACGGCTTTTATACGAGAAGCCAAAAAATCTCACAAGCAGGAATTCCACTGGCTGCGGTGGTCGCGTTGTAGAGTCCAGGGGTCGGAATGGTCGGGGAAGTGGCCGTGGGCATCGCTGCAGCCGACGGGTTGTGGAAGGGCGAGATTTTGGGCGGGAACGTGCCACGGCCTCTGCCTCGACCGCCTCCGCGAAACGACGTTCCAGACGGATCGTAACCCGTACCGCCGGCTGAAAAGCACTTTTGTTTGTTTTTTGCACTTTTAAAATAGCCGATATTTTTGCGTCTTCTTAATTCACTTTGCAATTATCTTGTGCCATAAATAGCAATATTTTAAGATAGAGAAAGAAAGGTCCTTTTTTAATTGAATCCAAGAATTGATAAGTTTTTTTTTTATTTTTTAAAACTTTACCACCAGCGTCGAAACCGCTAGTCGGCAGCAGCGTCTTCCTGTTGCTAGAATAGCCCTCGTCGTCCCCTGAAGCCAAGTTTAAACTATCTTTTAGGTCTAATTTCAATTATCGATTTTTGATGAAATCCTATTTTCAATGAAAGCAGAATTTCATTAAAAATCATCGTACAAACACCTGAAAATGGACAATGACAAACATAAGACTAAAAATTTTCAAATTAGTGTTCTCCAAAAAGCACTATCAAACTTACCCGATAACACGGGGAAATTAGTGTTCCTAGCCCAACTCAATATTCATCAAGGGATAATATAACCAAATCGAGCATTATCCAGGTACGGCAATAATGCCGTCTCCCTTCGACAAACCGGTATGTGACTTGGTGTGAAAAGAGTCAGCTAGATTGAGACAGATACTCTGACCATTTGATGGGAGGATGGAACGAAGTTGAACCCTTCAAAATTACGCGATCAAAAATGGGAATTGCAAATGTCTGCCTTGCGTGTTTTTTCTGCTGATCTGGTGAAAATTGAGCCTGTTGTCTGATTTTCCTGTTTGTAGAGTTTCTCTACGAATTTCAGGATTTTTTTCTTGACTTTGGTAGATCTTCCGATACGCATTTTTCCATATTCTTGATAATGACTTCTGACAATTCTGTGTCAATTTTACCGTTTTCCGATCTATTTTGGTGGCAGTCAACGTTCATGCCTACAAGGCAAATTTCAGAAGCGTCCGTCTTCGATTTAGCCGATTTTTCACCATGGGGAGGGGATTTGATAACACTGATCACGACTCTGAAGTCAAAAGGTACAATGGTAGTCTCCTTGGCTGTGGAAATTCCGAAAACCGCTTTATGCAATAAACAAATTGCGTGCGAAATTTCAAATTAGCATATATTTCTCTACTATAAAAGCATTCAGAATTTCCACGGCCAAGGAGACTACGATTGCACCTTTCGACTTCAGTATCGTGATCAGCGTCATGAAAAACCCTCCACGATGAAAACATCAGCAAAATCGGAAGCGGACATTTCAGAAATTTGCCCTGCTAGAATTAGACTGCTATATTTTACGTTTTGATGGCATATTCTAATCTATGCACTGGTATCGTTATTATTCCCCCGTGTATTTTAATGAACTTACATTATTCAGAATTCGTTTCTTATTATTTTTACAGTCGTTTTACACAACAGTATGCATGTTGCATTTCACAGTACATTCAATGTTGTTAATTTCAATTTGAATCAAATGTTATGTTCTTTTCCTGGATGCAATTCTTGTAATTTCCAAAGAACTCACCTACACCCATCGTATAGTCTCTCTGATCCATGTCATGTCTCGTGACGCGCACATGGTTCGGCTGGAATAGAAATAAAGTTTTAGAAAAATAGTGTTAAATTTGGAAATTCGTATTGTTTTCCTTCTAAAA
Source organism: Diploscapter coronatus (assembly GCA_964036155.1). NCBI lineage: Eukaryota > Metazoa > Nematoda > Chromadorea > Rhabditida > Rhabditidae > Diploscapter > Diploscapter coronatus. The sequence continues at coordinate 78,777,159 of OZ038423.1, read as the reverse complement.
AATGTCAAAAAACATACTCTAGAAAAGCTCGGACAGTTTTTTGTTCCTTCTTACAAGCTCAAATTTAATTTAAGAAAAAAAAACTACTACTACTATTAGACGACTCAGCTAGCAGAATAGCAATTTTTTAAAGAAAATCTAGACTAGTTTCAAATTTTCTTTGAAAATATTCTAAAACTCCAAAAACGAACCCTGGCGAACTCGACTTTGAGCGTGCAGCAGCCGGAGTAGATGTCAGCCCCATTCATCGCGTGCTTCGCCTTCTTCGCCGTCTCGATGCTGTCGAATTCTACCAGGCACTAAAAATTTATTCTCCAAAAATGTGTTAATGACTGGATGAAATTATTTCCAGAGTGAAACGAATTGATTGTTTAATTTAGAAAAAATAAAGTAATTCTCAAGAATAATAACAAGATGCTCATGACTATGGAGAACATCATTTTCTTAAACAAAGCCGTTTTTTAAGCAGAAATAACAATTGTACCAGAAGAATATGCGGCTTCCTGATGATGGCGATACGCTGCACGGGACCGTGAGGCGCGCAGATCTCGTGAATCGTCTAAAATTTAAAGATAGAAATTTTCGAAGTTTTTGTTACTTCAATTGGAAAAATAAGACAAAATATCTTTCATAAATTTTGTATTCAATCATTTTTTTAAACATCTAAATAAATTCTCTTTAAATCAATCAAAAATCACTCAACATTATGCTATTTAAAAGTACTTTAGAGAAAGTCTGAATATAAAAAATGAAAGCTCACATCGACAGTAACATTGTACTGGACGTTGTGGACGGCAAGCAGTAGGATGTGGTTGGGCTTCTCGCACTCGAGGCCGATGCGCTCGATCTGCTGCGAAGTGGAATAGTTGAACAGTGCGGGAGTGCCAGCCACCATGATTTGATTCGTTGCCGCGAAATTCACGCACGCACGGGCCGCTCAAAATTAGGTTTTATTTTATGGTAAATGTAGTTATTTTCATTCATTTTTCGTTTCTCAAGAAAATATATTGCTTGTTGATGAACTTTCAAGGAAGAAAGCAATGAATTTGTCGACTTCCCCAATAAAGGACAAGATTTGTGACTTTTTGCAAAAACGAACCTTCCAGATCCTCGAACTCCACAAGGGCCATTCTCGAGTGCGGCATGCAGGTAGCATAGGCAACGGGCCCGAAAGTCGCCAACGCCTCCAACAGGTCGGCTTCGGTCGCCTGAAAATATTTTCTTCAGAATTTCTATTGCAAAAGTTACATGGTTCCTAGTTATTTTACAGAAAGAAATTTCAAAACTGCTCCTCCAATTTTCCTAACTCACATTCCGGAGCTTTTCCTTAGAAACGTCGTAAATGTTTTTTTTTTTTTCATTTTTCCGGCTTCAAACCTTGGGATTCAAATTCCTAACGTGGACGACGATGGACGGATTCGGGTTGGTGGGGTCGGCCGTCTCGTCGCGACGATATCTCTTCGGGGGCGGATGCGAGCTCTGCGAACCACCACCGTCCTGATGCCTGAATTTTGATCGATTATTTTCTAAACTTCACTTTTATTGTATTCAAGCAACACTCGCTTACCCCTCGTAATAAGAGTCGTCTTGGTTCGACATTTTCTCATAAATGCAAGTCTGGAATTTCGGAGTTATAAAATAAAATCGCTGAAATTACGAAAACGAAGATCGGGGATACGATTTGGTGACGGTGTGGAGCGGCAGCCAGACGTCCCGAAAGTTGGAGAAAGGAAAATCGGTAATTTTAAGAGCAATTTTTAAATCTGAGAAATGCGGATGATGACAACGGAATAATAAACCTTATGTTTTCGAAACGTCCTACGTTTACGCTCGAATAAAACAAATCGAAACAAAAGTAGGGACCACAAACCCCGCCTCCTTGCTGTGATAACCTGATATCGGATACACAGGAATAATGATGATAGTTTGGTAGATAAAGACTCCCCCCTCATATTTGTGCATTCTATACCTTGTGAATAGCTATGTTTCCTACTTTATTACTGCATATAGAAAACCTTTGGTGGACAAGGTCTCAGTTTTATACTCTTTGACGAACAACGCACGCCCTCCGTTTTTTATGGCTAGACTTGTTATTATTGATGGAAAGAACGCGCCGATATTCAAAAATTACACTATTCGTCTCTCGTTTCTCTTCTACACGACTCACTTTCGTTCTCAAATTCAAATTCGAATTGCTACATGAATATCGACTTTCTCTCCAATTGTGCGAAAATACGCACCCCTTTTACCCTATTTCGAATGATAGTTGATCTTCGACTATTTGAGGGATCATAACTGTGGGTTTGTGTGATTTCCGTGAAACTCGACGGTTTTCTTGGACAGATTTCCCTGCATTCTTTCTATGTTTTAACTGCAGGATTTTCTCGTGTGATGGGGTTCTTTTCCTATCTTTCCCCTCCCATCACATTTTGACTTCTCTATTCGGATCGGGCAGAGCACGGCTGCTCGTTTATTGTCTGTCCTTTGATTGAATGATGGAATAAAACCCTTGTAATTGGCCTACAACTGTATTGGACAGCAGCAGTGTACATCTACACCCAGAGGAAGTCACACGACTATTAACCGTGTTCGCAAACCAATCAACAATAAATGTTGCGCATTTTCCCTAATTTCACTTCTGAATTCCCAAGCTTACTCATCTGCTAAATTCGAAATTTCTACGATTTTGTTTGAGAAACATTGGCGTTTTCTTTCTCCTTTCTCAATCTCTTTCATCGACTTGCAAATCTTATCGCAAAACTGTGACATCTGCGCCGGAAACACGTTGTTCTTGTATTCATTCTAGATCTTTTCCCTTGTTATTTCGACGATGAATCAAAACATTAACATTTTTATCCCTTTCTTTCGAAAAATCGTGTCTTTTCGACTTTCTCACATTCAAATCGTGCAAAACGGCCACTTTGTATCAATCCTTCTCAATTCTACAGTGAAGGCAAGTTGCCTTTCGTATCATTCTACATCTCTTCTTACATTATTTCGCTGACCCGGTCTTTCTTTGCTAGATAGAGAGTGCACCCTTGCCATTTGTTTATCTCTTTCTTTCGAATATCGTCCATTTTTATGCTCTTTCAAATCGTCTGAAAAACGCCCGCTTTCCATCAACCCTTCTCAACATTTTCATTCTTTTAAACTTTAGATACCGTATCTCGACTTTATTGTCCGCCTAAATCGGATATTATTCGATGTCTATATCATCGTTTTCGAACAAAACCTACTTTTTCAAAGATGAGTATTGAAGAAACAACAAATTTGATCGTAAGGTAAGTTGTTGTAGAGCATATATTCGGCACAAAAAGACAGCTTTTGATTAAAAAATTGACCATTTTTAAACAGCAAATTGAGCATAGCAAAATTTTAAGCGTGAACATTTTTACTATACTGTGTTTCCCAAGTAACACTTTCACATGTATATTTTGGACTAGACTGCCTTAAGTTATGTTAAAGATGATCTTTCGGCTGCAATTGATATAAAGAAATTTTAGGTTTTCGATTCACTCGACGAATTTCGGAAAAATCTGCACACCAAGTATCCTGAATGGAAAATGTGGAAGCAGATTCGAAAGGCTTCTTCACCCTCAACAATTTCTCCAATCATCAAGCTGAACGATCTCAGATTTCATCTGCCAAATTCAAATTGGACAAACTACTGAGTAAGTATTCAAGAAATTAACTGATATCAAATCGAACATTAAGGATCATTTTTAGAATTCAGCGAGAGAAAGCATATTGGAAGAGCAGAGAAATGCAAAATGATGGGTGCCAATAGGCATAAAGGATATATGATGCTGGGCACATTATCCCAGCATTTCTATTTGGATCTGATGAAGAGGAGAATCTGTTCTGCCAGAATTCAGAGGTAATTGCAAATTATTCTTTTGTGTATTGAAGTTTTGATTCAGTACAACAGAGCAATGGGCAGGAGATTTGAAACGAAATTGAAGGCTACTGCGGAAGAGATGATGGAAAAGGGAAGAGCAAAGAAGCCAGTATTTGCTGAATTCATAATGGAGTAGGTTTTGAGTCGAATAATTTAGACAATTTAAAATATTTCAGACGGCTCTACGATGATTCAAGCCGCCCCGACGTCCCTTCTTCCCTGAACTACGGATACAGATTCAGGATTGGAGACAAAATTGTTCATCAATGCACTTTCGAATTGCCAAATCCGTCATCGTAAGTTGGCCTAAATATTTTACATTATTTACGATCAAATCTAAACTTTGAACTATTTACTGTTTAAGAAATTAAAATAAATTATGCTATTAAATTTGTTTACGATATTTTAAGCATAAATATCCTATTTTCAGCGCGTATGACGACATTTTGGAAAACGCGTCAAAACTCTTTCGAAATCCATACGTCAAATGCGAAGAGTGTGGAAAGACGTTTGCAAGATCAGGTAATCTAAAAAGACATTCATCTTCTCATCTTTTGAAAAATTCCAAGATCGGTAAATCAAGCGTCATTCTGATTTCTCTCCGACTCTCGCAAGAAATTTTTCTGTGATTTGATCAGACTAAAACCTTTCCATACAATTTAAGAAATCTAAATATTTAAATTTTCAGGTGTGTGTGTGTGTGTTATTGTGTGGCGGGAAGTTATGTCCGTCTACCTCCTCGTGGTGCTTCCTGGATGTCCTGCAAAGGATAACTGAACGACGAACAACAATAAATCTATGAAAATCTCAAAATATTTTCAAAACTATCTTTTAAATAGACAATAAATAACGTATTTAACTAATAAATGAAGAGTTCAAAAATTAAAGGAAGAAATTTCCATAACTATGCATAGGGAGCGCAAACGGTTTTCCAAATTCCACCCAATATTGTCAAATTTGTTCTTAAAATATTCGCATAGGTGTAACTAAGAAATTGGCAAAGTAGAAAAAAATAATATAATACAGTAACCGAGAAATTAACGAGCAAAGCAAGTCTGAAATGAACACGTTAAAGGAAGAAAAGTGGGAGGGCGTGGCCTGAGGAAATAACCATGCGGTGCCTTTGCAGAACTCTTCTTCCGCTGACGATCGTCCCTTTCTAAGATTTATGCGACAGACAGCAGTCGCTGACGCCATCTGACTAATTTTAGATAATTAATTGGAAAAAATACGGCAATTAACGATAATTACGGAAAATTTGGAAATAAATTCAACGAGGACATTAGGGGATTTCGGTTGTAAACGCAGTACACACAAGGAGAGAAACAATGAATTCTATGCAGTTTTTCCGGAAATACGCCGCGGCGTTGCGCGGATGCGAAAAATATTCGTTTATTTTTTGCTAAGGATGAAGCTAATCAGTTTCCTCATCGATTCAGATTGGGCCTTTTTGTGCCGTCGCCCTCTGCGTCAAAGTAGACCACGATAAAGACAAAAAATACTCTATTTGTCCAATTTTAGCTCGTTCCCCGCATCTCCCGGGGATATGAACTACTACAAATATTATTCTTTATCGCTAATCTTCATGTTCAGACAAAAAAATCAAATTAAAAATACCTAGAACTCAAGATAAACCAGACTACTTCACTTTTCTCTTTGTAAACGGTTTCTGCAAAGTGGGCGGAGTTTGCGCTCCCTAACTATGCATGCTCTAACATTTTCATCTTTGCACTTTATTTATCTTTCATATAAAACGACGAATAATATCATTTATGTTCTGTGAATTTTTCCTTGTTAATTGCAAAATACTGTTTAATGAAAAATCTGTATTATTTCAAGCGTTGTCCATTGCATTATCGAATGAAAACTAGTTACTGTTCAAAATTGCGAAACTAAGCGAATTGCCGACTCAAACTTGTTGCAGCAGATATTTGAGTTTTTAGTGACGTTACAAGAATAGATTCACAAATAAAGACATTGCTAATGAAGGTCTTGACTTTTCATTACTTGTGATACGAATTTCTAAACAGCTGCCGCAATTCAATAATTGAGTTTATCAAGAAGGCATTTCATACTTTCAGTTTTGTAACAGTTTACCATTTCCATCTGCTTTCGGAACTTCACTTTGTACCTTTTCCAACATTTTCTTTCTTTTTCTTTTTCGTTTCATTATCATCTCTTTCACATTCACTGCCTAAGTACTTCCGCGCAACGCTTCTAAATCATACTCCAACCAAAAATAGACTTCGGAACTTCAAGCAGATAGACCGCTTAGTAAAGTCGATTTGAACCTACCCGAAAATCGCAGATACATCACACATCAAAGATTTAAGCTTCCATCCCAACCATCTGAGAATGTAACACGTTAATCACCGCAACATATGACCATTGCCGCTCATTCCTTTATCCATGTCCAAATCCATTCCAAGTCTCTTACCACTCTCACTCTCATACTCTCTAACACTCAACGTTATCGCTTAACTATGGGCAAATCAGTATAAAATCAATAATTGGCCAATTAACATCAAATTCATCAAACAATCATACGTTGCACTCACCAGGGAAATTCTGCATCTAACCATACCACATTGATACTACTCTTATTTACTCAATATCAAGCAATAGCGTTGGAGACACAACAGACGGAGATCACCAAATTACTAGTCGATTTATGTTCCCTCTCTATCTCTATAACATCACATCATCGGATGGATCTCAATGGGGCATCGCTCTTTTTCTGTTGGTCGACCCCAATGGAGGCTATGCAACGACCACATTGTTCTTGGTAAATTTTAGTAATTGTGCTTGTTTGATTATTGCCATCTAATGAATTTCAAAGGGCGAAATTAGCCATCTAATCAACAGGATATGTCTATTAAAAGCATGCCAATATAAATGTGAAAATCCAAAATATCTTTGTAAGATCAGAATAATGTATTAGTTTGATAAAGTGAAGAAAATAAATAGTGTGATTTCAAAAGTGCCAATGTGTAATTTAGTTACACGCACGAGTTATCGGTCGTCAAATTTCGTGCAACTTGGCTTCCATTTTGGCGATATCGGGAAATCTCTCATTTATTTTCTTCCACTTTGTCGGGTATTAACAATAGTCTTTTTTCAAAATCATATTTCAATATTGACAAGATTTTTCGTAAGTTGAAAGTTGTATACGAAGCTTAGAAATATTCAGACAATCACATTGATTGAAGCTCTTCTGAATGGCCTGTGCGTATTCTTCATCTTCCCGCTTGCCCTCCACATGGCCCGCAAACATCCTCATTTTCATAAGAATTTGAAAATTCTTATGGCTTATTACGCGATTAATTGCTGTACGGGCATGATTTGCCGTTCTGTCATCATGCTCTATCAATTAGGAATCATCCCGATTCGAAGTAAATTGTTCAAAATCAAAAGAATTTTCTAGAATCATCAGTCCACATCAGATAAGAAAATACGACATTTCTGCTTTACCTTTACATTTTCAAATAAATTCTATAGAATTTAGATCATGCCCATCAACCTTTTTTAATTTACGACAATATTTCATAGCCTCAAATAATTCAAATTATTATACTCGATTTCAGGTGAAATTGCATATGATTTTCCATTGGTAGTTGCATCGATGATAAGAACGAGATGCGTGGCCTATGTTGGAATTGCTGTTTTCACTGCAATTATAGGCAGGGATTTTGATTCGAGCAGAAGCAATAATCAAATGTGGAAAATTTAGAACGAGCATATGCTTCATTTCACTATAGAGATTATGAGCAGAAAACTCGGCATGGCATTGTGGTGGTTATTATAGTTGTCATCGAAATTTGGTCTTTGGCATTCAGTATTCCAGTGGCAGCGTTTAGTAAGCCATGATTTGATCTAATAAATTTGCCAAATATCCATATTACAATTCCAACATTTCGTTCATTTATCCGTCCAAATTCCCTTGAAATATTACGAACTTCAACTGCATTGATTTCTTATAATAATTGGATAAATTCCATTAGAGTAGGACTCATATTTGAAGCTGAATTAATTTGGAAACTTAAATGATATATTCACTGTTATGGAGTAAAAAGAATAGATAAGTGGTTGAACTCAGGAGAACAAAATTTGAGAAACATCCACACTTAATATTATAGCCAAATACGAAGCCATTTATCCATTTGTTTCCCCCATTTCTTTATCTGATGGTGCAAAATCTGCTTGACTTCTCGACAGACTAACAAACGTTACCTCGAGATAAATAACCAGTTCGTCATTATTTAAAATTTTCAGTATACATGTTCGACAACATTATAATGTTTCTGCTGTTCTTTATGATATTTATTTACGTAATAGTACAAATTGTGGCCTACAATTATTTTATTCGATTTAACCAAAACAGACTTGAGTTATTGAATCATCGTAGTTATTGGAGCAAAAACTACACCGTCAATGCCAAATTTCAGCTCGTTGCTAATCTCACAGTTTTGAAGGTATATAATTCCAAATACTGATTTATTTAGTGACATGTTTTTGCAATACCTAAGAAGAATAGTTTATGTTTATTTGCCAAATTTCTTTGTGGCTAAAGTCGTGCTGAGAAAAATTTCGTTCTTGAAAATCGAAAATTCGACTTCTGTTCCGATGTTGACATTTTTGAGGTACCTTTCCGATTTGGAATATTTAGATTTAAACTTTATCCATAATTTTATTCGGGATGAAATGCGAGGCAATAAATTTCAGAGTCTAAAATCTTTGTCAATTGTCCTTCTCTATTGTCTAATTATTGATTGTGCTATTGTGGCTGTTGCATTTTATATGATGGTGCAAGAAAAGAGCTACGAAATGCAACTCTCCTTGGCGATACTGGAGCTATCATTTCCTATGTAAGAAAAAATTCACATGGTTATTTGGAAATCTAGTGACACCGTAACTAGGACGTAACACATTGTGAAATTTCGGACCCGGACAACAAATGCCGGGTCCGTGTCCAACCGTTTACGCTCTGATCGTAATATCGTTATGTGGCGACAGGCAAGATGGATCATAGTTATGGGACAAGTTCTTTCCTCAAATAAATTCCAATAACTGGCGATCTTGATGAAATCTTTGACAAAGGATTTTCTAAGTTTCATGCAAAAAGCTCGAAACACTAAATTCGAAATGTTTTTCAATCAAAATCAGGGACATCTTTCTAACTAACCCATTGAAGAGTTGTTCCGAAAATTATGGCCCACTCTGTATATAGTGATGTGAGTGGTGGATAGGCTCTTTTCTCCTTTTCCCTTCACTATTTCATAAGATAAGGTGTCAAGAGGTTTCCTTATAGCATTCATATAAATCCTCAATAATACATTTGAGTGAGATAATTTTAGGATCAATATGTTCGTACTATTCGTAAAAGCTGCATCAGTTGAAGACGGTTTTGCACAAATTGTCGATGAAATTCGAAAATTATTCCGTCTAAAAACGATGAAGAATTCAGCCTTCGTGCCGGAATGGAGAAAAAACGGAGTTGCAGAGGCCGACATTTACTTCAAAGCTCTGCAATCTGCTTGGGAATAGTTCATTTCGAAAATGAGTTATTGCAAAAAAAGAAAAAAAAATGCCAGACCGAGACGAAAAATCAAACATTCACCTGTCTTTTATTTTAAGCGAAGTTCTAAAGTCTACTATTGTAGTTTCAAGTTGATAATCTGATTTTGTGCTTATAAAAATTGCATTGCTGTACACGAGAAAAAAGAGAATGAATCAATGTGTAACTCACAGACCTGCCGATTTTGGCGGATAAGTCAATTCGAACATGTTTCTCCTCATGAGTATTTGAATAAAAACAGAAACACCCAACGATTTCTTATTTCCATAACTTGGGACCAGAATTTGCATTGTTTTTTCAGTATATTTGGAGTGAATACTGACATTTGTTGCGCTCGTTTCTTAATGTACTAATTTTTGGTTTGTGACTTGCCCTTTAAAGTAGGAAAATCATTCGGTTCTAAATTGTTAGAATACGAGGTGCGTTGGAAGTTTTATCCTAACATTCGTGACGAACAGGTTCAAATCGACTTACCTATGTGTCAAAACTAAGAAGGACCTATGATTTACACTGATTCATTTCCTTGTTCGAGAATAAATTTCAATAATGTAAAATAAAATAAATTTTGATTGATAACTTTTTCCAGCATTTTTTAAAATTGAAAAACATGAGAAACAACTGGCACAATTCTGCTACCTTTAACAATAGTACAGTACATTGACCAAAAGTCAAAAATAGTCATGAAAACAAGGAAATTCACAAAATTTGTATTTATTTAGTTTTTCATTATAATGTGTTACCCTTTTCGAATAAATTTTCTTATCGCTCAAATTATTCTCGAAAATCCTTATAAATTAAAATTTACTTCTGGAAAACATAATATTCATTGTCAATGATGTGAAAGTTTAAGAAAATGTCAAATCTGAGTCCGAGTACGTATTCGGTAAAAAAATCAGAATTGAAGTGAAGTTCGAGTTCAACTTTTTCGAATTCCATACAGTTCTGGTAGCCGTATTTCAGAGAAAAATTCTGAAAAATATAACAATTACTACTTCTGGGGAAATAATTGATATCCTATAAATTGTCGTAATTCCCTTAATATCGTTCTATATGATATCAGAAGCGACGAAGCCAGGACAATAAATCTCGGACTTCTGTAATAGTCGTGAAAAGTGAGCACGTAGTATATCATCAGTATATCTCCATTAGCCACATTCCCAAAAATCACAGGATAATTACGCGTGACCCTCCTTACATAGGTAATTACGCGGCCAATAAAATGAAATAAAATCCCCACCGACAGCCTGTTCATAGATGACATTCATGAAACGCATTCATTGCTCAACGATTAATGTTTAATTCGTGGTCTTCTACGTATATGATACAACTAAATGCGCACTTACATGATTTTATGTATTCTAGCATCAGTATTTTTACCTTAATAATAATAGTGAACTTTCTAAACCAAAGTAAATGCTAACATTTTTGAAAATTTAGAATTGTACGCAATAATTGCAGAAAACTGGCTTGCGCATACGATGTATCTTTCTTCTTTTAAATTGCAGAAAATTTGATGTTTGTTTTTTACAATCCAATTATGGCATCGAATGCAAGATAACTCGAAGTAATTGTTGTCTAATCAGCAAAATAATCAATGGCATTGAAACACGATACTGGCTCAAGCCAATTTCACTTCAAGAGCGACAGTCGAATCATCAAGGCCGCGTAATTACCTATGTAAGGAGGACCACGCGTAATTATCCTGTGATTTTTGGCAATGTGGCTAATGGAGATATATTGATATACTGCGTGTTCACTTTTCACGACTATTACAGAGGTTCGAGATTTATTGTCCCGGCTTCGTCGCTTCTGATATCATACAGAACGATGTTAAGGTAATTACAACAATTTCTCGAATATCAATTATTCCCCCAGAAGTAGTAATGAAAATATATTTGTAGCAGATAGTTTTATTTTTCAGTGTTTTTTGCAAATATTCATTTTGAAGATGGTTATTCAGTTACTGCTATTTATTTCTGTAAAATTTGATCAACAATAAAGCGACAATTAGCTAACATGATTACGATAAATTTCAAGTTCGAGATTAACTACTGGCTGATAGACAAAAGCGAAATTATGCTAAATCGAATGGAATAGCGTTTTTTCCTCTGTAGTTATGCTGCCAGATAAGCTAAAAAATATATTTTTGTGAATATTGATCTATACATTGTTTTAAATTGTTCGACATTTTATGGTGATTATTGTACAAATACTTGCCCAATGATTGAAATTTCAATTTTCGGCAGTTGTATTCTGGAAAACGCTCTAAAATGCATGCTGGCATTCGACAATGTTAGCACAGCTGTCTGTTTTTGAAAGTGTTAGAGGCTCACTATTCAATTCACTCTCTTTCTACCATCTCTCACCTTTTCCCCAATCTCTCACTCATAGCAGTGCCGCCTAACGACACTGGCTCATTCCCTATACAAACACTGGATAGTTTCCTATTGCCACGCCTACTCGGCGTCCCCTTTAAATAGTCCTCATTTCCTTAACCAATTCATTCTATCCTCCTGCTCTCCTGACGATCGGCTGCTCTCCCACTTCCTCCTCGTTCCAGGATTGTACCTTTGACCCTTGTCTCTCGTAATAAATCCTTTACCCGAGCACAAGTGTTGACTGGCATAAAAAGGGCAACCATAACAGAAAGTAAAAGAGGAAATTAATATTGTCAAGAAAACAATTAGATTTTTGGTGAGCTCAAAGTTCAGTTCCTTATTTTATAATAGAATTTTATAATAGAATAATCTTTATGAATGTATATATTAGAAAATAAATTTTGCAAAGCAAACATTATTTTTAAATTTTCTTTATAACTATAACTGATTAGTCAAGAATAGAAATGCCATGTGTAAAATCCACTATGCATTGCTGTGTACTGCATAATTATGATAGAGGCAAGTAGCTCAGGTTAGTATCACACGTGTAGCAAAAATCAGAGCCAACTCGAAAATAAAGACCAGAAAAATTAATATTAGAAATATTTTTGAAGAAATTTTAGATGCTTATCTTCTGACGAAAAGTATACCATTTCCTGAAGAATGCTGAAACTTGGAATTTATAAAATTAGAAAATTTTCGCGATTTATGAGACTGACTTATGAAAATCAAATTTAAACTTCCTTGAATTAAAATGTAAACTTTCTTTGTTCAAAAAATGTATTGAATTTAAAAAAAAAAAATCCTCCGAATATCTTTGTTAACATAGTTTGCACATCTGTCAATGAAAATTACGAGCATATTTCGATTTTTTAATGTTCCTGAAAAATGTTCACAATATCGAAAGTTTCTGTATTTAATATTAGAATTTCAATAAACTTTGGCTTTCTTCAATATATATTTTTTTCAATTTTACAGGTTGGTTCATAATTAGAGCGACACTTATTCAGCTTGGATAAGTTGACTTTGAACCTGAATTGTGCACGAACAGGTATATGTTCAGATTTTGTGTAGATGTGTGAATTTGGCAATTTTAAAAATAAAGTAATAGGGAATGACGCATAACGAAATGAAAGAACGTTTTTCCGGTTTTGATGAAACACAAATAACGAACTGCTTTCTCTTCCTATAAATTCTTATAATTTACTATTTCACTCCGCCATTGTCTCATTTCGATAAACCGAGAAAAACTTTTGATCATTTCTTGTAACGCCATTTTCAGGTTGCCTAAAAATTTAGAGAATGTGAGTGTGAAAGTTGTCTAGGATAATGACGAGTGTTAATTGACTTGTCTGGCAACTTGGATTATTCGCAGCATCGTTTGTGGCACATAAATTTCGCGACTGTTTCTTGGCTTTTGCGTCATCCCATTCTGGTATTTCTTCAGAAACAGTGATAGTAAAAACTCCACCCACGAAACTTTCTATGAAAGGTGTCGCGAAGAATCAAAATCGTCATTTTTTTTGTAAGTTAACTCGATTCGTCCCTGTCGAGTATCGAATGATAGAATACAGTTTTGAATTTTAGTTTTTTTTTTAATTGTGCCATGATAGCGTTTGGTTATTTTGCTCTTGATGGCCAGCCAACGTCTGGTTGATTATTGTAAACTCCAAATTTAGATGCATTTCAAGAAGATATTAGTGCAATTAGGCATATCTACAGCCGTTCTTATATTTCTATTTGTGCAAAATGGATATGAAAATTTGATTCGAAAATCGCTAAAATTTATGCAGATACAAACAAACCAATTTCAAGAAACGATAAATAGTAATGATAAAGGTTTCTTAAATTATAAAATAAAATAATTCAAACAATAATTTAAGCAGACCAGCCACCGAAAGTTGATATTGGTAATGAGAATAAAATTAAATATTTATTGAAATTCAATATTTCAGAGCTCCAACGACAGGATAAATTACCGAATGAAAATCTCCCGTCAAGGTCAAAATCAAGCTTCAATCCACCGCAAATTTTTCATGAATGGCACAACTGCATTATGCCAAATCTTACGAACTATCGAGAAGAAAATCCTACAAATAATGACTGGGTGCGATTGTTTAAGCTTTATTTTAAGGGTAAATGTCTGAGAGAATTAAAGACTACAGAGAGGGCTCGAAACAGGGATCCGCCGATCGGGCTGATCTCCACATACAGTGGCCCACAAAAGTTTAGAATATTGCATAATATTTTATATGACTAGAAAAAAAACCCATTTTCATAAAGCAATCTGAATAAAACTTGGAGAATTAAAGCTATCAATATGCCACTTCTATATGAGCAAAATTTTCGAAGAATTGGTTCACGAAAGGTGCGTAATAGTAGCATATCTAAAATAGCGATTTTTCAAATTTTTGTGTGCTACTGTATGATGATCAGCATCAAAGGCTGTACAGAACATGTGGATATTATCTCGATCTGCCAGCTACTCTCAGATATTCAGTCTTAAGTAAATTAGTTTTTAGATCTGGAAAAATCTACCTAAAGTCATGCAACAATGCCAGGGCATATTAATGGCTGACACGATAAAAGTCGATGATTTTAGAAATAATGACGAAACAAAACGTCATATATTACCTCTGGATGTTAGTATGCGACATATTATAAAATTAGCTATTAGATAATATAAGAGGTTAATCAAGATGGAAGTTGATAAAACATAAGAGTTAAATGGTAAATCGGAAAGTTCTCTAAATCCAACCAAATAAACTCTAATTATAAGAATTTTCCCATTATTGTATAGGTCTGATAGGAGAATTAAAGTATTTTATTCATTAAGTTTGGGATCTTTTTTCCGATTTATAAGTTAAATACGATCTATTATATTTGAAATATAAACATGACAATCATTTCTATATGCAATTTTCTAAGTTTTATATTTTAGGAAGATGAATTAACAACGATCATCTCATTAGGTGTAGGGCATGATACGGTGGCTGAAGAGAAATTATTAAAGGTTTAACATGACTAAATTCAGACCTAGGAAGAGATTAAACCAAAATCTTGGTGTGTACGCCTTCCATAATAAAATAACTCCCAAATCCTTATTGTGGACCCAAATGTGTCACTTTTCTATAGAAAAATCAAAATCTTGCTTACGCTCTCCCCTAAAATTTCTTATTTCGGTTAAATGTCTTCCTAGAACTGGTTAAATTTATAATTACAAAAGTCAAATTAAGGCATTGAAAGGACCCTCGAAATTCTACGGTGCTGATCCAATATATGAAATAAATGCCGAAAAGTATAATAGATTCGGCACGTTTTTCAACTTTGGCATCGGAGCTGAATCGGGAATGTTTAACTTAAGCGTGTTGGTTGGACGTGAGTTTAAAAGTATCTTTTCTAAAGACACTTGGATTCTTAGCGACTTCGTGACCTATATATTTCGCAACCCTTTTATTAATTTCTGAAGAAATTGAAGTTGTCAAAATTTTCTATAAAATGGGTCGCGAAATAATTCAGAAGGGATTGCAAAATTTATAGGTCTCAAAGTGACGATATCTCAAAAAATATATAAATTGCCTTTCTAAAATATAAATACTTTTAGGTTCCTATACAGTCCGTCTACTTCCTATTGTTGATTTGGTTCATTTTGTGAAGGATATTTTAAAAATCAATGTATGTTTTATAATGACATGTAGTATAAATTATACTATTAATTAAAAAATATAGCAATAAAAAATCAATACATATTTAAGTTCATCGACGATATATGGGTAGATAACGAAGGAGCGGAATACAATCTATTTCCATATTTTCTGAAGGATGGGGAATTAGATCGAAACGGCATTACCGTTTGCCAATTCAATCTCGAAGTAATAATTTTATGTTTGAAGCTGTCTTTCTAGTTTTTAGAAATATCAAGGAAAGGCTCTGACCAAAAATGTTAAGACAATCTCAAATCGAATATAGTCCAAAAATGAAATAAAAGTTCGACTTGATAACATTCCTTTCCTATTTTTGTCTGGAAAGTTACGAAAATTAGAAGACAGCGTTAAATATTTTTTAAAGTTAATATGTAATTTAAAATAAATATATTAAAACTAGCCTCCAGGGACCGCAGAGCGGCCCCTTTTAGGCTAGGCCCTGGCTTCGCCAGGGCCTAGCCGAATTTCAATTTTAATTCAATTGAAAATGCTATTTGAATTATTACAAAGAAATTGATTTTAATTTTGACTATTTGAATTGGGATGTGATTTTTAATTTCATTTGAATTTTATATGAATTTTTGAACCTAATACTTGAATTTGACCTGTTTGAATTTAAGTTTGGATTGTGAATTAAAATTTAAATCTTGATTTTTAAGTCGAACTCGCTTTTGTAATTTGAAATATACATGAGATGTTTATCCAAAAATTTGAACACCTTTAAAAAGTAGCACAAAATAATGAATATTGATCTTTCGATCCATCATTCATTTTATCTCAACCATAGAAATTCTCTGGTTCCATTGAACCTCTAATTCCATCTCGACCCTAATGATAATGATCAATTCTTTGCCATTATACATTTTGAATATACGATAAATTGCTAATTTTATCACATTTACATTTGGAATTCCCATTCTCATTGATCTCGTTTTCCACTATCTGGAGACCATCCTTCAAGACCAAGATATGTCGGATAATGGATAATGACTACCCATTATTCAATTTTTCATCAGAGAAGAAACTAACGATGAAGTCAAAAATTAGCATTTGTGCTAGTTGCAAAAATCAAATCGCGATAAAAACTACGTTGCACACGGGTCACGATTACTTTTCGACCCATCTGTGGGTTTCCTTGCTCACAATCAGGTATCGAAATCTAAGATCAGACACACTCAGCAATTTTACTAAAAAGGAAAGTTCAGATTCAGATGTTCCGTACTTGGTTATCCTACTTTACCATACTTTATCAATCAGTCATTTGCCAATCAAATTCTAAAAAATAGCAGGCGTACTCTGTTCATATGTAAATACCCACAATTGTGTAAGCAAAAGTGAGAATAAACTTCAGATTCCCTGTGCTTGATCATCATTCCCATCAGTTTTTGTAATTTTCTCACCAAAAAGATGGAGTTTATCATTAAAGTTTCAGTGGATAATCTTTCCAAGAAGACTTCTGAGTTATGATTGCATTATCATATCTCAACTCAGGGATGGGCCAGGACCGACTTTTAAAAAAAACATTCGGAACCGGGACCGGGAGTCTCTTTTAATTTCTAGCATTTTCAAGGTATAATAAACCTTATAAGGTGTGTCTCAAATTATGAACGCACTTTGAGTTCAAGAGCACCACACCCACAATACTTGAATTATTCTGACTCAAATTTTGTACAGATTCTCTAATATATTCCTCACATATCTGCAAGGTTTCAGTCCGATTCAATTGACTGTGCTGTTTCTACAATTTTTCTGAAAGCATCCCTTAACTATGGAAAATGTTAAGAAAAGTTTCTTCAAAAAGTTCAAAGGATGGAAATTTCATATGATATACGGAAAAATGACAGAAATCCTGGACATATATTCCATTCCACTTCTTTTGAGACCAAATACATCTCTTGCATCACGTTACTGGAGATCTACACTTCATCAAACATCCGACGTAGCCTCAATTATGGGAAAATATGCCTTTTAAAGAAATTTTAAAACAATGCTGTTCCAGGCTCCTATAGATTTTTTTTCGTTATAAATCATCATGATATTTTGGAAGTCTATTAATGATCTTATCATTCTATGCTATCAGTTCACTGATAGGTTAACTATACTCAGAAATAGGAGTTTTTGAAGAAACCTTTCTCAACTTTTTTTGGACATTTTCCATAGTTAAGGAATACTTTCAGAAAAAATCGTAGAAACAGCATAGTCAATTGAATCGGACTGAAACCTTGCAGATATGTGAGGAATATATTAGAGAATCTATGTACAAACTTTGAGCCGGGGTAATTCAAGTATTGCGGGTGGTGCTCTTGAACTCAAAGTGCGTTCATAATTTTGGGACACATCTTAGTCGAAAATTCATTTCATTGTCAAATTACTAAAAAGTGGCTATTTTGCTTATTCTGAAAATCGGAAGTTCCGCTAAAATTTGGCCGGGATCGGGATTAAAAGTTCTCGAACATCGCGACTCCCGGCCCACTCCTGATATCAATCGGTTATGAACACCAGCCACAATTTGTAAACGAACCACCGCTCTATCCACCCACTCTTTCTTCCTTCCTCGACTCTTTTTCATACCTTCGTAAGTAAGGAAAGTTTTTGGGTAAAAGTCTCCATTTCTTGGATAAAAATCGATCGGGTTTTTACGTTGCACATCTGAACAAAATTACCTTTCTAACCATGTATGATTTGTAGGATGATCTTGCTTAGTTTCTTCACATTAAGCGTTCACAGACAGACAAACACACTTTAGGAGATTACTATACTGATGAAATGATTTAGGTACATTCACCAAATAATGAAAGGAAGAGGAAATTTCACGAATTTATCTTTCGAACACTCGACGATAAACGTTACGGATTATTATTGCAAGTTCAAAATTTCTATTTAAAATTTAAATTTATTTTAGGCCTGTCAAACTATCATCACATGTACGAATATACTTGGTTAATTTTGGCAATGAAAAATGCTTGAAGAAATATGCAAAACTATGAACTTTTCACTTTGAAATTCATAAGTTAGAAACAGATAACATTAATTCTTAAATTTAAATGTGAAAAAGTGCATTTCGTTGATATTTTTAAATGCATTTATTTTGAATTTCTATTTCGAAATAAAAACATCTGGATCTTTAAATCAAAGACTAACGGGCATTCGGAAATGTAGAAATGTTACAACTTTTTGCTCACTTGCTTGAAAATCAATATCGTGTCGTCAGTTTATTTTTATCGTTATCTGTTTTTATTGATTTTCGCAATGTGTTCATTGTTTTTAATGTCTTTTTTCTTGCAAAATCGTCACTTTCGATAATTTATAAAATTTACAGCCCTACAAATAAAAATTCGCGAAATAGACAAATCTTTTATTCTGATTAAAGTGTCAAATATTAAAATAATCAATTTTTATTTTCAAAAATTAACAAAGTCAATGTTTTTCAGTGAATTTAGGAAAAATGATATAGTAGAGGCAAGAAAAACTTGACAAAACAACCGCTAGCCGAAGGTTGGCGTCTAAATGACGAGCGAGCGAGGACTTCTAGTTTCGGTTAAAATAATTTGTAGGATGTTATTACTCCAGGGCTCGTACTAAAGTCTCCTCGCGTGAACTTAGACCGCACCTTTTTCGAATGAGCTCCGGTCTCTAAATTCACGTTCCCTCTCCTCTCAATTTTCCTTCTTTCAAGTTCGTGCGGCCTCCCTCCCTCTTTCCTTCTTCCCTTCAAGTTAGCGTGAGGGGGGACTTTAATACGAGCCCAGTTTTATTTGGAAATATTTTCAATGGGTGCCACATATATCTAAAGTAAACATTTATTTTAATTAATTTCTAAATTTGCTGCTTTCTACCTATGATATCCTCTATCTTCTACTAGGTGAATGTTCCAAATATCTTCATCATAGAATACTTGTGATTGGTTCTTGCTCATAAATGATAACATCCATCCAGAACTCGACTCAGGAACGGTCATTAGGAAAGAAGTGCAGGCTTTCGAGGAAATATAGAAGTCTGCTCCAAAGTCTTTATTTGTGCTAATTATTGCAGTTGCCTAAAATAAAAGTGATATATTTAAGTCAAAATTAAGATGCAATAATGCAATATATTGTAGTTCTTTTGATCTTCATATTTCAAGAATAGAACCTAGCCGAGTCTCGGCAGCTATGAAGTGCGCGCTCTAAAAGCTCGTTAGATCGATTTTACATTGATATTATGCTAATCTGCGGTAAAAACTGCTTTTCTTATATAATGCATTATTTTGGATGCAAAATTAGCAAATTAGACTTGAGTTGAAATTGAATAAGGGGCAAAACTTTCTAAATGAATTGGTAATTATCAAAAATGATGAGTGAGGAAATTGTTTGTCATTGATTGTTTTGCAATTGAACTGGTATTGTTTTGGTTTGGTTTAAAACTTGTGTGAGGTTTCATTTCGCATAATGAGACTGTCTTTTACTCGATTTTTATCGAGACGAAACTAACGAAAATACAAAAATTAGCATCTATGCTAATTAAAAGGTCAAATCGCGATAAAAATTATACGTTGCACACCGGGTCACTGTTACCTTTCGAACCATGCATGATATGTAGGGGTTTCCTTGCTCAGATACAAAGATCTAAGCTCGGACAGACAAACACATTTAACAATTCTACTAAAAAAGAAGAAAGATTAGGAAAGTTGGATTAGAATCTCAGAAATTTATAATTTGCTAACATTTTTATGATTTTTGTTGACGGTATCGGATACATTTTTCATGAATAAGTGGTCATCTCCAAATATCAGCACATTTGGAACTTTCTGAATGAAATTTGAAAGAACGCTAATATTTACATACATAGTTCATAAATAAAAGTATACTACCAATTTATTGATGAGAAAGTCTATAGCCGGAATTGTGAAACCCAATTTAGATGGACATGGATGATCAGTTCTTCTTATATGTACACATAAATGATCAGCCGAAGTATTTCTAAAATATCGGTTAATAAATTATTCATCCTTTTCAATTATTTTAGTTTACAGTTTCATATTTTTGATGGCCAATTGTCCCTTTTCGGTTGCGTTTTTGCTAAGTTCGAAGTAAGGAATAAGTTCATCGATATATTCTTCGAAATAACGCGTATGCAACATGTGTATTTGGTGTAGATTGAGATGATTCTCATTTCTCGATAGAAGTCTTCTAAATTTTGAATATCTTCCCTTCTGTAAAAAGAAACCACTTTCTCGGGTCCTCATAAGTGCAACACGACATTCGCCCTTTATAAAATGCGAAGTCAACTCCACTCTCGTTCATAGGAGGAATAGGAACGTCATTCTGAATTGTCGTTGATTGGAGAGAAAGTCGATGATATTCATGCAGAAGCAATTAGAAATCGAATTTGAAGCGAAATAGTGAGTCGCGCAGAAGAAGAAAAACGAGACGAATAGCGTAATTTTTGAATATGGATGTTCTCTTCAATCAATAATAGAAAGTTTTTTTTGTTTATATTTATATCTTCGTTTCGAAAAAAAATTGAACTCGAGCTCAGCTTTAACTCGCGTCGAGTTCGAGTTCGTACAGCCCTGTTCATAATCATAACTCTGTTTCACATCGAGAATATCACTTATGCCCTCTAGGTATCACCCCAAACTCACTTCTTACAAATAACATATCTTATAAATTCGTACATTTGTGATAATAAGCTTCTTCATTTTAGGGAATATTGATATTATCTTGCGAAATTGCGGTATAGTATCACTAGGACCACGGCACTTTATGATGCGAATGACATGCACTCTGTTGATGGTCCTCCCGATTCCGTAACCCGCCATTATTCGAAATAGGTGATTACCCGTTTGGCCGCAACATGGATCAAGTGAAAATGTTCTGCAAATTTCGTTAATCATAAACAGAATGTTTCTTTTAAAGAAATCCAAAATGCGAAAGTTATATATTCTTTAACTCAGTATTTTGGATGATATCATATGTTTAAAAGAGTCTCTGTAATTTTCGAAGATCCCAAGAAAGGAGTCGGGCTAAAGATTCGATAATTACAGAGACTTTCTTTTAAATATTTAAGTTAGTATGTTGGTAAATGTGTTCTTATACCTTATACGAATTTCTAATGAAGAAAATTTCAGATCTCATACTTTGATGGAGAATTTATGTGCAAATCTGTTCAAACTTTTAAGTACTCGGAAGCAGGTTGTTCGGAGATGCCAAAAGACACCGAAGATCATACCTGTTGGCATCTCTGAGGCTGCTTGCGGCGCACCACACCATACTAAAAGTAAAACTTACTGCACCGCGCCGCAAACAGCCTTGTTCGGAATTTTTGCATCTTTCAATTATTTGCAAATATTGAAATGTTGATAAATAGAAACATCCTACTTTATAATTTCAGTGAAATTAGACCGAATGACATTAGTGACTATATATTGATTGAATTCCTTTGCAATAAATAGATAGGTTATCAATAATATAGCTAACAATATTTTGAAAACCTCGTAGATTCTCGTTCCTAAATCTAAATAATTGTTACAAGGGAGTGTGCCTTAAAAATTTATCTTTCTTAGCCAAACCAAGTGCATTCTAAATTGATTTGGTAGAATACACTAGGATTAGTCCAAAATGGTAAATCTTACGTCATAGTTCACTTTTCTCGTTAGAAGCTTATGTTTGAAATTTCAAATATGTGAACCTACTCGTTTTCGGATTATCCTCATTACTTTTCATCTTTCCACAAAAATTTTAAAAAATAAATCAATAAATAGTATATTCAATTTGTATTCGAAATAGCCGTAGAAATATGATACTGGAATTATTAGGCTGACGAATAAGTTCTGCCACAAAGCTTAAAATTTATTTTTGAAATGAATTATTCTAAAATACCTCTAAGTATAGTCGTCCTTTCCCCACGTGGGATGAAGTGGGCAGAGCTTGAGAACTCTAATCAAACAAAATATCATCTGCATTTAGTCGACTTACTCAACTTACTTAATTTAAGAAGCAGGATACTCCAAGTTTATGAACAAATTTACGGAGCCTAAAAATCATGCACTTTCAGAAAATCAAAGCTGAAGTTACTGTGACATTCCATGTGAAAGAAATTTTTTAACAGAAAGAAAAATAATCATTTTTAAAATTCGAATTTCCCATCCTTTCGATTTGTTTGCTTTTGCTTCCACATTTTTCTATTCTTCAAAAATTAGAACCGTCGAATGTTTTAGTCCAAATTGATTTTCGATGAAGAGAAATTGGTTTTAGGTTTGATTTGTCGTGGATTGAGCAAATTACTTCCGGCATTGCTTGGAGTAAAATTTCTAATTTTTCTAATGATAAACAGGAATTGAAATACTCTCGCAACGTTTCAGTTTAGGATTTCCACAGATACTTTGTGCAATTATTAGTTTTTTATCGAAATAAGTTTCATATACATAGCATAATGGTTGAACAATAACTGAATTTTCACAATTGAGATGCAAAAGATCTCTCGTGAAATAAGCATGGATATTTGCAAACTCTCCAAATTATAAGCAAAATTTCATGAAAAGAATAACATAAAGGTTGTTTATCAGGGGTGTGCGAAAATGATTTTTCGTAAACTAAACAAAATGAAAATCAATCAACGATGGACGGAAACGGACATTTCCGCATACCCCTTTTGGATATGAATTAATTGATATCTGACTAGTTTTATTCGGGAATAATTCGTAGAATTAATATGCTCTCTTTCTACCTATCTTAACTTCATCTGCTGTGCAAATCGAAGGATCACTTTTTCTTCATAATTTTAGGCAAAATCACATGATCTTATTTCGTAAAATTTTACGGCTTATTCGAGTTCACTTCCTTTTTGTCATTCTAGAGTCTGCTGGATAAACATGAATTTATACACGTATCGAGTTAGCCACATAGAAATTCTTAACAGCGCATATAGCAAGTATTCAAAAATTGAGAGAATAAATCCAACATAAATTTGCTTACTCAGGAAATAAATTATAACATTGCATAGTCAACTTTATGTCTATTAAAATTCCTAAATAAAATGATAATTTATTAAAATAAAGGTCAAATCGGCCAACTAATTGAAATCTTTCTATAAAGTATAAATATAAATTTCGGTAGCCGAATTCTTTGCATACAAGTTCGTCATCCAAAGCATTGTAACTAAACTTTTTGGATTGGGATCTTTTTCTCTCAATTTCGCACACTATTTTCTCACCTCACAATCATCTTCCAATCGGATGACGAGCTCGCCATCCATCTCTTGATGGGCAGCTTTGAAATGGAAGTCGCCATCCAAATTTATTAGGTCCCAATCAAGCAAGATTTATTAAGGATTTTTAATTTTAAAAATTGAAGAAAAATATAGGGTCGTCATTCATGTCCGGCTGATCCTTATGAACTAAAAATTAGGTAGAGATACCTCAGTTTTCCTGTGGTAATCAAAAATACCCCTTGATTGCCAATCGAAAATTTTGGATGGTGAGCTTCCAATCCAAAATTCGCCATCGAAAGGCAAGGAATTCGGCTACTGATATTAAATTTTCCTCTACTGGGATGCAATTTCTGCTTGAAAGAGAAGTATCTATAATCACTCATTCAGTGAATTTAAGCGTAATAATTAATATTTTCTTCAGAAATTTACAAATTTTCTAATATTTAGCGATGATGTGAGGTTCATGAGCCAATTGGCAAACAATGTTTCGAAACTTCCTAACTTCAAAGACGTAAGCTATATTTTCATATGGAAAGAATAGCTACAAGCTAAAGAATCAATTTTTTATCTTCATTTAAAATACAAAACAACGCTCGATATAATTTTTTATTTAGGCAAAGATATGGGTTTCTTCAAAAAACCAATCGGGGAAGATTTCTATCTATCCTCGAAACTGCATGTCATTTTTGATGACAGTTCCTGAATCCACTTTCGGGTGGTTTTTGGCATTTTTTAGCAAGCGTAATGATCACGAAATGCCAGCATACTATGGGTTTTATAGCAGGTTTCATAGGTAAGTAGTGATATTCGGATCTGGAAAGAATGCGCTTCAATGCTAATGAGTGTTTTCCCCATCTCTTTTTTCTTCCATATCGAGAGTGTTCGCGGTTCAATATTTTTTGAAAACAGAACCGAAACCGAATAAAAGTTCTCTAAATCAAACCAAACCGCGAACACCCATTTTCATATAAAGGGCGAGGAAAACGGAAATATTTGTTTCTTATTGGAACCCATTCGTTCCATCTTCAAATTCTATTGGTGATCTTGATAATAGCGTGTTTGATCTGTTAGATACATTTGCAATTTCAGGAATAGTTGGCGACCATTAATCTGGAATAGAGATTACAAGTCTCAGAATAGTTCAGCCAAAATTTATTGTTAGCCAAGCAGCTTGGAAAGTGGTCACGTGGCTACTAAACGAAACAATAAAGTGAAGCATCCTAACATAACTTAACCTGCTGAAAGATCATAATATTTCGCCTAACAGTTACATAACTGTTTTTCCAAATTGCTCTGCAACTTTATGCTATCCTTGATCATTTTCACTAATTAATTTAATGGTAAATAGAATTATTTCACATTTAGCTATTATTATTTTCATTTGCAATTTAAATAATTTTCTATGAAGCTTTTCCTGTAAAATAGATATAATTGTCATCGGATATATTCATGAAGGCATAACACAAATGAATAAAATATATTTACTCTTAAACTGATAGCAGTCTCATACATACTCAGCGAAAATGATGCCTATCCGAGTTAATCCGGGCGAGCCGGTAATTCTGTGAATTGCCAATCCGTATGCCGCTCTGCCCGGATCGGCAATTCAATCCGAGTTGACCCGAGTCAGTCGGCAGTTTTACCAAATAAAAATTACCGACCAACACGGCTCCGTGCGAATTGGCATTCGTCGGCAAAAAAGTGCCGACATCCGTCCGGATTGACTCAGATAGGCATAATTTTCGCCAAGTATAGCAAAAAATTATATTTTTCGGATCAGTTTTTTCTGTTCCCATTTTAAAAGAATAGAACTCTGTCAATATTGGAGCGACTTATTCGGCAGGAGGAGTTTGTATTTTTAAGGCCTGAAATCACTCTTTGGATGCTTTTTTTCCACAAAAGACAAATAATATTTGGTTCAATGATGTATGATATAATTTGATGATTTTGCTCTTGAAAACGCAACTCTTGTCAATTTTCAGAGATATTTCATATGAGGAAATTTTTGCTTCAAAAATAGGCGACACTACAGTACTAGTTTATTTTCCGAGAAATCCAATTTCATTCAGTTATACGTAATCTCTTATTATAGTTTTTTTTCAATTTATAAAAGAACGCTGCTTAATTTTGGATAAAATTTAGAAAATCGATATAAATGAGCTTTGTTCGTGGCTATGTTTTGAATCAAAGTGTACCAAAACGTGTCGTACTTATAATACTGGGATTTACGACGCTCTATATATCTATGGGAATATTTACGTCAGATGAGGTAATTTATCTAAATAAATTTTGTAAAATATATTAACTCGTCAAAGCTTAGATCGTTTATATCTAAAGATTTTCATTTTAGAATAATCCATTGATGAGATCGATACGACTGCATAGACAATCCGAGACAAATGCAAAAATAGCATTTGTAGTTGTAACACATCGAAATGGTGAATGGCAATATAGAGTTGCATTAGGTAAAGATTAGGGATGCCCACAGGTGAAATATTTTACAGGTAAGTTAGAGGCACGCTAAATCATAGATTGCCTTGAATAAGATACAGGCACTGATTTTGAAAAGTTAGAAAGGTACAAATACGATATTTCATACCTATGGGCATCCATTGTGAGTATATTCATTACTTAACTTTTTTGATAAATTAATTCAAATTTTTAGATTCCGTGAAATGTTATTGCCAAACTCATGGTTACAATTTTATCCTACTTTTCAATGATCGAAACGATAAGTGCAACCAGAGAGATGTAAGTGAGGCTCTATCCATATATTACTTGAATCAAAATTAAAAAAATTTCGATATCAAGTAAAATTATGTTGATGAGCATGACCAAATATAATTTATTATTTTATCAACTTTGATGTTTTGCAACAACCCAACGACACGACATAAAGAAGTAATAAGTGTAATGAGAAGGTATTGCTTCATCAACTCTTAGTTCTGCACACTATTTCATCATGTTGCCTTTTTGTTTTGTTGCGAAAATACAAGTCGCTCATATTTTTATCTTCAGCACTTCTTCCGTCGACATTGCCATGTTGCAAACACACTCGCGAACAGCACTCACGACTATTTTGTATTTATCGACGCCGATATGGGTGTAGTTAATCCGAAACGGTTAAGATACATTTTTATATTTGAATCAAACTAAATCATAGTGGTTCAGGAAAATAGAAGAATGGATTGATCCAAAATTCGATATAACATATTACAACCGATTCTATAATCAAGAGATCATGGCCGGCTCTTATATCGTGAAAAACAACGAGTGGACAATAAACTACCTAAGAAGTATGTATTTATCTTTACATATGCAAAATGTTATCTCAAAAGTGCTAATAATATATCAACGAAAATTGAATCCAATTGTCAAACGTCTAGATTATGCAAACTACGAAACTAAACTTCCGAAGGGTGACCATGGTACAGATAACGGAGCATTACATGTAGACTAATGAAATGAATTGGAGAAGAAACAACAATTTCATATTTCAGGCCTATATCGTCGAGGTTCTATTCCCTGATCATCCAGTCGAAATTGCCAACTGTTGGGCGGTGTACAACCAGTCAAGAACTCACGCTGACTTGTTCACCTTCGAAGCATGCATCCAAACTCTGCTCGGAGTCAATCCAGATCTCGGACGAATACGCATTTTTAAGAAGGTCAATTTAAGCGTTGCCTCATCGTATGATATGGGTTTTTATTGATGAAAATAAGCTAAACATTTCATGAGTTTCAAGTTTATTTTTATCAGTTCTCTAAAATGGAAGTATCTAAACTAGGACTGTGCGGAAATTTTCGTACAGCCCTATCCTCGATGATTTTATGTTGCCTACTATTTATGAACGAAGAAATTTTTTACTCGATATTTTTAAGTATTTCAAAAGACATTTTAAATGCTCATGAATTCAGGGAACTGGCTGGTGCCGAGATTCGTGGATGACCAACAGCTTGTGGAATTCAACTATCGATTTCATGATACATGGATGGAAACTTCGCCGAAATGTGAATTATACGGAAAATGAGTTACCGATGACGTAAGATTCAACTGATAAACGGTCAGATGGCACTTGTTTTTGCAGAATACAAGAGCGCAATCGTGGAAGATGGTACAACCCATTTGCTGGGCCATTCGATTTGACCAAGTGCACACCGGGGTGAGTTTCTTATGCAAAAATTCTCGTATATGAAAATACCTCCGAGTGTTTTCTCGCAAGTATTCATAGAGAAGCCATTCGAAGATCTGTAGGGAATACTTCCTTCCCAAAGATGAGAAATAGAAAGTAGATAAAAAAATAATGACATCCAGAAAAAAAACGAACTTGGAAAAAAGTTTGGAGATTTTACTCACTAATAGGAAAAAGTAAATAGTATCATATTTGGTTCATAGTGTGAGAGGTGCAAAGTGATGCACGGTTATTTTCAGCGGTCAGAAAAGGTAGGAGTAGTACGTGATTAGGAGAGATTACCCTAAAATTAATCCTTCTAACCCTATATTTGGAATCCAAAATTGTCGAGCTCTATAATACTAACAGTCGTGAATAAAATAATTATTCTAGAAACGATACATGGAACTATGACCCGAATTTGCAAACGACTGTTGAAAGAATTCGCGAAAAGCTCGATAGGTTTTACAAAGCAGTTGAGCGGGACAAAATTAACCGACTTGCTCGAATGATTTCATACTTCCAAGAGAGGACGGAAAAACAACAAAAGCAGAAAACTTCACCGAAACGACAATGACCCGAAAAGTCTAGAAGATGATAACTATTGTCAATAATCGATTACTTGAGATAAAATAAATTAAACGCAACTTTTATGCACGGGAATTGGCGCGTTGTTTGCAGCATACTTTGTGATAATTTGTCAATTCAAATTCAATCAATGTCTAGACAATTTGAAATTACGCAATGCACACTTTGCATACTCAAATTTTTGCATAACGAATTTCGTCTCGATTTATCGGTCTATAACAATTAGTGATAATTTCAAGGATAATGGATCACTGAATTCGTTTCAGCTATTTTATTCGAGTATCATTTTTCAGCCTTTTCAATTACTGTCGGCGTATATTTAGGTATTAGAGACATACTTTCGATTAAATTATTTTATTTGTTGCATTTTTCTCATTATGTATAACTCGGTTTTAAACAATTTTAATTGTGCATTAAATGAAAACTAAGAAAAAAAAGTTGTTATTACTATTGAAATACTGAAAATTTCAATAGAATTCGCTAAACTATAAAAATGACTATTTGTTTAAAAGTTAAAAGAAACTAAAACTTTACAACAAAAGAATATTTGATTCTCGAACAAACTAATAAAAAGGGCAACAGGAAGTAAAAACAAATGAATTATTATGGCCAATGTATGATTAAACGCAAGCAATTATTTACCGATTGTGCTTCGTTTTATCTCATGTTATGCACGTATTAGTAATGCTTCGAAAACTACATGAGATGATAAATTTTAATTGAAAATCTCATCCTTTTAAATTTTGAGAGAATTGATCTATATAATACTTTATTAGGTATTTACGAAGATAAAAAAGACAATTGCATTAATTTGCAACACACTAACTGATAAATTATTATTAACATTAGTAAAGTTTTGATTCATATGAAAACCCTTACTATTTGACACTTATTGAAAGATTTATTAAATCATATTCCAAATTTATTTGTTATCTAATCTTTTAAATTTCTAGTCATAAACAAAAACTCAAAATAGTGAATAGGATGCAAATAACAAGTCTAATTTCCATCAAGTTGCATTTGATAATCAAAAATTTGAACGCATCGATTAAAACTACTTTCGATCTCATGTTTCAATTTATTCTGAACCTCATAAACCGAGTAACTCTGGATTTAAGTTCCGTGTACCCAGGCGTTTGAATGATATAAGCCAAGATGGTCGTGCGATCTACTCCATAAATATTTTATTTCAAGCCTTACATGTTAAAAATTCCCCTCTACGCGTGATGACGTTAGAACTATTGTTTCAATTTTTCTATCTTCGTATATTTTAGTTTTCTCAAATGCTCTCTAGGCCTGAACATTTTATAATAAAAATGATAAAAGTAGCAAAGGATGCTTAAATCTAAATAGATTTTTAATGCTCATAATGTGTCATAATATATGATCTTTATCGTCATAGCTATGCATCGTTGTGCATTTTTTAAAATTAACTTTATAAGATGATGAATTCATACATTTTCAGACTTATCAGTTTTTTCTCTGGAAGCGATTTCTACGATATGTTTCTTCCATCTACACGACCTTTTGATACAGTTGTATTTATCGAATGAGGAAGTAAAATTCTTTGAAAATTTCTAAACATTAAAAATCTACTTCCTACACATTCATACAGACGTTTCATTTTTGAAAAGAGTTGAACAGCTGAGTTAACAATGTAGCAATTTCTAATGAAAATGGAAAGGCCCGATGAAATGTTTACAAAGAATGCCAGAGGAATTGTTGGCATCAAAAATTAGTCAAAGAGTACTTTGTTTAATCTAGCTATCAAAAATTTAGACTAATAGATTTGTAAATTTGGATTTTTCGCTAGAAGTCCAGTTGAAAATTGAAAATACCCGAGAGGTCAATATAACATTTGCCTCAATATTTCAATAATTTTATTATCATAACATATTAGAGTAAATTAGGCGCAGATATTATGAAAATGAATGTAACAAAAGCTAGGAAGGACCATCGTCAAAGACTCCTCTGGGGCCCATCTGTCCTTATAATTTTTCGTCTGACAAAAGTGCTCTTAGGTCTGAATGTAATGATTGGCTCCTAAAAAAAACATCGGTTTTTTTTTCTTTTCCTATCTTGCCTCCCCATACTATTTTTTTTAGAAAAGCCGGTGTCCCGGTGTCTTTTTCTATTAGCCTAATGATTTTGTTAAATTCCAAAGTGGAAATGATTTTAAGAGTCCAAGAGCATCTGTCTAGACAAATTTTGGTTGAAAACTCCGACAAGAAGAGATTACTAGAAATGACTTTTACAAAATTTCGAGAGAAAAACGAAAATCAATCGTTCCAACACTATGTCAACTACGAAAATGCTCCCACATAATACAGATGAAAAGACAAGCTTCCATAGATCAAATGTCGTTCAATCTAATTATGAAACTTATTAATTCAACTACTGAGTATTGTGTTTTTGCTGATGCATTTCAGCAGTTTGTAAATTGTGTAATGACGGAATTATTCCTTTTTTAGGCATAATTTCTATCGATTTCTATTAACTTTCGTCATTTCACGTTACATCATTCCGTCATTATTCTATCTACAAATTTCTTATATTTCATAACATTTTGTGCTGCAACAACCTATTTGCTTTCGTTCATCTTCATCTCGGTCAAAGGAAGATTCGATGTAAAACTTTAGACTCTCATGTCAGCACAACTTCCAGTCCAAGCTCAACCAAAATATTCTAACTTGGAAACTTCAGTATCTCTTCAATTCAACAAAAAATCAATTTCAACACGGCAAATTCTACTTCCATCTGCAAGTAAGTCTGATCGAGAGCGTTCAGAAATTATAATTTCGAAAATCTCAAACGCTATCATAAATTATAAGATTATTTTTCAGCTATTTCTCTCGATCATATTCGTAAAACTTTCAACGCTTTCATTTTACTAACAGTAATCGCATTTATTGGAATAAATGCAATCGCTTTCAACCACAATAGCAGTGATAGTTACGAGAGGTAATTTTCATGATTGAAATTTTCCTTAATTTTAATTTAATTCAGTAAAGATGACGTTAAAATGTGGAGTTCAATAAAAACTAATATCTCAAAAATTGCTTCAAATAAATGGGATGTGCTAGAGGCAAATAGTCAACTGACGGAAGATATTGGTGCGTCATGTTACTGCAATGTTAACATCCCTGTTTACATTCAGATAACATATCGACTGATACTCTGCCGAATCACGAACTACATATGCAATGGATGAACAAGAATCTGGCAAGAACTGTATGTTATCTTTATCAAAGGAATTTCTTTTATTTAATAGACCCTCAACAATTTGTTGTACTTTTAATAATTTACAAACACTTTCCCATTTTCATTAACGAAGAACGCATCCCTGGGCAAATTGGTTGCAGAAAATTAGTGGGAGGGGTAAATGATATACCGTATCGAATTTGGGCCTACTACGGTTTTATTTTTCAACTGGAATTTTTCTTGCATTCCCTTCCCTTGTTCGTGCTTATGAATAATTCGGAAAACTCTAAATTGTTGCCACATCCCGACATAATTTGTTAACGAACATGAACATGACGAAGTGTATGAATAGACATAGAATTTTTAGGACTATGGAAACATGAACATTTCTATGATATCAGCCTTTGAGTATCATGATCATATTGGAATTGCGATATCTTCACGGAGTATGTATGGGTATGAATATTTCTTGAGCTTGCATAAATGTAACCATTATAAATATCAGACAGAAAGTATATTGTCACTACTATGACTCAATGAAAAACACTATTGGCAAACCATTTCAATCTCATGTCTTTCCGAATACGGTCATTTATTGCCTTCGAAGGGCTGACGCAAAATTCGTGGCATTGACGAAAAATACCAATGATTGGCAGCAATATCCTATTCCACTAATCAATAGAATCAAAATAGGTACATTTTCGATTAAAGTTCTCATGACTAGGAGTTTTCGCAATTCTTATTTCGATAAATCCGATTTCGGGATTTTTGGACTTCGAACTTCTGATTCAGATTTTTTCGATAGTGAAATTTCGACACCCTTGCTTACGATCAGAATAGTTTTCATAATCACTTTTAATTTATCACTTTAACAGAGTTGAAATAGCCGAATTTAAAATTTCTAGAGCCTGAACATTTACTTTCGGTTTGCATAGCGCCTTTATATGGTGATGAACCAAAGTGGCTGATGATCGCCGAATTTGTGGAATACTACAAAATGCAGGTGACTTCAATTTATTTATGCCACACACCTTACTTTCTTCAAATGACTCCTTAACTTATATGGCATTTAGGGCGCTACACGATTTTATTTCTACATTTCTGAAACTATAGATCCATATGATAGAGCGATTTTGGATGATTATGTTCGCACTGGAGATGTCGAAGTTATTGTTTTGAATGATCGATATTATCGGCCTGGCGCAGAGTGGCAGAGAAATCAAATTTACGTATGTTGTCTTGAATTGCACCTGGAAAAGTAGTACCATCGTAACCTATGAGGTAATATAAAGACTCTTCTTATACCCAGTTTATCCTTATCCCTATGGGTCACTACGTTACGACATTTCCAGCGTGACTATTAAATCACAACAAAAAATCTGAAGATATTTTCGATATTAATTAGCCTTATAAAAATTCTAGGATTGCCTTCTGCGAAATAGGCATTATTCAAAATGGATAGCTTTGATCGACCTCGATGAAAGGCTGATAATGACTAAACTTAAAGGCACAGTTGCGGATTATCTTAGGTGGTCCATTAATCTAAACAGATTTAAAATATCACTAATATCACTTCATATTTCAATAGAATAACAAGAAATTGATAATTACGTGAAAATTAGGGATAACAAGGATGGATCTATTGGCGCGTTTCTATTTCGGAATAAGTATATTTTCAAAACTGAAAATCAGCCCAAACGGTACATTAATGAAAGTGAGGTAACTTAATGATATTTTCGTAGCCACTGCCCGATAGTTGGAATAAAATAGGTTACACACAATTTTGATGAGCGTGAACTAGAACGATATTTAGAGACAACTTTGATAACTTTATGAAATTTGATTTTGATTCATGCAATAAGCACTATGACAAACTAGAAATACACAATACGTATTTTGTATTTTCACATTTTCTCATTATTTATTCCTCCTCAAATGATCGTTCTTCAAAATGTTATTGAATTAAAAATTCTGAGGATAAGGTTTAGACGATAAAATGGATGCCCACACAGCGATATCAAAACACGAGTAATATCGGACCTCCAGGAAAATCTCCCAAATGTATCATCGACCCTCTCAAAGTCGCTTGCATGTTCGTTCACTTTCCGCAAATATTCTATCCCGGATATAGGAAATACGAGTTGAAGCCTGAGGAAGGAATCATAAGGTGAGCTAAACTGAGACTATAATGAAGTCATTTTAAATTATTAAAAATTTAATTAATGATATCTAAAGATTCGTAAATATTTCATTTTAGACATTATCGTGACATACAGCACGTCAATTTCAAGTCTGGAGGATGGGTTAATATCGAGAAACTATATTCGCCATATGGGAATACGAAGTTAGATGAAAAATGGTCAAAACCCTTAGTGGATGCGGTTGTGAAACGGGTCAAATTTGTATATGGCAAATCGCAGAATAAATTCTGAGTTATCAGTTTCTCGGGTTAAATAATAATGCATTTACGAGACGTTATTTATAAAAATCGAGTATGGGATGGTATCCAAGAAGTTGACCCTCGAGTTTTGAGTTGATTTTTTGTTCCTGGGGGTTTTCGACTACGCTGATTACGAATATGACGGTTAAAACCCGATCCGACCACTTGTTCCGCATGTTCCGGAAGGTCCACATACGGTAGTTCCATAAAATTCTATTTTCGTTATTCTGCATAGGAAAATTCAAATTTGGTATCAAAATGCTCGCAGAGACCAGCTAAGCACGATTCTGAAAGGATCTCGTCGAAATGACACCGAATAAGGAAGTTATGATGAAAGTAGTGAAATATATGGAAAATAGCATATCGATTTTTCTCTCTTTAAAATTTTTTATTTTTTAAAAGTGCCAGATTCCGTGAGTTATTTATACCGGAAAGTAGCCCAGGTCTTCTAGTTTCTGGAACACTTGACCGTCTTCCTATAGACTGCCCGCTAGCGGAGAAATATCACTTCTTCGAAGAGTTGTCATGACTCATTTTTACCTAATTTGATTTAAAAACTTCACTTTCCTGTGTGTGCACATTCTAAAATAAGTTCTGGAACAAACATTGATCAACTTGAAGAGCTCTACAAAATTTCATGGAAAACTCTGATATTAACTCACATTGCACTTGTAAATACAGTACGAGTATATAGGGTAACTTAGGCTAATTTCTCCCGCCAAAATTAATTCCTAAAAATTTTCTTTATATTTTTATGATACTTTCCTATTCAAGATCTACAAAATAAAAAAAGAATCATTCAATTTGGTCCAGAAATAAGAAAGTTATGGGGAGTCAAAGTTGACACTATGCAATAATCACCCTGATTTTACACGTTCGAACGTATTTTTCGTTGCTTGGACCATTCGCTTTTTTAAAATTTTTTGCATATTCAGATGCAGAATTGCATTCTCTACAAAGTAACCCAATTTCCAGCTTGGGGTCGAAACTCTAATTTGGGGAAAAAATCGAGATCTTCCCGTTTCGATATTGGGGTGGAGTCGATTCCATTCTGCAACAAATCAATCATGAAAATATGTTGTGGAATAATTTAGGATGCGCTATTTTCTCCCCCACTATCCCTACACTCGTTGAACGATAAAACATAGTGGCGAGAAAAATGGCTGCTTTAAGAGGTGGGGAAGGGAAACTGGTCCACCCAATAATTTACGCATGATCAAATATGTTTCAGATGGATGATGAAAAATTTTGATTATTAACCATCAATTTGTAATGCAATTAAGAAAATTCTCACAAGAACAAATCCATGGTTGGACGATTTTCTTTCCTGCCATCGTTATCGTAGTACACATCCGAGTTATTCCTCGAAAAATATCCAACGAACCATTCATAGGTCGATTTAGAGGCAGTAATTAAGGTAGTCGTGCAAAGTCTCGACGACAAATACCATTCGACTCCTTCAGAACATTTGACTGTAAAGTATGCCTAAAATTCCAAGACTAACGATTATCATGAACATTTTGCATTTAATTAGGATTATAAAATTTTGGAATAGGAATAAGAATCTGGGGCTTAAGACTTACATTAATCGCATTGCAACTCACTCGAAATAGCTTGAGAAATCGAGAGGGCGCAAGAAATGATGCAGTCTGATGCAATCGCGCTCTCTTCATTTTCCATCCTACTTAGAACGAGTTGCAAGTTGCAAATTGTATTACAACTAAGTCTAAACGGACCCTAAATGTTTGCACGAGATTGTGTGTTGCAAATCTAGTGTAATTTTTATTTATTGCTGGTATATTGCGTAGTGATTATTTTAGATTTATTACGGCAATGCTGGCCAATAAATTAACATTTTCTGTTTTCACATGAACATTATAAAACATGTCATGAAAAATAACTGGATAAGGACGAATTGTTATTCCAGCCTAATTTTAAACCTATAAACTTTATTAGTCCTGTGCACAACTCATTTACAGATTCAGTTTCTATACGAGATTTGTGGAATATGTTTAAAAATTCGAATGATCTGTCTGGGTTTGAAGTAGTATTTTTGTAAGTGCTCAGGCTTTACTTTCAACAATTTCCTTATGCAATGCTATGTGAATGACTCAACAATTTAAGGAAAACACCCTTTTTATATAAAGACGATTACTAATTTTTATTCAAAAGAAAGAAGAGAAGAGAGAGAAGAAATTGGCTTTCTCTCCATTTTGATGAAATACAATTATCTTCGAAAGGAAATTGAGTCTTTTCTTCTCGATCTCCGCATACATCTTTTCTAACTCGGCATCGATTTCTTCCTTTGTAGTGAACAAATTTGGATCATAATTCCAAGTAGAATTTCTGGAAGAATATTTATGAAAAATCAGTATTTTTCCAGATTTACTGTGGATTGCATTGGACTAAATTTATCGGTCCGGCAAGTGGATTAAACCAATTTGACGCCGGTTTGGGTGATATTCTAAATTTTTATTTTCAGTATAATTCACAAGATATCGAATACCACCATTTGTAAAATTCGTCATTATATAAGCTAAAGTATAGAGAAAAGGAAAAAATACTACATTTTATAAATGGTGCTCATACTGAATTTGTGAACTATAAAGGATCTCTAATTTTTCCCCACGCTCTATTTCAAATTTCTTGAAAAATACCATTACTTTAGCGGAAGATCCTTGCCGTATTTAGTCCATTGGTTATCTTTCCAACCGTGTATCATAAAATCTCTAGTATTATTCCAAAGGTGATTCGTTAGCCAGCCATCGCGTACCCATCCTTGAGCCTAGATTTTTTTCAAGGATAAATGTTACTTTCTTTTAAGTGATGTAAAATATATACTTTTTTTAAAATTTTAATTCGACCAAAATCGGTATTGACACCCAGCATATCTCGAAAGCATGTTTCGTATATGAAGACATCATTCCAGATCAATGATTTATTATATATCGTCATACAGTTATCGAATTCAATAGGTCTCGTTGACTTATATAGTACCTCAGCTACATATGGCTGAATGAATTCAGAAATAATTGAAATATCAATATATATAGGTTTATTGTTATATCATTGACACAATATCTTGTTCATTAACAATCGAAAACAGCGTCATTAGCCTATGCACCATATTTGACGAAATTAATATGGCATCAATACACCGTAGTTTGATGCCAATGGAAAGATAATTAAATTTTTGGAAGATTGAATTTTTTTCTAGATCTGCTGAAGATTACGTTTATCGATATCGATTTTCCCCTTTCATGTGTCCTGACTTTATCTGTATCGATTGTTAATTAAAATGAGATCGTGACATCATGTAATACTAATAGCTCTAAACATTTGTTGCATTACATGAATAGCTCCATTCTCAGTTCCGTGTTCGCCTTTAGTAGCTGGCATTCGATATTGATAGTTTGCAAATCCTTAAATATCTTAAATAATAAATTAGGAAGATTCATACAATTCGTTACTCACCGAGCAGAAAATTAACTGCCCATTCTGAATTCTTTACAATATAGGAACCAATTGCAATTTCCTGATTAAAAAATCGATTATAAAACACGATATCAAATTTAGAATCGATAAATTCTTCGATCCTTCTAAAAATTCAATAATTTAGCGATCAAAATTGACTAAATTTTTATGAGAACCTAATAGGATTAACAACGCCAATATCCGCATCAATTAATACAAAATAATCATTCTTGCTATTTGCAAGAGCATGAGCGACGTGGCAATGGCGGCGGAAGTAATGCTAAATTTTCATTTTTTATTCATTAGAATTATGAATGTTGTCTATTATTAATGATAGTATCGGTGAGTGATCAATTAAAAAGTAATAAATTACACACATTTTTTTTTTGTATATACTGAATACAAAAATTCAAAAAAATGATCTTGACGGAAAATTGGAAATAACACTGCATATTTAGCATATTATATTTGGTGCGTTATATATTTTATTTCAATCCATTTGTTTTTGGCAATGCAACTTAACGCACTTACAACGGAATGATCGCATTCTGAATTTTGTTGATTATCTATCAAAATGAGTTCATATCCTTGGATTAGACAGTAACATTTCACAGTATCTATAGTTTTCAATTATCAACAAATGAAGAGAATCATAAAATAGCGTCCATACCGATAGCGTGACTATATCCTGCTGCATCTCCCGTATTTATTGAAATAACTATCGCAATTTTTAACCTTTTTCTTGATTTCCTATATAAAGTTATCGGTGATGTTGATTGTGTTTCAAGATATTCCTTAAAAATTGCTGTTGCTAAAATTTTAAGCCTTAAATTGGCAACTGGAAGCCTCAAGCCATGCGAAATAGTGTGGGCGAATTGAGTGTGTGTGTGTGTGTGTGTGTGTGTGCATGTGCCTGTGTATGTGAGGATGAGAGAAGATTTTGAGAAAGTAATTTGATTTAGTATATTTGTGTTGGGTCGGTTCAGACCTTGTCGAGTTCAAGTTAAGACAAATATTTCAACTCTTACACCGTTTATTTGTAGTGCCTGCCAGGGCTACTTACTTTCTGTCGAGGGTGGGAAGAGTAGAAGATTGGCCGGTTGAGAGGGGTCTAAATTTGGTAATCATGTTTGGGAATGGGTGAGATCAGCGTTGATTTAAGATTGGGTACTTGCTCGATGTAAGCTAATTTGGTATGATCAGAGATATCGAGAGGAGGATGTATTCAAATTTGGCAGTTGGCTAATCGCGAACCCACATTGTGCACAATAGTGTGAGAAAAGAACCTTTTCCCTACTATTTCTTACCCTATTTCGCGTGGTAACTTGTATTTGTTGTGATTACGGTGTAAGGAATAAAGTAATTCCTTAATTTTATTCCTATTTAATTTCCTTATTCCTTCCAAATTAATTTCAAATTGAATCCACGTAGGTTTCGAAATATTTCGATTCAACTTCATTCGCATAGAATGTTTTAATTAAATTAGAGAAAAGGGGAATGTTCTCATAGATTCGCTGCTGGGGTTTACAAGGGATTTTACAAAAAAAATATATTGACTTCTATTCCTACCACTCATCGGCTACTGTACTTCTAATAAAGCTCAAACTACAAATAGAGTTAGAGTAACCAGGATACTAGCAACAGCGATAAACAGCTCTATTTCTAACAGACGGGATGTCGTGAGCTATAGTGATGTGTGCTATTCTAGTAAATGTCGTGATTACGTAAGCTATAGATAATAGGATAAGGTGAAGCTAAGAAGAATTAGTGTGGGAAAAGTAGATCTTGTCATCACAACATTTACTAGAATAATGCACGACAAGAAACTGAAATTTAGAAGGCTCAAACGTGGAGATTTCGTCATCATCCATCTGTTAATTTACACCAAGACTTAGTTGATAAGATACTTTTAAAATGTTAGTTAACTTACTGTTGAAACAATCTGCTCAGTTTGAAATGAATTTCGATAGAGGAAGAATAGCAACAAACATCCTGTAAATGCGATGAAGAGCTGCTTGTAGCGCTTGGTTGGCATCGAATGATTTGTTGAATTTATTAGGAATTTCGGCTGTTTCTCCATGTCTGAATCGGCAGTAAATAGGTGGTCGATTATCACCAATCTCTTTTATATTTTCATCGGGTTGTTGAGTCCGCCCAGCACAGTTCTGGATAACAAAGTCAAATATATAGGGCTCCTAGAAAAAGACACCAGCTTTTTCTTTTCCTATCTTGCCTCCCCATACTATTTCTTAGAAAACCCGGTGTCCCGGTATCTTTTTCTATTAGCCGTATATATCACTTTATTAGATATTGAAAAACATGAAGGAACAACAAAAATCCCCAATTCGGCTATTTATATATGCTAAGATAAAAATCAGAGAAAAGAATCTCAGTAATTCTCGAAACTGCTCGAACCAAAGATTTTGGATAGGTGTTAGATTCGGTTTTTTAGTAGCTTCTAACTATATTCAACCTAAAGAACATTTTTCTGAACTTTTTTCCGAATTTTTCGAGTTTGAGTCCGGGTCCCGAGACTCGGCGGTCAAATTTCAAAAGTCAGCCTGATACCCCCGAAACCTATACCAGATTGTTCAATTCGATGAGCTGAGTCGATTGGTGCAAATATTTTTCGAATCTGATCTTCTTATCGTAAGTTACAGCTAAAAACAGTGCAAGTCTCAAAAATTATGGATCTTCAGGGAAAAATGCATTTTTTGCTCTTATAGATACGAGCCGGGTATTTTAAAGTAAATATTAAATTTGTCCATGAATTTCGGAATTTTTCACATAGGTTTGGTTGAGAAAAACGGGTACGTAATTTGAGGAAAAACTGGTCCAAAGCTGGAGCTGAAAATTTCAATTTTTCGAATTCTTGAGTTAGACCCCAATTCATATATCATTCGATAGAGCATGAAAAATTGAGCAACTTTTGTGAACACACCACGTGGTTATCTATTATGGTATGGGAGTGGTACCTTAAAAACCAAAATTTAATGTTAATTTTCAAGAAAATGATACGAGAATAGTTTCATAGGTAATCTACCAAAATTTGGGCTCAAATTGACGCTAGAGACATCCATTATTTATTTTTATTCAATTTGGAGTCGAACAATACCAAACATGGTATGGTACCAAATGGTAGTGATCCATATGGCCAAGTTACCATTTGGTAACCAATACCCATCATTTTATATATCAAATGAAAACCCTTATCGAGCTGAGTAATATTCTGAAAACCACTTGAAAAACAGATTAGTCTATCGTCTTTTATGGTCATTTGAAAATACCCCATTTTTGGTTCTTTTCGACAGGTGGTTATAGCCAATTACAATGATGGTATAATGAAACCACTTGCTGGAATTGATAGAAATGGACTCGAATATTACTCTCCAATCAATTTCGAGTCGATTGATACCCATTTTGGTATAGTACTACTCGGGTACCATATGGGTGGTATGCCATAAACCCATATGACAACATGATAAAGTGATAGCACGGTACTCTAGGAGGCAAAAATGAAGTATTGCTCTTCAACTGCTATATTCCGAAAAGATTTTTCAATTTGGTTTTATTTTATAAAAGTTATGAATTATTGAAGATTTTTGCCATTTTCGTGGGTCTGATCCATTCAAACCTCCATACCACACATACCATTATAGGAAATCATATAATGTCTTCACAAAAGTTGTTCAGTTTGATAATCTCATGAAATTTTTAAAATGGAAATATTATAATAACTTCTAAGGATATTTTCTGTTCGATATTCGTACAATTTTAAAACGATTGAAATGATTAACTTTTGTGATTTTTCATAGGTTTATTTTTAATTTATTGTTGTTAAATTAAATTTTTTAAAATTTTCTAGCCTTGTTCTCACTAGGTGGGGTCGGATACCCTCTGTCCGTAATGG
This sequence comes from Diploscapter coronatus, assembly GCA_964036155.1. Taxonomy (NCBI): domain Eukaryota; kingdom Metazoa; phylum Nematoda; class Chromadorea; order Rhabditida; family Rhabditidae; genus Diploscapter; species Diploscapter coronatus. Next base: position 78,735,632 of record OZ038423.1, on the reverse strand, counting down.
GACAAATCAGCCTATCCTAGCCACACAGGACTAGTGGCCCGTTCCGAGGACGGACTGTTGTTGTGTGCAACAGCCGAGGGATTTTAGGCAAATTTTTCGGCGTTTTATCTACTACCAACATTTCTTAAACCTCTTGGTTTGGATCGAGGTGAGGGCGAATGAGAACCTGCACTAAACCACCCTCGTTCCCACTTTAAAATTAATAATTTTAATTCAAGTCCCCATTTTTATTCTTTTTCATTCGATTTTTAGATTGTCTTCATTTTTAAAATTACTAATTCATCTCATTTTTATTTTTATTTTTCGCCCTTTTGGTGTCGATTTTAAGCCGTTTTTTTCGATGCTATCTCATTCCTCCACTGTCATTTTTTCGAGGTGAATCTAGCCTAAATATATTCACCCGTTCTTCGTTGAAGATTAGAAACGATAAAAAAAAGAACATTGACACTTCGCTTCGATTCAGAAAGAACAAATTCGTATCTTTAAATTAGTCTAGTTGAGGGTGATAGAATGAAACAAATAGTGGTGTAAAATTGATGTAAGTTCAAAGATGTTGCCTGTGAACTCATCTGGTACAAAGGGAAACTTTGACATAAATAGAGCGTACATTCCTTCTGCATAGCTAACGAACAGATAATAAAAATTCGAATAATTTAGTAGGAAATGTATTTTGTTATTTGAAAAAATTAGCTTGTTGAAAAGTTTCGTGATTTGAACTGGATTTAACATTGGACACGCTTGCATGAATGTCACATTGTGCATTATTAAAATTTCATTTATTATTCAAACCTAAAGCAGATTAATTTGACTAGAAATCAATGATAATGAAGTTTAGGTTCTAGATACCCGCAGATTCATGTACTCTTCGTAAATTTGTTTGAACCTGAAACATTTTCATTTCGAGTTGATTGTGATTCGTAAAATTAAGCTCTCACCACTCAACATCCGATGAATTGAACATTATTCTGAGCAGCGGGAGTGCTCTTTCCCAATTGTCTGCGTCTTCTAATGGATGTAAAATGTGAGCGTCGTGATAGTTCTCCAAATCAATTGCTAAAGCTTTCCATAAATCTATGTTTTTCAACAGGAAAACTTCTAGAATTAGGAAATGCCTACTTTCAAAATCGCAATTCCAATTAGCTCTATCGATTCGCTCTTCTGGCTTTACTAGAGGTAGCGTTCCAAAATATTTTTCGTTACTGAAAATTAGTCAAAAATATATTTCCACGATTTTTTCCTAACTTTCCACTGTTTCGCCATCGATGAATCTTTTCCGAAATGAGCATTTGATCAGCGAACCAACTGACTGTCAAATTCGGCTTGCCAATTCCATCTCTGATGAAACTCTCATCACCGAATTCCTCATACAATCTTTTCGCTAACACGTTTCCATCAGTTAGCCAATTTTTCGGAACATCTAAACTAATTTATAAGCCAAAAATTGTAAAATATCTATATTTAAATTGAGTAAAATATCATACAGTACTAGCCAACATTATACACACTTTTGAGTATTTTATATCATTCTCGCCCAGCCCTTTGTACTGTTCTGATCCGAACGAAACTTGGCACACGTGTTGGACTATATAAAGGATGAAAGCATGCCAGGTTTCAGTCAGATACGAACAGTACAAAGAACTGGGTGGGAGTGGCATAAAATACTCAAAAGTATATATAATTTTGGCCAGTACTATAAATCTCCTAAGCTTGAAAGTTTATTACGATATGGCTTTGTGATCATGCTTGTTTTGATTAGCTTAGCACCCTTCCTATGCTTGCCATTCTAAGCATTATTTTCAAAAACGATTGCAGAATCTTCAAAATCACGATTCCTACTCATCATCTTTCTCCATCGCTTTACAGTCATGCATATCGTGCTCATCGGTAACATTGGATATCTAAAATGATTCTCTTCAATAAATTAACGAAAAATCTTACGATCTCCACAGATTAGGTTTCTTCGTAAAACCGCAACATTCTGCATTGTAGCTATGGATCAATTTGCCAGGCTTTGGTAAATGATTTTCTAAACACGAATTTTCAAAAAAGATTCGATATTTTGTCTTCAATTATCAACCCAAATGAAATATCCAAAAGTCACTGTCACTAGTCATCAGATAATCATAGTCATTCATGCGAATTTCTGGAGACGCAGAAACGTAGAGTCGACAAGTTTGAGAAATCGTATGTTTTGGTGCCATATTCGAAGCGAGAAAGACATATTGAACCTAAGTTATTGATGTTTTTTTTTCAATTTTTTTAGTCTTACCCCTTCATGCTCTATAATTTTCTCAAAAATATATCGTATCGCCCTATCCGTTATGAAATTCTCTCGTGGCTCAGAAAAGCACAATATTGTATCGACACCTTTTCTCTTCCAATTCTAAAATTTAGATACATCTTCTGAAATTTTCATTCACTTTACCTGAATCGTGATAATAAGTGGAAATAAATAAATAGGGTTAGAGTCAACGCCAATTGCGACGTAAATTTTGCGATTCTAAAACGTCATGTTGCATAGCTAGATTTGTAAATTGCAATATTCAAACAAAGATGTAGGTGGCTGTTTTGCATTACTTTGCAAGTCTTTGATAATCTATACTATCATGCAACATTAAGATAACATGAAAAATTATAATTCTTGCATATAATGGAAAATGTATTCTATCAGCCCATAATAATTTGTTACATTTTCATGCCTTAAAGCTGCGATAAATTCCAGTCTTTTTGCATTCTATTAGGCTGTCCGGAAAGTCCTGTCCGATGGTCTTCAAAAATTTATATTTATATATCAAAGCGGTTCTATGGCAAATGGTTATTATAATATCGTAGTTATCATGATACTTGCAATAAAAAAGGTTTATAAGGTGTCATCATCTATTCTGAGCATAGGAATTCACTCCAATTCTCTCTAATGGGTTAACATCGGGTTCAACATTTTTCAGTTTTTCCTCCTCCGTCCGCACCGAAAGGAGTTTCTGAAAAATCCAGTGATTGGAGATGAGAGCTAGATCCTCTATGAGAACAATACACGCACTGCCTCTTGGATTGTATGTGGATCAGAGCCGCCAGCGGTGGCGAAGCCAGACCTGCACCCTCGCAAGGTTCTCCTCTGCTACTGGTGGGATTCAGAAGGGATACTATACTCTGAATTACTGCCACGGTCACGGCCTCCACCTACACTCATCAGCTCGAAAATTTGGTCAAAATCAGTCGAGAAAATCGGTCTGGACGTGTGAATGTCCATCTATTTCATATCAACGCTCGGCCTCATTTAGCAAAGAAGACCCAGAACAAACTAGAAACGCTTGGTTGGGAAACGCTACCCCACCCATCTTATTCCCTTGGTCTCACTCCTTCTGATTATAATCTTTTTCGCAAACTAAAAAATTTCTTGTAATAATTATCATGATCTTAAAAAATGGGATCTCTAACTTTTTTGACTTGCAGCCCCCAATTTCTGAGCAAAGGGCATCAATGATCTTCCCATTCGTTGGGCTTCTGTTGTAGATAACAGTGGTAACTATCATTGATTAGAGTTAAGTTTCAATAAAGAAATAAAATAATTGAAAAATGTGTTAATATCGGACAGGACTTTCTGAACACCCGATATATCATGCATTCTTTGAGAAAATGGAACATGGCTTGGCACAGAAAATTTCACATTAGGAAAGTGAGCAAAATAGTGAATTCGGGTACGAAGAATACAAATGTCAGGGTTTTATCAGATTTTCGCTCATTTTTGTACCTAAAACTAGGAAAAGCCTAAAAATCGATAATTTCGTAAACGTAAGTTTCATGGGCCAAAAACCATATTAATCGATAGAGTTCGATGAGCTAATCACGGAGATGCAAAAATATTTTTGAAAAAAAACCAAATGATCATAATTAGCCCCTAAAAATTGCAAAATTTAGTCGACTTTCAGTTTCAAATCGAAATAGAACCTGTAAAACGAAAAAGGTGCATCCCGATTTTTGATATGTTAAGCTCATGGACTCTGGCATCTTTTAAGACCAAACAGTTTTCAAAAAAGTGAAATTTATAGATTTCTTTTAACGGTTTTATGAGGATCATCGAGAAATCCGCGAAAAGCGACGCAGTAGTTATGCCGGTTTTGTGAGTAATGATGCTTTTCGGATGCATTTTTACTGTGTAATTTCGCATTCAAAATTCGCAAAAGAAATAGCTAAATGAAAATTTATTCGAAAATTATCATTACTCGCAAAACCGGCATAACTACTGCGTCGCTTTTCGCGGATTTCTCGATGATCCTCATAAAACCGTTAAAAGAAATCTATAAATTTCACTTTTTTGAAAACTGTTTGGTCTTAAAAGATGCCAGAGTCCATGAGCTTAACATATCAAAAATCGGGATGCACCTTTTTCGTTTTACAGGTTCTATTTCGATTTGAAACTGAAAGTCGACTAAATTTTGCAGTTTTTTAGGGGCTAATTATGACCATTTGGCTTTTTCAAAATATTTTTTCATCTCCGTGATTAGCTCATCGAACTCTATCGATTAATATGGTTTTTGGTCCATGAAACTTCCGTTTACGAAATTATCGATTTTTAGGCTTTTCCTAGTTTTAAGTACAAAAATGAGCGAAAATCTGATAAAACCCTGACATTTGTATTCTTCGTACCCGAATTCACTATTTTGCTCACTTTCCTAATGTGAAATTTTCTGTGCCAAGCCATGTTCCATTTTCTCAAAGAATGCACGATATGACGCATTGAATAATTACGAAATTTTCTTTGTAAAAATTTTTAAAAATGTAGTACTTTTATATTCGAATTTGAATATCACAGAATAAAAAATTCAGGAATTATTGTTCGAAATAACTTTTCTTTCGCTTGGAGCGAAAACGGAGAATTTTCTTAGAGATTCTAGAGCAGACTTATTACAGTAACAGATCGCATATTGTAATATTCAGATAACTATAATGACAAGAATTCGAAGTTAACGTTTCATATTCTTCTATTGTTATAGGTCACGTGAAGGAATCCGTTAATATAAAGATGCTGAAATGTAAAAGTAAGATATAGTTTTAAGATAAAATAAATGGATTTTATTTTGTACCAATTCGCAATAAAAACAAAAATGGTTTACAATTGATATTTTCTTGTAGTGTTTTCAAATTTTTATTTAAATACTTAATATCGAAAAACACTGAAAAATATTTTCCCGATAGTTAATACATCCCAACACTATAAATAGGAAAGCTTGGTAATAATTAACCAAGATACGATGAAAGGTAGAGCGAAATAAATGATGATTTCGCCTTTACATTTAAAGAAATATTCATATGTTATTAACAAATTATTATTATGATACAGTGGATTTCTAGTACCATAAATAAATTATTAATATTATAAAATATTTTGATTGATAAATTCCATGGTATTGTGAAAGTTCAAGGTGCATAAATTCTCGCTCAGAAGTTTGACCCTTTTGTATTCTAGTCATACATATTATGGAGATCTTATTTGTGACTTCTAAGTTTTATTTATCTATTCTTTTTTATAGTAAAATACGTGTATCTTTCAAAGTCATAAGCTAAATAGTAAAGGTTCAAGTAACGTCTGAACGAAAAAGATATGCCATAATCTAATGATATAATGTATGATTCCCATTATTACATCCTTGATCTTTAATTTATTGTTGGAAATTTTAAACAGACATAGGCAACGCTTAAGCCAGATCTCCCGTACATACCCCTTTGAGTCACAAATTTTCACCAAATCATACTGTGTAACCCCCTTCCCCTCCTATATATCAAATTTTTATATCAATTTGTATTTGCGTACGCCCTCCCCTATAATTTGTTGTTCTGACTGGAAGTCTGCCTAGGTCTGATTTTAAATCAATCTATAATTATGACCTACCAATGTAATGAAAACGCGGCAGATTAAAATAATCGTTCTTTCAGAAGCTTAAATCATTCTTTTGAAATGTACTTTAGTAGTAATATCTTAGCGAATTTAGGTTGCTGTTATTCTTGAGTCAGAAGATCTATAAATTTGTTCCAAATTATAAAAGATTTTTCCATGAATATATTTATGAATCTTACGTTGAAAATACGCAAAAAAAAATAATAATTCTACCTTGAAATGAAACTTGAAGCGAGAATTTAAGTATCAACCCAGTACATTCGACCAAGAACAAACACGCATGAAAAAGTGCATATCGCAGGTTAGAATCAAGGGACATTTTCCTATACTCATTTTCAATTTCAAAGAGTTTTTATGAGTGAAAACATCGAAAATTAAACCAGGGCCCGTACTAAAGTCCCCTCGCAACAACTCAAAGAAGGAGCGAATTTTTCATGTGACTTGTCATGAACTCTGAAAGCACATGTGCTCACACCAATAGAAAAAATACAAAGAAAATTTGAAAAATCCGTGCAAATTGATATGAATCTTGTAGCCAAGGATATCAGCTACTAGTAGGTATAAAATATTGATAAATTAATTGTCTAATTAAAGATTTTATTGAGTTGTCGCGAACTGTGTCAAAGAAGGAGCGGACTTGGAGCGAAGTTTGCATTCAGCAAGTGGGAATGAACCTGTTTTGAAGTGAACTATCGACAAGTTCGCCACAACTAGAGAACGTTAAAAGTGAGAGAGCAAGCTCATAACAGGGTAGCCAGCACCTCGCTTGAAAAGGTGTAGTCTACTCCTGTCATGAACTTGCTCTCTCCTTTTTCACATTCTCTAGTTGCGGCGAACTTTTCACTATTTTCACCTTCGCTCACAATAATTCACGTTTTTCTTCCTCCTTCAATTTTTTATTCACGTAAATTTTCTAGCGATTTATTTTTTCTTGATTTTTTTCCAAGCTAATTTTCATTGTCTAGGATCCCGATCAGGTGTTATGTTTAAGTAATTTGCTTATTTTTTACTCGATTTTATCAGTTTAGTCGATGTTCATCTTCACAATTCGTCTCCTGATTTGCAGCACAAAACGAATGCGAAGGAAGTTGGGAACGAAAATGAAGCATCAACTTCAAATCAGCCACAAGTAAGAATCATAAAACAATTTTCTGAGGATAAAAAATTTCATTTTGAATCGTTGAAATTTTTTGTAGGATTTTTCATAATTTTCTATATGATTGAACAAATGGAGGTTTTTTTTAATTTTAGCGGAAATGTTTAGTTAATTTTGGAAATATTATTATGAAAATTCGCAGGATTACTCTTGTATATCTATTTGTCATTCATAGAAAAATTTACTAGGAATATAGTTTCTAATTTTCTTGTTTCAGAACTTCGATAACCTGTTTTTCGAAGATGCGACTTCTAAATCGATCAAGAGAGATCTGGATGCAATCAACGTCTTGCAAGTAATCATATTATTTCACGTTACAGTAACAATGTTGCATTATTTTTTATTTTTCAAAAATATCATTTTTATCGTATCTTCTTCCAAAAGATGTTAGTGTCTTTTTTATTGCCTCATTCTTTTTGAATACTGTCAGTGTTATTTGTATCGTCATTTGTGAGTGTCCTCATGAATAAAGCGAAGTTTTAGATTTCAAAGATATGTAACTTTTATTGAAATTTATTATGAATGAATAATTCAAGTAAAAATAGAAGAAAAAGGTGTAATTGCAAAAATTAGATATTAGCAGCATCGAGCCTGCTCTGTACCTTGATTTAAAGAGTCGTTGATTCCGGAAAATTCGAGCAGGAAACAACTTTCTGTATGGAGTATTTGGTGCTCTTCTCCTTCGGCGTCTTCTCAGCCACAAGACCATTCTGAACAATCCAAATGCATCAAAATACACTATACTCAAGCGAAATTAGGATAATGATTACGGTATTTGTAAAAACTTGAATAAAATGGAAAGTCGAAGATTAATGTGACTTCCGCTTTATAAAGCTCATAACAAGCTCGCTCCCTCATTCTTAAAAGTTCACGACAACTTCGCTTCAATTCTCGCTGCAACTAGTTGCATTGAACTGAACTTGTTGCGAGAGTTGTGTTGAACTGAGGGGGGACTTTAGTACGGGCCCAGGAAGAATCTTCACTTTACACCTAATTGTGAAGAATGTTCTTAGATTTTGCAGACTACACCAAATTATAAAGAATTTTCTTCGATTTTGCAGATATATGTGTAGATAGAGAGGTCAAGTCTCCCCCTTTCGAGGAAGAGAACGAATGCATGAATTTTTCCGACGCTCCAATTATCGTTAATTATTCCGTTAATTAGTTGATAATTTAATGAAACCAAAACACCCACTAGGGTAATAAAATACGCCCGAAATGATGGTGTCGTTGGTTTTTCGAAAAAGACCTTCTGAAGGCATGAACGACGTCGAAACTCGAATGATCATAACTTTCGATAGGATGGACCATTTTTGAAAATCTAAAGTTTTAAGTTATTCCACGACCTCGCTCATCACTGATATCAAATTTATCAAATTTAACCTATTATGGAAAACCATTTGGCCTCTTTAGATATATGTAAAAGAATTTGCAAAAACCGAGCATTAAACCAAATAGGAATGATATTCTTTTCTAGGGGGCTGAAACTTGGATATTTTTGTTTTTGGCAACGGCCAAGTCGATTTTTCCCATTTTATCTATGGCTGCGCATGTGTGTAGAACGCAAATTAAAAATTTTTGTTTTTTATATGAATTTTAACTCAAAATACGTTTGCTAATAGATAACTCGTTTAGTTTGATAAAACATATTGATTTTGAATAAAGTAGCATATTTGAAAAAAAAATTCGGAATCGAAACGAGTTGAAATTTATCAAAGTAATTCAAAATTTATGGTACCGATATCAGAACTGGAATATATGCATTACTCTCAAAATTTGTTCCCCAGGAATCAGATTCTCTAATTCTTTATTTATTGGCTTCGTTCCGAAACCAAATTCATCAAAAATTCATTTTAATTACTGAAATCGGAACCAGAACCGAAGAATTTGGCTTCTTCTGGGCCGAATTGTAGGAATTAAGAATAAATGTCAGTAAGGACCAAAGTCGGTGTTTCCAGGGGTCCGTCGATGTGGTTGATTTTCACATATTGTTCAGTTTTTCACGCTGATTCTCATGGTGCTATCCGTTTTTCATAAAAAATTGTCGTATGCAGGATTATGATAGCTCGAATGTTTTTCGGAGCCGACCTCAGGAAAAAATTCATAACTTTCTTGTTTGTGGACCAAATTGAATGATTCTTTTTTTATTCAACAGAATTTAGTCTCTAGATTATCAGGCAATAAAGTAAGAATTTTTTGAAGTCAACTTCTTAACTGAAAGGTGTGCGTTCGTACGCGCAAGATGCGCATTATCGCATACCAAGACATAATTTTATATCAACGTCAGGGATGAAAAGGTTGGACCAGGGCCTGGACCTGGACCTGGTTTTCAGGTCCCAGGCCCATGTCTTGATACCCACCCAGGTCCAGGTCCAGACCCAGGCCCGGGTTGATTAAGTCCAGGCCGACCCAGGCCGGCATTTGAGCCAAACTTTTCATCCCTGATCAACGTTCTAACTCATTGACTACTTAAAAATATGTGTCTCGACCGGAAATTCGAGTGCACACTCGGAAGGTTCTCTTGTTAGTGCTCAGATTCAATAATGTACTTAGCGAACTTCCAATCAAGACTGAATAAAATTTATCCTGTTGGAGATTTTCTCTTTCCTCGAGAGCTCTCTCAATATTCCTCATTTCTCGCTTCTCTAAATTTCGCTTCCTAGCGAAAGCGAAACGAAATGAAGGTGAACAAGAAAAGGGAGAAATAGTGGAAAGCACAATTTGAACAAAGAAAGTAGAATTCTTTTCCACGAAATATAGTCCAACTCTGCTACCAATGTCATGTAGGCCTTCCTATTGCCTCTAACTTAGAGGCAATAGAGTGTGTGCATTATTGGATCTGAGCATACGTAGGTTACCTATGTTCAGCTTTATGAAAGAATTTACGATCGGATTAGCTCTACTATTTTATTTCTATTTATTTTTATTTTTGTTTTTGCTGCTCAATGACTATCCCACAAATAACAGCTTTCGTTACATTCAAACAAATGAAGGGGAAAGATCGTGTATAATCTACATTAATAACTGCATCAAACGTAAGATTTCTCAATTAATAAAGAAAGAAATAGATATCCTTGTAGTACCGTGAAAGTGGTGTTTCATTTGTAAAATAGTAAAAGCATAGATTATTTTCTTCCAAACCTTATACTATTCATATGCAGGACTTTACTCGGCTCAAATATCGAAACCGACCTACGTTCTCTATAGGGTCGAACCGAGCCGAAAACGATTTTTAAAAACCAGACGAACGAGCCGCGTAAAGTCTTGCTCGCATGTAGCAACGCAACTGGCTTCTCCAATTCCGATCTTCATAATAATAGATGATGCAACGACAAAAGTATTACCATATCACGGTCTGAATATGAAATGGATGGCAGAGGGAGTCTCGAAAGAAGCCGTTCCATTTTCGAAAATCTTTCTTCGTTTTTTCTTTAAGAAGTATGAGAAAACAAGCATTACACTCGGAGCTGCATATGAATATGTTGATCAAATTGCAATACAAATTATGTCTCAGAGCCTATTCGGGTATGAATACGTCAGTTTGTAAATGACAGAATGATTTTTTTCACATAATTCCTTCCTCTCTTCGCTCTCAACACAACATTCCATCGTTTTGTTGTTGTATCATTCCGTCATTTATAGGGTTCTAGCTAAAATTTATCAAGATTTTCATTTCAGCCAAAAAGTTTACTGTCATTATTTTGATGCGGAGAGAAAAGAAATTGGAGAACCATTCGAATCGAGCGTCTTTCCGGAAAGTGTTATTTACTGCCTACGACGAGCAGGAACCCATTATATGTCTTTGACGAAGACCCCTATGAACTCGCCCGAATATCCCATTCCTCTTCTAGACAGAACAATGGAAAGTTAGTTTTCCGTATGGAATTTAGCAATAACTATCTTACTTTAAGCCTTAATTCCTGAAAACAATAGAAACTCTATCTATAATGGAATTCAATTAAGATTTTACAGGACCTGCACACTATTTTTCTGTCTGCATTGCACCTTTTTATGGAACTGAGCCGAAATGGCTAATGATTGCAGAATTTATCGAGTGGTACAAGTTGCAGGTTTTATTTAGTGTGAAGCCTTTTAAACTTTCTAATTCTTGTTCAGGGCGCAACATATTTTTATATTTACCTTGCTGAGTTGAGCCAGTACGATCGTGTGATTGTGGATGATTATGTGAGAACGGGAGAAGCCGAAGTTATTGTAATGCGCGATAGGACATATCGAGCTCCTGATCAATGGCAATTTCTAGAAATTCATGTGAGTTGCCTTTCGAATTTGTTGATTATAAAGTCAAACAATCTAGCTAGATTAAATTTCGCTAAGAATTTAGATTTAACATATTGAATATTTCGATTTCGATTAATTTGTCTAAAGTTAATCTGTAGCTTAATGACATCGATAAATAAGACTTGTGGAAAATAGGAAAAGATAATTCTCCTTATTGATATTTTCACTAGCTCATTTTGAGTACGTTTCGTGACTCGAAATCTCGTAGTTTTCTAGTAGACTATTTCAAGGTTGTTCCTATAATGACTGATATCGAATTATATATGTACGGATATTTCCAAGATTTAGGACTGTATTCTGCGAGCCAGAGCGCATTCGAAGTGGGTTGCCCTTGTCGATATTGATGAAAGGCTTACAATGACGCAATTCAATGGGAGAATTATTGACTATCTCAAGTGAAAACTTGTATATGTATCTTTAAAGGAATATATTGCATTTTAGAAATATAGCTGATATATCAATCGGCAGCATTCAATACAGACAGAGATGGATCATGAAAACAGAACAGCAACCAGCGAAGTACATCGATGCAACTGAAGTAAGGAAATATCAGGCACCATGAAAATAGTATGAAGTTTCCGACGAACGTAAATATCGTTGGAAAAACTAGAAATTGAAATAGCAACTATATCACACACACACATTTCAACGCATACAAAAGTTAATGAAAAGGCCATTCTAGACGATAAAATGGATGACCGCGCAACGTTACACTAATACGAGTCATGTCGGGCCTGTGGGTCACACCGCTAAATGTATTGTCAGACCCGAAACAATCGGTGCCATGTCCGTTCACTATCCAATAACATTTTATCCTGGCTACAAATTATATCAGCTAACTCCGGAAGAGGGAGTTGTTAGGTTAATTCTACATTCATTAATCTTAATTAAAGAAATTCAAATTAGCTTAACAACTTGGAGATTATGATGATTCAGGCATTACCGAGATCAGACACTAGGAAATTGGGGTAAAACCTGGATAAAGGAGACCGTACAGTTTGGATCCTTCGAAGAAACCAAATTGGAAGAGAATTTGTCGAAGCAGCTTATTAGAGCCGTAGTAAAACGAGTTAAATATGTTTATGAGAATAATAACGACGGTGATTAAGAGTGAATGTCAGCAAAAACCAAAGTCTTAACAAAGGGGTATAAACAGGGTCTTCAAATCGAACTGATTTTCACATATGTTGTTCAGTTTTTCACTCTGATTCTCGTAGTGCTATCCGTTTTTCATAAAAATGCAAGTGGGCGGAGTTATGCTAATTTCAAGTTTTTACATATCCCATGTCAGAAAAATTCATAGCTTTCTTACTTCTGAACCAAATCGAATAATTCTTCTTTATTTTGTAGATCTTGAATAGGAGAATAATGTAAAAATAAAGATAAAATTTTTAGAAATTAATTTTGGTGGGAAAAAATTACTCAAAGTTACCCTATATACCCGTACTGAGTTTATAAGAGTAATGTGAGTTAACGTCGGAGTTTTCCATAAAATCTTGCAGATCTCTCCAAGTTGATCAACTTTTATTCCAGAACTTATTCTGGAATGAGCACACACAGGAAAGTATCAACTTTTTAAATCAAATTAGGTAAAAATGAGTCATGACAACTCTTCGAAGAAGTGATATTTCTCCGCTAGCGGGCAGTCTATAGGAAAACGGTCGAGTGTTTCAGAAACTAGAAGACCTGGGCTACTTCCCAGTATAAATAACTCACGGAATCTGGGGCTTTTAAAGAATTAAAAATTAAAAGAAGCGAAAACTTAATATGACATTTTCCATATGTTTCACTATGTTCACTATAACTTCCTTATTCGGTCTCACTTCGATGAGATCTTTTCAGAATCGTGCTCAGCTGGTCTCTGCGAGCATTTTGATACCAAATTTGAATTTTCCTATGCAGAATAACGAAAATAGAATTTTTCGAAACTATCGTATGCGGATCTTCCGGAACAGTGGTCGGATCGGGTTGTAACTACCAGATTCGTTATCAAAGTAGTCGAAAACCCCTAGGGACAAAATATCAGCTCGAAACTTGAGGGTCGACTTCTTGGGTACCACCCCATATTCGATTTTTACGAAGAACGTGTCATAAATGAATACCGTTGTCTACTCATCCAAATATCGCTATAAAAGTTTGAAATACTGATAATATCGATGCTGTATAGTGTTAAATGATGATTTGGCATAATTTACTAGCCTTTCTGTTGATCAAAACGTCTTTGGGAACAAAGTACTCACTCGTGGTAACAAAGTACCCGCAGCCGAAAAGTTATGCGATCGTTCTATGTTCAGACCAATATCGTCGATGTTCTCTTAAGACGCATTCTTTGAATAACTCGAACAAAGGCCGGACAACTGCAAAAGTATTTCGAATCCGGATTCAATCCATATGGGTGGATACCCTCTTGGACCCTAATCACAAAAATGGGCTTGTTTGGCCCCGCCCACTTTTGGAGACGGGACCTGGTCTCCCCATTTTTGTGACTAGGGTTCATGGGTGTATTCACCATATAAGTTTGGCTCGGATCCGAGACACTTTTGCAGTTGTCCGGCCGTGGTTGCGTTTGCCCATGGAATGGCCCTTAAATAACAAAATACGTTTCCTACTAAATTGTTCTATTTTTACTATGACTAGGTTCGTTAGCTATGCAGAAGGAATGTACACTCTATTTATGTCAAAGTTTCCCTTTGTACCAGATGAGTTCACAGGCAACATCTTTGAACTTACATCAATTTTACACCACTATTTGTTTCATTCTATCACCCTCAACTAGACTAATTTAAAGATACGAATTTGTTCTTTCTGAATCGAAGCGAAGTGTCAATGTTCTTTTTTTGTCGTTTCTAATCTTCAACGAAGAACGGGTGAATATATTTAGGCTAGATTCACCTCGAAAAAATGAGTGGAGGAATGAGATAGTATCGAAAAAAAACGGCTTAAAATCGACACCAAAAGGGCGAAAAATAAAAATGAAATGAATTAGTAATTTTAAAAATGAAGACAATCTAAAAATCGAATGAAAAAGAATAAAAATGAAAGCTTGAATTAAGAGTCAATATCAGTAAGGACCAAAGTCTGTATAAACAGGGGTCAGCAAATCGGACCGATTTTCACATATATCGTTCAGTTTTTCACGCTGATTCTCGTGGTGCTATCCGTTTTTCATAAAAATGCAAGTGGGCGGAGTTATGCTAATTTCAAGTTTCCACATACTCCATGTCAGAAAAAAATTCATAGCTTCCTTATTTCTGAACCAAATCGAATGGTTCTTTTTTTATTTCGTAGATATTGAGTAGGAGAATAAAGTAAAAATATAAAGAAAATTTTTAGAAATTAATTTTGGCGAAAAAAAAATACCCAAGTTACCCTATATACCTGTACTGCCTTTACGCGTAAATGACGTTGGGAAAATTCATACTTGTAGTATGTTGTGTAGATGGACATGGTGAACAACTTTTACTCCAGGGCCGACCCTGAATTCATTACCGTATGAGCTCCAGAATTTTTTGAAATGCAATGGCCAAACTCAACATAATGCCTTTTTATACGTTATTTTCAGAAAATAATATCTCTCTGTATGTGCACATCCTAGAATAAATTTAGAAATAAAAGTTGTTCACCATGTCAATCTACACAACATACTACAAGTATGAATTTTCCCAACGTCATTTACGCGTAAAGGCAGTACAGGTATATAGGGTAACTTGGGTAATTTTTTCCCGCCAAAATTAATTTCTAAAAAATTTCTTTTTATTTTTACTTTATTCTCCTACTCAATATCTACGAAATAAAAAAGGAATCATTCAATTTGGTTCAGAAATAAGGAAGTTATGAATTTTTTCCTGAGGTCGGCTCGGAAAAACATTCGAGCTACCGTAATCCTGCATACGACAATTTTTATGAAAAACAGATAGCACCATGAGAATCAGCGTGAAAAACTGAACAATATGTGAAAATCAACCACATCGACGAACCCCTGTTCCGCACCACTTTGAATAATCCTGACATTTACTCTTAAACCCAATAAACAAATTCCATACGAAATATCAGGCTCAGACTTTTTTGTGGACTATTTGAGATATTGCATTTTTCGACTTTTGTTAATATCATGGAATGCAAATTTTATTCGCCTGTTCTTATATAAATCACTGATAATTCTAGATTCTTTGACAAATCAACCCCCCAATGGACATAGAATTCGTGAAGGCATAATTATTTCAATCGTTCTTTAGTTTTAGTGCCAACGGTGTCGTCGAACTTAAATTATCTATGGCGCGTAGGACTTCTTGGCGCCGAAGCAATCTTCTACCTCCAGGTATCGCTATGACTCGAATTTTTAAAATTGAAATAATGTTAAGACTAGGGACTGCCAGCCATTTTGCCAAATTCACTCTGGCACTATGTTTTCTACATTTTTCAGGGTCTGAGGTGCCCCTCTAAACATCCCCACCGAAAAAACCGCGAAAAAATACGTTACTGATGAAAAAATTGATAAAAATTTAACGCGAAAAGTAGGAAAAATTGCTCATTTTCGTGGACAAGGGAAAGGGGCGTGGTTTATCTGCAAAAGACACTGCCGCTCGCTCCCCCCTTTCTTCTCCTGCCTTTGGGGATCTTTTTCTCTGCACTCTCCTCCATTTCAGCATTAGTTTCTTTTATATTTTCGCGGATTATCAGGATCTCAGTTGCTCTACGCAGGATTTTTCTAATTTTTACATATGTTGTACACGTCAACTAGGTGTACCGATTCATCAAAAAAAATGAAATGTACCTTTTTTATAACTCGAAATATTAGCATTGTCGTAATTTGGTGTGCATTTGACGCGCATTTGCGGACTTCTTTCGCACCCGATCAATAAATCGATATCACCACGTGAAAGAGCGGTATCGAATTGTATAGTGGGTATCGATCAACTATGAAAAACAAAAATAAAATAAGAAAAATCGACGATAATCGAAAGGGTTATCAACTATCACTGAAAGCAGCGCCCCCGCGAAGCACCCCACAGTGGCGCGCGAGATTGTAGGGTGCTTCGTAGGTGCCTCGCGGGTGGCTCGCAGGTGCCTCGCGGGTGGTTCATGGGTGCTTCGTGGGTGCTAGCCCTTTCGAGGGTGCCTCATGGGTGCCTCGTGGGTGCCTCGGAGGTGCTTCGCGGGTGGAATTCTCGCGTGCCACTGTGGGATGCTTCGCGGGTGCTTCATGGGTGCTTCGCGGGGGCGCTGCTCTCAGTGATGGACACTTTTGAATCCAGTGAAAGGGGCGGGGCTTGGCGGTCCCTACTTTGAGGCTCCTTTTTGCACTCAGCAAGTGGTTGATTCCCCTAAAGTCTATATATTTCTAGAAAGTACATCCCATGGCCATGCTCATCCTTTTTAAACTTTTCGAAAATCTATTATAGCATAAGTTTTCTTTGTATCTCCTGTTTACAGTCAAATCGTCAAAAATCACCAACTTTGACCCCCACCTAGCCCCACTCACTTTTGGAGACGGGACCTGGTCTCCCCATTTTTGTGACTAGGGCCCATGGGTGTATCCACCATACAAGTTTGGTTCGGATCCGGGACACTTTTGCAATTGTCCGGACCCCCTTTGACAGTTGTTCGTGGAATGTCTCTTAAGAATAGGAAAATCCAAAAAGTTCTAATTTTGCTTGACGCGCAAATTTCAAATGGTTCCAGAAACTGTTCCGGAACGTTTTCACGAGAAATTGACTGTGCAAATGTCGAACCAGGATGCTCATTTGCATATTTGTAAAAGAAAACTTACAACGAAATGCCTAATTAGCGAGATAATTAACGGAGAACCAAAAATAACCGATTTTTGCTGCACAAAGTGGGCGGAGCTTGTGGGCTTTGCATAAAAGCGCTGCTTTTTGCAGTATTTCATTTTATTATATGCGCTTTATAGTTATGACATTGACTTTGCCATTTGTTCAAATTTTGGGGTTAGAGCTGAGGCGAAATTTCGATTTCGAATTTTTAAATTTCAATTTCGCCTCAGCTCTGATGGGCACGAAAACGTTTATTAATAATAGTTTGAGGGTATTTAGAGATCGGGGTGAGATATCTAAGGATAGATATACAATTAGTGTGTAATGAGATTATCGCATATAATTCATGCCTTAACTGATTTGACGTCAGACTACGATAGGTACTGATATCCGGAAAAAACCTCAAATTTTCGAAAATCAAAAAACTAAAAAGTGAGCGATATGCGCATATATCTCAGAAACAATTTGGTGTATAACTTGTTGGGGTCCGAATCCTCCAAATGCAAAAATAAATAGAGTGAACGATGGCCTGCCGAAATATCGATTTTTCAAAAGTCAATAGTTCCTGTCCAAAACGGGGCTCATTTCACTCAGAATTTTACGCTAATTCCGAATATATCAATATTTTATCAGCCTGAATCATCTTATCACTGATAAAAACTGATAAGTGAATAATAATCATAGAGAAGAAATAAAATTTTAAATTAATTCAGAAATCATCAGTATAAACGATAAACTATCTTTAAATTCTAATTTTGATTTAGAATTGATGAAGACAAGGGGCGAGCGAAGGGTTTGCGTTAGTAGGCGCTGAGCGAGGTTCTTGGCAAGCCAGAATTTCATTTGAAATACAAATTTGCAGATTATCGTGAGAAATTTCTAAAAGAAAAATATTCTAATTTAATTTCAATTAGAATTAGAATTTGATTTACAAACTTTGAGAGCGCTGAGCCAATTTATCCGATCGATCGATGTCCTTAGAGTGTCAAAATTTTATTTCAAATTAATGTATAACAAATAAAAATGAGAGACTCATTTGGAATCTATTTTTAATTTCAATTTGCCAAAAACAAGTACAAGAATAGGTTGAATTTGTAGAAAATTTTATAAGAAATTGGAGAGATTTTACCTGATTTACTAATCTCTAATCATTTTAGTTTAAATTTTCATGCAATTGAAATATAAATTATTGAGCATTAGTCTGTTAAATACTTTGAATCAAATCCTATTCTTGATTCTATCATTAACAGAAATTTTATATTTATATTTTCTTATTTATAAAAATAGAATAGTTTCAATTTAATTACGAATCTTAAACTAATTTAACACAAATTTAGCTAAATTCAGATAAATTATAAATAAAATAGTAGATGTCATTGAAATTCTAACAGCTAGCCGAAGGCTGGCACTAGAACGACGAGCGAGCGGGCACGAAGCGAGGAAGTTCTAGTTCATATATTTAAAATTCCAAACATGAACTTGTAATAAGAAAAGTGAACTATGCCATAAGGCTTACTTTTTTGGACTAATCCTAGTGTATTCTACCAAATCAATTTAGAATGCACTTGGTTTGGCTAAGAAAGATAAATTTTTAAGGCACACTCCCTTGTAACAATTATTTAGATTTAGGAACGAGAATCTACGAGGTTTTCAAAATATTGTTAGCTATATTATTGATAACCTATCTATTTATTGCAAAGGAATTCAATCAATATATAGGCATTAATGTCATTCGGTCTAATTTCACTGAAATTATAAAGTAGGATGTTTCTATTTATCAACATTTGAACATTCGCGAACAATTTGAAAGATGTAAAAATTTCGTACAAGGCTGTTTGCGGCGCGGTGCAGTAAATTTTGCTTTTAGTGTGGCGCGGTGTCATTTTATCGCGCCGCAAACAGCCTCAGGGATGCCAACAGATACGATCTTCGGCACCTTTTGGCATCCCTGAACAGCCTGCTTCCGAGTACTTAAAAGTTGAACAGATTTGCACATAAATTCTCCATTAAAGTATGAAACCTGAAATTTTCTTAATTAGAAATTCGTATAAGGTATAAGAACACATTTATCGACATACTAACTTAAATATTTAAAAGAAAGTCTCTGTAATTATCGAATCTTTAGCCCGACTTCTTTCTTGGAATCTTCGAAAATTACAGAGACTCTTTTAAACATATGATATCATCCAAAATGCTGAGTTAAAGAATATATAACTTTCGCATTTTGGATTTCTTTAAAAGAAACATTCTGTTTATGATTAGCAAAATACTCTTGCAGGACATTTTCACTTGATCCATGTTGCTCCCAAATGGGTAATCAACTATTTCGAATAATGGCAGGTTACGGAATCGGGAGGTCCATCAACAGAATTCACATAATCCGAATTAGGGAGGATTGCCAATATTCCAATTTGGAACAACTTGGTCGAATAACATCAATATTCCCTAAAATGAAGAAGATTATTATCACAAATGTACGAATTTATAAGATATGTTATTCGTGAGAAGCGAGTTTGGGGTGGTATCTAGAGGGTGCAAGTGATATTTCCGATGTGAAAGCAGAGTTATGAACAGGGCTGTACGAACTCTCGAACTCGCTGCGAGTCAAAGCTGAGTTCGAGTTCGATTTTTTCGAACCCCATATATCCCTGCAAATGAGAGGCTGAGGCAGGTCATTGACAATTACAGGGAGCCGTATCACTCCTCTATGAAAAACTCGAATCTTTCAAAGAGCGTTTCTTAAAAATTGACGAAAAGTAATGTTGGATGAGGAATTTCTCGAAACGAAGATATAAATATTTTTTTAAATTTCTATTATTGATTGGGAAAGAACGTCGATATTCAAAAATTACGCTATTCGTCTCATTTCTCTTCTACGCAACTCACTATTTCGCTCCAAACTCGACCTCTAATTGCGGAATGAATATCGACTTTCTCTCCAATCAACGATAATTCAGAATGACGTTCCTTATATTCCTGCTATAGACAAGAATGGCGTTGATTTCGCATTTTATAACGGGCAAACATCGTGTTGCACTTATGAAGACCCCAAAAAGTCAGTCATTTTCATCGAAACAGATTAGCGATCTCACTTTAGACGGCTTCTTTTTCGAGAGGAAACCCATCTCAATTTGCGACAGACATTCATGTTGAATACGCATTATTTCGAAGAATATATCGATGAACTTATTCCTTACTTCGAACTTAGCAAAAACGCAACCGAAAAGGGACAATTGGCCATCAAAAATATGAAACTGTAAACTAAAATAACTGGAAAAGATTAATAATTTATTAAGCGATGTTTTAGAAATACTTCGGCTGATCATTTATGTGTACATATAAGACGAACTGATCATCCATGTCCATCTAAATTGGGTTTCACAATTCCAGCTATAGATTTTCTCATCGAGAAATTGGTAGTATACTTTTATTTATGAACTATGTATGTAAATGTCAGTATCCTTTCAAATTTCATTCAGAAAGTTGCAAATGTGCTGATATTTGGAGATGATCACTTATTCATGAAAAATGTATCCGATACCGTCAATAAAAATCACAAAAATGTTAGCAAATTATAAATTTATAGAATTCTAATCCAACCTTTCTAATCTTTCTCCTTTTTTAGTAACATTGTTAAACGTCTGTCCGAGCTTAGATCTTTGTATCTGAGCAAGGAACCCTGGCATATTATGCATGGTTCGAAAGGTAACAGTGACCCGGTGTGCAACGTATAATTTTTTATCGCGATTTGACCTTTTAATTAGCATAGATGCTAATTTTTGTATTTTCGTTAGTTTCATCTCGATAAAAATCGAGTAAAAGACAGTCTCATTATGCGAAATGAAACCTCACACAAGTTTTAAACCAAACCAAAACAATACCAGTTCAATTGCAAAACAATCAATGACAAACAATTTCCTCACTCATCATTTTTGATAATTACCAATTCATTTAGAAAGTTTTGCCTTTTATTCAATTTCAATTCAAGTCTAATTTGCTAATTTTGCATCCAAAATAATCCATTATATAAGAAAAGCAGTTTTTACCGCAGATTAGCATAATATCAATGTAAAATCGATCTAACGAGCTTTTAGAACGCGCACTTCATAGCTGCCGAGGCCCGGCTAGGTTCTATTCTTGAAATATGAAGATCAAAAGAATTATAATTTATTGCATTACTGCATCTTAATTTTGACTTAAATATATCACACTTTTATTTTAGGCAACTGCAATAATTAGCACAAATAAAGACTTTGGAGCAGACTTCTATATTTCCTCGAAAGCCTGCACTTCTTTCCTAATGACCGTTTCTGAATCGAGTTATGGATGGATGTTATCATTTATGAGCAAGAACCAATCACAAGTATTCTATGATGAAGATATTTGGGACGTTTACCTAGTAGAAGACAGAGGATACCATAGGTAGAAAGCGGCAAATTTATAAATTAATTCAAATAAATGTTTACTTTAGATATATGTGGCAATCATTGAAAATATTTCCAAATAAAACTGGAGTAATAACGTCCTAATCAGATCAGATTATTTTAAACGAAACTAAAACTCTTCGCTCGCTCGTCATTTAGACGCCAACCTTCGGCTAGCGGTTGTTTTGTCAAGTTTTTCTTGCCTCTGCTATATCATTTTTCCTAAATTCACTGAAAAAACATTGACGTTGTTAATTTTTGAAAATAAAAATTGATTATTTTGATATTTGGCATTTTTAATTAGTCAGCGTAAAAACTGCCTGTCGGCACGGGGTAGACATGCCGATCGGCAATTTCGGAAGCTGCCTATCGGCACGAACCGGCATTCATCGGCATTGAATTGCCGATCGGCAAAAAAGTGCGGACGTCGGCAATTGTCGGTGCGGGTAGGCAGTTTTTATGCTGAGGAGTTATTTATACTGGGAAGTAGCCCAGGTCTTCTAGTTTCTTAAACACTCGACCGTTTTCCTATAGACTGCCCGCTAGCGGAGAAATATCACTTCTTCGAAGAGTTGTCATGACTCATTTTTACCTAATTTAATTTCAAAAATTCATATCTCCCTGTGTGTGCACATTCTAGAATAGGTTCTGGAACAAAAGTTGATCAACTTGAAGAACTCTACAAGATTTCATGAAAAACTCCAACGTTAACTCAAATTACATTTGTAAACACAGTACAGGTATATAGTGTAACTTCGGGTAATTTTTTCCCATTAAAATTAATTTCTAAAAATTTTCTTTATATTTTTACCATATTCTCCTCGACAAGATCTGCAAAATAAAAAAATAATCATTCAATTTGGTTCAGAAATAAGAAAGTTATGGTGTGTCAAAGTTGACACTATGCAATAATCACCCTGATTTTACGCGTTCAGACGCATTTTTCGTGGTTTCGAATACCCTTTTTTCAAAAATTTTTACATATTCAAATGCAGAATTAAATTCTCTACAAAATAAGCCAATTTCCAGCTTGGGTATCGGACTCTAGTTTGGGTAAAAAAATTAAAAACTGCAGTCAGCCAGGGTCGAATTTTCAGAAATTAATTTTTTGGCGGGAAGCTGTTGATCGCAGCAGGTAGTCGTAGTTACATTATTTGTAGAGTTTTTCATGGGCTATTCAATGCTGAAAACCTCGTTCGATTTAGTCCACAAATAAGAAAGTTATGAATTTTTTTCCGAGGTCGGATCTGTCAAAACTTTAAGCTACCGTAATCCTGCATACGATCATTTTTATGAAAAACGGATAGCACCACAAGAATCAGCGTAAAAAAACTGAACAATATATGTGAAAATCAGCCAAATCGACGGACCCCTGGAAACACCGACTTTGGTCCTTACTGACATTTACTCTTAAAGCTTTTGACACTGCAATATCAACCAGGCTATGAGTTATTTCAGCCAGTTTTCTTTGCTCTATTCTATAATATTGATGAGAGACTTTAAAATTCGTCACCAGTGTCACGGCTTTAAGCTCTGCTCAATGAGTAAAGGTTGAAGGGTCTTTATCATAAAAGTATTTATTAAAGCTGATATTCTGTAGCTGTTGAAAGTTTAAGAGTGCGAACGAAAAGTTCTAAATTTATATGCCGGCAAACAATGGACTCTCTTTCATTATTGTAGTCATTATTTGCTGCGTGCTCATAGATGATAATGTATTGAACATTCGGATAACATTGAGATTGCTCTATAAATAAATTATGTGAGATAAGTGAATAAAAATTATTATACTCCTCGTAATTTTACACATAACAAGAATATTATTTAGATTTATATTTCCATGAATTTTTAGACTGTCATTGTGGGTCCAACATTGAGCGGTGTAGCGCGGTGGTTGTGTGTTACTGCCTACAGCTAGGGCTCAAGTTCGCCCCTCGCTCCTACCCAAACCAAGGGGGTTAAGAAATGTTGTTGATAGTGGATAAAACCACAGAACATTTTCCTAAAATCCCTCGGCTGTTGCACACAACAAGTCTGTCCTCGGGACGGGCCACTAGTCCTGTGTGGCTAGAATAGGCCGACTGTCTCATTACGAGCTGAGGGTAGCCAACTCCCATCTAGTGGGGAACCAAGGCTAGGAATTTTTATTTCTCAAATCCATAGAATGGGTCAAACTATTCATTTTGATATTTCTCGAATTCCTTACATTTCTTACAATTAACTATTACAAATGTACACTCATTGCAAACTAATTAAATATTATGAAAGTTATGAAATATGACAGTGAAAAATTCATTCAGTTTCTATGAGACTTCGTTTGAAATGATCGATAAAGATAAAATCATTCGAAATTATCGACGAGATTACTTATTTTGTGAGTCAGATTTCTAAAGACTGGCAGAACGAGATCAAATATTGACTTCGTAACGTGCTCGGTGTCGTCAAAATAGGAAGTCAATTTTTCTGGATCATATCCCATGTAGAAACGTTTATCTTCAGAAAGAAGCAAGGGTTTCAGGTCGAAAAACTAAAACTGATATTTTAGTTGTGAAAAATTGAAGGAAGACCTCGCATTTAGTACAATTGATAGAAGAATATCTTCGAAGTTCGTTGCGAACTGTGACATGCATATCCTAAAATTGCTTTAATGGTTTAAGTAAATTACCAAATTTAGCAAGAGTCTTTAGGCAATGAAGAACTAATAATCCAACGCTATGTTAATGTATAAGAAACTTTTTGATATAACTTTCGGATTCCTCATATCTCAATTCTTATTTCGATGAACTTTCATCTAGTTTTAATTAGAGTTTGATATTTAGGGCTCTAAACCTGAAGAATGGTGAAATCAATTTCGAAGCAGACTTTTGCCACACCCTATGTACTCAATAAATACCCATTTATCATAATTGCTTGTTCTCAAATCCAATCCTTCGACTAGATGTTCGATGAAGCTCGATAAGTGGAAACTGCTCGGTTGAATGAAAGAATCCATAATCAACAATTTCTTCGCTCGTCTGATTTTTGAAGACATTAATTAGATTAAGTTTCACATAAAAAGTAAGAAGAAACTTAGGCTCAAACATTTTCCAAGTTCGATTTCTATCCGATTTTTTTAAATGCCAATTCCTGCTCCCTATTCAAAATCTCATACCTTTCGTAATATTTGATATTCTCATTGATCTGCATTAAAACTGGATCATTTTCAACTTTATCCAAAATTGGTGACCACATGAATTTTTTATGTCTGAAATTATTTCGAAGATAAGGAAGTTGAAATATTACCCTTTACTTTACAATAACTAGTAAAATATCCGGTTTCAATCGATCAACTAATTTCTTCGTTATATTCAAACGAATTTCCGATACCTCATTGTCCTTGTATAATACGTAGTTACCTAAAAAAGATTCGGAAGTAATTTTGTCATATAAATTGTATAGCTAACCTACAATAGAAAGTAAATGTAATTCACTGTAAGTATTGTGAAATATTTCGCGAATAAACGGGAAAAAATTCATGGAATAACTGTTTCCGACAACCAAAAACTTTAGACTTCCATTTCCTGGCTGTAAATTAATTTTTATTAAAAATGACTCTTTTGAAGTATCAATTGAATATAGAACTTAATTTTTCTTGAAAGTTCGTACACTTTGAAAATAAATGAGTATAATTGTAGGAACTTTCCAGAAAGAAAACATACATTTTATACTCAATCATTCATTTTTACCTTCCATTTACAATGTCCCCAGGTATCTTCGAAATTGTCGATCTCAATCGATGGAAGCCCCTTGAAAATCTCCTCATTCCAAGATTCCGAATCGCATGCAACATTTCGCCACCAACTTCCATCTATGTAGTTCGCATTTATGTCATAAATATTCTTGTTATATTCTGAATTTGAGACTTTATCTAATTATTATAATAATTCCGATGAATTTTCTTTTTTAGGACGAAGCTCACTAAATGACAGAATGTGATTAAATGACGAAAGCTAGTAGTCAGAGATAAGGAAGAGATCGAGGAAAGAATAATAAAGAAAAGAATGGCTTAGTCGTTCCCTTATTCAGTCAAGTTTCGCCATATGTAAATGTTGCCTAAAATGCCATTTCAAGGATTCAAACCTACCGTCCAATTTTTCTCTAGCCATTGAGGGAATTTTAAAGTTTCGAGCCAAGATTTGAGCTCCGGCATTCAAACTGATCAAGGTGATCAGTAGCAAAAGTATGAATTTCTTGCTCTGAGTTCGATACAATTTTTCGTAGCCATGATAAACTAGCAGAGAAATTATTATAGTACATGCTGAATAAATTGATGAAACTGCTTCAAATACTGAAAATGACTTACCTATGCAATTTTGCTTGTCTACAGCTGCTGAATAATTTAGAAATACAATGACAGGCCAATGTACGAGATAAATCGAATATGAAGCGTCCCCAATATACGAAAGGATGGTTGACGAGAGAATCTGAAAGCAATTTTGTTTTTATAAGGAACGAAACTTTCTCAATTGCACTACAATTTACAATAGTTATATTTAAACTTTCTGGAATGCATATTTGGTCGCAATCCCAAATTTCGTTAACTTTAAAATTCCTGATAGCAATTATTCATTTTAAATTACCCTGTTATTCGCAACTTCCGAATTATCATCAGTAAGAATTATGGCTGTGATCAGCGTGATGAAGACTCGAAATGGTCGCATCGGAATCGCAAATTGTGAAATTGGGAGCAGACATAAGCAAATCAGTGATATTGATCGAATAAATGAGGGTAGACGAAATTCGTCTGGAATGAAAATTCGATTAGATTTTCAAGCATCATAAATCCACACCCTGTATTTTCTCATCGGTCGTTCGAATTGAAGCGAGTTCTGCACTCGTATAAAAAGCCATAGATCCAGCGAGAAACTGCCACAACCGAGCTGCGGTGAATTGGAACACGAATTGATAATTTGCCGTCAAATGAAATATGAGAGACAACGACGCAATTACACCGAAGTAAATTATCTAAAGAAAATTTTATCTTTAAAAACAAATAACTGCGTTGCTACTTTTCGAATATTGCTCTTCAGATAGCTCGTAAAACAGAATAAATACGGGAAGATCAGATAGAATTGAATCTCAACAGAAAGTGACCACAAATGAAGAAACGCGTTGCGTGAATTGCCGTCAGTCAAAAACTGAAACCTCAAATATTTTAAACTGAAATTGAATTTGTCAAACCTGGTTGAAATAGTCGCCGCTATCATCAATAATGAGTTGGTTCAGAATCAAGATTAATGAAAATATCGAGTAGCGAATATTGTCTTTCCACCAATTTTCTACCAGAAAACAATGAACTCCAACTAGAATCAGAAATGTTGCCAAATAATAAAGAGGCAATATTCGGTGGATACTGAATGAGGTAGCCTTTTCAAAGAATTCTGGTTGAAAGATTTACCGTTTATAGAAGAAATCAACGTAGGTCTTAGGTTGACATAGATTTTTCTTTGACAGGATCATGGTCATCAAGTAGCCAGAAATGACAAAGAATCTAGGAATATTATGAATAGTTTTGTCGCTACTTCTTGATATGACGAGGAAAGAGTAGTGCTACATGAGTTGTGTAAAGTTGGAAATGATGAAATTTGGAAATCGAAGTCAAGCTGAGTTCGTCCTTCAAAAATCTAATTTTTGTGAATCAATATGTCAAAGTCGGTAATTACGCAGCCAATTTGAAGCGATTTTTCAGCATATTATTTCTTCCATATTCATAACAAATCGAAATGC
Organism: Diploscapter coronatus; assembly: GCA_964036155.1. Taxonomy (NCBI): domain Eukaryota; kingdom Metazoa; phylum Nematoda; class Chromadorea; order Rhabditida; family Rhabditidae; genus Diploscapter; species Diploscapter coronatus. Next base: position 78,708,323 of record OZ038423.1, on the reverse strand, counting down.
CATATTTGAATAATAAATGGTAAATAGTAGTTTGAAAAGCACTTACATATCGACTCCCACGAATCCATTTGGAAAGTTTTTAGGGAACAAATGGAAGAAAAATACGAAAAGAATCGCTATTCCACGGAGACATTGAACGTTCTCCTTCATTAGGGTTACCTAAAAATTTTCTGAAAAAGTTAAGTAAGTGACTTTTCAAGCTAGGAAATCTCATTTGTAAAAGTTTATTTAGCAGACAGATAAATGGCCCAAGGAAAAGTCAACGTCTCATTTGAATTTCCATTGAGAGATCGGAAGAAGAATCAGAGCAAGCGAGAAAGGAATTCAGATGTTACAATAGCAGAAAGCGACAACCTAGTCTGTGAAAGAGGTCAAATGTTGAGATTAGGAAATGTTCCTGGAACTATTGAAATAAGTTCGTCGGGAAATTTATTCAAGAAACTCTTGACAGTTCATAAGATCAACTTTTCATTACATATTTCTACACTATGTAATATAATTTCAGATGGAGTCTTCAGAATTCATACTTATTTCTGTCATCGTTTTTCCTTATATGTCTTAGCGTATTTCTTCGCGATTTTTCGAGAATATTTTTTGTCTATATTTATATCTGGACTTGGACTCAAGTTCAAATTACAACCCTTGTAAGTGACTACAAGGTTTGTAAGCTATGTTGTAAATTGCCCAATTTACTATAGAAGATTCACTTACAAGGTATGTAGATTGAACTTGAATCCAAGCCCAGATTTTTTTTTTCGAAAAACTGCTTTTGTATGCAGTCTGTGGGCGTGTCATGGAGAGGCTTAGGTTCTGAGTTGCTCAGTTTTCAGGCTGATTATTCCTGCTCTTTTCCTGGAATGTTGGAATATTCTGGTCTTCTTCTCAATGAACTAACCCTTACTTGTTGCCTTTTTAAAACTTTGCATTCATTGTTTTTCGACTTGGAACTTTCTGAAACTCCTACTTTTATAGATTTTTATAGGTTCTATAAAATACAATAATTGACTTTTTTTATCCCCTAAACTTTTATTTTATGTGGAATTTCGTCATCTCTCTGATCACTGAATTGCTCTGCATCTGTTCTATTTGTTTATTTCTACAAATTCTACCCATCTAATTTGTAGAAAACCATGAAACAATCGTAAATTGAAAGTGTGAGGCATTCTTTTTAAGCGGTGTTAGAAAAATTAGAAGATTCAACCAACCTATTCTCAGTTATTCAATTATGGAATGAGCATAGCTTTTACCTTTTTAAAAATTCCATGATTTATTTCTTATTTGCATTCCATTTCTTAGATCTCATGTTTGAAACTTAGGTAAATATTATTTTCAGGTAATCCCTATGCAATTTCAACGTCCTGTTCAGTTCTTTGTATTTGCATTTTTATGCTTGATAACTTATGCGCAATTCGACGATAGATTTATGGTGAAAAGGCGAGTTGGACTGCGATATGGTGATTCTGTGGGAAATGTTAGGTAAATACAAATCTAATGTTTTACTTCCTAGTTTAAATTGATAAAATATTGTTGAGTTGGTCCATAAGTTCGTAGCGGACCTACTAACTTTCTTTGTATCCGATGAATCCAAATGGGAGTTTCTGTATCAGTGCACTAACGTATGGGCGTTCGCATGATATATCTAAAAATCCATGGCCTCACTTACAATTAGTAAGCACGAAATGACAAGTTTTCATATAATGGTTCCTCCTTAGGTGAAAAATCGAAATTTTGAAGTGGCTCAACTGAGTAAAATTTGGTATCCTTCGACTTACCAACGAATTCTAAGCAACTTTTATGAAGCGACTATGCAAAAATTCTGTATTCGATTTTCTAAAATGCCTTTATTGGATTTTGAGATAATTTTACGCGAAAAACGCGGATTGGTGCAATTAATTTCCAAATTTTCATATTATCGTAAAATACTTATGCAATGCTTCAATATAATATAGCATTTGACTGCACACTTTTGTACTGTAACAAAAAATGAGCCCTTTATTGAGACCCTAAAAGTTAGATTCGTTTTGCGTGACGTTTACGCATAAGCTGTGAAAGGACGGGGTCGAGAAGCATATCTTTTAAGAGTCAATACGCTAAGGACGCTAATGCCGGAAACCCCATTTGGATTCGTTAGATATAAAGAAAATTAGTAGGTCCGCTACGAACTTTCATAGACCAACCCAGTAGTAGATTGTATTATAATTTGTTTTAGCTTGAAAGCCGATTAAAATTGTTATAGCAGATAAAATTTAATTAAACCTAACAATGCAACCGAAAAACGAGGAATTTACATTTTAATTCATGACAGTTTATATTTTTGGGCCTAATTCAAAATGCATAAAGTTCCACTCTGTTCAGGTTTGGTCCAATCCCTCATGTGGCTAAGATTGTCAGTTCATACGACCCTAAATTAACGCTCAGAGGCAAACTCGGGAAACGAAGTGACACTAAATTGATTGAAGATCAGCAAGGGTTTGATACAGAAGATATGTTTTAGGACAAAGAACATCGGAAATAAATGTGTTAGTTATTGTGTATGTATATAAATCGTTAATTATTCAAATATTTCGTTCATTCTCTTGCATAAATGATAAGTTATCTTCATGAAATTATTTTCCCAGGTTAGATTTAAATATTTAAATGGCAAGCAGACTAGAAATCAAACAAAAATTAAATAGAAAATCTGCATCGATAGAATGCATATTCATTCTGATTTGCCACCAGAACAAAACGCTATTTTTATTATATTTCGCGGTATTTCTTTATACATATGGTTGATATTTCGGAATAAACACAACGTGCATTTCTCTAGTTTCGAATTAACGCATTCGTGAGCAGGGGAACTAGTTTTTGTCACTTTCGATCGGCCTCGATTTCTCTGATTCGATCAATACAAAATCGACTTATGATTTGTATAAATTTCACTCTCAGCCTTTTATAAATATCGCAATTTTTAGAACATATATTTATTATGAAACTGGAGAAAACTAATAATCTTCACAACTAGAAATCTATTTCTGAATCAATCAATATCTAATCGATTATATTTGTGATGTGTCGTATATCTCTTTCCTTCGCCTCCTTTTGCAATAACCTTTTCTCCTCTCCCAATCATCGGCAGTTTCAATCGTCCTCCCAAACGACCTTCCAGCCGCATTTACCTCTTCCTCTCTTCCCACCTCTTTGTATTATTTCTCGTCCTTCCTAAGGTAATTTCATGATTTTTACGTTTATTGTGATTTTTCTTGATTTTCATCATTAGAAAATTCATTTTTGATCTTACAAGGAAAGTACATAAGTTGAAAATCGCAGATCCCGACGAAACTTTCCAAATAGATTTTCAATGACTGAGATGACGATGATGAAGTCAAAAAATACTAACCAGGAACCTGGAACTCAATGAAAGTCGTCAATTCTTCACTAGTATTCACAAATTTGCAAAATTAGCTTACATTTTTGATAGCGATTCTGCTCATTTCTCACACAAAATACAAGTGAAAAACGGCTTAAGCTTCCCTGACATCAGATTCATATTCAGCTCTTTTTGACTTCACCACCGTCATTCCCGTCATCGAAAACCCCTATTTGGGAAGTTTCGTCAAGATTTGCGATTTCGTACTTGTGCACTTCCTTGTTAGATCATAGATCTAGTCTATATTCTAAATGTTGAATTAAGACTACCTAGATTAGGTTGTTTTATTTTAACTATGATAAACTATCTAAAACCCGAGTAAAATTCCTCAATATTTATCGTCTAAACAGTCAGTTGTAGCGCATTTCATTGAATTGGTTAAGTATTTGCCCAAATATGTCGAGTGCAAGATGTAATTTCCTTCCTTGCAAACCATGCTCTTTTTCAGTGCCAGTCTCCTCTCTTTGCCTGTGGAATTTCCTATTTCGTCCATGTCTGCCTGTCTGCCTCCGTCTTGTTCTGTTCTCCCAAACACATACACATTCTGCCTGTCATTTCCCATTTCAATCGATGATGCTGTCGGTTTTTCGTATTCAATGCACCGCCTGCAATTCTTTCTCCAACTACCATAACAGGACAATCTTTCAACAATTCCATTATTTTTTTCGACTTTTAAAAAATCGATCTTTCACATTTCTTTCTAGAATTATTCCTGTAGAAAACTCATCTTCAAAGAATGCTTTTCTTTTTTACAATTCTAAATCACTTTAGATAATAGGATTAGAATAGGATGAAGGTGGTCTATACAAAAAAATTAAGTTGACTTTAAAATATTTCCTCTCTAATTCTTAAAAAATTTTTTTTTTTCATTTTGAAAAAGGTGATCCTCGCAGAAATTCCCCTATCTTTTCCGATTTGCATCATTCACTCTCTGCCCTTCAGGCTTGGGATCTAGTCATTCAATCGATATTCTTCCCCATTCTACCGTACGACCTTCATTTTCTTCATTCCTCTGCATTGTCCTTGCCTCTTCTTGCTTTTAGACTCATACATTTTTATTGATTTCTACTTATTCAATATTCAGAGAATAATATTTTCGTTGGATAAATTAGCTCTGAAATTTCCTTGTTTCTTGATCATGCAAAATTATTTAATGTGTGTATTATTCAATTTAGCACAATTAAACTTGTTTTAATTTCATCATTGATCTGAACTATTCGCTACACTTACATTTGTTTTATTACATTTTGCGACTTTTAAACTCAAATTTTAAATTTAGCTTGTCTTATATTTAGCCGATCCTCCCTCAGGATGATAGGGGCAATAGTTCCTTATCTGACCAGAATCAGGTATTTTATCGATCCGAATTTTTTCGAAATTTGAAATACATTCCAGACGATCATATCAGTCGAACGATCTCGTGGATCGGCTGAATTACCACTACACGGCATTCATGATTGCACTGGGAGCTGTTACTTTAGCTGCCAGTCAATATGTCGGCAAACCTATTCAGGTTAAGTTATTTCCATTTGAAACTGTATTAAAAAGTTAGACTAGGTTCGAAGGTCAAATCTTATTCTTGAAATAGTAATTTCTAGGCTTAGGAATAAATTTGAATCATGATAACTTAAGTGTAAATTTTAAATGCATAAAAGAATCTCTGTAATTTTCGAAGATGCTAAGAAAGAGGTCGGACCAGAGAATAGAGATTGATCCCGAGTCTGGCTTTTGGCGGCTTCTGACTATATTTGACCTGAAGAACACGATTTCGGGGCTTTTTTTCGAGTTTCAATTTTCAATTTCAGTGTTGGGTGCCCCCGCAATTTACTGGCTCTTGGGAGAAGTAAGTGAATGAGTAGTAATATTTTTTTAAGAAAACTAAATTCTACCCTCAATAGGTTAAATTTATCATTTGATTTTTAGATATACCGAATCGTACTGCTTCATCAAAGGTAGCTACTTCGTTCCAGATGACGAGCATCCCGACCAGGACTTCATCAAGCGAGACGAGGCTGTCATTGGATACTATCAATGGATTCCCCTAGTTCTTGCGTTTCAAGCCTTCTGTTTCTATCTACCATGCGTCATTTGGCAAGGATTGAATAGTGCTAGCGGTAAATCCTTGAAAATTTATATATTACAAAAAATAAAGCTCGAATCTATATTTTTGGAAAGATTTCGAAATTTTTACGCGTTCGAACTGCAAGTTATTCTTTTGCTAAATAGTCGTTGACTATTTTAGGAATAAACGTGAAGGACGTCCTGGAAAACTCAGCCAAAATCAAGAAGAACGTCACGACGAGAGAAAGAGAGTCGCAAGTCACAAAGGCAGCTGATCATCTGCAAGAAGCATTGGAATTGCAGAGGGAACTTAAAGCTGGCAAGCTATACAGGTTTAGACAATTTTAGTGTAAAGTTTCAGAATCAGGCTTCGTCTCTCGAATGCGCAAATCCGGTCATTATCTCGTGGTGCTCTACATTTTCACAAAGCTTCTCTACGTGTTCAACATTTTTATGCAGGTATAAACAATGGTTTTAGTCAATCTGAAAGTCTCATGACATGGCCTTCGATTTCTTTCTAAAATCCTAATATCGTAACGTTAAGAGATTTTTGATTTCAAATTCATGTCACGATTTCATAATCCATATAAATTTTCAATTTCCAGTTCTGCATCTTCGCGATCTTTCTGGACACTCGGAATCTGTGCTGGGGATACACGATCTTCACAGACATCATCAACGGCAGGGAATGGGACAAAACGGGCAATTTCCCTCGTGTCACGATGTGCGACTTCAATGTTCGCGTGCTTGGCGCCATGCATAGATGGACTGTACAGTGCGTGCTCGTCATGAACATGATCGCTGAGAAGATATTCATCTTCTACTGGTCAGTTAAACATTATTCATTCCAAGGCTTGGATTCAAGCTCACTCTACAAGTCTTGTAAATGAGCTTACAAGATCGTTTTAACCTTGTAAGCTACTTACAAGGCATGTCGATTGGACTCGAGTTCAAGCCCAGAACCAAATAACTCACTTTATCTGAGTTAGAAAATATATAACAGAATAGGAAAATTACAAATTTTGTAGGTTCTGGTTCATTCTGGTCGGAGTTCTATCGATTCTATCTCTCGGATACTGGCTATGCGCTCTAACAGCTAGTTCACTCCAACGAAATTTCATTGCCAAGTCAGAATTGCCCGAGAAACCCGTTTTTACCTATCTCCTTTCAGATATCTTCGTTGCCTTCAAGCTGCGACAGATTCTCCGGCGGATGAAGTTCGAATTTCCGCCTTTGTGAGGCATTTCCTCACTGGAGATGGTGTCTTTTTGCTCAGATTGGTTCAAGTAAGCGGTTATGGAAGAATATACCATTGATTGGAGGGAAAGTCGATATTCATGCAGCAGTAATTAGAAATCGAATTTGTAGCGGAATAGTGCAGTTTTTGAATATCGACGTTTTCCCCAATCAATAATACATTCCTGTAGAGTTACGTGCTGAAGATAAGCTGCATGACATTTTCAAGAACATCAGAATTTTGCATAAAAACGAGAGAAATTGAATATTTTCAGGTGAATGGAGGCGACATTTTGACCGGAGAAATAATCGCGGCCCTGTACGACAAATACACGAAGCGATTCGACAAGGAATTCGCTCCCGAAAGCCCGACTTCTTCTGCCACGGCTACACTACCTCGGTAAATCAAGATCACAATTTTATTTCCTAGAAAATATACTAATTGGGAGTGTGAATAGATTAAATATTCTATCTGAAGGGCAATATTTGTGAAGATCAGGTGCAGTTTGTCTAAATTTAAATATCTATTCTCACCCTTAAGATGAAGTTATTCTGTGTATATTATATGACGAATAGCTGAATATGTCGATTAAGCATCCATATCTGTGATGCTTAGAAGTTCCTTATTTGATTGATTCTCAGATTACTTACCCTATCATTCCAGTCTCTGCGATTTATATTTTCCTACTCCTCGACTAAGTGATTGACTGTTCTTATCACTAATTAAGTGATTATCATTTCCTTATCAATATGCTCGTGTCATTCGAGGTGCTTTTCCGTAAATGCAATGCACTTTTCTCTTAAAACCTATGCCTTATCTTAAATTTTCTATTTTATCACTTCACTTATCTTGATAAAATTTATACTTATACATTAGTTCTCTTTAAATTTTGTTCGAAATTTAGTTATAAGCATAATTTTATGATATGGCTAGTTTAATTCAATCCTGATGACTAGTTTCGGTTTTGTTTGCATAATTCACCTTTTTTGTATTTTCAAATCTTTCGCTTTACATTGTTTACGAAATCTATCTCCTCGGAGATCGAGTTCAGTTGTTTATTTTCAAATACATTTTATTATTACTAATTAAGGTGTGCTACATTATAAAACATTTTAAATTTAAAGTTGTCTTAAAAGTATTTGAGCAACTAAAGAATTAAAGATTCTTAACCGCTTGCGGCATGGCTCGATTTCTTCGGATGAATGAAACCAAAATGTTCTGAAGGAAGGTCGGAAGTGTAGCCATCGGTATGTAGAATAAGCTGGAGTCCAACCCAACCCAGTACCTGAATTTGAGTTTTAAAATGACCTAAACTAATTGGCTTAACCGGTTACTTGGCAGCCATATGATATCATGACGCAAGAAAGATGCGAAATAGTATGGCTAGGCAAGAGAGAGGGAGGGGTATGTCTCGGGTATGCTGTTTCGCTCATGCATTGTGCCATGATGTCATGCAGTTTCCAGGTTGCCGTTTAAGTGAAATTACCTGCTTTTCGGATAAACCGATAAAATGGCATGTTCGTAGGCATCGATGACAGGAGTCAACTCACTTGAGCAGTGAGAAAGTCGGGAGAATCGGGAGTGTTTGTCTGGTATTTTTTGTTAATTTCCTCATAATTTAATAATTTAATTACAATCATCGAAGAATGTTTGCCCATATTCATCTTTGGTTTCTTTATCCAATCTAGCCCAAATCTGAAGCTATCTAATTGAAAGAAAATGCCTTAAAATATAATTTACTATTTTTAAAAGTTACATTTTAGCTCTGATAATATAAACTTTGGAAATTAATTTAAAAGTCTTACATTATCCAAATCCTTAGTCGCAGTTTGTGTAATATCTGTTGAGAAGAAGCCGGGCTCCAGAATGGAAACTTTCACGTTGAAATCACACAATTCATGACTGAATTATCAAATTATTCCATTTAGCAAAATTAAAAGAAAAAACCGAATAACATCTCCATATGCTTCGACCGCATGTTTCGAGACACAATATGGACCTACTGTAGGTCTAGGAGTTCTTCCTGATACAGAGGCAATAATTACGACTCTTAAATTATTTATAATTAAGTTAATTAATTTTGAAAATGATTACTTACCGTCCCCTCTGCTTCTTAACGAATTTCTTCATGGCTTGAATGAACCGAATCACGCCGAAGGTGTTTACTTGCATCGTCTGAAATCACTGCTTTTCACTTTTAATCAGAGATAAAATTGAATTTCCTTTTATTCGGAAAAAATTGAAGATCAACTTCTATTCACGCTCGTTTTATCCAAATTATTTCTTACATTAATATAATCGTCCGCATTCAGCCAATCATCAGGTCCTGTGGCTCCTAAAATCCCTGCGTTGGCTACGGCTGCCCAGATTCCTGAAATATAGATCCTTAAAATACAAGCTCCTCATCTTTTATTTTAGATTATACGATATCCCTTAATTTTAGGACCTTTATTCCCCGTCTCCTTCGCGACAAAATCCTTGAATTTCTCGACTGAGTCGTTCTTGCTGACATCCAAATTGTATGTCTTCAGAAGTGGGGAGTGTCTGGAGGCCTTCTTCAGATTTTCTGCTCCCTAAATTCAATCATTCATTCATCCCGGGAGATTTCAGATTCATCGAACCTTTTCAGTATAGCAGCCAGCAATAACGGGAAGTCCGAGTGAAACTAATCTCAGGGCTAGGAGATAGCCAAATCCTGAAGTTTACCAACTAAATCTACTTTGTGAATAATTTGAAAATTTATAACATCAGAGAAATTAATGAAGAAATGATCACATGAAAATTTACCCGTATCACATCCAGATATGACGGAAGTTTTCCCGGTTAAGTCACTGATTCGAAGACTCCACAAATATTTTCGAACTGAATTTCATCACAACTCTATTTAATCTCAAAGAATATACCTGCAAAGATAATTCCACAAACAATTACAATCCAAACAAGTATTGCACACAGCACCATTTTGGGGCTCCTCGACTTCCAGACTCATTTCGATCTTATCTTTATCTTTCATGTTTTGCTTAGAATGTCCTCTTTAATTGCCTATAAAATCTAATGTAATTGATAACTATTTCTTCCATGCAATTATGCAATTCGCGATATTCTTTGCATCAGTATTTTCAATTTTTTTTTGATCTGGACAATCAACTTTAAAGTTTATAATAATCGAAGAAGAGGACTGAATGCATATTTAAAAAATCAAGAAAATATCCCATGCTTTGCATATACTAATTAAATTCATAATGGCTTTTCATTATAAAAATCCTAACCATATTATGAGTTATCATTTTTTACAAATTTTTTCAAGTTACAAGCTGATCTTCATTTCCGTATTTGTTGATCCTGAAAATCTAATCCTCAAGCCCGGATATACAAAACGGATTATAATTTCTCTCTAAAGTTTCCATACCAAAGTGGGGAATGTCTATTTAAACTTAGTGTCTGTTTGACTTCTCCTCGTCTCGTCTCTTTCGAATCGACAGACTAACTGACTTGACAGTGCAGCTGCAGCTCTGTTCACTCGGGGGTTTGTTTGCAATTCGCTAAAACTTCCATTCCCCAATTTGTATCGAGTCATTTTGGTGATTTGGATGAGATCTTCATGTTATCTAAATTAAATGTAGTTTTTTTCCAAGTGATCGATAATTTCATTATTCTTAGTTTTTTCTATAAATATTTTGGTCTTTACCTTAACTTTATTTCAGCATTTTAAATAAAAAAAAGAAACTTATTTTGACATCTAAAACTTCGTTATAGACTAATCTTCATACTGTATGATGATAAAAAAATTTATTTTTACAAGTTTTCGCTAAAAATATCCTTCGTATTGCCATTTTAGTAGTCGGCATGCCTCAATCATCATGAGTCTCAGCAGGGCGCTTCCATTCACTTCGGAATCTCGCTGAACTCTCGGCATTTTTGTCGTTTCCTCCCCTCTTCCCTTGCTTTCCCTCCATTTTCATCTTCAGCTTTTCAATTGCTTCGGAGGGTCATTTAGTGTGTTGTCTTTTCACATTTCCAAGTGCTATTTTGCAGGGAAAACATTCGTTTCTGCTGACTTCTAAATGTAAAATATTTCGATGTTTTTCTCAAAATTCATTTCCTTTTTACAAAATAAATGATATTTTTAGTAGGAACTCTAAATTCTACCCTTTCGGATTGTCTATTCGCTTTTTTTCCTTTCTCGCCTTTCTTCCCTTGACGCCTCCCCTCTTTGCATTTGTTAGTCACTGGTCACTCCCACTTCCCTTCTTTCCTTACTACTATAATTCATGCCTAGTTCAGCTTCATTTTGTTGGCATTCGGAATGTGCTGAATTCGTCAGGTACTTCATTTAAATTATTAAAATTAGAATTTAACATATAATAAAAATCAATAATATAAAATTTAAAAAAAAAAAAACTTTCAGCCCGAGTTAAAAAATATTTCAGATGACCAAATGCCCCTGCTGAACCCGTTGTATGGCTCAATCGATTCCGCGTCCCTTTCCGTTCCGGTTTCCGACTCGGGAGGAGTCATTTCCGTCCTTTTCACCGTTTGCACAGTCATTTCCATGGCCTCGATATTGGCGATGTGCACTTGCTGCAGGAAAAACCCGAAAAATCGGTATTTTTTTAAATTATAATAGTTTTCTCGTTGGAACTGGGTAAAATTTTCGATAATCTGAGATTTAAAACTAAGTTGAAATATTTCAGAGAAGAAGAAGACGGTGCATACGGTGTGATTCCGACTACAGTGACAACGGCTTCATCCGGCGATAATGCTCATTCAACGGGAGGGGTTGCTTTTCGATCGCTCACCAAAATTGCCCGACTCCAAGACCGACATTCGCATTCGCAACAGCATTCCAAGGATGTGAGTCTTTTTTTGAATATTTATTTTAAATTGTTTTCTCCCTTTTGAAAAGTTCATAACTGTTTACCTGCACTATTTTCCTAAATTGTGTATGAACTGTGATGATTCCAAAAGCAATATTGATTTTCCGGTTCAGAAACCAAAAAGCACTAAATCAACCCGAGCCTCTGCACCCGATAGAGCTCTGCCGCAACTTCCTGCTGATTTGTATAGTGGTTGGTTTTTCTAAACCTTTTCATATCAATCATTAAAAAAGTTAAAATTTCATGAGAAGCGACGCAAAACTTGACTTTTTTTTATGAAACTTCTACTTTCTTCATGTTTTCATGAATCTTCTGAAAAGTAGTCAGTTAAGAAATTATTTTTATGGAGAAGAAAAAATCCTCTTTCGGGATCACGAAAAATGTATATTCCGTTACCGATTTCGAATGTTTCAAAGTTCAAATCTCCCATATTCTTGTTCTTCTCTGAAATTTATTTGAACAATTTGTCAGCGATCGACAAAACGCGTCGTTCGAATCTGGACGACATTGAATATGCGGACGAAGCATCCAATCCCATGTACGAGTGCATCGATGTCGATAACGATTCTATGATCGATCCTTTGTATTCAAAGGTGAAAATTTATCCAAATTCATTTCTTGGTCTTTCATTTCTTCAAGTACACTTTTATCCCTCTTGTGATTTTTTTAAAATTTCACACGGAAAAATAACTTCTAAAAATGGCTTATGATATCGAAAATTGGAAAAATACATTCATTCTTTTCGAAAATGCATTCTTTCATAAAATGTTTCGAAAATTTCATGTTTCCTCGATTTTTCCTTTATTTTTTATTGTTCAGGTCGGGCCGACAGCTCGACACGGGGAGCGAAAATACGACTACCCGGTCTTCGCTGGAAAACATGAGAATCGACCCGCGAACGGTCGACTTCCGATGCCGTCGACCTCGGATCGAAACGTCAATCCCGCGTCTGAGGATCCGTTCTATCAAAGCGCCTCGCAGATTTATGGGCCTGCCAGCGAGGATCCTTATAGGTTGGCTTCTTTTCAATTTTTCTCCTTATCTAATCCCTATTCCTATCAATTTTTCTTTCAAATTTGGTAAGCTTTCCAAATCTTTTCTTGGAAAGTTCGCCATTCTTCTATCGTTTCGATCAAATTAAGTGAAGTTCGTGTGTCGAAAAATAACGAGAAAAGGCGAGAGACTCAGAGGAAATTGCGTATCACACCCTCTTCCATTGTCCCCCGCTGACTCGCCTTTCTCTGCGCTCTAGCCTCCCTCTTTGCGCTGCATAGTCGTAACGCGCATTTCTCGCAAGGTGCTCTTTAACACACGAATTATCACTTCATTTGGCCGATACGATATTTGGTAGCTATTATTTACCCCTCGAATTTGATGAATTTTCTTTAAAAAATCAAAGTTATTTTGGAATTAATTAGATGCTACCCCTTATTACGCCTACCCTTGCAATTTTCCATGTCGGATTTGCCGAGAAATCGGATAAAAAGACAAGTTCGTTTCGCGCATCGACCTTCGATAATCAGCTGGTAAAATGGGTGCAAAAATTGTCGAGTGAATTAGAAGTTCACAACGTCTTCATTTTTGCATATTTTCTTGTCGTCTTTCACAACATAGTTGCACAGAATAATCACTCAATTTGCCTTAGAGAAGTTCAATTTTATGCATTTTCCGCACATTTTCATTGCTGTAGAAATAAAAAATTTGACGATTCGTAAAATTGAACGGCTTATTTTCAGCAGTATCAACTCCGACACCCGTGCGGATGCTGGAGATGGCGATAGCTGCGATCCTGGATACGCTCGGGTGAAGACGACGGAAGATCCAAAGAAATTAGAGCAGTTAGAAATCACCGAAAGGGAATTAGACAAGCTCTATTCGAATGTAGGCATTTGAAAATTATTTTTATCTTTTGGAAAAACGTTTATAATCTTTTGCTTGTTCATTTACAAGAAAAAAAAATGAATTTTTTACTCAATCAGCCAAATCTAAATTATCTGTCAAAACCCGATTTTCTATATTCTTAACACTTTTCTAGGTAAAAATTTTCAGATCCGCCGTTCCACTCGAAATCAAGTCGACGATTCTTTGAACACCCCTCAAGCGCACGTCCCGATCGACGCACTTTCCAATATCCCTGTCGCTCCAACTACTTCTAGTCAGGTAGTTACTTTATGAATTACCGTATTTTTCTAATTGAAATCGTTCTTTTATTTATGCCATTATTTCTCTAATGATGAAGTATCGAAAAATACAAGCTATAGGAACTTCTACTAAGAATAATATGGTATCCCCGATCATTTCTTCGGTTTGAGTCTATTTTTCGGGGGATTTTAAATACCGAAACCTTGGATACTGATATTTGCATTCAAACGACCAACGCAAAATCATATTTAATTTCGACTATTCCAAAAATATCCCGACTCTTACCTAGCAATTTCTCGTTTTCAGATCGACACCCAGTCGATTTCAAGCCGGGAGCCGTCCTACCGCTACCTGACCACTCGGGAGAGTGCAGAAGTCGTGCGAGAACGACTTCGGGAACAAGGACGGTTGGCCCCGCCCATTCGAGAACATTACTACAGTACGATCGGGAATGGGAACGAGTACGAGACCGTGGATGGAGCTAGCAGCGCTTATGGGGTTGTGCCGAGTAGGCATTTTTCCTGATAATAACTTCAAATACGCAACTTTGAAATTTAGCAACTCGGAGAATAAGCGCTTATAAAAGGATACAAGATTTCTCATATTCTAATTGATCTTATCTATTACTTTGTCAAGTTGCAAGGTTGCAAAGTTGCGCTTTTTCTAGATGCACTACCCCTCTTTTCAAGTCCTTCCTTTACGTGGGAGTGGGGGAAGCGAGATGTTGTCATGGCCAAATGGTTGTGCGTTAGGCCCCCTATGCGTGCAATATACTGCCACTTGTTGCATTCCCCCATCGATAAGTGGATGTCACCGCACGCTAGATTGAATCAGAACTGGGTGTAATTATTTCCGTCTTTGTTCGAAATATAGCAGAGCCGGAGGGGTAACATTCAGACAAGCACAGCAAATTTGCATATAATTTTGAAAGTCACTTATCTTTTAGTTTATTTGATTCGACGAGAATAATTTGAATGCAAAGAAGATCTGCAGAGAAACGATAAGATTTGCGGAAACATCGAGGCAAAAAGAATCTAACTATAAGTTTTCAGGCCGACCAGTCGATATTCTGACAGTTTCAACCGGACATACGAGTGATGGTACCCCGAATGAATCGTCCGATTTCGTCCCGCCTCCGCCCACCAGTCCAATTCCAACCCGTCTCGCGTCTGCAGCTCTGTCGCCAAATCAGCCGTCAACTTCAAGAGCCGATAATCTGACTTCGACTTATGCGGTCGTTTCTAAGCCTAAACAGAAGACCACTACTTTTGAGGTAGGAATGTTTTTTGTCGTTTTCAAATGAGTCCTTACCGAGAAAATTCCTTGGATTTTATTTTCCACTTATGAGATTTAACGAAAGATATAACACATGGCGGGGATCAGACGAACTGGCAGTTAGTATACGACGGAGGGTATTTTAAAAGAAAACGAGTGTCCTCTAGTTAAGCCCTCCCGTTTTCCGTCATGTAGCTTTGCCGACAAACCTCGTATAGAAATCTAAGCGTACACAGACATACTCAATAAAAATAATCATTGTTTAGATATCTTCTTGAGCATTATTATCTTATAATTCATATATAGTAGAGGTAATTTATGTATGATATTAAAAATTTCAATTTTCAGGTAGTCCCGATGCGTCCCGCTGCCGAGTTGCCCTCGATTCATTCCCCATTCCGACCGGCAAACGGTCCTCTAATGAGCACATCCATGAACGAGACGCTGCTCGGGAAAAGGACTGTCGAGGAGAAGGAAATCATCGTCGAGAAGAGGAACAGCTATATTGCTACGTAGGATTTAAACAAAAAAAATCGAAAATTAGCATTTTCTAAAAATGAACGCATTCAATTAAAAATATCAAAAATTATTATTATGAGTTGTTCTAAGTATTTTAAAATTTAGCTATAAAAATACTACATTTTCTTTCAGTCGTTAAGTTCGTTCCTTTTCTCAGTATAATAATATTTTCACTTTCAGATCATCCCAACAAGCTCCATTCAACCAAACCCAAAACATTATGAATCGAAGTTTCGATGGAATTTGTAAGGCTGAAATTTTTCCCTCAAATTTCAATAATTTCAGTAGCCTCAGCAAACCGAGCCAGTTCTCTTCATCAAAATGGGGCGTCTTCATCTTCGAACCCAGGCTCAGAACAACGTGTGTATCCTGTGGAAATCAAGCGACAGAGTCATTCGAATTTATGGCCGACTGGGAATGAAAATGGTATGAAATTTTATTCATTTTACAGTAGAATATTTTATTCTAAGTGAATTTTTTTCCCAAAAATTAACATATTTTCCATAAATGTTCACACTTCCAGGCGGCTCTCGACCCCTGCAACCTTCTTCTTCTGCTGAATTTCAACAATTTCCACATTTTTCTGTAAGTTATTTTTTTAAATAACGAGTTTCAGTCGGAGTTAAATTTGTAATCATTCGCTTGTAAGTCCCGTCTTGAAACACATCATCAACCCGTTATTTTTTACATTTTTGCGAAAATTCGAGCGTCATCGCACTACCATTACACTATCGATGCATTTCATCCCCTTTTCAGAGTCAGCATACGAATGGACGAAGGGATGATTCGAGCCGAGTTGAGACGCATTTCAGCAGTAGTTCCATTCCGAATGAGCTCCAGAATCATTACAGTAATCTTTTCTCTTAAATTTCTTGTCATTTTATCAGCTTTTGTTTAATTTAACTCATTTTTTATTCCTTATCGGAAACTTTTGCCTGGAAAGTTAATGAAATTTACAAGAAGGCGTTTGTACTTTCTAATTTCAGGCTCAGATTCCTTGAACAGACGAAACGAAAATCGATCAGCCCTGCCGGTTTTGAAGAATCACTCAGAAGTGAAGAATTTGACGGAGCGAGTCAAACAGCGAAGGAAGGAGAGTTTGGAACGAGAGGAAACAGCTGGAACTTCTAGGCATAGTTTTTTTATTCATGTGATATCTTTTTAAATCCTAAAATTTAAAACCAAAATTTCGATAATTTTATTCGATATTTATACTCAATGCTTTGAAGTTTTTTAATATCTTTTCTCAGGTCCGATATGGCTAATGATATGATCTCCTCGACTACGAGTTCTCGCGATCTATCGAATGAAAGAAAGAGAAATGGCACCAGGCATTGGAAGGAGGAAACTGAGGGTATTCTCCTATTTAAAAATGTTTTTTTTCTGAATTTCATCTTTCCAGCCGAAAAAATCGAGCGTCTCGGGACAATTTACACGGCGAACGATTATGTGAGCACAATCGATATGGGCACGGAGAGACCCTGGCCTTTCGGTGGGATTTTTTTTTTTATTTTGATCCCGAATTTTAGATTTATTTGAAATTAGGTGGAATTTCTGTTTGTTTTCCTAAATTTCAAATTTCATAGACATTCATTCATTATTTACTTTGTTTACACAGCCGTGTAATTAATCTTGCTGGGATTTCTGGAATAGCTTGTGTTGATCGATTTTAATGGAATTTTAGTAGAAAAGTTGAGATTGGAAGAAAAAATATTCAAATTTCAGGAGCCCCCTCTCAATCTGGAATTAAGACTTCAAGAGGAAGGAATCGAAGATCGGGAGAGATGACCGAATTGGGTCAGCCTGGAGAAGATTTGGAAGAACGGGCCAGGGATGCTCAATTCTACAGGACCAATGACAATAATAATGCCAAGAAAACGTCACAGGTTAGTTCGATCGAAACTGAGTATTGAATGCCGTGTGGGAACTTATTAGGGAATTAGCATAAATCGATGATAAACATCTTTGAAAGTTATTTATCAGAAGTTTAAAATGATGGTGTTAGTAGAAGGTGGGGATGTAGATAATTAGCATCAACTTCTGACAATATCATTCATGCGATTTTTATTTGAGGCTTAGAATTATGGTTTTATCTGTAGAAGGGGAGCTTTCATCCCATATTGTGTTGATGTTTAGTTAGTTATGCATTCTGAATGATTCTAGATCTGATGAATGGAATGATGATTATCCGACTTATCAGCTCAACAAAAATGATATGGATCTCGACTTCACGCCTGCAGCTTTTAAACCCCATATATTGGTTCATCTATTCATTATTTATCTTCACTTATATGTTTCAGCCTTAGAAAGTATCGACCTCTTTCAATATGTATGATTCTCACTTTTGTCATAGTTTCATTTGCGAGCATTTTCACTTTGATTTCGATGGGTCTCTGTTCATCAAATATTGTGCATATTCAGTCTTTTGCATTTCAAATGATCGTATTTTGTAAATTTCATCTATTCTTCCTAAAATATCGATGAATTTTGCAAATAAGCTCTTATCTTCTGTTATTTAGCAGCGCTCCACAATCTCCTCGATCCTGGCCTGGGATTTGAGTGAGGATGAAATGTACCGCACCCCCAGACAGGTCAAGGGCCGACCTCGAATGATTCAAGGGTCGAATGAGTGTGTGGGAACCTGCTTCTGTCACGGTCCGTCCCCTAGAGCGGTCGTTATCGGAGCCAACAAACAACAAATGAGCCAGATTAGATTCGGACAACCGCTGGACGATTGATCTTATATGGCATGTAATATTTATCAAACGAATAATCGATAAGTGATGGAAAAAGCCTGCTCCACTACTAAATATTACTATTTCCTATCATTTGGGCAGATTTTCAGATCAGCACATTTGTTTTTTATCGAGCTTCTTGCATTTATAGATGAATGACAGACACAGACGGATAGGAAGGGTAGGGAATGTAGGAAAAGCGGAAAAATAGTAAGAAGCTGTTGGCAAATACAGCCGTCTGTGTCTGCCATTCGCATGTAAATATAGGGAGCAGTTTTTATCGAGTTTTAAGATAAAAATCAATAGATAAAATCGTTTTAAGATCCAATACTAGACTAAAAACTCCATTTGTAAAACCGTGGGGTCATCGAATGTTTCCTTATCGAAAAATCAAATATTGTGCGTGCCTCTGTTCGCTTCATAAGTACGACCTGTGTGATAGCTATTTCCCTATTCTATAAAATTATCAAATCAAAAGTTCTTTATCGAATATCCAAATATTCTCTTTCGATCTCTTCACTTGACATTTGTGGTACGCTTCATTTTATAGGATTTCTTGATTTTTAAAAGCTAAAAAATAGCTATTTACAAATGACGCTAAAAAGTAAGATGTATTTAAAAATCGTTAACGTCGTTTGTCAATTGCCTTGTAAATCAAAATAATAGCATAAGAAGGGTATTATTACTATTAATTTATTCAGATTTAAAATCAATTCAATTTTAAAGTGAATGAATATAATAAAGCATATAAGGGCAAGTGAAATGGATGGAGTACAACTCGTAACCGAAAGAGAATTCATTCATCATGGGAATTATTGAGACCTTGCAATAAAACCATTTTAAAAATGATAACAAAGATAACAATTCAGTGATATGTGAAAGAAGCAGTAAATGCAAGAATCATCAATAAAAGCGAACCTATTATGAACAAGAACTAAAATTCATCAATTAAACAAATGAAAGATTATTAACGTGCACCAAAATACACGGTAAACATTACTAAATTTGATGTATTGACCAATAGTATTATCAACCAAGATAATAGGTATAGGCCAACACGTCAGAAAATGGATAACAGGGCAGCATGCACATAGGTGTATAATGGTAATAATGTAACCCTATGATGTTTTCACGATACATTTTAGTAGGCTATTACAATCTTACCGTCGTTACCTTTTAAAAGAGTCGAGAAAATAGCACTTTAAAAGTGAAATCCGAAAACTAGCAGAAATACGGATGCCTCAGGGCTGTTCTCGTAGTAATTCTCTTAGAATCGTCGAATCTGAGGCAGCATGCAACGAGTGAAGTTGCCAACGGGGAGATACGAGGACAGAGTGTCGTGAAAGGGAGGGGCTGGTGTTCGGGGAAGGAATTCCGACTGACGACCGAGTTCGAAGGCCACTCTTCTGATGATGGGAGGCCGAGTTTTCTAAAAAAAAATAGTAATGAAATTATTCAATTTTTACGCAACAAAAAAGCGATTGTTTTTTTTCTTTTTAATTCCACATTAACGTTGGTGTTTGAATAATAGGTAAACTGTAGAATGTGTGTCGACAAATTTAAAACACTTAAATGTATTAAAAGTGACTGACTGAAAGATTAAAGATAGCTGCTGGGCTTCAGATTGTCCAGGGAATAGAGGAGTTCTTTCGTACATTTCCGCAACGATACAACCGGCAGCCCAAATATCAACTCCACTTCGATAACTGCATTGCAGCAGAAGTTCGGGTGAGCGGTACCAAAGAGTTACGACCTAATCAATTTGGATCATTGAAACACCTTGAAGATATTCACCCAAGACGTATTTATTCCATTTCATGTTAGTTTCTTTATAAATTTTAAAATACTGATTGACTTACAACAGTAGTGAATGCCGTATTGGTATTATAGTTCCTCGACAATCCGAAATCCACTATTTTCAGCGACAGATCCGGATTGACCATGATATTCTGAGGCTTCAAGTCTCGATGCACGATATTTCTCGAATGCAAGTAGTCTAGTCCTTCGAAAATCTAAATATGTCCTTTTATTTTATATCAAATTGAATTTCTACCTGTCGGGACAAAATTTTGATCTGGTGTTCTGGCATATACGATGGAATTTCCTTAAGGAAGGTGTACAGGTCCCATTGACATTTCTCCATGATTATATTGATGTGCAGACTCTGTCCACCGTGCTTGTTTTCCAGCACTTCGTGAAACACGTCGTGCATTCTAAATTATTTAAACTTAGCTTAAATAAGAATTATAATAATGCAATGCAAAAATCGATTTTCTCAAGGGCTAATAACAGATTTTCAATGCAACTTGTCACTTATCTAAATGGAACTCATGTCGTGTTTTAATTTTAAATTCACGAATAACCCACTCGATGACGTTCTTATGTTGGAACGATTTGAATGACTGCATAGTCGCGACCTCTCTTAGTACTGATTGTGGAATGCCTTCATCAGTCAGTTGCACTACGACTTTCTTCAGAGCATATTCCTTTCTCGTATACTTGTCGATCACTCGGTAGACCATTCCATAGGCGCCTCTTCCAAGTACCTAAATCATACTGTACTTGTTTTTGAAACATCAACTTGAAATACAAGACCCTCTTATCATTTCGGGTCGTGTATCTTCTAAATGACCCTTTGAATTTATCGTTACAGTATTGCTGGGAAAGAGTGCTTGACCATTCTCACCCCATTTCCATCGTCATCCATTTCATTCTCATAGAATAAAGGAAGCCGAGCGATTTCTGCCATTTCTGTCATACTATAGCAGGTTTAATGCAAATCGAAATGATCAGAAATCTTTGTTCGCTACCGTATTTTTTACCTCTTTGATATCGAAGTGTCTTATTTGGTTGGCTCTGATTCCCTGCTGGTCTGACCCATTTCCTATTCCATTCCCATTGATCTCTCCCATCACAGGCATTACCTGAATAGTAATAAATACCTGAAGAATATCTGACAAAATGAATTGATCGAACATAGTTTGCAATTGGAAAAGGACGAACGAACAGAGGGGCATTAATGCGGAGCCAGAATGGGCGAATAAAAGATAAGCACAGGGAAAATTTGAATGATAAAAAGGAAATATGAAGGACAGAGCAGAAAGTCAAGCGATTAAATGGTAAAGTGATATCATGGAGTTTCGAACGCCTTCGAAAATATCTGAGAAGTTAAGTCGAATAATGTTCTGGACCAAATTTGCCTAAATTTAGCTATAATTCAGAGGTCCAAGAATTGCAATAAATGGTATATACCTGAAATCGGAAAAAATAACTGATGATACTAAATATAACGAAATATTCAATAAGTAAATATAGACTCCAAAAATGGTAAATAGGCGCAAAAAGTGGTCGCTATATTTGAAGTGACCTTCAAATGTCGCTCACAAGACGTCTCTGTCTCTGCAAAATTACCCCTCTTTTTGCAATCGACTGCTTACATTTTAGCGGGCTTTTTCCACTTGCCACATGTCGATTTTCGGCTGAATATTCGCTTGGGATTTATTTTTAATCAACTCCATCAACTTCAACTTAGCTTCGATCAACCAGGAACTTTCAATTTAACTCTAAAAATACTCTAGACCAACTTCTATAAAGTCGAATCAACTTTAATTAGCTTCACAGCCAGTTCTAATCTATTATTTTAATCCTCCCACATTCAAACCTATTTCTAAAATGAGCATATTCACTTCATGCTGCCCCTTCCTGTCAGGCTGTCTGGATTGCCTACAAGGCCCGAGTTTTGCGGGTGGAGTCTCCTACTCAACTCTGCAGCAGCCAATCACCCCGCTTATCCGCCTTGATGTTTCGCATATGGGTAAGATGTTTAGCTATTCGTGGCTATATTGATTAGTCTTGATAGATATAGCTTCATGAAATGTTAGAAAAAATCGGAAATACCATGTTTAGGCAAAGACGTAGTGATTCTAAAAGAAGGCGAACGAATTTGCGGTACTGGTGGAGCACTTTCTACCGTTCCTATCGTGCAGAATAAGGCATACTTTCAAGTGGATATCCAACAGACGGGTATGTTATTTGATCATACACAACCCATGAAAATGATAAATACGGAGTGAAGTAGCGATAATAAAGGCTAATAAGTTAGTGCATTTTCAAATTTGTCGTTAACTTTGATAGCTTATCTAAAATAACTGATCCGGGTTTTAGGCGTCTGGGGAATCGGCCTCGGTAATCGTCAGGCTCAAATAGACTCTGCACCCATCGAAAAGTATTTCTGGGGTCTGCGCGAATCTGGCCAAGTCTTTGCCGACGGACAGTGCGTTGGACAACTCAATAAGGCCGTGGACGAGGGAGATTCTATAGGAATTTCATACGATCATATCGAAATGAAGATTTACGTGAATGGAGAGGAAGCAGAGCCTAGAATTACGGGAGTTAAGGGGCCGGTAAGAATTCGTTCAATTTATCTTCACAATAAAGAAGACTACTCGTTAAAATTAATGAAGAAAGTAAAAGGTTAAAGTATTTGATACCAAAAAGATCTAGAAAATTAAATGTTCACTCGCCTAAATTTCTGAAATTCGATAACCTCATTTTCATATTCGTTCTAATTCAGGTCTATCCTCTCCTCTACGTCGACGATTCCGCGATTTTGGACATCAAATTCAAGAATTTCAGCTACACGCCGCCGTCTGGGTTCGACGAGATTCTGGTGGAGCAAACTTTGTTGTGATGAATTATTTTCGTTAATTTTGATTAGTAAGGATTACGGTAACACATAAATCTCACTTTTGCCATTTCTCCAAAAATTTTACCTATTTTCGCTGATATTATGCACCTCATCTAAAAACTAGGTCAAATTTTCAAGAGTACTATTTCTTTCGGCTTTCATCTTTGTATTGTCAATATTACTCTTCTCCAAATTGGGTGAACTCTTCAAAACTCTATTCTTCTACAAAACGTCATGCCAAGCATCAAACTAAAAGCTAAAGCTAAGAATTTATTTCCAAAGTGATTGTCGACTTCATATCTTCTATTATTTATTATTTTCATTTTAATAAATAATTTGGAAAGATAGATATGCTTACATCACAAAATTTCAGATTTCCTATCATTTAGACAGTTACTATCTGACGAGATGGCGAGAACCTATAGTTCGAGATAAGGAGGGGAAGGGAAGTATATCGAAATAGAACGAAACAAGATAGGTATCTTGCCATCTCGTCAAATAGCAGTTGCCTATCATTTTCGAAAATAATTAAAATATCGCAAGTGCGTTTACATGGCAAAATGACTGAGAAATCCGTGAAGCGAGGAGTCTGTGGCCCGTTCCTCTTCTTGTTTTATCATCTGCTCCAAAGCAGAGCATCGTCGTTTCTTTTTGTTTTTGTTGTTGCTGCCTGGGGTGCTGAAATTCAAGCTTTCTTTAATTTTAGCAAAATTTATAAAAATCTAACTCAGATCTTCAAATTATACATGTTGAAAATGTAGCATGCAAACTTTCAGCATTCATAGTGAAGTGGAGGAAAACTTCTATCCCCTTTTTCTGTATATCTTTTTAGGAGATTAGGAAAAATCTAATCTTTTCTGAATTTCAAAATCAATAAAGTTTGAAATAAGATTTTAAAAATTAACGAATTTCCCACTTAATTTGTGGAGACAACCCGATGCTTCGCTTGGCTTCTTTCGCAACTCCCGTCAATTTTGTATTCAAGTGCAGTGCCTTCTGTTTCTTGTCTGATTTTATCTGCCCTCCCGTTGACAAACACTTTTGTGCTTTCCTCTGCATGTCCTGCATCGATGTATTCGGCGTTTCGAGAGTTTCTTCTTCTTTCGAATTCATAGCTTCTGAAAATCGGAATTTTAAACTTTAATAAAAATCCCAGTTCTTTGGAAGAAAAGAAAATTCTTCTAATTATAAATTATGCCGTTTATGATAAAATATGAGATTCAGAAAAACTAGTCTCTACTATCCGAAATCATTTTTTAGGATTTCAAATTTCTGATAAGAATCGAAAATTCTGAAAGAATGCAATGTTAAAATTTCTTGAAAAAGATCAAATTCTAGAAAATTTCCTAATTAGAAACAAAAGACATTTGAATTCATGAAATTTCTAATGAAAAGATAACTTTTGAATTTCTACCTTCATCAACACAAATCTCTTGCAATCTAGCAGCAACTCTCTCCTTCAAACAGCCATTGCACTTCGCCATCAATTGTCTTTTTTGGGTTATTCTGAAATTCTCAAATCTCACTCCATTTTTTTCAGAAGTACCTCTACAAAACTTCTTTAAAAATCATTTTAATTCAAAATTCAACTCACTTTTGCCTCCTAACCCTGAGCGCGAGTCCATCTTCTCGCTGCAGGTTCATGCCACAATTTATGCATCGGTTTTTCGATTCTTTGGAGTCCTCAAACTGAAACTTGATTTTTCTTTACAAAATCAGAAAAAATTCTTTTCATTCAAAAACTTTAAATTTTCTTTTAGAAAATCGCTATTAGGCTTGCAAACTTGAGACCCGATCGGACACTCTTATATTATGTTGGGTTTCAGAGAGGCAGAAAACGACGAAATAGCATAGGGGACATTGGGTGCAAAAGAAGCGCAAAGGAGGGAGAGAAAGGTTCGATGGGGTCCAAATTTGCAATTCTGACCGCTATTTAAGACCAAAAATTAGCATACATCTCCAGAATTGCCGACGACGGCTCTGTGCGTGAATTGTGCAGCGAGACAAAGGGGCAGTCTGGAAGAGAGCAGGTGGTTGCTGATTGCATGCAGATGCGAAGAAGTCGATTTGGAAACTATTCTGAAAAATCGAAAATCATCAATCAGACCTATTGTACTTTCATAGATTCACTATATTAACCACCATTTGTAAAATCCACCAGTTGATTTTTCTTCTTTTCCCTACACACCCTAGCCCTAAAACTTGTAATTTTAAAAATTGTTGCTATGCATGATGAATTGACGAATTATGCAGGAAGTCTATCTATCAATCATAAAGACAAAACTCTGGCGAAATTTACCGATTCTGCCTCTCAAATTCAGATTCTTCTTTCGATTCGCCGCTTGTAGAAGCTTCAATATCGGTGTTAAATTCGGGTCGGATCATTTTTTTTCCGAATTCACCCTTCTAAAATGTTGAATACAAGTCATTTTAACATGTGTTTTAATGTTTTTTTTTTTCAGATATGTCTTGAAATTTCAAATCAACAAGCTTTTCAAAAATTACAAAATTATTTTTAACACTTTTTTATTTTATTTCATTTCTTAGAAAAACAAACAGATTAGCTCCGAGGAGCTAGCGGAATTTATCCATCAAAAATTTGACAGAAGAGAAAAGAGGTGAAGCTTGATCAAGAATTCCACTCAGGAGTGGTATTTTTGACCAGTCCAATAAATAAAGATAAAAAGGACAGAATAACGGAACTACCAAAAATAGGGTGGAAAGAGAGAATTAGATGGGACATCGAGGAAATGGTGGGGTTTCCATAGGGCTTTTTTAGGTGAAAGAAACAATATTTTGGGTGGATTGGGAGAGAAGCGAGAAAAATGGCTACGGTACGATTTTATTATCAGGATTTTCACAAGTCTCAAAATTCAATCCAATATTGCCAATTCAATAGAACAAGCAATATTTTAAAAATCATGCTTCCCGAATAATATTCTGACCGTCGCTACAATAGTCGAAAATTAGAATGGAGAAGCAGAGTAGTGGTGGATGATTGAAGAGTTGCGAAGAGGGATGGGTGAAGGATGAAGGGTGAAATGGGGGCTAAAAGAGGGTTTGTTTGGGGAAATGAATGTTGGGGTCGGAGTCCAAATGGAGTGGTGGTGTTTGGTGGTGAGAGTGGAGGAACAGGACAGCAAGACGTTGTTGTTGTCGTCGAATTGTTGATTGACTTCCCGCCCACGCACCGATTTAGGCCGTCTTTCCCGCGTTCGCCAACACCGTCGACGCTTCTTCTACCTGAAAATTTAGAAATTTTACTTTTTTGTTGCTGCTTTTTGATATACCTTGGTACGGAATAGATCCTGGTCCTGAAGCATCATGATGAGCTCCGAGTTGTCGATCTCCAGCATCATGCCCGTGATCTTGCCCGCTTCTTTATGGCCCGGATACAATTTGTCGATGAGCGCGTAGATACGCTCGCCCAGCAGTTGTTTCTGCTCCTGAAAGCATTTCAATTAAAAATTTTATAATTTCTACTGATTTTTTGCCTGTACGAGATTTACTGCACTATTTACCATTTGCGCATTTTCTTTGAAAAGAGGATAAAAGAAGAAGAAAATTTCACAAGTTCTCGACTGGGCTAACTCGTCAATTCGTGACAAGACACGTTTCACTCTCTTCCCTATCTTCAACTAGAGAGCGTAGATCCACCCCCCAGCCACCGTCAATTATGTATAGCCCTCGGAATTTTTCTCGTCAAAATGCTTTATTCAGCATAAGCCATGGAAATATCTTGCCTGAGGAGCGGCTTGGGCGAGCATGTGGGAGGTGAGCGGCTCCTGTCCACCGACGACGATGCCACCCTGGTTGGCCGCGGGTCTCTGCTGTGGAGGCTGCTGTTGCTGCGCGTACTGCGTGTACATCACGTTCGACGGCTTCTGACCCACCACCACGGGGCGGGCAGACATTGCCACCTGTAATTGATCATTTTCTTTTAGAAATTTACAATTTTCCATCCTTTACAATTCAACAATTCATGTTCATTCTATTAGTATTGAACCTTAAACGATATCTCTTCTTCTAAAATGGGAGTTTCAAGATTTCATTGAGAACTGGACTTTTTCAAAATATAAAATTGACCAACCTGTTGAGGTCTCGACTGTCCAGGCTGAGGCTGCCCAGCGACGACACCCGGCTGCTGCTGCATGCGCGGCTGTCCCATCCTAGGGCCAGTCTGCATCGCGCCCTGACCGTACTGCTGCGGGCGAGCACCTGCCGCCGGACGAGGACCGCCGGGTCCCATTCTGTTCTGCAAAATTTCAGTTTTTAGAACCTTCTTGGAAAATCCGCTTTCTTCATGAATTTCAAGTTTTTTTTGCTTTTTCTGAATTCTGAAAAGACAGTAAGTTTTTCTTAGCATTTCTTTGCTTCCAAAATCCAGCCTTTTTCAAGTGCACACCCCAAAATTTACCTGATAGACAGCGCCGCTGATGTACGGCGCCTGGATGTTGTACTGCTGTCCCTGCATGCCCCAGTTGCGTGCATTGGCACGCATTCCTCCCGGCTGCAGCGAGGCGCCGCCAACGTAGCCACGGGTCTGAAAAATTTCAGCATTTTATCTCACATCTCTTCAAATTCCGGCTTCCCGAAGTTCGCCACTTTTATTCTTTTCTTATTCAACAACAACAACATCTCTTCCAAGTGTGTGTGAACTTTCCAGAAAAGAAAAAACGCGAGTTCGATGAGTTAGAAAATCCTTTTGTCAAGTTCACTCAATTTTCTTTCAAAATGGATGGAACTTTTCACACAAATCCCACTTTTCCTCACCTGCACGGGGTTGGAGACGAAGTATCCGCCCTGTCCAGGGGTGTACATGGTGCCGGGCATGGAGCTGTGCATGCGCATCGAGGCGAGTCTCTGCATGTACTGCGATGCGAGCTGCGCGCGACGATCCTCCTTACGTTGAGCGAGAGCCACGTACAGAGGCTTGCTGCAGACCATCTTCGCGTTCATCTCCGTCACTGCATTGGTGGCCTCTTCCGGCTTCTCGAAGCACACGAATCCGAATCCCTTCGAACGACCGTTCTCGTCTGTCATCACCTGCAAACATTGATCAATTAGTCAATTTTTAAAAGGTCGATTCAAAGGTTTAGGAACTTGAAACACTTCATTTCAAGTTTTAGAATGTCTAGAATTTCATGAGAAAAAGATCAGATTGTGAAGTATTAGGCCAGGTTTCGTCACTTTCACAAGTAGAATAAGCGAGGATAACAAATAGCTCAGGGAAAAATTGAATTTTTTATCAAAGTGGTGAGAGATGGAATGTTTTCCGCGAAAAAATAGCATTTGCTTCCCAACTAACCTTAGCACTGGTAATCTTTCCGTATGGTTCGAAGTGCTTCTTGAGGCCCTCGTCATCGACGGTGTCATCGAGGTTCTTCACGTACAGATTCACGCCCTGGTAACGCTGCATGCGCTCCACCTGAAAGCTTTCGTCTCGATAGAGATCATCTTCGATTCTTCAAACATGAAGATTTTTCGAAATGCCATTAACCTCATGAAATGAGCTTTCTAGAACGCCTCGTTAACACTAAGAAAACGGAAAGTGCGTGTAAAATTGAGAGAGCACTTTTCTCTTCCTCGCTCCATTTTTCGTTTTCTTAGTATGAACGTGCCCTTATAATAAAAGCAGTTCTCGTCTCATGGGAATATAAGTTCGAAAAGTCCCAAATCTGCATCAACTTTCCCCCGACCTTCTGCATCTCGTATTTCCTCTTGAGTTCGGCCTGACGTTCGCTCTTCTTCTGCGCGCGGCACACGACCAGCTTGTTCTCGGCGCCCTCGAGCTGGAATTCCTTCATCTCGCTGACAGCCTGAAAATTATCTTTTTTCAAATCGGCAAAATTTATTTATTCTTTTCATCCCAACGTAGAAATTTTCATGGGTTCAGTCCAGGACTTGGAGGATTTTGAACCGCAATTAGCCGCATGAAACGAGGATTATCGAGTGAAGGAACGTGATCTTTTTCTCTATAAGGCTCATTTTATGCAGTTAGCTGTGGTTAGAAATATCCCAAGTCTGCATGGAACCCCCTCATAATCTGGGTGCTATTTTTTCTTCAATTCCCTTTTCTTTGGATCCCGAAATTTGCTCATCTTCCTACCTTTTCAGCTTCCTCAGGCGTGGCGAAGGCGACGAACCCGAATCCCTTGTTCTTGCCCTCGCCGTCAGTCATGACCGCGCAGCTGGTGATCTTGCCGTGCTTGGAGAAGAGCTTCTCGAGTTTGTCCCTGTCGAGCTGCTCCCCAAAGTTCTTGACGAACACGTTCGTGAACTTCTTCTGCGTCTCGCCCATATCTCGCATGCGCTGTGAGCGCGGCACGAACTTTCCGACGAACCTGCAAACATTTAGAATTTTTTTAAACCTTCCCCTAAATAATATCTTTCAAAAAGTCCAAGTTTAGAAGAATTAGCCCAATTTTCGATTTTATAAACTTTTGATTAGTACGGAATGTTTTCTTCTCCGACACTCCAAAAAGATACGTTTTCAAGTAATTCATTTTGTTCGACGTACACTTTCTTGCCGCCGAGCAACATGCCGTTGACCTTCTGAATGGCCTTCTGGGCGGCCTCCTCGGTCTCAAAGTGCACGAAGCCGTAGCCCTTCGAGTTGCCTTCGTCGTCCAGAGCCACCTGCAAATGAATAATTTATTAATTTTTTCGTTTAAATTCTCTATAGTCAACTTCATCAATTTCTGTTCGCTGTAATTTTATGGGTTTCGTCCTTTTCTTGAAAAATTTCATCAATTTCCCAATTCCCGTAACATTTTTAGGGAACTTCGCTTTCTGACCAATCTCATGAGTTACTCCCACTCCACCGGCTACTATTGGAAAACATTGCGCAACGTGCTCAAGTCTTGCTAGATCTGACTACTCTTTTATTCATTCCGGTAAATTTTTCTGATTTTCCTTCCAACCAACCTTGCAAGAAAGGATGTTGCCGAAGAGGGAGAAGGTGTCGTAGATGGACTTGTTGTCGATGACCTTGTCGAGGTTCTTGATGAAGATGTTGCCTGCCCCACTTCGGCGCGTGGCAGGGTCGCGCTGCGACCACATGATGCGCATCGGCTTCCCGTTCAGAAGGTCGAAGTTCATCGTGTCCAACGCACGCTCGGCTGAAAATCGAAATTAGAATAAATCAGGAAAATTAGTGAATTTGAACCACTTGCTAAAAATCTTTGATCATTGCGAAACTTGGAGTAAATTGTTGAAATTTTTGGCAAGTTGACAGGATTTTCATCGAGTTCGAATGAACTTTCCAGATTCTTCAGAAAAGAATGAATTTTCTGATTCGTCTGGAAAACTGCATTCAGATCTGTATGGAGTTTAGCTCCCGAGTCAAAACGAGAAATTTAATTCTGGAGCCATATCCCAATTTGCATTTTTTCCTAAACTAACCATCAGCAGGTTGCTGGAAGTTGACGTAGGCGTAGCCGAGGGAGATGCGGGACGCGTTGTCGCGACAGACGCGGATGGACATGACGGGGCCAGCGGTGGAGAACTTCTCGAAGAGCATTGCTTCGGACACACTCGGGTCGAGATCCCCGACGTACAGGGAGGCCATCGAGTACGAGGTCGAGCCAGCATTTGCAGCAGCAGCGGGAGCAACAGTGGTAGCCATCTTCTTCTCTTCTGTAATCACAAAAGATGAAAAGATGACAAAAATTTGGAATGTTGGAAAGCTCTCCGAAAGCAGACTTGCAACTTTTCGAACCGCTGTTAATTGCAGAAAAGCTCGAGTTTATCTTTCGAGAGACGGAATGAAGACATGCTCACTTCTCTCCCGAAAAGGTACACTCTCGTCTTCTGCAACTAATCGCAGTCGAAAAGTTGCAGGTCTGCCCGAAAGGACCAGGTTGCAAAAGAAACAGCTTGATTTGTTGGAGGAGCTTTCCAAATCTTAAAAATTCTTGGTTTGAAAGCGCTTTGCACCAAAATGGCGATAAGACCCGTGTTTCTTGGTCCAACCACCTCTTTTAGTGATAGAAATCGCCACAACCCCATATTGATTTATCCCACTCTTCCAAATGGTACTTTTTGGTAAAGTGAAACAATCTGCATAAATCTCGCAAGTCACCGTGTGTAAAATTCCCAGGTTTCCACCTCTTCTTCACACTCCGCAAGAAAAATTGGTCAATTCCACAAGTGGTGGCAGTGAATTGGTCAAAAATTCCAAAGGTCTGCGAAATTTTGAGAAAATCGACAAACGGCTGATTATCGATCGGAATCACATGATTCACGTGGTGAGAAATTTCGCAATCAATAACCCACTTGCTTCGGAAAATTTCCCGGATCGATAAAATCCGGGGAAAGGGAATGAACAAATTCGGGACCGAGGAAAAACGAATTTCGCGCAATATCGAAAAACCACTTGTCGAAAAGAATTTTGGGGGAGCGGAAATCCGATCTGGGAATCAACCGTCAGAACACCGAAAATCCCCGTTTGGAGCTCACCTGATTTGTATCCGGAGTTTTTTGAAGTTTTGTAGATTTTTTTGGGTAGGTTTTAGAGAGTTTTTAAAATTTTTTTGGGTTTTGAAAAATTATGTGGGGGAGAATAGAAACGACCGACGAGCGGGCGAAACGGGAAATGAAAGTGAGGGGGAGAGAGAGGCGAGAGTCGATCACTCGGTTTTAGGCCACTTGGCGAAATGCGCGAGAGACGCAGAGAATGTGCAATTCGAGCGCGCGCTAATGCCAATTTTTCGTTTTTATTTTCATTTTCGATCGATTTTTCTTGATTTGATCGATTTTTTCGGTTTTCAGAATTTTCCAAGATGGGCAAACACGAGAAAGGCACGCCGAAGGAAATTGCGAACCGGACCAAGTCGAAGGGCCTCCAGAAATTGCGATGGTAAGGGGTTTTAAGGGAGAAATAAACAAATTAGCTGATTTTCAGGTACTGTCAAATGTGTCAGAAGCAGTGCAGGGACCAGAACGGCTTCAAATGCCATCTGACTTCGGAATCGCATCAACGTCAAATTCTCTTGTTCGCTGAAAACGCCAACTCGTTCCTCAGACAGTTCAGCAACGAATTCGAGACCAGCTTCTTGCGGGTAAAATCTTATTCAGTGTTCAAAAATTCGCGAAAAATGATCAAGTTCATCAGGAAACTTTGAAAATCTTGCCCAATAAAATTTCAAAATGACATCTTTATTTTAATTTCAGACCCTCCGCCTGGGTTACGGCACGAAACGCGTTCGTGCAAACGAGATCTATCAGGAGATCGTGAAGAACAAAGGTCACACGCACATGAACTCGACCGTCTGGCACACACTCACTGGGTTTGTTCTCTATTTGGGCAGCTCGGGCAAATGCAAGATCGACAAGAATGAGAAGGGTAAATAGTTTAAAATTATTTTTCTTAGCAAATAACACGATTTTTTACAATTGCACGTGAAAAAGGATAATTGGAAGATTTAATAAACGAAGAAATTTTCTATATTATTTGCAAAAATTGACAAAAATTAGAAGAATCATAATTTCCAGGCTGGTGGATTCAGTACATCGACAAAGAGGCTGAACTCAGGAAGGAGGAAGAGGTGAAGAAAATGAAAGCGGAGAAAGACGACGAAGAGAGACATCTCGAAATGATGAATGTCATGGTGGAACGGTAAGATATTCAAATTAAAAAACCTTAAATTTATGTTTTTTTCTTTACCAAGTTCATTTTTATTTTCAGAGGCAAAGAATTGGCTGGCGAGGATCTCGAAGCCCCCGCTCCCACTGAACTCATTCGAAATGACGACGAGAAAATTCAGCTCAACTTGAACCTCAACGTCAAGCCTTCTTTGGAGGTAAAATTTATTGGCTTTTAAATTGAAAACATGCTTTTCTTCTACATTTTATAATAAATCTTTATAAAACTTGAAGCTTTTTTAAATCAAAAATACGTGATTTTCTATAGAAGGCTTGATCTTTTTCTGAATGTGGAGGAAATTTTCAGGATCTGAACAAGCCCTGCAGCAGTCTAATTGGAAACGTGTTCAATTCGAAGGCCAAGTCCGGAGGAGTGAAGAAAGAAGAGCCTGACGATGAAGATGAAAGGGAGAGAGATGACAGGCCGAAAAAGAGAAAGAGGAGCAGTAGTCCCAGCAAGGAGAGGGAAAGAGAACGGGACAGGCATGAGCGAAAATCTAGAGGTAGAAATTTGATCTTGTTATTCTTAAAAAAATCTTGCTTTATTTATTTTCAAAGATCTAGTTCTTCTAATCTTCAAAAAGTGTATGATATTTTTTGTTTTCAAAAATAGCGATTTTCCAGACTCCAAATACGAGCCCGAGTCCTCTCGCAAATCGGCTCTGGACGAGATTCGCGAAATGGAGGAGATCAAAAAGGAGAAGAAAAACAGAAAAGACCATTGGCTGCATGAGGGCATCATTGTCAAGGTGTTTTTAAATTATTTTTTTATTCCCGAAAAATATATTCTTTTAATTTTTCTAAAGATATTCTTTATATTTTTCAGATAGTCACCAAGAAACTGGGCGACAAGCTCTACAAGGCAAAGGGAATGGTGAAGAAGCTGATCGATGAGTACACGGCCAGTGTCAAGTTGGATGATGGTAACAAACTCGAAAAAATTAGAATAAAATAAAAATAAAAAAATTCCAGGAACAATTGTGAAACTGGACCAGTCTCACGTTGAAACGGTCATCCCATCAGTCGGCAGGAAAATGCTTGTCGTTAATGGAGCTTATCGGGGATCGGTTGCTGCAAGTTTTTCTTTCCTATTCCTGAAATTCTAAAATTTTGCCAAGATATAGTTTTTAATTTCCTTTTAAAATTTTTGATCGATTTATTGATTTTTGAAAGGAAGGTCTATTTCAGGTGCTCGAACGTCTGGATGAGAAGAAATTCTGCGTGAATTTGACGATCGATGAGGGAGTTCTGAAGGGGAGGAAGATCTCAGTTCCTTATGAAGACGCTTCGAAATTGGCATAAACTCACCTCCTCAAAGCTTTTGTAGAATAAAGAATATTTATTTTTATTTGATAATTTTTTCTTGAAATTACGTTCAATCGACATGGAGTATTTTTAGAAAATTCAGATTTTTGTTCAATTTTTATTTTGAAGATGCCACCCAAGAAGAACGCGAAACCGTCTGCGGGAGATTCCGAAGGGAAGAAAGAGAAGGCTGGAACAGGAACATCAGTCAAAGTACGACACATCCTGTGCGAGAAGCAGAGCAAGGTTGGAAAGAAGTTTTTGATAAATCTTAAATCTCGCAGTGTTTTCAATGGAATTTTTCACCTTTGAACGATGCATTTGAGGAAAAAACTTATGATTTACATTTTGAATTTCAAATTTGGAGAAATTATCCAAGGAAAATATGCCTGATCTAATTTAGGTCCTAGAAGCGATCGAGAAGCTGAAATCGGGCATGAAGTTCAACGAGGTAGCTGCTCAGTATTCCGAGGATAAAGCCAGATCTGGGGGTGATTTGGGATGGATGACTCGCGGCTCGATGGTCGGGCCTTTCCAGGTACTTGTTCTATTTCATTTAATTTGGACGTCAAAATTTTCTGTATCATTTTACGCTGCAATTCTATTTGTTGTTTGAATTCCGAATAGCGTTTGCATAGAAATTGTTTATTTCGAGTTTAGTTGATTTTTCCAGGATGCAGCTTTTGACCTGCCAAAAAGCACAATCGACAAGCCGATTTACACCGACCCCCCGATTAAGACCAAATTCGGCTACCACGTTATCATGGTCGAGGGCAAGAAATAGTCGACCACGCTCATTCCATCTTTCAATATCACTTGCTCTTTCTAGTTGTTTGTTTTCGCTGTTAAAAATTGTATTATGAAAATTAAAATCTTCAATTCCTCATGAAATTTACAAAAATGATAAAATAATTTATTTTGATTAAGTTAAACTTTTTTGTCGAAACTTACAATAGAGGTAGCATATTCTTGTCTAAAAACCAATCTTGAAGCTTATGGAATCTCTAATTAAAGCCCCGGGGCTTTTATTTTCATATCTCCTGAAAATGAGCTTCAATAGAAAGTAGAGTTTCAATTAGAGAAAGTATGGTATTTGAAAAAAAAAATATTAGAGCGGGTTCAGATTTTGTTCATTCTAGAGCGAACAGCGAGAAATAGCATTGTTCGTGGAGAGAGCGAACAGAGCTGCTCTTTGCGCCTTCTCCACGAACAATGATATTTTTCACTTTTCGCGCTAGGACGAACAGCCTGAGCGCGCCCCTTTAATAAACAAGTCTGGGATTAAGTTAGAGGAATTTCTGCTGGCTGGAATGTCCGAATCTCGACCCCAATTTCCCGACCTTTTCCTTGATTTCTGACACCGAGGCATTTTTGAGACCACGCACTTCCATGTCCTTCTCTCTGTCGAAGGGGCGTCTTTCACCGGGTTGGAGGTCCTGCAAAATTCAAATTTTTTTCCAATTTCATTTCGAAAAATCGTTTTTGACGAAAATATCAAAATAATTTTCAAAAGTTCATAAAAAAAAGTATCCTACTCATGGAAAATTGAATTAATTTTATACAAGATCTAAAAAATGAGAAATTCTTACATTCGAACTTCCAGACTCGTTGTTTTTCTTCTTCTGATGTACATCGAGCATCGATTCCTTCCTGTCCTTCATCAATTCGTCTGCTCTCTTTTGCTGTTCCTCGTCTCTCTTCTTCGTTGCTAGCTCCGCAGTCGAAGGGCCTGGTTGATCGTCTCCATTCTAAAATTTGCTTTATTGATTTTTTGTCGAGAAGTTTTTGCTTCTTGAAGTGTTTAAATTAGCATACATAACTTCCCACCATTTCTGGTTAGATATAGTGAAAACTATATCGACTTTGGTGATGGCCAAAGTTCGGATATAGAAAGAAGGCCATCGTTTGATAACCCTTTTCTCCTTCGAAAATGGTACGAAAAAGCATTTATTTCTTTTTCTACTTTTGGTCCAAGTTATTTCTATTAAAAATCCTACATCAATTTTTCTCCTCTTCTGTTCGGGCGTATCAGCCCAGCTTGCATCAGCCTGTGCCGTGCCTTCCTTTCTGAACGTCCTCGGGCCAAGTCCGTAATTCGTCAATTTCTTCGGTAGTTGGGTCATCCACTCCTCTCGTTTCGAAGTCTTCTAAAATTCGAGATTAAAAAATCGATATTTATTTCTATTTTTACCTGCTCAGATTGACCCTGCTTCAGAGCGGCAAGACGCATCATGTACTCGTACTCTTCCTGATCGTCATTTTTGGCCTGTGGGAGCTGGGGACCAATCTGAAGAAATTATAAGATAAGAAATCATGACTAAAAATATTTTTAAACATTAGAAGAGACAGATTCGAACCTGCTCGTCACTTTCTTCTTCTTCCTCTTCCTCTTCAGGCATTTCGAGATTTTCCCTCTGATTCTGGTTATTTGTTGGAGGAGGAGGCATCGGGCCAAACAGATTTTCTTCTTCTTCATCCTCTTCCTAAGGGAAAATAAGGTTTTCAACAAAAATATACATTTTCTCACTTCCTCTGCACTGTTCAGAAGGAAATCGGGAATCGAGGGGCCGATAACGGGTCTACTAGAGGAAGATGTTTCTAAAAGTACAATTTGTATTTTTTAAGAACAGAAATATGCCTGGCTCTGCATTAGAATTCAATCCGAGTCCATCATCAGGCAGAGAGGGGCCGATAGCTTCGGGAAGATGAGATGAAGATGCACTTGCGTTCGAGCTGGACGTTGGCAGACCGGAATTCATTCTGAAAGATTGGGTTTCAAAAATTGGTCAGAACTTTATTAGCATCTGACTTTAATTAGCTTTTTTCCAAAGAATAAAGTATGGAAAATAGAAGAAAATGAGTAAATATGTACAAGAAAAATAGAATATACCTGATATTTGATGGAATAGCCGGACCAATTGTGGGCAGAGAGGGTCCGATCGAGTGGTGAGAAGAGAAACTCGGATCTTCCGGATCATCTGAGGGGTCGTCCGGAGCCGAGTCCTTGCTGTTATCCTGATCGCGCTGATTGCTCCCGATATTCATCACTGAGGGAATTGAGGGGCCTGAAATATCGTTTTTTTCCGGAAAAAAAATAAATAAAATAACCCTTTAGAAATTCATCCATCATCTATTTGAGCATTTCTTGCAATTCGAATCGAAAGAATTTTGATAAAAAATATTTGGTAAACTCTTAAAATAAAGACTGGCTGAAAAGGGTGATTTAAGTGTCGAAATTGAGAAAACTAGATGAATTTTTCAAAGAAAAAAATAAATTCTAAAATTACCGATGAAAGCATGCGGATCCTCGACTTCCACTCTCGGCAGTTCGTTGTTCGAATTCATCGAAGTCGACGGCTCGTCCACTGAGTTTTCCGGCGAAGGGTCTGAAAACGTTCGATTTTTCTCCATTCTCAAAATGTTAACCCAACAATCACGAGACAAAAATATCACGGCAAAAATTGGAACCTCGATGAAAGGGCAGAAAGTTCGGCTCTGCAGCTTGGTCTAAGTCTTCGCCCCATGAAGGTAACTGCAGTAAATC
The DNA here is from genome assembly GCA_964036155.1 of Diploscapter coronatus. Taxonomy (NCBI): domain Eukaryota; kingdom Metazoa; phylum Nematoda; class Chromadorea; order Rhabditida; family Rhabditidae; genus Diploscapter; species Diploscapter coronatus. Next base: position 78,670,887 of record OZ038423.1, on the reverse strand, counting down.
GGCCTCTCTTTTAGACATCCCAAATTCCAAAGGCTTAAATTTTTGAGAAGTGATTAAAAATGAGAAAAATATGATATAAGATATCAAGGAAAATTGGTGTTTATCACAGGGCATGCAGTGGGAATGCAGCGTGATTCGTAGGACGGAGAGATCAAGAAGCGAGGAGAGACGAAAAGATGCAGGCAGTCGAGGAGCGAGATTCCAACGTCTTTTGCACCCCTCTACGATTTTTACCGACTTCATTTTTTATTGATTTTTTTCTTCCTTTCCGAGATTTGCTTGATTGTTGTTATAAGGCGGTTGTCAGGTGAATCAGTTTATGGCACCGTCGATGGAAGGGACGCAGAGACGAGACTCGGACGATGAGAGCTGCTGGTGAGCGGGCAATTCAATACTTCTTTCCAGCTCTTGACAATTTCACTCAAATTTGTAGCCCTTAGAAAGTGCATACAATTTTGAATTTCTTAGAGAAATTACTAAAAAATTTGAAGGGGTGACCTTTCTCAAAGATAGATTTTTATTAGGAAAAATGGTGTTTTGACAAAATGTTGAAATTTCAGTCCGACCTTCAAACTCGATCCGAATGCGCTAAACAAACAGCCAGAAGAAGTGTTCGACATCGTCGGAAAATTGGGAGAAGGGTAAAAATTTAGAAAAAAAGGCTAGCTAAAAAGTTGAGGAAAGAATGGAATTTCTTCCGTAAAATTCGGGAATGAATCAAGAAAACTCCGTTGGTAGAAATATGGAATTTCAGGTCGTATGGATCCGTGCACAAGGCAGTTCATCGGGACTCCGGAGTGACTCTGGCGATCAAGAAAGTCCCTGTTGACACTGATTTGCAGGTATCCAAAAGTGATAGAAGCAGACCTCTCAAAACATGACCCGCAGAAAAATAGTATATCTTATCGAGAGAGAAGAGGATTATATGCTCTTTTCCTCTCTCTCTCTCTCGCTCGATATGTCATACTATTTTGCGGGTCGAGTTTTGAGAAGTTTGGATAAAAGAAAATTGAATTGATTTTTAGGAGATCATCAAAGAAATCAGCATCATGCAGCAATGCGACAGCAAATATGTCGTCAAATATTACGGATCCTACTTCAAGAACTCGGATTTGTGGGTTAGTCCAAGATTTTTTCCCAGTCAAAGCTAAACCCTTATTCCATTGGAATAAGTTGCTTTTCTACAATTGCTTCCTAGATATTTCAAAGGAATAACTTATTTTAATGGAATAAAGCTTTCTGGATACGGGCACTGATATGATAAAATTTGGTCATTCTTTGCTAAAAACATAGTTTCACTTTTTCTTTACGATTTTAGATGAACCTGCCCAATACTTCGTAATTTTTTCAGATCGTAATGGAATACTGCGGTGCAGGCTCTGTATCTGACATCATGAGATTGCGAAGGAAGACGCTGAATGAAGAAGAAATCGGCGCAGTGCTGAGGGATACTTTGAAAGGACTCACTTATTTGCACGATCTGAAGAAGATTCATCGAGATATCAAGTGGGATTTTGATCAATTCCTAAAAAAACTGGATGCTTAAAAAATTTGCACTAAGAAAACCCAATTTTCGCGTCCTTTTAAAATTTCTTTGAAACTACAAATATTCTCAATTTTCAGAGCCGGCAATATTCTGCTCAACACTCAGGGACACGCGAAGTTGGCTGATTTTGGGGTTGCTGGTCAACTTACCGTAAGTTTTTTAATCCTGTTCAAATATTGGATCACCAAAGAATTTCTTATAATTTAAAGCCAGGCTGTTTCTATTCGAAATATTTTTAGTCAGTTCTAATGCAACATGATCAGACTCCTCAAAACTCGACTCGCAGAAAAAGTAGTGCACTTTCCCGAGAGATAAAGAAGGCACGATATTTTTCTCCCTCGAAATGACACTTTTCTCTGCTGGTCGAGTTTTGAGAAGTCTGGATATGACTGAATTCATTTGCTGTTATTTTCGAAAGTCTTTGCTTCAGGACACGATGGCGAAGCGAAATACCGTAATCGGTACTCCATTTTGGATGGCTCCCGAGGTCATCGAGGAGATTGGCTACGACACGAAAGCGGACATCTGGAGTCTGGGCATCACTGCAATCGAAATGGCCGAGGGACGGCCTCCCTATGCAGAGATCCACCCGATGCGAGCGATTTTCATGATCCCCACGAAGCCGCCCCCACACTTGAAGAAACCCGAGGATTTCTCGGAGATCTTCGACGACTTCATCAGGCAGTGCCTCGTCAAGAAACCGGATGAACGAAAAACTGCCGCGGAACTTCTGGAGGTTGGATTTTTTTGTTTATTTTTCTTTTGAAAAAATATCACGAAGGAGTTGAAATTTAGTTTAAACAGTTCTTCTACTATTCCTTATTTATTTATTTCCTGAGTGAAAACATCATGAAGCGTTTAAAAAGGGCAATTTAGTAAAGTTGCTTATTGTTATATTTTTAACTTCAGCACCGATTCATCGTGAATGCAGCAGACTGCTCGGTTCTCCAAGCGATGATCAGTGACGCGAAACGAATCGAAGAACAGCAGCTCAATCAGGTAAACTTTTTCCCATTTTATTAATACAAATTTGAAATGAATTTATTTATCAAAAAAGAAAGAAAGCTCAGCATTGTTTTGTTTTCGAAGCAATGACTTTCGCTCACAATAAGCAATTATTTTTTGTGAATCATCGATTTTTTCTTTCTTTACCAAATGAATTTTCAGCAGCAGCAGCAACAACATCAACAACAACAGACAGCCGACGCAAATGCAGCTACTCTGATAGGCACAATTCAGCAGCAGACGATGATCAGCGAGGGGGGAGACGACGGAACACTCGTGCAGCATTCACATGGTAGTAAAACATTTTTTTCAGGATTTTTGAAAATCTAACCTATTTTTAATTTAAAATAGTTTCGATAATAAAAAATAAAATCGTCGTTTTTTTTTGTTTAATTTTGAAAGACTCGAAAATTTCAGACACTTTCCAAACCGCTCAAAACCTCCGTAGTCAAATGCAGAGTCTAAGAATAGGAGGCGAGATTCCACCTAATGCGATGGGTATGTTACTTTTACTTATTATTTATTTGAAAAGTTCAGATTTAAAAATATCTTCACCACAATTATTGAAATTTCAAAAATATCGTTTTGTTAATTTTCTAAAAATGCATTTTCAGCCCACGCGTTAGCCAATCCCCCTCCTCCCTACATTCAACAGGCAGCTGCTAACGGCATTGCAGCTCTGGAGCAGAACGCTGCATTCGCGATGGGCACTGGACCTCATTTGCCCGTGGGAGCGGATGATGATACGGAGTCCACTTTTTCGACTGTTCCGACGAAATGTAAGAAATTTTATTTCGTTTTTCAGCGATTATTTGAAAAGTCCAAAATACCAGGATTTTTTATAAGAAACCATAATATGACGACTTTTTATGGTTGATTTTCAAAATTATTGATATTTCTGAAGTATTGAAGATTTTTTTATTTCAGTAGACACCCAAGCGGAATACGAGAACCGATTCCAGCGCGCTATGGCAGAGGGCGATTATGAATTTCTCAAGGACTTGCCTCTGGATGAACTTGTGAACAGGAAAGGTCGTTTAGACATCGAAATGGATGAAGAAATTCGAGAGTTGAGAAGACGGTAATTTAAATTTTTAAAAATTTTCATCCTTAAAGTTATTTTTCTCAGATACCAAACCAAGCGCCAACCAATTCTGGACGTGATTCAAGCAAAGAACGCTAGCGTTCAATGACACTTGCTGCATTCTATGAATTAATTATTGGAAATTTATGCCCTAAGCTGATTAGATTTGCCCCTTATTCTTTCATTTTTTGTATTCAAAACTATTGTAAGGCCTTTCTTGCAAATACTTGTAAATCGTTATCGCATGTAACTGGTATTACATTCAAACAATTATTTGAATTCCCTAGAATTAAAAGTCAATAATATTTCATTTGTTCGAACTGAAAGTCGCTCATGGTGCTCCACTCAAATTATCGATCAAAGATTCTTTATTTTCTAGATTTCAGACACCAAAATAAAGTATTTTAATTTAAAAAAGAAACTTTCCGTTTATGAAACCAATTGGATTGGCTTTATCCCATTATATATCTGCAATTGTGTGGTTTTCATTTTTAGCTTATCTTGAAAAGTTCACTTTTCTCAATCAAACGCTGGGGCGTTTTCCACTGCAAATGTCCCTTATGCAGCAAGCTATTCCAGTCAGCCTTGCAACTACTATCCTCAATAATGGGACGAGGAAGATGATTACGACGAATAGTTGCGGTGGAAAACGTCCAAAGCCTGTTCTTAATGAAAATTTTCACCTAAAACGAATAGGCTTTCTGAATTAGTGGTAGGTAAACTTTCCAAGAAGATTTTTTATATCCTCAGGAAAAAATCTTTCCAAGAAGATTTTAGAATATTTTCAGAGAGATGACGTCTCCAACGATGGTGAAGCAGACCTACGAGAGTGACGATGGAAGCGAGGCGAAGAAGACGGGCATCGCGTGTGACCGAGCCAGACAGGCACTCAAGGAGTGCCTCAAGAATTCCGACTGCGTACAGGTGCATGCCAGGTAGGAATTTCATTATTTAAAACTCCCTAGAGAATAAAATGATAGATTTTTGAATGAGCAGAATTTTCTTATGTTTTTTTTTAAATTTTATTTTCACCCATCAATTGCTTTTTATTGTATACTTAAAAGGCGGTAAGGGTTGAATTCGTTTTCAAAATATTGCTAGGGTTACTTGAAAAATCGATTTAAAAGAACTAATAAAGTTCCTGAAATTCGTGTAAATTTCAGATCCGCCCGCGACTGCCTTCGAGCGGACGACGGTACCGTTCCCTACAAATGTGCGACGCTTCTGGAGACATTTTCTGCGTGCAAACGATCTCTGGTATGATTTGATCATTTTCTTTAATTCGTGAGTTTATAAATTCGTCAATTTTAAACTTATTTTTACACTTTAAACCTAAATTTAAATTTACCTAAATGTTAAAAGAATTCAACTTATTTCAGGTGGACATGCGATCTCGATTCCGAGGGAGGAAAGGAGACGTTTGATTTGAAAAAGAAGCAATTATTATTTATCTGAAGTAGTGCAGAGTTGTAGATTTTGAATAAATTATTTCAACCATTTTATTTTCCCAATTGATTTTACTAACGGTTCATTGAACCAAATGCAGTTTTATCTCATTGGTTTTCCTGAATTTCAATAATTCTTCATTTTTCAGATTCATTAATAGTTCAACTTGAGTCGAGTTCTCATTTGACTGACTGATCATTCAAATCCGTGCTCAACTTCATTCGAAAAGGTACGCTCATTTTTCCTCTATCGAGTGGCGTACTCGATATTTAGCTGACAAAATCGCGTAATGCTAGTGAATGATACCAGCGCGAGAAAGATAACATTAACTTCTGGTGCTGACTTCTAGATTATTTTTACCTATCCTTCTAAAATAGATTTATTTTTCCTCTACCTTTCAATTCTTGTGATCCTTCATTTTCTTCTTGTTCACCCTTTTCCTTTTGTATGTTTGTTTCTCATGGTTCTGCTCCATTGCGCTAATGATGCAAATCACCGTTTTACGCACACGCGCGCGATCTGACGATTTATTTGAAGGCGAAAAATTGAGCGGAAAATGACAATTTTGAAGTTTTTGGAGGCAAGGCAATTACAAAGCGCCATTTCTTTCACCTGAATGAAGATGATAATTTCCGATTCAACATGGAATTTTATTTTTAGTTACGGTAACCTAGATTTAAGGTTCGTCCTTAGGGCTATATAAAAATGCCAATTTTACATTAGGATGAAGGTATTATCGAAATTCGTCCAAAGTCTGCTTCTGTACTAACAGTGGTTTTTCACTTTATTATTGATCTATATGATACGCAGTTTTATGGTCTTCGTGGGAAACTCTTTGAATTGACTGTTATCTAAGATCTAGGGGATGACAAGGTTAATCGGTCATTTTTGGATTAGAATGTACTTGTATCGGGTTAGATAAATCCAAACTTTCTAGATTTCAAAAGTCAGATAATTTCAAAGTGTTTATTCATCCCTGAAGCTCATATTGCTTGGTCCATTAACCCAAAGTTTGTTGAATTTCCATTACCGTATGCAAAACGTCCCACACCTGCACATTCTTTCCATTCTTCATTTGTCTTTTTCCCTTCTTTCGTATCAACAAATCATCTTTGCCCCTTTCTGTAATGCACAGAAGCATCCTTTCTGGCGGCACTTCATTAGGACATAAGTTAGCCGAAGGCAATGCATCATATTCTGGGGAGAGGAGGAAAACATGACAAATAGGATATGTGACAGGACTGAAAGATATCAGATATAATATCGCCCCCTTTCACTTTTATACTCATTTTCCCATTGATCTAAACTTTGATACAATAACACGGCGGGTTGTCTTTTGTTTTTGGGATTACGGTAGCCCAATTATATGGTTGGTGATAAGATGAATAACTTTTGCGATAAAATTAGATCACTTTTGTCACCTTTTCAAAATTTACTTTAAAAATCTATTTTTTAAATAATAATCTCATTTGGAAAGAACTTTCAAAAGATAAATTTATCAAAATTTTCATTGATTATGAATTGCGTTTCTCTGAAATAATATTAATAATAATCACTTTTACTATTCAATGAGTTTCACTTTTTATCGAATGACGCCTCAAAGTCGCTTTCTTATTATTTCTGACACAATAAGAAGTCCATGGGAAACGGCTTTTTTCTTCGACAAAATCTCTTTCTCGTACAAAGAGTTTTCTATGCAAATCTGGCTGAATTGATTGAATTCCATTTTTCCCCTATTTTTGTTGGCTATTCATCCGACGAACCGTGAAATAAGCAAAATATGAATGACAATTCGAAAGGATATTAGAGGATATGACCAAATATATTCATGAATTCATGAATAGACGGTTTATATAAGATGTCACCTTTGAAAATGTGATCTTTACTGAAAGTTCATATGTTCTTCTCACGTAAAATTGCGTAAGAAAGAAATATTGAAGTTTCCACGAAGTCTACCTCTCAAATGTCATCAAATTTTTCATGAAAAATGATGACGTCTAAATTTTTGACGGATATTTGAATATCTGACCGGATAAAGGATATTCATTCATAGGCCTTGTTTGTATCGCTTAAGCATGACTGACTTTGTCAAAAGACCCGCTTTATTTGAAGGGATTAGGAAAGTCAAATCTATTGGTGTGTTTGGAAACAGAATGGTGCAATATTGTTTAGTGCAGGAGTACAGGAAATGGCGCAATCGGGGTGGACTTCATCTCTTGGTTCTTGGTTAAGCCGAAAGAAGAGTGATATTTGGATAGAGGCAAGCGGAAGGACACACCGAGTTTCAAGTGGAGAGGCGTTGTGAGTTGCGAGTGCAAAGATTAGAGAGACAAGCGAAAAGGCTAATGAATCAAGGGATACTGTATCCATTTATTCGCATTTTTCATTTGTTAAAATAGTGGAAGCTTTAAAACGACCAGAGACTTTTCTCATGATGAATGACAGTGAAATGATAAGGTCGAATCGGTTTTTAAAGTTATGCGTTACACATCGTTAGAGTTTGGAGAATGGAGGAGAACAGGAACTTTCTAAATTCCTAACTTCCAATTCTTAATTTATTCGGTGATAATTAAGAAAACTGAAAATAGAAACATTACCTCATTTATGCCGTTTACTGTATCTGTTTTCCTATGCAAAAATGCCTTATCTTTCCAAAACTCCCCCGAAAATTCATGATAAGCAAAGTGATGTGTCATTCTCGCCTTTGTTTGATATGATTGCCTTTTTCGTGGATTCCTGTATGATTCATGGACATTCTTTTGTGCAATCCAGAACGAGTCATCATTTAACTATTCATAGAAATACATAGTCATGCTTCATCAATTGCAACAAAAACTCGGGAATTGGGTTGTTTTGTTTGAATTTTAGGTAAATCAAATTTATTTGATATTCTATTTTTCGAATACCATTTTCTAGAAAAAGTAAGCACCTTTCATGTAGCATATAACCTCTTTTATCAGTTCTTTCAATTTTTACTGATAGCATATCAATGCTGGTTTTATTTTTCATTTTGAAATAGCCCTGAAAACCTTATGGTTTTCAACCTTCCGTCAAAATTTCTCAAATTCACAAAATTCAATTCAATTTGAGCCCGTCTTTATTCTGTCAGAGACAGGAAAGAAGAATGGAATAAAGACAGTCGTCTGAAATTGGCGAATTTGCGAACAATAACATGAGCGAATTAAGGGATTATGCAATGCCTCGCATTGAGGGGAGAAGAAAGAAATCTGAAGACAGGGGAAAAAGGCCTTGGGAAGCTGATGATGGAAAGGCAAGGAATGGAAAGGAAATGCAGAAAAGACAGAAATGGAGACAAAGAAACTTGCAAACGAGCCAACCAGCCGAGTGGATGACACTCACACAATGGACAGATGGGACGAGTTGAGTTGGAGAATAGGAAATTGAAAGACAAATTGATACGTTTAACGGTCATGGGGACATTTGGATTTTGTAGGTGATATTTATTCGAACTTATCGGAGATATCAAATCTCTGAGTCAATAAGGAGTTTTTGATCTATGTGAATAGCAAGGCGTGGCTTCAAGAGGAAGAACAAATGAATGGGTTATCGCGGCCTTTGAACATGGTTTCTCATCAATTCATCATTTGATGATGGCTTTGTGTTTATTTGATCTCAGACACTAATTCACTTGGGTCTATTGCAAAAATATACTTCAGAATGAGGTCAGGTTGAAATCTGATTATTCCTTGATCCCCTTTCATCAATAAGAGTTTGAAGTACAATCTCGGCTTCGCTTTATCTTCTATCTTCCCATCTTCGAATTTACGTGGAGTTGAAGTCCGAACTTCCCGATTATTCCCTTCCAGTACTTTCAACCATAAACGATTTGAAGGGCCTCACTTCAGCCTCCAAATTGAAGTGAATTTAAATTCAGATTCCGAATTTCTTGATTATTTATTCGCCCATTATTTCGACCACAATGCCAATCGGTTTTCCCCTCATTTCTTCTTCATTTTTCCCTTTCTCACACAACTATGGCCTCTGTTCACAGTGTTTGCGAAAGGAAATACGCGAATTGAGAATTGGAGGGAGAAAGGTTCGAAAAGAGGAAGAAAACGGCTAAAATACAGAAATGCAGCAGAAATAAAGAGGGAAACATTGAACATTGTTAGAGGACAAGAAAGAGGTATTTGTCTTGAGGCACACAATGTCTGAAATTGGGAGAGAGCAGGGAAATAAGGCTGATTGACAGTTCACAGGGCATGTGACGAGAAAATTTAGAAATTGATGCAAATAAAAACTGACTCATAACTTTCAACTCGAAATCTGACCCTTTAACTCTGACACTAATATCGTACTTTGACTATGTTACAGACTCTTTTATTTTAATCGGTGATTCTGACTCCGAAACTTTAACTATGATTCGAAGAATTTAATTCCAACCCCATTGAAAGCGATATTTATTTATTTCTTTGTCATACATCTGATCAGCAAAGTTAACAATTCGAACTATGAATTTAGAATGTGCCTGAAATCGGTAATGGAAATGCAATCGAAATGGCATGGCAAAGTTAGAGGGAATGAGGATTTTTAAAGAAAATTCTGGAAATGAGCCTAAACTTATTTTAAATTTATCTCAACTTTTTGATCAGCCCATTTCTTAGATTTAGAATCGACTCATACAAAGCGGATAACTGCGAAAAATTGGCTTTTTTCTTTGCAAAATTCACCCGCTTTTCACCTAAAAAGAGGGTCAATTTTCCAATAAGCCCAAAGATATTACGACAAAATGCAATTTAATCAAACCTAATTGTAAGCATGAATAACTCGAAATAGAAATCCATATTGCATTGACGTTTGTAGACCTTCAAATTATTTTGAGAAAATACCGGAATAATTTTGGAAGTAGAGAAAATCTTTGTAGAAATCGAAAAAGGAATGCACAACTTGGAACAGATCTTAATGAAAAATGAACAAATTACAATGAATCTTGAAAAAGATTATTAAAATCGTAAAGCGATGAAAATCATCAGCAAGTAGAGCTGCATCTTTGAACACGTAGAGGAGAAGGTGAAGGAGTAGGTTGTAGGAAAATCGAAGAATGAAGCTTAGACGGACTTAGTGTCTGAAACGAATGATTTATAATTGAAATCTGATGGATATGCTCCATGGCTAAATCAAAAATTGCAAGTTGCAACTATTTAGCAATAGAACAGAGTCTGCATGAGCTCAATATTTTCGTGTGTATTTTCCGATAGAGGATGATGATATCGATTAAAGACGTCTGTTTGTCCTACTGTATCTCCCCTTCTCTTATCTTTTATCAGCGGCTTATCTTTCCCCCATTCTTCTGCGCCGCGTCATTTTCTTGTGCTGCGATTTGAATGAAATGATTGAAAATTCTCGGGGATAAATAAATGCATTGTGAATTGAATTGAATTGAATGCAGAGTCAAAGGGGTTGTGGCTGTACCTCTTTGACTGGCAGAGAAAAGACAGGGCAAAATGCAGAAAGACAGGCAGAAATACAGGAAGAGAGGCCAATTCAGATGGCGGCGACACGAATAACAATACAGAACAAACAATGAACAACACAGAGGGGCGAGGGGGAAGGAAGAATCAACGAAAACGACGAAACGAAAAACCAGCAAAATTGAAGAATAGCAAGGTGCAAGGCGAATTGAATACAAGGATTGATGGAATTAGGAAGTTGAATCCGGAAAGTGACTGCATATTGATTGGATTTAGGCGCAAGATCTTTGAAATTTTAAAACCATCGTTTGGCACTTCCTAATTCTTCGCTAAGATGTGACTGTAAGCCATGCCAAGTTACATTTAGGCCCTAAATTATGCTAAATTTCATATTTTTTCACCTTGCACAATAGAATGATTCACGATTTTTTCCTATCTTCGCGGGTAAAAATTGCGCCATCATCATTCCAACTTTTTAGAGCATTTTGACTTGGAAAGCCAAATATTGTCTCATTTTGTACCGAGGAATTGTCTCGCGAACTGGTTATGAATTTGATTAGCAAAAAGAAATGAAAGAAGTGCGAAGAATGGCTGCTGTTTCTGGCTTTGAGCAAAGCTATTGACACTTTTCACGCAAATATCATCATTACCGCTTTTTCAATTGTTTGTTTGTCTTTGCGCGCAGCTGTCGGTTGTCTTTGTTTTTAATTTCGGGAATACTTTTCTCCCAAATTTTGGAGAAAGTACTCGCTATTATCTGAGTTACATTGTTTGTATTTCTAGCGTTTGCATCTGCATATAATTAATTTCAAGGGCCCCCTTTTAAATCGGAATCTAAGAGTCAACATATAAGGACGGTGTGACTCGAAGCGGAAGAATAAAGGAGAGAATTGAAATGTTAGAGGCAATTCATGAGGGGTGAATTTGTTCCCGGGAACAAACTGGGAGAAAATCGGGGAAGAATTGGGAGTAGCGAAATGCAAACAGGCGCAAGACGCATTGCACAGGCACAATAGGGCAGGTTGAATGAATGAATGACTGTCGGAAAGGAAAACTACTGCAAATGAATGCAAGCAAAGACTGCGCATGAGAAATATAGGCGCTTTAGAGCTATTTGGAAAATTGGAAAATACAAGACAAATCATGATAATTGTCAAACATCAAGAATTTGAAAAAAAAAAAAACGAATGAAGATCAAGTCTTTTTTAGTTGATTTGATTACATTTCAACAATGGTTCAAGATATGATTTTGATATCAATTTAAATATCCTATTTTTAAGTCTATTATCTTGTACCTGAAAATATTGAATCTCCATTCATGTTCTTTGTAATTTGCGCATTTCGGTACTTTAGACACTCATTTTCAATTTTCGAAGTGCAAATGAAGCGCGCTTAACCTTTCTTCAGCACGGTATTTTGTGTAGCGGAAGGGGAACTGGACATATGAGATTGGCGATTCAACCCTAAGCAACTTGCTGCCAGACAATTCTCCTTGAATGGGCAGCTGCTAAGTGTCGAATGGGGGAATTGTCGAATTGTCAAGAGGGTCGATGCTTCGGCAAAATTGCCAAATTTGGAATCGCGTCGGGCAAATGAGGTATGACACAATGGCGGGTCGCGTGTCGCAAAAGAATTCAATAATTCTAGTTCTCACTCCTGCTGACAGTCTATTTTTAATGCCACTACTGTATTTGGAAGCGGTAAAATAAACCAGAATTCAAGCATATCGCGCGCAAATAACAAAAGCAGTAACACTCTTGCATATCAAATAGCACATTTGAAGAGAGGTATATTTAGAAGGTAATTACGGTAATTTTTGGAAGATGACATAAAAATTGTTTTTTTGATTCCTATTATAAGAGCAATTCAATGAACACGAAATATTGGCATAAAGAGAAGGAATGAGTAAATTTTGCTAGAAAACGACAAGATTTAGCTAAAATGTCAACTTTCCAAAGTTGATAGATAGACACTAAATGCTAGCATAAAGCTAAAAATACTTACATTTTTTATTGTTTTGATCAAGGACCCGGCATGGAGACATTGGGTGTGTGCGAGGGCGTTAGGTGTGCTGAGGAGACTGCAGACGGAGTCGTCGCCGTGGTTGAACCTGTGCCTGAGGCTGCAGCCACTCTGGCAGCATACGCCTGCATTATGTTGTACGGGGAATACGGGGCAGCCGAGAGGACGGCAGTTGGAGGGAAGAAATGCGAATAGTACGTCGATAGGTCAGCCGCCGAGGTTTTTAGAGAGTCCTAAATTATTTTGATTTTTGGTGATAGGATAATCTTTATCAGTCTGACTAGAGGATTTTTAGGTTGTGAAATTTCTGCGAAAACCAACTTCTTCAAATGGAATTTTCTCATTTGTGAAAGGTTCGCCCTCCCATAATTCATCGTTCGAATATTTAATGATGAAAAATGTTCTGATTTTCGGTTATGAAATTTTCAAGCATCAAAAATTGCGTGAAGCTCAAGCTTTTCTGGAAGGTTCATAAAAGGGCGATTTCAAAAACCCTCATACCAATGGTGAGTATCCCGCAGCGGCGAAAAGTGAGGGTGACGGGAAGGCGGCGAATGGGAGGCTGACAGGCAGTCGACTGTTCGGATTCTTCATAGCTGCTTTCGGTTTTCTTCTCGGACGATATTTGTAGTCGGGGTGTTCCTGCAAATAAGATCGTAAACTATTGGAAGTTCAAACCAAAACAGATTTGAGTAAGACTCTTCATGAAGATTCAACTTATATATGAACTCTTCAATGAAGTGAATGTTTCCAGGTCTCTCCCCTATAACTTCTCGTTCTGGTTGAAACTTACAAAAAACGATCATATCTTTAGGAGGGCAAAGTTTGAGATCATTCGGCCAATTTTTAGTCAAGCCCATTCCCGTTCCTTGTTCCCGCACACTCAAATGATTCATTCGAAATTTCCTTGTCTTTCGACTTCCCCGCGAATCTCGCCAATTTGCATTCGAATGCATTCACTTCCCGTCTTTTCTCTCCCCACCAGATTTTACTCGCATTCAAATTTACAAGAAAAGTTTATATTTTCGAAGAATTAGACCAGATCGAATGAGAACTAATAAGGAAGCGATGAGGATCACCTTCATATGCAACTGCCTGAGCCTCTTTGCCTCATCGATGAAAGGTCTCTTTTCCTGTTCTGGAAGTTGTTTCCATTCCGCTCCGAGTCGTTTGCTGATTTCCGAGTTGTGCATTTTTGGGTTGTCCTGGAATTTGTTTGATCATAAGTTGATCTCCAATTCTCTTTGGGAAGTTCACCTGGTTTTTCTACATAAAATTTTCGCTGATCTTTCAAAATTTCTAACTTTTCATACCTGCGCCATTTTCCTTCTCTGTCCTCGGCTCCAGACCATGAAGGCGCTAAAGTTTAGAAACTATTTCGAGGATCTTAAAATAATAAGGGCAACCTGAAAAAGTAGTTGCAATGAAAATAGAATAAGGCATAATGGGGAAATGAATCTTTTCTCATGTTACTTAGCTCGCAACTACTTCTTTAGGTTGTCAGGAAAGCCGTACTTCATGGGTCGTTTGACGTGGTTAGCATCGCACACTTCTGTCGGGGATTTTCCCCCGTGCAGTGGTGGAGTGGTGTCTGACGGACTAGCGGCCATGGAAGAGACCGATGCAGTCTCGTCATCTTCCTGTTCGGCTTCAGCCTCAGTCACCTTCGGCGTCTCTTCGGGAGTCAGCAATGATGGGTAGAGAAGCGAGATTTCGTTCATAATCCTCCTAAAATGAAATTATCTTGAAATTTCATCGACTTAAAGATAGAATAAGCGAGTCAGGTACATTTACAAATGACAGATTCATTGGAGCGTTCAAAGATGTTAGTATTGAAATAGTTTTGATCGAGAAAAAAGAAATGAAGTTTTCTAATCTGAGGTGCCGAGTTTTTGACGAATCATAAAAAATGTTAAAAAATGAACGCAAAATTAGATGATATTGACGAATTATGATGATGATTATAAGAATGATAAAAATACAAGGCTCTCCATCTTCTAAGGCCCATTGCATATTTATCGGAGCGAGGAAATTCGATTTCTCGCCCAAACACAAGGCCTTCGAACGAAAATTTTGCAATTTCAAATTTGAACAAACTGAAGGGGTATTGGGAGCTATTGAATTGAATTGAACACCGTCTGTGAGGCAAATAAAAGGGAAAAAGACGATAGAAAGTTGAGTGAGGAGCTCTGGCATAATGGTGAATTGAAGGAATTGAGACGAAAAGAATGGGGTGGGCGGGGTCTGCTTTGGACGGGCAAGAAAAAGAAACAACGCGTAGAGAGCAGCCAATGGGAGAGAGGAGGGTTAGAACAGAACAGAACAGAGGAGAAGAGAATACGATACATATGACATGCTGATGAAAGACCGGAAAAGTGCACCGATAGATAGATAGATCGAGCTGGGGTGATACAGCAATCACATAGGGTGGTATGTTGTCTTTCGCTATCAGAAAAATCGATCAGGGTTCATTTTTCTAGAGTTTGATTCGAGTGAATCACAATTTCTGCACTCGCAACTTCAGACCATCGAAGACGATCTTTTAAATAAGATTCTTCTTTTCGAAAATCAATGAAATTTAAGCATGTTCTTATTAAATCTGATAATTTTACCATTCCAAGATCGATTGTTTTCCGGGCAAATCGGATAAAATCATGATGTTGTTCCATTTAGAAATCTCCGATCAAGGAAGGTATTGTAGTCTCAGAAATTTGGACTTTTTAGCGCATACAATATCCTTTGTCTGTCAGTTTCATCGCATAAAATGTATTTTTCTTCATGCTCAGTTAAAGTCGGCATTGTGTTATTCGTCTAAATCTAATGTGTGAAGAAGAAAGGCGTTAAGAAATGGGAAATGCGGCCTGGCTAAGCATGTCGCTTAGGCGCTTAGCCTGGGAGGGGACTTCCTTTGGCTGCCAGCCTGCTTAAATTCGAGCACCAATCAGCCGAGCATAATCCACTTTGTTATTTGGATGAAGAAGGAAGAAGCTGAAAGACGCGGGCCTGAGACTACTGGAGAAGCGAGACGAATTCATAACTGAAGGAGATGCAGATGGACGAGAAATTGAAATAATTGATCAAGTGGGCGAACATTCGAGACTGTTGCATGCAAAAACTGGAAAACATTGGAGAAAAGTTAGAAAGTTGAATAACTGAAGTTTTTCATTGAGTAAGGCAAAGCAAAGAATAACGATTTTTTTCTCGAAATTATAGATTGAAATTCAAATTTAGACTTTTTTCATAATTTCTGTGTAAGGGTTTATCCAAATCTATCACGCAATTCGATAAACATTGCAGCTGCTTAAAGCGTCGGACTCCCTTTCTTGAGGCCTAGCTTCCGATCGACTTCAAATCCGCTATTCTTATGATTGCGTCATATTTTCTAGCCTTCTATTCTTTTATCTGGCCGTATTTTGAATGTTCAGCGACTTATTCTCGCAGGAAGTGACTTCCCATGCAATGATTGTTTGTTTTGTCTCACAGTTGGTAGCCATAATAGGAATTGACAAGACAATTGAAAGAATTGAGTGGAGCAGTGGTAATTGATAGCCGTGATTACGGGATTGTGGGAAATTAGAATGGAAGGCATTTGGCAGGTCTTTATTGAGTTTGCTATAAATTTGGAAATATTATGAAAATGTTGAATTAGCTACATAAGTTGGAAATTAAGTCTATGAATGAAGTTGACTAAATAGGCGACAGATAGACAAATTCTGTGATTCTTCCTTATGGAAGATACACTTTCTTGCTTTCGAACAGTCATATTCAGCCGAAAGAAAGACGAATCATAACACAAACAAGAACAACCGCGGATAAGAATAAGCTGGAAGGATTAGGGAGAGAAGAAAAGCGGAGGAAAGCATAGTCATCAGAATGGGATGGGTCTTTGTATAAATCAACAATCAACACAATATGTATCATCACGAATGAATATTTTCACCATAAATCTAAAATAAAACAGATTGCATTTACAATACGAAATCTACAGTATTCAACAATGCTATTCTCATACTTGACTGTTTCTTTGATAGTCTTCCGACTTGCATGCCCGACAGTCACATCAGCTCGTGTTCTCCTCCCCACCCGGAAATGTTACCCGAGGTGCGAGGTCATTCAACTGTCAGTCAAGTCCTTTTGCTATTAGCATAGAACGCGTGCCTACTCCGTACTTTATCAAAACAATCCGTACATTTCATCTATCTTTCCATAATTTATCCTTCTGTGTAAAGTTCATCCTTTTTTTCTATATCAAGACTTCATTCTTAAAACTCCAAGTCAAAGCCCCCAAAAACTCTCAAAGACAAAGAATTTCAAGAACAAAAAGAAAGTTTGTCCAGCCCTGTTTAAAAAAAACCGTTTTCATCCTATGGCAATGATGAAATCTCGTGACAAATTCCGGGGAATCAGAACATTTTTGACAAACTTCGCCACAATCAGCAAAATTGATACTATTTATGGCTCGATAAAGGCGGAATTGAATTCTATTCGTTTGAAAATCCTCAGGGATCGAATCAGGCCACAAGGTCCACCATTATGACTCGATGATTGCATTACAGTAGGACAAATTGAATAATAGAGAAGTTAGATATTAGAGCAAGGAAGTGAGAAGGATATTAGGGGCTATGAGAAGGGATAAGTAAATGGATAAAGATGAATATGAGCTGCTAGGAAACTGGTAATTATTGGGTCATTCGATAAGTTCTTGAAATTTAGAAATTAGCATACATGTTCTTCTTATGTTATTTAGGCCTCCTGTGTTATATACCGCCGGAACACCGACACGCCTGTAAAAGACACCCGCTCTTTGTCTTATTTCTCCTCTTTGCCTATATTCCCTCACTCTAGAATTCGATATCTAATACAGACGGATCGGTGTATCGGCGGTGTATTATACAGCAAACCTGTTATTTATGACTAGAGCGAAAATGACAATGAAAATTAAATAATGCAAATTTTCAATTTCGAAACTTTTTGAAAGATCTAACGATGAACAATGAGAATAAGATAATAGGATATATGAAGAGATGAAGAGTGAGGATGAGTTGCTAGGGAACTGCTAATTAAGAAGTATTAGCTGACAGGTAATGATAATTAAATTTCAGAATCGGCTCACAAAATGGGACGCGATAAATCAGAATCCAAAAAATCAAGGTATAACTATTCCTATTATTTTTAGCTATGTTCAAATTATTTGAAAAGTGGTATTTTGATGAAGATCCTGATCGCGTTTCTAATGAAAAGTCAGTAAAATAATTTGTCTGTATTTTCAGAAAACGCTCCCGCTCGCGCGAGCGAGACCGCGACAGAAGACGGGGTCGAAGCCGAAGCAATGAACCGAAAAGGGGAAGCGACAGTAGAAGTGCGAGTTCGCAAGTGCAAAAGATGAAAGAGAAAATGCAGACCGGACTCAAACAGGCCAAGTATCAGATTCAGTCAATCTATCATAGACTTAAAATGTGGCAATTTGAAAACCGTATAACATCATGACACGAGATATAATGAAATGATAACATGAAAGATGCCTTATTCTGCCATCCCCCAACCTATTTTACATATGATTCGCGACATGATATCATCATCTTTCCAAATACCTTAAAACATGTAATCCAGGATTAAAGTTATTTTTAATTGAATTTAATTTCAGAGATGACATAGCACAGATGAAGGAAAGAAGCGAAGACGAAAGAAAACCTGTCAGCACCAGTTCCAATGGTAGCATAAACTACGAGTTTTCATATTTTAGCCTGAAATTTGAAATTCAGAAACCTATTCCTTCTCCGAGATGTCACATCGAAGTAGGGAAATCGAGCGAATCGAGGACGGTGATTTCCGGCCGGCGCAGTTCAAATCCAGCAGAGATCAAGCGAATAAGGTAATTTTTATTTTTAAAAATCAGTATCTTATTCTGGAAATATATGACCTTTGGATGGAATTTTCTATGGTCATTCGAATAAGAAATATACCATTTTTAACTTTATGAATTGTCAAATTTCCAGAATAATAAATGGGAGAAGTTGAATTTTGACTTTACAGCCATCAGCCAACGAAACTCGAGAACAGAAAGAGGAAAGGAACATCTCTGAGCACGAACGGGCCATGTTCGGCCCGATGTGGGCCAGCAATGAAATGAAGACCGGCATGGTGAAGAAGGAAAAGGGGAAGGAGATCGGAACGAAGGATATCGAAATGTCGTTGCCGCCAGAACCGAGGTAGAAACTTGTTTAAATTATCTTTCTTATTTAATACAAAATAAGCTGGTCTTCACGTCTTTTCTTCGAAATAGAAGTAATCTTCATTGGGATAAAAATGATTTTCTCTCGTTATGGACATTAGTGCACTATAATATGAAATATTTTTGAAATTTTTCGATTTTACAGTAACTTATTATTTCGTTTTTTTATTTCAGAGCCTCCCTAATCCATCCGCTGTTCGAAATCGATGAAGAAACTCGCAGGCAGAATTGGCTGACGAAATGGCGCGCCGAGAAACAGAATGCGATTCAAAATGCCATCTAAGATACCATTCTATCAATTCATTGTTATTTATTTCAACCTATTGAGTAATATTTATTTTTCGTGGAATAAAATCTGTAAGCCACTAAAATATGAAATGATCAGCTAAATGCGTTGATCTTCACACTAAAGAAAAATCTGACGTTAACATAATCCCTAAATTCTATGATCACCATATCGATTACTAAACTATCTAAATTTTGTCGACTTCAATAAAGTCGCTCTCCTTAGCCTCCAATACCAGTTTTGCCGAACTGTGTCCAAATTGACTTGTTCATCGAAATTGTCCTTCTAAAACGACAATTACTCTTCTGAAAGTCCAATGTCGGTTCTTTCTAAATCGATATATAAAAAAGCACGATCAGAACGATTTCTAAAATATTTATTTTAGGGTTAAACAGTAAATAATTTACTGTTTATATTGCAAGTTTACAATAGCATTTAAGCGAAAATTTCTATTTATAGTTGAATTACTTGAATTTTCAGAATGGAGGAAGAAAATAACTTTTACAACAGTTGAGAAGAAAAAAGCTATCTTTTACAGACCAGCATATGAGAAATTATCCTTCTAGCTAGCGAATGAATATAAAAATTTAGCTCAGTAATTCTAATGTTTTTTTCCAGAATCCCGAAAGCGAAGAGCACAGAAAACCCGTGTGTGAAGTATCAAAAATATAGATTTGTTTAGAAGTTAGGAAAACTTTGTGACAGAAATGACTTGCGAATGAGCAAAGTCTATCAATTTATGTATCACATTCGAATTTCACAAGATTTGCTACGAAAAATACCCGCTTTTACACATGGGAAAAGTCAATTATAGTAGTCAGAAGAGCATAGAAATCAGCGAAGTTCTATCATTAATTCGAAACTTTCACAAATGTTCAAATCAATGATAATTGAATATAAAATTCAGACTTTGATCAACAAAGTCGATTTACAGTATTCTATAATAAAAGACCTCTTTATTATTGTGTCGAAAAGTTAAAGTCTTGGGACTTCTATTAAGTAATACGGTATTCACATAAGAATTCGAGTAAACCCCGTGAATTATCGAATTGTACGAAAAGGGAACATAGCCTCACCGGGTGCATTTCCCGTTTACTCCTGTTTGCATCCAACTCCAGTCCCTTATAAAGATTACTCGGATATGATCACCCCCTCTCGTGTAAATGTCATCTTATTTCTTTCCTAGTATTATTTCAAAAGAAATTGGATGACATTTACAGAAAGAGAAGGTGATTTTAACGACCTTTATAATTGACCTTCATGAAACCTTCCTTCAAGCCTTCAAGCCTGTTTTCTGATCTGCAAATATTTTCTCCTTCCATTTTGCAGCCTCGCCAATCTAGAACAGCCGAATCTGTAGATGTCTTTCCTTCTCTGCCTTCTGATTTGGTGCATATCTCGTTTGGCCTCCCGCAAAATTCTGTCTACTTTCTTCAGCAGCTTCTCTTCGAATTTCTGCAAATTTATAATTTTACTAATTTCTGCTAAACCTCGAGAAATATTAATTCTTTTAAAAACCCCTTTCTAGAGAAAATTACATATTGTTTTCTCTCATGATCTCTACCCCTTTTGTAGTAACGCTAATTAGTGTCATTCGTTTTTTGTCGAAACCTTGTAGAAAGAAAGGGAAAGCAGGTCGCATTACATTACAATTCGCGCATCGAAAATCTATTCGATGCAAAAAGTAGGCTTCTTGGGAGTTCACCTATTTTCCTTCATTACCAACAATATTCCCTAGAAGTTCAAAAATAAAGGAAAAATCCAACCTTCTGTTTCTGATCGGCCTCTTTTTCTTCTGCTTCATTCTGCTGCCGTTTTTCGTAAATCCAATGCATCGTCTTCTGCAGAGAATACATGCCGAGCTGGATGACCACGATCAGGAACAGCACTTGCTCTGTCTGAAAAAAGAGTCAATAAATTTGAAATTTTCTAAATGAACAATGAAATTTTTCGTATGTCATTTGATCGAATTTATGTTAATTCTCAGTCTAAAAGAGAAACCTACTCCTTTCGTAAAAAGACACTAAAGTTCAGCATTTGAGTAGATTTATGCTAGTGTTGGTCTTTATTGAAGATCTGCCTCATTGTCAAAATACGAGAATTTTGCATTGAAAAAGATTTATGCTAGTTTTTAGTCTTATTAAAATATTCTTACTGTCCACATTTGTTCCAATTTCTCATCGACCGCATGCACGAATCGGGAGATCATTTCAGCCTGCGTCTGCATTGCTGAAGCTGCTGCTGAGCAGGTAAAGTCTTTCTGGAATTGAAATTCAAAATTCAGATTCAAATTAGTTTTTTGCTAATTTTACCTGTGAATGTCTCTTCCAAACAGTCAACTCCGCACTCTTCTTCTGCTGAGATTTCATCCATTCCGATAGGGCCTCAACGTCGGATTTTAGAGAGGATATCTGAAAATTGAATATTTTTAAAAATCGAGAAATCACAAAAAAGAATCCACCTTCTTCTCAGCATCCTGTTCCACTCTTTCAACCGCTTCCTTAATCAGTTTCTCTGCAGCGATTTTTGCCTCCTGCAGAGCCTTGTTCTGCTGCTCTGTCTGTAATCAAATTTCCAATTTTTTTTTAAAATCAATATCTCAACTTTGGATTCAAAATGTAAACTGTATCATAACGTTTTTGCAAAATTATAAAATTTAAGGATAGGATAAATTGTTTCTGAATAACTTACCTGCTCGACATACTGTCTGCTCAGCTCGCTGAGGTACTCGCTGCTCAGCGACATGTTCATCTCTAGGGTCGCGATTCGCTTGTTCAACTTCATGAACACCGATTCCTGAAAAATAGTCCAGTTCGTTGAAAAATTTAAACTCCGAAAATTCTGCGTCAAATTTGTCAGAAAACAAAAGTAGTAGTAATCTTTGCGATATTTTGTCGTATGAAATCATAAAGAATTTCCCTATCAACTTTGTTTGATGGTAAGAAATGCTATAGAAAAAGCCGCAATTTTTGCAAGAATAATTCCTACTTTATGACTGAGCGAAGTGGCAGGAAGCACGGTTTGTTGTTGTTGCTGTTGATTTTGCTGATTGCCATTTTGATGATTCTGCGCCATTTGTTGTAGTTGTTCAGGAACAGGCTCAGATGCAGCAGGTGGTTTCTGATTTTGACTGGTTCCGGATGCAGGCTGAGTTGACGAATCAGAAACAGATGGAGGGATTTCCTGGACTTTTGCCTGATCTTCAATGTTCTTCTGGACATCAGGAAAGTCTTTCTTCTCTTCCCTCTGTTGTTCAGAAATTTTCACGTTGACTTTTTCCTTCACGTCCGACTTCTGACTTTCCTCCTTTTCCCTCTGAGCCTTCGCCGATTTTGACTCCTTTTCTTCTTGCAAGGTCTGAAAAATCAAATAAATTTTCAAAAATAGCGAAAATTCCGACCTTTTTCCTTCGGAGACTCTGGTAATTCTTCCGGATGAATTCGTTCCTTCTTCGCCAGAAGTTGCTCAGTAAATTGCGCGAGTCGTATCGGGGGCTGAAAGGCAAATCTGTATCTTGAAATTTTTGAAAGAACTCTAATTAATCTCAAATTTATAAAATGAAAAAGATTAATAAACGATGTGAAAGTAGCATTTTTACTACGCTGCTCTTCAAATTAGCACATTTTAAGCATTTTGTTACTTTCTAGAAGTCGAGAAGTTGGCGACGTTGTCAGCGAAGAATGCGTGGCAGAAGAAGTTCGATTTTCTCGGCTGCAACTGTTCGCGAGTGCACTTGGTGCAGACCGAGATTCGAGTACGATATGAGCTGAAATTCAATTATTCAAATTGCATGAAGTTGGAAACAAACATTTAGAATATTTGTCTTTTAAACTGTTTTACACTTCAATATTTATATATTTGGGAGTAATATTTTGCAAAGAAACTAGAATAGATACCTATTCCTTTTTGCAGTCTGATTCTTCGCCTGCTTGCTCTTCCTCGGATCGACTACCAAATTCTTCACCTTGTTCACCAATTCATTCAGCAACTCGCCATTCACAACCTGCAAAATAAGTTTGAAGAAAAAATCGAATGATTTTAAAATTCATTAAAAATTACCTTTCCAATAACCTCCGCTGCACTTCCACTCAGATTCTTCTCGTTTGTCGATGACTTTTTCTCTGTCACTTTGGTGTCCTGTTCAGGCTCAACCTGAAATAATATCATTTTTCTAGTTATAAATTTTTTAAAAATAACCTTTTGAAAGTTTGACCAGACTATTTTATCACAATACTGAACGAGGCTTAAAATTTGAAGAGAAAAATCTGATTACCTTCGCAATTTCTTCCTTTTTCTCGACATCCACAGATTGCTGGAATGGGCTTTCAATGGTTCCCGTTTGACCTGGAGTCGAATCGACGAGTTGCTGCGTTGCCGCTGGAAAAGCTGATGAGGACGCCGCCATACCATCGCTTGAAGGGGGAGCCACTTCGGTTAGCGTTGATTGGGCCTACATTTCGTAAATTAATGAAAAAATGCAGGTTGGAAATTTCATGATATGCATGAGAGTAAGGCATACGAGATAGCATGCAAGCTACGCTACACCCGCTTTTCTTTAGCCTTTCCTTTATATTTTACAAGTTATACTATTATAGTCTCCAAATAGTTGAATAAAATTTTACAAACCTCCAATTCGTATTCGTCCACCATTGACATGCCGAGCACTTTGAGCAGTGATAGAGTGCAGTAGTGCTCATTGCCGAAATGGGAGAGGAAATCCAGCTGAAATAAAAAATCTAAATCATGTACAAAAATCTTTTTAAAAGTCAAGGAAAAGTGCACGAAAATCTAACCTTGATGAATTTGGCATAGGGCGATTTCTGTATGGTGAATGATTGCAGCTGCCTCGAATCAGCCACTTGCAATTCGGCAGCCAGCACCCATTCCGTTGCCGGATATCGTTCCGATGCGAACACGCGGACCTCCTTCGGACCAGACGAAAACAGCTCCAGGTTGGCAAGCTCGATTTTTTGGGGCTGAAAATTGCATTTTAATTAATGGTCAGATTTGTTAGGGATTTTTTTTACAAAAGATTGAATTTCGGAATTTTTACAAGTAATTATATATATATACCTGAATCGTTTCGCAAAGTTCGACAATCAGGAATTTATTCGGAGCCTTTTCGCACGGTATCCTCATGTATTCATCCATTTCCTGAAAGGAACCAATAAAAAGTATACCAATCGGCTTTTATCCAAAAGAAATTAAACACCAATTTTTACTTTATCATTGAGAACAGCCTTCGTGTTTTCCGCTTCCGGATTGCTGGCGAGTATTTTTGCGCCGCACTCTTTGCTGGCCTGTAAATGGAAAATTAAAAAAGAACGTAATTTTATTTTAAAAAAAACTCACATAATTCCTGGAATGAGCTGCGGCGGGAGGAGGCAGATTTACATGTGGTTGACCGGGTTGGGTGGCTGTTTGGCTGCTGGGGATCTGGAAATTTCAAGTTCTCGAGAAATTCGACCCCCAACTTTATTCTCATAAATATGCTCCAATATTAAAGTTTAGTACAACGTTTTCCTTTAAAAATTATATATTACTAAAGTTATCGATAAAATTAGCAATAGAAGGATTTTTACGAAACTATTTGATTTTATATACCTTTAGGAAGATAAGTTTAGAGGAGAAATTTAAATAATAAAAAATCTCACAGCATTGGAATTAGTGGGCTGTTTGTTGAGTTGCTCTTTCTTGTTGAGTTTCTGCTTGGTCCACTCGTCGAAAGTCGCTATGACGGGCTGCTTTTTCTCAGTTTCATTGAAATCAGCACCCGTATCGTTTCCCGATGCTGAGAGAGTATCGTTGCTGAAAAATGTTGAAATTCAAGCAATTAAAAAAAATTAAAATTTTAGAAAAATTTCTAGAAAAATACTAATCTTGATATCAAAAATATTCAGTTCGCGTTCAAAATGTTCATCTGAAAAATCTGTTCACCTTAGTCCTCATTTTTTCGAAAAATAAAGAGAAAAATTCGACCTTTGGGCAGAAATTTCAGCCTGTAATGGAGTTGGTGTTGTTGTGCCGTCGCATCGACCTAACGGAGGAGCAAAGGTCGATGGGTTAATTGGAGGCAGCACTTTGTGGCAGACATTTTGACTTCTGAAAATATGTCGTTTGCAGAAACTATAAAATCTCAACGTTAGAGTTTATGTATTCCTCCTCATTTTCCTTATTCATCCTGACAATTTTCAAGAAAAATGCCCGTAATTGATAGTCCATTTTTAGACTTTGATTTTCAGTAAAATATCTAACCTTTCAATTTCCCTTGCCAAATCCTCATTTGCAGGGAATTCTCCTCGAATCAACGCAGGGAAGTTGTATGGCGGAAATGAAAGATTCAGGCCAGTGGCTCGACAGGAAGAAGAAACTGGGAAACTGCAAGAAAATCGATATTTTATAAGAAAAAAATCAAGCTATCTTCGTTTTTCCTATCGATTTTCTTATAAAATTTTATTTTTTCTGCAGAAAACCTTATAGAAATGTTGCAAATTTATTGATTTTTGATTTAAAAATGCTAAAAATGACTTACTTGACTGCCACCTGCAGTAAAAGAAGCCTCAAACTGAGCACGAGTAGGGAGGGATGTCGGTATTTTTGCCGATGTTTCATTCTACCATTTCCAGTTCTGAACTCTGAAACATTTATAATTGCCACCGGATCGTCAATTTTCTGGCAATTCACTAATAACAGGTCTAAATTTTAGCGATGACAAGTGGAAAACGAAAATTTTGACAATTTGGCAGCGGGCTCGGAATATTCTGGATGCTCATGTGATTGTGCTCGATCAGCAGCAATATTGATAATCTGATAATAAATAAATTGGCGAAATGATAAGGTGAAGGAGTGGAACAACGCTTTCCGTCCTGGCTGACGGCCAGAGAGAAACGTCGATATAAAGTGAGGGGGCAATAGAAGGGGGAGGGGAGAGACGCAGAGAAAATAGAGAAGGGAGAAAAATGCACGAGTTTTCGAGTGAAAAAAGACGCACGGGAGAAGGCAGGAAGTGCGTCAAAACTGTGACAATTGGCAATGGAATTTGAAACAAAACTCTCAAAAAGCTGATCAACCTTCAAAAATCGCAAATATCGAGAGATAAGATAAGATAGTGATAAGGAATTTTTTCTTAAAAGTTAGAGCAGTTTTTTTAATGGATTGATAAAACCGAAAAAAAACTAAATAGTCTTCGCAAGTTGATTATTTTCTCTTCAAAAACCTTGAAAAGTCACTCGATAAGGTGATCTTCATGGAGATTTCATGAAATTCTGAAGCTAAAATGATAAAGAAAAATGGATGAACTTTACAAATTAAAACTAAAAAAACTGAATCACGAGCTTTCAAACTCTTGCGCATATTCACGAGCATCGTGACATGATCCTATAAAAATTCTGTGCAAATACATGTCGAAATTCACTCATTGCCCTCGTTTATTTGAACAACCAAAAACACGAATGTATAATAAATAAGGAAAAATGAAACGACGAAATGAAAAGGATTAAAATTTCGACAACAGTCATCTGAAAAACGATAAAACCGAGGATCAAACCATAATCATTGGAAAAGAAAATCAAATGAAGAATCGAGACAGAAGGCAGGTTCGTGGCGAGCCTGAAAATAGCAAGGTAAATAACGCTTGCTCTTTGTCAATAATAAATCTCGTTTTTTTTCTAATTTATGTCATTTATCTTTTTCTTGATAGAATCGAGTATTTTTATGGGAAGTGTAAAATGTTATACAGTAATTTCAGTTTCGAAGCCACTTTTAAAGGCTGGCATATAGAAATTTTGGCTAGAGTACTTTTGTTTCAAAAGTGAATAGTTGTGTCCCAAACGCTATTTCTCTATCTCTTTTTCTCACTTACGCTATTCCTTCATTCTCTCTTTGATATGAAAATACTCATTTTGGTATAAAAACGCATTTGTTTTGGGACACAAGTTCTCGCAGCTCAAACATTCCAATTAGTTTTTATTAAATCTGCTTGCCTAATCCTCTCTGAGGGGCAGCGTGTGAGTCTGGATGGGCTTTCCGTTCTGGGCGACGACGAGGAAGATCTTGTCTCCAGTGGTGGCCTCCCTCTCCGCGGCTGTGCGGAATGAGTCCTTCACCAGCGAGATCGCTCTCTCCACGGTCAGCGACGGACGTGGCGTCTCCTCCGACAGAGTCACGTGGCCGATCTGTAAAAGTAAACATTCAAAAATAGCATGATTTATATCATTTTCTTTGATGCTATGGAAAATTTGAAGAAAATGGAACAATAAAACTATTTTGAAAAGAAAAACTGAATAATATTATTCTAAAATGAACTCTATGAAGTCTTCAAAAAAGAAAAAATGTATAAATAATTATTTTTTTGCAAGTAATAAAAATTTGAGAATCAAACCTGACAATCGAAGAGCGGAATGATCATGGGCTCGGCAGCGCCACTCGCAGTGTAGTTCAAACGCTCGATGCACCCAACAGGGTCGTAGCTGAACACAGCGCCTTTGCCTGAAACAAACCATAAAATAATTTCAAATCTGAAAGAATAAATTAATTTACAAAGTATCGATTTTTAATTTAATTTTTTTACTTCGTAATCTCAATTTTTTCTTTCAATTTTAACTGAAAATAAAAACCACCAGTAGTTTGCATGAAAAACTGAAGTTTTTGCAAATCCTGATCTTTTAGAGTTTGCTGTATGGATATGAACATTGTGGCTTGAGAGTTGTTAACTTTTCAAAATACCAACCATTCTCGTCGATGCCCGCGAGAATGGCCCCAGTGTAGTAGGGGAAAAAGCGACGATAGTAGAGTGTGCGCGAGAGCAGTTCTGCGCACAGATCCACAGACATGTCCGTGCGGTAGTCGAAACGGTACTTGTGCAGACGAGCCTGGAGAATTACATAATAAATTGGAGTTTCAAAGAAATTATCAAGATCCAAAATTTCTTTTTATGGAAAGTTCATGCATTTTTACAGTAATAATAGTATTTGTATTTCATGGCTATCATTAAGGTTTCCCATCTCTTAGAAGACTCCGTACAATTTTTAATCAAGTTCTGACTAAAAACAAATTTTCTAAAAAAAATAGGTTATTTTAAAGACCCACGTTGAGCACGTTCTTCAGATGCAGCACGTCGCCGTAGAAGCCCGAAGTGGCGAGGATGATCGAGTTGTTCCTGAATTTTTCTCTCCACAAAAATCAAAGAATACAAGAGAACTGACAAGACATGGATTTTCTCGGCGTCTCTGCTGAGGATGTTGGTCTCGAGCTGCGTGAGACGAGTGTCGCTCGCCACCACCACGAAATCGTCGCCCGACACCGCACAGGTCGAGCTGAAATTCATAAACACATCAGCCAGGAACAGACTTCTCAAAACGACCCGCAGAAAAAATCGTGTATTGTATTGAGAAAGGAAAAGAGCACGTCTCCTTAATCTCTTTCGGAAAGGTGCACTATCTTTCTGCGAAGCGATTTGCGAGCTGCATTTTGAGAAGTCTGATCAGGAAGACAAAACTTCAGAAAATGCCTTTTTTGAAATTCTAATCAGCAGAAACATGATGATAAAATCAATTTTGAAATCGTAACTTTCAGCGCGTTCTCGAATATTACATAACACATTTTCTGAAAAAGAATCGAGGAAGTATTTTCCAGCTTCCTTAATGCTCATTTCTTACATTAAATATATATATATATTTTTTTTTTTAAAAAGCAAAAAAAACGGACCCTCCCTCCATCGAATAGGGACTCCATCCGTGACACTCCTTGACGCGACCAGCCACCCATACGGGGTTCTGCTCGGCCTCTTGCAGAGCAGATTTGAAGGCCGACATCGCTGCCACCGAGTCGGACAGGTTGAACGTGCACGCCATCTGGAAATATAGGGAAATTGTTAAAATCGAACATTTCGAGCGACAAATAAAAATCGATTTAGGACAAGTATAGGAGAAGTCAATACTAAATCGTATACAGATCAGCTACAATTTTCGATTTTTTCCTAATCCGAAGTAGGCTACGTTAAAAATAGAAAAATTAAAAAATGATAAAAATCGAACAAATCGGCAGGATGACAATTTGAAGAACGCAAAGACCACGCCCATTTCGCGTTTTTGCAAAGTGGTCTCTCCGTTTTCTCACTGGCATTGATTTCGTTATTCGTCCCAATTTTAGAAAATTTTCTATTTGTTGAATTTTTCAGTAGATTTCGACGATGTCTGACTCGTCTGACAATGAATTGGATGAGCAGCAGAATGAAGAAGTCGAGCGAAAGATAGTCACTCAGGAAGACGAGCCGGAACAGCCAAAGACTTTCGCTGATTTGGTAAACTTTTAGAAACAATACATTTCCTAAACTTTTCTCAAGAAATTTTAAATTTATTTGGCAGAAAAAATAGTCAAATTCTTACGACTAAAGAGGAAAACAAATAGATTTTTGTTCTATAAGAATCAAGACAAATGAAACTCGTGGAAGATACGAAATGTATTCTTTCAAAAATATTCTAATTCAGGGAGTAGTGGAAAGTCTGTGTGAGGAATGTGTCCGTCTTGGTTGGAACGCGCCCACGAAAATTCAATTGACGGCCATTCCTGCCGCTCTGCAGGGCAGGGACATCATCGGACTCGCTGAAACTGGGTGGGTGTTAATTTATTTTCAAAAATATTCGACTGGAAAAAATACACGTTTAAAATCCAAGCTTTCTACAGAAATCCCACGTTTTTTTTATGATTCTGGTGAAAAATATTCCAAATTTATAAGATTTAAAGAGAAAAATGTCCTTCAGTTCCGGCAAAACCGCGGCTTTCGCCCTGCCCATCCTTCAGAGTCTGCTGGAAAAGCCCCAGAAACTGTTCGCCCTCGTGCTGACGCCGACTCGCGAACTGGCTATCCAAATCGCCGAGCAATTCATCGCTCTCGGGTCGGGGATCGGACTGGTTGTTGGTTCGTTCAATTCTTCTCCCTTTATTTTTGAAAAATGGCAATTTCAGCCGTGATCGTTGGAGGACAAAATAATGCATCTCAAGCAATCGACCTGGCAAAACGGCCCCACATTATCGTCGGTTCGTTGTATTTTTAGTATTGGAAAAATATATCATTTTAACAATTTATGATTTTTTTAATTACTGAAAGTTTTCTCAAAGATTAAAAACCTATTTTTAGCAACTCCCGGCCGTCTCGTGGACCACCTCGAAAACACGAAAGGATTCAATTTGAAGGCGTTGAAATTCCTCGTTTTGGATGAAGCCGATCGGATGCTCAATTCGGATTTTGAGGTATACAGAATTTATTTTTCCTAAGTTTGTTTAAAGATTATATTCTTCCATCCAAATCAATCGGTTTTTAGAATGCTTTTCCTAGAATTTCAAGAATCAGTTTTATTTTCAGTCCCAACTGGATAAAATCATTCGAGTGATTCCTAAAGATAGACGGACTTACCTCTTCTCCGCAACTATGACGAATAAGGTTAGCTATTTATTTGATTAGACGTATTTAGTGCACTTTTGATAGTAAAATTCAAGGTTGTTTGAAAACAAAAAATTATCATTCGATCCAAAATATTGTATTTTATTTTTAGGTCGCAAAATTGGAGCGAGCCTCTCTGAAGAATCCGGTTCGAGTCGAGGTGAACACGCGGTACAAAACGGTCGACAAACTTAGACAGCACTACATTCTCATGCCTAATAAGTACAAGGTATTTAAAAAAAAATTCAATTTTTAGATACAAACTATCCATTCTTTTAATTTTTAGTTTTGAAGAGTAATATTTTGGCGAAAAAATCTATTTTTCTTTCCAGGAAGCTTATCTGGTCTACCTCCTGCAGAAACTCTCAGGCAACACATGCATTGTGTTCTGCTCGACTTGCAACACGGCTATGCTGATTGCAGTGATGCTGAGGCAGTTGGGCATGCAGGCCGTGCCGCTGCATGGAAAAATGGGGCAGGTATGGAAACAATTTCGTTCTTTTTTTCTATTTTTAAGATTCGCTTAAATTTCTCAAGATTTTTGAGTACATTTTTTATAACTAATAATTGCTTCATATTCATTTATCAATTTTGAGATAGACATTTCTAGAAAATCATGATTTTTGATAATATCTACTGAAATTTACATTTTCAGGAAAAGCGTCTAGCCTCTCTGAACAAGTTCAAGAGTAAGGCAAGGAATGTACTCGTTTGCACGGACGTTGCCTCGCGAGGTCTCGACATTCCACACGTGGATATGGTTGTGAACTACGATGTGCCCGGACAGGCTAAAGATTATATTCACCGGGTAAAATATCGTTTTTTTTTAAAATAAAATTAAAGTTTCGGAAAAAATTGAAACAAAATTTTGAAGGATAATTTTCCCTTCGTAAATTATCAATAGATCAGAAAAATTCTCTATTTTCTTGTTTATTTTAGGTCGGCCGCACAGCGCGTGCAGGCAGAGCGGGTCTGGCTATCACCTTCGTCACTCAATACGATGCCATTCTCTATCAGAAAATCGAGGCTCACATCGGTAAAAACTCATTTTATCTATTTTCAGATAAAAGATATCAATTGCACTTCACTAAACTTTTGACTGAAAATCTACTTTCATATTTATTGAAAATTCATTTTTTTCTTATTTAAAATATTTTCAGGCAAGAAGTTGGCCGCTTATGAATGCGAAGAAAATTTGGTGATGAAGTTCGTGGAGCGGACGCAGGAGGCCATCGAGGCTGCTAAGGAGGAAATCAAGGAGACGGAAAACACCAAGAAGAGGAAGAAGGTATGGGTTTTCTTCCTTATTTCTTTTTTTTTTTAAATTTTGTCTTAAAGTCGAAGAGGAATCTGAATCTAGAAATTTTGATATTTTTCTTGAATTTTAATCGTTTTTTAGGGAATGGATTCTGATGACGACACTGAAGAGACAGTGGGCAAATTCAAGCGAAAGAAGCTCAACAATTCCAGCAAAAGGGTCAAGCACAAGGCCAAATGATTCTGTTATTCCGTCATTTCATTGTTATCGTCAACTGTTGTTTTCTTGTTTTCGAATAAAGGATTTTATGAAAATTTCGACTTTCTTTACGATTATATTAGGTTTGATGCCTATGTTTAAAATCTATTTTTTATTGATCTTTCTAATTTTTTTACTGATTTTTAGATGACGTCAGACAATGGCGACATCGATTTGTACACACTGATGAACATGCCCTTCTACACGGAGTTCTGCAACATTATGTACGTTGCGGGTGATGATAAGGTCAAAATTACTTTTCTTGTAAAAATTGAATTTTTGGAAAGTTCGTGTCTGGTTTTTTTTCCATCTTACCATCGGTTTTCGAATATTTGGACTTTTCTTTCTTATCCAAGCTATTTGGAAACCGCGAGATCACGAGACATAGGCGAAATAATATAGGGTTAGGGCAGAGTATGGAATGTTAGATCTTTTTTCCACGCCATTTCTCGATGTCTCGTATCTCGCGGTTTCCAAGTTGCCCTTATCCACTTTTGTCATGAAAATACGCGCTTTCCAATAGATGAGTTGGCTAAAATTTCTAAAATTGATAGGAAATTTCATTTCAGCTTCCCGACGACAATTCCGTAGTGTTCGTGATGAACGAAACGCGACGACGAATGCATTTGCTCATCGAGAGACTCTACAAATTGGCGGACGATTTGAAGTTAGTTAATTGGCAATTTGGATAATGAATTACTTCGTTATCCATAGTTAAGGGTTAGGGCAAAGTAGGGAACGATCGTCTCCCACATTATTTCGTAGGTAACGAAGTAACGAATCACACCCGTGCTACCAATAAATTTTAAGAAATATATTATTTCCTAGCCATTTTATGAATTTTTTACCAATTTGTAGTATTTTTTGCCATAATATTTTTCAAAAATTAATTAATTTTCAGGAACAAGCAGGTCGAAATCAGACACGTCGTTTTCCTGCTGCGGAAAGACGTCAATTTGATCGCGAGAATGAACAAATTCATGCAGGCGAGTTGGCGACCACATTTATTACTAAACCTCGAACTTTACTAAACTTCGAGGTTGGACAAAGTTCGAGGTTTAGTAAGGTTCGAGGATTCTAGGCGCCGCGGTTCGTTAGAGAACAGGCGAGTTGATGAACACTTTTGAAAATAATCATTAGGGCTCCTATGAAGATTGATACAATTAATATATCTACATCTAAAAAATTCGTTTGTATTCGTTTTTAATCAACACTAAGTTTGTTTCAAACTATTAAGTTTTCTAATAGATAGATGATGATAAATTGTAAATTTGCCGTTCAGCTAACCTGAAGGGTGTACTTGACAAAAAAAAGAACGAAAAATAATGGACCTTTCCGAGAGAGATTAATAAGACATGCTCCTTTTCTCTCTCGATATGATACACTATTTTTGCTGGGGGTCCAAATTTTCCGAAGTCTGAGTGCATTTTTCCAATTGGGTGTGTTAGAAGATGATGTATTTGGTATTTTGCAGAGTGCAGCCGACCCGCACATCCAGCCTCGCAACCTCATGGAGTGCGTAGACGAGGAGAAGAGAAAAGTCACTGTCGACTGGCAGCTCTGTCATAGACTCATGCGTCAGGCCATGCACATCGTCGACCCTTTCGAGGAATTCGAAGTACTTGTTCAATAAAATTTATCCCTTTTGTTAAAATTAGCATTTTTTTTTTGTAAATTCCAATTCTTTTTCTGAAAAATAACTCTATTAAGGATCTAAATGGATAAAAGTGCTAAATTTGATAAAGATTACTTTTTCTTGAAAATACCACAACTCTTTGAAAAGAAAGTGCTATTGCAAAGAAAAATAACTAATGTTTAAAGAAATAAGAAAATTTCTAAATATCGTCATTCCTTGGAAGAGAATACTTTTTTTTGCAAAAATGTGAAGAAAAAAATGAAAAATTTGAGGAATTCGACGACGCGCCGAATCGCCAGCGACAGGCGAAATGCTTCAATCGCTTCAAGTCGACCCCGCCCAGCGAGTATATTCAATTTACTGAGACCAAGAAACAGGCCACCTTCCTCAAAAAGGACATATCGGGAAAGTTAGTGTCATTTTCCGCTATTTTCAGTTTTTGAGTCTATGAAAATGCGATAGATCCAATTTAAGAATTGACGACTATTTGTATGGAAAAACTCAAGGGTCACCCCGCCATTTTTGGTACAAGTTACCTTCAGCCTTATCTTTTTCTTCGGTTATAATGCATTTGATAAAAGTTCGTAATGCTTACTTGCATCAAGAGTAAAAGTGAATATTTCAAAATTCCGAGAAAAACGTGTTCCAGATCATGTCGAGAGACGTTCTGGAAGTTCCTTGCGGTGAACGAGAAGGAGAACGAGAAGCGCATGGAGGAAAACGTGTTCTACGTGCTCACCTACGTCATGAAGGAGTACGTTACCAGAATCGTTGAGAATGCCGCTACTTTGCAGAAAATGGTCACTTTTTTATTTTTATTTTTTCGGCAGCTTGGAGACCTCGAGGCCACGAAACACGAGACATAAGCGAAATAGTGTGGAAAAGAAAGCCTATCATCCCATACCCTACCCTAACCTTATACTATTTCGTCTGTCTCGTATCTCGTAGTCTCACGGTTTCCAAATAGCCAATTTTTCTCTGTAAAATGAAGAAAATAACAGTTTGAAAAAGTCAAAAATTCGTGGGTAAATTTAACTAGGATCGATTTGTATTTACTTCCAACCTTGTTGCAAAAGTTATGTTTTTTCTTGAAATCTCTATTTTCAAATTATTTGATTTCCAGACCGAAACTCAGTCTCGACAGGAGCCCCGAGCGAAAATCAGGCTGAAATTCTACGAGTCCGCGGTGCAGCGGGAAAGTGGTTGGAAGAAGTGAGAATTCGGGTAAAATTTGAAAAAACGGGTAAAAATAATTTATTTTCTTGTTTTTTCCTTATCACAATATTAATGTGCAATATTATCACTTGTATGTCATCCTCAGAAATTTTTATAACAATGATTTTATCTGACGATTTTGAACCATGAAAACTCATTTCTAAAGATTTGTAAAGACGACATTCAATTGGGCTATATCAATTAATTAAATTTAACTGAATAAGCTGAATAAAAATATAAAATCTAAGGCTAACAATATGACGCCGTAGTTTATAGATCACAGACAAAGCTGACTTTTAATGCAGAAAATCGATCACTTTCTGCCTCCCCAAGGGCATCTGCAAATTTAATTTCCAGTTTCTGCTAAATATTTATATAACTACCCAGGTCCTCCTGATGAACAAAGCACATAAAATCCGTTGTCTTTATTGCCATACGCGATATTTCCAAATGGGTCTCGGCCTAAAATTTGTATTTTTACACTTGAAATTAAAATTTCAAATTGAAAAATTATCATGTCTAAGAAAGTCGATTGAAAGATGATCTTCATCATTCTTTAGGTTAAAATTTAGATTTTTTCAAAATTTTACCTCCCCAAGCATACGGCGCATGAGAGAAAATTTCATTTCTGGCTAAGGTGTCCAAAATTGATGACAAAACAAAGGAAACTAAACAGCTGAGCAGAATCAAATAATAAAACATCTTCGAAATCAAAGTATCAGGAATTAGGAACTAGCGAGAATTGAGAACGAGACCAGAATTGGGGGTGCTTATATATGGAGGAAGGAAAGCAATCAAATTAGCCTGCAACCAAAATGATGATATTTAGTTTTACGGTTGCAACTTGCAAGAGATAAAAAAAGAATCAGAGTGAGGGTGGAGTCAAGATACGATGTTCTTTTAAATTCAACACAACGTATCTGTTCAAAATACAAAATAAAAATTGACAGCAAAAATTTGGATGTTTCTGTAGTCAGCCTTAAAAAACTATTTAAAACTTGAAACTTTATAATCCTTGGGTCGGAATTTGTATGAATTCTACATTTTTAATCCTACAGAAATTTTCCATTTGAACTAGAAAAACCATTTTACAGTAACCTAAATTCTGAAATATGAATCATTGTCATCATTCACTATGAAAATCAAAACTCCTCCGTTCTTTAATCATCATCTTTCCATCTCGAAAGTCATCATTTCTGTAGCCCTTCCTGTAGGTGGACGTGAAGGAATGCGATTTGCAATTCGCTTCTGTAACCCCACACTAATTTCTAATCCTTTCTTGTCATCGCCCTTCCATCGTTTTCTTGTTAGCAAATTACGAAATAGACTATCATTTGTGACGACTACAAAACTCTTTGAACCCTAGTTTATTTTTGTACGAATTTACAGAAATGCTAAATATTTTCCCTCTGAAATTTTCACTATCTCCAATTAATCTCGTGATTTCTGATAAATGATTTTTCGAAAAAAAAGATAATATCACAAATTAGAACAAATAGAAAAGAATTGAATACGAAAAATCAAATGAATAATAAATTATAGACAATTCTGAATCACTACAATGTCAGTTTGAAGATATTTATGTGAGCAATAATTTCATTTGATTATTTAATGTTATGACTCGTTTTGAAGATGTATTTACACTGCATGGGTGCGTTCAAAAGTCTGGATCAATTTTATGGAAAAATATTATAAGTAATTTATATTTTAGCAAGACATTGTCTATTCTAATGTTTAATGTTTGAAAAATATCTAAATTGATCCAGACTAGCGCATCCTGTAAATGGCAAGATCTGAGATTAGTTTTGAACGGAAACGAGAACTCTCGAAGACGAGACATTTGCATCGTCGGAAGAGACATTAACAAAGGAGGAATCGTCTGTGTCTCCTGTCGATGAAACTTCGGAATCACACGAAATCGTTGACAAGTATGGCAGAAGTCTCTGGGCAATACAATCCTTTTCTGCATTCAACATTTTTCGTTTATCTGATTGGTTGTACCTGGAAATGTCACATTTTTATCATTCATAAAATTATAGATTTATAAGCTCTGATAAAATGGTTTTGAACTTGAGTTTTACAAGAATTTACAAAGGAGAAAGATCATATAATCATGGTAGCACATAACTATTTGATTGAAAGATTATTGAATTTCAAATTGATAAGGATGAAGTATAATCTTGATAAAATATAAATTTCGATAAACATTGAGAAGAAAACTCACCACAAAGATCCCGAAAATTGACATTGCGGCAACCCAATGGCTTGTCCAATAGTCGAAGACGTTCTCTGAAAACGTACATTTTAAGAAAATCTTAGAAAGTGAA
The DNA here is from genome assembly GCA_964036155.1 of Diploscapter coronatus. Classification (NCBI taxonomy): domain Eukaryota; kingdom Metazoa; phylum Nematoda; class Chromadorea; order Rhabditida; family Rhabditidae; genus Diploscapter; species Diploscapter coronatus. Next base: position 78,633,700 of record OZ038423.1, on the reverse strand, counting down.
AGGAAAAACCTGAGCAAACTGCAGGTTCGTTTCGCCTTTCAAACGACGCATTTCTGAAATATTTCAAATAAAATTTATAATAAAATTGGCATTTTTGATACTTGGCAAATAATGGACATTATAAACGACAGCCCAACTGAAGAACAGACGCAGCAAGTACATGTGAAATTTGTCTTCGAACCAGTACGAATCGCCGTAAATGCCACTTTGACTGAAATATTACAAATTAAAATAACAATGAGATATCGATGAAAATTTATAAGAATGATAAAAACGATAATGGATAAAATCTCACGAAATAGCGATCGGATAGATATTGACGTCCTCTTCAAAGACAGCCTTTCTGAACTGAAGCACTGAAGTGTTGTTCGTGCAGTAGCCTTCGGGAAACAATAAAACTGGGCCATCCGCCTAAAACAATTGGAAAATAAACTGAAAATATCAACTGGATGCCGAATAAAAGTTGATCTTCATGGTTATAGAGCTAATCTTGCCTACCCTAGCCATACTAATGACATCCGTCAGAAATTCCATCCTCTCTTTCGTGTTTCCTCTCTCAAACCACAAGGCTCTGCACAGTCGGGAGACCATTTTCTCGACCAGACCTGAGTAATCGAAAATTCGAATGTTTAGGGAACAAAAATCAATACCGATGACGCCCTTGTGCTTCTGTCCAGTGACGACGTACTGAAGATCGCCGTAACGAAGATCGGCGAATAGAATTTGAACATCGTTTGGAGATAAGTGGTTTGAGACGGCTATGCCTGAAATTCAAATAACTATCATCTTTAGAGAAGGACAGTCAAATTGTTGAATCATTCAACGTAATTTTCTAGAATTTATAAAATTTGATCAAAATGTTTACAAATTTCTCAATTTCAAAAATCGATTATAGAAACTTACCAGGCTTCCTAGGCATATTTTGTCTGTTGTGCCCAACTATGATCGTGCCAGTGCCGAGACAGAAGAGCTTCCCGTAAATGGGTCCGATCAACGTCTTCTGTCGGTCCGTCAATTCCTGTCAAAATGGATGCCGATGGGATGGGAAACATAAAAATGAGCAGATATGCTAATTCGTGGAAGGAAAGGCGAGAAAGATAGCGGAGAAACTTACAGTGAATACGGCGTAGATTCCTAAGATGCCGATAAAAACAAACGACGAGATGAAAAAGGCAACTCGCAGAGGGAAGAGAATGGCGAGTCTGAAATAAATTCAATTTTAGTGAATTAGTTTCGAATTTGAAGATTCTATTGTTTTAGCGTGAAACTTACACATGAATTTCAGTGTAATTTTTTTTCCTATAAGCTTTTTAAAGCGAATGAAAATAGACTTTTATGAAAAAATTTCTTAATCCTGCCTGGCAAACTTTCGAAGATCTTTCCATAAATTAAAGAAATAATGAAAATCAACTCTTACCTGAAGACCAAAGTCGCATAGAATAGGATTTTGAGAGGCATGCTCCAGTGAGGTAGAGGGGCGAATCTGAGCAGCGATTCTCCATAGGTCGGGGCTCTATCGAATGCTGGGGATAAATCGTCCTGAAGATTTTCCCTAACCTTTATTTTTCATTTTTTCAACATTTTTGTGTCAAAAACATTTTACGCAATTCCATCCCGCTTCCTTATGTGCCATTTTAATGCGCACCACACATGTCTTAAGTCGTATTTTTGAATTGTCTGTTTATGGGTATCTACTTGCAAAGTTTTTGCAGCATTTTCTAGTTTGAATCACGAGGCAAAATACAACTATTTTAGACAGTGATGTAATAAAATGTCATAGAGTTTTTTTTGTGTACTTTCAACTCGAAAAAGAATATAAGATGAATAAAGTAACGATTTCCGTAATTAGGTAGCCAAAATATAAATAAGGCGACTGAATTGCAAATGATATTTGAGTTTCGAAAGCAAAAAGAATGTCGTCAAATTTCGCGTCTGGTCGAATTCTAATGAGGTAATTCGATAGATTTACGACATTTCCGAAATATCAAAAGATGACTCAACTTTTTTCGAAATTGGACTCTTTTGAAATTTTGTAGTTCAAAGATAAAGTGCTTGAATTTGGATAGAAAGATCAAGTTTAGCTTTTTTTAAGTGACTAGCTTTTCAATGTTCAACTATTTTCTGACAACACTCATCATCATATTGTTTCTCTGTCTTATCACAATAATATTATGAAAAGTTGTAAACCATAATGCACTCTGGCGCAAGACATTGTAAAATAATATGAGAAAAATCTGATCTCCAACATTTCCTTTTTATTTTTATTATATTTGTGTCATGATTTCGTACGGTTTACAAATTGCCCATATCGTCACTTTTCAATCAATAAGAAAAAACAGCCTGCCTGTACAATAGCGTTGATGCCCGCCTTGAACGTTAGGGAAGCGATTTCAAATGCGTTGATGTTTTGATATTGATTGTCTGCGAGGAAGTTGAAATGGCACGAGGAATCCACGTTCCGGACGAATTCGCCTCCTAATGTCTAAAGGGAACATCCTTTTCTATCACTTTTACCAGTGATAAGAAAATTTTCATAATTAGATATTTAGATATCGATCCTCCATACACTCTACTCCGTAGTCATTTTTATCATTGATAAGCGTCAATTTTTCACATCTCTAAACTAATCTTCCTATATTTCATTTTAGAGAAGGAATGGTTTCTGAGTTGTACTTTTTAGATTAAGAATTTTTATCTCAAGCTGCATGTCAAGACTAGGAAAAAAAACTCGCACTGCATGTCTGGACCTTGGCCTTTTCTTTGATAAAAAATGAAAATTATATGGTTTTCCGATCAAAGGACGCTCATTTTATGACGTAACCATTCAATTAAAAATGGCAGGAGAAGTGTGAAAGAAGATATGACATTGATAATGGCGCCGTAAAATTCCAAGTTGAACCGACCTTCTCTCTGATTCCTGGATAATGCTGTGATTTTGGATAGACCTCGGGATAGAGCGACTGTATGAAGCTGACGATGGAGAGGTAGATGGAGGAGAGCTGGATTGATGGCAGCTCGATGAATGTGGAGAGGAGCTGGATGAGGTAGGCACCAAACAAGGTGCGCAGGTAGAGTGAAAGTAACCACCACATCTGAAAAAGTATTGGCAAATTTTGTCGGCTAATTTCAAAAATATGAGATGTATCAGAGTCCATTTTATGACTAGAAAACGTGTAAGAAAAGATGGACTTCATCGTTTTTCTTCATTTTTAGACCCTCAATGGTACAATATAACGGTCACGAACTTTAGATATAACAATTGTGTTGACTTGATTTGTTTTCTTCTTATGAAGATTAGGAACTTCATGAAATCTATAAATTTTTGATCAAAAAAGAAGTGGACGTACCTGCTGATTGATGATAAGAAGCGGAGAGAGGAAATGAGTGAATGAATGAATGAATAAAAAGATTTGAGGCACTGTTTAAAGACCAATCACGTTGCTGATATGCCAATATTTCAACTCCTATCGATATCTGTTGAAAACTCGAAATTCGACAATCTAAACATGTCAAAACTCAATCAGATAAGCATAAGATTCAAAAGCTGAAAAATCATCGATATTTTCATAATCTTGAAAACATCAGTTTTGGTAAAGGTGAAAAACTGAATGAATTTTCAAGAATTCGAATATTTTCAGGTTCGAAAATAAAGTAGAACGTAATGATTGTCATTTTCTAGAAGAAATCGGACGAATGCGTGTTCAAAGCTCTTGAACCAGGGATTTTGATAAACTACACTGAAAATGAAAATGAAAAAATGAAGAGGATGGGAAAATGCGAGTGTTTGGTGCAATAGCACCCATTGACAACGGAAAAATGAATGATAAGAGGGGAATTGGTAGATGAAAAATGAATCACATTAGATCGGTGGTGAAGCCTGCCTGGCCTGGCACTGCATTGTCTGCATCTTGCTTTTTCTCGCTTATGACCTCTCTCTCTACCTGCTGCCTAGCGATGATGCAACAACACGTGCAAGGCACTTCTAGCGACACAGCAATCATAACAGGTCAGCCACACTTCTTACTCATCTTTCAAAATACCCAAGCACTATTTTTAGATTTTTGAAGATCTAATTTTATCACGCGATAATTTAGAGTCGGTTGAAAGATCGTCGTCTATTTTTAGAAGTCCTAATTTTATCTTGTGATAAGTTAAAGCATGTCAAAATATCCTGATTTTAAAGTATAAGAAACTTTTATCTCGTGATAGTGTTATGGTTGCCCTTTTATGCCCGTTAACGCATTTGAGACTCGAGTAGCAGATTTATTGAGTGCAACAAGTGAAAAGAACAATCCGAGTAGGTGAGAAAAATGGAGAGCGGCCGCTCGTCAGGAAGACAGATAAGTAGACTGGCTACTGGAAGAAGAATGGTCAATCGATAACTCGTCAGTGGTCATAGAATAGAGAACAATACAAAAGGAGATGGAGAAGAGCTGTAGAGGGCATGAGCAATGTCCGTTAGGCGGCACTGGTAGGAAAAGGAGAGAGAGAGAGTGAGTGGGGAGAAAGGTGAGATGTTAGAAAAGGAGAGTGAATTGAATAGAGGAATAGAGTGAGCCTCTAATAGATTAATGGAGATCTGTCAAAATATCCTGATTTTACATATGAAGATCAGACTTGGGAAATTTCAAATCGCACGAAACGAGATAGTGTGCCTTATCGAAAGAGAAAAGAGCATGCCTTCTTTTCGTTTCTCGATAAAGCATACTACTCCTTTGTATGTGGTCAACCGTGCGGTTCGAAATTTCCCAAATCTGCTTCTGAAATCGTTAAACAAATAATGAAGACCTGCTTATTGGATGGTTGCATTACAATCGTCTGATTTGTGTGGTCAGTGAAAATCGACGTGTTCTTCGGATTCGGGCGTCAAATCGTCGTCCGTCTGGTCGGGCAGCGTCGTGTAGAGAATGCCGATGTCGTTGAATGTCACCTGAAATCACAGTTTAAAATCCTAGAAAAAATAAGGAAAGAAAATCGAATATTGCAATTTTTGATGCTTTTGCAAATATTGTCGGACAGAAAATTTATACTTTTTAGCAAGAAGAAAGCTATTTTGTAGAAAAAGCAGATCGCGATAATGAAATTTGTCATATTATTTTTCAAACTCACACCTTTACCGTATAAAACTCCACTTTCCTGTCAACACAAAGCTAATCTTCATCGGTAAATCAATATTTTGACTCACATTGTAGGCATTGCTCTGCGTACTGTCATCCTCGGTGTCCTGCTCCCTGATGACCCTGTCGAGCTCGGCATCGATGTCGTCCTTCCTGCCCTCCATCCGTCTCTGTCTCTGGATCGTGTCGATGTTGCCCATGTGGATGATCTTCCGCGGGTTCATGATGAGGCCCTCCTTGTGCGCCGCGTGCATCGCCCGATAGCCGAGGGTCGACTCTGAAAATTTGATCTTCGTCATTATTTTATTCATGTAGCGTATTTGAGAAGCGAACTAAATTGAGACTATTTATAGTGGTGTTAAAATCAGCACGCATTATTTAAAAATAAGAGTGTTAAAGGGGGTATAAATACTCGGAGCTATAAAAGGAGCGCAAAGTCAGTAGCATTGGAGCAGATTTGAATTTGAATAAAAATACCAAATACCGATTTCCTTAGTGAACATCATCCTGGGCTGTTCGACGCCTCGCGCCAGGCTATTGACCAGTTGCGGGTCCAACTTGTCCAACATCGTCAGTTCGTCGCTGCTCTACTCAGTTTCTTTAATTAAAAGCCCAGGTCTTCTATATTAAGAGTTTTTTTATTAGATCAACTATAGCAATATTTTTATCAGAATTCTAATAACAAAGCTGATCTTCATCAATTTGAAGAAATTTAAGTTCTTTAGAATTGTAAATATCATAGAAAATGAGCATATTAAAATCTATCAAATTTGAGAATGAAGGCCTCCTGTATCTTTACTCCTAAGTTACGCTTACCCTATTATACTTTTTACCCCCTTTTTCCTTCCCTTACTATTTTTCAGAAAATGGATAAAACGTACAAGAAGCCAAGATGAATTAGATTTTTCAGTTCTTCAAAACCTACATATTCTGGTTTACTGCTGAGCGACTGGAATGGCTGAGAGGGCGGCTTGAAGTTGGATGAGGGTTGAGTCGGGCTGCTCTTCGTAGGTGCCGAGTCCTGTTCCGTACTCACATTGGGAGCATTTTCCTGTCTGCTCTCGTCACTCTTCCTCTTCTTCTCGTGCGATCCACCTGCAGACTGCTTGTCTCTGTCCTTCACTTCTGGAAATATCATTCTTAATTATTTGAAATTCAGGATTTTATTTTATTTCTAATACTAAGCTTATATTTTTGCCTAAATTTGGGGCTCTGAGTCTATTTGTATAAAAATGTAGAGGAATTTTTGCTAGACTGGTTATGAATCCTCCAATTTCAAAGTGCTGAATGCAAACTTAGCTCTGCCAATCCTCAAATTGAGAAAAATTGAAAACTTGGTGCCTGGATTGCTGTCGCGTGAGTTCTTCGGGCTGATTGCGCCGCCCCTACTTCTTCCGCTGAACAGAAGCTTGCGAAAGTTGGCTCGCGTCACCGAGGGTGGACGGGTCCCTTTGGCGTGGTCTGAACATTGCATTATCAAGGACTTGTTAGAAAGAGAATCAGAAAATCTGTCGATTGACTTCTTGAAGAGGTTACTCGTTTTTAAAATAAAATTTTCGAAAAGTTGCAAGAACTTTCATGAGGCTCCGCTGATTACATGATTCACAATTTGTTAGCTTTTTTAGAACAATCAACAATTTTCGTTTTCACCTTCAGGAGTGCCTTCCGATCTTCTCTTCTTCGACCTTTTCTTTTCCTTCGACTTCTTCTGAAAATCGTCCTTCAATTTTTCGAGATTTCAGAATTTCGTCGAATTTCAAAAATTGAATATTCATGAAGGGAAGTGAATCTGCGTGAGTATCTATAGAATCCAGAAGCTGGGGTATTTTTTGCGAAATTTCAGGAAAAAATCAAGAATAGATGATGAGTGACTTCGTTACCTCACCTTTAAAGGCGAATGACGACTTTTGCGCATGACGAGTTTTCTGGACGTGGACGATAATTATTGCCTCTGATTGAGGAACGGACCTGCTGCTAGATGGCTGAGACGGGAAATGGTCGAGTTTTGGTTGGAAATTATTCAATTTAAAATCCATAATTCGATGTATGCTAATTCATAGATTACTGAAAAGCATAAGAAAAAATTCCATTGAAGTAACAATAAAGAATTTTTATCATCGACCATCATGTGATATGCTATAAAATGTAAAGCTGAATATATCATATCAAACAACCAGAAAAGAAGATTCAACTTCAAGAACTATTCTGCTCAACTTTCATCATGAAGTCTCAGACTTCGAAATCCTTCAAAACGCATTGACGAAATCGCTCTAAATTCGTGTAGTTTTCATAAATAATGCATTCACATCCAGTACCATTACCCCTATCTTCCCCTCTCTACTCCCTTATTCCCCTAGGATATCCCATATCCCGCCTGTTTTGGACTGGCTCCGCCTCTCTCCAACCCAGAGGCTTGTCTCTATCCTCCCTTGCGCCTCACTTCACATTCACCATGCTGCTGGCCAACATCCTCTCTCTATTTCTACTCCTTATCCTCACTCTCGCTTCAGTATACGGTAAGATTTTCATGATATCATCCTAATCAGCGGTAATTATGCTAGTTTGTTTGTCGTTTGAGGATAATCAAGATCTAAGATATAAAAATTATATAATTTTAATTTTTTCACAATGAACATGCTTGAAGTTATGGTTTCTCTAAAATTCATTAACTTTTGATCTTTTTTAGCAATCTATTGATCGAAAACTATGAGAAATAATGAATTAGAATTTTGAAGTAGCAAAACATGGATACTGTCAGAGTATGGAGAGGAACCATTTTTGTAAATTGATACCTATCTCATGCAATTAGCGCGCAATGTTTCTTCGAATGTCTGTGTGGATGAAATGTGACTCTTTTTAATTTTCTAATTGAATGGACATAGTTTTAGAAATCACTAATCCATTGATTTATTTATGACGTAAAAATGAAAATTTATTATATTCAGAAGATAATTGAATTCGGATGCAATATCTTATCACGTGCCTAACTTGATTATTCTAAATAATTAAAACTGCAATCTAGGATTATTTAGCGTTACGTAATTATTCCCTCTTTTGACATTGCAGAAATATGCTTACATTTGAAGCCTCACAATTCCAGATTTAAATTAAAATTAGCAACGCTTTTAAATTTATCAGTGACAGGTTTGACAACAGGAAGATCGCTTGCTGCATCTAAATTTAATCTTTAATTCCTAAAGCAAAAAAATTTCATTTCTGATTCTTTGATAGGAAAATTGATGAAGCGGCATTCTGTTTTGAGATATTATTTATATTTAAAATATTGTTACTATGCATTAAATCAGGTATTGAAACTTCAGAAATTTATGGCTTCTGAAAAATCTCATGCTTTAATGGCGCGGAGCCTATTCTTCCTCTTTTCCAAGAAAAGAACGAAAGACCACGCCCATTCGACCCTGCGGCATTGCATATAGTCATTTATTTTTGAATCGCCGATATTTATTTCTCTAATCAATACTTCAATTTCATATCACCTGACTAATAAAACTACCATAACTGGTCAACGCCTTGATTATTCGTTATAAGGCACTGCTCGTTAAGTGATTGCCTTTCCTCCCCTGCATTTTTGCATTCAATGTTCCTCCCTCAATACTCCCAATCATCCATTTTCATTTTCGTCTTGCCCATTAATAATTCATGGCTCTAAAGGCGCTTCTGATGTATTGAGAATGGGTGAAAAGGAATTCAGAGATAGAAACAAAAAATTCCGAGACTCACTTAACTTAGGGCGATGCATAATCAGGGTAAAGCACAAACACTTGAGTAAATTTAGATCAGTGACAAATTTTTTAACGATTGGAAAAACGACATAATGATATGTGAAAGGGTGGAAAAACGATTGTCGTTGATCAGAGAGAAAGTCGATATTCATGCCCAGAAATTATAAATCGAATTTAAGCCGAAATAATGAGTCGCGTAGAAGAGAGACGAAACGAATAATGTAATTTTTGGGTATCGACGTTCTCTCCAGTCAATAATATTTAGTTTCCATCACAATTCACAAAGTTATTTTTCAGATACCAAAATTTCATGATTCCTAAAAATTTCATCCTTATCATGCATTTCTGTGGGCGTGGAAGTTCAGCCAAATTATATAAGCAAAAGTCTGAGTAAAGATCGCTTTGCATCACTAGCTCCCTAAAAACGGCATAAATTTATCGTTCGATCAAAAACGCCTAGTTTGCTTCCTATTCCTAAAGAGGAACTTCTTTATGCATTGCGGCTCAAGTTTAAATTGGGTAAAATGTAATGAGACGAAAGAGCAGAGACGCTAAATGGGTCTGGCTTGCTGACATAGAAACATTCGTTTTGATTTGTTTGCTTTCGAAACTGATGACGCCATCAAACCTATTGTAACCTATTATAACTCCTCAATTGTAGTATTTATGAATTGTAGTATTTATGTCAGGCAGTGTTTGGATATATGACATCCCATTTGATATCGTATCGGTTATTCATAAGTGAGAGGATATCATGTCAGAGCTTCATTCATTCATTCATTTAGTAGTTTCTCCGATCCCATGCTACTAATTCCTATTACGCTAGAATCTTTGGGAAAATACAATTGGTCTTTTCATGTGAAATTCACATTTTTTTTGTCTATTTCGTCAATCTACCTACAAAATGCAATGAAAACAAACTTTAAAACCTCGTGTTTGTCTGTACTTCTAGATCTCGATCTCATGAACTAGATCCAGAACCTTCTATTTTTTATCCTTATTTTGAAGCTTTGAATTATGAAATGATTTCGACTCTGTGAAAGCATAGCTTAAGCGGAAAAGGAACTTTTAAATAACACATGTTTTCTTATAGAAATGATTGAAAACAAGGCATCAAAACATCCGTACAAGTTGATTACTTCACACACGCAATTAAAACCAGTGAAATGAAAGTATAGATGTTCAGAACTTTAATTTAAGAAAAACCACAGATGAATATAAAAACAAAGACAACACGTCAAGTTTGTCCGTTTCTTAATGAAATTAGAAATCTTGAAAATTAATAACATTAAATTTCAGCATTTCCTCGGACAAATCAAGAACAGGCAGAGGCAGATTTGACTAGTGCATCACAGGAAATTTACCCCTACGAAAATCAGTTCGACAGTTATTTGGTAAGCCTTCTTTTTTGTTAAATTATAAATTCAGATATCAACTTAACGGTTGTGATTGATAAAGTTAGATTAGTGTATAATAAATATAGTAAGAGCATAGAGATTGAAGTTAACTTCATTAAAGCTGCTAAATTGCATTATTTTTACTTATCGCTCCTCTTCAGAGCACAAGCAATAAATCTGAATATTGATCTCTCTTCAACATATTGTGTAGAGCGTAGATAAGCATACTTCTAGGATTGAAATCATCGTGCTGAACGTCGTCTTCTGCGTTTTCATACTTGACAAAATTGTCCATCAGAACTCAAGTGCTATAAATACATCCTCGGTGCTAGTCGCAACGTGTCTTCTATCCATCAGATATCCAAACAAACCCTTCCCCCTTTCTTGATTCAATCATCCCATTTTATCCGTCCAGTGTTTTTCCTTCTTTTCTTCTGATTTCCATGCTCAATTTCTCCCAGATTTTTCTCCCAAAAATGGAAGTCTCCCTCAGTTAATTTAAATTCAACTGCACTATTTACCATTTCAACTTATGTCGAAAACATCAGGGGTATATAAAACCAGTCAGAGTTCATAAAAACATCTATGTAGTTTGTGATTTAGGCCTCACTCTCGGACGGGGGTGGGTTTGGGCTGCGACCGGTGAAAAAATGGGCCAATCAAGTCCGGTTCGGAAAGCGTGCAAATTGGGTAAGCTAAAATATAACAAAAAAATGAAAATTGAAACGTCTGCAATAAAACTTTGTTCAAATATAGAGAAAAATGAAACAAATGTTGACAACGAGTAATTAAATTCAAACATCCATAGCATAGCATACAAAACTTGACGCAAACATGAAGTAATGAATCTAATTTTTTTAAAATATAATATGATAAAGTTTAGGCTTCATCCGTGCGTTTCGGAAGGAGGAAATAAACAATAATCGCTGATAAAATGAAATCCCTATCAGCAAAAAACTAGTGATAGCAATATGTTGAGCCAGTCACGGGAAGAGTCGGATAAAAATAAATTTCAACTAGTCGCAGCAAGCCAAAAATTCAGTCAATATTTCATTTTTCAATTCATTTCGATTGTCCGTGCCATTTTCGTACATCATATTATTTTTAAATGATATATTTTTCTTATCTTATCACAATCTTCTTGCCATTTGCCGTTGTCAAATCTCGCAATTTTCATTCAGAATTCCCGCGAATTTCTAAATTTTAGTCTGTTGTTACCGTTTTGAAATCCAACAATTTTGCAGTTGTATTTCCAACCTTTGTTTCAACAAATTGTCAGAGCCAATGAATATTTTGTCGCTCCTAATAAATTTAAATTTAGTTTTACGGATAAATGATATATCTTAAAATAGTAGTTTAGATAAAGTTAGCAGATACGCGAATTTGCATGCACAAAATTTGACGACATTTCATCGGTACGAATAATACCTTTGGCGACTTTGAAATAAATTACGCAGCTCACACAAACGCATACGCCGAATTTGTGCGCACCATTTATTTTGTCTCAAGTTATCGGCCATTGACAATACCAAAAATGAGCAATAAATTCGAACATCAGTTCATGTGAGGCCCCCTTGTTAGTAGATTTTGTAAGATGCGTGACTATTTACTTTGAAGTGAGACAGTCCGATAATTAAATTACCGAGTCTATTGCGGCATCATCACATGTTTTAACTTGATTCGATTACAACTTGTTACTCATCAGAAGATTATCAGTGTTTATTCGCTTGCTGGTCACATTTCGAACAACTTTCAAGAATATGATAATTTACAATGGAAAGGCGGAGGGCGAGGATGATCATTGCACACGCCTTTCATATTTAATATATGCACAATTTGCTGAATTTGCTGAATACAAATCAAGGTTCAATTTTTAAAAATAGCAAAATTGTGCATACATAATAATGTCAAAGATCAAAGAATCGAGACAAGATACAGCATTGCTGAAGTTGTCGCTTTGTTTTCAGCTAAATCTATGATATTTCAATGCTTCTTTGTATGACTTTGAATGTAATCTCACCCTTAAGCTATGAAAATTGGAAATTTTTAAATTTAAGCAGCATTTATTGTCTCAATTTATCGGTCCTTGACAATTTAGCCAAAACAATAGAGTGCTCTGTTTGAAAGGATTTGCGAATAATTTCGAAATATAATTATTTTGAGCAAACGATTCGTAAGAGTTCAACACAATATTGCGAATTTCAAAAATTTGAAAGGTTAAAAATGACAGTTTAAAGTGTACAAAATAATTACCAGCAAAGTATACTCTTCATATTATGGCTGTAGACGAATTTATGAAAGCCTATGAACATTTTTGGTGGGGCATAGGTCACAGGAGTTTCTGTCAGAATGAAAATCAACTTGAAAGATTCAGGATTAGAAGTGAAACAGCTCGATAAGTGCCAGACGATTACAGATGGCTAATAGGCAATTTGAAAGATATACGATAAAAGTGAACAATGTTAAATGAAGATGAATAGTTTTGGGCCTAGATGACTACGGTAGCACTTTTTGAATTTTGAAATTACAGAACTAAAAACTTCTTGGAAAGTTAGGTTTTATCTCAGAGACTAATCATTTAGAAAAATTGTAATTTTAGAGCAAAAGTTTTGAAAAATGAAAAACGGTCAAACTTTCAAAAATGATTGCCTCTGAAATTGTTGTTTTTCAAGAAGCTCAGAACAATGTCAAAGATTCCACACACACACGACCCGTCTCGATTGAATTATGTAGAGAGAAATCGGCTAATCTTACTGTCAAATTGGATGCATCAACTCGTCGAAAGCAGAAGTCAAAATCAGACACAAATCGAAAAATCACTTGATTTGCTGCGTGAATTTGTGCGAATTTTATGGATACTCGGTCAGAAAATACTCGATTCTAGCAAATTACAGTAAAGCAGGAAGATTATGAACACGAACATTTAGAATTTAGAGATGAAATTTGAACGACTAGATTGGGAAGGGAAGAAAATCATTTGAGCATAAGTTTGGACCTATTGCTTTTTTCTGAATTCGTCTCACAAATAATTGTGAAGATCACCTATTTCAAATACTTCTCTCAGCTTTTTGGCTGAAAATCAGTTGATCTTCATCAAAGATGGATATGAATTCGGAAAAATGGGCCTAAAAATCAAATGAATTATTGATTTATCGGTTAATCAGCTGCAGAATCTGCCTTAGTGTCTGTTCGAATTGAGGCAGAATTTGTTGCTCTGCCATGTCTGGGCTCACGCCGTTTCCTGATGCAGACGCAGAGGAACGCAGTTGGCGAATATGGGTCTCAACTCTTTGGAGTAACTCTCTAAAAATCAATAGTTTAAACAAGAAAATCACCAGTTATAAAATAATAGGTAACAAATATTCTTACCTAAACCTAAATTTACTGTGCGGAGAAATTTGCTCTGCGTAGACTACGCATGTAGAATGGAATTTACTCATGGCGTCGGATAGTCTAAAATCATTTTTTTTATTTAAATGAATAGTAATAAATATCTATACCTGATAATCAACGCCAATCGCGTATCGCTTCTTGGACTCGTTGTGACTCGGCCTACTCTTTCATTTCGCAAATCACACATACAAGACTCCAATTGTCTGCCCAATTCAAGCAGAGATTCCTGAAATCATAGACTAATTATTTGGATTCAAATTTTAAATTTAATCCATTTTTTCTCCCCTCACCAATTTCGACCTCCCAAATTCGGGCATCAACAATAATAAAAATTACCTTGCTAACAGCAGAGCTTGTAGATTGCTCAGTAATTGTGGTCGAAATTACTGGAGGTGAGGATAAACCAGATGGGGATAGATCAGATCGACTTTTTGGGTCCATCAGTGAAAATCGCTTCTGCGCGGATTTTTCGACCAGACCTCGGCGCGGAGAGACTGAAATATAGACAAATAAATAAAACTGATTCCTATCACTTATTTTATGCGATTTCAGAAGACACTGCGCTCTTTGAGTTGATAAACTATCATTGATGTCTATGATTAAAGGATCTTCGAAATGCCTAGAGAATGATTGGCGAAATACATTTTACAGGGTTCATTAATTTTTTACTCTTCTCCTATCGTTTTCCAGCTCAAATCACCTTTTTTCCTCAAGAGCTACAACCTATCATCATCATCATCATCTCTTTTTCTGATTCATTTTCTTCGTCTGTTTCCCTCTAATTAGATGCCTCACGCGTTCATATTTCATGTGTCGACCATAACGTGTAAAACGAAACACAAAATGAGAAAGAAGCCGGATAAATATTTTACGAAGAAATAATGAGCTGAAAAACATCAAGAAATTACCTTTTCCTAGGGACCCTCCCATTTGCTCGAATTTTGACGTTAAATCTCGTAGGGAAGTCGTTCTGACGATATTGCTCTCTGATTCTTCAGGCAACGAAGGTTCCGTTTCTTTCTCGGGAGATTTTAGCTAAAATTTTAAAATAAATTAAATTCATTAAAAACACAAGGCTATATTTATTATTACAGTATTATTAAAAATTGTACCGAGAAAGAATACCTAATCATGTCAAGGAATTTCGGTATTGCGATAATCGAAAATCTTCAAGAAAAAATAAGATTGACCTTCTTCTGAAGAGTGCTGAACGGTCGATGCAATCTCGAAGCGAATGACTGTTTGTTTTCAGAAGGCTTGACGACGTTCGTTGCAGAGGAAGAGGAATCAGAATCGTCGGATTGAAGCGTAGGTCGGTCAGGAGTTGGGTTTGTCGATTGGAAGGAGAAGGGTTGATGGTGTTGGAGAGGAAGTACCTGAACAAAATAATCAGATGAATAAAAATTGATTTGTTAGATCAAAAATTTCGATTTAGAGATTTTCATAAGAAAAAGTAATCTTCAGATGCAATATTATTTATCTAAGCTAAATTCCAGGTAAATTTTCTCATAATACTCAGGAAAACATACCTTTTGAGTAACCAGCTGTCTGACTTTAGCAATTTCTGGTGCAGGTGCGTTTTCATTCCTCCTTCCCGTCGCATCGAGGATCTGTTCTTCTTCCTTATCGTTCTGATTCTCCATGTCCTTGTTCATTCCGAGCCTTCTATCGACGTGTTTCAGGGTTCTGATTTTCGCCTTTAATTCGCCGTCTCTGCTAATTTCTTCTGGAGAAGATTTATTCGAATCTGGTTGATGATTCCCTTGATTTTGTCGCATCGTAACTCGGCTTCTCCAATGTAGTTTTCCGATGTCCGAGTTAATCGCTTCGCTGTTGCTGTCGGATGCGTTGCTCTGAAAATAACCGCAATCGTTTAAAATCAAGTTTCAGATCGAAATAAATTCTCAGATCTCTTTTAATTATAAAGCTTATGCATATCTTCTCAAAAATATCAAATTTTAGCAATAAATGATGTTTTGAATAAATTCGTTAAATTTAATTAATCCCTACCGTAGTCTCCTTGCTTGAATTCGGTTGTTCTCTGGCTACAATCGACTTTCTGAGTGGCGGTTCAGGAGCAGCGTTATTGTTCGCTTTCTCTTTCCTCTCCTCGATGATCTTCATCTCCAACTTCCTGAGTCGTTCACTTTTGGGTGTTCTTGGCGACGACGTCGCACTGCTTGTGCCTCCACTGCTGTTTAGCTGGGCTCCACTCGTGTTCGCACTCCCTTAATCGGATTCAATTTTAATAGGAAATTTCGATTTTTAGAAACTCCCAACAATTCCTATTCGGAATAAATCATGAGTGTATGAAGCTAAATTAGGAAAAGAATTGAAAATTAAGTCGGAGGTAAGATTAATTCCTATTTTTCTCCATGCGTCATACAAACAAAATCCTGGATTTAAGTTCACGAAACTTCAGATTTAAACAAAGTGAATACCTGCACTTCCGCTCCCACTATTCGTATCAGATGAACAAATTGGCGATTCAGAATGCGTCTTTTTCAATCTCATTCTAAGCTGCTGTAATACGTGGGAATCGGGATTTGAAGCTGCATTATTTGACGTTTCGTTTGGCACAGGAACTGCGTCTAGGGAGTCATCTGACAAAAAACATATCTTAGAAAATTTGGAAATAAATTCATGGAATATTTTTATTTAGTAGACTTCTCAAAACTCGATCCGCAGAAAAGTAGTGTCGTATTGAGAGAGGAAAAGAGCATGTCGTTTTTCCTCTCTTGAAACGATGTGCTATTTTTTCTGCGGGTCGAGTTTTGAGAGAAGTCTATTTAGAAAGAAAAAAGTTGACATTTAAGAATTTTAAAAGGATAAACTTTAAAAAAAAAAAAAACTACCTGAGACAGTCCTGCTCAGAGATGAAATGTCTCCATCCTCGCCCGCTTCAGGTCGATTCGTCTTCATCGACTGCAAATACGCGTCGATTCGCGCATTCTTGGGCATTGTTCCGTAGCGACTGCCTACTTTTCGAAGATTTTTCTCGGCTAAGGGAGAGACCAAAACGTCATCTAAAAATAATGAAGTGAGAGGCAATTGAAAAATGATTTAACTTATTATGAAGATCACTATCTTCATCTTCTCTATCGCCAATTACTATGTGACGGAGTTGTTTCACAACATTCTTTTCAAATTTCATCCTCTCGTCTATCTCTAACTCCGCCATTTAGTAATTGCCTTTTTATCAGCATCGCTTAATCTTCAGAATATATAAAATGAAAAAAATAATTACAGTAGAACTTCATGAAATTAAAAAAAAGAAAATGATTTACTTACCACAACTGGAACTCCTCTCAGAAGGTGATTCCGAATGACCATTCATGACATTCTTCAGTAATTTAGGTTTGGCAGACGAAGGCGGAGTTGGCAATGGCAGATTTCTTGAAGAGCGAGAAGAGCGTGGTAGGGGATGGGGCTCTGCTTGATTGCTGCATGAAGGATCACGGAATGAGGATAACTGAAATTTCAAATTTAGAAAAATTATTTCATGGAATACATTAAAAACGAATGACCATAAACATGGAACTTAGGATAGCCAATAAATGTAGCTATCTCAAAAGAAAAATGTCAAAAATTATGTTTGAAGGATGAATTAAAAATGAGTTCTTACCGCAGGCTGTTGCTGAATATCATGCAGGGCGTGGGAGAATGAATCCGTTGACGGAGAAAGTCCAAGAGAACGTCGATCAAACCTCGGTGAGGATACAGATGCAGTAGCTTGAGAACGGCGAGCACGACGGTCCGACTGACGGGATTTCTCCAATTGACGGTCCACTTCTTCGTCGATGTTGGAATGAGGGAATAGCGACTCCAAACTGGCGTGAACGTCGCGGAATCTCGGACGATCCGATGGAGACCAATTCCAACATTGTAGCCTGAAAAACACAATGATTCAAAGTTCCCTATATTCACGCTATTCTCCTCTTTACAAAAATGCCGCTGAGTCAAATGGCAAATCTCCCTCTCCTGCATAATTTTACGTGTTCTTCCTCTTTCAAGCGTGTGGAATAAATTGTAAAGAGGGGAACGGCGTGATATTTGAGATGATGAATCCAAGACATCGAGTTGTTTTCGTTCAATAGGTTTCAATTCTTACATCAGTCTATAAACTGCAGGAGGGCATCCTGGCGGTGCGTCCATTCGGAATCCCTTCTCAAGCAGACCATAGACATTCGACAACTCAACTCCAGGATATGGGGCCATTCCATACGTCGCTATTTCCCACAAAAGAACGCCTGAATTTTTTCATTTATTTTATTTTTCGACTGATAAGATGACTAGTTTTATGGTTAGTTTTTTGTTTCTAAGTAATAATCATAAAAAACAACTAACCGAAAGACCAAATATCGGACTTGGTAGAGAACGTGTTGAAAGCCAATCCTTCTGGCGAAGTCCACTTTATAGGGAATTTGGCTCCTTGATGAGCCGTGTAGGTGTCCTCGCGCATGAACCGAGCAAGTCCAAAATCAGCGACCTTCACAACGTTATCACTTGATACAAGGCAGTTTCTAGCGGCCAGATCACTAAAATGAATCAGATACTTCGAAATTGCATTCAATTTTTCAGCACTAGCAATGCATTGGTTATTGTTGATGCCCAAACTTGGGAGGTCGAAAATGATGAGGGGAGAAAAATGGATTTTAGACCAGTCTCTCTTTTTCGCATGCTATTTCTCGATTTCCTAACTACTAAAAATAGCCGTGCATCGCTTTGCACGTCTCCCAGATTTCGGCATCGACAATACAACGATGTGATTTAGAGATTAAAAAAATACCGGTGAATGAAATTTCTCGACTCCAAATAAGCCATTCCAGCCGAGATTTGAGTTGCCATGTACATTAGAATTGCCGGAGGCAAGCGGGTTCGGTCGGACTTTCTGCAAAAAGTTTGCCATCAAATTTTAAATATTTTCTTTTCTAAAAAAATAAAATAATCTCTTTTACCTCAAATAGTCAAGCAAATTTCCATGACACATGTATTCGGTGATAATGTAGAACGGTGCTTCTCTCGTGCAGACTCCCAATAATTGCACTAGATTTTTGTGATGCAAGTCTTTCATGATGGCTGCCTCAGCGAGGAAATCGTGCAAGGCCATAGCTTCTTCCTTGAATTTATGAAGCTTGATTTTCGGAAGGAGGACAAGTTTTTGTACCTTCAAAGTTTTAACGGCAACCGTCATGTCGCGAGATCGCCAATACCCAGAATATACATCTCCATATTGACCCGAACCTGAAGTTCAATCATTTTATTATCAAGTAATCTAATGTTTTTTTTTTAATTATTATGCTCATTCAATTCAATAATTTCGGTGCATAGCTGATCTTTATGAAAAAATCGAATACTACTATTTCCATTGTAAATGAGAAGTCCTTTTTCTATCTCGGAGGGAAAAGAGGAGGTGCGAGCCTTTCGTTGACTCTGCTCTCTGACTTTCTCCTCTCTTGCTACACTATTTTTACTCGCGGCTCACACCATCGTCTCAGCCTTGAGCAGTATGCGACGGTTTTGTCATTTACATTGGACAATAGCCTCGATTTTTGTTCTAACTCAAATAGTCCTTGAATATTGAATTAGAAGAAATTAACATAAAGTTTAGACTAACCCAATTTGTTGTGCATGAGAATCTCGCTCCGATTGACCTCCCACTCATCAGGTTGCGTGGGCGAGAGGGAAAATGCCAGAGGCATTCGCTCCTTCTTCGGTGCGGGGTACAGCAGAGTGCAGATGAGTCCATCAGCGTGAACGCTATGATGATGCACCAATTCAGCAAGCGATTTGAATTTAGCTTCTTGGGTGATGAAAAGCTAAAAATTCAAATAGAATTATTAACACACACAATCTATGATTGTCTAAACTTTATTATAGTTTGATAACCAATATTTGTTTGAAAGGAAAATCACTTTAAAAAATATTCTAAATTTTATAATTCATAAAGATGCTGTTGAAAATGAAAATGATAAAATTAGAAAAAAGAGATATATTACCCGTTCAGCCTGATCCGTGTTAATCCTGTAGTGATAGACCCGACTGTCGAATCTGACGGAAATCGAGAAATGGCCGATGCTCGTCTCAGATTCCCTCACGAGAAAAGAGCCATTTATTCCGGAACCGAGAATGTACTCGGACTCGTTTCGGGACACTTTTCCATGATACCAGCTGTGTTTATCAAGGGAGTTTAATGGCGCAATGTAGCTGCTCGGTACCTAAAGTTTATTTTTGATTCAGAAAATTAGTTCCTGTTCTTGCATCAGCAAAAATCATAGTTTTTCTTTCAACTTACCCATCCAACCAATCCGATTCGCTTCTGGCTTCCCATTTCGATTCGTCTCGTGCCGATGAGCCGTGCTTCGCACCACTCGCCCGCTTTGTTGTAGCCGAGCACTCTCAACTGCAAATTCGCAAATTCGATCATTTCATAATTCAGTCACTTTCTTGTAGTATTCTGTTCACTCTTTTAGATTCTTCAAGCTATTTAAAAACGTATAATAAAAGTGGGCAAGTTTCAAAAAAGAACGTATAATATTATCAACGCGCAAAAAGGCGGTTATTCGAGCATATATAGAAGATGATACCGAGGCAATTGTTATTTGGCGAAATGACGAGACTTATAGCTAGAGATAGGGAAGGAAAGTAGGACGAAATAGGTTGGGAAAAGATAGATCTCGTCATTTCGTCAAATAACAATTGCCCCGGTATCATCTTCTATATATGCTCGAATAACCGCCTTTTTGCGCGCTGATAATACAAGAGCGCGAGAGACGAATAGTATATAATAGTATAAAATGCTCTGCAGTGGCCAGTTCATTCTCTAGTCGACTCATTGATTCATTCAGTCAACTTCATTTCATCATCAATCAATCATTCATTTGGCCTCACCAATTTCATGTTTTCCCCCATCAAACTCATCTGCACAGTGTTCCAGTAGCAGTTGCTCATTTTCATTCATTTCCCGCATTTTTCGATTTTCCCCATCCGACTTTCAAATTTCATTCATTTCTTGCAATTGCTCAGAACACATTGAACAGAGAATCAGGAAGAAAATTCAGATCAGCTTAATTTTTATAAAATGCATAAAGGTAAGTATGAATAATATTAAAATTCGAGATGGGGATATTTTATCGCTGATAACCAAGAATATTTTAAGAAAAGCGGAGCTCCAAAATTTGACACTTGTAAAAATATGGTATCCGATCCTAGCTTATTTGACTTTCTAAAGATAAATAAAATTTTACCTGATCACCCTTGCGAATGGATAATTGTTCCTCGCCAACTCCATGGAAATCGTAGAGAGCCACGAAGAGGGCTGTCGATGGCTCGTCGCACACCACCATCGATGAAGCATTCAGTAGATCTTCCCTGAAAAATAAAAATTATATAACTTTTTACAGGAAATTTACTATTTACACCTCAAAAAGTAATTACTATTATTGTCAATGACCGATAACTTGAGACAAAATAAATGATGCGCACAAATTGTGTGAGTTGCGTAATTTATTTTAGATAGTCGCCAAATTCATTATTCGTATCGATGAAATGTCGTCTATTCGTTCGAAAACCACGCTGATTTTCATGCATTGAATTTTCTTCGCTTGTATTTTATCTCAAGTAATCGGTCATTGACAATAATGAAGTTCAATTTTTAGAAATAATTGCATAATTACAACAAAAAAATTACATTAAAAATAAATATCTGTCAAACGAAGTCCATTTTTAGTATGGAGTTTGTTAGTGCAGAATTGAAAATGCTATTCAACTGGTAAAAATGTTTGAAAATCATGCAAGAGCAAAGGGCAGAAAGAGCTTCAAAGAGGTGTTAAAAATGTATGACTCCATGGCTCTGTGGCTAAAAGTAAAGTAACTGCTGGCTGTCACCAGACGCCAAAAGCTGTGAAGTGGAATGGGCTAACTTTTGAGCGGAAAGAGCGGAAAAGGGGACACAACACACACAAGCGGGCACAGAATCATTGAGACTCATCGGGTGTTGGGGCCTTCAAATCTCTCATAAAATTATTCGGACCTATTTTTAAAAGCTATACTTCATCGCAGGATGTGAATTTTAGCGGTCGGAAATCCGAAGTATTGCAGCTAATGCAAGAAGCGGAAAGATGACGGAAAACGGCAATTGAAAATGTGAGGGGAAGTCGGCACACAGCCACACAGAGACACAAGCAGATCGAATTGCCCCCGAATTCGCCCTAAACCGAGAAATTCAATGCTCAGTGGTCAGGTAGGGGAGGAGGCACTGCAGGGATAGTGTGAAAACAATGGGGGAAGGAGACGAGGTGTTCGGAGTTCGGTTTTGAGCATTTTTCAAAATTATGAAATTTAGGGGTTCATCTAATCTGCAATGAAACAGAATTCACAAAATAAAATATAGAAAATGCGCAACCCTATCTTTTTCGGCCTTAATATCGTTTTCTATTGAATTGTGCATTTTCGAAGTTCCTTGATGACCCAAACTCACAGTAGCGAAACCGCCAGTAGCGATTTGTGCATCGACGCGGAAACATCCTGAAGACATAGGCAGGACGATGCCCTAGATGTAGATGGGAATTGAATTGACGAAAGGGACGAGGATAGGGAAAGTGCCTGAGGGAAGGGCATTGACAAGGCTGCGCTGCTACTAGTGCTGCTGGTTGCAAGCACACCTGGCGGGGGGAGAAAATGATGAAGAGGCTTGAGATCGGGGTGCCAAACCCGAAGGCGATCAAGATGCATATTACACTTGACACTCGCTGAGACGCTCTGAGATGGGCTGACTGACGGACGGAATGGAGGTAAGAGAGATTTTAAAGATATGGGATAAAAGATAAAGCAAATCCATGCGGATATAACCCATTTGTCATTCCATTCCTAACGTCGCTAAATGATCGATGAGGGGAGGTTAGTAAACAATGAAGAGTAAAGATAATACTTCAACACACGAGCGCAAATATATCATTGTAGCTGGCAGGGAAAATAATGAAAATGATAACATTCCACAATTAGTTACTACAGTAGTTAGAACACCCAACTTTAGCCTGCAATTTATAACAATGAATTACAAAATGAGACGCAGGATCTTCAATAATGCATGAATCTTCAAGTAATTCAATCTTTGAATTTCTTTTGAGCTCGATTTAAAATACCCGTGGTTTAAGATGCGAATATTGTACTTCAGTTCAAATTTCAGACTTAACTAAAATAGCGTAAAGTATCGTGACTTCGTGACATTGATGAAGAAACATGGTTATACTTTTCTTAGTTACCTTTTTCACTTTAATTAGAGCACATACTATATCCAAGCGGTGGCGATTCTTTTCCAACTAATAAAGCAAGCAATACTTCTTCATTACGATGTGTAATGATGTGACAACAATATTTGCTAACCTCAATTTTAAATAAACCTAAATTCGCCGTACCGACTACTCCAAGAGGCACTATTTTTGTGGTGTAGCGATCGAAACGTGTCAATGGACGAGGGCCGTCGATCCATGGAGGTCGAGGGCGAAGACGAGACGGCTGTGGGGTTGGAGGACTGGTGGCACTGGTTGGTGGCTGACTGAGTTGCTGATTGGGAGACGATGCGCGTGCCCGTTTCGGCCCATTCCACTTCATGAGCACATCCTGAAAAAATTCAATTGAATAGATTTTCAACAAAAACTTTATATTGAGAAAGTTGCCAGAAGTAAAACAACTCGGCTGCTTAAACTTGAGAGATGGAGACAATAAATTCATCTTGACATAATTACAATCAGAGTAAGTTTTGCAGAACTTGAAAGAAAACTAGATTTGATAATGCAACTTGGCATGATGATAACAGTAAGAGGTAAGAGAATTCAGTCTTCGATTTGAAACTTGATAACCTCAAAATAATGCATAATTCATAATGATACCAACAATGGAGGTGTCAAAATTCGATGAGACAGATTTGGAATGAAGAAATTGAGAAGAAGCTCGATTGCATCGAATCGAGAAGACAGTCTATCGGAAGGAGAGAAAGAAAGAAGGAGAAATAGAGAGAAAGAAAAGGATAAAGGAAAAGTGAGAGAAGGAAAGAAGGAAGGGAGAATAGTTTATTGACAGAGTCGCTGTCATCCATCGAGCAGTCACTGAGCTATAAGCTATGAGTCGCGGGACTGCCTATTTTAGAGAGAATATCCATTTGAAGCAGAGAGACAACAAAATTCGAGAGAAAAGCCGTCAAATGAGTTCGGAAACGTCGTAAATTATAATGTACTCTAAAGGTGAGGAAATAAATCAAGCTAGACTTTTGCATAGGTGCAAATTGATAGCAGAAATTATGTAGATTTTTCGAGGCAAAAATCGATTTAAAACTTCTAAATCTCCGTATTCAAGTCGAGTGCAATTTGTGTGGAACAAAGATTATGAAACCGGAAAGGTTAACTCTGGACTTTCTGTCAATAAAAGTTTCAAATTTTAGATTTCGTAAGAAAATCGATTTTCTCGAAGTTTAGAATAGGGAGAGAGGAAGAGTGAAGGCTGAGCGCGAATTGAAATGCAACAAATAAGGAAAGTGGGAGAAGGGAAGCTTCTCTGAGCCAGAAGAGGACTAAGGGAGAGGATAGAGGCTAAACGAAGGCTCAGGCAAATTATGCAAGGAGGACAGACAGAGAGAGTGGTCAGTAGCCGCCGGATAGAGCTAAAATGAGGCTTGGCTTGAACTGAGAAAGGAAAGGGTTGCAAATGGGCCAGATAAGGGAGAAAGGGAAAGCTTTGAATGGATTTGTATCCGAACATCTGAAATGCCCCTTACTACAATATGATAGATTTAGAAAATACGCTAAGACACGAAATTTTAGTATACAGTCTGTAAAGATTTGGCAGTTAGCAATATTATTAAAAATAGACAAATTTAGCAGTAATCTCAATATTCATGGCAAAGATATGATATTTCAACAAAATAACGGCGGCATACATAATTAAAGAGATAGGAAGAGGATAGAAAAGTAGTGATAAATGGAGCGTCGTCATTTTGTATTGCCTAACAATACTTATACACTTGTCACAATAACAAGAGCAACAACAATACGGAAATGAAATCGAGAAGCCATTTTCACAAAAGTTCTTAGAGTGAGAAGGGGGTATCAAGTTTGCAAGGATATATCGGGAAACGATATACGATGAAAATAGATGATTCTTGGCACGAGGTACGAAACAATGAATCATGCAGTCGTCTAAAAATATTAGAAAAGTAGATGATCCGACTAAAACTCAAATTCAATTTGAACTTTAGTGAAGTTGAAATTGACAGTCCATTTTTAGTAACTTCATAATGAAAATGATCAATTTTGTCTGATGATAAAATCGATAGTTTCGGATTAAAAGATAAAAGTGCAGAGTGATGAAAGATTGAGAGGAAATGGAGAGGGATTGTGACAATTTGTAGAGGGGAAAACGGGGGAGCAAATAGGGAAGAGGGAAGGGAAAAGTAGCCGCGAGTAGAAAGATGCAGATGCAGAGAAGAAGAACTAGAACAGAAGAACAGAGGAATAGATCAATGCCAATGCAGTGCAATGCATATTCGCTACTACTGTGCCGAGCTAACTATCTAGCTACTCCTGTTCGTGGCCACTCTATATGGTCTCTAGTAGATGTCAGATTGATCAGGGAATAAAATGGAAAAAATTGGGATTTAAGTGGTACATATTATTGATTGAAAAGAATATGTTGATATTCAAAAATTGCACTATTCGCCTCGTCTCTCTACGCGACTCACTATTTCGTTCTCAAATTCGATTTCTAATTGCGGAATGCATATTGACTTTCTCTCCAATCAATAATATAGACATCCTAAGTTTGAAGGTAAAATCTTTCAGCTCTAACACGTGAAATAGCATTGTGAAAAAGGAAGGTTTTCAAGAAGTTTGGTATATAAAGTTTTGAATAGAATGTAGGAATAAATAAGAGTTCCTAACACTATGCCAGAAACTCTCTATTTGAGCAGGAATGAGAATCGAATATTGTCTCTATTGTCTATTTTTCGATTTTTTGCTAAAATCGGGAAAGGAAAGTCGGAGGAGCGAAATTGGATCTAGGCGCCATGGACGAAAATGACGAACGACCGAATGGAATATATCGATTTGGGCCGATTTGAGGGGAAAACAGCGAAGATGGAAAAGTGAAATGTGGGAAATGAACTGAGGAAGGCGAACAGGGAAAACGAAGGAAATGGAGATGAGTTAGGAATGCTGCAGACATGCAGAAAGAGGACGAGGAAAATCACAATACTGGATGTGAGGGAAATTGTGTCAGTTCATAATGAGCCCACAACACAATAACAACAACATTTAGAGAATGCAACTCCATTGAAACAGAAAATAACCGAAAATTGACATTTCACTCATTTTAAGTACAAGGTAATGGTCTAAAAAAGAAAATAATAAGAACATGAAAATAATTTTGAGCGCTCAGGATAGCTGAACAAAGTCAATTTACAAGACAAGGATTTGAGAGAAATTCAAGGAGATAATTGCACAATGGGAAATTCTGAACAGCTATTCAAAATTTAGACCCTAAATATCCTAATTTCAATTTCAATTGTATCAAAGATACAAATTCCTTACGTCCTGATTACAAGTACAAACAAAAAGAATTACTCTTCATATCATGTTCAATAAGTGAATTTAGTAAGACTTTTTTCTAGGAAAAAAGCGAATCTAGAATCAAGAAAAAGTGTGGCTCAGATAGGGAGAGGGATTTAGAAAATCTCATCTACCGACAGTCCTTGGACACACCCGCCTTTGCTTGTCTGTGATTCTGCCTCACAGTGACTTCTCCTTTCCTTCCTCCCTCCCTTCCCTTTCACCACCACGCACTCGAATTTCTATTTGGTTTGCGATTGAAAACTGGAAATCTGTCAAAGTTTTGATTAAAACTGACAAAATATGAATCGATTTAGAACATTAGACATTGAAGCTTTGGCAGCGAAATTAAGAATGATTGCAAAAGACGAGAATAGTTATGAAGCAAACAGAAAAAGATGAACAGACTTAAGCGCGGAAAGTAAAAATACTGTCGACAGAAAAATGAAACGCAACTCAATAGCTTTGACTCACTACTGATCCGGGTTTGTTTGGCTAGACGAGTTTTGAGAGGAAAGAAAAGAGAATGAGAGTGAAGCGAATGAAACCTATCGATAATAACTCTCTGACACTGATGATATCATTGATAAATGAATGAAATAGGGATTAAAATATACTCTACTGCTACATTTTAATACCTTCTCATAAATGAAAAACTCGACTTTAACACAATTTAGCAATACAGCATATCTTGTATGAATGTTATATTTTGACGGTAGAAATGATAAAATGAAGACTAACCTGCACCGAATAGAGAATCTCTCCCACCAACACTGCCTTCACTGCGATTGCTGCTAGAGTTACCCATTTGCAGACGAAATCAGAGTTGCGAAGATCAGCCTTTGCCCTCCAACTCAATTGACATCATACAATCTGAAAATCAAATCGTCATCAATTTTCATTTGAATATCGCGAAAAATCGAATTATGCACATTTATGAGGAAAATCACGAATTATTTTCAAATAAAACGGAAAAGTTAGACGTTTGAGAAGAATAGATAAATTAGAATAAAATGACATTTGGACTATAAGAGTTGGAATAAATGTCACAAATATTTAGCAATGAAAGAGTAGCCGCTTGTAAATAATCTAGTCAACTGGACATTCCTCGATAATCCTCCTTCTCTCACTCCTGCCTGCCAGACTTGCGCTGCTGTTTGTGAGTAGGAAAAGCTGCGATGCCAAAGACAATCCGATTATGGATTAGCAGTCAGCACAGCTTTTACCTCGATTAGTGATTAGTTATCACAACTCAATACATATACACATCTTAGCCTAGGACGGCGTTAATTACACAGATCGTAATAAATTCTACAGTATCTCTAAATATTTGAATTAACGAAAAAGTCGAATATGGCTTCTAGGTGAATTCATGAGATCCATACACCTTGTATGTGTAAAGTCCACAAGCACTTACACTGTATTTTGCCTGAAAAGCGAACTTCCCAAAGACGAACTAATATTGAAAATAAACTTTTAAAGGGAAAAGTCGGACTTTTTAAACTTCGGAAACTAATCATGAAAGCTTAGATATAAATATGAAATATGCGCAAGATTTGGCAAATGTAAATGGGTTAAAACTGGTCAATGGGCTATGAAGGCCTCGGCTTTCGACTGAATATAATAGAATTAGACATTCGATATAAATGCCTATGAAAGAAGACTAGTAGCTTTTCATAGAAGAATTGACGACGAAGAAATAGAAATAGAAGGTGGATGAGTAAAATGGGAAAATTGAGGTGGAAAATGTGTGAGAAAGAATAGACATGAAAAGGATAATGAGAGAATTGCTGCGAGGCGAATGAATGGTAGAGAAAAAAGAAGCAGAGATGAGAAAAAGTGCAGGTAAAAAGGGAACTAGAATATGATACACAGCAATGCGTTGGTGGAGAGGAATGTCTTCTGGAAGAATCAACGATAGCTCTTCCTATCAATTACACGCCAGTAAAATATAACTACGAAGGACAACTCGGAAAAAAGCAGAAAATCAATTAATTTGCTCAGAGTTTGATGACTTCATGAAAAGTTTGGGCATATTATCTTCCTTAGCAATACTATTCGTGCTCAAAAATGTCAAGGGTTTTTAAGAGCGCATAATCTGATGGAGTTATTTGTATGCGGAGCAATGGGTTGACTAGTATATTGTGGACATTTTACGAGTATGTGAGCTTTCGAAATTAAAACTATGAATTTTAATGCATGAATGAAATAAGAATGAAATTGATACAGCACTCAAACTCCTCGATCAATTCATTCACAATTCTTATCAAGGAATGCAGACCTCACTTTCCAGTGCGCCTAAGGAATCGAATTATCAATACTTCGGTCTCGTTAACATGTTAACATTATTCCTACGACACACGGGAATATTTCAAGCTTTTCACCTTTGCAGACAATAGATTTATGAGTGCTTTCATGCATAAAATCGCTTGATAAGAATAAGAAGGGGATGAGTACTTCGAAAGGAGATAGGGAAAGATTGATAAAACCCTAGAAAAGATGCAGAAATTCCAGAATTTGATAAAAACTTATGAAAAACATTATTGTTCTATCAGGAAATTAGCATATTTTATGAACAATTCGAATCAACCTGACTTTGAAATATCGCTTTAGTAGGAAATTTATCAGAGCTGATGAAAAATGCTGATCGCTTGTATAAAAAAACTGAAATCTCTCGGGAAGAGATAAGTCTGAGATGATTACAAAGGAGTAGGAGAAAATACGGGATGAAACAAAAAGTGAAGAGGGAGAGGAATACAACCGAGAAAGACAAATTGCCGGGAGATTTGAAGGGTCAGAAAGGACATAAAGAGGGATCTGAATGAATGAAGAGAGGAAAAGAAGACAAGACGCAGATGAGGGGGTCAGTGCCATTCGATAGAGCTACTATGTAGAAAAATACTCATTGTTGAAGATTCAGATAAAAATAACTCAGATCGACTTTGAAGTGAATACGGAAAATCGTGCAATTTGTTCCGATTTCGAAAATTTTTGATTGAAACCCTCAATTCCAT
This sequence comes from Diploscapter coronatus, assembly GCA_964036155.1. Lineage (NCBI taxonomy): Eukaryota > Metazoa > Nematoda > Chromadorea > Rhabditida > Rhabditidae > Diploscapter > Diploscapter coronatus. Next base: position 78,604,440 of record OZ038423.1, on the reverse strand, counting down.
TCCAAAATAGGAAGTATGGTATAAAAGCGGAACATCTTTCAGGTATAAAAATAAAGATCAGGTTGTTTTGGTTGGATAAAGAAGGAGGAACCTCTTGAGGATGTCTGTTCATACATTCACTGTTCAGGTGTTCACCTTATGCGGGTGTTCATGCATTCGGGTGTATGCAGGTATTCGTCTTCAGGTGTTTGCTGAAAGTCATTGCGGTGCAATTAGCTGCTGCTATGGCTGTAGATGGAAGTGTGGGATGAATGAAAGAATGAAGGGGGCGAGTGAAAGAATGAATGGATGTGGGAGAGATTGGAGATGTAAGCTGTGCGAGGAAAAAGGTAAGAGGCATAATTGCCCGAATCAAAGAGTGACAGAAGCTGACAGCCATAAAGGGAGTAAATCGACACAGAATATCTCTCAATCGATAAACAGAATGAAGGAAAAGGGAACGTTTAGGATTCGACTTCTACATTCGAATTTCTAAAGTTCTTATTGGAGATTTAGAAGACTAAGAGCTAAGCTAGGCTTAAAAATTGATCAATTCAAGTATATGAGGTCTCAAGTCAGGAAAAAAAACGTTAAATTTAGAAGTGTTACGCAAGCAATAAGAGGATTTATCAGTTTGTCAAATTATCACTCATTATCACTACCGACCTTGACAATTCTATGAGTCATCCGATTTTCATCGAAATAATACAAGAAAAAATAACAAAACGTTAAATTTCACAAAACTGTATTGTCAATTTTAAAAAATCGACCCTTATAATTTTTGAAGTCTAAAGTAATAATTCGTAAAAAATGAAATGAAATTTTTAACGGATTCTTAGACAATACATGAGCATGCAATAATCGTCAAATATTGAGAAACGCAACCAAGAAAAACGGAAGAAAAGTTGAGAAGCAACAAGGGAGAATTTGGAATTGATATACGATGAGTCAGCAGGACATGGCACTGAATGTAAATGGACAGAAGAAGAGAAACAGGATTGACCGGAGAATGACAAAGGAAAAAAAGAATAAAAGGGAAAGGGAAATACTGCTGCGAGCATATGAATACAGAGAGATATAGATTATAGCTGAATGAAATTTTAATCTCCTAATCCCGACTTAAATTCAATAAGATGAGCCATGAAAAAATCTTTAAGCATAGAAATATCAGAGAACTCATCAGCTTTGGACCTGAAATCTCAGAGCTGATTTAGAAAGGAAAAACTATTAGTGTTAATAATTCAGTGCTCGTCTTCATAAACGCATTGGGAGGCTCCCGGTCGCTCGTTTTCACAGAAAAATGTGACCGGGAGCTCCCGATGCGCTTATGAATACGGGCACAGAACTTCGTCAGCCCTGAAAAATATGAAGAGATAGAGAGATAGAGATCAGGGCTGGTGGAGTCGAGAACGTAAATTTTATCCTGAACTCCGAAGATTCCAAATCCTGACTCCGGCCAGCTCTGATACAAATGCACAGATGCAAAAAAGAACATGCGGACTATGGTCAAAGGAGAAAGACGCATAGAGCGAATCAACCGATCCAATCAATATCGAAACAGAATGGAGAATGGGAGGGAAAGGAGTGGAAAAGAGGATAGGGGACGGAAAGGGAAAGAGAGCGCGCGGAGGAGAGGAGAGAGCCGATTATTAGGACGACCTTTGACTCTGACTGCTGACTCTCCAATCTGGAATTGGAATTGTTATCCACATCAAAGGAGGGATACTGAATTGGGGTTGAAATTTGATCCTCACGAGGAGGGGTATAATTCAGGTTTCATGAAAATTTAATCGAATTTTTGGGTCTGAGCCTATATTTGACGGTTTTTTCCTATCTTACGATTTAAAACTGGAAAAACAGATCTAAGAAAAATATGCTCAACGATCAAAATCTGAAAGTAAAGCCAGCAAGATTCACAAAGCAAAGATAAAAATTGTCATCGTCGAGAAACATCAACATAAGCACATGATGTGGAATGCTTACAACGAAAAAGGCTGCAAACATTTGCAGGGGCGGCGCTCACTCACCAAATCTCCGTTTATAATTCACCAGTTGACCATCGCAAATTGCACAATTCATCAGTTTTCCGACATCTTCTAATCCAAAATCAGACGAATCTTACAAAGCGTTGTGGTTTTCTGGTGAATTCTGGAGGCGTTCCACTCGCAAAATCCCCAGTGTGATGCTTGAGCCCTCCGCAAGCCACAACAGAGCGGGAAGTGGAGTGACCATTTGGCCGTAAAGAAATATCGATCCCTCTCCCATCCATTCTCTACGCATTGCACACACACACACACCCCAATGCATCTCCTCTACACATACTCTAGAACTAGCAAGCATGAGAATTATACTGCACAGAAGAGTTCAGATACTTCCTAATAGTATGCCATAGAAATGTTTAAATTTAGAAAATTTGAAATCCAAAAATCTTCTAATTTGAATTTTCGGTCCAACAAGGAAGAAACCTTCTCACAATTTTGTTTGATAAAGGCCAACATCGTATGAAATCTAGTTCAAATTCAAATTTTGCTCTTTTTTCTAAATCTAAACCCTGTTTTTCATTAACAAATCGTAAATTTATAGGAAAAATCTTTCGAATAATTCTGGAAGCCGAGTCGATAAGGACCTTTCGTTTGCGAAGTGAGTCAGAGCCCTTCGCGAAGAGCCAATCTAATCTAACGCGTTTGATAGCAGCCAACATTCTTAATCGAACACATTTTCATTCCTTGGAATGCATCGATTAGATATTGGGTGATTCAAATGATCTTCCAACATTTTTGACCATTTTCTATAATTTTTTTTTTCTAAAATTCATCATCTTTCCCTATTACTTATCCCTAGCTAAAAATTTTGTGGATTCTACCAGATATTTTCTATCATTTTTCTGTAACTTTATCCTCTCGAAACAATAACAGACACCTCCCTAATTTTAATGGAGTTTTTCCTATTGCGCAACATAGCAAGATCGCAAAGATGTTTCTAGGGCACAAATTATTGAGATGAGGAAAGTAACAGATATGCATTTTCGCGACCAAATAGATTACATCTAACCCAGTGTTACACATCCATTTTTCACCATTTACTCATCTTCTTTCCCCCCTTCGCCACATTTGTGCGACCATGCACCCTTTTTATATTTTGGTCTGCATCTTTTTACCATCCTGCATCATTTCTGCAATATGTTTTTCTTTCCTCCTTCACATTTTATCTCTCGCTTTCGTTGAATGATAGAAAACTCAGCCCCTTGGCTTGCTTGGAGTTTATTTTTGCTCTGTACAGTTCCTGAATAAATCCTTGGTATCTTACCAGAAACTCTTGTTTATGGGACTTCACAGTCCTTGGAATCTTTCCAGAAGTTAGTGGGTTCTTTGATTGTACTAGCAATTAGCGGGTTTCCCCTTGGAATCTTTTCAGAATCGCAAATAATCGATTAGGTTTAGAGCTTATACGATTTATTATCTTTTCTTCTCCTAGTCGCACAGCATTTTTCCACGTTTCTAAAGAGGCAGCTCTTAAAATACGGCAGGGTATTTCCAGTAAACTATGGCAGGCTTTTTAGTATAACACGGTACGCTTTCTTTTAAAATACGACACGGTTGTTTTTCGTCGTCAACGTCTTTTCACATTATTTCGAGTTTTTGAATTCTTATGCATCTAAATCTACTCAACGGCAAATAAAATGAGAAGACTTGGAGGAAATTCCATGTCTTCAGATAGAAAACTCATTCTATTAATTCATAGAAATCTTGCCGTATTTTAGTAGAAGGCATGAGATGTGATATACTAAAAAGCGTGTCGTAGTTTACTAGAAATATCGTGCTGTCAAACACTGGTGGTCTTCTAAAACTGTTCTTCGAATTTTTATGTTAAATTTCAATTTACGCGCCTTGAGCACTTTTACCAGCAAGCTTTTGTTTCGAAATCGGAGTAAACTAACGCTTATTCCCGCCAAAAGCTAGACTTGTAAATGTTTCATCGATTTTTACTGAATCTTGCTAGAAATCATTAAAATTAAACATTTTATGGGAAGCTCACAGGCAAAAGTGGGTTGATATTTGTTTCTTGACTAGATTTTTGGCAACTTTGATTTGCCGCAACGACGCGACATCACGGCAAGTCCAAATAGCCAGATTTTTAAACATTTTGTGGAAGAATATTTGGAATTTTAGATAAGAGCGATAATTTCAGACATTTTCTTCGATTAAAAAATGCTAAATTTAGCATAAATTTTGTCTGGTTCGAAATCGACGAAACAACCTCGAAAATTGGAATTTTTCAACGGTTTTGAATGAAGGGTGTTACAATTTATTATAATGTAAGACTTGAAAATGTCGGATAAAAGATACGGTCCAAATTTCACGGAAAATGACGAAAACTTTGAAAAATTTCAATTCAAATCGGAAATGCTCCGCCCAGAAAGGTGTCGAATGCATTGCATTTATGCCCAGTGTCCAGCAAGAAAAAAACATATGTTTTCTTCTTCGTTTGATTATTATCAGAAAGTTGATCATTTCGATCTAGTTTTCGTGGATTCCACTCTTTTTCTGTGAACTTCGTCTCCATTCTGACCAGATTCAACTTCTCTACCCTTTTTTCATTTTCTCAACCAATTATGAGATGTGGCAATTCGTAGGTGTTCAAAAAACAACATCCGTACTGACGAATTTTAAAAATTTCGAGCTTTAAATCTTTTTGGCCTAAAATTTCTACTTCGAATCTTCCTTCCAAATTCCCAATTCCGACCACTTGTTTCTGAATTTCATAGGTTTTTTCAAACCTGACTATTTTTAGTAGTCATCGCTTTCTCAGTATTCCCAATACCAGCCGGTAACCAATGATAACCTATCGATGGTGAAAAAACACCCAGTGCCAGTTCGTCAATCGATCGGTAGTAATTTTTTGAGAAAGGCCAATCAGTACTGACTGGTTTTACTCTGCACTGCATTATGCCGCTCAGGTCTAAAATGACGGTAGGTTTTGAATGATACATTGCAAACGCACTATCTAGTAAGGATGATGCGATTATTCCTTCACTGGTTCGTTGAGAGAGCACAGACAACAAGTGAACGGGCATAATGCAGTGCAGAGTAAAATCAGTCAGCAGCGATTAGTTTTTTTCTCAAAAATGACTATCGATTGGTGGTTACCTACCGATGTTGAGAATGCTGAATTATAATGTTCAAAATTACCAATTTCGACCTATTTCTTATCAAATTCTATAATTTCCTCTATTCCGATTTCATTCTTTTTCAGTTGTCATCCGCGTTTCAAACCAACTCGGCCAAAGCAACATGAGCAATTTCGCGAATGGGCCCAAAAGGAACTGGAACGACGAGTCCGAATACAGAGGTGGAGGCCCAGACAGAGGAAGAGACCGGGATGGACCACCTCCCGCAAGAGGCCCGCCTAGGGACAGGGACGGACCGCCGCCCGCAAGAGGTCCTCCTAGGGACAGGGACGATGGATCGAGGGGTTTGTCAAAATGTTATCAATCTCAGACCCAGGGAGAGTTTAAGTTTCAAACTAAAGATCTCGGTGTACATCTCACTCGAATTCCGACATGAATTCTTCCTAGGCCTGTTTTCAATCCGAAGCATCATTTTGGAATATTCGTAGACTTTTTCTTTATCAACTTTCATTCCAAAATTGCGAAATTTGAAAAATGGATTGACTTTTCCAGAAAAAGACTAGCAATTTTCAGGTTTCGGGGTTGGAGGAGGTCCCTCTAACAGAGGTGGCTACGAGAATCGCGACGATAGAGGCGACAGAGGGTTCAACAACGGTCCACCTCAACAGAATGGGCAGTTCCGTGGCAGAGACGATGGTCCACCCCCACGCAGGGCCTACGACAACAGAGACAGAAGCGGGTACGATCCGCCCAGGTAAATGAAAAATTAAAAAAGACAAATTGAACCATTTTTATTTGAAACGGACAGAACCAAATCATAAGATACTTGACGCCTTGATAATTGGTTCTTTTAAAGAAGTTATTTGAAAAGTTTGAACGTGTTTTTTTCTCAAAATTGAACGTTTATAAATTATCTGAAATTTCTATATTCAGAAACAACGCCCCACCACCCCCTCGTGACGGCGGAGGTGGCTATCGCGACCGCGACGACAGACGCGACGATTTCGGATCGGCTCCAGCTCGTGGTGGCGGATACAGCGATCGAGGACAGCGGGTATCGAATCTGGCACAAATGAATCCTATGGAAAACTCGGGATTGAAAATATTAGAATCGATATTAGGTCTTTCGAATTCGCATCCCACACCCACTTTTGTTATGCCCGTTCAGTTTCTGCACAAACACCATTTGGTTTTGTATAGCAACTAGGAGGAGCTCATCGGAGATCGATTTATTTAGGAGGTGTTTATATTCCGCTCACGCTCACGTAAGCGTGTGGGCGAAATGTGGACGCGCTTCCTTAAGCATTTTAGATTGAGGCTCAAAAATCGGAGTTTAAAAATGATGAATTGTATCTCCAGGATCCCCCACCTTCGTTCCGCGGTGACAGCGGCCGCAGCTTCGATGACCACGGCCCCTCGCCCTCGAAATTTGGCTCAAGAGGCAACGCGCCTCGCGACTACAGTCGTCCGTCCGCTGACTTAGGTCCGGCTCAATTCAATGGTAGCCGCAATCGCGATTACCACAACGGGGTAATCATTATGTTCAGATAAAACATGTTCTTTTCCAAATGACAAAATAAGAGCAAGATGAAATTTATAAGTAAAAAATTCGCACCCCTGCGGATATGCGGGTATGTGTGGAGTCTGAGAGTGCAGGGTGCAAAATTTCAAACAAATTACACGTCCGAACAAGATGAGATATTTCTATCCAAAGGTATTTACCAGTTTAGAGTAAATTCATTTGCTCTTTGAAACATTAGACCTACGAAAACTTCTCTTGAAACTTTGACAACTTTCTGAAATGGTATTAATCCCCTCTAGAATGAGGTGCGGTCACAAGAAAGTAGTGCAGAAGCGAGCCTCTTCTTGGTCGTCCCCATTCTAAAGGGAACTAATATCTCTACGGCAACAGCTATATGACGGAGAACGGGAGGGCTTAACTAGGGGACACTCAGTTTTTTTTTTTTGAAATATCCTCCGCCATCTCATAGCTAAGATCTCCGTCATGTATAGTATTTGCTATATACCACCACTGATTTGTTTTATATCGAAAATTCATTTTTCAGCCTCGTTACGACGATCGCAATGACCGCGAACACTTCAACGGTCCTCCGCGCGGCAATGGCTTTGGCTTCAGTGCAGGCAGAGGCGGCGGTCCTGACTCGGGCTTTGGTGGGAGAAGCAGAAACGACGACGGCTATGGCGATTACAACCGCGATCGCGACAGGGGGGACACCAATGGGTTCAGAGGCGGTAACAGGAATTCGGACTTCGGCGGCAGAAGAGGTCAGGTTTTTAAACGACTTCATAAGACCATTTTCAAGAAAATATACTTTTAAGTTTATTCGGCATTTTTGCACTCGTTGCAATTCTTTTTATAGCGAGATTGCTCGTAAAAACTCCAAATTTTCGGGAAAAAGTCATATTTTGTAAGAGAAATGGAAAAAAAACGGATTTATCAAAAATTTTCAGGCGGAAGAGACGACCGCTTCGCGATGCCCAATGTGCCCTCGTTCGACAGCCGAAACGACGGCGGATTCAGAAGCAGCAGGGGCGGCAGAGGCAGATACGAGGATGATCATCGCTATGAACGTTAGTTTTCTGTTTTTATATAGCTTCCAGTATTTATTATGGAGTTTTAGTTAAAAGTGTTAGAAAGAGTTGTTTTCAGAAAAAAGTATCAAATTTGCCGATTAAATAGTGCAAATTTAGTATAAATTGAGGGTGAATGCATTTTATTTAAAAGAAATCCAGGCGCCGGTTTCTCTGGAGGCCCACTTTTCGTGGAGAACAGCCGCTTCGCGAATGCCGGGGAAGGTTTCGGTAGGAAAATAAACAAATCTTAACGTGCTGAAATAGGCTATTCGGAAACCACATGACTTATGCTATGTTGCGTATATCGTGTAGTTTCCAGGTTGCCTCTGAGATACAATACTTTCGACTTCTTGTAAAAGCGACACACCTGAGAAACGGCTATGTGTATAGGTTGGGTAGGCTAGACTGAACGGTATCTAGAAATGCTCTACTCGTGCTGCTCATCATTTCGAGACCGAACATCGTCTACCTTTCATACCCCTATACTCCCTTTCACAGTCATATATTCTTCACGAGTGTACGGCTTTACGAGATGGTAATTTTCTGGGTCAACTAATTCAAATGTTTTGTCTAAAGTTAATTTATTTTCGAGTTGCAGAAAAGAACCGTGCTCCTCGCGACTGGGTGCCCGACACGGAAGACGCGGAGAATCTGCAGAAGGAGGACGAGGAGTTCCTCAAGGATTTGGACGATGCGCTGCAGGACACGCCCGTGGAGATCGAGGGCGGCGCAGATCTGCCTCCTTTTGAGTGAGAATTTTGAAATAAAAATTCGTCTAGTTTTGAAGGAGGTTTTCTGAGAAAACAGCTCGATTTTGTTTTAATTTTTTAAAAAAACCCAGCAATTTTCTCTTGGATCAGCATTGTCGTTTATTATGGACGATTTTTTCATGAAATTAATTTTTTTAAAAGATGCAATTTTGAGGACCTGGGAAAACAGTGACCTGGACCCACGACTGATCGAGAACTGCAGGAAGACCGGCTACCGCAAGCCGCGTCCCATTCAGGCGGCCCTCATTCCGCACATCCTCCACGGCGACAACGTCATCGGCGTCACCGAGACGGGATCCGGAAAGACCGCCTCCTTCGTCCTACCTATCCTCAACCAGGTTAGCTTATCCGTTTTGAGGGTTCTGTGCTCTGATCAGGGTTGTGTGGAAATTTCCGCATAGCCCTGACCCTGATCTACAACATTCTTGGAATCCTCCAAGCGGGAAGAAGACTTATTGGAAGTTTTCGGAGGTTAAGAGTGTTCTTGAATCTGGGCAGCTGTGCTTTGTAGATCTAAAATTGATAATTTTCCGTTTCTAATATTCCTACTGTTTTTTTCTTCAAGATTTTAAGTAAACACTTTTTGTGAATGATGATTTTTTGCCATTTTCAGATCCTCGCAATGGGCAAGGACAGGGTCGACGAGGAGCGCTGCAAGTTGCGCCCGTTCGCGATTATCGTGGCGCCCGTGCGCGAGCTCGCCAAGCAGATCTACCACCACTTCACCAAGATGGCCGTCGGTTAGTCGTTCAAGTTTCCCACTGTATCATGTCTATTCATTGGCCAACGCGCTAAATTCTCGGCAGGCAAAGAGGAAGAGAAAAACAAACTGCCCTTTCTTTCTTTTTCAAGGCAGAAATAACGAGAGGAAAAGAAGACGGTAAATCGCGTTGATTTCGACTGTTAATGAGCATAATTCAGCGAATCGGAATTTTCGGGGTATTCATTTTGCTCATTTATAAACTTGAAAATTGGCATTCTTCACTTCAATATCCCAAATTGCGCGAGCTATTCGTCTAATTTGACGATTTGAACTTCGATTTGTCTTGGTTCAGGAACAGGCATCGCGATCACGTTGAGCTATGGCGAGATGAACAAGGGTCAGTCGATCATGAAGATGAGTGAAGGCTGTCACGTGCTCGTCGGCACCGGCGGTCGACTCATGGACTTCATCACCAAGGCTACCGTATGATTTTCAAGAAAGTTGAATAAAATTCGTGATCTTTTCAGGAAATAATTTAAGATTTTTGAACTTTAAAAAATTTTTTACAGAATAATATTTTTATGGAATCCTCATAGTTTTGCGTAACTCTTGAGAAAAGAGATGATTTCTGTTTCAGATCGGCCTGAAGAACCTGAAGTTCTTTGTGATCGACGAGGCGGACCGCATGCTGCAGGACGCACGCGGCCGACTCGACAGCGACCATCTCATGGCCATCGTCCAGGACCCCAGCTTCCCAAAGGTATGATTTATTGGGAGAGGATGTCGATATTCAAAATTGCACAATTCGCCTCGTTTCTCTTCTACGCGACTCACTATTTAGTTCCCAAATTCGATTTCTAATTGCTGCATGAATATCGGCTTTCTCTCCAATCAACGACGCAATCACAAACTCGTATTATCAATAGTCAGAACAACGCGATTCTCCTTCTCGCCTCAAAAAACAGCTAGATGTTTTTCCTTTCTTATTTTCTTCTTCGCGCCCCTATATTTTTTGCCGATCTCGGCTTTCACAATTTTGATTGTGGGGAAACATGATTTAGTGAAAATTAGCTGAGAATTTTGGGTCTAGGGCTATTTATGACAATTTTTAGCGTGGAATAATACCGCAAATTTTGTTACAAATAGACTAAGATTGAAAATTTTGAATTTAATAATTGAATATTCATTTTATACCGTCAAGTGTTGTAAAATGCTCTTGAAAATAGAAAATTGTGATTTTTAACTTGGATATTATTTAGTTTTAATTCCAGGCCATCGAGCGACAGACCCTCCTCTTTTCTGCAACATTCGACAAAGAGGTGGAGGGAATCGCGACCAAAGTGATGGGCGACCCGAATGGAAGAGGATTGCTGTAAGTTTTTTGTCGATGAAAATTTAAAGAGTATGCGTATTTTGAGTCAATTGAAAAATAATAGCTTACCCATAAGGCGGCATAGAGTAGGGATTTAGAAATAGAATGTTGAATATCAAATCTTTCAGTTCAGAACATTCCATATAATGTTAATTTTATGGATTTCTTGTCAGTACTACCTTGATTAGTTGCCTTTCTAATAAATCAGCAATTAACAAATTTGAGGCCTTACGTCAAGGCGAAGCACACCGTCAACACGCGGGCCAACAAGCGCGTGCACCAGGAGTTCATTCAAACCGATGGACTCCACGTGAAGAACGAGGAGCTGCTGAGGATCCTGCGTGAAGCCAAAGAAAACAACTTTGACAGTAAGTTTTGCACTTTATCGCAAATTTTCGAATCTCGTCTAACCGCATGATACGAGATAATAATAAAATCGGGAGACGAAAAGAGGACATCCACTTTTTCTCTTAAAATATGCATTGTCTCGTTTCGTGCGATTAAAATCGTAGCTCAAAAACGTTCTGTAATACTTTTTTTGTATTAGAATCGACTCTTTTCCAAGAAGTCGAATAATTCTATTCAAAAACAATGATATCTTAATTTTGGAATAACCCAAATGTTCTATTTGTGAAAATTGCGAAATTTCTCAGGGATTTGAGATAAAAAATTTGCAGGAGTTCCTCGCACGCTGGTTTTCGTGAACCAGAAGAAGCGCTCCGACATTCTCGCGCAAACCATCACCATGGACAGGGCCGGCTTCAAGGCTGCTTCTATCAACGGGTTCGTATTTTTTGCTATTCTTCTACTTTCCAGATTTCTCCAAACTGTAGGTCCTCGATTCGACCCGCAATAGATAATAGAGTGCGTTTTCCGGGCGAGTGCAGAGAAGACATGCTTCTTTCTTTTTTAAATAATATAGCGTACTATTCTGCGGGATGGGAGTTGCGGGTCACAAATTGGAGAAGTTTTTTTTCGACTTGAAAAAGAATTCCATCTTGAATACAAATTGAGTTGAAAAATGAACAATGAAATTTCTGAAAAGAAAGTAATGTTCAAATTTTCAGCGACCGCCCTCAGAACGAGCGCGAGAAGGCGCTCAGTCAATTCGAGAAGGGAGATGTCGACATTTTGGTCGGCACTGACGTCTGCTCGCGGTATTTTTCTTTTAAATGTATTTATTTTTCTCCAGAAATGTCAAATTTAACATTTTTGACAAATCAACTCGTGCCAATTTGCTTTATTTTTCAATTAAATTGGAATATTTTTTCTTCTCCAATTCCAAATAATGCGTTTTCTCGTTGAATTTGGAAAAATCATCTCTTCCTACCATTTTGTTTCTTTTCAATCAAGTTTAAATATGTTCATCTTCCAGAGGCCTAGACATCCACAAGCTGGAGCACGTCATCAACTACGACCTCCCTTCGAGTGGCGACCTAGACCAACTGCGCGACACCTACATTCACAGGTGAATAAATTTTTATTAAAAAAATGAATTTTGCGATATTTTTGGATAACCAAGACATCGTGTCCACATCTGCTCAAGCAACCTGATATTTCCTTGGCTTATTTTGACTGTATTATTTACATTCAGCAGAAAAAAAATCCAATGTCACGATACTTTCTATTTATTAGCATATTTTTGCCTCAAAATTTCACGAAACAAATCAAATGTATTTAAAATTGAATACTTGCTGGATTCAGAATCGGTCGCACAGGTCGTCTGAAGAACGGCCGCTCGACCACGTTCATCTCGGAGCACGAACCCAACGACGTCAAGTTCACGCCCACTCTCGTCGAGGTTTGAAAGGCTTCATTTTACTTTTTCCTACAAAAAATGCCTACTTGCTTTTTTTCTAATTTCAAAACATTCTTTTATAATTAATTTCAACTTTTTAAAGTCAATTTGTTCACGAGTTATTTCTACCTTTATAAAAAAAAAAATGCAACTATTCCGATTTTTAAAAATTGATTCAAAAATTCAATTTTCAGCTCGTAGAGGGAGCCGGTCAAGAGGCGCCCGAATGGCTGAAGCAAATTGCGTCGTCGGCGGGTGGAGGATTTGGCTTCTCGAGGTCCAACAACTACAGAGGAGGAGATGGCATTTCGGGAACCAAGATCGGTGCTGAGAGCGCCTTCAATTTCCACAAGACGGAGGGTAGGGCTGCTGGTATCGTTAATTGAAGAGAAAGTCGATATTCATGCAGCAATTAGAAATCAAATTTGGAGGAGCGAAGTAGTGAGTCGCGCGTAGAGGAGAAACGAGGCGGATAGCGTAATTTTTGAATATCGACGTTTTCTCCCAATCAATAATATAACAAAAAAGACGATTGATAAGAATCAACTTTTCAAGAAGAATTCAAAATTTGAATCTATTTTTATTTAATCAAATTATTCAAATTCCAGGCTTCTCGACTGGATCTGGGTTCGGGAAGTCGTCATTCGACACGAAGCCTGCAGGTTGGATTTTTTTTCTGAAATCTGAAAACGCATCAAAAAACATTCTAAAATCTTAAAGTTATAAAAAAGAATTTCAGACGGCAACTCCGCTGAACAGAAGAAGGAGGATAACGAGGAGAAGCAGAAGTCTCCCACGCCGAAACGAGATATTTACGACCCGAGTAGGCTATTTGAAAGTTTATCTTAACAAGTATTTTCTTTAAAAATCAGCCTTCTTTCCTTAAAAGAGTGCTTCTGTTAAAATTAATATTTCATAAAACTTGAAATAATAAATATGATTTTATGATAATGCTAATTTCAGACGATGATGAGGACTGGTAGAAACTCTGAACGCTGAAACTGACGTTCCTCACCAAACTCAGTCATACCCAAGTTTGAGACTTTTCCATCGCAAAAATTCATCTTTACTTCTCGTCCCATTATTCCCATTATTAAAGATAGTAATGCGAAACTGATTGGAGTAATTCACCGCTAAAGGGATATTTGCAGTGGAAAGCGTCCCAAGTCTGGCGATACCGACTTGTTCTGTGCAATATTTCCAGGATAATTTACAAAAATGTGAGAATATTTTTATTCAAGTAGAAATTTGAAGTTCACACATTTTTGCAAATTATTTCTTTCTAAAATTCTATTCCTAGTTTATTCATCGAGAAATATATAGACCTTTCATTTGCTAGATTTCTATTTACCTAAAACCAAGTTATTCTTTATTCCTAGTTCAGATGATTAAATAACCTCAAGTATAATTATCACTGTATTTGTATTCTAATTCCATACTAGGTGAAGAAAACGGTTCACTTATCAGTTTTCCCTTTCTCGTTTAAATATTTAAATAGACGAGTACGAACTTCTAGCTTTTATTCTTTGTTCTTATAATTTCATTGATTGTACACCTCATTATTATTAGCTGGGGTTCCAATCTTCATTCTATATCTTAAGATATCATATTTGGATAGAAACTTCGAAATTTTGGAAAACTCATTCAATTTGAAGGTTAAATATTATTGAGAAGAAAATGTATGAATTTTTCCTAATTCTATGCCGTACAATGCCATGACAAATTCGAATTAAAGCGTTTTTTCTAGCATTGTCATTACGTTTTCTGCTTTTTTATCAAATTGTTTCTTATTCCTAAAAATTATTTGCTAAAATAAATGGCTTTCGTGATTCCCGCCTCTCAATTTGTCAATCATTTTCGTTATTTCATTTCAAAGATTTCTGAGTCTCGAAACAAATTTAGCAATGAGGAAATTCCTAACTTGTCTTTTCGCTATAATTTCGATCTTTTCTCTCGTAATATCAGATCTCACAAGGATACGCCCATATTTGTGTGCTTTTGGTTATTATTTAGCCAATTTATTGCCAAAATACTCACATCTTCACTTCCGGTCAGGAGAGATTTGTGAAAAGTATGTCATTTTTCTAAGCAAATTCTCGGAAATTCACTACGATTTATATGAAAAATTCCATTCTAAATGAATAACAATTGTGGAATTGAATTATTACGCTTTTATGGAAGGGATTAATGGAGTCAGAGATAATGATTGAAACATTGTATTTTTGTCATTCCGTTCTTGGTACTTTGTTATGTGCCAAATTTCAATTTTCTTCCCTAAATAATTATGTCACTCATTTGGACTCAAGTACTTCTAGATCGAGTGGATTTTGGACCAGTAAACATGCTGGAATAGGACATAATGAAGAGAGAATGTGATGCCTTATATAGAAACAGAATGGGAAATGGAAGACGAAAAAGCGCATTGAAACAACAGGAGTGCAAGAATGGGCGGGGGGCAAATGCTAACTGACTTGACTCACGGAGCAGACTTCCACTCGAATTAATCAACAGACAAACGGGCATGCAAAGGGTATTTTCCTAGAAATTTTTGAAAAGTCCACCCAGTTTTTATTAACTTTTCCCGTGAAGCTTACCTATTTTCTTCCTTATCAGCGATATTTTCTCAAAGCTTAATGAACTTTTCGGTATGCCAATTTTTCCAGTTATTTAGAAAGTTCACTCTTTTCGACATCATTATTTTCCCTAAATCTAGGTAAATTTTCCAGGAGCATATTTTTACCTAGTTTTAGTATCTTGAAGAAAATCTTCTATCTCACCCATTACTCACTCTTAAAATTCATCTACGTCTTCCAATAGAAGCATTGTTTCGCCTCCAAATTGAGCGATCTTTCACAAAGTCGTTTTTTCTAAGTTTATTCATCAACATCCATCATTTCTAATCTGCCCAGAATTTCGTTGCCATCTTTTGCAAATTCTGGGGATTTATCAGAAGTGGGAAGATTTTGAAATACTTTCCCACAAACCACAAAATGTGTCTGGGTTGGTGCATTAGTCCTTCTTCACATCTCATTGAATGTTTTTTTTTTTTGTAAGTTTGTGATTTCATAATTCATCTGTATGAGGAAGGAATAAAGAAGCTGAAGAGGAGAAATAAACATGACCACAGATTTTTTCTTCAAGACTTTCATTGAATTGACGTATTATGTGATCTACTGAAAATCCGTACTAATTTCAGGTTTAGTCCCGCTGATAAAACAGGATTAAACTTGTGCAAAGTGAAAGCGAACTTAAAATGCTTAGTTTTAATCTGAGTTGAGCAATAATATTCCGCTCCACTCCTCATCTCACCCATCCCCCATCCTACCAAAGTTGTGCAATTGAAGTAAGCCTAAGAAGAAGTGGTGGTAAACACCACGACCCCCCTCCCTTCTTTTTTCACTTTCATTTTGTTCTGCCTTCTAATTTCCTGCTTTCCCCGTCCCGTCGTCAACTGCGCTCTTTTGCGGTTCATTTTTGGGTTCGAGCGTTTTCAAATTTCCGTTCCAAAGTTGGGACGATCAAAGCCGCTTTATCCTTCTTTTTACTTAACATTAGGCGTTCTTGAACTTGCATCTCTTATTTTTGACTTTAGGGTCTTAAGTTTAGCAAATTGAACTTCATCATTATTTTCCACTACACAGAAAATTGCTTTAACTTCGTCATTGCAATCTTAGAAATTTTAATTGTTTACTTCTAATCCTGAGACTTAAAAAGGAATTTTTATCCCTTAAATTTTTAAATCCCCGTATTTTCCGTACCTGGCCTTCATTCTCCGAATAGTGCGTCCATTCTTCACTCGCACTCGCACTAGCATTAGGCACTAGGCATTAACCCCTCCCTTCTGTCTGAGACTTCGCTCAGACTTGGGGGATAACTTTATTCCGTCCCATTCGGCTTTGCCCCGATTCGCTTTCAGCTCTCCTCCAGACTTCCAGAAACACGCACCTCTCTTCGTCAATTACGTTACTCCTTTTCCTATTCAGTTGCAAAAAGCACTCTTCTTCTCTTTAATTCTCTACATAATGTTTCTCAATCCTTCAAATATCGCTTCATATTCATCTCATTAGCCATTTATGGTCGCGGAATTTCGAAAAAAAATCTCCGAAATTAAAAATGTCACTGAATTTTCCCCCTGCATGTATGTCCATCTCCCCGAATTCTCTCGTCTTGCATATTCGAACAGACTTACAAGTGTCTATTTTCAGCAGATAGAACCTTTTCATTCGTATTTGTCCCGTTTTGATTTTGGATTTCTTCAAAAATTTACCTAGATTGTAGGTGCAAAGAGGTACACTGGTAGCAACGAGGAATGTGATCGTTAAAATGGTAGCTTGTGGATTTTCTGAATCTTTCATTTTCATTTCAACCCTGCGGATCATTGTAAACTTCACTCACTTTGAAGGAAAAGCCTGTAAATATTGGATGAAATTTTCAAACAAATCTCATTTTTCTTCTCAGTCCTTGAGATATTCAAGAATTACCGACTACTTTCTTGTTTTTCGTGTGTTTATGTAATCGCGTTGCAAGTTAGAGGCTCCTTACTCAAGTTGACTGAAATCAGAAGCTTGTCTTCATGCAGAAATGGAGAAGGAGTAAGTAGCGGAGAAGGGAGGGTCTGAAGTAGAAAGTGGCTGGGGATGAAGGGAAGGCTCTTGTGAATTCGATGCTCATGGAACCTTAGGCATCTGTTCAGTGTGATCATTGAATGATTTGCACAAAACAAGGATATTTTCAAAGAAAATTTTCCAAAATCGTCTCTACCTTTTTCAAATTTCCTTTTTTCTCTGAAGACTATTTTCCAGAAAGGTTTTGGAATTTTATGATTCAACAAATGGCACTTCAGAAAAATTTTACTATATTCCCAAAATAGGCCCTAAAATTGAGTATGAAGTGAACTCTCTGGATTTTCCATCGTGATCAGGATAGCTCTGGCTTCAAGCTTAACTAGAAACTTGAAAGTTCTAGCTTCGAGTTTGTTTTCATCTTATCCTTATCTTCTCGAATGCTCTCTCATTTTTCATCCCGACGTGTACATAATTGTCCTCTTGCAGGCTCATTTACCCCTCTTCAGAGCTAGTTTCAGTTGCCTTTATCTTCGTCTACCTAGCTTCGCCTCCCTCCAGCTGCTCGATAATCGTCCCGACCGCCCTTTATCCTTCCTGTCTTTCTGCCCCTGAATTATGTAAGGTCTGACTTCTCTGTCGTTCCAACTTTAATAATCACATCATTAGCGCGGTTAAGTCATCCACCATTTCGTTCAATTTTACTCATTATCCCTCATATTTCGTCTAAAATTATCACATTTATTTCATAAGGCATCGAACAACTTTTCAATGATTAAATTTACAAAAGGATGGTTAATATCTTAGCTCACTTAATCATCATCCATATACCTCAGTATTTCACATATGACATCATCATTTTTCATTCGCCAGAAACTTTTCAATAATTCACCAACCAAAGAATCACTGATTCAGCTTCATCCATTCAAATAATGCAAACATAGAATCTTTCGAAATATTATACAAGTCCATTAAACCAATGGATTTGCTGAATTGTATCTTGATATTCAGATTTTTATATAACTCGACAATATCTTACCTATTTTCTTACTAGGAATGGGTTTGAGTTTGATATTTCCTGCTAAATTTTTGATGATCTAAAGATATCTTAACAATAGGCGTTATTAAGACTTTCGAAAAAATATTGTACAGCAAGCAAGTAGCATTTTGTGAAGCAGACTAGTCGAGTTCATTCATCTTCATTCTTACACATACTAATTACATTACGAGGATTTTTGCAAATACAGTAATCTTCATTTCTATCTACAAGATATATTAGTCAGTTAGCTATAAACTCTATTTGGATCAAAATCTATTGAAACGTCCTCATTTCTAAACTTAAAAATAAAAATAAATGTCCTAACTCATCATACATATGCATCCATTTCAGCTATAAGTTTGCAAACTTTGCTAAAACCTTACTAAAATAGAATCATAGCCAAGTTACGAAGTGGTTCAAGTAGGCGTGAATTTCCTGTATTTTTCAAATAATATTTCATTTTTGTTACCAATTTCCGTCCATTTCCTAATCTCTAACGCAAGTTCGGCAAAAATGTGCTATTTTTCTGCATTACTATTGCAAAGGCGTTAAGAAAGTCAAGTGTGGAAAGTTATTGTGCTTCTGCATCATTCAAGTCATTCGAAAGAGATAGGTTAGTCATCATTTTGTTCATTTACATCTAGGCATTCTTGGCTATGTTCCTCCAGGGAGTCAGGGAAAATGCAAAAAGACACAGAATGTCTCTTCGTTTTCTCTCATTTCCCGCTCATTTTTGTCTAGTTTACCCCGAAATTTCCGTTTTCACCACTCTCGCTCAACTTTACCCTTATCGTTATTTTCCCAGCTTTTTCGTATGCAATTCGAGTTTTATCCTAATTTTTTATTTGAATTAGAAACTTTCGAATTTCACGTGGGAAAATTATCGCCAGTCAAGAGTTGATGAAAAGACATCTTTTTGCGAGAAGATAATTTGCAATTCTAGCGTCATCTTTAACCTTCTTTGTGGATTTGCAATTTTTGTGTACGTACAAAAATGTGTGAATCCGTTGAACTCAGATCCAGTTTTACGGCTTCGGGTTCAGCGATGATAAATGCATCATCCCTCTTCGTCATGCCCGAGATAACTATGGCGCAAAATATTCCTCATCTAATCCCATATCTCTAAATTCTTTTATCTATTTAAAAATTCTCATATGTTGAATCTAAAAATTATCCAAAAAAAAACATCCGCTTTCTATTTTCCATTAAAAAAGTAATCTTCATGATGAAATGGAAGTGACTTTCATGATTATTTACAAAAAGTCATTTTCATGCCATTTTTCACTCCTTTTTCGGAAACTCGAAAATGACAAGACTTAGAAACTATTGAATAGGTGGAGAGTAAATTTTATAAGGAAGAATAAGTCTTGTTGCTTCAGAATCCTATTGTCAAAAAGTCGTGTCATTTCTGATTTGCCCTTTTTCGCTCGTTAGAACTCACATACTTTGTTTATCAAATCGGATGCTCTAATTCAGATCCTGAGTTTTGATTTGTTTTGGACTGTCTAATAGCATTATTTTGTCTGTTTTGGAACTGGTGGGATGAACGAATCGGACTCGTTTAGTGCAAACGACGACGGGGAGCAACAGCAGTGCAGCATCGGACCCATCGACATTCCCGCCTTCTGGCAGATTGGTGGGTGAATTTTGGGGCAAAAAGAAATGACGAGATTCCCAGAGAATTCTCGAGCAAAACATAGATTATAGAAATCCGAAAAGAAATGTTTGTGAAAGCATAAAAAAACTTGAATAAACATGCGAGAATAAATAACTTTATGAACATTATGGGATTTTTAATGTGTTCTATGTTGGTATACATGAATTTTAAAATGAAGAAGCTGAATTGAAAGTATCTCAGTAATAGAAAGCCAATTCCAGAAAAAAGTATCGAAAATATAGAAAAGATCAACCTCGATTTTTGAATTGATAATATGAAATTTATAAAATTAAGAGTGTAGAAAACTTCATACATTTTCAGTCCTTGTGATAGCCTACACGACAGTGGCGATATTATCGCTGATCGGCAATGTTGCCGTCCTCCTCCTGGTTCTTTTCTGCAAGGAACTCCGAAGTGTCACCTCCATATTCATTTCGAGTATTTCATGCGCGAGTTTGGTAAGCATAATTATTGCATTTAGAAAATCTGATAATTTATTCCCACGCATTCTAATTTATAAAATAAAATTAAAAAAGAACAATTAAATTATTTCATCAATATCCATACTTTTGAGAGACTAGCGAATAATCTAGCTCTAAACATTTCAATCTACAGAATAAGAATTCAAATTACACAGAAAGATCATTCATTAAAATTACTTGCAAAAATAACGCATAATCTAATCCCCAAGCGTTTTAAATTTGCTAAAACTAGTTTAAAACAGTTAAAATCTAGCATTAATGAAGTCCGTTTTAGCTAATTACTTGCTTCAGTCTATGGGTTAGTCCGTATAATTACTATCAAACTACATGGCATTTCGGACCTATGATGTGCTATGTTTCATTCCTAGTTCAGGTATTTTAATTGATATCTGAAATTATAATTTAAATAACAAAAATACGAATATATCAGGGAGCGTCGTTAATTTGGTTGCCTTTTACACTGACTGGAATCGCCGTCGACAGATATTTGCTGGTGGCATCACCGTTCAGACGACAGGTATACCGTTTTTCATCCAAATCTGACCCTAGTTTTCGGTTTTCTAGCTTCTCACTTTCAAACGTTTTCTCACTTCTTCTTTCTTCGACACATCTAGCTTTAGAAGTCGTACAAAGTAAGACGACTGTAGCGCAATGGTGGAATGTTAGGTTTAGAAAAATCATTTGGCAACACACTCACGACTCTCTCCTTTGCAATAACTTTTTGGAGTAATTCGCCTCAAGAGGCTAGAGGAGAGAGTTGGAATCGGGAGACGAATGAGAAACGAGAAAATAGTAATATCTTCGAGTTTCTTTCAAATAAGTGATTCAATTTTGAAATTGCTATAAGTTTACAAATTTAACATAAACTGCTATTGACCGTCTTATGAGTCAAATATTTCGGAAATGATTTAAAAACAAGCCCTGTTATCCACGCATAATTCTTCTTCCCTAGATCTATTTCATAAACTGGCAATACTAGTCATGTAGTTTTCAAGCCATCAATGAATCGATTCTTTAGATGTCAATGAAGACCTGCGTCCTAGTGATCATCGGTATTTGGGTGGGATCGTTTGCCGTATTGGGACCGTATGTGAGTCACGTGAACTACATCGAGATGTTCGGCTGTGCGTTCTGCATCGAGGACTGGAAGAACGAGGAGGGCTATCGGATGCTCTACGGATTATGCATTCTTCTTGTTCGCTCTGCACTACCTCTATCGATAATTAGCATTTGTCACTGGAGAATCGCGCGAATACTCCACCAACAGAACAACAAGTTCAAGACGATGAGGAGTAATAGGTTAGTTTCTTGGATTCATTTCAGAGTTGTCAAATTTTAAGCTAGATTTGAAACGACATATTTCAGTTTGTTTTAAGACCAATTCAAATTTCATATAAAAATCGACATGCAAATGATAGAGCTGCGCGAAGACTTAACTTAATTCCATAAATGAATAATTTAGCCTAATTTCAGCATCTCCTCGCAGTCGAACGAAATCCGACGTCGGCAACGATTACAGACTCTACTTCTGGCGATGTGCCTAATTTTCGCCTTCTCCAGTTTGCCTATGGACATGTTCAGTGTGATTCAGGATTGGACGATGTACAAAAAGAGTGGTAATGATGGGAGAACTAAGGTAAGAAGAGTCTCATTAAACCTTAAGATTTAGCTATTTTAAAAGTTTATCAATTTTTCTCCGCCATTAGCATTAGTTCACGTAAGAAAAAGGTGGATAAACATCCAAAAAAATCTGAAATTATTTAAATACTTTATACATAAAATTTCAGCATCAATCCCACCCGATTCCCGACTACCTAATGCATTTTATATTCTATTTCTTCCATTGGTTGGCGATGAGCGGCAGCATTTTGAATCCACTCGTCTACGCATATTTCAACGAAAATTTCCGACGGCATATCCAGGTAAATTCATATTTCCGCATCGAATTTTGAAACACTGAAGAAAAACCCAGCTTTTACGAAATTCTAAAAGGAAGTCCGGTCCTTTTATCATGTTTATGCAAATATTAATAGTCTGATTTTAAATTTCGACTATGATTCGTAAAATTCAGCTCTGTTGTGTTGATTTTCGAAACAATGGTTCATTTAAACACGGATTCTATACTGTCATCACGCCTAATGCCTTGCAAGCTCGGTATGAATATCATGAATTCAAAAAAAAAAATCTAATTTAGTCTGGAAAACACTACTCCAAGAAATTTACTGGTACCTGAAGAAACCCAGCAGTTGAAAACAACCATGGAAGAATTACAAACTTTGGAAGTTGTCGAGGAACATCCTGAGGATGTTCACGTTTAGTTTCAATCAAAACCAAGTACTAGGATATTTAATAATTACATACGGGTTAATCGATATCCGAACACATTTAACGTATCTCATAGATCATTCTTGCACACATTGTTCGATTTGAAATAAACATTTTGGGATAAAATATTATTTATTACATACAAATGTTCAACTTAAATTAGAAAGTATCTCAAACTCATGAAATAAAGCTAAGGCACTGAGAACTTCCGACGAAAAAGAAACTATTTACACGATATCTTCCAAAAATTGTCGCATGACAAGATACAAACATTTCCAAACACACGTTGAAAGATCGCCTTATCCTTGTCGACTAACTTTCAATTCCAAATTTATCGAGAGGGTCTGTTTCTGATGATTTCCGTTGAAAATCATCCTTGATTGGCTCTGATGATCCGTGAAATACTGCTATGACACGACTGCCTGCAAAACATAATTAATTTATTAAATGAAAGTATACGAATTTTATTAAATGATACGTCAATGGTCACGATCGAATGGCTTACAGAATATTCACATGAAAATATAAATATGAGAATATTTAAATTCAGATTTTCATAGCTTCCTAAACTTATCATCTTTCATAAGTAAGAATAATAAAGTGTTGGTCAAAAGTTTGGACAATCGCTATGCGAAAATCCTTTCCTCGATTAATCGTGGATCAGTCCTGCACATCAATGTGAACAATTGGGGATTATTCCTAA
This sequence comes from Diploscapter coronatus, assembly GCA_964036155.1. Taxonomy (NCBI): domain Eukaryota; kingdom Metazoa; phylum Nematoda; class Chromadorea; order Rhabditida; family Rhabditidae; genus Diploscapter; species Diploscapter coronatus. The sequence continues at coordinate 78,581,327 of OZ038423.1, read as the reverse complement.
AATTGTGAAGTCCTCAAGTAGCCCTACATTGATCCTCGAATAATCGCTGATAACCTACCGCGACCATAGAGGGTTATTGTTGATGCCCAAATCTAGGAGGCGCGTGCAAAGTGGTGCAGTTATTTTTAGCGATTAGGAAATCGAGAAATAACACGTGAAAAGGAGACTGGCCTAAAATCGCTCCTTTCTCTCCTCGTTTTCGATCTCCAAAATTTCAGCGTCAACAATATTTGAAGCTTGATCGTCGATTTTTCGAGAATTCTTCTCAATTTTTGGGAACGATCGCGATCCCCGATCTCTCACATTGATGTAGGACTAATCCACAATTGATCAGAGAAGGAGTTTTCGCTGAGCGTAATAATGAGTTATGGCTTCCTACGCTCACATAATGCAAGAAAATTTGAATGCCATTTTGCACAGATATCCTTTCAAGTGAATTTTAAACTCCTGACAAGTTTATTTCAAATTGGTTCACGATAATTGAACTATCCAGGTTATTCACAATCATATTTGTTTCAAACTTTTGATGGCTAAGCTATTCCACAAATATAATTTTGATTTTATTTAATTAAATTCCTAATTCGATTACCTTGTATTTCGCCCACAGGAAGGGAGTCATTTTCCATTTGTATTTGTGGAGATTCAGCATCGACTGTTTTCATCGCGAGCAACAGCAAAAACAGGGCTACAATTCCGGAAACTGAATATGGCATTTCTTATTTCGGTATTTCAGACTAGAAACTGGAAAATCTGAAATAAAAGTTAAAAACAAACCGAGTTTAAAATTATGCTTGATAATAAAAATTAACAAAAAATAGAATAGTATACACTGCCCGAAATATAAATTTGAAAATGCACTGAACATCGCCAAACTCATCAGTTTGTTTGAATGATCGTGTTTCTTCTTCTGTTTGACATTTTTCTCACCAAATTTTCTCCCTCTGATTTCGATTTTTTCCCTTGTTAAATCTGACAACAATTAGCAGTGTCAACTAAGTGATTTGATTGAAAAGTGACAGGTTACATGAAACGTGAAATGATTGAGTTTCCTTGATCAATTTTTATGGCTATTGAATAATTTATAGATTCTACCATCGTGATTATTTTAATTTTAAGATGCTGCTAAATTTGTATTATTTTTAAAATATTATATAATTTGACCTGTTAAACGACCTTCAAATGGCTAATTACTTTGTTTTGATTTGTTTTTGTCTTTTCTGCCGTCAAATTGGCGCCTTTCTCTTTGATTTCTTTCACTAGTTGTCATCAAACTGTGACTCGTTCAATGATAAGACAATTACATGACTTTTTTTACATTATCTAGACATACTTTTGAGCTGTTTCATTAATTTCTCGAATTTTTATTAATCAATACGAAAATAGTTCGTCTTTTAGAACCGAAATGTGTACAACAGTCATTAGATCCTTAAATGGCTAAATAAACTCATCAAAATAAATTGCGACAAAATATTGAGTATTACTGCAATAATTATACCTATCTACGATAAATTACGAATATTTGTTAATTCAATGGTAATTAATTTAGAGAATTATATGGATTGCCACCGGGGAGATTTTGAGCAGACCGTCATCAAGAAGTCGTCGGGAAATTCCACTGATTAGAGATTGATAATACCATGCTATCATGGAAATCCATTAGATTTAGAAGAGAGATACACACAAAGCTGAAGATATTGATATGCGGAAACACCACAAATAAAACAATAGAAAATGAGAATTAAGAAGATAAGCCCTCGTATAGGCTTAAAGCGTGAACGATGCTCGGATCGGAGCGGGCACCCTCCTTGAATTCATCCAGCGTCAATTGGGCGTCGTTATTCTGGAAACGAAATGACGATTAACAAAACCATTGATTTGGGAAATTCATCAATTTTGGAAAAAAAATGACGCGAACTTTGCAGACAGAAAGAAAGAAAATTGACCTTATCCATTTTCCTGAAAATCTGATCGACTCTTTTCTCGGGCGTGGATTCCTCATCGGGCAATTTCACGCTCGCCCCGACCATTTTATAGATCGCATCCACTATCGCTAGCATTTCACTTCGAGTTATGAAGCCGTCTTGATCAAGGTCGTATAGTTTAAAGGCCCCTGAAAATGAGTTTATTATTCGAAAATTGCAAAAATATCCTCATGGAAATTCATTTATTTCTCTATTCAGTTTTTTTATGCTTAAATTAAGTGAACTTTCCAAAAATAGGAAAAAGAGGAATAAGGATTACAGTGTAATTTCTCGTCGAGATTCCCTCTAGAAGTAATCGACAGTGCCTTTATGAATTCGTGAAATTCAATAGCGCCGTCCTTGTTTTCGTCGAACACTTTGAAGACGTAAGAGGCGAAACACGACGGATCGCCCTGCGGGAAGAATTGCTTGTAGATCTTTTGGAAGCCCTGAATTCAAAGACTTTTCACTTTGTTTCGATAAAGGACTGAATTACAGCTTCACTCAGAACTCCACTAGGGCAATCTCGCTGAAATCCCTTGTACCATTGCTTGATCTCCTTTTCGGTAACTGAAATAATTTAAATAACAAGCGAGTTATGATTAGGAACGTAGAAATTTTGTATCTTCCACTATATTATGCATAAAATAAAAATGCATAATTTAGAAATAATAATAAAGGTGAATGGAAAATCGTAGTAAATCTCACAATAAGTCTGTTCAGCCAACTTCTTGACTTGCTCGTTCTTCAATTTGCTATTGCTCTTCCCCATTATTGGTCATTTTATCCAAAGCGCATAAGAGTGAACAATTAATTTCTAAATTGAATAATTTAGCATAAACCGCCGTAGAAAAATGCCTTGCTATGCGAATATTAATGACAAGTAGCATCTATATTGACGTTCGAAAAAATATTTTTGAAAGAAAAAACTTGAGACAATCAAGAAATTGCATAAATGCCAAATGACTTGTGAATAAAAAGATAATATAATCATTTAGATACAAGATTATGAAGATTTGCATATTATTTATAAAAACCAATGGATAGTATAGGTTAAGTAATAATTCATGAAAATGAATAATCCTATGGAAGAAAAATGTCAAAAATGTGGAACATAGAATTCATACATTGCTCTTAAAATCAATAGACCTTCTGAATGTGTAGTAATTTAGAAAATGTGCGATAATGTACTCAATTGTAGACGTTATGAAATATTGATCAGTGCGTTAATTATAGAAATTAATAAGTTACGTAAATGCTGTAGTAATTTATGAGAATTCTTAAATTTGAAAATCAATTCGAATACATGCAAAAAATGCAAGAAAATGCCGACACATAGTAATTTACACATTGCATGCAAAACTCTGAAGCAAAGTCAGATGTAAACGAGAGAGGAAAAGGAAAGTTGGGCAGATACAGGGACGAGGATAAGCCGTTGCCAAGGAGATATGGGATTCGAAATATCCAGAGGAGGAGAGAAGGGAAATGATAAAAGGAAAGAGGAAAGAAGAGAGGAATTAAATGAGATCGAGATTACGATGCAGAGAAGGAAAATGGGTTAGGTTAGTTGATTTTCTGAGCAGGTTTGGCCGCTTTATAATATGGTCAGTGTTCTGCACCTATGATTTATCACTAGACTAAATGATTTTTGGAAGGATAATGCAGTTCATAATATACTCCATAAGTTTATGAAAATTCACGAACTTTTAGCGGTTTCTTGGATTCACTATGACTTCGATCCAAATATTTTACGCGACCATCGAGAATGATGTGGAGAAAGTATACCCTATCTATGATCAATCTAGCAAGATGTCATGAAATATCGCAATCCTCAAACATTCAATTCTCTCTTTCGAGTGAAATAGTGTCGATAAAGAGAAAACCTCATAGCTATTCCAAAATAAGCCTAGATTAAATGACGATAATAAATTCGAATTACAAGAATAATCTCTAGATTGCAGAGTATAAATGAGTTTTAGTGGATTTTCTAAGACAATCTTGACGGTTATATAATATGGACTGTTCTCAGCTTCTATACCTAATCATAGGTCAAATGATGATAAAATTCTCATTTCAAGGGATAAAGTTCCTGCCTGATTGCAGAGCATGAACACGAGTGTGAGAAGGCAAGTGCTGATTGCTTTTTCCTAAAGAATTGCTTCTGAAGTCCTGCAGCACCGATCAACAAATTGCCCTTTCATGGGCAAAGCCAAAAGTGGGGCTTTTCAATCTGCACTCAAAACTCCTGAGCAAGATTGAGCACGCCTTGAGGGGAGTGAAAATTGAGGTGCTGAGACAAAAAATAAGAATTAAGAATCAGAACTTCGTAGAAATCACCTTAACCAACCAAAAGATGTAATATTTCTCACTGATATATCAATGAATGTGATATCACTTTTGGGAATAGGGCAGGGCTATTTGAAATTTTCTTCTTCAAAAATATATTTTTAAAAAAACATAGGTAATCTAGAGAAAATAAATAATGACGTTAGTTTGCAATGAAAGTTCATTTAAAAACGATGATAACTACTCTGAGATTTCAAAAGTCAGGAACTGAAAACATCTGGAAGAAGTCTTTTTTTTTGCAGATTTTTATGTTTAGTTGGTTAAAGTCTATGAAGTCGGAGCGATATAAAATAAAATAAACATTCTCAAATGGAGAAAGCAGAAGGAAGAGGGAAGAGAAAACATGCAAAGGGCAGAAAACGAATAACTGCAAATGAAGAAGGAAGAGAAGAGAAGATAACACGTGAATGGATATAGGAAAAGGAGATAAAGTAGAGCCGAGAAAAAGGTCTGAAATCCCTCAGTCTCAGACTGGAATAATTGATTAGGAAACCCGCTGCAAGAGATGCAAACTAGATGTAGGATTGATTGCGAGTTGAGAGTTGGACAATTATTAGGAATTTGATTAGCTAGAAAAAACTCGACTATTCCTGATTGGAAGATTTATGTAGTGATTAGGTATTTTCAAATGAACACAGAAGAATGAATTTTGTCATCACAGAGTATCGTAGTATCGACTGAAAAACTCGAGATATAACTTCTGAGAGTTAGACATCATTTCAAAAAAAGTTATGGAGATTTATTTTAACATAAGAGATTAATTTTTCGTATTTAAAAGATTTCAAGAAACTAGATTTTAGATACTGCTCTAACTCAAAATCATAAGAAGTACAGACTAATGCGAATTTCTACAAAATCATATACAAATTTGAATGTGCTGAAGTGTTAAAGTATGTTATTTAGTGCAAACGCGAAGTGAAGGGATTAACAGAAACTTAGTCGAGCCGAGAATAAAGCTGCGGGTAAATTAGAGATTGGAATTAACTGAGATAAGAGTGAAGAGACGTAGGGAAGCAGAAAATACAAAATGGAAGGAATTAACTGAATTATACCTAGAAAACAAGAAGAAATGGAAAACAACACCACAGAACTGAATGAATGGATTAGATGAATAAAATGGAGAAGATTTGAGTCTCGAACACAAATAAACACATGAATAGGAAAAAATGATACTAGCACTGAAAATGTATGAGGAATGGGAAGTCTGGAACGAGGTAGTACAAAATGGGAAAATTATTATCAGTTTTAACTTACAATTCACCTAAAAACGCAAAAATTTGGCATTCGGGAATGTTACAGGATTGTAACATAGCGAAATAATATGTAGGTTCGGAGATAATAGGGAAACTCTCACTTTAGCATGCTATCTCTTCAAGTTACGCGATATTGTATGATTTTGAGATTGCTAAAAAATTCGCTTTAGTAAATCTCAAATTAATTTCATTCCACTTTGAAGTTGAAAAATTCTTGTTTTGAGAAAAATCAGCAAAACCAGACTAACTTTTTAGAGTGAATAGAAATGTAATGGAATTGGAGTAAATGAGGAAGTTCTGGACAGAAATATCCCCTGCACTCCTCTCCATTTCGACGTCATTCACACTCACGCATTTACATCGACATTCTGGGAGAATGACTGCAGAACTGTGGTTGCGCTGATTTAGAATTAGATGCTCATTATACCGCGGAGACTGAATGAGTAAAAACTAGCTAATTTTGTTAGTGTGTATGATGACAGAACTATGAAATTTAGAAGTGATTTCTAAATAATAGATCAAGAAGAGATCCAATGAGTCGGAAATCGACTCACATAAATACTCAAATATTTGCGCATCGACGACAGACGACAACCCTCTATGAAATTTGCAACTGCGGTCGTACTGTAAAATTTTGTAAATTTCTGTCATTGCACCCAAAAATAGGCCATAGCAGCGTACCGCACTACGGTTGCGCTTTTTTTGCACATCTGGCTGAAAATTATTTGAGTTCAATATTCAACATAAAGATCTGCTGATCTACAAGCGTTTCATTTCTGAATAATAGACCGAATCATGTATACAGCTCGCCTATAGTAACTTTAAATTAAAAATTTATATCTAGAAAGATCTAGAGGAGATAAAACTGCGTAGGTTTAAGTGTGTAGGATTTATCCAGATTCTTGGAATCCGAGATTATGAAACTGAAAGGGAAGGGGAAGAAGAGGAAGGGGGATATAAGTTGAGAGGCAATCGACTTGAAAACGAGCCTGCAAAGGGGTAAATTGAGTTATGGAACGAGCCAAACGCAGAAGGACACAGATTCTCCAGCTGCAAACACTGGTTGCCACACTTCGCTGCCCAACCAAGAAAACGTATGCTTCATGGCTAAACCTTAGTAAATTTAGGCCGAAAATCTACTCTAGTTCAAATTATTCATGACGAATCTTGAAAATATGCTTTCCATTCCTAAATGCTAGTAAATTCTTCCAGAAAATCTACTCTAATTCTCAAATCTTGATGAAAAGTTCTGAAAATGTGCTTCAAATTGCTAAATGTTACCAAATTTAGGACAGAAATCTTTTCTAATGCAAATTTTCTTTGTAAAAATCTTCTAAATCGCCCTAATTGTTAAATTTAGAAAAACCTAACAAATTTGAACTGATGTTTGAATTTCTAAAGAAACAAGTTATAAAAACCTGCACCTATCGTGAATTTACAGAATCAAATTGTTAGCATTTTCAAGCGAGCAAATTTAAGCGAAAAATAGATTTATGAACCTTTCTCACATTTCTAATCATCTCATTCACTTCAAATAATCAAGATAAACCTATCCAAACCCCCAATAAATCCCTAATTTTTATAGCCCGTCTGTCTAAAAATAATTCCTGATCCATGCTCAGCATATGAATTATTAGAATGTTCAGGAAGAAGACAATCAATTCCAAACAGAAAATTAAAAATGAGAATATTTTGGACCAGGATCTTCTAAAAATACGATGTCTACTACATTCTCATAATCTAAACAATTTGCATAGACTTTAGTTTTTTAAAAGTCTGGTGTATATTTAGTTATTAGCAATGGATTTACGAAGAATAATAGCGGCTTAAACTTAGTTTCTAAGGATTAAATATTCGAGATATAATGGGTTTACAATAAAAATAATGGCTTAAAAAGTAAAATCGATAAAATAGCTGTAATATATTGAGTGCAGAAACACTCCCATTCTAGAAACGGATGAATTACAAAGAAATAGAAAATGCGAAAAAACGAAGAAGTAAAACAGAAAAAGGGAAGAATCCCTCCGAGTGTCTGAAAATGTTAGATGCACAACGTGGCAAATTAATTAGGCCCAATGCACTCTGTTCCCTTCCTTATTTCATTCTATCGATATATTAACTTACTCAAGCGTAAAATATGAAAAAGCGCAAAATGAAGCTGTCATAAGATATTTTTTTAAAGAATTACGAACATTTATGAACAGAATAAAATCTCCGGAGCTGCTTATTTATACATTTTATCGTTATTAATTTACTCCACAATCAAACATTATTTAAGATCGAAGAACTAAGAATAATAAATGAAGAACAAAATTTCGTCTGTAAAATTACCGTATTTTCTCTACTAGAAGCCCCCTCCTAGCTTTTCGTATTTAGCCGGTCATATCATCTTAAAATCGTATCGAAATCTATATAGGCCATACATATTATTAAATGTCGAGTCCATATTTCGAATATCTATACACTTTTAGAACGCATACCTAACGCAAATTAGGAGTTTGGACCCTCAAAGTTGGCCTTCGGGGAGCTTCTATTAAAGAAAATACGGCAAAATTAGTTTTTTATTTTTAAAATTTTTCACAATCAATATTCAGGCTCAAATGAAAGGAAATTGTATGAGATATCAGCACTACTACACACAAATTGCCAAAAATGTGTATTGCGTAAAATTTCAAAATTTAAATATCACAAAATCACCTGCCAACGACGTAGTATTTTCTACAGGTACAAATTTTAGCGTATCTCATTCACCCTGATTACTCTAATGCAGAAGAGATGACGCATTTTTGAGTAAGAAGAAGTTCGCATGGCAAAATGAGGAAGTTAGTTTGTGCAGACGGTGTATTATATGAATTCGTTATCGACACGCACCAAAACCAAACATAGGGGATCTTAAGAGGAAAAATGGGCGAAGAGGGAAATTACCTAGAGAATTCGTGCAATGAGCCTAACGAAAGGAATATGCATCGAATAAATGAGGTCGAGAAATAGAGGATTATTTAGAAGTACTTTAGAAGGAACTCAGGCAATTAGAAAAAGGCGAAAGATTTCTAGCCTAAGATACAAATACTAGAAGAGGTTATGAAAATAGTGAAGATAAAGGTATTAATTTAATACTAAAGGGAGATTTTTTTAAAAAAGATTTTATGTAGATATCTTGCAACCCGGTAAAGGATATATTTTCTGAATAATAATCTGTTTATGCGTGTGTTCAGGTTAACTCATTGTTTTGAATTTAATTCATCGTAGAATTTTTGGCTATTCCTTAATTTTAGATTTATATTCAATGATAATGATAGTTTCAATACTTTTCTGAAATCGACTTCGATGAACGAAGAGTGAACAGACACTTCTTACGTTTTTCATGTCAAAATGTAATCAATCAAACGGATGCTACGTGAATTCCTTGAGTTATTTTTCAACACATTGGTATCAGGCCATAAATGGTTCATCAGTTCCAATTTTATCGACATTCATTCATTTGGCATTATTCATTCTGAGTTTAAACTTATTCAAAAACTCTTTTAAAATGCTTCCAACTAGATTGATCACTGAACGAAAAGAGCTAGAAAAGTTTATGGATTATTTTAAATCCAAACCCCTATTCCCTAAATATCTGCGATTCTATCATGCCATTAAGCTAGATCTGAAAAATAAACTTCCATTCGCGAAGTTTCAACTTTATATCAGAGACACTGAAAATGCGAAATATTTCTACGGCATTTATATCGACGAATTTTATAAGAATGGGTAAGTTGACTTGGCATAACTTTTCGAAATAATATATTTAGTCGCGGTGGTTATGTAACCTTAGAGTGCGAAGGCGAATTCGATTACGACGAATTTCTGATCGGATTCAGAGAAGCTTTCTCTAATACTAACATTATTGGTTTAATTGTGGCCGCTAAGAAATTTACGGATCCGGTAATACAATTCGAAATCTCTCGAAAAATTGAAAATCACGAGAAGTCAAGAAAAGGAACATGAAAAAATTAGTGTGGTGAAAGATACCGAACTAAACTTTCTCGTCACTTTTTCTGCGTTCGTTTTGAAATTTATCAATGTTTTCCCCTAATTGCTTATGTTTAAGATGAGACTACTTTAGTTAATCGATCTCATCAATGATAGCGGTCAGGAATATGGCCCTATTTCATATATCATGCCATGTGTGCGAAAATACGCACCCCTTTTCTACACTATTTTAGTGATTTCGAATGATATTTGATTTTCGACTATTTGAGGGATCCTAACCGCGATTTTGTAATTTTCCGTGAAACTCGACGATATTTTCTTGGACAAATTTTCCTGCATTCTTTCTGTGTTTTGACTGCAGGTTTTTATCGTGTGACCGGGCTCTTTTCCCTATATTTACATATCAAAATTAATAAACTGAAAATCAATGTTTTCATAGCGAAAATAGAGTTAAAATAGGTTTAGATTATTTCTATGATCAATCGAAGTTGTTCTTTCAAGTAACTTTGGGTTTTAAAGATAATAATCAACAACTGCTGAAATCATTGTAAAGATATTTTAATGATTCTTGATTAGGAAAAAGTTCAAAATAAAATTTTATCCCGATAAAATCATTACTCGTTCTTTCAAATCGAATGCTTTAAAAATACAAGTTCTTTAAAGAAATTTGAAATTATTACCCGAAACTGACTTAGAGTATTTTTAATACCGAGTTAAAAAATCGTTTATCCATCCTGCAAGTGCATTTTCTGGTATCTCTTGATGTCGTTGATCAGAAGCTGGATTTTTTCAGGTCGTGAGAAGGCGAATTTGAAATCGTTCTCGTAGTTCCCGTATTTGACCGTGCGCCTCGTTCCCAGCGCGATAATGTTGCTGAATAAATTTATTTACACGAAACAGAATCACTAATCAAAAATCGACATTTCAAATTTACGGATAGTTCGAAACATAGAAGCATTTATTAGAAAATTTCAATAACTCACAAAATGATGTCCTCAGTTATAAGACCATTCTTGAAGAGAAATTCCGGCAATTTGGCTCGTTTGGTGATTTCTGCGCGGGAGATCATCCACCAATTCGGCATTTCGGGCTGAAAGTAGATTTGTTTAAGTTCAAAATTTTAGTGCCGCACTTTTTAGTTTTCAATAGAAATGATGATCAAGTATTTGATTACTTCATTCTCTGATAAGTAAAATATTGAAAATTAACGCTAAATTACACTTGAATTTATTCTAAATAAATAAATAGGCTTTTTGAAACGTCCAAAAATAAAAATAACAAAAACTAACATCTCGCATTTCGTCCATTTTCTCATAGCTCATTTCATTGAGGAAGTCGATGAGTTGCTCAGTGATTTTGCCGAATACCAATTGACGGAGGCCGAATGGCAAAATGTCGTTGGCAACCTGAAATTTCAAAATAAAAAAAACTTTGTTTTAAAATTAAAATTTTATGGAAAGAAGATTCAAAGATAGATTTCTTTCTAAAAGATTTAAAAATCCTAATTAAAGGAAGTAAATAATTTCATCCAAAGAAAGCCTAAAGATGGAATATGTTTTCTGTAAATATGTGAAATTCAAATTCTATGCTATATCCTTTAAGAAGTAAATTTAAAAACAGAACAACTACCAATTTGAAATTTTTTCCCTCAATTTCGACTTTCTCCAGCTTTTCTTTAGCCGCATTCTCGGTTTTCCAAAATGTCACGAATTGAGTGGCGCCCTCCAGATATTCATAGCCTGAAAATAGGATGTAAAAATTCAAATTTTGGAAAAATTTTTTAAATCGAACCTCGAATTTCACCGACGTATTCTATCTCGAATTCGTAGACCTCGTTGGTTTTCTCCATCAGTTTGTAGACCCTAAAATTAGGATTTTTTTAATTTCAGTTTTTATCGATCAAAGTTTCCAGTTACGATAAACAAAAATCTATAATTTCACAAGAAAATTTGGATTTTTACAGAAAATCGATTCAAAATACGAAGGGGCGAGATTTTCAGATTCACTAGTCAAAAATTGATCATTTCACACAACGTTATTATTTCCTCGATAAAATATTTATTTTTTTTTCGAAAAAAAAACAAAATAAAATCAGAAAAAATCATACCAGGTAAAGAACTCATCCCTGTTGAACTCAAAGTGGTGGTCGGCATGACGGAACGGGGGCTGGCCCTCCTCGACCGGATTGAACACCTTGTTGTACTCCGTGTTCGGTGTCGACATGATAAAAATTCGCGGTTGGTATTTCAGCAGAACCGTCTCGGCGAATTCCGTTGCGTTCTCCAACGTCATGTGCTCGATGCTGGAAAAATTGAATAAAATCGACACTTTCAAAAACCGCACCATGTATGTTTCAAAAATCCTTCATAAATCGACGAAATTCGTATAGAATTCGATAAAAGCCAAATTCATTCTACGAAAAACCTACACTTCGGTAGAAACGACCACATCAGCATCAGCGATTCTTGAATCCAAATCCAGAATGCTTCCGAGAAAGACTTCGTGAAAGACGGGAAATTTGTGAGTTGATTCGATCATGTTCAAATCTGTCTCAAGCTTCTTTCTGCAAAATTTCCTTATTATTTTTTAATTTTTAAACTTTCATAAAATTGTCATTTTTTACTTGAAAATGGAAAGTATATTTTCAATGTTTTTTAAATCGAACAAAAACCGCTATTTCTAAACTTTATCCGAAAATATATATGCAATTTTATAAAGATTTTGAAAATTAACAAAAAAAATCTGCTCGGACCCGCGAAACTCTCGGACCTCCAAACGGGAAGGAAGTTCCTATAGGGAAGAGTGTCCGGGAGTTTCGTGGATCCGGGCACTGAATTCACCTGAAATTGTGGATGCCTTTGAGCAGGGAGGAGTGGCTGAGATCCACCGAGTAGATTCGTTCGATGGAAAGACGCGGGAAGTCGTGCATCAGGAAACACTCCAACGACAATTGACCACAGCCGAGGACGGCGAGCTGAAAACATTTTAAAATTTTTATTAAAAAGATTTTTCAAAGACTGATTGAAAAAATAACAAAAATGGACTAATTTTTAGTTGCCCAAGAACAAGCTGCCATCCCAGCTTAAATCTAATTTATTTTCAGAGAAAAAAACAGAAGTTTCGATCGAACCTAATGATTAAGTTTAGACACTTCAATAAACAATAGCCATGTTGAATGTTTGTTGATTGCAGGACTTCAAGTGCAGTTAAAATTAAACATTGATTTTAGAAAATTCAAGTTATTACCTTTGAAAGGACCATCCTTTTGGAATACGAGAAAATAAGGTCCCTGACACAGGCGTTTCTCTGGTATTGCAAAGGGGGCGAGAAGAAACGACGATTGTTCTCGTGGCGGTGCTCATGCTCTTCGTAGCCGCAACCGCTCTGGAATTTCTCTAATTAAAACTTTTTCTCGTTATTTTTCATCATTTTTCCGATAAAAATATGAACTTTTCAACAGACTTGGCATGTTTAACCGTAATCGCGGCTGTAGTTGCAAAATTAAAAAAAAAAAAGTCCCAAGTCTGCTTTTCAAAAATATAAAAATTGAAAAAAAAAACCCACACCACTATCAACAATCTCCTGCAGCTCGTTCACCGTCAATTCGACCGGCCTCCTCTCCTCAAGTTGATTAATTTCCAGGTACGCATTCTGGAGCTGGTCCTGAAATTGAAAGATTTTTCAAAAATTTTCAGGGCGTGAATATTTTTCAAGATAAGAATCGAAAAAATAACATTCAAGTTATGGTTTTCAGCTGCATTTTTTGTATTCAAATTTTCGATTTAAAAAAATTATATTAAATTGGAAAAACCCACATCTTCGAACTGCGTGACCCAATCGCTCATCGACTTCATGCTGATGGGATTTTTCTCTTTTTCCTCCTTTTTATCATTTTTCTGTTCCGTTTCTGAATTTTCCTGCTCAGCACCAACCTTCGTTGGATTGTCACCGCCTGTCGGGTCGCTCATTTCGCCCTAAGCTAAAAAATTACTCGGAAAAATAATTACCCCAATGAATTTCGAAAATAATGCGACTATATGATCTAAAATGGTACTGGGTTTATGCGCGAGAGAAGAGGAGGGAGTTGAGCAGGGAAAGGGGAGATTCAAAAAGGTTGCAACTTGTAAGTCAGGAAGGTCACCTTCGGAAAATTCAAATAGAAACATTTGAAAAATGCCAAGGAAAAATAAATAAATATTGAAAAAAACTTGAAATTTCGCGGCCACCTTATACGAGTCTTTTCGCGAACTAATCAATGCAAGCAATGCATAATTTCGGAATAATAACCGTATCACTTTACTCAGTATCCAAAAGTGTATAATATAGGTAGGGCCCCCGAGAAGATATGCCGAATTTATGTTTCGGACAGAGTTTTTGTGCAGAAATATCACTAGGGATGTGAATAAGACTTTCGTAAAGAAAAAATTTAAAAAATAATTGTCTTACAGAAGAATCCGTCACCCAAAATGAACACTCTCGCAAACAAAACATTGCTCGTGGTTGGTTGTGTGCGGCTATTTTGTCCTGGTTTTTTGCACAGAACCATTTTATCAGGCTTATCGCCGATCTAGACTGGGTTTTTTCTTTAGACATTTGGGGTTTGGAAGGTACTTCCTTCCCAAATTTTCTGCTTCAAGCTACCACGTTTCTGTCACACGCATTTTTGCAAAGGGAAGGAGCTTAGGGACCCTATGTATAACAAGACATTTCTAAATGGAAAAAATTACGAATCATTTTTTAACTTGTTTTGCTCTACCATAACAAATTCTAATTGTCAAATATATTTATTAGTGTATTAGTATATTGCTCGTAAGATTAACGTAGCACGAGTATTAGATGTTGGCTGCAAGAACAAATCCGTGATAATGTGTAGGAAGTGTTACTATTATCGTAATCCTTTCCTATTCATCAAATATAGACGAGGAACGAATATCCCAACGTTTATGACGCAACATCCTTTTGTTTTACTACGTTTCAAGAAAATATTGCAAGATAGAGTAGGAGAAAAGGTAGTAAAGTGGACAATTTTCGTCAGAAGTCATATTCCTTCTGAAAGTCTACGGTGATGGAGCAATTTATTCGGGCTGGATTCGATTCGCAAAATTTGCCGCTATATAATTGCAGGTAATGCTTATTGAAGTTTATAGTAAAAATACTAAATAAGGTGGCTATTCTAAAACAAAATTCATAACACATGCATTAGGTTGTTTAGTTTTAGCAACTACACTTCTGAATACTGGACTGAACATTTTGGAATCAAGCACCCATTTGAGGCCTACTATTCATGGACTGTCGGGACAATATCGCTGGTAAGAAAATAAAAAAAAATTGCTTTATCTTATTTCTTTTTTTTCGATTTGCTACATCCCTTGCATCTTTGCTATGCTGTCGAAAGACCTCTACAAACATTCTGCTTACAAAATTATGGTTCTCTTATCATTAGTCGACGTTTGTGGAATCAGTAAGAAAATTTCATTATTTCATTAAAAAAGAGTTAAAAATATAGCTTCGGGCTGTCTCTTCTTCGGATATTTTATGTATCATGGCTACGTCTTCTGCTCGAGTCCAAACGTGATGTATGTCTATGGATCGATCGCAATAAGTCGAATCGTTATCAAGTATTACATTTCAAATCAATATTTTAGCGATTTGGGGTGCCGAATGTGCAACGTGTTGGTTATTGACTGTAAATCGACTATTGGAGATATGCTCACCAACATTAACCAATTTGCTATTTCACGGGTAACTCGAACTTCTTCATCTAACTAACGTTCAACACTGTTCAATCTTTTTCCCCACAAATATTTGCGCAGAAAAATGATTTCGAATTCAAATTTATTTTCAAAGTTTAAAATCACCATCTAGATTCGAAACGAACTATTTCAAGAAAGAAAATTTCATAAGAATAATCCTAGACATCGCACCTACATTATGCTACTAATTCCGATAAGCTGGGCTGTGATCATTTTACTATGGCATCCCCCTTGCATTTTGAATTCTGCTGTTGGAGCTGAACTCAACGACCCTTTGATTTTTCCCAATCGAACTCAGGAAGTATGAATCGATTTTTGATAAATTAGAGGAATTTGTTCTAGTATATCGACTACAAGCAGCACTTCAATAATGCCTTTTTCGGAGTCGGCAACGTTGTCCTTTATGCGGCTTTGTATCTGCTTTTCCACAATAAGTTCGCCGAATATTTCAACGAAGTCGGAAGCCGCCGTGATAAATATGTGAGTTTTTCTAATACTATGCCAGCAAAGGCAATTAATAAAGGTAGTACCATAACAATTCAAGGAATATACATATTTGAGCGAACTTAGAAAGTAATAGCTTACCTATAGAGTATAAGGTGGGGTTTGGTGGTGGTGAAATGTTGGAAATCAAACCTTTCAACTCAGAAAATTCATATGATGATAATTTTAAAAAAATAGATTTTTGTGTTACCACTTTTGTTAATTTCCCCAGTAAATATGATAAAAAGTGATAGACATAAGGAGTAATGGCTTCTGTAGGCATTGGATATTTTTAATGAAGTCTCGTCTATGACACAGCTGTACTGGCTTGGTCCATATCATCATCTAATTGTAGAACAATCGATCTTCTTTCAGATGTTTCTTCAAGTGGTGATCATCGCCATTCTGAACATCATCGTTTGCTTTCTGTTCATTCTTCTGCTCTATTTCCCAATGCCAGCTATCACGGTCATTATTGCTCACGCCACATATCAGATGATTCACTGCAGCCCGTCCTTCATTTATCTACTGATGAACAAGTCGATCCGAAAAGAGATTGGAAGAAAGTTCTGTGGAATGAGATATGATGGTCGATCTTCGAGCAAAATTGGAAAGAGCTCCATTCATCCTTCGAAAAGAACTACTGTATCCAACGACAGAAATTCCAACCTTGCTAGAGAAGTTACACAATCTAACTCTTCTCAAATGAATCATTTTGCTTAAATTTTATAACCATATATATGGAAACTTGAAACCATCTGGAGCTTTTTGTAAAAGCCGTAACTTGTCAAATCTGTGTGACTGTATACAAGGGATAAGGGTAGGGAAAGGCAGGCTATTTTTGGTCTCAAAATGATGAACAGCATATGCAGAGTATTTCTAGAAAAAAGGATAGCCTAACCTAACGAAGCCCCTATCCCTATCTATATTTTGCTAATGCACGGCTTTACAAGAGGCCGGCATCGAGACACAGTATAAACAGAATTATTCCGTGATATGCTAGAGTAACACGTGTTTTTCTTCTATTTCTGGTCATGACGTGTGTCTCGATGCTCGTGGTTTCCGAATTGATCTTCATAAATTTGACAATTTCAGTAAATAAACATCTTCAATGTTTTCACATAGACATCGACATATTATAATCTACAGATGCTTTTATTATTTTACGACCTGTGAGATAATATTAACGTTAATCGAGTAGTAAATGTTAGTTGTAGAGTAAACCATTGATAGCATGCTGCTGTTTTACTATTGTCCTAATCCCTTCCTATTCATCGGATATCAGACTAGGAGATATACCGAAATTTACGATAAGAGGTCCTCTTGTTTTACTAATTTCCAGGAATTATTATTCATGAAAAAGTATAATAAAAAGAGCTTAAGACTCGCTTTTGGATCTAAATCTTTCTTCTTGTATGAAACTTGCACCATAGATTATAATCTCTCGGGAAGTCTACGGTGATGGAGCAATTTATTCGAGCTGGATTCAATTCTCAAAATTTACCACTTTACAATTGCAGGTAACTTGAGTTTCATTTTGGGGTTATTTTAATTACATTTCTTCCACAATGATTCTGTATCGGTGGCATTATTCAAGCAGTATAAGACGAACAAGCTCATCAGTATCGAGAAAGTGATCTTTCAGCCAACATTCATCCGAATACTGGACAGAATACACTGGAGCCAAGCATCCTTTCGTGGCTTATTACTCATGGACTCTTGGAACGATCTCAATGGTATTCAAAGAGATACGATGAATTTTCAAGATATTTTTCAGCTCTGCTACATTCCTTGCATATTTGCAATGCTCTCAAAGAATCTCTACAGACACTCCGCTTACAAAATTATGGTCTACCTCTCGATTGTGGATGTTTGTGGAATCAGTATGAAAAATTCAGTAATTTTACCTGGAGTGCCTTCAACTGATCTTATTCTCATTCATTTGATGAAAAATTCGAGGAAAACAGGATATATTCCCGATACAGTAGATAGAGGACTAAAAATGTCATTTCAAGAAAGATCCTGCCGAGGTTTCCAATCTAAAAACTATTCCCCGCAATTTTAGCTACGAGCTGTTTCTTATTCGGTTACTTTATGATGCACGGCTACGTCTTCTGCACGAGCCCAGATATGATGTATGTCTATGGATCCATTGTGATAAGTTGAGTTATCACTTGATCTCAAACTGAAACAAATTTTCAGCCCTCTGGTGTTCCGAATGTTCGACTTGTTGGTTGTTGACCGTCAACCGTTTGGTGGAGATTTGCTCACCAACGCTGACGAGAGTGCTGTTTCAGGGGTAAAAGAAGAAATTCCGCACACACGTCTGTAGCAGAGAAATTTAGATCACGAGCCTACCTTACACTTCTGATTCCATTCAGCTGGGGAGTGATAATCTTCCTCTGGCATCCATCTTGTATCTTAAATTCGGTTGTTGGAGCTGAGCTGAATGACCCAATGATCTTTCCGAACAGAACCCAGGATGTAAGATCACAAAAAGAAGACAATATAATGCCTCGATTCTAGTACGTCGATTACAAGCAACATTTCAACAACTTCTTCTTCGGCGTCGGAAACGTCGTCCTCTATGCTCTGCTCTATCTGCTGTTCCACAATAAATTTTCGGAATACTTTAATGAAACTGGAAATCGTCGGGACAAATACGTAAGTGAAGAAGATTTTACAAGACTATATATATTCAGCATTTCTTTTCCATTTTCTTCAGAAATGCGCATTCACTAGAAAAGAGATCCTTCCGGCGGTCTCACTCAATTTCCAATCAACACCTTTTAGATGTTCGTTCAAGTCGTAATCATCGCCTGTTTGAATATCATTGTCTGCTTCCTCTACATCCTTCTTCTGTATTTCCAAATGCCACCCGTGATTACTCTCATCGCTCACACTACGTATCAGATGATCCACTGTAGTCCTTCCTTTATCTATTTGCTGATGAACAAATCGATCCGAAAGGAGATCGGTAAGATTTTCTGTGGCAGAATAGACGGTAGCCGAGCATTAAACAAAGTTGGAACAGGCTCACTTTATCCAGGAAGAAGAGTCACTAGCTCGATAAACGACAAGAATTCCATCCATGCCAGAGAACTGGCTCATTCAAGTTCTTCACAAATCTATCATTTTGCGTGACTTTGGCGAGGTCACTCTGATAATTACTACAGGATCGAGATTCATTTATTCACCAAAACACTTGCCAGATCATTTGTTTCATCAGATAAGATCATACTGATATGTATTACATGATGTGAAATAATCTTCAAATAAACTTGCCAGAATGTAAAGTAAAATGCATGAAGAAAGAAAAGAATTGGCAGTGAAGAAAGTAACAGCCAATTTATCAGAAAATGAATAAAGATTCAACATTCATCAGGAAAAATTAAAAGTGTAAGAAAAGCGAAATTCAATATTCCTTCTCATCAGTAGTCTCTCCAGTATTACTGATATTTGCGAGCCTGGAATTGGTCTGATTCGAGGCAGGCGTTATGTGCGATGAGGAGGCTGAGTTCTTGACTTGCAGAAGCTGAAGAATGCCCGACCTGATTGTACGATTCAGGGTAATGTAGACTATGGCAGGTGCTCCTAAATGCTAACCGAATTAGTCTTGTGACTTTGAAGGTGCAACATTGTGCTGCGTAATCCTTTCTCCCAAAGCGTGGAAAAGAAAACAAAGAACGAGAAATAGTGTTTGGGAGGGGAGAAGGATTACGCAGTCCAAAATTGTCTTCAGTTTAAAAGTAAGGATAGAATTGTAAAATAATTCTAATCTATTGAACTTATTCCTTGCACTCTCTGACAGTGTAAAATAATTGGGCGTGTTTTCGTGTACAACTCTCTTTTGACAGCAGAGGCAAAAATGGTCTAGGAAGAATCCTGTACTTACCGTGGCCTCCCTGCCAAGTCATCTGAGCAACGATGATGAGCCATCCGGGTACAGGGATGAACTGCATCAGTACATAGATGATGGATGCGATCAGATTGATCATGCACATTATTGTCGATTGGATGAAGATCTGAATTTCCAAATCAACCTTTCTCTCAATTATCGTCTATGAGTGAAGGCGTTGGAACCAAACAGCTGATTTGTCATGTTCATTCTGCTCTCCAGGCCTGGGAAATGATGCAAGAAATTTTCAGTAATTCCATGCTAACGTGCAGAATACACTTTTCGAGTCATTCTTAATGCATAACCATGTTTGGGTCCAAACCTTTCTTCGCCACTATTTTCACTAACAGATTTGTGTGATCGATGCGATGTTGAAGTCGATGCTTTCTTGACTTTGAGATAGAGGGCGATGCAGAGAAACAAGTAGAGGAAGCAGGTCACGAACACTATTGTGAAGTTGTTGATCGTGTGAGGCATATTCGTATACTGGAATTGGGAGATTTATTTCGTATAGAAAAAGATTCGTCGAAATTATGGAATTTCGAGATTTCTGAAATGTAATTGGAATAAATATGAGAGTTAGCACTTGGAAAGGCAATATTCAAACACAGAACTGCTAGCAGAAGACATTTGATGGCAATTATTATCTATCCAAAATGCTTGATCATGTCTCAACGCAAAAAAAACACCTATCAAAGATAAATTTGAATTCCGATTTTATTTATTTCAATTTTTTATTCCATCTTACTGTCTGAACTTTCAAATTGTTTTTCTAATGCAAAACTACCTCCAATGGATCAGTCTCGTTGTTAATGAACGGGTCGAAGAACCACGACTGGAATGGAGAGTAGAATGTCACTGGCGGCGTGAAGAAGACGAAGTACATGCCGTATATAATTGGAAATGACAGAATTAGGTAGGTGCGGTAGCTGAAAAATAGTTTTAATCTACCAGCTGAGATTTTTCTGGACTAACCCTTTGAAATATGTCTTGACCATGGACGGATGCAAAATGTCGAGAATTCTGTTGATCACCAGAATTAGGCAGATCATGCATGCAGAACACCAACCGACTGAAATTTGATATGTCTGGAGTACTCTTATTAAAGATTGAGATTACATAATGCCATGGATCCAGATGGATAGATGAGGCTTGGATGGCTGCAGTAAACAGCACCTTCGATCAGAAGGAATCCATTGATGATCGAACCAACCGCTAAAGTTGGGACATTATTTTCAAGAATAGAAAAATCGAGAATATTGATGCTTACTAATTGCACACAAGTCGACGAGTCCGAGAAGGAACATAATCTTGAAGCAACTCAATCTGAATAACTCTTCCGAAGTCATCACTTTCAGGCATGGGATGTAGATCATCTGAAATAAATGGGAAATCAAAATTCAGCAAACGTGCTTATAATCAGTTTCGGCAACATAGATTGTTTTCCAATTCATCGCATAAAATGTTCATCTTATTTTAGAAATATCTCGGAAGACACATATCCACTACTTACTAACAATGTGGGAGATTTTCTTAGATGGCGAGAAATCCGAATCATTATCAATTTCATTCTGAACACAAAAATTATATGGCTTACCACGATGATTATTCCGTAAACGAGATACAGGAATCCTGCGATCGGATGCTTTTCTCCATGCAACCTCGTCCATTCTTCGGGAGTGTGCTCACTGAAAGATAATTTTGCTAACACATTTCATTGCCATTTTACAATTATGTTATTTTATATAGTTGCATAAGCTTCTGTATTTTTAACAATTCGGGATGGAAACCCAAGTGAGTTTTACTATAGTAGGACTTAACAAACTACGGTAGTAAACACTTTAACTATGATAGTTAAATTTTCGTTTAACTATCGTAGTTAAACCTATTTGAGTCCCACCCCCGCTACTTTAGGTTAAAATTTTCGAGAAATTCAATAGATGTAGTTCGACCATTAACGGTTTTTTGCTTGCGACTGTCTAGTTTAGCAGATTTGTGGGAACGATCAGACGGCGAAAATCATATACGTGTCTATTTTTTCAAGAGTAACTTTACAAAATTTCTTGTTTTGTAAGACGACTCTCGGAAATCAGTTACTCATTGAAGAGAGTAAGAATAACGGTTTTGGAGAATGTGCGACATTTCTGAGCAAAGATTTTGTCGGGGAAAGATTTGTGCGCAGTTCGAGACTAAATCATTGCACACTAGGAAATTTCTGAAAAACATTCTTGACAAATACCTGCAACTCTGCAGGCTGATCACTAAAAATTTGTAAACTTTTCTTTAGTTACTAATTCGATCAAATACAAATTATAAATAATTCCAACAAAAATTTATTTTCGTAAAACTTGGAATAAAGGTTAAGAAACTATTATCATACTCAAACTTTACAATTTCCCATTCTCACCGAACCAATTTGATAAAAACTGCTCCCAGATTTTGCAACTTCAAAGTGAAAATTCGTAAATATTCTCGAAGCTAACCCAATCTCCTGATGAAAGTAACCAAATTCACTTTATTGAAATTTTCGGTTGTTCAGAAATCTTTGTTACTGATATTTCTTAATTTTGTAATTATTAGCACTCTTCATTTTTCGAAGGAATATCTGTTTTCTGACATCTCAAACTCTTCCAACTAAAATAAACCATGAAAACTAGCTGTTATCAAGATTTTCGAAGAGGAAGGCTCACGTAAGTGAAACATGAAATTAGTTCACCTGCAATTATAGAGGGGAATATTTTCGACGCCACCATATCTGATAGCCAGTTCCATCGAAAATCGTAGTCTGAAGTATGAACCTATTCAACACCACAAGTTTAATGCGAATTAACAATCACAGAAGAATCTGAAGATGAGTTCAAAAATTCGTGGTATTTGATAAGTATAGAATTGATTTCATACTTTGAAAAACATTCGCTACTTCAAGAATTTGAAACGTGAAAAATATAAAATTATTTTTAGAATATATGAAAAGAGTATATTTTCAGGTTTGGTAAGGTTAATAACGCGAAACAATGCACAAGTCCGTGTTAATCAGATTTGCAAAATAAAAACGCCTTCGAGTCTGGAACGAATAAATGAAACTTGAACGACTATTTGCAAATGTGTGAAAAAATCTTCCGCGCTTATCGGAACAGAATCTAACAATCAAGTTGCTTTATTACATTGTTATCAAGGAAAAGTGATATCTCTGCAAATGTGGAACTAAGTTAAGTACAAATGGAATGGGTAGACTTGATTAAATACCCGTGAAAATTGCCTGCTATGCTACAATAAATTCCTTTCGGTTATTTGTCACCAGCATTTCCAAAGACAATAGTATAGCGTACATTGACTTAGAGCATATTGTGAAAAATATTTGCGGGATTCTTAAAAGTATCAAGACAAATAGGAGTCCCAAAGATGATTTCTCACAATTATATTTTTGATGATTATTCTCATCAGATTTTATAAATGCATAAAATGTTAAAATGATTCAGTTAAATAAGTTTGCAATAGAAATATCGAGCACTCCAATAAAATTAATTCGGCGCTGGAAAAGACGTTCTAATGAGAATAGGGATTCATCCTTATTCTCGCACATTATTGGTGAAGTTAAAGAAAAATAAACATCAATTCCACATTGAAGAGCGTCCTTTCTAAATCCGAATTCTACTGGCGTGCTTAATGAAACTTTATAAATTGCCTCTACAATGGAGCCTTGAGAAAATACCTTGTTTGTCTAGAGTACATACGAGAAATCTGATCTAAAGTATGTTTCAAAAAGAAAAGAGCTTTGTTTCGAATAACATTTTCGATCGCGATCGATAATGCACAACTACAGTAATCAAATAATTACAGCGAGAATTTTAAAGCTGGCTAACTATGGACAATATTGAGCCAAGGCAAAGGGGTGTGGCTTGATGGTCCCTATGGAAAGGCCAATTTTTAATCAGAAACGATCGAAAAGGCTTCGAACGTTCATAATATAATTAGAGGGTGCAAGTGAGGTTTGGAAAATGAAGCCTGAATTTTGCAAAAGATATCTGATGAAGATGAGATTCGAACTCATGCCTCCGAAGAGACCACGACCTTAACGTGGCGCGTTAGACCGCTCCGCCACTTCACCATGCACCCTTTGCCTCAAAACCCCCATTTATTCTGCCCTTGGCATTCAGCTATGGCTATTCAGAACAATTTGAGGGGTCCAGCTTCATTCTTATTGCCTATCAATTTCATTTTTCAGTTTTACCCCCGGTGAAAAATAAAAAAAAGACTTCGACTGCAACCACTATCAGCACTGTTTATCGGCTCCTAGAAAAAGACACCGGGACACCGGTTTTGCCTATCTTTTTTCTTTTCCTCTACTATTTCTTACAATTAGAACTTTCCTTCTATCAGAAACTAATGATTTCTAAAAAAAAAACGTGTACAGACACGCTAAGGCATGCAGTAACAGATGAATTTAACACTAGAAACTGCAAATATCCTATAATTCATTGGTAGTATCAAATATGCACATCTTGAAGACAGAATAATAGGTAAATAAATATCTTTATCAGCTGAAAATTTACAATCTCGCGAGAGTGCTGTATTCCTTGTCACTTTTGGAGATGAAGTCCTTGATGAGGTTATTGAAGGCCATTCGGAATCGGGTTGATAGCAAATTGTAGAAAATCGGGTTTAGCATTGCGGAGACATATTGTAGAAGGCCCTAAATCATCAAATAAATATTTCATAGATATTTTAGAGCAAATGAGATGTTGTTTCAGCGTAACAGAAAACCTTACAACAAGGTTAGACAGAACTAGGTATTTTACTATTTTATTTATGTTATTTTGCATGACATTGCCATTTTTTCAAATTGTAAAAAATTAAAATTAAGTTTTTCGTGGCAGTTATTGTTTGACGACAGACTGACGGACTGAAGGATCTTGTAGTTAGAGATAGGGTAGGCTGGAGTAGGGTGCAATAACGTGGAAAAAGACAAGATCCATTGCCAGTCCGTCTCAAATAGAAGTCGCCGTTTCTCGAAGTTAACTTACAGTAATCGGATAGAGGAGTAGACATAGAGTTGAATTATCACATTGTCGCTTCGTATGTTGCACAATCATTCGTTCGATATGATACGGTAGGTAACAAATGAAGAATACTGATGTTACGATCACTAAATCGTCATTTTATTTCATTTCAATAACTCCTAAAATTCGTACCCAGCATTCGAATAACCATTTTCTGCGCCTGTTGACTTGGGGGAGCAGAATTTGAGCTCTTCATGTGAACTGTATAAGTTCCAGTCGCCGAGCTCACATGGTATTGAAACTAAATTCGACAAACAGTTGATTATTATTCAGCAATGAGATTCTTTTATTATTGATTGAAGAGAACGTCTATATTCGAAATTACGCTATTCGTCTCATTTCTCTTCTACGCGACCCAGTATTTCGCTACAAATTCGATTCCTAATTTGTGAAATGAATAGACTTTCTCTCCAATCAACGATACAAGAAATAACAATGAGAATATTGATAGATGGTGACAAATTTGGACAATTATTTATTATTATTTTAGATTTATTTTCCAAAACAAATTTGTTTAACCTGGCTACTGTCGCTATTCGTTGTTCCAACGGGAGTGTGCACTGTTGTCGAGACTGAGATTTCATTCAGGGTTACTAAATTTGTCGTTCATTTGTTGAACAACATTGTGAAATCATCTTGTAAACTGGTTGACAATATGACGCAAGATATAGCCGAAATAGGTTAGGAAGGGTAGGATACAATATCCTCTCATAATGTTTTGTGGTTTACAAAATGTCTTTTGAAACTAACTCAAAATTCGAGAATAGCAGAAGATAATGAAGAATAACGGCAGAATGAAAGTAACGAGCATTGTTAGCTGCAAAAGTTGATATATTTTCTGAAAATAAATGAAATTAACCTCGAAAGGATATCGGAGAGGTAAATCCTGACTTGTGACATAATCACAGCTTCCTCGAGCTATGCCCAACTCACGGTTGTACCCACAAAAATCAGGTACAACTCTTTTAAACTGAAAACTTTCTTGTTAAAAATGTCATTGTTAAAACGAAGATATAAGGCTACGTAGAGCGATTATGTGATGAAAATAATAGGCAAAATATTCTTATCAAATGATCATTGCTTCTTCAATATAAAATCGCCATAAAAATTTACCTGCATTCCAATATAAAGCGACGGGAAAAACGCAATCAACCAGATCGAATAGATTAGAATCATTACACTGGAAATGATAAGTGATATGATAAATAATAATAATTTAAAGTAAAATATACCGTTTCCTATCTACAATAGATCTATGACTGAATGGGTAGACAATGGCGACGTATCTTTCGACTGTCAGGGAAACTATCGTTAGAATAGATGCAAATGTGAATAGGGAGATCGCTGTGCCTGAAAAGAGTTATTTTTCTTTAAATTCAACAAATCTAAAAGTTCAGTGGCATAAAAATATTTCAAAGTCATTAACTCATTGCTCTCAATATTATTGCATATCATGACATTTCGACAATCTGGAATGATAGCTGCAATAGCTGCATCATTGCATATGAAATAGTGTAGGGAGAGGATCTTTTTCTTGCCTAATTCTATTCTATTTCATATGCAACGATGCTACGAGTTGCAACTACTTTTCCAAATTGCCTGATTTTGTTTTTGAAATTTCAATAAAATCTCTAAAATCTCACTCATAAAGGAGCAGTATCCTGGAATAGGCGGCGGCTGACTGTTCATCCATAAATGAATTAGGTCGAATGGCACACCGACTACAATCAGACACAGATCTGACAGAGCCAGATTTGCCAGGAAATAGTTGGTGTGCGAATGGAGAAGGGAGGTCTGAATGGTGAAATTATTATCTCCATCGAAAGTTAACTATATTTGGAGATGAATGTTTAGATTTGGTAGTTCTTCTTCCTTGAAAAAAAACAATTTCTACAAAATTTCAAGTGATACAAGTAATTGCATTATTATTTTAATTCAAATGTACCAATTATTTAAAACATTAGCATACATGTCTTCCTCTTCACATTATTTCTGGTTAGAGATTGAAAATTGCTGAGAAGTTGGAACATGGTATGTTTTAATTCCAAACACTAATCATATGACTCTATCTGATAAACCTTGTAGATGACGAGGGCTGTGAGTAAATTGCCCACGATTCCAACACAGGCAACCAGAACGAAGATGATCGTGAAGATGATCTTCGCAATTATCGAAATGTGCACGTGCTCCTCCGATCTGAATGATAAAAAATCTGAATATAAACAGAATTTACAGAAATTGTATGAAGGAGATATCGTTAATTTGTGTTTTAGATCATAGCATAAATATTCTAAAATAAATTTAAAGTATAGATGCAAGCATTCCATACCCCTGATCATCCGGTCCATAATAGTGGAATAAGAATGCTGTTAGATTAGCGACTTCAGCCACTTCCCTTCTGTGACAATACGGCTTGAGGCCGTCGAAGCGGTCTTGCATGAATACGTGAAGGCCAGTAATCTGGAATCATAACTCATAAGAAATTTGAAATATTCTGAAAAAGTAATCATATCTAAGCTTTAAATTTTCTCAATTTCTTAATGGCAGTTTAAAAAAAACAAGATTACTGTAGTTCCATTGGCAGTGTCGAGTTGCATGTCCTTTAGCGAAGTGATGATAGCGGCAAACAATGAACTGTTCATGTTAGGGGCGAGACCATGACTGTCCGCATTGTCCATTTCTGGAATTATCTATGATCTGAACGAGATTTAGAATCGTTCCTCTAATTCATCATAATAATTTTAAATATCGTTGTGCTATCTGAGTTTACTTCTGAACAATGGCGGCGGCAGATAAACGACTGAATTTAGAGGTTTTGAAGGGTTACAGTCAAAGTGAAAGATTATCGAGGTTTTATATTAGAAACCTCATTGCTTCAGCAAATATGTCTACACCATGTTTATCTTACTAAGCAATATTTAACAGATTATCTCACGAATAAGGAATTTAAAAATTGAGGGTCGAGAATTTGGAAATCTGGAAGAAATTCGAGTAGCAAAACAAAACAGACATGACGCGAGTAAGATAGCAACAATCGGAGATTTTTGGGTGTGTTTTGAAATTTGGAATGTTCGAAGATCTCGACTATCTTCGACAGGCTCATTTCCTTTCTCGTTGACGCTTTTCCTGTATCTTGAAATTCGCGCGCTTATGTTTATGATTAGGAAACAGAATCCTAGACTGCTTTTTACCACTGCAAATTGTGCTCAGGGATATATGGAATCAATTAAAAATGCGATTTCAACACATCTCCAGATGAATGCCAAACATTTTCTGGTGCATAAGTTCAATTTTAACAACTTAAAATTGGATCAAAGTCAATTTCAAATGTCATGATTCTCCAATTTTCACCTGACAAAAGCTGAACCTCATCGAATCCTAGTAGATCCATGGTATTTTGCATTTAGGAGTTCAGAGGGTGAAAATAAGGAAGATCAAACAAGCAGGAAGCGAATTCGACCAGACTGAGCTCCGAAATACAAAAATACGAGAGGGGATGAGTAAGAAGATAAACAAATTCAAGATTTTTCATTTACATGCTCCCCTTCCCTTGTAAGGACCACTTCCACAAGCCAATAAGACTGAAGAATGCAACCAGTGTCAATGTCAATGAGACCATTGCACGAAGGCATTGAAAATTAATTTTCAGGAAGACATACAGAATCAGAAATGATCTTTAGGTTTGTAAGGATAAAGTATCGTTTTCAAAAAATTCGCTTAGTTAGAACAAATAATTTAGGCAATTGATAAAAGCTAAGAATCCTGTGAAAGAACAGAGAAAATATGCTCAAAATTCAACTGAAAAATCGATCTTAAAGCATGATGTAATTAAAACAGGGCTCAGTGCGATTTTAAACATCGTAAAATAGTGTAAAATTTTGATTATTTATAACTTGCTAAGTCGCTACTAAAAGCGCTCGAAATTTAGCGTGTCCGCCCATTGTAAAGTCGCATAAAACTCGGCAGATAACAAATAGGTGAAATCATAGTTAATCATGATGAAAGTTCTTATAGAAAAATTGTGTTTCTCATTTGTAAAATTATCCATCCACTTTTGCAAAATTCTATAGACATGAAATGAGTGAACTTTACAGCAGAATAAGAGTTCATTCACGGCATAATTTTGCGGTAGAACATTATCAGAATTCGTAGTTATAAAGATCAACAACCCTTTACTAGTTCTATTCCCCAAAAGGTGAATCGTTTTACAACAGGCTAGGATGAGGTTTGCAATTAATCTTTAGCTAAATGATGACGCAATGAGATCTTCCGATGAACTTCTATTTTCTAGTTTCCTAATTTTTTGCGCGCAGTGCTGTTTTCTAGACCTACAAGAACTGCAGAAATCCGAGAATTGTGAGAATTCTGTGGGAGATTTCAAAAATGAGTGTATTTGAACACGTGAATGCAAAAAACAAGTTGAAATCTCATTCTAAGCGACGTCCCTGAAATGCTGAAGTGGGTTGCTTATTTAGACACGTCTATGATATATCATAGCCAGTTTTTATATTCTATACTTTATCACGGTATGATTTCATCTAAAATTCGCAATTCAAGAAACGAACATCCCTTGATTTTTGCTCAATAGAAATTAGAGATTATTCAGGCCAACTCTAGAAAGAAAGGACGGAAAAAGAAAATTATGGTGCAAAAATGTTTGGGTCATCGTATAATTGTAGTAGAAATGTTAAAGATTCGTATTATCAAAAGTTATAAAGCGAAATATAAAATAAGTATGCATGGCTTAAAAATCGCTTGGGTCGCAACATAATTTTACGAAAATGTGTCAAATATTCGTGCTCCCAAGGGCTTATGAGAAAACAATATGATGAATAAATGATAACATGAGCTAAAATGTGTTTCAGTCAGAATGCTCCATGAATATGCACCTAAAGCATTCATTGGAGTCGTCGAGATGACCTTCGTGGTTCTAAAGATTTCTTGTCTACGAAAGAATAGACCACTTTTAGATCAGTCTTTGGGTCAAATGCACATGCAGATAAAATAATGAGGCCTTTGGACTCCAAACTAGAAAGTTTTCTTCGAATTAAAATATAAACTTAATTTTAGGGGCATAAATTTGGGAATTCAAAAATGTCATAATGTCACAATTAGCGAAACGGTTCTAGGTCCAAGAGAAGGTAGAAAAGATTCGCGTTCTTTCATCAGGTCTATGAAAGTTATCAAGTTTCCCAATTAATATTTCCCGTTTATCATGAATTTTGATGAAGATGACACGAGATGATTATTATTTATCAGTGAAAAATCAAAATTCAGCATTACTGATGAAATTGTTGCATTTCTCAAAGAAAATCCGAGTAATTATTGGATTGTTCAGATAAATTCTCGAAAAGCGGATTGCCGCAGGAAATTGAATTTGATAAACATAAGGGGAAGGGGAAGGAGAGGAAGCGACACAGCAAATGGGCAAATGGCAATGAGAATGGAATTGAAATCGAGACTGAGGCTGGGGCTGAAGGGATGAAAATGAGACACCAAACCAGATGTCAAATGGATGAATCCCGGATTTTGGATGTGGGATGTGCCGAGAAGGCGGAACCCTGAATCATTTTGGAGAATTCCAACTCAGTTTCAAGCTCAACCTCAATCGAAACTTTGAACTTCGATCGATTTTGAATGCGAAATCGAATTATTCCAATTTATCAAAGTTCGAAGTTTAGTTGAAGTCGAGGTTCGTACAAATTCAGTGACGATCAGGATGAGATGACGCTGATATTCAATAATTTGTGGTGCAACAAAGAAAGACAATGATTTCGTAACCTTTGCATTATCATGCTAACTAAGAAACAAATTTCATCCACAATAGCTGATTTATTCGGATTTGACGCGAATAAAGCGAATATAAAAGACGACAAAAGAAAAACTCTGATAGAACACGATCGATCACTTTTTAGAAACCAAAGATAAATAGAAAAAAACTGCCTGAAATGAGAAAAATCAATCCCATTCAGAAATAATCGAACAATAAATAAAATAATATTATGATATGAGAAAGAGTGGAGGAGAATAGAAGTCAGACGGAGAAATAAGGCGATAAAACACGGGTGATTGCACGGCTAAAAAGAAATTAGAATATCCTGGATGACTATTGTGCTCTAATTTTGAAAGGGGAATCACACGAAGCCGAAGTTGCGAGCCTTGATCGCCAGTTGCAGTTTCGATCTGAAATATATCTCCATTAAAAATAGGAAATTTTTTCGATTTTTTTTAATCAAAAATTAAGAGAAAATTCAAAATCAATTTCGTCTTCCTCCTCCTTGTTCAACTTAGCCTTTTTCGTTTTTTTTGTATCATAATTGCAGGGAAAAATAGTGTTCGAATCGTTTTAAAATAAGAAAGCTAGTTATTACCTGAGAAGTTTCCTGCTCGAGTACAGAGGTACGTAGAGTCTGCTGATGCAGGTATTTGCAGTAGGGAGGAAGACGTCATCCGCAGGACGAATCATGACTGTCGGTTGGGGTTGCCAACCCTCTCCTACTGGGGGTAGCGAGGGGGTGCCCGTCCAGAAGAACAGAAGATCCTGAAAATTAAAAATAATAATAATAAATTTTGAAAATTCAGATTTCATGAATTCGTGAATCTTCTTCCTCGTATATTTTTAAATGTCACTATTCTTTCATCGTTTTTGAATTCAATGAATCTTGTAACTTTTTTTTTTTTTCGATTTTAATCCTAGAAATTTACAGAATAATGAATTCCATGAACTCGGAGAATTTTCTCGATTGCACACTCCTCAAAATTCGCAAAATCATAAGTTCAGTAAAATTTTATAAATTAAACAAAATTTGTACCGATTTCTCCTTTGGACTCAAATTCTCGACGACCTGCCAGAACCATTCCTTGAATTTGGTCA
The DNA here is from genome assembly GCA_964036155.1 of Diploscapter coronatus. Taxonomy (NCBI): domain Eukaryota; kingdom Metazoa; phylum Nematoda; class Chromadorea; order Rhabditida; family Rhabditidae; genus Diploscapter; species Diploscapter coronatus. The sequence continues at coordinate 78,549,727 of OZ038423.1, read as the reverse complement.
AAGTTTCTGCCGTGGCGTGGCTTTCATCCGAGAACGTGGTGATGGCCTGCAGGGTGGAGAGACAGAGCTGCTCCGTTCCACAGAGGAGAAGACGCAGATCCTCGGCCGAGAGGGCTGCGAGAGAGCCGGCTGGCATCACGTCGAACACGCCTTGGCGAATTGCCTGCAAATTAGAACAATCGATCAACTCGTTCAGGTACGAATTGAGAGATGTATATTTACCACAGCTTTAGATTTCAAGATATAAATATAGAAACAGCTAAAACTAATCAGTCCGTCTGTTAAGATATTCAGGTATGCAAACGCGAATATGAAAATGGCAGATTCAATTGCTCAGAAATTAGTCGAAAGCTTCAACTTTCCAAGAAACGACAGAATGATACGAAAAAGGTAGAGAAATATAGAAAAGATGACTTTTCTATTACCTGCAGACACTTGATATGGTCTCCCAGGAGCCGTCTCTCCGTGTATCTGTAGACGTACTCCACGACGTTTTCCCGAGTCACCATGATGTTCTCTCCGCCAGGCTTCAGGGGAACCATCTCGGCTGGCTGAAATCAAACCAAATAATGAATTGAATTTCCAAATTTCCAAGATGATAATTGAATTTAGGCAGTTTCTGTGTCGTAACGTAACGCATTGTCAGAGATATGATCGGGGGTGTGAAAGTCAAATGAATTAATACGAGAAAAAACGTTCGATATTCTGACAAATTGTAGTTGCCTTAAAATTACCTTGGATGGATCCTCAGGCGGAATGACGTTGGTGACAAAGTACATCTGCATGGCCTCGTAGAACTCCGCGTCGTTCGACCGCATCATCATGTCGCGCAGAGAATTGAACAGCTAAAATTGACAATTTGATTGAGAAGTCAATTTTCTAGTCTTTCTCCCGATTACATCCCTTCTTGAATTAGCAATTACGCAGGTTGATCGGGGGAATTTCCGACCTTATCTTATGAAAATATTAGTAAAAAACCAAGAAGGGAGAAGTTCAGAATTTTAGAAGACCCACATTAGCATCAAAGAATGCCAAATCGATCCAGTTGACCGGTCTGTCCAAAATGAATTTGTAGACGTGACGAGCCAGTTTGAGAGGGAAGAGATCTCCCTGAAATTGGAATTTGCATTTTCTTCTATTTTACTTTATTCAAATTTTGAATACCATACCTGCGAGAGGCACAGACCCATCACTCTGCCAACGTTGCGGAACGCGTTCAGACGGATCGGGGACAGACGGCCTGCCACTGGCGAGAAGAAGCCACGAGGAGATGCGCGGTAGAAGAGCGGGGCATCGTCCGAGGTCGGCAAGGGCTGAGAGGGATCTGGAATTTTTCCAATCATAAATATAATAAAATCATTTTTCTTATTTTTAGTCAAATTCAACGAAGCTTTACATAAATTCTTAAATTCACTGAATAACAAAAACATGAGCATTTTCATTGTGTAAAATTCAATAAAATTAAAAATAGCTCTCTTAAAAATAGTCGAGGAAGAAAACTTACTGATTTGCTCTAGAGGTACATCGGCGGGCGCGGAGAGCAGCGACAAATCAGATGGGAGACCGTTGTTCAGCATCGCAGCGATTGCATCGTCGTAGTATTGTCTGAAATTTCGAATCCATTCAAAACGACACATTTTAGCATTATTTTATTCACTATCAAAATTTCTATAATTGCTGTTGTTCGTCCCCAAAAATATTGATTTTCAATTTTCTAAATTTGCAAAGTTTTACCTGAAGGTATCAGCTCCTGAAAGCATCTGCAGAACGATGGTCACCGGCACATCGACGAGGATTCCCGCGATTCTAGGAGCAGCAGAGGGGCGAATTGCGTAAACTCTGAAAAAAAAAGATATTAATTTATAAATTTCATTTTTATCCTAGTTTCAGAAAGACTTGTTCTAACCGACATTTCCCCCCATTTCTATCTCAAAAATTCGAAAACTCGTCTCTTTCTATAAGTAGGACAAAAATTAGCTTACTTAGCATAAATAGCATCAGAGAGAACGGGTCTTTCCCTGGCGGGCTCATCTCCGCATCGTTCCTGTTTGGCCACATTCACTCCGTCCACTCGCAGCGCCTCGTCCACACTCCTCGGGGTGTAGGGCTGTGAAGTGACTTGCAGGGGATGGCGCCTAAAATATATTCAATTCGGTTGAAAAAAAATCGAAATTTCTATTTTTATATGAAAAAAAATCGTAAAATCATACTTGAATTTTTTTCTCCCTCCAAATGCACCGCTTCTCTCGCGCATGATTTGAATTCTTCCGCGACTCGACGTTCTCTCCAATGGTCCGGAGGCTGAAATGTTAAAAATTTGAATATTTTGCAATTCAAATTCCCATCTTTTGTTCTTAATTTGGAATTTTCACTAACAAATCTCTGCATGTTATAATTCTCATTTAAAAAAAAGAAAAAAAAATATTTTTAAAATATTACAAGCTCCTCCCCCCTGCTGCTGTGCGGGACTCTGCTGCGAGAATCCGTTGGCATTGAGTCCTCCATACAAGTAGTCCTCTCCGCCCGTCCAGCCGAGTTCTTCGAAGGGCAGCTTCTTCAGCTGCTGCAGGGCCTCTGCCAATGCCGTGTAGAAGCTGCGCGCCACACCCGTTCCTTCTCCAGGCTCATCACGGAATCGGACTTTCACCTGCAAAATCATAAATCTAATCTTCTTTTGATATTTAACTGCTTTTTTTTTTATAAATGATACCAAATAAATATTGTATCGATCAAATGAAGTGACAGTTCGTGTGTCAAAAGGCGCCTTGCGAGAAATGTGCGTATGAACTATGCGCAAAGAGGAAGACCAGAGTGTCGAGAAAGGAGAGTCAGCGGGAACAATGGGAAGAGTGATACGCAATTTCCTGTGTCTCTCGCTTTTTCTTGTTATTTTTCGGATCAATTTTGACCGAAATAATACTTGAATTAGAAAATTTAGACTTCCTGAAATTTCAGTATTTTTCGAACTCCCATTTCTCATTGGAGTTAACTTTTTTTAAGAAGAGAGGAGGTCTATTTTTCACAGATTAATACTTGAATTTTACCCTTGCACTAGCCAGCAACGGAGAGGTAGCATCGTTGTCCTTGCCCTTAGGCTGATTCGATCTTCTGACAAACGTCTGATTCAGCTGGAAAACGGTGTCCCGCACCAACTGCACTGGCTCTCTGTTCACCTGAAAGTATTTTGAATTCGAACAAAAATCCCCTAAAAATAGTTTTTTTTTTAAAAAGAAAACATCCTTCATTAAAATTATCAGTTTTTTCGAGTTTTTCCCTTCAAAATGTAAGAAATTAGACTAACCTCCAAATTGATGTCCTTCATCTGTGAATTCCTGAACTTGTCCATTATCTTCTTGAACTGGGCCTGCCGCACAGCGAAGGTGGCAATGGTGGTGAGCAGAGGCGAGTTGCCTGTCTCTCCGCCCAGCGAGTCCAAGATGGCTTCGTGACATTCCTCAAAATTGAAATTTTCAATTTTCGATTTGTATTTTTGAAAATTCAGGAATTAAGACAATATGCAAACTAAAAAAGACTTCTTTTCAGACCTAAGGAGGACGATCGTCAGAAAGTCCTTGTGATCTACTCCCTATAATATTTTCTCCGTCTAACAAAAGTGCTCCCTAGATCTGGTTCTTTTGAGTTTGACAGGAAATTTAATATAAATTTGAAGCTACAAAGCGTCAAACCTTAGCCATCAACAGCAGCGTATTCTTCCATCTGCTCATCACTTTGTGCTGCTTCGTATTCGTCGATTTTTTCATTTCTTCCCGCACATTTTCCAGACTCAAGGGCTCCATTCCTGCAATTTATCATTGTTGAACCTAGTCTTTCTACCTAGAATTTTCATATATTTTGATATTTATGCCAAGTTTCTTCAATTTGTCTTAATTTTAGACTGTTTCTTCGCGTTAGAGATATTGAGACCTTCAGGAACAGGATATTCCTCCTTCTTCTTGTCAACCTCGATTCCTCCTTCCTGCTTCACTTCCATTTGATCTTCATCCTCGATTTCCCGCAGCATTCGAGAAGTGTCCATTTGCGTGGTAAATCCCTGATGACCGACATCGTTCACTCCCAGATTCTTGTAGATCTGAAAATATAGAAAGTACTGAAAATTCCGAAAGATTCATTTCAAATTAAATCAACTAATGTTTTTTTTTTTTAATTTTAGTTCTCACCATATATAGGAAAACTTGAAATAGAAGTATCTTTCAGTTTATTTTTCATTCTTATCACTTATCATGGTAATCGTTATAATAAGGATATTTTTGGAGGTTTTTTTTACCCTGGAAAGTCAGATTCATTTTTTTGAGTTCCTACCTCTCTGTATCTGGTTGTGGAGACCTGTTCTTGTGGTGCGGCGAAGAGCACATTTCTGTCCGCGTCCGCAGTCAGCAAGTCGGGATGCTCCACCAGGGGAACATGAGCGCCGCTGCCCTCGATCAGATCCCACGCATCGCAGGCTGCTGTGCCAGGGAACGAGACCGAGTCAGATCTCTGGAAAATAAAAATTAAAACTTTTGCAAAAAATCCATTTTTCCTATCAAATAGATGATTCAGTGAATGGAAAAACTTGATGACAATTCAAAAGTGAACTAACCCTGAAGAAAGTATGAACAGTCCTGTGATCGGGACTCTGGTTGCTCTCGTTCGATCGAGTTCTCGCTGCAGAAGAACTGTGGGGGGCGGAGGCAGCCACTTCGCGAAGAGCGTCAGAGGCATTCGAGAACACCAGGTAGGCATCGAATGCAAAGGCAAGAGTGCGCAGGTTCTAAATGAATAAGAAATTTTAATTTCTAGAAAGCTCACTACTAATTTATCTGACATCTACTTGGAAAATTAGTCCAATTTGGTGAATAAATTTAGCGGAAAATGAAGAGAAATGTAGGAAAAAATAAGAAAACTATTTGTAAATACGCAGTGCACTTTGCATATTCGAATTGTGCATTATTTATTCTGTCTCAAGCTATCGGCCATTGACAATACCTCCAACTCGATGACAGGCAGATCATCTCCCGCCTCAGCAGAGTAGCTTCTCAGGACTCCCATCATATATTCTAACGTTTCTTTCTTCTTCTGATACAGGTCCTCGGTCACTAAAATTATATCATCATCATCTTTATCTTTATCTTTATCACATAAAAAATCAATACATTTCATCTTATGAACCGAAATTCGTGGTATTCTAATTCGAATTTTCCGCAGATTAAAAATTCTACATATTTTCGAAAAAAAAAAATCTATGAGCCCACTTTTGTCCTTCCTATCCTTTCTCTTGACCGCTCTCTTCTCTGCCTTGAATCTGCTTTCAGCAACTCCACTGGCCATGATCGCATTGCCGAATCTGAGCTGTGCCTCGATTCTGTCCATTGCAGTCGACATCCACGAGAATGAAGCGGAGAGGCGTTCAGCTGCACCGGACTGAAAATGCAAAAATTAGCATATCAAAAGTGCAGAAAAAATGAAAATTATTATATTTGGTTATGATTTGCTCAAAGAAATGGCTGAAGAAAGCTTGAAACTCCAAAAAAGAAAGGGGATTTTTTGAGAAGAATGATAATTTTTCGTAATTTAAACATTGTACCAAAATGGCAGCAGCTTTCTGCGCATCGTAGACCTTGAATGGTTGATCGATGTCTTCATCCTCTGCCTGCAGGAAATTGAGCAGGTCGGACAGACAGCGCACGAGGAACGAGAAACCGGCGGAGAGCTGATAGGCTGTCTGAAATGTTTTCATTCTTTTTGAACAGAAATGTAATTTTCAAAGTTTCATCGGAGAAAAATGGCATAATGGAACGGGCATATATCAACTCATAATAGCTTTGAGGTGAGAGTTTCATAAAGAAAATGTAAGTTTTCGGTAAATTATAGACAGTTTCAACAACAAGTGATGTACCCATTTTAATAAAAGCGAATTTCGAGAGAAACCAAAATGCCTACTTCGTGCGTGCTCTTTCCCGTCGCAACATCAGTATGCTTCTTCTTTCCGAACAGTCCCGTTCCGCCTGCACTCTCGACTGCATTCGTGATAATCTGCACTGTGCGATTGCTCGACTCCTCTCCGTCCTCGTTTCTGCTCCTGTTCCCCTGCGAATTGCCTGCGCTTGAGGAGTCACCTGGAACAACAAAAATGTCTTCAATTTAAACTGTCAACGTCTTTCGAATGAAATACTAGGAAAATAATATTCCTTGAAAATGAGTAAAAATCATATTTTTAAAGATTTCTGCACTGTAAAAATTTGAAGATAAAGAAAAGTTGAGAATACATTCTCAAGGCCTACTTTTCGAACTTTCGGAAAATGAACAAATTCCCCTACCAATGCTCGTCACGTTGCTTGCATTGGTTGTCCCCTGTACTGCCGTTTCATGGCTTCCAGCCAGCAGACTGTCCCTCCAAGTCTCATTCCGTCTCGAGTCCTCGGCCGTGTTGCGTCTCAGCGTCCACGACAGGGTCGATTCCGAGCTTCTGCGATCTCTGCTCTGCCTTCTTCGCGAGGAGTCATTTGAATTGTCGGCGCTCTGGTTCTGAATTTTTCTTTTAAATCAAGTCTTTTCTCATAGAAAGATGAAAATTTTCAATAATGAATGAAGAAGGAGATAATGCGCCCTTGAAAAATATTTAACATTTTTGTTGCTCAAAATTAAGAGTGTTATGAAACAGAAAGTTGGAAAAGACATTTTATAGCAGAAAAAAATACCTGATTCTCGGCGTCCTGCTGACTCGGCTGTTCATTAGCATTTTGGCTTGCGGAAGCAGGTGGTTGTTCTTCCCGCGCATTTCCACTGTCACTCGTCGGCTCTGCAGCTGGGTTCTCTTCTCTTCGTTCATTGATGTTCCTGATCTCTGCATCTTCTACGGTCTCGTCTCTGGAATTACTGGTTTGTTTTTCCCGAATTTATAATTTATTAGACGATCAAATATTCAAATATTTCTAATACAATAATTTTATATCTGAGACTTTTTAAAATTTTTCACCTGAACGTGTTGCTGCCTTCCCCGCCATTCGAGTCCTCTCCATCATCGTAGTGAGGCGAAGAGTGAATGTAGTCTGAAATCTTTCATAATTATCTGAAACGTTTAGATTCATGCAGTTACTCCAAACATGAATAGGGTATATTGAAAGAAAAGTCAATGAATTTTTCAAAACTACAACCATTTCTGAAACTCAACTCACCCTCTCCCTCTCTAGAATTGCTTCCATCGTAATTGCCATTGGCAATCTCGAACATAGACACATTGTGTTCTGCTTCGCCGTCCCCGTCCGAGTTGTCGTAGAGGGGATCGTCTAAAAAATGTTGCCGAATAAAAATTTTTAAAATTCAGGAAAAACAATTATTCTTACCATCCATATCTTCCTCATTGTCTTCGTCGTCTTCCATGTCTTCATCGATCACGGCTCGGGATTGGTCCTCATCCTGAAATTTCTCAAATTAAAGCCATTTCTTTAAAATGGGGAAAAACATGCGCAAATGCGAAACTTTTATAATATATTGTCAAAAATTGTGCATTTTCATACCAAAATGTTTAAATTTCAAAGATTGAAAGCTGGTTAAAAAGTGGATGAATGCAAACCTCCTCATCATCAGTGCTAGACAAGCTCCGGTCTTCCTCGTCGTCGGAATCGCCCGACCTGATTCGACCCCGGTTGGTTACGGCCAGTCCCGAAATGCCCGACTTTCTTCTCACCGTGGAGTGGGCCACGTTGCCCAGCGAGTCGACCGTCTCGTTGCCCGACTGGCTGTTGTGGCGGCGGGCAGAGTCGGGATCGTCGCCTGGAGAAAATTACACTTGTTTCGATTTTAATGGCTGAAATCAGATTTAGGGCGAGTGCTTTCGTCTCGCGAAGAAAATGCACGAGAAGTGGGGGTCGCAAGAACGAACCCATATGTAGCCATAGAATACCTCGCCGAGGCTAAACTTTTCGACTAATGGCAGGTTAAAGGCGAGAAAATTTGTAGAGAAAATACATAGGGGGTGGTGTGGTAGGTTGCTGCTAAGGGGTTTTGACAATCGTCTCCCCTAGACTGAAATTATTCCGCTACAAAAATGAATACTCACACGGCCCTACAAGCCTCATTCTTTGAAAGTAGTGAGGAAAATCAAACACAAAGACAGTTCGCTCTTTCTCGGTACACCATTAAGATAAATGCAGGGGAAGACGTTCCCAAGATAGTAATCCTGTAAGGTCGTGTGTAGTGAGCATTCGTATAGAGCATATTTGCAAATGTCATGTCCAAGTGGAATGCATTGAAGAACTTGTGAGGGGTGCGCGTTGAGTATGAGAAAAATGAAAGATGGAAGAAATCATAAAACCCTGGATAATTAGCAAAACTCAGGCTTTGCAATGGAGCTTGCTGGAATGCTTACCGTCGCTATCGCTGTCTCCATCACTAGAGTCCGCGCCCGTGCCACCCCCAATGGGATGTCGTTTATCTCTGTCCGCCCTGTCCGTGTCCCTTCTGCTTTTCCTCTTTCTTCTCTCCCTGTTCTCCTCGCTCATCGACAGCACCGTCGTCATGTCCGGCTCGTAGGTCAGGTATCTTTCAATTACCTGAAAATTCATTTCTCCGTCAGTTTTTTCATCCTCATTTATTTTTAGAAAAGCTATCTTGTTGTTTTTTCTCTCCAAAATGATAGAAACTTTTGTATATGAACGAAGAAAGAGTTTCTCTTCATGTCCAGACTTCTCAAAACTCGACCCGCAAAAAACTAGTATGTTTCCTAGAGATAAAAAGAAGACTATTTTTCTGTGGATCGAAGTTTTGAGAAGTCTGTTTCATGCCAGAGAAAGGAGTCGTCCAAAATATTGTTTACCTCCAGCGCATCTTGTCCGGTAGTCATCATGATGGGCCAGTTGGCTTTGACCATTCCAAGTCTGACGGGGGCGAGGATTGCGTCTGCAGCGGCAGCCACTTCCAGGCACGAAATCGAGCAGAGACGACGAAGCACGTGACGACAACGCAGCACGAAGTTCGCGATTCTGAAAAATAACATGGCTTTTCCTGTAATATCTTTACATAGACACTTTTCCCCCACTCAAAATATGGATTTCCAAATTTACCCTGATAAAATTTGTGAGGTTGAAAAAGAAAAAAAACCGAATAATTCTCCTTACGCAGTGCTCTTGGTCTCCTTATTCGGGTTTGCATTTCTTTTGATGAGAGAGAGGAATCCGCTCAGGGAGATGGTTGCGTGCACACCGCGACGCTCGTTTGGAGTCGCATTTCCTGCAGGGGCTTCGCCTGAAATTAACTCATAGAAAATGTGTGTAGGATTTCGGACATTCTTTAGAACTCAGCTTGTCATATAGCTGAAAAGTTCATCGAAGATTCGAATTGATTGGCATTATTATAACGATCACACAAAGCGAGTGAATGCTCCAAATAGTGGTGAATGATTTTTGTCGTATTCATTTTGTGTTATAGGACCCATTCCGACTTAGCTGTATTGCAACTAGCGTCCGAGAACGGGACCCAGAGATTTTGCTATTTCGAGCTTACCTGCAATAGCGGCAGCTGCAGCGATTGGGGAGACGAGGACGGAGATGACGTAGAGTCGGATGACGGATCGAACGAGTCGACTGGCGACAGTCACGCACTCGGGATCGCACTTGTCGTTCAGCACGTTCACGATCGTGTCCACCAGGATGTTCGTGTACTGAAAATGACACATTTTATGACATATCATTTCATTTTCCAGAAAATCGCCATCTTTTACTCCTTTAAGCTCCAAGATTTCGAGGAGGGAATTTTCTAGGTTATGATATTTTTTAATCTTTACCTTTTCCGGACACTTGGCCAGCAGCGTGAACACGAATTTGTCGAGATGAGTCGACCCGGACTGACAGTTCAAATGGAACAGATCCTCGGCTATCGGCTCACTCCTGAAATAAAAAAATAATTAGAAAATTGAACTCAGAGAATGTAGAAAACATTTTCAATAATTTTCATTCTCAGAAAAAATCTTACAGAGAAAGACTTCGGTATCCGATGGTGAGCAGATTCTTGACGACCTTCCACATAGAGATGCACGACTCGAGGGCGAAGTTGGCAAATTTCGGCGGGTCGAGATCGTGTTCGGGCATGTTCGAATTGTCAGAGACTAAAACCAGTTTTTCAGTAAAAAATACGAATTATCATATACTACAGGAAGAATCTCAGGAGAATATAAACCATGAACATTGATTAAAATTCAAAAATTTCATTTTCAAGCATTTTCGAGAAAACATTTCGTATATTATGGCAGTTTTTATTTTAAAACATTATTTCGATTTTTCTTACCATATCTGGGCCGCTTCTTGGAGTAGTTGCCTTGCTCTGAAGTCTGTCTGCCGACAGTCCTTGCAAGGAACAGCAGAATGTGTTCGCCTCGTTTGTTGGTCTGTTCGTGCAGATTAGTTCTCAGCAGCACCATCTTCAGCAGCTCTTCACGCTTGTCCTGATTTCCGGCGATCTAAAATGCTAGTTAATTTGACACAAACGATCAACTTCATTATCTTCAATTCGAAATTTAGAGTAGTGAGAAAGTGTATGCATGATGGTTTTGAATTTAGCTATACTATTTTCGAAACTGAAAAAGAAATACGAAGATTCTGAAAGAAATTCGAAATCTTCTATTTGTAAAATGAATAACACACAGCATTAACGAATGTTTTTTTTCTATTCTTTCAAAATTCGACTCACAACAGCCTTGCACTGGCACTTCTCCCAACAGTCACAGTAGGCCGTGGGCGAAGTCCTCTTGAGTCTGCAGTCGTGATTTCGATGACAGGTTTGCGCGCACTCCGTGCAGCAGCACAGCGAATTCACCAACGCGCAATCACGGCACTCGTAGATGTCTCTGAAATGGGGAACGGATTATTCGAGATAAGAAGACATTTTTTATTGAATCAGTCAAATGACGTGACAGTTCGTGTATTAAAAAGCGTCTTGTGAGAAATGTGCGTATGAACCATGCGCAGAGTGCCAGAGAAATGGAGTCAGCGGGGGATAATGGAAAAAGGTAGTACGCAATTTCCTGTCTCTCGCCTTTTCTCGCTTTTGTCTGACATGCGAACTTTCACTTAGTCTGACTGATACAATAAACTTTCAATTTTTCTCCCTTTTCTTTTTTACAAGACATCGAAAATTCCCAGTGAATATCTTATGACCCCTATTGCAATTCTTGGAAGGAAAAATGTCGCCAAGTAAAAACAAATCAGACTCACTGATTTATGTGACTATCGCCAGTCCAAGTGAAAGAGCAGTTGTCGTTGTAGCAGAGCAGGAAAAGCGGAGAGTCATCAACTCTGCCGCCTTGCGGGTGGACGTACGGCATCGAATCCGTTTGGAAGTTCTGAAAAATCTAATTTATTATCTCTTTATTCCTAAAGTTTTTTTTTAAATGAATCATTTTTGTCTAGAAAATTCTTGCATTTGGAGGAGAAAGTTCTGAAAAATAGGAAGGAATGCGTTGAGACTTTCCAAGAGTCAATTTCTTATTCAAGATCTTATTATTTGACTTCTTTTCGGGAGACGAAATAACAAAATTGCCTACATTCGTGACACTGGCAATGCCTTTCCACAGGTGCAGTGCAGCTCCATACGCTCTGATGTTGGCAGCCGCCGTGAATGGAGTGTATCCATCGGCATCTCGATGCGCGAGCAGATTGGGCAGGTAGGCCTTGAGCACGTCGTGGCTCACCAACACATCCAGGATCTCGATTGCGCCCTTTTGACGCTCTTTCAAATCCGACACAGGGTTGCTGTACTCATCCTTGTGCTGCTGCAGTTGCTGGACGGCGGCTGAAAAACCAAGTAAATTGGCTCCCTGTATTTACAGACGAATGATAGGCACAGACTGCTGTATTTACAGACGGATAGAGAATGTCGAAAACGCGGAGAAGTAAAAAAACCATCTGTAAATACGGACTTCTGTATCTGTCATCCGTCTGTAAATACAGGCGGCCTTAAAATTTAAAATTAGATAAAATGTCAGGGCGGTTACAAAATGACGACATGTACAACATGCTCTTTCCACAATATATGACAGCACAACTTTCTATAGAAGAATGAATGGCGTGTAATTTGACAAAATCGTGCCATCCATATTGTAGAAAGAGCGTTCTGTGCACGCCGTCCTACCGTCATATCGCTGTTGCCAAATTTCAGAGACGAATTCTAAATAGTTGGTTTCTATAGTGATATTTTGCACAGAAACTCGCTGAATCTTTCTGTGAAATGAATGCAATAGGAAACATTACTGACGAACCAATAGAAGAGGCTCTCTATATTTACAGACGGATAGGGAGGGTAGGAAATGTAGGAAGAGGAGGAATAAGAAAAAGAACCGCCTATAAATACAGGGGACCGAAAAAGGAAAGAAAATTTTTACCGAAGGCAAAATTGGCAAAGTTTCCAGCAACGGACAGCTGCTCGTGAGCGCGAGATCGAGTTATCGGGCCGGAAGACATCGCCGCTGCGGCAGCTGCTGCCGCTCCTGTCAGATCGGCGCGGGGGTCGATCTGAATTTTTTTTGCAAATTTTAGTTATCTACCTTTCACTTAGTATTTTCTTCAATTAGATGCATTTTACAAGAACTAATTATTTTCTTTATCAAAAATCAGTTTTTATTTTTTCGCGTCATGACCATACTCTTAAAATCTCGAGAACTTTCAGAGAATTTTATTCTTTCGGTTATTTGTTTCAACTAAACAACTCTCCTTACCTCCTGAGCAGAAATGTCGACTTCGACCGGCATAGTGGGGTTTCTGATGAGAGGGGAATTTCCCGATCCAGGTGCATTTCCCCCAGCCAAGCCCTGTGTGCCCGAGTCATCTCTTCTCGATCGCATCAAACGTTGCCATTTCGTCTCCAGTGGGTCCATGAAGCTGCTGCCTGAGCCGGTGGAACGGGACGGCTCGTCTGAGATCATACTTTTTCAAATTGATCGTTTTTTTTAGAAATTGTAATAAAAAATTCTCCCTTCAATAGAAAAGTTTGACCTGAGTCATTTTTTCGGAAACTCAAACTAATGAAATACTGAATAATTCTTTCCAACCAATCGATAGACGCAGGAAGATTCTTCGCGAAAATTCATATTCGTTGCCTTTTACTCTTAAATGAGAGTGAACTTTCAAACGAGTGGTGGATGGAATTTTGAAACGTAGCCAAAATCTACCTCGGGAAGGGTTTCTCCTCGAGCCCGGATCAGCATCATCCCTGTTCTTGTTGGCGACCGCGATCCGAATGGCCGCGTGCAGAATGTTGCCGCCATAATCGGTGCGTGAGTCGCGAATCTCCTGTTTCCACAGGTCTTCGTCTGAAAATTGAAATTTTATCAAGTCAACTTTTTGTTCTCACTTTCATTTGTGCAGTAAGTTTTGTAAAAAAATTTAACCAAACTTTCTCAAATCTTTATCAAACGGAAAACTTGTCACTTTCTCAATAATATTATGGCTTGTAAGAAGGTAGGAATAGTAAGTATGCTGAAGAGATAGCAATAAAAAGGGAGAAGGAGAAGCGTGGCTCGTGCAAAAGCAAATTGCAACGAGTATGCAATACCTATCTTCTCACAAGCAATAATATCTAACAGTTGGTCATTTTTGATTGAATTTGTCCTACCTCCAGTTTTGATCATATCATCGAGAAGTCTCTTGACAGTGGCTGCATCTGCGTGGAGGACGGTCTGCAGCAGGGAGGGGAAGCCTCGCTCAACGGCTCGCTGAGAAGGACCGGGGAGAAGCAGAATCATGGCTGACAGCAGATTTGGAGTCTGGAATTAGCCAACTTTATTCGATTGTAGATTGAATAAAAAATTTAATTTGAGAACAATTACGAAATATGTGATGAGGAGTTCTTTTCTGATAATATCTAGTAGCGTTTTTTCTTCTCTAATTATGCGATCATTTATAATGTCTATTTCACCTGTTTCTATTTCTAGAGAATCTTGCTCATTTTATCGTTCTACAGGAACAACGCATTGTATGTGTAATTCTTATTTTCAATTTTTATATTCAAGCCTACAAACCTTGACAGAAGCGGGGTTGTTGGTGAAGAGTGAGACGAATCGATTCGTGGGTTGATGGAGGACAACTGGCTCGCGGAATCCCATTAGGGCATTTCGCATTAGGAGAGTAATGCAGTTGTTGCCGTCGACTAGCATCAGAATGCGGTCCTGAAATTTTATGTTTTTCCAAATTTTTAACACGTTATCAAGAAGAATACTGTAGAAAGGCTACTTTCACGAATTATTTTTGATTGTTTTTTTTTCATTTTAGCTATAAACACTCATAAACCCACATCTCCATAATTGACGAGTTTTGGCGGTTCGAGAGCAGGACCGTACAGAGCAGACGGATGAAGGGGAAGAGGGCGATCGGATAAAACGTGGCCTTTGACGGAGATCCTCGCTATGTGCAAACGACCGTTGCGTTTCTCGACCAAGGCTCGAATGCCTAAATTTTAGATTTTTAAAAACGAGACTAAAAAACAGCCTTCATTCAACTTTTATGGAAACTGCACCGTTTGATCGAAAAATAGCATAGACAAAAACAAAGGAGAGAACTTTCCAGTGGGTGATGTAATTAACTCCTTGGAAAGTTCGCTAAACTCCATTTGGAGCAGGACTGGGCCGGAATTCCGCGCTCAGTCCTGTTTCGGAGAGTTAGCAAGTTTGGAAGGGAAAATCGGCAAATTTCCCAAGAAACTATATCAAGCTGAGTAATTTCTACCAGTAGAATCAGCCACCACGGAGAGCACTTTTCTGACAGATGAGCTTGCTTGGAACTTCCCGGGTTCCTTCTGCAGCACGGTTGGGGTGCGCGGACTGGCTGATTTGCTCGACACCAAGCACATGTCGTCTTTGCGCAGCAGACGCATTTTACGCTGAAATTCAGAATTAAGAAAAAACATAGGGAAAAGTGATCATTTTGAAACTCGCTATTTCGCAATCAGTGCTGGGCGAAAATCTCCCACTAGCCCTGTTCGTAATTTCAAGGAATAACGTATAATAGGGCTAGAAGATATGCAGAAGAAAATAGAAAAATTCTTTCTTTCTAGTGCTATTTCACAAGCTGCAAGGCTGGGAATTTTCAAGTTATAGAAGAAAAAATTACATTGTTAGCAGGAGTGTCCTTGTTGAGCGTGGCGGAAAGAGAGCTCGCATAGGTCATATCTCCAGGCAGACGTTGGTATTCCACCGCGATGAAAGCGCCGTCGACCTGAAAAGTATTATAAATAATAAACGGAAGAAACGATTATTCTTCACTATTTTCTACGGGAATCTTACTTTTGAAATCATTCGTTTTTCTTTTCTTTTCAAACAAAGTTTTCCCGAAGACATATTCATGCGACGAGGGAGAAACACATATTGGAAACCCACGATTTTAGCGATTGCCGTATCCTGTGGCTGTTGTTCGTAAACCCAGATGCACTCGCCGATCTGCCAGGCCTCTTCCTTCTGCGAGTTCGCATTTCCCCCTGAAGAGGGAGAGCCGAACACTTCCTGAATGGCGCGACGCTTGCGACTTCCCGCTGAAAAGAAAATGAATACGAAAATTTCATTATATAAGAATTCCTCGAACTTAACACATCAACTTCAATTTCTGGTTAAAATTTGCACAAAAAACCCGGATAGATTTTTGAATTCTAGGAAATTTTTTGTAGTAAGAAAGAGTGATGAAAGGGGAAACAAACTTACGATGAGCAAAGACAGCCTTTTTATCGCCATCAAAATCTGCAGCGACCACAGGCAAATCGTTGTCGAATGCGAGTGGATCGATGACTCGGAAACGACACATTTCTGAGTGGGTCCAGGCTGATTCCATCAGGACGCCAACCTGAAGTCAATAATCAGTCAGGAAATTTTATCTTGAAGTTTTCTAGCCTTCCATAAATTTCGTCAAACTTTATTTTTACCAACATTATTTCCTTTTAAAACTTGATGAATTTCTTCCCAAAGATTTGTATCTTTTTCTATTTGTTTCTATCGAATATTGAAAATAATCCCCTACCACAGGCTGCGAGTTCGACAAACAGAGAGCGACACTTCCGGCTGCATACAGTGGGCAGGACTTGGACCGAATCTCGCTGCCCTCGATGATTTCCACATTCGACTCGAAAGTCACGTGTTTGCGCGACTTGTTTCGCTCCTTCTCCCAGATCTTCTGCCGCTCGCTGAACGGGTAGACGCCGCACCAGAAGAACGCGTTCTCGGCTCGAGCCACCGCCAGCAGATTGCTCACGCACAGCTCGTCGATTTTGACTTCGAGGGGAGTCGAGACGCACTGAAATGTTTTTCTTATATTCTTTCTTATGAATTTAAAAATGTTGTTTTTGTTTTAATTTTCTTTGCATTTCTCATGCCTTCTTATAAATGTAAATTACTTATTTATTTTTAAATTTTGATTTTTCACAACCCTGTCTTGGTATTGAAAAAGTACTGCTTTAGTTAAGTCGTTGGAAAGTTCATTCGGTTCTCCTGCTTATCAATGACTTGCTTACAAGTTAGATGCATTTTACAGGGTCCGTACCAAACCTTTTTTTAAGTCAAGCTAATCTCAGATCAGATTAACTCTGTCTCTCTCCCAAAATGCAGAGGAGATCGAGTTAACTGGAGTAGTTAACCTAAGGTCAAGTTAGAGGGGGTTTAGTACAGGCCCAGAAGTCTTTAGAAGACTAATTTAGAAAAAAGAATTCAACCTGAGTAGCAGTTCTAATCCTTTCTCCACACTTGTTTTCATCGAGCCAAGTGATGATGCGGTTTTCATTGGTCGTAATTGCGACTCTCAAGGAGCAGGTGGCTAGATGCACGATGGACTCGGATTCTGGAACAATGGACATTCAGTCAAAATGTGTGCTATCAACAATGTATTGTTGATGCCCAAAATCTGGCGAGTCGAAAATGAGGGAAGAAAGAATGAATTTTAAGGCAGTCTTTTCTTTTCGCTGCTATCTCTCACTTTTCTAACCGTGCATCAAATTGAACACGTCTTCCAGATTTCGGCACTAACAATAAAAAATGGCACTTTCGGAAAAGCACTTGCAAATGGTTGGAAACAAAACGAATGAAAAAGCTCGAGAACATTCGCTATTTTATTGAACTCTTACTTTGCAACAACTGCGTAGCGACTTGATGCGGCTTCGTGTCCCCAAGGGCTTCACTCCATCTCCAGCCATACAGCTTGCCGTCAGACGACACTGCCAGAATCTCACTACAAGTGGCCGCCATTTTCACGAATCTAAAAAGAACATTTATTGAAGGTCAGGAGACTGGGTTTTTTATTTCGCAAAAATTTCAAAGTTCAAAAACCCTCACCTCTGCACTCCCTGCGGCACTCCAGTAGCTCTCTCGGACCAGTATTCGAGCTTGTTCCCCAGTTCCAAACGCGTCTTCATGTCGCTTTCATCTCTCTTCTTACTGTCGCGATCTGAAAATTCAGAAATTTGAATTTTCGAAAAAAAACGAATGAATGATTGACAAATTAGAAACAAAAAACCCTAAGGTCTTGCAAAATAGGGTTTGAAAAAATTTGCCCTATCATCGTTCCTCACTCCATTTCGAATCAGGTGTTAAGACGTTTTCCACCACAAAGATTCCCCTTTATGCGATATGAATTATTTCAGTCAGCTTGCAATTACTATCCTTAATAATGGGAACGAGAGATGGTGATGATGAGCGAATGCTTGAGGTGGAAAACGTCTCCAATTCTGTTCCTTCGAATGACTTGAGGGTCTACGACTCCAATGGCCGAATAGGTTTCTTTCTTTTACCTTTGTTATCCTTTCCCCGAGATCGGATTTCTCTGGCCATGATGTAGTCGAAATTGTCGGACGATCCATAGATCTGCTCCTCGGCAATGGAGCCGTGCAGAGGGTCGAGCAGAGACAGGAGTTCTTCAGGCAGGACGACTTCTCCGTTTCCCTCATCTCCCTCGTCTGAAAAATTTCACTTTTTTCAATCTCATATCTCACTTTTATCTTTCAGATCCAAAATCTTTAATAATCCTACTTTTAGGATCATGAAGGGAAAATGTCAAGAAGCGAGGATTTTAAAACATTTCTTTTTAGTTTTTCATGAAATTTTCAAATGTTTTTTTTTCAAAATATAGTCCAACCTTCATCATCATCCCTACTGAGCAAATTGTTGACTGCCTCATTGACATTGAGATGCGTCCTCCTCAACTCCCTGACGATGACATCCCTGGACTTGCCCTGCAGGACGACCTGTGCTTGTGCGATGAGATGCTCGGGAACAGCCTGTTCGGATGGAAGGGGGCGAGCCCGAGAGTCGATGATCACTCCGCCTCGCTCGCCACGACGGATTCTGCAATTTAGGAGATTCATTCTAAATTTTTAGGAATGACAAAAATGATTTTTTTCAAACTTTGTCGTTTTTCGATGAAAGTGTTGACAGAGAAAAAAGTGGGTGTGGATGTGGAATACAAGAGGTTTTTGGAAACCTACGTAGAAGTGGAGAGCATGACACGTCTGAACTTGGCAGCCGAATTGGTTCTTGCAGCTGCAGCACTGCTTGAATTGCCGCTGTTCTGCGTGCTGCTTGGAGATGTGATTGCCTGCCCAGGCCCTTGACTGCCCGATCGATCTTCGCATTCCATCGTCTTGTGCTCAATTCCAACCCGCACAATGCCTCCATTCTGGAATTTTGAAAATCTAATATCGCCGTAAAATGGGCCTCTTGTAGTCTTTGCCTTTACCTTTTTGTAAGCCCCTTTTCTGAAAAATACTAAGAGGAAAAGAGGGTAGAAACTACAAAGGGTAAGAGTAACCTAGGAATAAAACTACGAAAGGCCTAAAAAGGACCTCAATGCAGTTACATGTAAAGAAATCGGAATACTCTATCTTTAAATCAAATTTTTAAAATAAATTGCAGTTAATTTCAAGACAACCAGACTTCTCAAAACTCGACCCATAGAAAAAATAGTATGCCGCATATCGAGAGAGGAAAGGAACATGTCTTCTTTTTCTCTCTCGAAAAGGCGCACTATTTTGTTTGCGGATCGAGTTTTGAGAAGTCTGAAGACAACTTATTTCAGTACAACAAAATTTCAATGTTTGTAATCTGACGAACCTTGAGCAAGAAGGCGGCCGAGTCCTGACTGACGGCTGCGTGAACGATGTTGTTGAGTCCGATCTCCGCGATTGCAGTCGATGACTGGAATCCCCGGGTGTTCGCCTCGCGGATTGCATCCCGGATTCTGGGAAACTCGATTTTCATTCCGTTGATTCTTTTATTGTTGTTGTTGTAAAAATCATTTAATTCATTCATTTTTCTCTTCCGACACATTTTAGTTAGCAGAGTGTATGAGTCCCATGGTCGAGACGGAGTTCGGGGTTTCAGTCTCGAAAATTTTGCAGAGACCAATTATAAATTATAAATTCGGCCCCGATTTCGATACGTTCACAATCCAATTCCGTCTCATTTCTGGAAAGCAAAATTCGTAAATGTGGTCATGTCGTGCGCTATGGTTAGGGATAGGAGAGAGGAGGAAAGCAGAGCCAAATACTGTGGGAAAAGATAGCTCACGACATAACGACATTCAAGAGTTGCTTTCCTGAAATGAACCTTCCAAGTTATTCGAAGGTGAAATTGGCGAATTTCGATACTCTTTCAAATAATGTCCCCACCTTTCATACAAGTCCGTGTCGGTATCCTTGGGTGTGATGATGAAAGGCTGATTGTTGGCTGTCATTTCGAAGATTTCAGTCTCATCACAGTCCAAACGAACGAACCACTTGTTTGATTGATTGGTTTGATCAACGCTTAAATAGAGTAATCAATAAAAATCGGAATCAAGGACTTTATGAAGGTACTCTAAAATTTTCGAAAAGGGGAAAGGCGTGGAGAACTTGAAGTTAACTCAACTCCAAGCTTCACGTTTCAATCTCGTATTTTTCGAGAGTTTTCTCGAACTTTAGCTCCACAAAGTCCCACCGACTTTTGTGCAATCGATTGAAACGAACGATAAAAATTTAGGCGGAAATGAAAAATCGAGTAAAATGTTGAAACTTCTGGGCAAAAGTAATGGGCAAGTGGTTGAATTTCGAGTTGTAGCATCGATTTTTGCCTTTCGAAATGGGGAATTGTGAAATTACTCGAAAACTCGCAGTCAAAACGAGGAAAATTCAATGGGAACGTCTCGGCGAAATGGGAACAACGAAAAACTTCCCGGCTACGCGACAATGAAAGGACGAAGTGAATGCAGTGCGTGCAGATTGATTTTTTTCGTCGTTCGCCACTTTGCTCGCACTTTTCCATTTGTTCGATCGAATTTTGTTTTCGTTTTCAGTCGATTCGTCTCTATCGCGACTCGGACAAAATATCATAGCGACTTGGGACGATGGCAGTGGAAAGAGCCGGCACTGCGCCAGTCAGAGGGTGAGTGAACGTTAAAGCGGTAGTTTAGAAGACTACCATGGCACGCTTTCAAATTACGAAGGCACGGTTTTCAACAAATTGAACAGTTTCCTGCTCTATTTATGGATTGAAAACCTTGCCGACGACAGACTTTAGAATGATCGCGCCGCGTAGCTAGTCATTAGTGGCGTAATGCTCGAACTGCCTGTTAAACCAGAGATCACTTTTCGACTCCATACAATTCACCGTGACAATTTGTAGTCTTCTTGGAACGCTCAAAATATTTTGAATAGAAATAGTGTCAGACGAAGAAAAGGGAACACTCGAAATTTTCCAAGAAGCTCAATTTGTAGAATTCAGCGAATTTTGATTAGAAAATATAGAGGGCATCAGGCTTGTGGAATAAAAATTGCGAAGGGAAAATTGATGTGGGTTCAACATAAAATCTATAAACAAATTTCAGATTTCTGCTCGATATCACGGGAGTTTTGTACAATAGTTGCCACGGGACGGACGGCATCTCGATTCCGGGCTCGATTGAAGCTGTCAAGCGGTATGCGTTTCATCATTCCTTTCAAGAAGGACTCGAAACTTCTGCCTATGATTTTTTGCTTTAAATAAATTTGCATCTACTCAGAAATTGTCTCCAAATCCAATTCTTGTCCACTTTTATTTTTAAATTTCCAAAAATCCTCAACCTATGAACTAAATTTGAGACTTTACGCGGAAAGTCGCGTGTGCTTCTTGTCGAATGAGTCGACCAACACGAACGAGAATGTGGTCGCTCGGCTGGGTAGGCTGGGATTCACGTAAGTTTTATTTTTTAAATTTTAATTTGAATTTTTTTTATCTGATCAGATTTTCTAAATTCCTGCTTTAGTGTACGGCTTGAAGATGTGATCACGCCCGCACCAGTCGCTGCGGAATACATTCGAAGGAATCAGCTGAGGCCTCACGTGCTGGTTCATCCTGGAATTAGATGTGAGTTGTTTTTATTATATATATTCAATTCGAAGAAAAAATTCTTTATGTAGAAGCATGACAAGTTTAGCTTTTCCAATTACAATGCCATAGCGTTAGTCAGGGATGGCTGTAATTTCATAACACTAGATAGTGTCGCTATCTTCATTAAATTTATCATTTTGGAAAAGTCGAAAATTTGGGGGAAATCGTAATTTGTTGGTTTGCAGCCTACTTCACGGCTCTGGAGCAGCCAGACAGTCCGCCAAATTGCGTGGTGATGGGCGATGCAGAGGACGAGTTCACCTACTCCAATGTGAATGCAGCTTTTCGGGTGCTCATGAAAATGGAGCGGCCGCTGCTCATCACGCTTGGAAATGGGTAAGCTAGCACATATTTTTGACCTTTTCTTTTTTATTTTAAGAATTTTTTATTATTCTGAATAACTAACACTGATATCATTGATTTTTGCCCCGAAAATGATTCTTTTTCGTCCATTTACAAGTCTACGTCTATCTTTTCCCCTTAACATAGAGTTATTGTTGGATAAAAATTGTGCTTCTTCAGGAAATTCTACCAGCGAGTTGACGGCCCTTCCATCGACGTGGGCGCGTTTGCGGCTGCGCTAAAATTCGCGACGAATTGTGAGCATGTGATAATCGGCAAGCCTCAGGTATCATTCGTACAAAAGCACATCTTTTCATTAAACTTAACTGAAATTATCCTTTTCTTTTTCTTTTTACATTATAAATCCTGGGTTGAGAATAGATTAATTTGGCTTTTGATTTAAGGAGGACTACTTCCAATCGGCAGTCAATAAGCTGGGTCTGAAGAGGGAGGAGGTGCTGATGATTGGGGATGACATTGTGTCGGATATTGGCGGGGCACAGAGCTGGAATATTCGGGGCATTCAAGTCAGGACTGGCAAGTGGAGGTTGGCCTTTACTCCTTTTCCTTCTTTTATCAGACTCAAAAATTTCATTATCGACTTTCTTTGACAAAACTAATTAATGCAATGCTTGATCAATCAACACTATTTCGATTGAAAAAACATGCATTTTCCAAGACCTCATTATAATTGAATTTAAATGAGGCAAAGAGTATATTTTTTATTTTGAGAATTTAAAATCGAATTTTCAGACCCGAATGGGAGGACCACCCTTCCGTGAAGCCATTCCGAATCGTGAACAACCTGCAGGAAGCAGTCGACACGATTCTCAACAACGGGCATTTTTGATCAGCCACTTCACTTTCATGTCAATTCGAGGACCAATTCCATATTTGCATTTTCTGGGAGGTTTGGATTTATCGCGACATAGGAAAACGTAGGTAAGTTAGCTATTGTGGATTTTTCTGCAATTTTTGCAATGATGAACCTAGTTTTTCAATATTTTTAACTGCTACCCTTTCGCGTCTCCCGCTTTTCTTTTCTTTTATCTAAAGAAGAAACATATTGCAATGTTGCACAATTCCGCAGATTTCGCAAGAACTCGTATCTTTTCTCTACCTTATTTTTGTCATATCGTGATAAATCCAAATTACCCATTTCTATTCTATAGTTGGTTGGTTGATTTATAGAACGGTTTAGGAATATTTCGATTATCATAGACAGACACAAAATATCAGATCAAACGATGAACGTCAAACTCGCAACACTTTCGAATTGCTATAATTCGACGAGTTGTACGTTCTTTCTTTCGACTTTTCTGTTGCCTAGTAGATAGATGCCATTATATTTTCCCAAAACTGGTTCATTCTTAGTGGGGTTTCTGGAAAATTCACTCAAATTCAGACATAAGGAGCATTTTTGCCAGACAGAAAGTAAGTATAACATTATTAAGCACAACAAAAATTTTATCCTAAAACATAGTTATTAGAAAAAAATCGTATGGTATAGGTCACGAGGATCTCGGACGATCGTCCTCCCTAGGCTTTCTCGAGTTTTTTTATCGAAAAGTTAATGTGAACCTTTCAAACAAGTGACTTTTCCAAGAAACCCAATTTAGTGTCATTGAGTTAGCTTTGGAATCTTCATAACCGTTGATTTTTCGATTATTCGAGCTTTAAAGTGCATTTATCGTTTTTGATCTAGTTCTCTTATTCAAATTTAAATATTATCCAATTGTTTGTTTTCTGTTAGTTCACTTATTTCTTTCAGCGAAAATACTACGAATAATTTATTGTCATTTCTCCTTTACTGCACACATAAACGTGCTTATTTCAAGAAAAAATTTCGATGAGGAACAATTTTTAAAACATTCACACATTATTATGACATGGAAACTTAAAGCTGTTTCATCATTTCAGCAAGAATATTTTGGGAGATCTAGAGAGTCATGAATTACAATACTTAGGCAAGTTATGATTGATGCCGCCAAACTGAGGGTAATAGCACGGGACTGAGAAAAATAGCAAGATTAAGAATTTAAACAAATTTTGATTGCAAAAAATCTTTGAAGTGATTATGCACTGAAAACATAAATGAGTTTTGACACATGAAACCAAATGACGTGATCATAATCAGGGCCTTGAAATATGCAACATTTGAACAGGAAAAAGTCCTGATTAAAATAATTAAAAATCACACAAATCTAAATTATTCAGATTGATTCAGAAATGATTATTTTTGCACTAGATAAAATCTCACTGGCACTATGTTGAGAATTCAAAGACTACGGTAATAATCATCGACATTAGCATAAATCAATAAATAAATGACCTAATAAATGAATAATTTGATTTGGTATTCAATGATACAGTTGACTAGAGTTAATTCATAAAGACGAGGGCAAGTTGCACAGCTGCAATCAAAATTTTAAGTAAAAAATGAGATTTTAGAAAAGGTTCACCCAGTTTTTCATCATAATTTTTTCACACAAATTTGGTGAACTTTCCAAATAACAAAAATGAATGATTATGGCACATCAATCGAGACTAGTCATTCTTTGGTAGAAAGCATGTCAGTTCCAATAAATACGTAAAAAGTAAGAAATATGCACACAATACGAAATTTTATGACGTCACTTTTGGATTATTTAGGACCTTTGTCGTTTTTCTTCATGAATCACCACAATCATTTGGAATTTCGTTAAATTTAGGCCTAGGGAAAAATGTAGATCAGAATTACAAATGTTTGTAGTCATCAAACGATAACAATAGGTTCTATTTTAGAACCAGTTCTTGAGTGAGTAATAATTTCTCAGTCGTGTTGAAATCTAGGGTGCGAGTGAAGCGCGAATTGCCTTGAGGTGTTCGGAGCAGTCCTCCTTGAATCGAGTCACGCTGCTGTTCATTCCTGTCTGAAGTTGGACTAAGGTGTAGATCGAGTTTAGAGCCATTTCGAGCTGCTTCTCCAGACGAATTACTCGGGTTTCCAGGTTGGAGAGCATCTGTATTTTTCAGATTTAAGATAATTTTGTTTTTTCTCTAAAAAAACTATTTTGGAACCACATGAAGTATAACATATAGGATGTGCAGAATAGTGTTATTTTGTAAGATATCTGTATGTCTGTCCTATGCTATTTCGCCTAAATCATGTGGTTTCTAAGTTGGTCGAAATGCTAGGATGATTCAATTTCTAGCCTCTAAATCTTAAAATGGTTTTTTGATAAATTATACCGGAAAATTATGAAAGAATAAATGGGTTGCATCATGATTGATTGATTGATTGATGATATTTTGACCAACCTTCTCAACATGCGGGCTCGAATTGTTCTGTCCGGCCTTGATATCCTGCATCAGTGTGGCCAGGGCTCGTAATTCGTTGTGCAACATTTCGTCAGCAGCGAAGTTCCCATCTGAACAAGTTTTGCCATCGGATGAAGAGGTCTGTGCGTCTGGGGGTGGATAGCCGTGATTCAGTGTCAGGTGGAGTTGAAGTTGGGAGCCTGAAAGAAACTATTTAAGGTTTTGTTTCTCATTATATAAATAAAAAAAATTTGATCTCATAGCTAAACTCTATGCCAAGTCATCTATCATCAAGTTATATGTCTATGGAAAAATAGCGAAGATCAGTTTTGTTCATCATGGACCATATCACTATCATTAAAAAATACGATTTCTTTCTTTAAAATAATCTTATTTCTTATTTCTAATTTCCAACGACTGAAATTCCCAATTATTGTCGTTCCCCTGCTTCCCTATGACTTTATCACAGCATACAATCTCGGCTTTGTCTTGTTTATGTGCCGGCAACTGTCTCTCTCTGTCTCTCTCTGTCATCTCTAATCCTCTCTAAATCCCGCGTTATCTCTAACCATTTCGCTTTTCAGCCAACTGTTTTCCTGTCTTCTGTCATTGAGAACAGAGAGAAACGAGACAAAAAGAGGCGATGAGCCAACTGTGCAAAGGGGAAGGTGGGGGGATAAAGGAAATGAAGGAATGGGGATGGAGATGACTGGTGGCGATATAGCAGATAGATCTGATTGTGAGTCTGTCCAGAAGGTAGAAAAGATGATTGAGCGCAGCAATTTTGTGAGACTTGGATAGAAGATATCAACGCCATTAATAATTATTGTATAGTTAATGCAGCTGAGCAGTTTAGGTAGCAATCAAAAGAATAGTGAATTCAGCGTCAATTATGTGAAAAGTAAGCATTTCAAAAAACTGATTTTCATTGCATGACAAAGCCTTTCTAGAATTTTTTGCGAGAAAAAAGGATTTCTTCGAATCTATTAAACCATAAAATACTGTAACACCCATTCATTCATTCATTGAGTAATGTGTACATTAAGAATTCTCTGCCTCAGATTTTACACATCGTGCTCTCGTGCTCATACACCATAATGACTCTCCTCCTCCTCCTCTATCTGTCTGTCTGTCTAATGCTCCTTGGCATGTTCCCCCATTCCATTCGCTTCCCTTCCCTGGCCATTTTCTGCAATCCTTCAGGGAGCTTATGGCTCTCTGTATCGATTTTCCCGTCCTCACAGCTTCTCCTTTCCATTCGCCATTTGGAGATATGGTTAGAAAGAAAAGGGGAGAGGGGGGATGAAATGAGCAGAAGCCGTCTGGAAAGGAAAGGGCTGTAATAGTACTCTCTAGGGGAGGGGGGATAGAGCAGAGGCGGGAAAGTGACATGTAAGGGAAAGGCCTGAAAGATAGACTGCAAGACTGAACATACCAAATGCAGTAAATAGATAGAGAGTCTGTGAATGGCAGTAGAATAAAGTTATGCAAGAATGTAGAAATAGAAAAAAATAAAAATGCTTCAAGATCAATTATCGCTAATTTGAAGGATAACAAATTCAGTAGGCAAATACAGCATTTAAAGCAGAGAAGATCAGCTTTTCATTCATCTAGCAAAATTTGCAAGTATATTTTTCATTCTCCAACAGTAGCATTTATTTATCTTAGCAGAGATCCTGTCTTAATCCTGTCTCATTTGTACCTCTCATAATCCATTCACTCGCTCATTCAGTCAGTGTCAATCTACAGTTGTGTGTAGAATGTGCAATTAGCGATAGTCTCTCGGCTATTTGTCTATTCACGTACAGCCGCACATATAATTGCACTCGACCAGCACACATCTATGGGCAAATGGAGAGTGACAGGCAGAAGCTGGCAGAAACAGAAAGAAACGAGAAGGATGATTCGAGAAAGGGTATCGTCTATTCCATAATTAGTAATTAGTCTCTCTTGAATATCACATTACGATTTGTAATTTTCACCCTATTTACATACATTTGTAGGTGCTAGAATTTACCGAAAAAGCGCTAAGAATGACATCATATTGGTTCAGACGATCATTTCTGTTACTTTTGATTTGATGTAGCGAAAGATGAAAAGAGCAATGCTCGTTCAATCGAATAATTATACATCTAATAAATATTTTCCTTCCATTTGCATAGCATTTCTTCGCTCCCTCACATTTCAGCTTCATCTTGTTCGGACTGTGTTTGGCAGAGAGTCCATGGTCTTAAGTGGAATCTCGGTCGATGTGCGGAGAGAGTGTGACAGACTTGGAGTGCTCTAGGCGGTCAGACAGACAGGAGACAGAAAAGCTCCCCGACGGCACTGCTTTTCCCCCTGCTTTTGCTGCCCGAGAAAGGCCCCCTGCCTATTGAATGCACGCAATTACGACGAATAGTGCTCGAGATGGAAATGGAATGGAAAGGGGAGAGAGAGAGAGGGGCGAACATAGAGGAAGAACTGCAGAGGAGAGAAATGTACCGTGAAAGGAGTTGGGGAGGCAAGATAAAGCCGAACAAGAAGGGAACAAGGAGATGCACAAATTCAATTGCCAAAGACTGAATCCGAATCAGACACAAGAAAGGAGAATTGGCTGATTTACTTACAGAAGGATTACAGATTTACGAAGTCTAGCAAGAACATGTTGCATAAGATTTTCGAGCCTGATCAAGCTGATCTTCACTACAAAATACCATGTAATTAGACGGTTAATTGTTGGAAATTGCACAATATGAGCCATTTCCTGACTGGATAGAGTTCAGTGAGTTCAAGAAATAAAAAGTACGAACATTTTTTTGTACAAGAATAAATCCTGTCATTCGCGCAGTAACAATTGCCTTTGCATTGTCTTCTCTAATGACCCATTCATTAATCTTCTCTTCAGTCACGTTACAGTATCATCGATAAATGTGTAATATCGCATAGTTCGGTCCCTTTTCATATAGCATTGCTCTACTACCTCATTCTGCCTGTCTCCTTCTTTCCTTCCTTCCCTGTCTCGTTGGTTTTCATTCGTAAACTATTGGCCCTGCGGCTTTGCTTCTTCGCTCTGCCGCCGGAACCCTCCCCTCACAAGCTGTACACAGGCAGGGGAGGGGACCCTCACAGGGGATCGATAGAGGGCTACGAAGCTGCCAAAGAGCAGGGAAAAGAAGGAGGGCGCAGACCTTCGAGGGTCCCTCCCTTTCTGTCGAGAGACAGATCTACACGCAACACTGCTTCTTTTCTTCCCCCATCCAGTCCCTTTCCAATTTCTCTGCTTCTCTCCCACTTCCCCCAGGGCAAATAGTAGACAGGAGGCCCCTTCCCGATTCCCCCATTCCATGTGCAGCGAGAGAGAGAAAGAGCTGACTGCCCTACTGCCAAGAAATTGGGCCCTCGCTTTCGGTTCGGGAAATTGAAAACCGGCACACAGCACCCCCAGTAAAGGACGAAATGCGGAAGAACGGGGGAATTGGAAGTAGGAATTGAAGTAGAAGCAAAAGAGTACAGTAGAACAGCCTAACTCAGCAGCTCTATCCCTACTCAGCACAATATCATACAGTGAGCCAAATTAACCTACAGACCCTCTGTATCTTTGCTTTCAATGAATATAAGCCTTTTTTAGCTGTTAATTCTTAAATTCAATACAAGAAATATGCCATATTGAACAGACACACATTATGCAAATTATCATGTGCATTTTTAAATTCAGAATCATTGAAACCTACAGTAATCTCCAATTCTCCCCCTTAATCTTCAGTTCAATCTTGCATTTCTCTCTCAATCTACTTCCTCATCTCTCGAGTCTGTCAATAGTCAGTCCCTCTGGCAGAGATTGCCTCGGTCCCCCACTGCCTTTCTTCTTGTCTGCTTGGTCTGCTTGCCAGTGCGAGCCCAGTCAGCTTCAGGGTCCTTTCCCCCTCCTTTTCTTCGATCGTTACAGCACAGCTCTGTCTATGCTCTGTTCCCCCTTCTCCTCACATCTCTCCATCTTCCATTATTCCTCCGCCATTTTGCATTGTGCATTGGCGAAGAAGCGATTTTGTAAGAATCCAATGGGTAAGAAGGAGAAAGGACTGCAGACTGGCAGTTCGGGAAGAAGAATAAGAAAGTCCCAAAGTCACTGGGGAGCAAGCAGATTATTGAGAAGATAGACCAACTTCAGTTCACAAATACTGTTAGCTTCAAAAAAAAGCTATGTATGTCTAAAATAAGCTGGACTTCACAATATTCATATTCATCTAATGAGATAAGTTTAACCTAGTGTACCTATTCTTGCTCAATTTCTACCGTGTAAAATGTAACTAGAAAGTTCAAAATGATCCACTAAACAGTATGCCAAATACAAAAATCACAGTTTCATCAATTTCCAAACTCAACCATACTGGAATAAAAAGCCCACCTTTTCGGAAGTGTTTTCCACACTCGAAGCACTGCGTCTGGTTGGATGCAGAAGTAGTGTTGAATATGGGTGGAGTGCAGTTGCGCACTGGAGTTGCCGGAGTGGAGGGCTTGGCTAAGGGAGTTTGGGGTGAGGAAACTGATGCCAGCAGAGCTGTTAGAGAAGTTTCTCCTCCGACCTGAAAATTGACCTATAGAACAAATCATGAAAATTGCATGATATTTTAGATTCTAAACTCTCGAATAGTTTAGGAAAATATCGTGGATTTTTCTAGTATTGTTTCACTATGTTTTGCCTATGATTCCCCATTGAAACAGCAAAAGCGAAAGGCTGACTGTAGCATGAAAGGTTGTGTAAACAATGGGAAGGGAGTGAAAGAATGCAGATACTGTAGGAAGAGATAGAAAAAGAAGAATACCGTATTCGAAGGAGGCGGACTTTCAGTGATTTGCTCCATTTCCTGATACGGTTTCGATTCGTCGATTCCGTTTTCTGATTCCATTCTTTCTGAGGAACTGTCGCGAAGATCGAGTGAGGTATTGTAATCCAGTCCGAGGGAGATCAGAATTGATCTAAAACAAATCTTGATCTCCTTAAGTTATGGTAGATTCAGACCTGTGAAGAATAAATAATTATAGAAAGCGATAATTTGGTCATAAAAATTGTAAAATGAACCTTTCATTATCATTTGTCTCCTCTTTCGGTAATAGACACCCAGATTCATTCGCAGCCATCGTTAATTGTTCGATGATATTTTCAGTCTTGCTCAAATCGGGTTTATTCTCCTGAAACTACATTTGCTATATTCCCGATGACTTAAACTTGATAAAACAAGAAATGCATCGTCTATCACTCGATTTCTGGTATCATCTTTTATCATGCTTTCCGTTATTATTTAGAAGTTGAAATTTCGCGTGTACCTTCTTAGTCGCATGCCCAACCTTCTTGACGATAATATCATCTTTGCCTACAGCTTCATCCGTCTCAGATTTATGATGCTTCAGAATGTGCTTCGTCAAATTGCCTGAAAAATCAATAATTTCAAAAATCGATATATGTTTTGATGACCTTTCAGCCGACTGCTCTTCCCGCAAAACTTGCAGACATATGGTTTGACTGCAGTGTGGACGGATCTGTGCTCGGCTAGATTCGAGCGGAAGCGGAAAGCTTTGCCACAGGTTTCACAGACGAAGGACTGAAAAATCCGAAATTTTTCTGTACATGTTTCCCCAGTTTTGCATTAATACTCTCGAAAGTCTGGAAAAATCGAGTCAAAATTATTATCGACATTTAATAATTTCAAAAACATATATATATATCATAGCTTAAATCATTTTTAAAAAAAACTGATCTTCATGGTTCTCAACAATTGGATATTTCCAAATTCCCACCTTGGGTAGCTTCTGTACGACATTAACATCGGCTCCACTGGTCTCGGGTGCCATCATTCTTCCCCCCGCCAGCCGGTCCCTGTCCTTGGTTTGTAGTTGTCCAAATCCCTTTCCTTCAGCTTCTGCCTCCTGCTGCTGCTTTTCTCTCTGTTCCCTCTCCTCTCGCTCCTTTCGACTTCCAATCCGACAACTTCTTCTATTCAACTCGATGGCTGCTTCGATTTTGCTGCGTTCGGCTGTCGACTGAGGAAAATGACAAGGAAACGAGCTCTCGAAGCTGTAAGAAAAAAGGTGAATGGAAATGGTTGGGAATCGACGAAAATTATTGTAGAAGACGAATAAAAGGCGAAGAAATTGATAACTTAGGCCTATGCTAAAATAATCAAGTTCGAATATCAAAAGATCAAATAAATGGTGTGTGTGTGTGTGTGTTGGGAAATTTTATGTAAGAAGGTGAAGACCGTTCAGCAGACAGACGGTATCGATTTTCGAAGGAAAATACGAAGAAAATGTTATCGTTTGATGAATGGGAAAATATATAGCGGAAAGAGTGCGAAAAAAGTCAGTACTGCTAGATGAAATCTGCACAGAAAGGAGGCAAAAGCCGCAGAGAACGCAGAAAGTCGGAGAATCAGACAGACAGAGGAAGAAGCACTATGCAAATGACATCGCCTTTCCCGCACCAGGCATAACAATCGAGCACACATGAACCAGACAAATTGAATTACGGTATTCAGGCCGTATGGTGAACGGGTGAATGGCGCAAATGTGCTGCATGTTATGAAAGTAATAAATATTCTAGAAAATATCACTGAAATGTCCGTGCTAGGACATGATGATTCCTACTTTCGAATTCAAATAGTGTAGATTAGGAGGTAGGTTACTAAATTACACGCTATTTCGCTGGTTTTCTTGCTTCTTGTATAAAATTCGTAATGTTCTAAACATGAAAATATGATGATAAGGAAGAGAACAAACTGATGAAGCTTACAAACGAAAGTATCTTCTTTACAATAGGTCTAATTAAAAACGGAACAGATTATCCAGACAAATTGAATTACTGTATGACAGCCGTATGGATAGAAAAGAAGAAGAAGAAAGACCTGATTACAGATGAAGAAAGAGATAAAGTTAAACAGATGGTAGAGAAATGATGAAATGGTATGACAAGAGGAGATCGCATAAAACGAAGAGATTTTGATGCCTTGCGAAACACAAGAAGTGTCGATTCGAGAAACAATAAGCTTTTGAAAGGTCAAAGCAAGGCGAATGATAATTCATGAAACACGTTTAAATAACGATATAAATTTAAAACGAGTAGGAATTATCATTACAGATTAGAACACGCTTTCGTAATGAATACAAATTTTCCCGAAGTCAGGTTCGAATAGTGCAGTGCAAAAAAGGATAAGAGATTACGCTAGAATGTACGGAACTTAGACATAGAGGGTGAATGAAAAACCAGTTGTTTGGTAATAAAACGATCAGAACAAAAGAATCTCGGTCGGATCGGCATTTGAGCCGATAAATATAGATTTAGACAGAGCTCGAAGACAGTTGCCTCCGGGGGAAGTGATGAGTCTCGGGAGCAAATCAACAGACAGAACGAGGAATGAAGCAGGAAAGGAGGAAGGGGGTCGAGGGATGCAGAGGAAGGGGGCGTGGCTGAGGCTGGCAGCTGTAGAGGATAGTCCACAGGCAGACAGAGACGGAGCTAGAGAAAGGGGGGAGTGTAATAAGATGAAGCTGAAAGGGCCAAACGGGAAAATAGACGGAGCGAGGAAAGTGCCAGATGGTATTGAACGGAAGGGGGAGGAGGGTGAGGCTTGCAATTAGACAGCTTGTACCGTCCTCAGGCAAAACAACAAGAGGGGATTCATTTGCATAGAGCAGAGTGGCTTACGGTCTGCTGTCTGCATGCGCATTTATCAATTAGCCCAAGAGATTGCATTTGCAAAGAGGAGAGGATTATTTACGATGAGTGAGCAAAATGAACAAAACATTTCCTGAAATATGAAGAAGATAGACTGTATGTTCATTTTAGAGCATTATTCCGGATTAGCTTTTTGTTTATTTTTTTAAATTTAAAATTCTAATGAGCTGGGATGAAGCATCTAATCGAAATCATTTTTTAAAAATATGCTCCAGAAAACGTTAAAAAAACCGTAATCTCAGTAACGAATGCACCTATAGCAGAAATGCAAACATTCAGTCGATCGACAAATATACATACAGGGGTGGGACCCAAGTAAAATTTTACCCCTCCCAGTAAAATATTACCCCCGGTAAAACGCCGGTAAAATATTTTACCCCCTCGGTAAAACGCCGGTAAAATATTTTACCCCCTCGGTAAAACGCCGGTAAAATATTTTACCCCCCCTCAGTAAAATCAACGAAAAACTGTCCTGTGTGGTTAAATCACGTAAAACCAACGACAAAAATTTTACCGGCGTTTTACCGGGGAGGTAAAATATTTTACTGACGTTTTACCGGCGGGTAAAATATTTTTACCCCCCGGTAAAACGCCGGTAAAATATTTTACCCCGCATTTTACCTTTTACTTTTTCAGTTTTACTTTTTACCGAAAAGGTAAAATCGAAAAGTAAAAAATTTTCTAATCGATTTTTTAGCGTATTTTTACGGCAATTATCGGTATTCTTTGATTGGGATATGTTGTCCCAAATGGTTGTTGATAAATTCAGGAAAAAGTTTCATGATAAACCAGCTTCATCCAAAAATATCCGGGCGAGAAAAATTTTACCGAGAGGTAAAACGTTTTACAGCATAAATTTTGTCGTAAAATTTTTACCGAAGCAGGTAAAATCGCAGAAAAATGCTGCTTTGCCTCCGTTTGACTTCGTTCTTTGTTGTTTTTGACCAAGATTTCGTTAAATTTAAAAAGCCTAGCTCTGTCCCTCTACTTTAGCCACTGTGGGTAGTTACATAGCCAAGCTACACTATTTATAAGGCACGTTATTTGGTGAGGAGCCAGCTTTTTCATAGTGAGGGATGGGGTAAATTTTTCGAATTTTCCCAAATGGGCCAATATTCCGTCTCTGGGGGTTTTCGAGTGTGCCGAGAACGAATATGACGGTTAAAACGTGCACCGACCACTGGGTCCGATTTTGTCGGAACCACCGGAACCGGTCGGGTCGGAAATTTATCTTTTCACCAAAATATATCATATTTGGTATCGATCAACTCGTCTCGACATGGTGAACAACCCACTGAAGAGATTTTTTGAAAATCTTGCTTCTGAACCAAGTTATGAGTCAATCACTTGGAACGGCTATATTTTTGGGTGATTTCTTGACATTGCTCCCTCGATAGCTTATCTTGAAGTGGATTATGCCATGGGTTACTCACATCGCCAAATAGCCCAAGACGTCTAGTTTCTAGGATGCTAAGCCGCCTTTCCACAAAGTGCATCCCAAGCGGGTAACATGGGTCCAAAGTTCGCACTCCAGACATCGGTTTTTCGAAAATTCACGCACACCCAACAAATCATATACCATTCGATAGAGCTCGAAAAACTGAACAACTTTTGTGAAGACACCTCATGGCTATCTATTATGGTATGCGTGGTATGGAGGTTTGAATGGTCATACACACGAAAATGGCAAGAATTTTCAAAAATTCATAACTTTTGTAAAATCAAACCAAATTGAAAGATCTTTTCGAAATATAGTAGTTGGAGGACAATACTTCATTTTCGCTTCCTAGAGTACCGTGCTACCACTTACTATGGTACCATATGGGTCCATGGTATACCACCCATATGGTACCCGAGTAGTACTATACCAAAATGGGTATCATTCGACTCGAAATCGACTGGAGAGTAATATTCGAGCCCATTTCTACCAGTTTCAGCAAGTGGTTTCATTATACCATCATTGTAGTTGACTATAACCACCTGTTGAAAAAGACCAAAAATGGGGTATTTTCAAATGACCATAAAAGGCGATAGACTAATCTGTTTTTCAAGTGGTTTTCAGCATATTACTCAGCTCGATAAGGGCTTTCATTTGATATATAACATGATGGGTCTTATTTACCAAATGGTAACTTGACCTATATGAGTGCAACCCCTATGGGTTGAGTTGCCATTTGGTAGAAATATCTATAATGTTATATATCATTCGAAAGTCAATGAAAAACTAAGTGTAATGCTGAAAACCGCTTGAAAAATGATCCAGTGTATCGATTTTTATGAGGAAATGAAGTATTGGTCAAATTGAAGAGTAAACCTTGGAACGTTTTTGATCATAAATCTCGATGCATCAATCCGTTTTTCAAGCGGTTTTCAGCATGATAATCAGCTTCGTAACCGCTTTCGAGTGATATACAACATGAATAGGTTTCCGGAAAATTTCAAGTCCCGACCGATACCCGTCCGGCCCTGCCAGGTCCGATACCCGAAATTTCTCTAGATGACCCCAAAAAATTCTAGAATGTTCTACGAGGCCTAAGCTTCATTCTAACACTAAATTTGACCCCACTTACTTCAGAAATTTTCGAGATAAAAATTCCCGAATGTAAAGTACGATTTTCGATTTTTATTGTCTGAAGCCCTCAGGGATGGAAATTCTTCCGAGGTGTCTTCACAAAAGTTGCTCAGTTTGATGAGCTCTATTGAATGGTATATGATTTGTGGGGTTACCATTGATTTTTGAAAAATCGAAATTTTCAAGTTCCACTTCGGACCCGAATATAACCGGAATAGAGACGCTATTTCTCCAGTGTTTTGTATCAATATGATCCTTAGAATATGTACAAACTAAATATAGTCGATTTATCTCCCCCTTCGCGTCTCAATATGATCAAAAATGCATTTTTCCCCCGAAGACCCATGTTTTTTGGCATTTTTGCACTATTTTTAACTGTAACTTGTGATAGGAAGGTTAGATCCGAAAAATGTTTGCACCAATCGACTCAGCTCATTGAACTGAACAATTTGATATAGGTTTCAGGGTGTCAGGATGACTTTTGAAATTTGACCCTCCGGCCCCTGGTACCCGAACCCGAAGTTGAAAATGTCGGAAAAAAGTCCAGAATCATGATTTTCAGGTAGAATATAGTCAGAAACCACTAAAAAACCTCGGAAAAATACCATTTTTGCCACTAGTCATCTTTCTTTCTATAAAGAGCCGATTCTCTCAAATTCGGTCTTAACGAAAATTTTCAAAAATTCATATCTCCCTATATTTTTGACGAATTTTCATTATTATTTTTTTGTTTTGAAGATATTGAGCAGGAGAATAATCTAAAAGTAACCAGAAATTTTTTGGAAATTAATTTTGGCGGGAGAAAATTCATCTAAGCTACCCTATATACCCGTACTACCCTTATGCGTAGATGACGTCGGAAAGAATCTTCCTTCCAGTATGTTGTGCAGAATGACACGACGAACAACTTTTATTTCAGGACTGACCTCGGATTCATTACCGTTAGGGCTCCAGAATTTTTAGAAGTGTGACGACCAAATTCAGCATAGTGCTTTTTTGGCAGTAATTTTCAAAAATTCATAACTTTCTTACTTCTAAACCAAATTCCATGATTCTTTTTTTATTTTGCAGATCTTGTCGAGGAGATTATGAGAAAAATAAAAATTAAATTTAAAAAAAATATTTTTGTCGGTAAACACTTACCCGACGATACCCTATACACCCGTACTACGTTTACGCGTAAATGACGTTGGAAAAAATTGTCCTTTCGATATGTTGTGCAGATGGACATGATGAACAACTTTTGTTCCAGAAGTTATTTTAGAATATGCACACACAGGGAGTTATAAATTTTTGAAAATTTTTACTAAAAAAGCATTATGCTGAATTTGGCCGTCACACTTCAAAAAATTCTAGAGCCCCAACGATAATGAATTCGAGGTTGAGCTTGGAACGAAAGTTGTTCAGCATGCTCATCTGCACAACATACTGGGAGGAATATTTTTTTCCAACGTCATTTACGCGTAAACGTAGTACGAGTATATAGGGTAACTTAAGCAAATTTTTCCCGCCAAAAATAATTCTCAAAAATTTTCTTTTTATTTTTACCGTATTCCCCTCGACAATATCTACAAAATAAAAGAATAATTATCGAATTTGGTTCAAAGATAAGAAAGTTATGATTTTTTTTTAAAATTTGGGTTAAAAAAGCATTATGCTGAATTTGGTCGTTGAACTTCAAAAAATTCTGTAGCCCTAACGGTAATGAATCCAGGGTAGGTTCTGGAACGAAAGTTGTTCGCCATGTCATTCTGCACAACATACCAGAAGGACAGATTTTTCCGACGTCATTTACGCGTAAAGACAGTACGGATCGAAAAGTCCGCAATCAAGACGCGAAAAGTGCGCATTTCTGCAGAAATTGGTATTCAAAAAATTTGTCCTTTGATGTTTGATAATCTAGAGACCAAATGCTGTCGAATAAAAAAAGAATCATTCAATTTGGTTCAGAAATAAGAAGGTTACGAATTTTTGAAAATTTTCTTAGCTATAAAAAATTAGCTTCTCCAAAAACAGGTGGTTTGATGGGTGTGGGCAGTTGGTTTCGACTCAAAAGTTATACCAAACAAAACTATAATGTAGGGAGAGTACCATGCAAAAAGCCCTACTCAATTTGGATGAAAAATAAAATGGAGGGATAAACTTGAAACACCCTGTATAAATGATATAAATAACAAATATTCGTGTCAATTTTTGGGACAGGGCTTTTGCACCAGCCTCTGATAATGTTAGAAAATGAATGTTGATTGAAAAGTCGATTTTACGCCGCAAAATTACATTTTTTACCCTTCGGTAAAATGGGGGGATAAAATTTTACCCTTCGGTAAAATGGGGGGGTAAAATTTTACCCTTCGGTAAAATGGGGAAGTAAAATTTTACCCTTCGGTAAAATGGGGGGGTAAAATTTTACCCTTCGGTAAAATGGGGGGGTAAAGTTTTTACCCTTCGGTAAAATGGGGGGTAAAGTTTTTACCCTTCGGTAAAATGGGGGGTAAAACCTCGGTAAAATTTTTTTACCCTCCGGTAAAACCTCGGTAAAATTTTTTTACCGTCCGGTAAAATGAAAGTAAAATATTTTACCGGGCGGTAAAATGGGGGGTAAAAGGGGGGGTAAAATTTTACTTGGGTCCCACCCCAGAAGGAAATAAAGGATGAAGCTTACTATATCTAGAGGCTGCAAATGCTCAAATTTGAATTAGCAAAAATGTTCATTTTGCGTAAACGAACTTTTCAAACTTACGACTAGCAAGGACTCGACCATTTCGGATGGCAACGGAGAAGAAATGAATAAGTGAATTCGATTATTGACAAGTAATGAACCAAAATGCTCATTTCTATTGACAAATTATCAAAGGCATTTGGAAGAGGCAGTTATCGAGTTAATTAAGGGGTCAAGATTGATCCAAATTGACAAAAAAAATCTTTTTGATTCGAGTATTTGAAGGTCCATTGACACATCAATAGTCTTCAAATTCTACCAAAATCAAACTTGAAAAAGCCATTTGCGGTCTCTACCTATATCTCAACGAAATGGAAAAGCATTCCAATCAAGCAGTCTCGAGAAATTGTGCAGTCATCGAATGCATTCAGTGGCTCAGTTGCTAGCGGATACGAGATGCCTGTTCTGTTCTGCGCCTGTCCTCTGTCTGTACATCAGGCACATAGTACATATAAGGA
The DNA here is from genome assembly GCA_964036155.1 of Diploscapter coronatus. Taxonomy (NCBI): domain Eukaryota; kingdom Metazoa; phylum Nematoda; class Chromadorea; order Rhabditida; family Rhabditidae; genus Diploscapter; species Diploscapter coronatus. The sequence goes on along the minus strand of OZ038423.1, from coordinate 78,511,264 downwards.
GAAGAGGGTGAATGAATGAATAGGATGGAATGAATGCAGAAAGCATAGAGAAATCCTACAAACAATTCAGCTCAAATGAGCAGCAATACATATGAAATTGTTCGGAAAAAGAAAGAGTATCGTTAGATGAAAGATGGTTTTTCATTGTGAAATGAAAATATTTTCTATCCGTAATTTCCTATTATTTTAGGCCACTCTCATATAAAGAATTTCCTCTGAATAATACAGAACTATTGAAGACGTACAGAAATAAACTTAATCTACTGACACAAAATACAATTCCAGATTTTATCACAGTAATTTCACGAATACAATTGGAATAATCTATACATGGAGTGAGTATTCAGAGAATTGTATCTAACATGTGATGAAGCGAGTGATAGAAATACGATATGAGGAAACAGCTCTATCCGGCTTGCCTGCAGACCAACAAACTATGTCGCTATTCATAAATGGTTTCAACTGAATAGAGCACAGGGGAGATATGCACTCCGTCTGCATTTAATTCAATTCTATTGCACAAACAGTTCATAGTTCTATGCAAGGACGCAGAAGCGATACATTTACAGGCTTCATAAAAGCCGAAAACGTTGTAATTTCAAGCCCGACTCTAATTCTTACATTTAGACAATTTTAACTCTAAATTTATTTTATTATCTAGAGAGTGGGGTAAAGACATAGATTTGGTGAAGATCTCAAGCTTACAGTTAATCGAATAGATCGAAAATATCAGCTTCATCTCGGTTAGCTAAAATAATTGGCTTTCCTCTCAAATGACTCACAAATAACAGACAGGAGACAGATGCTGAGACTGTGCAGAGAGACAGTTTTAGCCAAATCGATACAATTTCTTCAATTCTGGCCAATTCTTCGCTTTTGCTAACGCTTTTCTCTGACTTCTTATTTCTTCTCAGAGCTTTAGTCAAATGTATTCACGATGTCTGCAATCTGTAGAAAACTAGATATCATATTCAACTTAGCAAAAGTATTTCACAACTATATAATTCTTTATTTAGAGATTATGATATGATATATGAACTCGTTTTCTGACTGCAATTTCTGTATTTCTCAGTCTGCTTGTAGAGTGTTCTATATCTTGCCCCTTATCTTAATTCCTTCAATGCATTTGTCATGGTAACGGAATAATTCAGTTGGAGCAGACTGTCTGATTAAATACCATTGCGTAGAGAGAGCGCAGATAGTGATAATAAAAGAATATAAAGGGATTAACCAGAGATCTTAATCACAAGTCGAAGCAAACAGTCCTCAGACAGGACGCTCATCTCCCTTATCATTTATCATATCATCCTTTATCAGTCCTTATCAGTATTTTTCGGTTTGATACTTGAAATATGCAACGGAAGATAGGGATTAGGTAAAGCGGCATGTATATTCGATGCTCACGCAGGTAAACATCACATAATGCAAATGTGAATTACGATTTTGCAGGGGAAATCGTATTTATAATCCTACTCAAAGGTGGACGAAGTTCGGTTTTTTAGATTTTTAGATCCAGAATTTATCTATTCTATTATTTCTAGTACCGCGAATCATCGAGAATCTTCCAAGTCGAAATTTGAACAATAGCGTACAACATTTATATAGCAATTAAATAACTTATTACTTTATCATCATAACTTAAAAATAAGTTACCGATAATTATATTTGATGCAATAAATATCGAGGGAAAATACCTGAATGAAATAACTGATTGACTACGTTTACAGAGGACAGCAAAGCATTGAAATCATATATCACTGAGAAGCTACACGACAATGCTGAGTGAGTAAATACTTGGACGATCGAAAATAATCAAAATAGAAAGAATTTTGATACATGATTACAGATAATTACACTTAATTGATAAAGCTAGTTCTTAAATTAGGCTAAGAATTTGTAACAATCAACTCATTTTCTGTACGTCTTATTCATTAGAAGACTAATCAGCTTGCTTGGTGGAGCGCACATCCGCAATCTTACGCAGAGATTTCGTGAATCAATTATGGGTTCGATCTGGAATACTTAAAATAAGTGAAATATTAAATCCGTCAAACTAAAACTTTTCCTTCTGAAAAGAAAATGTTCACTGCTCAAAAAATAAGAAAAGCTTCTCGTGTGAACTCAAAAAAACGCTTAACACTCGAAAAACGATTGGTCAACAAACAAATTGCAACAAATGACAGTGACTGGAGAATGACCAATGACGATTTTTTAGTTAATAATTATAAATTTTGTAAAAAAAAACAATGCGAACCTTGTTGTAGTATTTTTCGATCTTCTCAACCATCGTTTTTATGCAATGCGCAATGTTTTCTGCTTCTCCGTGAAAAAGAACCTGTAAGAATATGTTGATTTGTTGAACTAGTCAACTGCAACTAAGTGTCATTTTGATTAACCGGTCAATTTCCAACCGTAACCTATCTCCAAAGGACGACAACATTTAGATGAAATCTAATGAAAAATAATCGATCCCACAGTTGATATCAATTATTTTATGCCGTCATTTTCCACCTACACAATTCAATAGCAACTGAATGAAATGTTTTCCGCTCTAGTTTTCGAAATCAGAGTTCACTTTAAAGTTCATAAGTAAGAAAATGTATGTAATTAATCAAGGCTGGACTGACCTCACAGTCCTCGCGAATCATGTCTTCGACGGCCTTCTAAACAAAGCAATTCGTCATTACATCGTCATTTTAGTCGATTTAATCAATTTGGTCATAGTTAAGCGTGAAAAATGACTCACTTTTATTCGTATCACGTTATAGTTGATGCCGTATATTGCCTAAATTACTTTCAACCGATAGTTTTTAGTTATTAGTTATTAGTTCCTTTTCATAGATTTTACAATCGTCTTATCATTTAGTTTAGACTAGTTTTTCTTCGATTCACATATGGTTTTCACGGAGATTGGCTTATATTTCATTTTGTACAAATAGATATTGGTGTTTAAATCTTAATTTTCATTATCCAGATATCATAAAATACCTTGAGACAAATATCGCATCCCGCATCTCCAAACTGATTCACCTGAACCATCGATTTATTATGCTTCGTGAAGTATGACTGAATTCGAACCTTCTGTTCGAAGAGATCGTTTCTTCTTTGAGGCAATGGCGACGATGTAATCAAAGCCTCAAATAGGGAAAATGCGAGTATGGAAGTCGGAAGTAGGAGAATCAGTAGGTTGGTCCGTATTGGAGGAAGCATCTTACCTTGGCAAAAATGTTATAATTGATATCGGTCGCTACAAGACATGTAAAACTTCAACGTTGCATTATGGCATCTTCCGAACACTTTTGATAGAAGGATGCCATAATAGTTGTTACAGAAATTTCAACCAGTCTAATATTTTACAAGTCTTGGACCACTGATATGAAATGTGTCGTTTCTTTTTTCCGAATACTAAGAAAATACGAATCTAAAAGAGAGCGGACTAAAAGTGAAAAGTAACAGAGGCCTGAATGCAACGCACTGTGTTAGACTGCTTGTTTGAACGCTTCACCTGTCTCTAACATCTTTCCCTTCTTCTCACTTCTCTCCTTCTCATAACAAACAGAGCAGCACATAGATGGAATGTCGAATGTGCGGGACACGAGCAGAGAGCGTTAGGTCTTCCCTCCAATCTCCCTCTACCCATTTCTCTTCTCAGCTCCTTCTGCTTTCCTACAACATGTCATAAGTCCGTCTCGTGCCTGTAGGCGCCAGGTTTGGCACTTCTTCAGCTAGAGTAAATAGAAAGAAGTTCGAACAGATGCTCTTTGTATATGCCACAAAGAATTCAGCTCAATCATTTGTAAAGATAATTTGAATCCAGTAGTATTGTAGCCGTGGAACAGTATTGAAGAAAAGCCTCAACTCATGCTCTAAATATTCCTTTTTTATCCCATTTCGCATTTCAGAATGTCTTCAAATGAATTTTTGTAAGAATCACCTAATATCACTCCTACTTCTATCATGAAAATCGATAAAATTTTAAATCATCGGAAGGTAAAAGGAAACGGACTTGAGAAGAACTCGGAGCAAATGTGCCGCAAAACGTCATATGGCTGTCGAAGTCCTGGAATCAAAAGAACAGCTATAGCTTTATCTCAGACAAATTCAATCATTCAATCTGGTGTAATGTCACATTTCACGCCATGCGTCCAGTCGGACAAGCAGTCAGATGCTGATGTCTCTGTCATTGTCTTGCCACGTGACTCAAATTGTCTATGAATCTACCAATTACTCACTCAATTTATCTTAACAATTGATTTTCTAAACGTATGCTTTTTGGCGTTTGATCGAATCGAGTTATTGCTAATGATCGATTATCATCGAAAGCGAAGTGAATGATATACAAGTTCGAATTTGCAAAGTATGCACTGCGTAATTTCAAATAGTCGTCAAATTCACTCCATTAATCGATGTAATATCGCTAGGTTTTTTTTGCAAACAACGTGAGAATTCTCGCATACCGAAAATGTGTCATTTATCTTGTCTCAATTTGTCTGTCATCGAGTTATTTTCTGACACCAATTTCCAAGAAAAACGCGACGAATTTCGAAAGAAACGATAACATTTCCACATATTTTAAAGCATTAGTTCTATATCGTTCAGCGAGCGGTCTCAGTTGAATTGAAAAATTTATGAGATAAGATAGGATCAGAGGTACCGCGAAGTTCCGATTTTAAAAATTTTTAAGATGCAAAATCTAAGTTCTTGCAGCCCAACGAAAGATGATATTACGAAGAATTAGAAATCATATATATTAACCTCAGTATATTGAATAGCAACACATAAAATTACTAAAACAGTCGTGGTTTTCATTTATTTCGTAGTTTTAGTGTATATATTGATATTTTCAGTTTGTAATTTGTCACTTTTATCAATTTGTCAGCGAAGCAACGGCGTGATACACTCTTGGATGAAATGCACTCACGACGACGGTACCTATCTTGTGATTCTAACTGAGAATTGAGAAAGAGCGATGAAACGAAGGTAGAGTGACAGAGACAGAAAAACTGGGCATGATTTATGATGAGTGCGATGAATTATGGACGGTATATGAGTGAAATGCGAAGTGTATTGGCCGAGTAGTGGGGAGAAATAGCACAGCGGGAAAAGAAACAGCAAAAACAGGACAAAAATCAACAACTAAACATGGAGTGCTGACTGACCATAAGTACGCAACAGCAGGAGACTGTCAGTACGTCAAAATGAGATGATAGCAGAGCGCATAGACGAACAGACCCAGTCCATCTCTATCATATCCTGATTCTATCACTTATCTTATCAATATTGATTAGCTTCTTTGAAGGTGCGATTTGTCATGTTCATTCGTTCAATTCAAATTCAACTACTTGATGCTTTACAAAATGTTTTTCTAACTTGCCAACCCATCTCTATCGCAATCTGATTTCATCACTTATCTCATCACTATTGATTAGTTTCTTTAAAGAACGAAATTAATTTTGCCATGTTCATTTTGTTAATTAAAAATTTAATGAATTTCTCAACTTTTAAAACTAATTCCGAGAAATTGTGTGCTCATTAATTTGCCGAAATTTGCTAGCGCTTATAAACGTATTTTGGAAGTCTTAACCTTAGAAGCCATTGAATTTTGATCCTCTTGATTTCTTGATCTATCACATTTATAGCCTATTTGCAATATTCTCGAAATCTCCACTTATCGCTCTTGATTTAGGGTATCTCGCTTATTATATTATCCAAAAATTAATGTCCTTCATCAAATTCGGGCCCACTTCTCAGCGCTTTGTTATTGCAAACTAACCAGTTCGCATATTCAGTTCAGTCTCTTGTAGTCACTATCAGCATTCCAAATTACTCAATTCACGCGCATTCTGCAAGCAGCATTCATATTTTCCTGTTCTATATTTTCCCGTATTTTCCGTCCCTCGCCGGCCATTGTCCAGTGCGCACTTCCTTCTGCTTTCCCTTTTCCTCTATTTTGCATCCTCTATTTACATGCACTCAGTCAGTCTCCCCGCAGTGCAGATGCAGCTGTTCTGTCGTCCGGTCCGACTAATCATTTTTAGATCTCCTGTATTTTTTGGGCTGTGAGTACTTTCCTCTTACGGGTGAGTACAGTCTTTCCATGAATGAGTGCTTTCCTCCCAAAAGTTATTACTCTATTTTTCTCCGACTTCACCAAATGCGGAGCAGAGAATTTTCCAAATTACCGTACAGAGTTTTGCGCGGGTACAAAATTTTATACCCCCGCACCCGTGCCCGCAGCAGGGCCGTCCAGAAGTGGGTTTTTAGAATTTCGGAAAACAGAAATGGCCAAAAATCGACAGAAAACAGAAAAAAAAGCAGAACAGACACAGAACTTCTGAACGGCCCTGGCCCGCAGGTCCGGGTATTAGCGCAAAACCTTGTTATCGTATCTTTCGCAAATTTTAGGCTGGAAGTGTAAGAAAACCTAGTGAAGTTTAGAAATTGTGATCATAATGAACTGATGAACAATACTGGGGGTCATTTTTGCTGGCAAAATTCACATTTCATGGCTTTTGAGACGAACGAGTTTTGCGAATCACTCACTGTTTTATGCAGTTTAATCAAAATTTCACATTCGGTTTATTGGAAAAGTTGATCGATTGAATTTCTAATGCAATTTTAATATCAATATGAATCGGTTTTGACTCGGTCATATCCAATATATCGTCATAATAATCCACTTTTAAAGATTGCTTTATAAAACCTCTGTACCTATAAAAGTCAAAATATCTTACTTAGAATGAGTTGTAAATTAGGCATATATCTTTTTGAACGATAGTTTTTGGTTACTTTTTAGTGAATTAAAGGGTGACTATTATTTACCAGTCATTATCTTCCAGTCGAACGTGTTTCTTATTTGATGAACAACCTATGAATTCTGTTTGAGATGTTCATACCCTTGATAGATTTTTCTATTTGTCCTATAACTTGTCAATTTCAATCCATGATTTATTGTGATTAGATGATAATAGAATTGTTTGATCATTTATGATTTGATCATTCCTCGACTCAGATCAATCAGCGTTCAATATGATTGTCTTCTCTCGTGATAATTTCGTTACCGTAATTAGTAATTGTGAAGTAGATCAGGTAACTGTGGGCGAAATGGCAGTAGAAAGTGATTTATTGCTTACCAACTTCTACCTTTATAAAACTTGGTGAAACTAATTTTTAAAGATGTCGCTTTAGAATTTTAGGATCTAAAAATCGAAAGATCAGAGAGAAGCTAGCTTTTATGACACAGCGGACAGTTTCTCCACCTTACATTTTCGTAAAGCCAGAAGCTTTCGAAAGCAATCCTGATTTATAGGAGGAAAAACCCCATCATTTGGAGGCTATCTAGTTTGAACCAGCATTTGACGACAAGAATTCGCGGAACTGAGTGATAGCGTCGTAAATTCTTACTTCTGTAGAATTTTCTACTTGAAGGATGCATGGCAGCATGACCTACGAAACAATATTGAGAGTGTCAGGAAACATCAAATTCCTTTCGATCATATTTGATTATCATGCGCCCTTGTAGTTTCTAGATTTTCGTTATAAATAGAAACACAAAAATCATGATACAAATGATCAACTTGAAATAGTAATCGCGTAGCTACCAGACGAATAGTATCTGAAATGAATCATATCAATGGCAATGGCTGCCCTATACTATTTAATCGGTGGCTACACGATCATTTGTCTTCATTTCGAAATTACAACCAATGCTACATAGATCATCAGCATCGTGGTCAAACTCAAATTAGGAAAGAATCTCTTGCCATCCACCTCGATGCTCAGAGCTATTTTTACACGTCTCCTCCAACAATACCCCGACCAATCCCTCGATTGTTGGTGATTTTCGAAAAAAAAACTCCACCTTACGCAAAAGTTCTCTTTATGGTACTTCACGTCGGGAAATATCATGGTTGTACTTTTGTTAGCTTGCTTCGCTTCTATTTCTAGTTCTGTTCTCTAAATGCAGAAGATGCGATCAGTAATGTAGGGGCGTTCCATTCATGGAGTTATCACGCTGCACAGTGCTTTTAAATGGCGCACAATACTGACTCAAACAGAAAGCGAGCATCACACGTGCGAAATTCCATTCACTGATTCTTCTTTCAGTTCCTTTTCCTATTAGTATGAATTGCAAGGCTTTCAAAGTATGTCTAGCTTTGTATAATTTGATCATTCTTTACAGTACTGTGTTTGAACAAAAAATTGAATATTATTTTCTAGAATGATAATACGTCATAATCTTTAGCAGCCTAGTATAAATTATGCCATCGCATTCTTGTTCTTATGTTCAAAATAACTAATTTTCTCTTTTAAACAAATAAAAGTGCAATAGTTTCATTCAAAATAGTACGATATCTCTTCTTATCATAAAACAAATTACCGCCGTCTAATTCCCCACAACTTCTAATTTGTTCATTGAGCGTTCAAATTCCACCTTTCCTTTGATTTTTCTTCTTCAAATGACCTTATTCGAGTATTGCATCAGCCATTTTTGTCTGTTTTAAGTTACACAAATCATCGAGTTCTGCTTTCAGACCTATTCAAAATAGTGGAGTACAGCTCTTGTATTTATTTCCCTATTAATTAGACGACGATGATTCCATCGGACGACAAGTGAGTCAAGTTTGTTCGATTATTCACAGGGGTGGGGTGCAGCTCAAGTCAACGTTTATGGCATTGATGCTGATCAGATCAAATTCTTAAAGATGCATTCAACTCCCTTGCAAATATCTTGATCATCACAATATCAGTGCCATGAAGACGCGCCCTCTACTAAAAATTCTCCCATTGAAAATTATCAGTGCGCGCAGCCCGAAAAACGGTGCAGCGGAGGTCTTGTTCACTTTTAACAATGCGATCCTTAAGTAAATAGATTAATTCAAATTCGACGGACCAATGCGCATTTCTGCGACTTAAATTCGACTTCGAAGTATTCTTCAAAAGGTATCTTCAGAATCTGTCTGGGCTCCCCAAGCGACGAGGAATGTTCTCCTTCCGAACAACTCCCTCAACATCTGAATTCCCTCCCCTCCCTGTCCTCACGAAACCCCATGAATCAGGACGAGTTCGACAAGCGATTCGACTATCTCGGTCCCCCGCACGAAGACAATCTCGAAATTGTCAAGGGGAAACTCCACAAACGATTCATTCGGCCGTGCTCCTCTTCGAATGCATTCTTCAAGACACTCATTGGATTTATTCCTATTTTATCGTGGCTGCCAAAGTGAGTAAAAATAGTCAGGATGAGCATACATTTTTCTTTGTCAATTTAAACCCAAAGTTGAGATTCAATATTTCGATAGTTTTAGAATAAAATAGCGAATCTTCCCCAAAATTTTGAAGATGCATCAGATGGGCAACTCGTAAATATCGTGATGTCATGAACTACCTTTTCCCACGCTATTTCGTTCTACTTTCCTTCCTTCTCCTATATCTAACTATAGCACACGTCCTCACAACATTACCACACTCACGAATTGCTTATCAAATGCAATAAATCGAAAATTTTCATGACAATGAATTTAAAAAAAAAAAAAAAAGATTTGGTTTCTTGAAGAGCATAAGAAAAATATGATATACAAATTCAGATACAAATGGCGAAAAGACATAGTCCCAGATTGCATTGGAGGCTTCACAAATGGAATTCTCAATGTGCCACAGAGCATAGCCTATGCTTCTCTAGCGAATGTTCCGTCTCAAGTTGGTCTGCTGACGTCGTTATTCCCATCAATCAGCTACATGATTTTCGGAACATCTAGGCATTGCTCCATAGGTAACACTTTGTTCGAATTTCAACCAGCTGTATCTTCAACTTCAGGCCCATTCGCAATAGTTGCATTCATCGTTGGCCAGGCGATTGAGAAATTCCAGCCAGGTGCCGATGACACACTCATGCAGTACAACGGGACTATCCTCGACTATAGCTACACCTCCACTCAGATAGCATCAGCTATGTGTCTGCAAGTCGGAGTCATTCAGGTAAGAAATTAGATGAAAACGAGATTTATTGGGAGCAAAAATGCAATAGGTATCGAAGTATCGAAAATTCGTATTCGTATCTGTATTAAATCAAAACTTTTCATACCTTTTATCTGCCTTAGCTATGAACAAGCACAAGTTTTTTGCACATGTCTCCTGTCCTTTTCTATAGTTGAGATAAAATTCTGTACCTACGCCTTGCCTATGGGAATCATTCCTTGAAAAGTTCTTATCTTGGAACGAAGATCTTGTTAAAGATAAAAGAAGTACTGGAAGAATTTTCCAAGAAACTTGATAATGATCTTGCGAATTTCGTCTTATGGAGTTTTTCTTCAGCTGATAGCCGTTCTGTCTGGTATTCAATTCGTGACGGCCTATCTTTCTGACGAAATCGTCGCCGGATTCACTACAGCAGCCTCACTTCAAGTCATGGCCACGCAATTCCGTGATTTGACCGGGGCCAAATTCGAAAAGCGGGTGAAACAGGACGAATTCATGAAGATATTCATCACGCTGTGGGACGTGGTCAGAAGCATCTCGACCTGGAACATATGTTCCGTGATTTTGTCGCTATCCACTATAGCCTTTCTGGTGCTGGGTAAATACGTTCTCGACAGACGACTTCGAGGACTGTGCCGATCATTCAGAATCATCATTCCATACGAACTCATCGCTGTAAGTTTTCACTGTAGAAAGTCATAGAGATCAAATTTAGGCAATTGTGGGCATCCTGGTTTCTTACAACCTCGATCTCAATGGAAGATATGGCACGAAAATCGTTGGGGATGTTCCTACTGGGTGAGGTTTTCTAACAATAGGCGGACAACCTAAAACTACATTACATTATGGCACGGTACATAGTGAAATAGCATGAGAAGAGATTCTTTACCCTGTCGCTTCCTATGCTATTTCGTCTATGCCATGTGATTTCCAAATAACCTTCTAGACGACAAGCATCGAAATATTATGGACTTCATTTACAGGATTCCTCTTCCCTCTCCTCCTCCAAAGGAGCTAATTCTCAATTGGGATTTATTCCAACAATCGCTAACAGTTTCAATCATCGTTATGGCTGTCCATCTGTCATTGGCCAAAATGTTCTCAAAGCAGTTCAAATATCAAGTCGATACTAAACAGGTAAACACATCGATCTTTAGCAAATGTCACTCCTTTCCATTTCTAGGAATTCTACGCATTAGGGGCAGGCTCTCTGCTTTCGTCTCTATTCCCAGTTTTTCCAAATTCGTGCTCATTGACAAGAACCATGTTGAATGTCAACGCAGGTAATTTGAGGAAGTTACGAAAACGCAACACTTCCAAAAAAAAATTGTAGGTTCACGCACTCAGATGAGTACCGTATTCTCCTCTTCCATTCTTCTCGTGCTCATTCTTTACGGAAGTCGATGGCTTGGACCCCTTCCAAGAGTAAATTTAGAATTCCCAACTCCATTGAGTATTTTATCCTGCAGAGCATCGTTGCTGCTACCATATTCGTGGCTTTGCTGAGTGCCTTTTCGAAGTTCAGACAGCTCATCGATTTGTGGAGAGTTTCGAAGATTGACTTTGTAAGGATCAAATTATGGGCTGAGAGAATTTCTACTTCGAAAAATACGCAATCTTTATTGAAATTGAATCCCAAAGTTATTCGAAGTCGAAATTCCGTTTATCCTCACTCATTTATCTAATACCTTGGAAGCAATGGCATATTTTTGCAGCTAATTTGGATCGTGGCTTTCGTCGCCACGCTCGTTGGCGGAGTTCTGAATGGCCTCATGGTCGCTGTCGGATTCGCCCTTTTCACTACAGTCGTCAGGTCTCAAATGTAGGGTTATTCTTATTTTGCTCTATAATTACTTGATGGAATTTCAGGCCAGCATCCCATATTCTTGCCAATATTCCGGGCTCAATGGACTTCAGAGATTCTCAGCGATTCAGGGAGATCTGCTTCATTAATGTAAAAAGGGTTTTTGAAATTTACGAAACATCAAGCCATATGTCAGATAAAAGTAAAGAAAATCAACGATAGAGATCCTGTAAATTTACTCTCCAGATTTTCTGTATCTTTAAATTAATGCTTTTATAAATCTCTGAAAAGACGAGTTTACTGTCTATTCCAGGACATTTGCATCGTCCGCTTTGACTCTCCTCTTCTGTTCATGAACCTGGAGCGATTCCAGAAGATCATTGAGAGAGTGGTGACGAGTTGGGACTACAAAGGGGAAACGGGCAGCGATGAGTGTCTCGTCAAGAGAAAGTCCATATATGGATTGCCGAATTCGTCCACGAGATATCTGATCATCGACTGCAGCGCGTTCTCGTATGTCGACAGAATGGGCGTCAATTGCTTGAAAGATGTAAGAACATGGCGATCATCAATAAATGCGTTCTCGTTTTCAATATTAAAAAAGAAGCTTTTCAAGATATCATTAGAAATGATAAAAGCTGATCTTCATTCAGAAAAAGATAGCTTCTTCTGATAGTTTGGAACGAGATTATTGATCAGCACAAATGTATTAAAAAATCGAAATTAAAATATTTCAGGTTCATCTAGACATGGTCCAAAACGGAGTGACCGTTTGGTTCGCTGGGGCTCGAGGTAACATTCCTCAAATTTCATTATCAAAAATCGAAAGTTTTAGCCAACCTTCGAGAATTATTCAATGTCTGCGGATTCTATAACGACGTGCCAAAGTCTTCATTTTATCCAACTATCTATGATGCTGTCTATTTTGCGCAGCAGGCCAAGTAATTTCAAAACAGTCCTAAAACTAAAAAGAATGATCTTTCAGAAATTCGGAAGGTCTGAATCATGGTCGGTGTTTTTCCCTGAACGTTGGATACACGAATTTAGCATCGAGTTCTAGTTCGTCCATGGAACATATCGTCTGACAGTGATGTTTCTGGCTGAATTTCGATGAACCTTGAAGTGCATTCTATAGAAGTTTTAATTTTTATTGGAGATTTTTCTGTGCATATATCATCTTTATTTAATCACGTTTTATTGATGCTGAATGACGGGTATTTCTCCAAACAAAGAAACATTCCTCTCGCGAGTCATGTTATTCTTTACCTATATAGGTTGAATCAAAAGTTTGAACATTTCCATAAATTATTCTTAGTATTCTATGATTTAATATTTTTGTCATTTTTATGATTTTTTTACCTACAAATAAGCCTCTAGAGGAAGAATTAAATGATTTAGAACTTTATTTTCGATGAAAAGTCTATACGAAGATTGTTCATCCTTTTGAAGCATTTTAATGAATTATTTACTAACTTCAAGCTCAGCATCGTTTTAAGATTATGAATAGCTGCTTTTACAAAGCTCATAATAATGCCAATGACGTGTAATGCCACTATATTATATATAGTCGCATTTGCTATGTTCCTTTGCTTTCATCATTCATATCCGGTATAAAGCGTTTGCCTGATTGTCCATTTCAAGTTGAATTCGAAAATTCAAATACTTTCAGTGAAAGTCGTATTATTTTGAAGTCCATGACACACTACACTATCTTTCTACTTTGCAATGTTATTATTTTCAATTTTCCTGAATAAAATTTAAAAATGCTCAAATAGTTTATATTTTGAAGTAGTAGGTGCAAGATATTTTAATGATGACAAAAACCCCAAGTTTCATAATCTTGAATAGATCAATATCAAGCGCTTAAAGCTAAAATATAAACTGATGTTGAACTCTCAAAATGCATTGCATGATGACTTATGAAACAAAGATCAGGCTCAGAAAGAGTCGAGAAGAGTTTAAAAAGAGACGTAGGTTTCCATCGAGAAATAGCAAGGGTTATTGACTTTGTTTGAAGAGAAAGATGGAGAGAATTTGGAAAGGTGTTAGTGATTTTGGATTTTTATTGTTCTTCGCAATTCTTATCGAATTTTTTTGGCATTTCTATGTGTCTGACTTATTTTTGAAATTGCACTTTTATCACATTTTCGCTTTTTTTGCAGTCAGTCATTTCCGTTCCGCAGCCACTTGCTTTATCGTCATTTTTAAATTGTCCATTTTGTCTCGTTATTTTTTTTGCATTTATTTAGTTCGTATCATTTTACTACTTTGTTTTTTTTTTCTAGTTTTCGAAATTTTTTAAGCATCTTATTTCATTTTAGCTCTTGTTTTCGAAATTGTTTTTAAATTTATCGGTTCCGTCTCGTTCTTGATGCAAAATATGCCATTTTTCAAATTCGTTAGTTTCAACAAATTCAGATGGAATATCCGTCTTCCTTCTCATATTCGGAATCAGTTGTGGATGAATGTCGGAGAGGTTGGCCAATCGGTCCGACCTGCTCGAGGCTGGTCGGCTTCGGTCTGTACACGCTGCTCGGCATCGTCAATTTGATCGTCCTCTTCCTGCCCAAAGGAGCCAATCCGTACAATCGATTATGTTAGTTTTTATTACTTTCTTTAAAATCTCTTTCAAACATTGTAAAATTAACATTTTTGAACCTGAATAATACAATGTTTTTTAAAACTTCTTTTTATAGTAACACAGATTTCATGAACTTTTAGTGGGAATACATTTTTTCAATTTCAGCAACCAGCCCGCCATTCTCCTTCTTCGTCACGACTTTAACGTTGGCGCTCCTCGTGGCGGATTCCATTTTCCACAGCGTCTTCCTCATCTTCATCAAATCGCAATTCACTCAAGTCCTTCTTGCGTTCTGCATTGCTAAGACGGTACGACTTGTCTCTTTATTTATTTTTCTTTTTTAAATTACAAAATGACAGCTAAAGTTGACAAAAACTGAAAAATTGATAGAACGTCCTGTATTTCTCGTAATTTTCAGATTTATTTTTAGGTTTTCTGGTTCGTCTGCCTCTGTTCGCAAATTCGATGGAGAGACCTCCCATTTCTGCCCTACACGTTGGCACTCAGCTTCTCGCTGTCACTCATCTTCCAGCTCATTCCTTTCACGGCTTGGAAACTTTACTTCAAACGGTATCGTTGATTGGAGAGAAAGTCGATATTCATTCAGCAGCAATTAGAAATCGAACTTGGAGCAAAATAGTGAATCGCGTAGAAGAAAAACGAGAGACAAATAGCGTAATTTTTGAATGTCGACGTTTTCTCCAATCAATAATAGTTCTTTTAACTTACAATTTGAACTTGATGAAAGTACCTACTTTTCAAGAAGTAAAATAAAAAATAATTTGAATTTGAATTTTTTTTTCAGCAATTACTCCGATGCCGAGTTCATCTTCTTCGTCATGGAGCTCTCGCTGACAAGTCTCCTTCTTCTGTCTTCGATGTTCGCTCCATTACTTGGTTCTTCTGGGAACTCGAATTCGGTATGATTTTTATCTTAATCTTTTTTCAAAATTCACTCATTTTCTCGTTGTCAAAACTGATCAACTTATGCTCGGCAAGTTGGCTCACCTTTTCCAGTAGATTCTGTTTCATTCTTGCTGTAACGAGTTTTCAGGCGTTTTCCAATTTCTCGCACAAAATCTCCCTGATCGCGCCTTACGTCTGGCCGAAGAAGAGTGTGGGACTGCAGATTCGAGTGGCCATTTGTCTGTTGCTGCTCGTTTTGGGAAGACTCATCAACGTGGCTCTGCCTCTGTACAGTAAATGGATAGGTAGGCCTTGTTCTTACTTATCACCTTCTTTAACCCTCCAAGAAACCTTATTCTCTGTATCATTTCTGTTGAAAAATCGTGATTTTTCCAAAGTTTGTTGTCGTTGTTATTGTTTATTTAATTTTCTAAATTTCAGTGGACAGTCTGGCGAACCCTGCCCACTTCCAATACTCGCTCATTTTCATTTCCTCTGGATTGAAGTTCCTGCAGGGCAATGGAGCAATGGGAGGGTTTCTGAACACAATTCGCAGCTATCTTTGGATTCCCATTCAGCAGTACACGACTAGAGAGTTGGAGGTAGGAAATTTTTCGGTTTCTTGTATTTTTACCTCTAAGTTACCCTTACCATTTTGCAGTTTTTACTCGCTTTTCTCTCTTCCCTTGCTATTTTCCATAAAAGGAGGTAAACTATCAAAGGATAATGGTAACCTAGGGGTAAAAATATAAGAGGCCGATTTTTCCAGCAAAACCTTTCGAATTGTCATTTTTTTTTTACTATTTCGACAAAAATAATTATTTTTCAGGTAGAATTATTCGCCCACTTGCATTCCCTTAGTTTGCGTTGGCATTTGTCGAGGAAGACTGGTCTGGTTCTGCGGGTTATGGATCGAGGTAGATATCTTTTATCCCTTAATTTTTTAAAGATTTTTTTCAGGAACAACCTCGGTGAATTCCATCCTCAACTACGTGCTGTTCAACATCGTGCCTACAATCACGGACATCGTCATTGCCGTTGTCTTTTTCTTCTCCACTTTCAACCTCTACTTCGGAATTCTCGTCTTCATCACGATGGTTCTGTACTTGGGTAGATACATTCTTCTTCCCTTATTTTCTTTCAGGTTCATTAAATTAGCATAAAGCCGAAATGAAAAAATGCAATTTGTCTCTCTCAAACGAAGTTTTTAATGAATTGCTTTTTTCAGTCGTGACGATCTACGTGACTGAATGGAGGACGGCTTTCCAACGCGAAATGAATGAAAAGGACAATGCATCGAGTGCGATTGGCACTGATTCTCTGCTCAACTACGAAACTGTCAAATATTACTCCAATGAAGACTACGAGGTCAATCGGTTCAGGAGAGCTATCGAAAGGTCAATTTTGTCTTGCTTTTCAAAACTTCATTTCCTTTTTCTCGAAAAGAATCTTATTTTTGAGCGGCTTGCTGTATTAGACACCGCGATTTTAGAGTGAACGAGTGTGGGCAAGAGGGAGAAATACGAAAAAGAACCGGTGTATACAGGAAGCCTTTTTGAGTCAATTTTTAAATTTGAACTTTACGAATGTATTTAAAAAGAAAACTTATAATAACTAATAATATTTCAGCTACCAACTGGCAGAATGGCGTTCGAATGCATCTCTCGCTCTGCTCAATTCTGTCCAAAATGGCATAATCGGAATTGGTCTGACTGCCGGCTCCCTGCTCGTCTGCTACTTGATTACTTCGGAAGGGAAACTTACTGTGCGTTAATTTCATTACATTTTATTCGTTTTTAATATATATTTTATTCACGATATATTCCTTTCAGGTTGGTGACTACGTCCTATTCACTACCTACATTCTCCAATTGTAAGTCAAATTCAAAAATAACGTCCTATCTTGTACTAATTTTTTCTATTTCAGATACAGCCCGTTAAACTTTTTCGGTAATTTAACTTTCCTAAATACCTAAGATAGCTAATATAGTAAAATTAGAATTTCCAGGATAAATCAAGTAAACTAACCAACTTTTACTAATAAGATTTTGATTTTTTGTTCAGTTTTAGCCACGCTCTTTGATGATAGGAAAAATATACTCATTTCAAAACTTACCCGCGGGTAATTTTTTGCTAAAATAGGAGGAGAATTTTATCTGAGGGTAAACCTCCCGATACCCACGGGTAAGTTTTGAGCTAAGTATATTTTTCCTATTATAAAAGAAAATTTACCAAAATCGAGTAGAAAGTAAGATCAGAAAAGGAATAAAATGGAGTATTTATTTGAAATACCCTGGAAATATGTTGGTACTAATCAGACGATTTTAGGCACTGTCTACCGAGTGATCCAGAAGAGCTTCGTTGATATGGAAGTGGGAATATTCATAACTTATTGTTGATACCCAAATCTGGGAGGTTGAAAATAAGGAGAGAAAGGATGGATTTTAAGCCAATCTTCCCTTTTCGCGTGCTATTTCTCGATTTTCTAATCACGAAAAATAACCGTGCACCACTTCAGACGTCTCCCAGATTTCGGCACCAAAGATAAAGTTGTGACCTTTTATTTCAAATTCAGAACATGTTCGACTTGATGAATGAAGAAATCGAGGTCCAAGACGCTCCAGATGCAATTGACTATCAGCCGAAGGACGATGTTATTTCTGTAAGTGTGGTTTTTCCTTTCTTTTTCTTATTTCTAACTTTTAGGTGAAGAACCTGACATTTTCGTACAACAAGGAAGTGGCTGTTCTGAAAGACATCAGTTTCGAAGTGAGCAGAGGACAGACTGTAGCCTTGGTAATCAAGATTTTCTTGTTAAACTTTGACTCATAGAAAAATAACTTACATAATTAAATACGAAAATAATGTAGGAAAAAAACTTTCCTGACAATTTTCTTCTCATTTTATGTGTTTATGTCATGTATTTTCAGGTCGGCCCTTCCGGTTCGGGAAAATCAACGATCATCCGGCTGCTGTTCCGGTTATTCGAGTCCAGCGAAGATTCTATCGCATACGATGGAATCGATATTCGGTAAATTGAAAACATTTGTTATTTAGTTGTTCTTTTTCAGATCGCTAAAACTAAAATCTCTCCGGAAACAGATCGGCATCGTTCCTCAGGATACTGTGCTGTTCAATGACACGATCATGTAAGTTTTTTTTTTTAATAGAATATCCTTCTGAAATTTCGACAATTTTTGTCACTATTAAATGACTTGAAGGCGCATGATCCATCTTCTCTTCTCAAATAAAATGAATTTTTCAGGTACAACATCCGGTTTGGAAACCCGAGCGCATCTGATGAAGAAGTCTACGATGCTGCGAAGGCCGCTATGATTCACGACAAAATCCTCTCCCTGCCAAATGGTATTTTTGTTAATTAAATTAGTTTAGAATTCTGCAAAAAACGTTCTTCAGAAAATCTTGGAAAAGGGCTTATAAGAATGTTCTAAACTTTAGGCTACGACACCATGGTTGGTGAAAGAGGCCTGAAATTGTCTGGAGGAGAGAAGCAAAGGGTTGCTATTGCTAGGACGATTCTCAAAAAGCCGCAATTCATTTTCCTGGATGAGGTAAAATATCTGAATTTTTATCGAGGAAATTTGATATTTGAATATTTTCAGGCCACCTCTGCCTTGGACACGAAAACCGAACGAGCCATTCAGAAGTGTCTGGAAGAGCTCTGCAGCACGAGGACTGGAGTGGTCTGTTTTGAAGGTCCAAATTTACCTAGTTTTGTACATTCAGGTTGTGGCGCATCGACTCTCTACTGTAGTCTCGTGCAATCAGATTCTCGTGCTCGACAAAGGAGTTATCATTGAAAGGGGAAGGTAAGATTGTCGTTTTCTTATTTGTTTCATGCGGCTAAACTGCGTGGTTCGAAAACAGCGCAACGTCTGATTGTATTACGTTGGATAGAAAGTCCTGCACCAAAAATTTTAAAAATCTATAATTTTCTAAAAATGAGTCGAATGCCCTAACAAGTGTGAGAACCTTGTAGAATGTTCTCTAAGCTATCACCACATGGGTATATAAGGGCCTGCGCCCAGGGGTTTGATGGCTTACGATTATTATAAGCGAACCCCAATTTTGAACAGTCATCTACTACGAGTGGCGCCAAAACAACAACGCAAGCAGAGTGACCTCTAACATTAACAACACATTCAGTGAGGGCACTGCTTCCCGTTGGACAGTCAACCGCTGGTTCTATCGCTTCGTGGCAGGAGATACGAGCCTCCAAGAAAATGAGCGCAGTGAGCGACCATCCTCCATCGACAAAGACGAATTGCAGAGCGCTATCAAGACCAATCCGGAATCTACTACTCGAGAATTGGAGACGATACTCGGGTGCTCCAATGTCACCATCGTTGCCCATTTCCACGATCTCGACTATCGAGAAATTCAATTGAGATGAACCCCCATCGACTGACCAACGCCCATAAACAAGTGCATGTTAACATCTGTCAGTCTCTCCTCCTCCGTCCGCATCGAAAGGAATTTTTGGAAAATCTAATGATTGGAGATGAGAGCTGGATCCTTTACGACAATGATGCATGACATGCCATCCGGCTCCCGCGCGACGCAGAGCCACCAACGCAGTCGAAACCGAACCCCACTAACACAGACATTTCCTCCCCGTTTGGTGGAACGCGAAAGGGTCGATATACTACGAGTTGCTTCCTACAAGCAGAACTGTCACAGCTACCATCTACATCGATCAGCTTCAAAATTGATCGGCGTAATTCGAGAAAAACGTCCGAGACGCTCAATTGTCCACCTACTGCATGACAACGCGCGACTACACGTCGCTTCGGGCATCCACCAAAAGACCACAAAGCTCGGCTGGCACCCGGTCAACCACCCATCGTACTCGCCGGGCCTCGCTCCATCAGACTACCATTTGTTCCCTCCTTTGAAGCTCCACCTACGGGAGAAAAAAATCAACAAAGACGACGGCCTAAAAACAGCAGTCGACAACTTCTTAGCGTCACAGTCTCCTGAATACTGGGCGCAGGGCATCAACGATCTGCCCAATAAATGGGCGAAGGTGATGAACATATTTGGTGATTATATTGTTGATTAATTGTTGTTATTAATCAAGTTACCAAAAAATTTATAAGATGTTATTTTTGGTGCAGGACTTTCTATCCAACGTAATAGCTTTCATATTTTCCTTCAACTCTTGCCACTTTCCAGGAAAGTAAAACTGCAGTGGGCGATTTCTTCTTGCATTTTTTAAATTCTAAACTTATCTTTCAGTCACTCGACGCTCCTTGCAAAGAAAGGCATCTACTACCACATGTGGCAGAGTCAAAACACTCACGGAGACGACGAAAAGACGCATTCAGAGGGAGAACATTCTAATTCCAGTAATTAAATGAATGGCAACCTGAGAATGGCGTAACGTGAAATGACGAAGCGTAAAAAATGACTGAACACAATAGAGAAATTGACATGATTTGTGCAGAAAAGGAAGCATTTCGTCATTTTTGCGTTTCGCCGTTCCGTCATTACGCCATTTACAAACTGTCGAATGAATAACAGGTTTCTCTAGAAAACTATTGATACTATCATTTTAACAATTCGTAAAATTAGCATACTTCATCCCGATTAAGAATGCCAAGTCAATCAATTTACGGGTTATTCTCGAAAACTAGATGTATGGCCATTTTACTATTAATTATAAATTTCTCAAGCTTGCATTGCACCCTAAAAATCAACTTGGTCAGGGATCGCTTTTTCCCTAATTTTTAGTTAGATTACGGTTACTTCATTCTAGAAGCTCATATAAATGCTAATATCTTTCATGTGCCCTATCAAAATAAAGATGTTTTATCTATTTTGTAAGAAAAACCTATGTTTGGTTCATTCAAAATACCTTTTCTTTGATTTGATTCATTGATTTATAGACCCGAAATTTTATCACTATCTATCATTTTAGTTGGAGCGAGTTGGTAATTGATAAATGATGACTGATAGTGTAATCTTATCAGTGTTCTGCGAATTCCTCCTCTCGCCCATGTGTCAATCGCCTGCAGCGCATTTTCAACCTGCATTTACAACTCTCAAGTGGCTAACAATGAGTAAATGAAATTCGCGCTTGTGCCAAATTTCGCGGAATTTATCTATTTTTCCGAGTTAATTGGTCAATTATCTGTTAATTAATATTGTTAATTGGTCTGTACTTAGACTCTCAATCAAGTGCGCTTCATCTCTTGTTAATTTTCATGTTTCCCCTCGTGCCACTTTCTTCTTCAGTTTGAAAAATTAGGCCGACTTTTTGTGCTTTCTTATTTTTAATTCTTGAAAACATGTCGTTTCTGACGAATTCTTCGTCATC
Organism: Diploscapter coronatus; assembly: GCA_964036155.1. NCBI lineage: Eukaryota > Metazoa > Nematoda > Chromadorea > Rhabditida > Rhabditidae > Diploscapter > Diploscapter coronatus. The sequence continues at coordinate 78,489,655 of OZ038423.1, read as the reverse complement.
CTTCTTTCTTTCTTTCTGATAGATAAATTTGGAGATTCGTTAGAAATTGTCTTTAACTTTCCACGTTTTACACAATATTTTCTCCCTTGCATCATTTTTCGTCATCTTACTCCATTTCTGCTATAAACGACGGAAATAATTCGTTTCGGATGATTTATTTAGGTCATTTTTAGGAATTCCCGTTCTGCGAGTGGTTGCTGCCTAAATTTTCTGGTTGAGTAATTGGACTGTAGCTGAACAACCCGTGTGATGGCTGATGCAGAGAAGAAGCTGAGCAAGAGGTAAGTGGCAGAGCAAATCATGCTCACATTGTTTCGGTCAGACGAACTGAGAGCTCGTTCATTGTAAAAGTTGCGAGACACAGCAAAATTCGAACTTTCTTACTGTTCCAATGGACTTCTGTATTTGTCGTCACATTTTAGAAAATAAAAATGCTGATAATAAATACAGAAAGCCCTTGCTAATATTCTTGTTTCTGTGTCTCTAGCCTTTGTCTATGAGTTCTGTATTAGAATATTTCGCGATTTTTTCAGTTAAAAAACTTTAACGAACTTTCAGTTGGTTCTGACTAAAGCAATAAAATCTGGTAGAGATGTTGGCGAGTGGCTTGCTGAGGAGAGCTCTCCTCGCGCAAAGCCACTACCGCTCGGCCACTCTGCTCAGGGCACTCGCATTCACATCCGCTGTGAATCTATCGCGGTCAGTCCATAGCCTAACAGAAAAATGACGTTCCATTTCTGATACTTTCTTCTTTTCATGAGACTTGAGAGATGTTGAAAAACTAAATAATGTTCGGTGAAGATATCGTTTCTGTTTCTGACCTTTTTAGCAACTTTACATTTTTCAAAGCCTAAAATTCTACTTCTTTCGAGGTCTGAAGAATGTTTTGATTGTTTTAGAGGTTTCTTCATCTTCCGAAAATATCAGTAGTGGAATGCCATGCGAAATCAGCTCGGTTGACAGTTTATAAATGACGCAAAGCACTTATTCATCAGAAAAGTCAATCCAGTTGAAATGGACTGAGTTTCACTTGAATTTCTATAATTCCAAGGACTTGTCTTGCAGCGAGCAGAAAAGGCTGGCCAAATTGGCGCAGAAGGAGAAGGGAAAGGCAGAGAAGGAGGCCGCCAAACAGGCTGCAAATGCGGACAAGCCGGCGGACGAGAAGAAGGTCGGTTTTTAAACTTATTTTTCTAAAAAAATGAAACATATTTTAGAAACTTTGATTTTTTAAAATAAATTTCATTGTTTCAGCCGGAAAAAGAGTCTGATCCGGTGGATGCTCGGGAGTACTTCAACATGCGGGCGAGGATGATCGAAAACAGACGCGCTGCGGGAGACAATCCTTTCCCTCACAAGGTTTGACACATCAATTTCTATCCAAATCACGCTTTCATTTTCTTTCCGACAATTTCACCCAAAAAAAGAAGGGACGCTTTTTCTCTGACTTTACTTCCTGCACTTTTTCCTCTCTTCCCTTTCCACTCTCACTCCTCTCCATTGCTGAAGGTGAAGAGAAGAGCCGAGTAAAGCCAGGATGCAAAAGTGGGCTCTGCCTCTTTGAGAAAGAGGGGTGAACTGGAAAGAGGATGGAAGCGTGCAAATCTCATCAGGATAGATCAAATTAACAAGAAAAATGAATGAAATATAAAAAATGGTCAATTCTTTATGTTACTATCATTTTTCTTCCTCGTATTGCTGAGAATAGAAGAGAACTCGTTTTTTCCTAATATTAGAATTTTCAGTTCCACGTGACCCTGTCTCTGTCGGACTTCATCACCAAGTACGAGTACCTGGAGAAGGACCAAACCCTCGAGGACGTGACTGTCAACATCGCGGGCAGAATCTTCTCCAAGAGGGAGTCCAGTGCAAAGCTCATCTTCTATGATGTGCATGGAGGTACGCTACATTCATAAATTACTTGTACTATATGAGAAAAATCGAATAAAATATTTTAACCTTGAATTAGAGCTAAAAGATTTTTGGAAAATGAGACAAACTTGGTATAGAAGAAGATGGATGAATTTTCAAAATGCCCAAGTTAAATACTAGTTTAAAAAATTGAATTTATTTAAGAGGGTACCCGCCTGCAAGTGATGGCGAATGCGCGCTTATATAAGGATGGAGTGGATGCCTTCCTGACTGTAAACGACAGAGTCAAGCGGGGAGACATCGTTGGTTTCACTGGACACCCTACTAGGTTATTTCGGGCTCCCTATATTTACAGACGAATACTAAAGGCAGGGAATGTAGAAAAAGCGGAAATAAATACAATAAAAAAAATAGCCGTCTGTAAATACAGGGGGCCGTGACTTTGTAATTCACGAGATATCAATTCTTCTCTTTTGCAAAATGTATTGGAAGTTGTTTTGGTCTATTCCAAAGTGAGTTTCTTGAAATGCATGTATTTGTTCTTCAACAGAAAAGAAATTCAGCAATTTTGCAATTTATTTTCAAAATTATATGTTTTTAGAACCAAGACGGGTGAATTGTCCCTGGTTCCGACTGAAATCCAGCAGCTGACTCCGTGCATGCACATGCTGCCTCACACCCATTTCGGTGTCAAGGACAAGGAATTGAGGTTTCTAATCTTTTTTTAAGTAAAAATCCGGTTTTTGAATTAAGATTCCGCAAGCGCTACCTGGATCTGATCATCAATCCGAGCGTGAAGAAGAATTTCGTGGTGCGCAGCAAAATCATCACTTTCCTCAGGAGATACCTCGACAATCTGGGATTCTTGGAGGTTTGGAATTTGAAATTAAAAAAAATGAATCGCATAAATTCGCAAACTCGTAAGTATTAAATGCATTTTTAAGTCGTTTTCAAGTATTTTAGAAATTGAGGACTTTTGTATGAGCATGGATCTGATAATAACAATTATTATTATTATTGAACGAAATAAAAGATTGAGAATAAATTTGTTTGAGGTGGAAACCCCGATCATGAACGCGATTGCGGGAGGAGCGACCGCCAAGCCGTTCGTGACGCATCACAACGACCTCAACATGGACCTCTTCCTTCGCATCGCCCCTGAGCTCTATCACAAGGTATTTTTCTTTAGAAAAGTTAATTTCCCGTTATTGATTCTATAATCTCTAAAAAAAAAACCTATCCGCTTCCTGTATCAACTAATTCGGAATTTCTTCTTCAATTTTGTTTACCAAACAAATGTTCATGAAATATATGTCTTCATCATCCTAATAAGTCGTCTTCCATTAAAAGTTTTGTTTATTTAGATGTTGATCGTGGGAGGCATCGACCGTGTCTACGAAGTGGGTCGTCTGTTCCGTAACGAGGGTATCGACCTGACCCACAATCCCGAGTTCACCACCTGCGAGTTCTACATGGCCTATGCCGACTATGAGGATCTGATGCGGCTCACTGAGGATTTGCTCAGGTACCATATTTGGAAAATTAACCAGAACCGTTGAACTTAACTATGAAGCAAAATGCTATAATAATTTATTTTGCGACGAGTATCTTCCCCCAAAATTTAGAAGAAAAATGTACTCTTGAGAAGGAAGTAGTTGCAAACATTTCAAACGAGTTAAATTAAGATCGACTTTGAAAAAGTTGAATTTTAATTTGATTGCAGCAAGATGGTGATGTTCATCCACGGCACGTACAAGGTCCCGTACCATCCGAACGGGCCTGACACCGAGCCCGTCTACGAGGTCGACTTCACGCCTCCGTTCAAGCGAGTCCACATGTATCAGGGATTGGAGGAGGTGCTCGGTGTGAAGCTCCCGCCTCCCGATACTCTGCACACTAATGGTTGGTGAAAATTGTTCCCAAAATAATAAAATAAAGAAAAGCCTCATAGAAGGTATGCGAATTTTTAATATGAAACATTTTTGTTTGTTTTTCTGAAGCGATGAAGCATGAAAATTTTTAAGAATATCCTTTCGAGGGTAAATACAACAAATGAACGAAGAAATTTCAGAGGCTCGTGACGCACTGGACAAGATCGCGAGGGAAAAGAACGTGGACTGCACTGAGCCGCGCACTGCAGCCCGTTTGCTGGACAAGCTCGTCGGGGAGTTCCTCGAGAGCACCTTCATTTCCCCGACCTACCTCATCGGGCATCCGCAGATCATGAGTCCTTTGGCCAAATGGCACAGGTGCGCGCAATTCTTCATTCGTATGAAATACGTTATTTGTAAGAATCGAGTTCGTCAACAAATAAGCTGGTACAGCTAGCTAAAATTCGAAACTTATAAAGAGCACGCTTATATCTTTGATTCAGAAAGCTTGAATTTCAATTGGAAAGATAGACTTTTTGGCTTCTTGACATTTGAATTTGAAAATCTTGAAGAATTAAAAGTGAGAAAAGAAATGCGAAATTTTACGACTCAATTTTTAAAATTCTATTCTTTGCCTGAAAAAGATGGATTGTGTAGGACTTTGAATTTTAAATCTTTAAACATGTTTAGAAAGATAATTTGTCGGTTTGAATTCCAGATCGATTCCCGGTCTGACGGAGCGTTTCGAGCTGTTCGCAGTGACTCGCGAGATCGCCAACGCTTACACGGAGCTGAACGATCCCATCACGCAGAGGCAGCGATTCGAGCAGCAGATGAAGGTGACGGAAAATCAAATCAGTTCTATTGTATCGGTCAAACGAGGCGAAAGATCGTGCGTGAAAAATAGAGAAAAGAGGTGAGGGAGGCAGAGGAAATTGCGTACTACTCTCCTTCCTTGTGCATAGTCGTGACGCGTATTTCTCGCGACGGCGCTCTTTAACACACGAACTATCACTCAGTTTGACCGATATAATAATGTCTCTGCTCATTTTTATGAACTACATAAGCATTCATAGTGTAGGGTTGATTTACTGTGCAAGAACAGATTTTCTCTTGAAAAGTTTTTTTAAAATATAATTTTTAGAAGGAATATTTTTGGCGAAAAGGAAAAACTCGAAAATATTTAAAATGCCGATATTATTAATTTTCTCTATTTTTCATTATCTAAACATGGATATTTGTTTTCTGAAGTATTAAATTCAGGACAAACTGGCCGGAGACGACGAGGCTCAAGCGATCGACGAGACGTTCTGCAACGCGCTGGAATACGGCCTGCCGCCCACTGCCGGATGGGGCATGGGCATCGACAGACTCTCCATGCTTCTCACGGACAACAATAACATCAAGGTTTGTGTTTTTTGTCCCGTCGAAATATGGCATTCTTTTATTCTTCTCAAATTTCTCCTCAATTCTGCAGACTTCTCAAATTTGATCCGCAGACAAGATGTGGTGTGCCATATTGAGAGAGAAAAGGAACATGTCTTCTTTTTTCTCTTGAAAAGGTGTACTATTTTTCTGCGAGTCGAGTTTTGCGAAGTCTAGAATTCTGAACAAAGTTTATAAAAGCTTTACTTTGTCTATGAGCCTCTTGAAAATAGTCAACTGTGGGAAATGATCGAAAGAAAAGGATGTGTTTTTCGTGATTATGGAAAATGTTAAATTTTCCAGGAAGTCCTCTTCTTCCCGGCGATGCGTCCCGAGGAGGGAATCGAAAAGGAGGAAGATGGGGCTGCTGCAGCTGCTGAAAATGGACAGACTCAGGAGAAGAAGAAATAGATCGAGGAATAAATTCCTCCTACTTCTTCCCAATAAAATATCAAGTCAACTGCAATATCTTCTTTTTCTGGCTTGTTTTTCCGTTAATTTCTCTTTTTTCCAGCACGAGTTTATTATTCGGGAAAAGTCCACTTTGAAATGTGCATGCTGCTTTGTTCTTCTGAATAAACAACATACAGTTCAAAGTTTTGATATCTGGAATTTGCCGATGATAAACAATTTGAGCTCCCCCCTACCTTCTTCCTCTTCTTATCATTCATTTTGGTGTGGATCTATCTTTTCCTTCCCCCCTCCGTTCGTTTTCTTTTCTAGTGATTGGACATTTTCCAGATAGAAATTGGATGCATTTGCCTCTTTTCATCTGAAAACCTTGTCAAACTTGGAGTTGTTATTGGTTTGTTTTGTTTCTTCGTTTTTTTTTTTAGAATAAAACCTTGTTTGTTAAATTTTGAAAGAATAACCTTGAAAAGATTGGACGATTCGGCTAATCTGATATGTACTTGATTTTTTATGCTTCAAAAACTTCATCTGGCATCGATTTTGAAAGTTTATGCAGTTTTTTTTATCAATTTAAAAAATAATTTTTATGAACTTTCCAAAAAAGCGATTTTTTAGCCTTTTTATCCTCCATCGAGAATAGAGCACAATTTCGTAGAAGTTTGCCACTTTTCTTTCTTCATTGTTTCTCTTCCTCTGCGTCTTCATCGTTCTGCTTCAGTTTATTTTTTTCTCTGCTTTGCAGTTCTGCCCTCCCACTTTGCACTCTCTCTTTCTCTGTCTCTCTCTTCATCCTTCTCTATTGCTCTCTATTCATTCACTTTTGCAGGAAAGCGGGAATCCGAGTCAGTAGCTCTACAACTTGAATCTGCGAGACAAGGTCAGTTTATGTTTAGATAGCCAATAATTAATTTATTTTTTTTTCCAAAGTTGTCACTCTTGAAATATCCTTTCCGAGACATAAAAGCCTGCTAAAATGATCTTTACCCTATTCTGTCCTAAATCTACCCACTCATCCTGATTTTTCATATTATCCCAAAATATTATTCATGCTTGATGGAATTTTTAAAAATCCGTTTTTATCATTTTGATAGCTTACTTTCTCTGAATTTTCTGCGGACATTTTCCCTTTCCTTATTTCGATTTTGAAAAATGGGACAATTGTTGACAAAATTTCTGCAATTTGTTCTTTAGATTTTGTTACAAATTGTCCTAGATTCGAAAGAATAACAAAATATGAGATTCAATGTTTTTTTCAGGATGTACTCGACTCAGACTGCACTGCTCAGTCGATGTCGTCCCGTGGTGTTGCGGACTCGCTTCTACTGCACACCGGCCAAGGGCACTCCATGGAGCAAGTTGACTGTCGCCGCCCCCAAGGAGATTTTCCAAGGGGAGCGCAGAGTCGCCCTCTCTCCGATGGCTTCCGAGGCTCTCATCAAGAAGGGGTTCTCTGTTAAGGTGGGACAGAAAAGTTTATTGAAAAATTAGAAAATCAACTATCTGAAGAGTTTGGATCGTTTTTTTTTTTAGAAAAAAGTTGCTGACCAAGAAAAACTCTAAAATCTAAATTAGAGGCTCATGGGCTTGTATTGTTATGAGAGACATGTATTTTTGAGAATTCAAAACAAAATTCTTAATTTAGGTGGAAAAAGACGCAGGAATCTCCGCGGGTTGGGCAGACGCGGACTACTCGAAGGTCGGTGCGTCGATCGCCTCCGCTGACGATATTCTCAAATCGGACATCGTTCTCAAGGTAGGGGACAATTGAAAGGAGAGATCTTCAAATTATTTGAATGTTGAAAACTTTAGAAAGAAAACATGTATAGATGACAACAAAAATTTGAGTTTTAAATCTGAATTTTTCAGGTTCGAGCCCCAACCACCTCGGAAGTGGAGAAACTCCGCTCTGGCAACACGCTGATTTCGTTCGTCTATCCCGCACAGAACAAGCCACTTCTGGAGGCACTCGCCAAGAAGAACCACACGGTCTTTGCAATGGACTGCGTGCCTCGAATCTCTCGTGCTCAAGTTTTTGATGCTCTTTCCAGGCAATTTCTTTTCGAATTTTTAAAAGTAAAAAAAAAATCTAAATTTCGAGCTATTTCTGATAGGAAATGCTACGTTAGAATTGAGAAAAAAAATTCAAAACTTTTCCTTTTCAGCATGGCCAATATCGCTGGCTATCGAGCAGTGATCGAGGCAGCGCACCACTTCGGTCGCTTCTTCACGGGTCAAATCACCGCGGCAGGCAAAGTGCCGCCTGCAAAGGTGCTCGTCATTGGAGGCGGTGTGGCTGGTCTGTCCGCCATTGGAACTGCCAAGGGAATGGTACGAATTGCATGTTTTTTTCTTTTAAATCTACGTTCTTTGAAAAAGATGAGCAAATGAATCATTTTGCGTTGAGGCTATGAATTTTGTGGAAAAATGAAGATTTTTTTTGAGAAAAATGTTTTAAAAATCCATACTTTTAGGGAGCAATCGTCCGAGGCTTCGACACTCGTTCCGTCGTCAAGGACCAGATCCAATCTCTCGGTGCCGAATTCCTGACGGTCGAAATCAAGGAGGAAGGAGAGGGATCGGGAGGGTGAGAAGAGAATAAAAATTAGCAAAATTGGGAACTTTTATCCACTGTTAACTTGATATTTAAAATTATTCAAAATTGACATTTCATTATTTTGTTTATTTTAGATACGCCAAAGAAATGTCGCCCGCATTCATCAAGGCCGAAATGGATCTGTTCGCCAAACAATGCAAGGACGTGGACATCATCGTTACGACCGCACTCATCCCAGGCAAGAAGGCTCCCATTCTCATCACTGAGGTTTGTTTTGAAAATCTTAACTTTAAAGTACACAAAATTTACAATTTGCTGGCTTGTACTCTTTCGTACACATTCGTGTTTTGATGTTTATTTACACTCGCAATCAGTGAATGACCGCAGCTACTATTTGTGATCAATTGCGCTCCGCTTCTTTCTGCAGCTGCTATTTTGCGCTTCCAATTCCTCCTTACATCTTTCCTGACATTGAAAAAATCTACAACTCGAAAAATGTTCATCTTGAAAATTTGACTTTTTCAGCATTTTATTTTTTCAAAACTAGGTCAAAATTTAGAAAAGCATATGGTTTTGCTAAATTTTATTGGACGATTGATAAGAAATTGCAAGCATTTCTCTATTTGGCATTTTTATTATAGACTAGAGTCCTGCCATCTCTACCTATCGATTATTATCGGTTTCCCTTTCTCTCGTTCACCTGTGTCACTTTTCGTCTCCTCTCTTCTCTGATTTTTTTTCTATTTGACGCACTCCAAGCAGCTTTCCCTCTTTTTTGCTGCAGAGGGAAAGAGGCAGTGGCAATCTGAACTGTTGCCTTGTCACATGGCTTAAAGAGCACTGATAGAGAAGAGGGAGGAAGGGAGGGAAAGGGAAATACGGGCAGTGAAAATGGCAAATAACCTAGGAAAATGAAAAATCGAAGGGGGAATACCTGCAAATTTTAAGACAAATCAAGAAGATGCACAATAGAATGATTTTTGATAATGAAACAATAAAACTAGAGTTTTGAACATTCTCCACACTTTAGATGTTGAAGCGACCAATAAGTATTGGAATTTAAAGTTATCACTTGAAGATAAAAATATCAGTATCTTCTTCACTTAGATCAGAAATTACGAAAAAAGGCATAAGCTAATTATGGAATTCTAAAAATTAATCTATGAGAAGAATGGAAAAATGACCAATTTCAGGAAATGATCAAATCGATGAAGCCCGGAAGCGTGGTTGTCGACCTGGCAGCTGAGGCTGGAGGTAACATCGAAACGACGAAGCCAGGCGAGTGCTACGTTAAGCATGGAGTCACCCACATCGGATACACCGATCTGCCTTCCAGGTAATCAACTCGAAAACATCTTTTTTTAATTTCAAAGTTAGGTTTATTCATCTCCCATTTGTAAAATTCTCCATTTTTAAATGTTGTCTTATTTGCAGACTTCCAACCCAGTCCTCGACCCTCTATGCCAACAACATCACCAAACTGCTGATGGCTCTCGGGGACAAGAACCACTACTTCGTCAACATGGATGATGACGTCGCGAGGGGCTCTCTCGTCTGCCACAATGGATCCGTCACCTGGCCACCTCCTCCGGTGGGTTAAAATGCCATATTCTTTCGCTTTAAGATCACGTTCTTCTATCTTCAAGTCTTTTCGGTACGCTCTATAATTAGAAGGCTCTATATTAGGGAAGAATATCATGATTTCCAAAGAGATCTTTCAAGTCGATATCCTTCTTTAATTGGAATACTTTAGGATAGCAGAAAAAAGGATTGAATGATAAATTCCAGATCGCCCACCCCCCGCCTACTCCTTCAAAAGTTGAGAAGAAGGAGACGGCCGTGGTGACTGTCGAGGAGACTCCATTCCAGAAGACGGCAAGGAACGCACTCATGCTCACGGCAGGACTCGGATCGCTATCGCTCATGGGACTCAGTCCCAATTTGGTACACTATCTTTTTGTATCAAATCAGAACAAGATCAAACAAAATTGTGAACATTACAAAGATAAAACTAAGTTTTTTGTTTCAAAATCGTAAACTCAGTATTCAAAATGATCCAGAATCAGATCAGGAAAGAATAGCTTTTGTTCTATTTCTCAAGTCTTCTAACTGATTTGCAATTTGATTATTCAGCCCTTCGCCAACATGACAACAACCTTCGCTCTGGCAGGCATCGCCGGCTACCACACCGTCTGGGGAGTGACTCCGGCTCTGCACTCACCGCTCATGTCTGTCACCAACGCCATCTCAGGAACGACTACTGCAGGTGCACTCTGTCTGATGGGAGGTTAGCTCATCTTTATGATAAGTCTAATAATTTTTAAAATTTATTTTCAAGAGTAATTTAAAATATTATTCAATGTCTAAATTTTATGAAGGTTTCACTTTCTCGTTTCAACGTTTGCTACAATTTCCGGCTAAATTTGAAGGATTTCTTGAATTTTGAACGCATTACATTCCATTCACTCCAATTGATTTATCACCCACGTGCAATATACTCGCCTCACTCCTCATTTCATGCAGGAAAGATTGATTTCTTCTAGTTTTCCCTGTCTCGATTCCTCTTTTTGCTGCACTTTTGCGTGTATCTTTTCGAACAGCTGACGGGGTGGATCCCCCATTAGATCCTTGAAACAGAAACGCTGAAAAGTGGACAAATCGATCAGGGCAAAAATCAGAAAGATTAAAATAATCAAATTAAACCCACAAACTTGATTAATATATGGAGTCAAAAAGATTTTTTTTTAATTCTACCATCAAACTAAACAGCATTGCCTTTTCGGATAAAACTTGATTTTCAGTTTTATTATTAGAACATAATCACGATGTTTTGAGAGTAATTTGAAAAAATATGAAAAAATGAATTTTTAACCTGTCAGGAGGCCTCTTCCCATCGAATTCCGCCCAGGCTCTGGCACTCTTCTCGGCCTTCATTTCGTCCGTGAACATCGGTGGTGGATTCCTCGTTACCAAGCGAATGTTGGACATGTTCAAGCGAAAGGGCGATCCCCCTGAGCACAACTACCTCTACGCCGTTCCGGCCGCTGTTTTCCTCTCTGGATACGGTTATGGACTTGCTACTGGGTTAGTATATTTTTCCACAAAAATTGCAATTTTCCATATTGAATAGTTTGATAAAATCTCACCTCTTGCTAATCAAAGAACTTATCCTGTAACATTCAAATAGTAACAAGCATTTTTTCAAATTCTCAAAGAAAAACAATCGTACTATTAGTCTTTCATTCAGCTATAAAATAAAGGAGTGAATGATTCAATTTCAGTGCGGCCTCAGCTCACTCGCTGGCCTACCTCGGAGCTTCCCTCTGCTGCGTCGGTGCCTTGGCCGGACTTTCCTCTCAAACCACTGCTCGCGTCGGAAACGCTCTTGGAATGACTGGTAATTTTTTCTTAAGATTATGTTTTCACTATTTTATAAAATTCTCTTCTTTTCATCAAAAGATTCAATCGCATTTATGAAACTGTCCATTTTATGAAATGCTTTATTTTAGGCGTGGCTGGCGGAATTGCCGCTACTTTGGGAATGCTCAATCCTGATGCCGGAACTCTTGTTCAGGTACCATTTTTTACCTGGATTGAAGAAACAAAAACAAGCAAATAATGAATTTAGATGTTCACTGCGATGGGTCTGGGATCGGCTATTGGACTTGGAATCGCTCATAGAATCAAGGTATTCACGAGTTTTTTTCGCTTGCTCTTTATCAATTTGCTTACTTTCATCCACCTCGTTTTAATTCTATTTATGTCGTTACTTCTCTTATGCTAATTTTAAACGTGTCAATTTCTAAGAAAAGAGGATAATGAAAAAGTATCGTAGCATATTTCAGGTGATTCTTGAGTTTTCAGGTTACCGATCTTCCCCAACTAGTCGCTGCCTTCCACTCTTTCGTTGGTCTCGCTGCGACGGCCACCTGTCTGGCAGATTACATGCACGAGTACGAGCACTTCCTCAGTCATCCTTCAGAGACTGCTGCTACGAAGGTACGGCAAACTTCGAATAGAATATCTTTTTGCAACGATTCAAATAGTCAGCATCATTTTATTTATCGATTTCTTTTAGGTCGCCCTCTTCCTTGGCGCATACATCGGCGGCGTGACTTTCACTGGGGCGAGTTTTATATTAATTTAAATTCACGAGGCCCTGTGTGATTGGTCATATTTCCTATTCCTGAAAACAGTTGTATAAAACCACGTTTAATTTCTCGAGGAATTTGCAATGACCATACGGGCTTTCCAAGATAAACAATTATTAAATATTTCTACTTTCAGTCTTTGATGGCATACGGAAAGCTACAAGGTATGTTTTACGAATTTATACAATGAAATTAGCGTATTTTATCACTTAGAATACCAATAGCAACATTTTTCTTGAAAATCTATCAGAATTTGCATCTATTAATTCATCAATCTGAAGTGAAGAAAATGAATTCTAGGTGATAAAATATAGTTATTTTCTATGAACTATGATTTAATTTCTTCGTGATGTTCAGGCATCCTCGGCTCTGCTGCGACCTATCTGCCTGGAAGACACTACATCAACGGCGGTCTCCTGGGAGCGAACGGATTGGCCCTGGCGATTTACACGATGACCAACGAATTCGGCACTGGCCTCTCGATGCTCGCCACCACGGCTGGACTCTCGTCTGTTATGGGTGAGGAAGCTATTTTTCATTCCAAGTCATTGAAATAGACAAAATTCGAGGCTATTTCATCAGTTTTATATATATATTTTTCAAATTCTTATTTTCAAAGTCTCGCGAGTAGAGATTTTGTAAGATTGATTGATTTTCAGGAGTGACACTGACAATGGCAATCGGAGGTGCAGACATGCCCGTCGTCATCACTGTCCTCAACTCCTATTCTGGATGGTGAGTTGAAGAACAGGCTTCTCAAAGCTCGACTCATAGAAAAAATAGTGTATCATATTGAGAGAAAAGGTACGTCTTCTTTTTCTCGTTCGGAAAAGTGCACTATTTTTTCTGCGGATCGAGTTTTTAGAAATCTATTGAAAACAATATTATGAAAAAACTATTTCAGGGCCCTGTGCGCCGAAGGCTTCATGTTGGACAACAACCTGCTCACGATCGTCGGTGCCCTGATCGGATCCTCTGGTGCCATTCTTTCCCACATCATGTGCAAGGTATGTTGTTTGAAAAAGATCACAATTTTACTCTTTCCAATAGTATTCGAGGAAGAACTATTCAAAATGGAAATGAAATTGAACTTTCTGAGGAAGATTATTCGATTTAGCGATGTTTTTTTCCCATAAATTGCAATTCGACTATTTCATAAGGATTATTTTAATTCAGGCAATGAATCGGTCCCTGATCAACGTCATCCTCGGTGGAGTGGGCACTCTCTCGCAAGGCACTGGACAGGCAAAGGCCATCGAGGGAACTGCCACGGAGATCAACGTGGAAAATGTGAGAATCTCAATTTTATAGCAGCTTATAAGGCTTAATTACTAAATACGTAGAGTGAAGATGAGTTAAGAAGGCGTGAGTATAATATGAAAAGATAGTTCTTCATTGTGGAATTTAAAATTACCAAATTGGAAAAGTAGTTGCATATGAAATAGCTAGGATTTGTTAGGGAGAACGTTTCTCTTCCTTTACCATTTCGCATGCAACGATGCAGCAAACTACTTTTCTAGTTTTCCTTTAAAATTTGTCAACCCTTGATTTTACTCCTCTTCATTTTGTAGACGGTTGAAATGATGAACAACGCGAAGTCGATCATCATCGTGCCCGGCTACGGTCTGTGCGCCGCTCAGGCCCAGTACCCCATCGCTGAGCTCGTCAAGAACCTCACCGAACGCGGCATCAAAGTCCGATTCGCCATCCATCCTGTGGCAGGTAAAATACCTTCATTATTTTGAAATAAGGCTATTTTGTGATATCTGAATCCCTAATTTTCCCCACCAAATAAAAATGGGAAACTTGCAGGAAGAATGCCGGGCCAGCTGAACGTGCTGCTGGCAGAGGCTGGTGTGCCCTACGACATCGTCAACGAAATGGACGAGATCAATGAAGAAGTAGGCAAATTTTCGTATTCTCAAGGATTATTCGAATTCCTGCAGTTCCCCGAAACCGATTTGGCTTTGGTGATCGGTGCGAATGACACAGTCAACTCGGCCGCTGAGGACGATCCAAATTCGTCGATCGCCGGAATGCCTGTGCTCAGAGTCTGGAAGGCCAAACATGTAGGATTAATCAAATTTAGACTTTTTCTCCATAAAACTGGAAAAAAATAGTAAAGGTGGAATCTGCATCTTTTAGGCATGTAATTTTTTTTATGCATAGATAAAGTTTCCAAAAATAAGTTCCGAAATTTTTGAAGGGATTATAAGATGTGAAATTTTCCAAATAGTTATTAAAATAATAAAATCCTTTTTTAATAAAATGTTCCATTTTGAGGCAATCATCATGAAACGCTCCTTGGCCCAAGGCTATGCAGCTGTCGACAATCCCGTGTTCTTCAACGAGAACACCTCCATGCTGCTGGGAGACGCGAAGAAGACATGCGATGCGCTGCTCAACGCTGTTCAGGCTCTGCCCAAATAAGCAGTTTTACAGCTGATTTGACATCATGACAATATCGAACTAGTTCTTCAAATGTCATCTCTAGAAATATGCTTTATTGATGAATGCTAGTAATTCCTCTACTATTTTCGAGAAATGGAAGGAAGGAAGAATACCTAGCATATCGCAATGAACATGTATCTAGGAGTTGCATATTTTTGAGCACAACTCGATACGCCTACTTCGAAGTATAATCATTTTCTAACTTTATTTCAAATTTAAGGATTTTTCAATTTTAAAGTGGTACGATTCAAAATTGTATTGTTAGTGTTGAATTATTCGATGAAAATGAGCAGTGTATTTTTCAGTGTGTAAAAATATGCTATTTTTATTTTTGTTGAGTAATATGGCTTCTACAATATGAAAATTTTCGCTCAAACAACTTTAAATTATTTGCTAAAAATACTAACATCGTACCATTTTATTCACACCGACTGTGAACGAGCTTAACACTCACCCTCATGAGATGTTAGTTTGTAATTTAGCAATGGTTTATTCTCGTAGCTACTAGGTCTGAGATTAAAATCCTAGGTAAAGTGGTGGTACTTACTCGTTAATGTTTTCTTAGTTTCTAGTATTTTTAAAATTTGTTGATATTTTAAAATTTTATCTTCAAAACACAATTCGAGTGAAGACAGCAGCAATATATTGTATCAGTTAGGTCGAGTAAAGTGCGAGTGAAAATACACGATAGCGCGTAAACGAAAGTACGCAGATTAGTAGTCTATTTTCAATGGAATTTTTTCATTGTCTTTTCGACTATTCTGTGCATTACTGTCTATTTCCGTTTACGCGCTATTGCGTATCTTCATCCACACATTAATCCTCAATCTGACCGACACAATGATTCGTCTGTGCGTCTGTCAGTTCTTGACTACTTCAGCGGGACTATGTCTTAATTTGTACTCATAGATTTCATTCAGTGAATAAATATTTTACAAAGACGTTTTTGAAATGAAGGTAGCTCTAGTTATTTTTATTTTTATTCCTCACTTAATTTTAGCTTCAATTTGTATATTTCCGACACGGAATCTTAACTTGATATGCTGCCTAAATAGGTTACTTCCACTTCTAAATCATTATCTTAAGAAGGAAAAGTGTTTACTTTTTCAATATTCATTTCCCTCAAATTGTCATATTTCGAATTGAACCAACATATTTTGACTAGATATCTATAAATTTTTGGAGATACGTTTTGAAAATTATCATTAATTACCGTACTTTCCGAAATAACTCGCTTTAGAGTGGATATTTTCGAGGTGTGTTAACATAAGTTGATCATTCGATATGCTATCAATTATTTATTGTTTTTCTTGGATTTACTCGACTACATTTGAAACAAACTTGAATCTCTGGTAATGACGTTGTCGCAAATAATGGAGTAAATTACAGGATCAGGACTGTCTGAAGTTCGAAAAAATCGAATTTGAACTGAACTGAACTTCCAGACAGTTCGAAGTTCAGTTCAGTTCGTACAACCCTGATTAAAAGGAATATTTATTTTAATTGCAATTATTCCTGATGAGGGCGGCGTAGCGCAGTGGTTGTGTGTTACTGCCTACAGCTAGGGCTCAAGTTCGCCCCCCGCTCCTCACCCAAACCAAGGGGGTTAAGAAATGTTGGTAGTGGATAAAACCACGAAAATTTGCCTAAAATCCCTCGGCTGTTGCACACAACAACAGTCTGTCCTCGGGACGGGCCACTAGTCCTGTGTGGCTAGGATAGGCCGACTGCCCCTATCAAAGGCTGAGCCCCACTACGGGCTTGAGGGTAGCCGACCCCACCCAGTGGGAATAATAAGGCTAGGAAGAAAAAAAAAAAAAAAAAAAAATTGCAATTATTCCTGTTACTTTTAGATGTCTTCGAGAACTGTCTGTATTATTGCATTGAAATTAAATTATTATTTCACATTTTATTGAATAAAATTTCTATATGAAATTTGAGATTATTATAATCAAGCTTTATTTTATGTTAATTTCCCAACTTCTCGCCATTCATTCGTTTGTGGATCGTATTCTTCAATAACGTCACAGAAGTTTATCGCATGATATAAACCAGCACTTTTTTTCGCAGCATTTTTAAATCTAAGTTAACAAATATTTGGTATAAAGATATGCAAAATCCCAGCTCACCCTCCGATTGTATACAATTTCCCGTTAGTGACAATGAGCGAATGATCCATCCTTGCATAATTCATATCGGCGATTTTAGAAATTTGACTGTCAACTGGAGCTGAGGGGTCGAAACACAGACACGATTTTAATAGATTTAAATAACTAAATATATAATGATACATTATTTATCATACAAAATTAACGACTTCAATCCTCCAGCTATATAAATTTTCCCATTTAACGATACAACTTCGGAAGAAATTCGTCTTTCTGGAATCTCTTCGATTTCCATCCATTCCCGTTCATCATCTGATAATCGATATATCATATTGCTATACCATCCATCAATAACTGAATACCCATAGTTACAATAATGAATATGCTATAATATGACCGTATAAAATTTCATCGCATGTTATTGTCTGAGCATTCCAAATTGGAAGAGGAAAAGCAGGTCCTGCTTGCCATTTTCCATCTATTAAAACCTGAATTAATTATTTTACGGACCTTCATTCGACCTTCTTACATTAACTCGATTAGTCCGTTCAGATGTTTTAAGATCCTCTCCACCCAAATAATACAATTTGTCTTTGAAATAAGCCACAGATGCACCATCACGCCATTCAGGAGGATTTGGACCTGTAAAATTCTTTGAATCGATCATTCATGGATTTGTTGATGAAACCCCTTGAAATTTGTCGAGTATTCAAATCATATATTTCAAAAGATTTATTTTCGTCGTTAATTGCAAAAATCTGAAACCTAAAAAATTATTCAAAATAATGAACATACAAATTTACTTTATTCTGTGTAGTTGCTAATTCATATGGCGCATAACAATCATGGAATTCTGCAATCTCTTCTACTGAGTAGGTAAGTGAATTGAACAAGCATATCCTTCCTTCATCTTTAAGATTATTTCGATATAAATCTAAATTATTATGAATCATTTCAAAGTCTCTAACTTTCAACATAATTTCTTACGATAAAATAAAATTTTATGCGAATTATTGAATGAATTGTCTCCACCAATCTGCAAGCTATTGATGTTTCGGGCTAATTCATTCATTGTATTGTTAATCAATGGCATTGCGATTCCTTTCTGAAATTATCACTTCCATTTTAGTAATGAATTGTTTGTTTTCAAACCTCCAAAGCATTTGCGACAATCGCTGCTCCGTAAGCAACAGCTTCGTCTGGGTTTATATCGAATTTCAACTTATTCCTTCCGAATTTATCTGCTAATTTTTGCTGTAGAAAAGGAATTCTGGTCATTCCTCCAACCAAAATCTAAAAATAAATAAGGATGCAGAAAGTAATCAATAAAACTATAAATATACCACATGATCGATTTGTGATGCTTTCAATTGTGCTGTATTCAGTACATTGTCCACCTGATGCATAGCCTTGGTGTACAACTCATTACATAGCTCGTTCAACTTATTCGGGGTCATGGCAACGTTTAGATCTAATTCATCGTTTATGTCGATCTAGAAATAGACTATGATGTAAAAATTTCGATGATTAGCTCTACATGGATATTGTACGACGAGAGATTGAAAGAAAGGGCTTCCTTTCCTTCTTTACAAGCAGTGCGAAATCGTTTTATTAGTTTCGGCTTCTTAACAATATCACAGTTCGACGACGATTTGGAAAACTCATCAATTGAATATTTCATTATTTTTCCATCAAAATCCTGCCCGCCTAAGTTAATCATATGTTTAAAACTTCTATTGATCCGTTTTACCTAATTGAGTATCCCCACCAACAGCCTTTACTTCGAGATTTTTGTCTTTAATCTCAGCGATACTTATGTCGAGAGTACCTGAAAATCTGCTATAATTTCTCACCAAAATATTCCAAATCAACCTCCTCCGAAATCGAAGATCAAGAGTTTCGAATTCTCGAATTTCTTTTTGTGATTGTAAGCGATTGCAGCCGAAGTGGGCTCTTCCAGCAAGTATTTCAATTCGAGTCCAGCCAGTTCAACGGCTCTCTTTGTGGCAGCAATTTGGTCAGAATTGAATAGAGCAGGCACTGTGACAACTGCACCGGTCACTTTCGTCGAGAGATGTTTCTGCATCAATTGTTTTTAAAATAGATTTTCTACTAGCCTAACCTCAGCATTTGCTTTCAGTTTCTTCAAGATCTCAGCAGAAACTTCTTCGGGTTTAAGAAACTTATCCTTAGCAGTTCCCTTGTTCAAGACATAACCAGCTTTACTCTAAACATATCACTCTAAAATGAATTCTAGCAATTTTACATTTCTCGTATCAACGTTAAAAGTCCATAATTGTCGACTCTCAGCGTTCGGCAAATCATGCAGGAATTTCCAACCAATTAGTCTTTTTGAATCTTCAATGATTCTTTATTTTTACGATTTCATTCCTTCTAACCGTATAGAATATTCGTCACGTCTGTGTTGCACATTAGGGCAGGATTCCCAGCGAGAATTTCTGGTTCACAATATGCAACTACTGAAGGCATCGTAGGTTTCCCTGAATATGACGAAGTCCAAATGAAGAATCATTCATGAAGAGTTCTTATCCAACAATCTTATCGATATTCAATAAAAATATTGGATTATCTTGAAAGTGGTGAATTTTTGAATAATAAACTTTCATTTACCATCTTCGTTAATTATTGCAACAGGTCGTCCATCCTCGATGACAGAAACACACGAATATGTCGTGCCCAAATCGATGCCGATATAAACCATCTAATTCATTTAAATATTTTCTTCAAGAAAGGATGAAGAATGATTACATTATTATGGAATCTCTTGAAAAGAAGACGATAATCTAACAACTTGAAACGAGTTAGGGTATGATTTAATATAATAATCTCATCTTACCAAATTTCATATCTCACCTTAGATATTTCATCCCGATCTCTATAAATACCTCACTTTATCAGTTAATAAACGTTTTCGCTCGCATCTTGTTCTAACCTTCAAGCCTTTACACACTCTTACGTCGTCTAAGTTAGGGCATTAAGTGTATGATAAACTCATTACACAGTAATTGCATATCTATCCTTAGATATCTCACCCCGATCTCTATAAATACCCTCAAACTGTTATTAATAAACGTTTTCGTGCTCATCAATACTCGTCGATTCCTTACACACAGCACTCGCTCCTCTATAGCCTTCCGGGGTCAGACAGAACTCAACTGTCTACATCTTTGTGGGATTGCAGTACTCAACTAAACGTTTGCCAGATATTTGCTAATACGGGCAAGACTAAGGAAATTTTTAATAAAATTGTCAATGGTAAAGCGATACTTGAACGATAAAAATGAAATAACGACACAATTTCGCACTTGAAACATTCGAATTTTATGCAGATAACATAAGGAACGACAAAATTGTATAATTTACGGTATTTCACGGTCTACCTTCATGATATTTCAAATAGATGATAAGACAAGTCATGTTCCAAACACACAAGTGTGCGATAGTCCTAGCATCTTCTTCCAACTTATTTAAAAGCAAATAGCATTTTATTGTCGATTTTTATGGCTATGAGAGAACCTTAAATTTAGGGCCCGCAAGCTCTGCTCACTTTGAAGCAAAAATTGGTCCAATTTTTGTTCTTCGTTAATTATTGCGTTAATTAGGCAATATCGCGAAAAATTTTCTTCTACAAATGTTCAAATGAGCATATGGACGAACGATTTGCACCGTTAAAACGCTATAAAAACAGTCTAGAACTGTTCTGGAATCATTCGAAAAGTAGCTATTAACGAAATTTCGAAAAAAGGATTTCTGAAACTCCAGGGAGGTTCCACTCGAAAGTACCTAGTATCATTTCTTTAGTAATTTCATGAGTGTTTGTCTGTATGTGTGTCCAACGCTATAGCTTCAAGGGGAGTAAGAAAAAGTATGATGATTACCTCTACTATATAAGAATGTATACATACTTTTTTTAAATACAATTTTCATTAAAAATTTCCATACCAATTATACAAATCGGCTATGGAGATTTCAACAAAAAATTGTTTCAGAAAATTTTGACTTCAAAAATGATCGAAATTAGCATAAAATCGATTTTTTCGTCATTTTTTCGACAGTTTTTCACCCAAAAACCAACTTTTTTGATCGAATTTCAGAAAACTAAAACAATAGGATTGTGCCCCTATATAAGGGCTTCAAAATTATGTATAACATGCCGAGTAAAAATGCACTCGGGGGTGTGTAATCAAACTGAATGCGGAGTGTCAACAGTAACTGTTCACAAGAAATCAATTAACTATTTCCGCTATATATTTTGAAAAAAAATACTTTGAAATTACTATAAAATAAATATTGGATTTGGTTACGAAATTTTCTAAATAAAATATTTTAGATAATATTTATTTGAGTTACAATTTATCCCTCGTTACTTTTGGATGTTTTCGAGAGCTGTCTGTATCATGTGCATTCATATTAAATTATTATTTCACATTTTATTGAAGAAAATTTCTATATGAAATCTGAGATTATTATAATCAAGCTTTATTTTATGTTAATTTCTCCGACTATTCGCCATTTGTTCGTTTGTGGATCGTATTCTTCAATGAAATCACAGAAGTTACTGCAGAATCTACGACTCCAATGCGGAGAGACAGTTCATGGAACACTGCTTCAGGGGGACTCAAACAGGATCAAGGTGATTATTTTGAATATTCGAAGTTTCTTTCGTTCTTTTTTAATTGAAAATGCATTTATTACTCTGTCAATCTGGTAAATTTAGAAGGAAAATATGCTGAACTTTTACACACGAGAATTTGTACTTTCCAAAGAAAAGATGAATTGTTTTCAGACCAAGAAGGGGTTGAGTGACGACGCGAAAGATATTCAGATTAAGGATCTGCAGACTGGGTTCGAGAAAATGCTCGAGTACTGTGAAAAGGTATGGATGCGATTTTTAATTAGCGAAGTTTAGTTTTTTGTCCAATGCTGTCAAAATTGAATACTCCTATACACTATTTCAATTTCCGTTTTTTAATTCTAATTTGCAGGAATGTATTTTCAAGCATTCAAATAATCGTTATTTTTAGGCCGAATGCAGACACAATGCTGGCCTCGTTCTTCAATGAATCCGACCTGAAGAAGTGCTTAAAGAACTGCGATTTCTGCAGAATTCCCGAGAAGGTCAGCCAACAGGCAGATGCGCTCAAAACGGTAAGAAATGTTGGATAGATTTTTCCTATTTGTAGGTGAAGATTTGATTTATTCTGTCATTTCAGCAACGTCAAGAGAGTCTGTACTCACGAAGTCAGCGACAAAATGGAGAAACTCGTGAACCATTCAGATATGAGCCAAAGTATTTTGTTCTAATAAATATTGATCAAAGATTTTTCAGGCAAAAGAAAGAAGAAGAGGAATATTCTGGATTCGAGAATGGAAAAAGAGGAGGCTGTCAGGCTAAAAACTGCTGTTCAGGTAAGGAAATTTGAAATAGCTCGTTGAAAAATGTGCTATTCCTATCATTTTATAAAATTCTTCTAAATCACTTTGAATTTTATTATAAATTTTCAGGGCGAATTCGAATGTCGTCTCAAAGCGCGTTGAGTAACTCACCATTGTTGTAAGTTTTTATTTAACAAATCATAATTTGAACAGAAGTATCTTATACTCTACACAACGAAGTTCATTCCAATGTCAAATAGCAGAGAGCTCGTGAAATGATGAAACTGATATTTATATTCAGACTGGCACTGATTAATTGTGTGCCGATGTAAAATGCCACTCAATTAGATTCCTTGATTATCTATTATTTAAGCTATTTTATTTAGCGTCGTGAAACGATAGTTCGTACAGTCATACAGGCTCTGGACGACAATTCCTTCCAGACAGACAACCAGCTGACATCGAATACAACTCCTGCTATTTGCAGTCCAAGACGCTCAGCTCCTACAACCACAAGGCTGCACAGTCGTATGTTGTTTTTATTTAATTCTGGAATGTGTCCAGTACAGTGCGAAAATGACTATTTTACCGATCAACACTAGTTTATTTGCACTGCTAATATTTCTGATCTTACCCATCAATTTCATAGCTTTTATTGGTATCATGATTTATAATAAAATGACCCATTTCCCAAATATTCTAACCTGAGATTGGTTAATTTCGAATATAACTTTGACTTTACCACTTTACTACCGTCTATCTATAATTTTTATCTCTGAAAAGCGAGTGAGTGAAACTCTTTGATTTCAGCTGAGTGCAATCGAGAACGCGACAAAGAATGGAACGGAATACGACTCCTCTTCTGCTTCAGCCATTTGATAACGATAAAACAATGCATTGGTATTCTCAATAAGAGTTTCATTGATTTCATATTGTGACACCATATAATATCAGACAAAATATGTAGAAAATTGTTGAAGGTCAACTTGTCAGAAAAGAAGAAATGGTGTGATAGTAGAAATCTAACTATGAGATGCATATGTGGTTGAGCTAATCATAATTGAAAAGAGACAGACTACAAATTGTGGATTTTATGATGAGAATGCTTACGAACCTTTGGATCTTACTTTATAAGGCTTAGTTCATAGTTCCCGGGCTTTTTGGAAAATAGTATGACTCAGACACAAAAGCCCGCGAACCACGTCCTTCAATCCGCTGTGAGGAAGAACATTTGTTGTACTCTGTATATTTCTAATTCTCGATTTTCCACTTGAAATAATGCCTTGATTTCTTTACATCGAAGATTCGTGTGATTTAGTTGGTTTCAAGTAATCAAGCTTTAGCAAGATTTCTGTTTCATCAGTTGTATTTGATCAAGAAAGTTATGTCAACTAGAGTAGTCACTCACAATAATCCTTACAAATTGAAGACATTTCTCTTAATAACTATAGAGTTGACAACTAATTGAGATGCAATAATCTAAGCTATGACAGAATGAGTTCCTAATAAGTATATTTCGTTATTCTTATCGAAAACTATGACATGCTATTCGTTGATAAGAACACCGAAATGGTACATAGTTTACAAGTAAAATAAATAAGAAATGATGTGTTAACATAAGTTGCTCAATCTTCGATATGCTATCAATTATTTATTGTTTTTCTTGAATTTATTCGACCACATTTAAAACAATTTAATTTTCTGGTAATGGCGTTATCGTAAGTAATGGAGAGTAAATGACAGGATCAGGGCTGTCTGAAGTTCGAAAAATCGAACTTGAACTGAACTGAACTTCCAGACAGTTCGAAGTTCAGTTCGTACAACCCTGATTAAAAGGAATATTTATTTCAGTTACAATTATCCCTCATCACTTTTGGATATCTTCGAGAGTTGTCTGTATCATGTGCATTGAAATGAAATTGTTATTTCACATTTATTGAATAAAATTTCTATATGAGATCGGAGATTATTATAATCAAGCTTATTTTATGTTAATTTCTCCGACTTCTCGCCATTTATTCGCTTGTGGATCGTATTCCTCGATCGAATTGCAAAAAATCATTCCAGGAGAAAATCTATGAAATCGAAATTAACGAACATTTCGTATACAGCTATGCAAAATATCAACTCACCCTCCGATTGCATACAGTTTCCCGTTAGCGACAATGAAAGAATGAAGCCATCTTGCATAATTCATATCAGCGATTCGAGAAATTCGACTATCAACTGGAGCTAAGGGGTCGAAACACAGACAGGATTTTAATATTCCACCACTAAATATATAATGATACATTATTTATCATATAAAATTAACGACCCCTGTCCTCCAGTTATATAAATTCTACCATTTAGCGATGCAACTCCGAAAGAAATTCGTATTTCTGGAATCTGTCCCATTTCAATCCATTTCCGTTCATCGTCTGATAATCGATATATCTTTCTACTTTCACGACTATCAATGACTGAATATCCATAATTACAATAATGAATATGCTATAATGTGACCGTATAAAATTTCATCGGATGCTATTGTTTCAGCCCAATAAATTGGAAGAGGAAAAGCAGGTCCTGTTTGCCATTTTCCATTTTTTAACACCTGGATAAATTACTTCATGGACTTTCATTCAATCTTCTCACATCAACTCGACTTGTATATTTCTCTTCTTCAGAAATCCATCCACCCAAATAATACAATTTGTCTTTGAAATAAGCCACAGATGCATGAGAACGCAGTTCATAAAGATCTGGGCCTGTAAAATTCTTTGAATCGATCATTCATGAGTTTGTTGATAAGACCTCTTGAAATTTGTCGAGTATTCAAGTCATATATTTCAAATGACTCTTTATAATTGATAATTCCAAAAATCTGAAGCTTAAGAAATTATTCAAAATAACGAACATAAGAATTTACTTTATTCTGTGCAGTTGCTACTTGATAGGTATAATACTCTACATTAAACTTTGCGATATTTTCGACAGAATAATTCTGCAAATCAAACAGACAAATTCTTCCTTCATAACTACCATTATCATTCTTATATTGAACTAAATGACTAATAATAATAATACCTTTTCATTGTATTTTAATAAATATTGGTCACTTACGATAGAGTAAATTAATTTCTATCAATTCATACTTCAACCAACGATCATAGAATTCCGGTCGATTTAACGATGATCTAATGCTATTCATAATCGACGCAAACTCCTCTGAAAAATGCTTTCAACTATAAGAAATTTTTTTTTAATTAAGCATACCAAGATCAGTATATCTCTCGAATACTGCCCTGATAGTTTTCTGTACTTGCTCATTTTGTTGGTAGTAGAAAGCGGGCATCTTAAATTTTGCTGAAACATTTATATCTTTCTTTATAACTTACTCGTTTTCGGTCCATGAGAAATCGCCATTTTCTATACTCCCTTCTTGCTTCTAATGGCATTTTGTCCGAAATCATATCAACGCTGTCGATTTTATCGGCAATAGATAAATCATCCGCCTTCCATAGATTTTTGATGAGATTCTTCTGTGAAACATTTAACTTTTCAGTGAATGATGGTAGTTGCTAAAGTTTCTGATAAGATATTATCTAGAAGAAAATAATTCATTAGAAGAAATTTAATTTGAATTTCAACTTACGTTTTTGGAAATAGGATTTGTAGAAGTTGACATAATTTTACCACTCATTTTGACTAAATTTGATTGACTTCGAATTCAATCAATGCCTATCAACGCCCTTCTTCGTGTGCTGTAAAGCGAGCTAATATTAGTCAGTATGAGAAATATTGAGAAAGTCCTACAAATGTAATACGGTGGCCTAGCAAGCCTTTACATTGAATGAGAATTGATAAAAGGATAGTGATATAGAATATTTTGCGAGAAAAAATCTTATCATAAAATTAATAATTTTGACAAATGATTAGGAATTCGAAATAAATAAATGGAGGAATTTTAATTGGTTGAACAATAATCTGCTTAATTTTTAATGCCATCCAAAATGTCATCCCGCATTCAAATGCAACATATCCAAAAGGATGAGAGAGTAAGAAGTTTTCATTTTAATAAACATTAAAAGCAGGGCTGTCTGGAGTTCGAAAAATATCGAACTTTAACTTAAATCAGAATATGACAATTTGAGGGAAATGAATATTGAAAAAGTAAACACTTTTCCTTCTTAATATAATGATTTAGAAGTGGAAGTAACCCTATTTAGGCGACATATCAGCTAAGATTGCGTATCGAGAATGTACAAATAAACGAGGAAGAATAAGAAAAAATGATCATGAATAGAAGACGAGAATTGAAAGCTGAATGAGAAGAATAAAAAATTTGACAAATGGATCTTTGGGTCACTTGGTATTTTTTCATGCTCTATCGAATGGCATATGATTTGTGGGACCTGCCTCATTGTTGAAAAATCGAAATGTTTGGTCCGGTCTCTTCTTTGATATTTCTCAAAATTAGCGGGACCGCGTCTTATTCAATTCGCATCTTTTATTTTTTGATAAAGTTTGGCATTCTCTCTCCTCCATTTTTGATTTTCTCCTTTCTGATACTCTGCAATCATTCTCCCGCATCTTTTACAGCGTTGTTGCGGGAAGAATTTCGGTTTGAATTTATCGATTTTCATTTTCGTAAATTTTTCCTGGTTTTTGTTGTCGTTGTTGTTTTTTAATTATAGTTTCGATGTTCAGAAATCATTAATGGACAGCAGCAAGCCGCGTGCTCTACACAAGTCAGCTCTCTCGGGGAGGCAGCTGTCGCAGCTTCGATGCGAGTCCCTGCAGCAGGAGAATTCCGACCCCAGTTGGTCTGCCATGTCCACTCAGGTAAATTATAAAAATCTTCTTTGAATTTCACCACTGAATTAAAGATAAAAACCCGCACCAATTGTTTGTGGACTATTTGGAAATCACGAGACATAGGTGAAATCGTATCGAAGGTTAAGGTAGGGTATGAGATGTTAGATCTTCTTTTTCCATACTATTTCTCAATACCTCGTGTCTCATGGTTTCAAAATTACCGTGTTGATGAATTGAAATTAATTGGCGAATGTTTCAAGACTCAGAAGGATTATTTTTCTTCTGAAAGTTCAAGAACTTCGAAAACATAATGGTAGATAGAAGAAGACGAATTTTATAAGAAGCTATATAATATGCATTTTACAAATTCAATATTTTCCAGGAAGACGAGCCGAAACTGTATTGTCTGAAGATTCCCGTCGCTGAAAACGGCCCGACCAAAGAAGAGGCTACTGAATTGGACTCACTGTATTTCGTGAGTCGAAATTATAACGTTTTTCCTGGAAATCATCCAGTTCTCTTTTCGAGTTTAATTTGGATTTCATGAAATGTAATTTAAACAAAATTGAAAATCCAGGAACTCGACAAGGCCGGCGTGGACCCTCGATGGGCCCGAGAGACTGCAGTGGACGTGTCTAAAGGTCACAAGGACTTCTACCTGCTGCCCGCCTTCAGGGGAACGACATTCAATCGACTCATTGCCAATAATATTAGGTAAAATGCAAATTTGATGTTTTTCGGAAACTTTCGATTAGACTTCCCAAAACGTGATCTGCAACCCTCCCTGCAGAACGAGATAGTGTGTCATATTGAGAAGGAAAAGAGCATGTCTTCTTTGCTATCTCTCGGAAAGATAGTTTTCCTCTGAGTCGAATAGCGGCCCACAATTGGAGAAGTCTGATTTTTTTTAATTTTGAAAGAAAATAAATTTGTAAAGACGAAAGAACTTATAAGATTCCTGTCCAATAGGCCTAAAATTTTCGAATTAAAACGAATGTTTTTTTCCAGAATAGTCGGAGTGCCTATCGTGGCGGAATGTTTGTCGAAACGCAAGCCCCTGCCCAAGCGGAATCATCCCATTTTCTCCTCCCACTTCAGCTCGACTTTCATCACTTTTACGGGATTTTCCTCTTCTCAAAAAGTGAGTGATTCTCTAGAAACATATCAAAAACTTCAACATTTTTGAAATGGCTATCCTATTTTGTGGTTGAGTGCCGAATTTTCAAGAAATGAATTTTATTCCCAACTTATTCTTTTTCCAGGAGATCCTTCGTCAGTTGGTCTTATGGATGGGAGGCACCGTGACCCCTCATTTGATGTCTTTCACAACGCATCTCGTCGCTGCTAAATGTGATACTTCTTCTCAGAAATATATTGTAAGAATTTTGAATATTTGATAGTTCGAAAAAATTATTTAGAAAAAAATCCTTTTTGATTTCCCAGAGAAAAAATCTCGCGACCGCAGATCTCTTTCTCGAGGTATGGAGGGAATTATTGGAGAGAAGAATAAAAAAGAATGTTTCGCACTTTGGAATAGTTTTGTTTTAAAAAATAAGATTTGGAATTTATTTGCAGGAATCTTCGCGCCTGAAAATTCCCGTTGTGTCTGAGTGCTGGATCGGAGATGCGTGGAAGGCGGTGTCGACTTGCTCGAGCGACGCAACGTCTTGGACGGATCAAGTGATTGTCGATTCCTATAAACTGCCCATCTTTACTGGATTTGTAAGGCTTTTGTATTATTTTTGGACCTTTAATATTGACTATCAAAATTTCTGGAAAGACAAATTTATTTTCCTGCTTGATTCTTATGGCACCTTTCAATATCAAAAATTATTTTGTGATTTTATTTATTTCTTAGTTACATCGTATTTTGATTATTTAGAGTAGAAACTTATAAACTTATGCAAAACCATTTGCGGTGTGCCTAACTATGAATGAAATGTTCTTACTTATTTGCAGATCTTCTCCATCTCCGGTGTGATGGGTCAGGATCGGACGGATTTCTGTCGTCTCGTCGAGTTGAATGGAGGCAAAGTTACCGCCGAAATGGCCAAGTATGAGATGAAATGTTTCCTTTGCTTTTCTCTAAAATCTTGCTGTTTTGCAGAAATGTCTGCACGCACCTGATCACGGACAAGACGAACAGTGACAAGTACAGGAAGGTAGATTTGAGATTTTTCCAATAAAATCTAAAACCATTTAATTTCAGGCAAAACAATGGGGTAACATCAAAGCGGTGACTACCCGCTGGATTCGCAGGTGCGTCGATGGCGGCTATTTGATTACGGAGAGGTAATTTCTTCAATTTTCACTTTTCTATAACTTTTGGCTTCCAATTTCAACATTTTAGCTTTAGATTTTTATTTTCAAAAAAGAAAATAATTATTTTCTTTGTAAAGTAATAAACAAAAAGATGACATTTTTCAGCGGCTACGATCCCGGTGACATTCGAGAGAACTCGACCCTTGTGCGCGAGCAGGAAAAGGAGAAAGCCGCTCAGGCTGCTGCTGAAGCGGAAAAGAATTTTCTTCCACAAACAACCAATCTGAACGTGTTCAAAGTGAAGTCCGCCCCCACACCTGCATCCGGAAATGCCAATCAACGAAATTCTTCCTCTGGCACTGCGATTTCAAGAAAATGCAGCACTCCAGTGGGAAACGAGACACACACTACACCCGAGGAATGGGAGATCAGTCGTATCTCAGGCAAGTTTCTAGAGTCCATGAAACTTCATGAGGACGTTTGAAGTGTTATTTACTCATTTAACAAAAACGTCTTTCCTATGAACGTGAATTTAACAGTTTAAACTGTTTATGAAAAATGGCAGAAAAAAGAATAGAATTGAGATGATTTGTGCGTTTTTAAATAGAATTTTTTTCTGAACTTGATATTTTCAGGTCACGGCGGCAAAGTCATGAACATAACGAATACAACGGATTCTGCGAACCAGAGTCTGCTCCAGCATCTGAAAGACCACCCGTCACACCCGCTGGAAGGATCGGTTGGAAACAGGGACAAAACTGAGATCGATCACCAGGTTAGAAGATCTTGAAAAGAGTAAGGAGAAGTAATGACGAGTTTCAGGAAATCGCCCGAAACGATCTGACTAAGTCTGGCGAAAGAAGACCTTCATTGTCTATTCATAGGAGGTTGGAATTCTTTGAAAAATATCATACAATCTTAGAACCTTGCAATTTGAAATTCGTATTTCTTCCCACCAGACTGAGATTCTTCAAGACTTTGTATGGGTTTTTGAGCTGTTGATTCGAGATAAAAACATTTTCTATTCTGACTTCTCAAAACTCGATCCGCGCGAAAAAGTAGTATGTCGTCTTTTTATCTCTCGAAACGGTGTGCTATTCTTTCTCGAATCGAGTTTGAGGAGTCTGTTCCCCTGTCTGAATGAACCCATACAATGTTTCAGACCCAGCCAATCCTTGCTGAGAGAAATGACGCGTCGTCGTCTGGATGTTGGAGAGTCCCCCTTGCAGAGGCCTGAGACTGCAGATCCCTCGGATGAAATCCACCTGACGCAGAGCAGAGGCGATTTCGACTTCCTCGACGGATACAGGATTTTCATCGCTGGAATCCATCCCAGCAAGGAGGACCAATGGAAGCACATTATTAACCGGTAAAACGCGAATTGTATTTATAATTTCGAAATGAAGAATGTTATACACACTTTCTATTTGTCAATCTCACAAATTTACTCATTTTGAAGGAAAATCAATTTTTACATTGATCTTGAGCCAAATATTTCTATTTTTTCAGAACCGGAGCCACCCGAGTGGTGCAGTTGGATGCGGCCTCCCATCTCGTGGTCTACAAACCTACCGAAAAGGACAGACAGCTGATTCGCGAGGCAAGAAAACTGAATCTGGAAGTGCTGCATGCGCAGTGGCTGGTCGACTGCTACAAAGAACGAATCTGTCTGCCTGCTTCGGGTAAGAATTCATTCTGCAACCACTTGAAATTGCTAATTTGTGTATTTTATTTATGAATTTAATGAAAATGACAACAAAATCAAGTGATTATGATTAGTTCAAATCGAGATTTTTTTGAGAAATATTCGATTTGAAGGTTTGAGATTTTATTTCGACTATTTTCAGACTACGATTTCTCTCTGGATCCTAAAACGTTGAAATCAGTCGTGCCTCCCAATCAGCCCTCTTCCAGCACAAGTCCTCAACTTCAGGAATCCACCAACAGTCCTCACAACATCTGCAAAATCACGTGAGAAATTTCCCTATTTTTGGAAAGTTCGTCCATTTGATCAACATTCGCAAAATAGATTAATCTTTAAAAATCAATTTTTTTCTGATTAGTGATTTTTTCTAGAATCCCCGAAGGCATCTCGCAAATCATCAATGAGATCTCGTCCCAACCTTCTCCGAACAAATCGCAAAGCGAATCCATTGTAAGAGATTTTTCTTTCATTTTTTACGAAAGTCTATTTTTCAGTGCTCCGTGGACATCGAAATGATGCTGAAAATCGCGGTGCAAAACACGGCCAAACCGGACGATTTGCAGATCAGGAAAGTTCATGTAGGATTTCCAGCTTTCAGCAAATTTAAAAATGCAGTTGAAATTGAAAATCTTCATGCGTTCTTCCCATAAATATATAAATATTCAAATTAAATTGATCGAACTACAAAAAAAAACTGAATTTTTGCTACACTCGTAAAGGAAAATTTTCGGAATTGAAGGAGAACTTCTTTATTTTGCGATTTTCAGTCCGACACGGTGAACATGCCTCGCTTTTCGCCCTCGAAGAACCTCCTCCGACAGCAGATGAACCGAGTGGCGGGCACTGCAGAGGCGAGAATCGACATGGAGACGAAGGTCGCTATGATGCGCAAGTCGATGAAGGGCAGAGCAGAGAAGGACAAGGACAATGGAGAGGGCAAGCTAAATGAGGTCATTGTGGAGTTGGACGAACAGGAACAAAGCAGTCATTATATTCAGCAGGTGAGAATTTTTGAATTTTAGAAAATTCAAATTTTAACAAATCTGGAGAGGGGACTTTGTTTTGAGATTTATTTCGAATTTAAAACTTCAGAATTTCGACTCGACAGGAAACACGCTGTTGGAGGAAAACGAATCGCAGTACACTCGAGAGCAGAACGAACTCAGAGAGAAAGTCGAGCGGATGAATCAGATGCTGGGTTGGTTCAGATTTTCAGATTCTGAAAAACGGCAGATTTTTTTTGTATTCTATAGACCGGAAGACGTTTGAATACGAGATAAAACAAAATAGTAAGGATCACAAGAAGCCCCTTTGCTAACCTTCCTATTGAATTACCCTCTGTCTCGTCTTTTAATGCTTTGCCTTCTGCATTCATGAATCCGCTATGCGCCCTCATACCCATATGTAAACAGCGCAGTTTCTGCACGATCAGAAAACGTTTGGGCGGATAGTATGAATTGATCAACGCTTCATTGCCTTAAATTCAAGGCTATAAATTTTAGACACGCATAACGAAATAGTCTTTTCGAGAGAAAAAAGCATACTCTCCCTATGCTTTCTCGAAAAGACACTGTCTCGTTACGCGTATCTAAACATTTAAA
This sequence comes from Diploscapter coronatus, assembly GCA_964036155.1. Taxonomy (NCBI): domain Eukaryota; kingdom Metazoa; phylum Nematoda; class Chromadorea; order Rhabditida; family Rhabditidae; genus Diploscapter; species Diploscapter coronatus. The sequence goes on along the minus strand of OZ038423.1, from coordinate 78,457,047 downwards.
GCCCTGCTTAAATTGTCCTATTCCAAATTTTCAAATGCTTATTTGTGAAAATTATTCCGTTTCAGCCCAACAAACCGGTCTTCGTCTGTCCGGAGAGAATGTCGCTGGCTCTGCTTTGGCCACTCAAATCGGCATTTCTCAGGTATAAGATTCATAAATGATTTAACTCCTTGATTAAAACAAACTCGCGATTAAAAATAATGGATTCATTAACAATTTAAAGTCACGACTAAAACTAACTTCGTTTTCAAAATAGTAAAATTGGATTGCAGGGAGACAAACTGATGAGTACAGATGCAGAGCAACAGCACTCGACTGTATTCAGTGAAAGGAGCAGAAAGGAATCGGGACAGAGGGAAACAACTCCGAAAGAGACATCCGTCTGCAGGTCTACGTCCAACATTTCCAATGCTAGTGGTAAGAAACTTGGAAATTTAATTCTTACTTGTCATGTTCTAAGTTTTTTTTTTTCATTCAAGAACAAGGATTTTAGAACTTTGAAAACTATCGTTCACTTTCCCAGATTATTCTTGCTCAAGGATCGTAATATTTCGTTGAAACCAGAAAACATTCATTTTGACAATTTCAAAGATTTTTGAACGGTGAAATAATTTGATAGACGAGAATGCGAATAATTTCCTTATAAAATTTTGAGAATTTCACTTTCAGCCGATCGCGTTTCCTCCCCTCTGACTTCTTCCGCAATTCCACCCTCTCCCGCAGTCATGCAAGCAGGCAGTTACGTGTCGATGCTGAATGCTTTGGAGAACAGCAGAAATTTCAATTCGCTCGGTCAAATCCGGACTTCAGAGGCGACGCTCAATCCGGATGCTGTCGTCGACGAAACGACGAATAGGACCAGATTCTCGGAGTAAGGATCTGTTTTTAAAGATTTGTCAAGAAAATGTTTTCGAATTCTTGAGAATATTTCTCTAGAATTTATTTATTGCATCTTGTTTATTTTCAGGAAACATTTTCTATTAAATTATTCTTGAATGTATCCGAAAGAATAATTTTTAAAATTCATTTTTTATGAGATTCGTGAAATTTAGGACTCGCAAAACCCCCAAACTTGCTGCAAAGAATCCTCGCAACGCTACTACCATTTCCACTTCCCGCCCATCGACTCCGATCACGAGACTGGCGAACGAGGAGAGTGAGGAGGCTACTGCTGCGAGGAGCGCAAGGAACGGACAGGGACAGGGTTCGTCGGGTTCGGACGGAATCCCCAAACAGGCGGACACTTGGACGAATGACACGGAGATGGGGGAGACTGGGACGATGAACGTGAATGCGCCGTCCAGAAGGACCAGATCCAGCACTGCAGCGAAGAGACGGGCTACTGATGAAGGGGTGAGAATTGTTCGTCTATCTTTCAGGGGGAAAATATCTTTTTCTACCATTCGAAAGAAAAATACCTTTTTCAAAAGTGTGTAGTACTTCACCATTTATTTTTGTACACGATTTTTCATTTTCACAGGGAAAAGTCCTTTCCGTCTATAAGTTTAACAGCAAAATCTTTCATGCTAGAAAAATATCGAAATTTTGAAACTAAATATTTCCCGTTATTGAATTTGTTCTCAACAAAATGATCTGAAATCCGAAATTTGATCATATTTTCGCAGTCGATTGTCAACGAAAGCGATGCCCCGTTGTTGAAGAGTTCGCGCGTGGAGAAGACGACGAGCGGAGAGGGAGTGAGTTCGGGCAACAGCACTGGGGCCGGCAATTCCGGCAAACAGCCGCTCATCAATTGGGGACCCAAGGAGCCGTTAGTTTTTCTACTAGAATATTTTAACTTTCTTCAAGTTTTCTACATAAATACTGAATTGTATGTGAATTTTGCGCGAAAATGATATCTAACTTTTGAAAAATCGAAAATTTTTAGTTCCCGCAAAGACGCTGAAAAACCGACGACTTCGAGAAAAAACAAGGACAGGAAAGATTTCGACTTCTTCGAGTCGCCAGGACTCAGCGCTGCAATTCTACAGGCTAACAGCAAGAAGGTTGGCAAGTTTCTGCGTCTTTCAGCCTTTTAAAGATATCCCATCTTTTCTCACCCATTTCCTAATATTGCTATTCTTTCACATGGTAAAAAATAACGTAAAAATGCGAGAATGTAAAAAAAAAAAACATAATTTCTAAGATAAAATGCTCTACAATTACAGGAATTGATGATTTTCAGGCAAAAGTGACAACCCCCACGAGGAAAACTCCCTCGAGAAAGTCGAAGAAAAGCTGATCAAATCAGGAATTTTGAGTTTTTATCGCGATTTATAGTCTGTTCTCATTCGGGTATTTTTCTTATGTTAATTTTACTTTTGTGTCAACAAATTATGGATTCTTCTCATTTATTTCGTGTGGATTTCTTCGAGCAAACTCGCCAAAATCTTATTGTATTTTCTCCATTTCAATTGCTTCATTTCATTTTTGCTGCTATTGATGCCATTTTTCGCGGAAAAAATAAATTATCGTTGTGAAAAAAATCGATTTTATAATGGAAGAAGTTCGTTTACATCAAATGAAAAGTATCTCAAATTTTCAATGTTTTTTTCTTTCTTTCTTTTCCCTTTTTCGTCTTCTTCTATCTTTCCTCCCCTTTCATTCCTTCCGGCATAAAACCCACAACGCCTTTTCGCCCATTACCCGCCAATGCTCGTTTTTTGAATTTCTTTCTCTCACTTCTCTTTTTCGCTCATTTTTCTCGTTTCTTTGAAAATTCACCCATTTTTTATTGCTTTTAGAACTTTCCCATTCAAAGTAGATCATTTTTCAAATGAGTACTGTTTGAAATGGTTGAACTTTCATGAATTTCATATTTCTTGTCAGACTTTACGACGAAAAAGCACCTTCTTCGACGACATATTTCGCCTTTAAATTCGACTACTTTTCCTGGCACTTTGAAAATGTCTCTATTTTCAGGGCCGGATTCTGCTCGGCGTTAGAATGGAGCTCGGGGAGTTGATCAACGCGAGTCGGTTGTTGTCTGCCGATACGCAGCAGTTGATCGACATCTTTCTCAGACAGGCGAAGCTCTTCAAGCAGGTCCAAATCAACGACAGCAGTTCCAGGACTAGCCATAGAAAACTCGTTGTACGTGACTCGGAAATACCGCCACGTTAATTTTATTTTTTTCATAAAAATGTGACGATATTTCCAAATTGCTCTTGTTATAGAAATTTTAATTTATGTGAATTGCTGTATTTCCCAGATTTTAGAGTTAAGCGGTGTAGGAAATGACATACAGAAAGCCTTTTCAGACTGCTTTAGAGAAATATTTTTTAATTTCAGCTCCAGTCCAAATTAGCAGAGCAGTTCGCCTTGAGAGCCATAGTTCTCGATTTGAGCTGCTATTTCGGCGACAACAATACGGACATCAATTTGGTAAAACTACTTTTTCAGCAAACTCCATAGAAATGTTGTCGTATTTTAAGGAAAAATTGAAAATCATTATCATTTTCTGAAAAGTTTGCATATCTCTTTCTTCTGAATTCAAAATCCCAATTTTTTCGTAATTATTAACTTAAAAAAATCTAAAATTCAGAACGCGGAAGACGACATCGATCTCCTGCACCAGGCGGCAGTTGTGTTGATCGAGAAATTCAACAAGGAGCAAGGAGAGACAGGTCAGTCAGACGAGGGCAAAGCGATGCTCCTCAAACCACTTTTGGAAGCACTCGGCTCTCTGACTACGTTCTCCCCGACTGTGGCCAAGCTGCTCAAATTCGATCAGGCAAATGCAGAGAAACCGGAATCTGCGCCAGAGGAAGAGGTAAGAAAAAAATGGAAACAGCTATATGACGGAGAACGGAGGAGACGAAGTCTATAGTTAGGGATAGGGTAGAGTGGCGAGAGTAGGAAGAAATGGTGCGGGGAAGATACCCTCTGCTCTCCGTCATATAGTGGTTGCTGCTAGGGGAACTGAATTAGGGCGCGTTTATATACTTTTTGGCATCGTGTCAATGTCAAGCGATTTCAAGTGCAAATCCATGAGCAAATTTAGATTGATAATAAAGTTTTATTTTTCTGTGCAAAATCTAAACAGATCATTGTCAAGAACGCTTTTACTTTGAAGAATTGCCCTCTATTAGAAACCAAATAATTATGGACTATTAGTTAAGAGGTGAATGAGATATCGATTTCTTCAGAAAGAAAACAAGACCGACAGTTCGAAAAAGAAGGTTCGAAGCAGACCAAAGAAGGTGTCACTGGATGTGCAGCTGTCGAAAACTGTGCCAGTATCACCTGTCCTTGATAAGGCTGATGTTAGCAAGGTTAAATTTTTTTTTTTGCAAATTTTCTTTTCATATTTCACATACAGTTTTGAAAAATCGTTTTATATAAGAGAAGAAACGGTATGAATTATTCAAACTAATCGTTTTTATTTCAACATTCAACTTTTCTGACAAATTATGCAGCTTTAGGAATATTTTAGCTAAAAAAGATTAAAATTTGCAACAACAAAAAATGTTGAATTATTCGCAGATTCCCAAGCCTGCACCTACCGCTACTCCCCCTCCTTCCCCAGTCAACCAAATCAGTTCTCCACCACCTGTGTTGTCCCCTGCCCTCCTTCCCTCCACTCAATCCAATCCTCAGCCCCATTCCTCTGTCCCCTTGCCCATCTCCAAGCGGGTCGGCCCTCGCACCGTCAACCCACTCAATTTGTCTCTCATCGCCTCGCCGCCCCCTCAGCAGGAAAGTGCCAATGCAGATGTGAAGCCGATCATCAAAGAAGGTAAACAATAGTGTTCAGAAAAGATAACGAGTTTCTGAAGTTCAAATTGGAAGATGAACAAAAAGTCTTAGAAAGTAATTTACTCATACTTGCAATGTGTTCTTCCTATCCTATCCTTCTCTATTGACAATTCAGAAATGACCTCTCGAGTTTTTCTTTAATAAAATCAATAAAAACACAAATTTCAGTGTGGACCCACCGTGACAGACTCCCAGAGAATCAGGCTGACAGTAAGTTTTGAAATTTCTTAGGGCAGTTCTACTGCTTTTTGGGACGCAATTATTTTCTTCTCAAGACTGAACAAAGAAGAATGTAGCGAGAGGTCAGTTGAAAAATTCAATTTCCAGGTCACTGCTTCATCTGCCGCAAGTCTAATCCGGATTCTCAATGCGGCAAGCGGTTCTCGAATTCGACCCGCTGCAGGACTCGTTTTCACTTGGACTGTCTCAAGGTGAATTTTTGAATTTCTAAAAAATCAGCATTCTTCTAATGTTATATCCCTGAAAATATCTGAAATAAATAGAATGGGTTAATTTCCTCGTTTTCAGGATTACAATGCAGGTGATTTCGACGCTGAGTACCTGCACGATTCGTTCGGCTCCTACGTCTGTCCTCTGCATCACTGTATCTGGCCTTTCCTCGAATAAATCAATCAAAATCTTATTTCAGGCAATGTCTGTTGGTTCGAGCGACTCAAGACCTCTGCTGTTAGCGGTAAGGTGGTCTTTTAATTATCTGCTGCTGCAAAGACATTTTATATTATTGATTGAAAGATGTACTCACAAATTATTACATTTTATTGTAAATATTATATTATATACTTCTCTATAAGAAATTGTAAAGTTTCCACAACATTGACAACTTTATATCGATTTTTAACAAATTACCTGGAAATCGAGAGTTTTCATTTCCAGGCGATCTAATCCAATGCAAATGTTGCTATCGTTCGTTCCACGAGATCTGCCAACCAGCCGGCTTTTTCATCGAAAAGCGAGTTTCTGTACCCCAAGCTGAAAGTTCTGGAAAAGTGATTCAGGTAAAAATAACAACTGAAATTCGGTTACTAGTGCAGGAAGTTCGGAAATTTTAGATAAAATATTTTTCGGTAAAAAAGTTTCTAGGTTTCAGTTATGAGTTTGACCGTATTTGCAGACCCGCATCGACATGACGGTGTGTCATTCCCACGCAAAGGACAAAGACGTGTTGGACAAGCTTAAGCATAACAAACAGGCCACCCATCTGCCGTTTTGCTCCGAATGCGAGGAGAAGGGACAGAAAAGTAAGTTCAATTTTTTAATCCTCCAAAGTCTATTATTTTTTTAATGAAAATTTCATTTTATACCATTAGAAAGTTTCGTTATCGAAGATAGGGAAGTTCGCTATATCTACTTTTCAAAACAATGAACAATCTAGTTTTTCTTTATTTCGTTCTCAATTCTCAAATTTCTTTAAAAATATGATCTCTTACTTTGAGGCAAGGGCGATGTGCTGATCAACTGCAGTGAATGCATCCGATCCTACCATCCCAACTGCAAGCGGCTGTCTGTGAAGGCTATTGGTGGATTACGGTATTACAAAAGTTCCAAAATTTGAAACTTCATGATTTTTGAGAGCGACCATCTGAAAGGCAAAATATCGTTACAGACGAAATATGTTCAAACTTTATAATATTTTTTCTCCGAGCTAATTAAATTCTTAGAGATGTCAAAAATGGTCTTCGTTTTCAGATTCTCCGGAGATGATCGAGTCTGCGAGGCGTGCATTCTGGGCGAAAACATTCGCCCGAACCAGACTATCATTGCAAAATACGCCAACTCGTTCTACCCAGGAATGGTCGCTCCGCTAGCCAAGTATCCTGCCCACTGCGCTGTAGCGTAGGTTTATTTTCCAAGTTTCAAATATTCGAATTTTCACTGTATATAAAGGCTAAAGATGAACAAAAATTAACGCTACTTGAATAAAAAATCGAATCTTTGCAAAAAAAACACTCGTGCTTGTATTTTCAGTGACAAATTCGGCTCCCGCCTGGGTGACGCGGGCTTCGTGGCAGTGGAGTGGAGTGGCTGTCAGAATCTGTTCTCCCTCGTGCCCTCGCGATTCATCGTCCCAATGTTCGAGGGCAGTTTCGATCTGGTCGGCAAGCGGATGACTGATAAGGATATTCGTTTAGGTAAGTTATTTCTTTCAGGAAAAAAGAATCATCAGAATAATGAAAAATCTAGACTTGTGTAAATTGAAGAAATAAGATGCAAAGAGACGAAAACCCTTCCCCTATTCTCTTTACTACAATTTTCAATTTCTTCAAGCAAACATTTGATAGAAATTTTGTTTAGCTTGGGAAAAGATGGACTCCAACATCATCGTTCCCCGACCACATATGCTCAATGCCTACGAGTTGAACAGGCACAAGGAGATCAAGGTTAATTTCTTTTTGGTTATTTCCATAGCGAATTTAAAACCAACATGTATTGTATTGTCAATGGCAAAATTGCATTCGTTTTTTTGTTGTAATTTTCACATGAAATACTTGAATTTTCAGACTTCATTCTATCAGTCGGAAGATGTGAAGCCGAAGGGCCGTCTGATTCCAGAAGAAGATATGCTGTGCGAGTGCGTAGAGAGCAGCGGAGATGGACAGGGCAGATGCGGAGAGAATTGCTCCAACAGAACAATTTCGCAGCAAGAATGTCCTAAGGTAGGAAACTATTGAGAAAAAACGCATTTGTTGAAAACAAAAATCGTAAAATTGCTCGTTCATCTTTAACAACTCTTCGTGGCTAAGACTAGTTGAACTTTTCAAGGAGACATTTTGGAGGGTATAAATCTTGAATTACAGTTTATCATGCTTGTTTGATAGAGAATCTTGCGATTCATAGCTTCTTCGCTTGAATTTTTTTTGTATAAAATAGACTTGAACGTTGAATTGAACTGAATGAATTTTTAGACGTGCGAGCAGAAGCTAGGCGGCTGCAACAACCGAACTCTGAGCAGATCAGAGGTTTGCAAGAAGGTTGTGGTCTTCAAGACTGAGAAGAAGGGCATTGGAGTCGAGGCTGTCGAAGATATCAAGAAGGTGGAAATTTTAAGATCTCACTTCAAATTCAAGTTACTCTTCTGAGTTGATCACTGCATTATTAGAGGTGCAAAAATGTGATCATAAACTGAATATCGTGACAAGATTTGTGACTTTTTGTAACATCGCATCATAGCTTTCTTCTCTAAATTGCAACTTCGTCTCGTTCCGTTTCTTTCGGAATTGATTCTTTTTCTATTTTCAGGATGAATTCATAGCCGAGTACGCAGGAGAGATAATCTCGGAAGCGGAATTCCAGCGTCGGTCCAACGAGTCTGCTGCGAAGAGGAATGACGAGGAGAAGCATTACATCATGGTGCTCAGGGAGCCCAAGCGCTACATCGATGCTAAGTACTATGGAAACATTGCGAGGGTAAGCGCCAGTAAAGAAACGTTTTTAGAAAACTCACTATCTTTTCTAACAAACTATTCCATTAGAATAAATTATTCATCTGAATAGTTTCCCACTTATTATTCCAAAAGGAATAACTTATCCTAATGGAATAAAATTTTCTGTATACGAGCACAGAATATGAGAAATTGTAGCTGGGAAATAATTGGTGATTTTCAGTTCATCAACCATTCCTGTGAGCCGAACTGTCGCGTCGAGGAAATCACGATTGCAGTGGATTCCAAAAAGAAAGGCAAATCTGCTCTCTGCACGCTGGACTCGAGAGTCGCTATTTTCGCCAAGCGGAACATTCAGAAAGGTTTGGATCATTCTTTTTCTTTTCACTATTTAGAACGCATTCATACTTCTCTCGCTCATGTGAGCGTGAGCGACGCAAAGAAGACATGCTTTTTGCTTACGTGAGCGTGAGCGAAATATGAACGCGCCCTTAAAAGACGAATTTATGATGATATACTTTAAAAAATGAAAGTTTTATTCAACTGGAAACTTACCTGAATTTTTTAGGAGAAGAACTGTCATTCGACTACGATATGGATGAACTTTCCGAAGGAACTCCTCTGCCTCCTTGCTACTGTGGTGCATCGTCCTGCAATGGGAAACTTGGCAAAACTAGTGAGTTTGGAATATTCGTCTTTTTTCTTCCAGAACTAGAATAACCCCAAGTTCTATGGATTGATTGCTTGATTTTATTTTAGAATTTTCATAACTTGTGTTTCAGAGCAAGAAAAGTTGGAAAGACGACTGAAAGAAGAAAAGAAACAACAAAAAGTGGTCAGAGAAGAAAATTCCAAGCCTAAGAAGGTAAGTACAAATTCTTTTTATTGAAGTTTTTCTCGTTTTCTAAACTTGTCATCATTAAAAAAATATCGCAGAAAAAAGCAAAAAGAAACTTCCTCTTTTATACGAGTTATTTGCAAAACTACATTTTCAGACCGGAAGAAAGCGCAAGGCCCCTGTCTCTGATTCTGCGGACGAAATCAAGAAAGAGTTGAAGAATGAAGGAAAAAAAGTCGAAACAAGAGGCAGAAAACGAAAGAATATCATCGTTGCAAACGACGTGCCTGTGACTGTGGACGCTTCCTGGCCAAAAATGCCAATTTCCTTGCCACTGCCTGTTCTCATCACTGTCCAGGTAATATTTATTGCAAGCTTCTATATGATCTATTTGATGGGGGTGAGTTGTGTATTTGCGGCTCACTCTCCAGGTGTTAATAGTGACTGATTTCCTAATTCCCAACTCAGTTGTGTTCTAGTGTTTCTTGATTTGCGTTAATTCGTGGACAATGCTTCATGATCGTCTTTTATTGACGAGAGGACAGGAGAAGTGATCGATAATGAAAGATCATGAGATCGACGGGGGGACGTGTTTACCAATTTGTGGTTTGTGAGGAATGAAGTATAAGGGATGCAACAGGTGATTTTCTATTCAATGATGGAGTATCGTTTTTTCTTCCTAAGAAAACAGTCTTTTGACAAACTCGCTCAAATTATATTTGTCATATATCCATAAACGATTCAATTCAGTGTCAAATTTAGCCTCTAAACTAAACACAACTATGAATGATCTTGCAGAAGGATGCAATCGTTCTGCCCAGTGCGGGATCTCCGACGGCTCCGCCCCCTGTGGCCAGATTCTCCCCGTTCAAAATGATGGCAGGCAGACGGAAATCGTCTTCCAGAAGTCCTAGGGCAAGTCTCCATCGTCTTTGCTATCAGAATAAATGACTGAATGTTGATACATAATAAAATTGTAGACACTAATTAAAAGTGAAAAATCTAAAATTTCAATGAATTTTTACATTCCTTCAATTTGCATTCATTTTTTCTCCAATTTGAAAATGGCGTAATTTTTTTGCTTTTTATGAACCCTCAATATTTTCAGAAGCCCATTACTCCGGTGCCTGTTGTAAATGCTGTGTCGAATGATCTCCAGAACCATGCCAAAATCCATCTCCTCCAACCGTCTGCAGATGGAAAGCGGCAACGTCGCTCTCGCAGAGCATTCAGTCCCAGCCCAGAGCGGCCCAAACCACAGGCGGTCAGCGCCTAACGACTCTCCACCATTTCTACTTATCATTGATTTTCCGTATTTTTGGCTCGATCAAACACTGACGACTCGACTGTAAATTGGATGATAGAATGAATAACCTTGCATTCCTAGAAGTGAATAATAGAAATGAACTGAAATTTCATAATTTAACTTTATTTTGCTATTTTACTTTAGCTTTGCAAAACGTGTTATTGATAATCTTGAGAAATTACAACAAAAAGTCAATGTTTGATCGAGTCAAATATGCAAACCCCATCAATCACCATGCGTTTAATAACCTGCTTTATACAAAATTCAGAAGTTCCGTTTCTTTCGATCATTTTTCTGCAATATTTTACCCCTGATGATCTTCCGCTTTACCTCAGGCGAAAATGAGCCGGAGTAAATAGATTAACTGTTGTGATTTTAGGTCTTTTCATTTCGTTTTTCATCTGTATTTATTAATTCCGGGAACGGTATGACAAATACTTTCTTCAGAAAATTAACAATTTAGTTCCTTTTTTCTATCGAAACTCCAAATTTGTTATTAATTTTTTACTCGTACGTATTTCATAACCATTCTTATCCGTTTTGTTTCGAGTTCTTTCATGTTTACCTGCTGTTTGATGACTGACTATCTTTGGGTGCTATCCATTTTCCATGCGTTTTTTGTCTGTAAGGATCATAATTATTGAAAGTTCAAGCCTCTTCTCTCCTTTTAATACTTATTTATCAGTTCTCCATGTTTTTCTATATATTAATCTCATTTTCATGATCTCAGTTCTACATGATTCAGTATAAAATGTCGCCGCAATAAACGTATTTAGTCTTGAAATATTTTTTCTAGAATTTTATTGAATCATTCGTCCCATTGAATATCTAAAAAGAATCCATTAAAAATCGGCTACAATGAAATTACAGGAGGGCAAGATGTCAAAACGTGCAAATTTGAATAAAGGTAAACTTTTTCTTCTATAGACTATAGTATTTCATTTTTTAATCATCCTAGATATTTGTAATTCGGGGATATTGAAATTTTTCAGACTGTGCCCGCAGTTTTCCTCGTACCTGCTCTCTCGCGCACTCTCCTTCCCTCCTCCCAGTGTTGTGGATTGCGGCTATTGAAAATGGGTCAGATGGTGTGTTTTATTTTCATCTCCCCTCCCCCCTTCCATTTCTCGCCCCTCCTTTCAAGGTTACCTCCATCCGTCCATGCATTTATTCATTCGCAGTTCGTTAATGCCCCACCATTTTCAAAATTCATTAAATTTTGGATTTAGGAAGTTAGGAAAAGAAATAAATCGTTTTTTTTAGGTTTATTCAGTTTTCCGTTATCTTATTTTTGTCTTTAAATTAGGTGGACTTCCAAGAAACTAAAATAGCGATCTCTTTTACAAGTGATGATGGCTTCCTGATAGATTTTCAATAAATTGGCTTCATAAATTATTTCAATTAGGCAATGAGCGGCCTACCTGTTGGCAATCCATTCGGCATTCTACAAGACTTCCTCGCTCACGTATTCTATCGATATGGCCTGCTCGTTTCAAAGCATCCAACCCCTTTCATCATTTTCCCCTTGCTGTCAACATTTCTACTGTCATTTGGAATTCTGAATGTGAGAGTTGAGGTAAGTAAAATTAAAAGAAACTTGATATTTTACAACGCCAAAACAACAAGTTTTTGCTATGATTATCCCGACTTTCTTCAAATTATTGATTTTTAATTCCAGGATGATCTTCGTTTTCTGTATTCGCCATCCCATGCAAGATCTAGGATCGAATATAACGTGCATAAGAATTTCAGTGGTGATTCACTAAATAAGTAAGTCATTTTTGTGTTAAAAATTTGAACTTGACTGTTTTTTCTTATGCTTCAAAAATTCAGCTCATTCGTGTCGATAACCCTAGAAGCCCCGGATGGAGGGAATATTTTGACGAAGAAAAATGGCGATATTTTGAAGAAACTAAATCACTACATTCTGGAACAAATGGAGGTTGAAATCGACGGAGAGAAGGTTATTTTTCTCTATGGAAAAATCGACATTTTTCTATCCTTCAGACAAATTTCGGCAAGGAAATCTGCTCGAAATCAAAGCCCTGTGAGCTGTCGAACACAATCGCGATGCTCTTTCTGGATGCGTTTTGGAGTGAAAAAGTGATTTTATTGGCCCCCTGTATTTACAGACGGCTCTTTTTTTATTTCCTCTTTTCCTACATTCCCTATCCTCTATCCGTCTATAAATACAGAGAGCCATTTTGTTGGATTTTGTAGGAAAAAATAATTATATGAAATTTTTTAACTCATAAATTTCGACAGATTTTCAATTTCGATGATAGTTCTCTAAAAAACAACATTTATTGGAAAATAAAAAAAGACAAATTGGAAGCAATGAAACGCCTCAAGTCATACAAAACTGTGTGGGAAAGAATTTTTCGCTACCACTCCTCTCCCCACTTTTTCTAGTTCGAGGATTTATTATAGCTTCTAAAATAAAAAAAGAATCTTCCAGCTACGTACCGACCCTCGTATTCGAATCGAGTACCCGACGATGCAGTTCTTCGAGAATCGTCTCTTTCTGCCGACGCATTTCTACGGCGTCAAACTGGCCAACAAGACGGACATCGAGTCCTTCACCATGGTCCATTTCATATACCAAGTGCCTGCGTATAAACATGTTAGTCGAATTTGCAAAATTTAAAACAATATATTATTTGCAAATACTGCCACGTAAAAGCATTGTGCAGTGAAGATAAGCCTGAAAAGCGATTTTTCATATATTAATCTTTAATTTGGTTAATTTTATTATCGCTTTCTTGATTTTCAGCACGTCTCTGAAGAAGTATCAGCGGCTTTCGAAAAATCCGTACGCAAAGTCCTCGAGTCCGACCGATGCCCCTTTAGACATTCCATTTTCAGTCTGTCAATTTTAAAGGTAACGACCTTTTGTTCTATTTTATTCGCCTAGAAGATGACTTTTAGGATGAAATGGGCAAGAACGCAACTTACACAGTTCCGTTCATATCACTCACTGTGCTATTGTTGCTATCCTTCACGGTTGGCTCCTGCATGACTGCAGACTGGGTTACTTCTAAGCCTATCGAGGTAGATTTCTCACCAAATTGGGAAGATTGAAAACGTCGAGCCATGGAAACCTGTAGGAAAGGAAATGTTTTCCTTATCCATCCTCAGTCGCTTTCTCACGAGCTTACAAATAGCCGATAAAATCATTTTCAACAAATTGTTCCATTTCAGGCGATGATAGGCGTATTCGTTTCTTCTCTAGCCATCGCCAGTTCTGCAGGACTTCTATTTGCAATGGGCATTCCTTTCATCAACCAAGTTACTGTTATGCCTTTTATAGGTATTCTTAATCTTCTTTTCGAAATTTCTATTTCATTTTTAGCCCTGGCAATAGGCGTAGATGATGTTTATGTGATGTTGGGTGCGTGGCAGGACACCTCGCGACTTTTGCCGCCTCACAAAAGGATGGCTTTATCATTGGAAGAAGCTGGAAGGTAAATTGGGAAAACTTATCCCCGAAATTGCATTTATCAATGTGACCTTAAAAATCTTTCATGTGTTCTACAAATTACTTTTCCCATAGAATCTTCCACTTTTTATTCACGTTTCAGTGCCATATCAGTAACGTCTCTCACATCCGTTTTATCTTTTGGCATCGGAACATTCTCCTCAACTCCAGCAATTTCCATCTTCTGCAAATTCGTCGCAGTCGCTGTAGCTTTCGATTGGCTTTATCAGGCATTATTTTTTAAATCAACTATTCTATCGATAATAAGCTGATCTTCAGCTAACATTCTTCTCGGCGGTAATGGTCCTTGGAGCCAGAAGGGAGGCGGCCGGCTATCACTGCATTCTCGTTTGGAAGAAGTGCGACGCAGAGACTATTGCCAAGGTTTAAAATTATTCCGGATAAAAATTAACTTCTAAATTTTTAGGCAAGGAATGCGAATGCAGTTTCCCCGACACGATATTTCTTCTCGAAAATTTTCGCTCCATTGATCTGTCATCCGGTTTCTAGAATCATTCTGGTTAGTTCAACATTTTATATTTTAGACATGAGTGCAACTGTGTGATACTGATAACTTAATCATTATCATGTCTAGATTTCGAAACTGACTATTATTAATATAAAAAATAATCCAAATTGATTTTTTTTCGAAATTTTTAAACAATTCAGCTCCTAACCTACGTCTGCTATATTCTCGCTGCCTTTTATGGCTGTTCTCTGCTCGAACCAAATCTGACTCCATCTCGACTCGTCGTAGACGACTCCCCTCTCGTCCACTACCTGCATTTGGCGGAGAACAAAATCTGGGCAGAAGGACTGATTGGAAGGGTCTATGTCAATAATGCTCCTGATTTCACCAAACACCCCAAAGAGGTGGGAAATTTGATGAAATTATAAAATTATTTTTAAAAATTTACTAGAATTCAAGATTAGCATACGTCCTTTCGTAATATTTTCAGAGATAATAGGAATTTTAGGAAATTATTAGAGACAGCTCATAAATTTTCCAAGATAAAAATTTCAAAGAATTGTCTAGATATTATTTTCAAAGGTGTGAAGATTAGCTTGAATCTGATGAGGGAACGATAATTGTAAAATTCTACGGACTTATTAAATGATCCTTTATTTTATTTCGTATTTTTCAGATTGAACGAATCTCCCAAATGGTCAAGGAATTGGAAAGCACACCCTATTCGATGGGGCCTAATTCAACCTCCCTTTGGCTAAACGATTTCAACAAATATCGACAGTTCTTCTCGGAAGGCGACGATAAATTCTACCACACTTTGAAGTCCTTCTTGGAGATTTCATTCAACAATCATTGGGAGACTGATTTGCAGTGGTCAACTAATTCTGAGGTAACATTGTTTAGTTTCTTACAACGAAAATGTAATTCACACCATATCCTACCTTATTTTATTTATTGGAAATGATATAATTTATGGAAAAGTATTTATTTATTATGAAAATAATGAAGTTCCAAAATTTGCATATTATTTCTAGAACAAATCCTACGTCTCCCGATTCGTTTTTACGACAGCCTTCAAAATCGCGAGCTGGAATATGCGCACTGAGTTGCTCTTGAAATGGAGGAACATCACGGATAACTATCCCGAATTCGAAGCCCTCGTTTTCGATGAGAATAATTTCTACAGTGATCAGGTAAGAGATTCAGGTAAATTGCAAAATGTGACCATTTTTAGATGCTCGAACTGCAAGCAACTACACTTCAATCCCTTGGAACTGCCATTCTAACTCTTATCACAGGTTGATATTTTGGATTTATGAATTTAGCTGTAAATGCTCCAGTTGAGCTTTTCTTTTTTAATTTAACAATTTCAGTGTGCATTCTCTTCGTGGCAGAAAGTTCAATCGTTTTCTGGGTTGTTTTCACTTTGATATCTATGGATATCGGCACTGCAGGGTTCCTATCCTTGTGGGGGGCTGATTTAGATCCGACTACCGTCGTTAACATTCTGGTATCAATAAAATTTCCCAGAAATTATGTTTCTATTTTATTTCACTTTTCTTACCAATTATGTATCAAACATAGGGTCAGATGAATTATGAAGATCTAAACTTGAACAATTAAGAAAATCAATAAACATAGAAATATTAACTATTTAGATGTCAATTGGCCAATGCATCGATTTCGCCACTCATATCGGTTATCGAATTTACCGCTCTCCTTGCGCGGATCCGGATGAAAGAATTGCCGACTCATTGGGGGCTATTGGATGGCCTGTTCTACAGGCTGGCACTTCGACTTTACTAGGTATGCAAATTTTATTGTGTGAATTTTCTAACAATTTTCGGTACTCAAAATTATAAACATCCTTTCTTTATAGAATTTTAATCAGTGTTGAAGATAGTTTGAAATTAATAATTTCTCTTCATACTAAAAGGACCTATTGAAAGATTCGAAATTTATTACGAAAAATTCAAAAATCTAAAATTCCCAAGTTTTATTTTCAGCTATTATCGTGATGGTGCTAGTGCCGTCGAACGCAGTCCGAATGTTCGCCCGCACCTCTGTGCTAGTGGTCGCCACAGGCCTGTTCCACGGTCTGTTAGTTCTGCCGATCATCGTTCGGTCTTTCGCCAGTCATGCTCAAGTCCATCAGCCACACAACATTGATTAGGTCAAAATTTCCGAATCTAAAATATGCTTTAGAAAGGCTTTATTAGAAATTTTATGAATAAAAATTACATTTTAAAATTATAACTAAAGAGGCCAAATGGTTTTCAAAATACGTTGAATTGGGTAAATTTAATATCAGTGTGATGGCCGAGATCGGTACGAACTCAAAACTTTAAATTTTCAAAAACGGTCCATCCTATCAAAAGTTATGTTACTAGAGTTTCAATGTTGTTCATGCCTTCAGAAGGCCTTTTTCGAAGAACCAACGACGCCATCATTTCGGGCGTATATTATTACCCTAGTGGGTGTTTTGGTTTCATGAAATTATCAACTAATTAACGGGATAATTAACGATAATTGAAACGTCGGGAAAATTCATGCATTCTTTCTCTCCCTCAAAAAGGGGAGACTTGGCCCCTCTAAATATAACTATTATTTTATTCAAAATAAGAATAGCACAATCAAGTATAACTAAATATGATTTTACTGTATGTTACACTGATCTGGGAAACTCTTTAACGAAATTCTTAGCTAATCTTTCAAACACAATTCGGACTTTATCCCTTCCTAATTTGCTCAGATGTTGCATACTATCGATGTAGACAAGATTATTCACTTCGTCGTAAATTGAAAACTGAAATATTCCAATGAAAAAGTAAATGAATGAACGTATATTACTTCTCCTTGACTATTAGACAGTTCATTCCAATAATCGAATAGTTCGCACTTATTTTCACATCTAAAATGGTTCATAAATTTGAAAAAGCAGTAACAATTTTACTCCTTTATTTTCACAAGTTTTTCGAGACGAATTCTTGCGTATTTCTCATCTCGAACGACAAATTTGTCCTTAACTATAAATATTTTAATTATAAAAATATAAATTTACCCCAGCCATCCGAAGTGGTTTATTTTCTTCAATCAGAAATTTATTAACAGCACACGCGCAATTGTCTACACACTTTGGCAAGGCGTGTTGAATGTATATCTGATAAAAATCGCGTTTAATTTTTATGATACCGGAGATAATTTATATTCAATAGATCTGCGCAAATTATTGCTCAATTTATTTTATAATAAATCAATCGCTAAATATTAAAGTTGAACATCGTAATTTGCCTATATATATGAATCTATCATTGAAATTTTAACGACAACTCATCTCTATTGGGAAATTTAATTCTTCTTTACAAAATAGGAAGGTCAGGTTTAAATTTATTCACTGTGAGGAATATAAACTTAAAATTTAGTACAAACTATTGACCACCTTTAACAGTCCCTCTTGCCCAAGATACCAATCGAGCATTCGCACATGCTGCTGGTAAATTTCGTCCTCCTCGAGAGGTTTCGTCGCATCGAATATTTTCTTGCTAATCAATGGTCTGAAATTTTCTTCTTCAGTGTAATATTTGTACTAAAATGAATAGTTCCAAATCTTTTTACCTATTCAATAAGAAAAGAACGTCAGGCTTAACTTGGTTGTAAATGTCATGCCAATGCTTTGGTGAGTAGCATCCTTTTAATTGTCGTTCCATCAAAGGTTCGCAGGCTGTGAATAGAAAAATTATATAAAATTGTTGTGTAGAAACATATTATGTTCATATTGACACCAGCAACAACAATGCATTACGTTTCTTTTCTTATACTACATATTTTCCCCAACTCTCACGTCCATCGCCCATATCTAACTATAATGTGCCGTAACATTTCATTCCATTATCGGTCCGTAGTTTTGTAACTGCCGTCCATGGTTTAAGATCGAATTTACTTAAATGTGTAAATTGTAGAAATTTACCTCTAAGACAATAAACATGGAAATCCTTCGCCAAATGTCGAAAAGCATCGTAGACAATGTTTCCCTGATTGCACGCAAACGAGTTTCCCATCACAAGAAATTTTACTTTTCCTTTATGCTCACCCTGATAACAATATTTCGCTTCAAAGTATATTGTCTATCCTTATATGCCAACCTGCATTTTGCACAATCTCATTGATGACTTTTCATCTTTATCTCCAAGAAGAATGCGTGAACAGTTTTCAACAAAACAACTTTTCTCCATATTGATAATTCCTTCAAGGTAATTCATCGATGTTGCAATGGCTGTAATTAATGCACGTCAATAATCTTGTGATCTTTAGAGTATTAATGGGAATGTTTTAGTTACGCAAAAGAGTAAATCTGCCATTGTTGGAAGATTAATTTGAAATTTAAATACTTACAAAGATTTTTCGAAGGATCCCCCAATTGCAAATCTCGTTCGTCGTAGCTGCCGCATTTTGATGTGTAATTAAATATTTTTCCGATAAGTATATGCTGAGTCAGGAAAAGCGAGGTTGCAAATAATACGACTAACTGTAAGTAATATGATGAAACACCTAATAAAAGTTAATTCAGTGATTGATTCAGTCTTCATATACTTTGACAATTAAGGTTAAACTTACGAGAGTAAATATCTTCGCCGGTGAAAATTTTAGATACAGTCGTTCGTATGCGAAGTGTATTATGGTAGCTGTTAGAAAGCTTAAAGTAATGCCACATAATAGCGCTGAAATATTAAATTGATAAGATAATTCTTCTGTCAAATTAGTTCATTTACCATATACGTTATCAGAATAAAAGTATTTTATTACAACAAAAATTGGCCAGTGAAATAAATACAACGAATACGAAATATCTCCTATGTAGTTCATTAGATGATTTGATAAAATCCAGATCTTAATTATTTACTTATTTATTGATTTATGATGGCCTTATTTAGTAACGCTCAAATGTTTGCATCGCCTACTAATTTTGTTCAGCGTGCTACAAAGTTGTATGTAGTGTTCTGACCCTGTCAATATTAGCCATAGTTTAATTATTTGATCATCCCAAAATGTGAGTAAAGTTTCAGTCAGATTGCTACACCATAAGTAGATTAACAAGCAAAACAACGCCAATAGGTTATGCAAATATTTCGAGCACCACTGTATTCTCCCAATTTACTTCATGGTATTCTCCAATTGCAATGAGAACTGTGGTTAAAAGTGTAATTTCAATTCGTAAATGATGCGGTTCAAATTCTAACCAAGAAAGCGACAACAATATCAGCGTTAATAGGAAATATGCAACGTAAGGCAATAGTTCCCTTTCTTCCTTTACAGGTTCCACTAAAATGTCTCTTTGTACTTTATTTTTAAACTCAAGAAATTTGCTTGCAATGAGCAATATCTCAAAGAATCGAAAATTTTACCTTCATCTAATTCACTTAGCAGTACTTGTTGAGTTTCTTCTTTATACATCGATTTCTGTTGACGCATCTATAAATAAATATATATTGGCTTATAAGGTCCTTTCTAATATTACGTTTCGAGTATAGAAAATCTCAAGATAAGCAGTTATTCCTAGGCAGAATTGCCAGATTCTAGCGAACACGGAGTTGAACGCAACGGTATCATTTGATGTCAGATGATAAAATAACGAGACTAATCCAATGCCTAAGGAATTTTCTTTCACATTTGAATATTTCATGCGCTGTTTACAGATGAAAAATTTCATCGCCGTTATTGGCAAACGTCGCTGTAATAAGAAAAGACCTGGCACTAGAAGGTACCAAGTAATTTCAACGCACAATGACCAGGTATGGGCGAAAAGATCTTCGGCGTTGAAAACCTAAAGCTATCATTGCAGTTAGTTTTTTTTTTCTTTAATTTTGTAATAGTAAGATTATTCCGACCAATTTATCATAATCTTGTTCTGAATTGGGTTCGAATTTTATATTTGTAATTAACAAAATCGCTCTTGTTCCACTTGCAACGTTGATATCATAGTAAATTTCAGATCGTAAAAAGTATACTAATCCATATATTAATGATATTGCTAGGTAGTAAAGTGGTAATATTCGCTGAAACCGACACTTAATGCAATGATCTCTATTTTATTGTAACTCGGAAGAGAACTCCGAAGCGCAATGAATGAGAACCTAAATTTTCCTACCTATCTAATTATACCATAAATATGGAATCTATGTGTGCATAATATGGGCTCTGCGATTGAGCCACACACAAATTTGAACACATCATCCCCTCGATCTCAATGATCTAACCCAAATTAGTTTGCATCAACCAATCACCCAATTCAAATAATCAACATTGATCCCACCCATTCCCAAACCTCATTGCCAATCTTTATCTTCCACCAATCAGCCTAACTTTCTACCTTCTTCCAAACCTAGACCCAAAACTTATGAAAATCCTGACAGATATGCATGTCAATAAATTGTGATAGACGAAACATTGTATCCTGACTTGAATTCGATAGGTCCGAATCGGGACCAAACACAAACTCGCAAATAAAAGCATCTCAAATCTCACATCAACTCTCACAGACCATCAGTTTCATTACACCCATTTTTAAACACGCAGTCGTGCACACATGCAGTTTTAAATTTTGGATAAGTTTTCACTGCGTTCGGGGTCCTTTTCCGATTTACCATTTGACTCTTACCTTCATCCTCCTATAATAGAAGGTTCTCATTGAATTTGTATCTAATACTTCGAATTTGCAGATTATCATTCCTATGAGATATCCAGAAATCACGAAGAACCTAGAGAATACATATAGTTATTATTGGACGTGGCGAAAATTACATATCAACACCAATATAACCATTTGGAAAATATGCGGGAAAATAATGAAATAGAATCACTAAGATAATCGCACAGGCTCTAAAGTTGATTAACGCGACATTGATAGAAACTTTTAGAAAAATCACTAATCTAGAAAATCATACCTTAGGCCTTGAATATCTCCTCTTTTCTTTGGCGACTCTGTTGCTACGACTAGTGAAGAATTCGTTTTCATAACTATCTCATGTTTCTGGATACCCATTTGTTTCTTAAACTATTATTTGATAGTTCGATAGTTCTTAACAATTAAATTCCATTGAAATTCGAACTCTTTCATTTGAATCTATACTACATTTAAAACCAATTATTCCGTTAAAAATGTAAAGTTTGGAGGTCAACGGGCCTTTCTTCTTAGATTTCAATCGTTTACGAAAGTTCGAAAAAGTCTACAAAATGAAATAAAGAATTTCTATCGCTGAAAATCCATTCAACGTGGGTAGAGGACGAAACTGAATATGCGAAAACATGAATGGTATAGCGAGCTGAAAAAAACGCAGCATCATAAATATACGAGAAAAAACTCGAGATTAACCTTCATACTTTTTTCGAATAAATCTTTCAGAGAGAATTCTAAAAAGTTTTCTCATTCTGATTTTTTTATTATTCATATAAGGACGGAGTAGAACTAGGATAGGTATATTTGATTTTTATAACTAGATCATTTGGATAATCATTATGATACTATAAATACAAATTCTCTACTTAGTTCTTACCTTAGAGGAGGCAAGAAACCTTATGAAACCAAAATTCAAGGAAATTACTACATAACAAAACGGAGAAATGAAAAATATATTTTTGTATTTTTAAAATTATCGCCTTCTCACAAATTCAAGAACTATACATTCCGTTTTCCGTCATTTAGTAGCTGACATATTTTGCCATAATTATTTTCACGTGAATAACGAAATCTAACGCAACGAAGAATTTTGAAACTCAAATAAAGTGCGAATCGTTAGTCGCTTCTAGTCGATAAAAATCGCAAATTCGAGAATAAAGGTGGACACGTTTTATGGCATTTTCATTTGGCTTGCAAGTCTTTGCAGAGAATATTTGGAGATCATTTTTGGATAGAGACTTCTAATGAGATTTATAGTTGGTCTAAAATGAAACTTTTTATACGCATTCACTTTAAATGAATTCTTTTTCTATTTATCTACTCCATATTATATTAGAGAGCGCAAGTCCCGCTCACTCTGTGAAGACAAAGTCAAAGAATGATTTTTCATCATTTAAAAAATCATACAAATTTTATAAAGTTATTTTTCTACATTTTCTTTTCTTACTATTAAATACGATCATTGGGAACATTTGTTTCCAGAGCATGCTCCTGAAATATCACAAGCCGGTCAAAATGTACAATGAAAATTTCAAATCGTTCATTTTCGCTTGACGAAAAGTCGTTCACAAAAGAAGGCTTCTGATCGTCGTCCTCAGAAATTCATGTCTTTGGCTAATCTGATCCGTTCTTTGCGCGGTTTTTTGTCATAATCCTGTCTAGCCCTGCAGATTCATAGAAAAATGCTTTTATGACTGTCTTCACAACGGAAATATCAATTGCGCTCACTATGTATAACTAAAAATGCGCCACGTTCATCCAAATCATGTCCTTTTTTACTTTGTTAGTAATTTGTTCCGAATAGAATTTCGCTAAACCCTAAATTTGAAGAAGCCAAGGATAGATTTTCAAGTGTCGTGTTGAACTTTATTTTTTCTTATTCCACATTTCAGAGAGATATAAAAAGAAGTTCCTAGCCTTATTATTCCCCACTAGGTGAGGGTCGGCTACCCTCAGCCCGTAATGGGACAGTCGGCCTATCCTAGCCACACAGGACTAGTGGCTCGTCCCGAGGACAGACTGTTGTGTGCAGCAACCGAGGGATTTTTAGGCAATTTTTCGTGGTTTTATCCACTACCAACATTTCTTAAATCCTTTGGTTTGGGTCGAGGTAGGGGCGAACTTAAGACCTGCACTAGACCACCGCATTCCCATTTTTTAAATTAAAAATTTTAATTCAAGTCCCCAATTTGATTCTTTCTTTATTTGATTTTTTAGACTGCCTCATTTTTTAAATTATTAATTCATTTCATTTTTGATTTTTCGTCCTTTGGTGTCGATTTTAGGCCGGTCTTTTGATGCTATCTCATTCTTCTTCTGCCATTTGTTTCAAGGCGAATTTAAGCTGAATATATTCACTCGTTCCTTCTTGAAAATTGGAAACGAGAAAAAACATTGATACGTTCGCTTCGACAGCAAGAACAAATTCGTATCCTTAAGAGTGAATGTCAGTATTATTCAAAGTGGTGCGGAACAGAGGTCCGTCGATTTGGCTGATTTTCACATATATTTAGAGACCGCCAGCCATTTTGCCAAATTCATTCTGGTACCATGTTTTCTACATTTTTCAGGGTCTGAGGTGCCCCTCTAAACATCCCCACCGAAAAAACCGCGAAAAAATACGTCACTGATAAAAAAATTGATAAAATTTAACGCGAAAAAACGGAAAAATCGCTCCTTTTCGTGGACAAGGGAAAGGGGCGTGGTTTATCTGCAAAAGACACTGCCGCTCGCTTTCCCCTTTCTTTCTCTGCCTTTAGGGATCTTTTTCTCTGCACTCTCCTCCATTTCAGCATTGGCTTCTTTTATATTTTCGCGGATTATCAGGATCTCAGCTTGGCGCCGCAGGATTTTTCTGATTTTTTCACCGAAGACGGACAATTGACCAACTAATCAAAATATGAAATAAAAACACATGTGCCTTTCAAAATATGCCTAGGGTGATCCAATTTAGTAAAGACAAAAAAATGGTCATTTTGAAATTAATTTTAAAAATATTTTCTGATAAAATTTCGTTTTTTTTTCTTTTGAATATCATAATTAGGGAGTATCAAATTTTATTTTAGTCAAGTTTTCGGACGATTTCAGTGATCCTTTGTCAAGATACAGTACCGCAAAGGCGAGCATCTATTATTGCCTCGGGAAAAGTTGCTCTACGCAGGATTTTTCTAATTTTTACATATTTTGTACATGTCAACTAGGTGTACCGATTTATCAAAAAAAATTAAATGTGCCTTTTTTATAACTCGAAATATTAGCATTGCTATAATTTGACGCGCAATTGCGGACTTTTTTCGCACCCCGATCAATAAATCGATATCACCACGTGAAAGAGCGGTATCGAATTGTATGGTAGGTACCGATAAATTATTAAAAACAAAAATAAAATAAGAAATATTCGCGATAATCGAAAGGGTAATCAACTATGGACACTTTTGAATCCAGTGAAAGGGGCGGGGCTTGGCGGTCCCTAGTTAAAGATGATTCCTGGCCCTTGAATTATGATTCTAAATAAAATTTAGGGGGTAATAACTATATTCGGGAACTTTCCGATACTGGTTCCGGAGGGTACCAGACCGGTTTTAAAATATAATCGGAACCAGTCATGTTATATACCATTCGAAAGCCAGTGAAAAACTAAATATAATACCGAAAACTGCTTGAAAAATGGATTGGTGCATCGAGACTTATGGTCAAAAACGTTCCCAAGTTTACTCTTCAATTTGACCGATGCTTCATTTCCTCATAAAAATGGATACATTAATCCATTTTTCAAGCGGTTTTCAGCATTACACTTAGTTTTTCATTGGCTTTCAAATGATATACAACATTATAGATCTTTCTACCAAATGGTGGCTCACCTCCTAGGGGTCGCGGGTCATATGGGTCAAGTTATCATTTTAATAAAGACCCATCATGTAGTATATCAAACGAAAGCTCTTATCGAACTAAGTAATATGCTGAAAACCACTTGAAAAACAGACTAGTCTATCGCCTTTTATGGTCATTTGAAAACACCCCATTTTTGGTCTTTTTCAACAGGTGGTTATAGTCAATTACAATGATGATATAATGAAACCACTTGCTGAAATTGATAGAAATGGACTCGAATATTACTCTCCAGTCAATTTCGAGTCGATTGATACCCATTTTGGTATAGTACTACTCGGGTATCATATGGGTGGTATACCATGGACCCATATGATAACATGATAAAGTGATAGCACGGTGCTCTAGGAAACAAAAATGAAGTATTGCCCTCCAACTACTATATTCCGAAAAGATTTTCTAATTTGGTTTTATTTTACAAAAGTAATGAATTTTTGAAGATTTTTGTCATTTTCGCGTGTATTACCACTTCAAGCTGTTGTACCATGCTTACCATAATAAATAACCATATGGTATCTTCACAAAAGTTGCTTAACTCGACGAGCTCTTTCGAATGATACCCAATTTGACTTATTTCGGTGCAATTTTGCAATTTCGACCCCTTGGCTGGCGACATTCAGGCCCGATTATCTCAAAAAGTACCTACCTAGATTTTTGATTTTTTTCGCGATTTATATGCAGAATTACCTGGAGAATTTTTCTAGCATGGTTATTTTTGCGGCGAATGGACATTTTTTGTTCAGGAGAAGCGATTTTCTGCAAAAAATCTAGGTGAAAATCTCGGACTTTTGGCACTCCGACCACCTGCTGGAGCGAGCAAGTGGTTTTTTCGGGAAATTCGGTCTTACATCTGAATACCCATTCGATCCTCTTTCCAACAAGCCATCAATCATCGAAAATGACCAAGAAATAAGAAAATTTTCTTTGTACTATTTGATAAGGTCGATTTTGACCAAATTCGCAACTTTCGAGGGGGCGTGGCTCCACCCACAAAAGGGGTGGAGCCTAAAATGTATATTTTTTAGAATCAGCGTTCAAAACTCTATCACCCTATATGGTTTGTTTTTGGATTTGAGAGGCTTTTCCCAAATGCGGACTCTCTTTGAAGGTTGTTCGAGTCTTACAAAGAATGCCTCTTAATAACGCGACAAACTAAGAGCATTGATATAATGCGTTAAATAATTTATTCATGTCCAAATATATAATATCACAATAGAAAAAATCAAATGAGATTAACCGCAAATCAAAGAAAATAATAAAGAATCGCTAGTATGTGAGAATTTGACAACTTGAGAAACGTATGCCTTTACCTGAAACGAGAAATAATGAGAGAGACAGAAGAGAAGTTAGAGAAAAAGGGAAGAAATGCTTCTCACTTACTCTTTTCTTCTCATTATCTCCCTTACTATATACTCTCATTTTCAAGTCCGTTGCTCTCTACGATACTATCGACAATTTCGTTAAGCCCTTTTAGACATTTTCCCCCCCTTATTACCCTTCTTTCCATCAGAATAGTAAGCGTGCCCAATATCGAACAATTTGCCAGAATCAGGATCATCGATAAAGTTATCGATCACAGCCAATGATCCTTGTGGTTTATTAGTGATCGCTGTTCCAGCCGTATCATAAGCTGTTCCCGCGAGTATTGCTGCTGGAATTGCACCAACGCCTAAAATTTTCATTCTGTTGCATGTTTTTTTATGGCCACGTCTGATTTGATGTTAAGGCTATTGGATTTTTGCTACACCTCATTTTTATAATCTTATAATTAGTTGCCTAATTAGTGAGATATAATTATTATTAAGGATAAATGTAGGGCAAAACAAGCCGATACCAATATTGAAAATATTTTAGAATAAATCGCCTCACCCATAACAGTAATAAATCGAATAGCCGTATCAACAATTTATTAATTTAAATATTAAAAATACTATCAATAACCTCCGGTGGTCACAGTAGCGATTGCTCCACTCCCGATGACAACCGTTGAACGAGTGGCAGAGTTCATTGCCCTGTCTCCGCCCTCTTCGTCGCCACATGCATAGTGAACAATGCCTGAAATTGACAATTGAGGTCCTTCTTCAGCAAATTGCTTGACAATCCGAATGTTTTACTAATATATTGGTTGATAAATCGTTTAATGCTATTCTAGCTGATGAAAATCGGTAGATGTACCGGTATTTACTGTTAAATATTAAAGTGTAAGGACTTTTTTCTAACATTAATGCATGTCCAAAATCGAACAGTTAAAATATAACTAGAGTCGGACGGCCGCTTCACAGCCGTCCTCATCTAGGTCCTTGGCTTCGTCAGGGTTGAGTTAGGAGTTTCATAAAATTGAGATAGAGTGTAAAAATCAGAAAGATAGAGTGCAGAGTTCGGAGAAATAGAATGTATTGTTTATAGATTGTATAGTTTGGAGTACAATGAACAAAATAGGCATTCGGACGAAAAATTAGCATATAGATAGTTCAAATTGGATCGGGCTTGCTTCGTTGCACATCTACAGGAGACGGGCTATTCAGCCATAGATGATTTGTGGAGATGATCTTGCACAGAAGCTGAGATCTAAGCTTGAACAGACACAATCGACAAAAATACTAATTGTTTAGATTAGATTTAGATGTGAAACTGAGCTAGAGGATTTAAGATTGACCTTCCTCAAGAATTCCCCCTACTACTTAATACCTTTTTCTATTAAAGACTCATAGAACTCTTGAGAAGTCTCGTACCTTTTAAATGCCCAACGCCAGGAGTTCCGTTTGCAACATTGCTGACGGTGTTCAAACAGCGCTTTTGCGTTTTCACTGCTCCTTCTGGATCTCCGGCAACGAGTTGCACAGTTGAAGTGGCTTGTGAGACTACAGGGCATTCTTGGAGAAAATCCTTTTGTGTCTGTAATGCACCCTTGAAGTCACCGGTTAGTACTTGAAAGCCTGATTTGATCTGTGACACAAAAGGTATCCAATTTGGGCCAGGCATCTCTACAAATTGAAAAATTTCAATTATAGATAATTTGAATATATCGATACAACGCAATATAAGGCATGAATGTGCAATTTAAAGTAAGATATTGTAGTGAAAAGACTCACTTCTCTAACTCACTATTTTCTTATTGTTGAATATTTTCGGTGGACCTCAATAACTCTTTTCAATACTGAATAATTCGCTTCTAACCTTACTGATTTCAAAATTGGCAATAGAAGAAATGGAACAATTTTTCATAAGAGAGTTAACCTTACTAGATAAGTTTGAAGGCAGATGGAAAATGATCCGTTTTTATGATTTTACAAGAATAATTGAGGATGAAATTTCAATTATTCGATAAAATCAATATATTTTTTTTCAAATTCAGAAATTTAAAGTGAAGAGCAGTCAAATAACATGTGCAGGCTACTTAGGGCGTAGGGTTAGGCTATACTTGGATTACGGTAAATAGGACTGCATGAAATAGGAAAGGTTTATTCAATTGAGTTGGAATACAATAAAGGTAAAACGAAGTGAAGTTACAAGGGCGCCGCTTTATATATGGCTCCGCTATCTAATAATTCCATCCAGGCGTCTACATCTCTGGAAGGACTCTCAACCTTTACAGAACAGGTTTGAGGTGATGAAACTCCTCTCTCCAAGGTGACGAAATATTGTAAGTAACTGGCGTTATATAAGAGAATAGTCAAAAGTTATTAATGACAGGGTTCAAAAAGGCGAACTCATTAACTTTTTGATTCCATAAGATTTCTCATGCTGATGGTGAGTTGTTTCGATTACATTATCGTTAATTGATGCCATTTTCAATGAGTTTAGTCTTTGTACGGAAAGATAAGCGATAAAATTCGCCAAATGGGTCATATATGGGCCATTTTATTTGACATACTGTAGATATTTTGTCTTATCACTACGTTATATGACTTCCCTTTTCACCTTTTTCTGTGTCTCTCAACGAGGGAGATAAAATTCGTTATAACATTCGTCATAAATCAGCAATTGGTCTATTGATATAGCGATGATTACGGTTGTTCTCTCGCTAAAGAGGAAAATCTGCGTCTCTTCATTTCGCGCGTTATTTTTTCACTTTTTGTCTTTTCTCACTCGTTGTTTATACTGTGAAAAGGGAAGTAATTTATGTAGTGTATATGCATATTAAAGTGTGTCTATGAGTTCATGCGAAGATAAGATAGTGCTTTGGTGAAATGTGAGCTTTATTTTGTAGTCACACTCTATTTATAAAAAAAAAAGATTGATAAATTGTTTGCAGTGAACAAAGCTCAAATTTAAATTTATTGGATTGGTAATAATTCCGTGGCGACTCAGGTGTAAATTCGATACCCATTTTATAAAATAGAAAAAGATTTAAAATTCTAATTTTCATGGTCTTAATAGGCTGAAAATTTGTATAATACTCTTCACAAATATAGAAATTTTCAAACGGTACCTTTCATTGATTTAATTAAAACATTAATGAAATTTTCAAAACTGATAAGTAATCTTCCTTTATTCAATTTTTATGACATTAATTTTACCATATCAGTATTCAATAGTTCTATCATTTGTATTCATGAGAAATGTTATACGGTCATAAAGTAGTTTTATAGCAATTTTTTCTATAATTTTAAGATTCTAACTGATTAAGATCTAAGTTCTTTCCTATCAATATGTTTTCATCATATATTTGCTTCATCGGTTACTGTGATTGGCGAATCTTTGGAAGTATCATGAGCATAATTTCTTTAAGGCACAGACAAGAACGCTTGCGAAGATTTTCGAATTTATTTCAATAAACGATCAAATTGAGAGTAAATGTCAGCAAAAATCAAAGTCTTAGCAAAGGGGCATAAACAGGGGTCCATAAATCGGGCTGATTTTCACATGTATTGTTTAGTTTTTCACGCTGATCATCATGGTATGATTTGTTTTTCATAAAAGTGTAAGTGGGTGGAGTTATGCTAATTTTAAGTTTTTACATACTCGGTGTCAGAAAACGTTCATAACTTTCCTATTTTTGAGCCAAATCGACAGACCCCTGGAAACACCGACTTTGGCCCTTACTGACATTCACTCTTAAATCTCAACAACCCAACAAGCCCACTTTTCATGTCGAAACTAAAAATTCCAAGTCACATCCTTAAATTCCCTTAGCTAGTCGTCTGAAATTGCTAAGAGTTATTGGAATAAAAATAATTCCACCGGCAAATGCAACTATCCCAAACAATCCTATAAAATCGAAGCCTAAATATCAGTATGCATAATTTGATCAAATGCATGAAAATTAAAACAATTACCGCTAATGTGTTCAGGTAAAATCATTGAAGAGCCAATGAGAGTAATTATCTTTTAGTTTGATGCAATGAAGTTGAAATTGAAAAATGAGTTTTCACACCATTATATAAAAACTGATTATGAAATCATATGCAGCAATTTGGCATATTGACTAGAAAGAAGGCTGGCATTTTTATTGTGTTTTGTGCTTAGATTTGCAGGTGATTTATTTATTTATGAGCTAGTCTTATCATAAACATATTTTATGAAATAATATTTTTTAAAGATCATTTATTGAGATTAGAAATTTGACATTTATTATGCAATTACAGCTATATTTTGATTCGATGATGGATGAATCTGATTATTACGATTATTGTGGCTGATCATGGACATCAAAGGTCTCAGTCTATTGTTCCTCCTGAAATTCATCATTAAAACTAAGAAAAAAACATTGTTGGCAAGTTTTCTTTATCGGTGTCGGGTTCAAACAATTCTGAGATTTGAAAGTATTCGAACTAACTTTTGCAAACTAAATCAACATCGTGAAGTTCATGTCAGCTGAATTGAGAACTACGCAATTAACATTTATAAATTAGCCTTTTTAATATTATAATATCATACATTTTCGAGAAATATTGTCTAATGGCTTGGCGTCGTTTCGGACTGGCAATTATAAACGAAAGTGGTACAGTTATGCACGACAAGTATGCATCGAATGCTCGTGAATATATGAAAATACCCCCATATACGTTGAGATTTCCATCCACGTTTGACACTTAAAGTTTTGTTTCATTTTGAACACGCTTTAAATTATTACTATAATATAATAATAATACTGAAAAGCTAATCGTTGATGCCTAAATTAATTTTTATGATTATTTTTGTATGAAATAATTATATAATTTCAAATGTCGTAAATCAAATCACTCAGTAGAAAAATGAATTTAGTTGTACTGGCAGTAACCCCTATTCACAAAATGGGTGTATGTCACTGCGCACCAAAGATTTTAGTGCTCAGTGACTGTTCCCCGTTTATCATCTTCGAATTCAAGTGTTCCTTAGATCTTTTTCTCGCTGATTTCAATCTTAATACCATTTCTTCGACAATGTTATAACCACGATGAATTAGAATTGAATTGATATTTGTAAAAGCTCAACTAAAAAGTTAAGCCTTAAAGGGTATCCCGGATCAGGTTTTGCATCCTGTCCCTGTGATGTCTGAGTTTGACAACCAAAGAGGTCAAATAAACCAACTGTTCTTAAGTTACTTACATGCTGCACCAATAAAGGGACCATCATATATAATATCCTTCGATTATCGGATTTATGTTTCGAACTTGATGATATTCTTGCCAAATCACGAAATTTGAAATATAGAGCAAAGTAGAGAAGTGATGCAATAAGGGCCAGAATATCCAAAGAAAAGTGTAATAACTAAATATGTTGAATTATTATGTGATTTCTAGTGATCAAAAATAAAATAGAATGAAGTAACATAAGAAAGGGTTATCACAGTGTCGAACAAAATTATTGGATAATCCTCATTCTGTGTCGACATCAAAATCTACTCTGCACTGATCGAATTTAGCTGAATTTTGAAAACACAGATACACGTGGAAAACATGAAATTGTGCTAAATTTCAGCCAAATCTGAAGAAGTGCAAGCGACTTTTCTAAACATTGGCGCAGAGATAGAGGATAGGTGACTCAAAACTTTTGTCTCCTATTATATCATAACTAGAGAGGTCAAGTGGTTTTTTTTTCGAAAAACTAACGACGCCATCATTTCGGGCGCCATTTATTACCTTATTTGGTATTTTGGTTTCATGAAACTATCAACTAATTAATGGGGTAATTAATGATAATTGAAACGTCGAAAAACTTCATGCGTTCTTTCTCTCCCTTGAAAGAAGTAGAATTGGTCTCTCTAATCATAACACTTTATGCATGATTAAGGTATTGAAAACGTGATGTCTTCAACTTACAAATGGAATTAATCCATATTCTAAATTTTTATAATAATACATCATAATTATTGTAATAAGAGGCACTAAATTTAGAATTATCGCAAACGAAATAATGCAACGAATGATCCTTTTCAGGTTATCCCTGAAATTTTCATTATATTAATAGTGCAAATGAGTTTTCACTTATTTGGTAAGCAGATTTGTTAGGCGTGGTAGTTCATATGTGAGCACAAGTCGCTGGATAACAAGACAGATGTTAAGCGATGCTACGACTGGACTCACTATCAGAAACAAGAAGAAGAAGCAAATTAAGTAATAAGATGTCCATATGATAGCTTGCACCGAAACATATAAAGCTAGCAACTTGTAAACCTGTAATTGATGGAATGATGAAATTACTTTTTGTATGTATGACGAAATGAGAAAATGATAGTATGGCGTTTCAAATCGAGAGTATTTATGAAATAGTGTAGGCAATAAGCGAACTTCAAACGTTTCCAATTCAAGAGCTCATTTCGTCATTTGCGAACTTCTTACCCAATAAATAATTATATTATTAGGATTGTTCCCAATTAAGCCTAAATTACTTTTCTAAAAATTAGCGTACAGTGGCAGTCAAAAGTTTGGAACAATTGTGATTATGAATATAGTCTGATAGGACCAATAATTATAGATAAATTCGAGTGGAAATTGGCAAGAATTCTCAACACAGTGTAACAGGATCGAACTGTGATTACAATCAATGTTTCTATCCCTAAACTCTCTCATCTCTAATTTTACATGCTCCTCTCCTTGCCATGGACAGTCTCTTCCCAGTCTTACCTAGAGGATTTCCTCTCTGAACAACATCTAGCTGCAAACTTGTTTTCTCCTGTTCCCCTCTCACTATACTATTGAACCCTCATACTCCATGTTGAGTGTTAAACATGGACTCTGTCTCCTAATCTCTGAAATCTCAATCATACTAGGAGAATTAATACAATGCTCGGAAGTCAAGATATTTCTATACCCCAATGAATGAAAAAGTTACAACAGAAGAATATGTGTGCGAAGCTGCATTCTAATTAATCCGCAATTATGAGACATACCAGTCTGCATTCATAACGATAATATTTCAAAACTTTCGATCGCCACTGTATAGGAAAATTTTAACGAATGCGAATTACCAAGCAAACATAACTTTAATACCAATAGAAACAACATGCCAAATATAGCTAATGATGGTGAAACTAATACAGCCGGAAAGAAAGTTGCGAATCTTCTCATTTGGTAATATATTGGATAATAAGGTGCCTATAATCAATAATATTATAACATTTGCTAAATAAGTCAAATTACATCCTTTAATTCCGATAATTCACTGTCGGAAATTCTTAACAGTAGATTAGGTATGATAACTGGAAAAGTAGATATAATGAAGCCAATAATCATCACAAAGTAAAAATCTCCAGTCTGTTTAATGAATTCGATAGTATCTAACACTGAAAAATCGTATTTTAATTAAAATCCTACAAAATTTTTCATATAGAGATATTATTATAGAGAAATTTTTTATCCCTTAAATTAATAAATCTTACTGCCATTATTATACCCTTCCATTTTCATAGGTAAAATAATTGAAAAATTAGAAAATTTTATAGGTACCAATAGAATCGAAATTTATCGCGCTGTCTTGATACATTCTAGAAAACTTCAAGTTATATACTTCAATCGACAGGTGAATTAGAACGACATTAGAAACAAAATCAATTTATTCCATTTCCTTCGTCTTGATGCAAATGAAATATCATCGACTTTAGAATTCCATTAATATTTTATGAAAAGATATATTTTATTGTTATAGAATCTGAGGAGGTAGATACTGTATACTCTTTGTTCCTAACTCTTGTTCTCCACTATACGAGAAGCGAATGTTTTCCAGAAATGAGTATTCACCAGACTTTTCATCTAATATTGTCATCATCAAATATCAAATATATGTTAATTGATAATAAATTTTCACAAAGAAAACTGAAGATAACAATAATTTTACCCTTTATCAATAAAACTTGTAATGAGTGAAAGGTACGATCTGATTTTCAATTAATATACAGTTATTTGGTAGTCATTTTAAATATTCACTAAAGAGAAATCTATAATTTTTATTTCGTGTTTAGATTTACAGACAAGTTATTTATTATTTATGAAAAAGCAGTGTTTTTCACAGAATATCATATGAGCTGATATTTTATATTCTAAATATCATTTATACAGGTGCAGAAACGTAAAACAGGGAAATTCAAGTTAAAAATAATTTTTACTAGCAAATGAGTGAAATCGATATTTTAAATAGACTAATATACGAAAAATGTCATAGCACTTCGAAGATGGTATTTTGACGCGATTTTGATAGATTCTGATTATTGCTGCTTCTTATCGGAATTAGTGTTGTTTCTTCTGAAGTAAAACAAATAAAAAATACACTAATTATTCCAAGTTCAATTGAAAATTAATATACTACACCAAGTCTCGAGAATGAAAGGAGTTTGAAGAAAAAATTCCATCATTTTGGGTAGGGACTGCTAGCCACTTTGTCAAACTGACCCCATTGCAGTAACTTATCCATGCATAAACAGGTCATTGGGTTCTGTATCCATTTCCGAAGCGAAAAAAATTCAAGAAATTATTTTAAAACCCATTCAAAAGGGGTTTTATTAAAAAATAAAAGCGGAGGTTGTTTTATTCGTGAAAACCGCTCTATTTGTATCCAAAAGTGATTCTCATGAAAGGAGATTAACCAATATTCTTAAAATCTCGACGTCAGTGACTCGTACATAATTTCTTTTCGACATCTGTTGCTCGTACATCACCCTGGTAAAAATATTTTGGCGACTGATTCCATATTTGAGGGACTTTCACCTGCGAATAAAACCTTCGCTTTTATTTTTTAATATAAAACCCTTTTGAGTGGGTTTATATGTACTTGTATTTCAGTCATAATGTCTTCTATCTATCACTGGAACCTTAGGTCTGACTCTTCCGGACTTCAGAACCTTAGGACCAAAACTTTCCTTTTAAAATAAAGCTCATTTCACTCTTGCATTAAAATTAGTATTCATAAATTTAGACTAGCTTTTAGGATCGAAACTAGTATTTATATTTAGAGTCCCGAGTTTCGTCCCCTTGCAAAAACGTGGTATTTGAAAGGGAAAAGTTACCAATAGTGCTTTCAGACCTTTATTTGCTAGTTTCCTAATAGGTAGTGAAGAATGACACCTGACAGAAGATACAAAGAAAACTGTTGCTATAAAAGACTTTCGAAAACAATTATTCTACAAAAATGGATAGAACTATCCTATAAAATCTTATAGACCCTGCAAGGTCCTTCAATTACACTTATTTATTGTCTTGATTCATTGTCGGAAACCGCATTACTGTAGTACAACAATGCTTCAAAAATACGACATCGTTTAAACTATGTCTTAACTATGGAAAATAAGGGGAATTTCAAGTGTTTTCGGAAAAAGAAGTAGTCTGCACCTGTAGAATTTTTTCAGAGTCAACCATTATTTGATTTTGAAGATCTCGTTCAATTCTACGTCATTCGGACTTGCTAGACTACGATTACAAATGTGAAGACACTTTTAACCCAAAGGCTTTTTCTGACGTGATCATGACATATCTCCAAAAATTACCTGCATAATCAATGAAGAGGAAATAGTGCATGGAAAGATACAGAAAGTACCGAGTAAGTGACCCCAAGATCCACTTGTCAAATTCTTTATCCTCTCATTCAGTTCTCAATTCTCGTCTTCCATAGTCATTTTTCCTTTTCTTCCTCACTTATTTTTAGCTTCAATCTGTATATTCTGAATCTTAACTTGATGTTATTTAGATAGGATTACTTTCATTTCAAACTTGTTAATTGCACACTTTCTCATTCAACCAATATTCTTTTACTATTTTCATTTCGAAATAATACTATGCTGATTGTTTAGGTCTCTTCACAAAGATGCTAGCCAATCTACCAGTCGAAATGATATTGCTGATCTGCGAATATCCCGAACTCAAAGACTTGGGACAATTCGCCTGGACTAATAAGCGAATGATGCGAATAATCAGGAGATATCTGCCGAAAGCGCTCGAGAGGAAAATTTTATTCTATCGTAGGAAAATATTTCTTTGTATGAGCGAAAATTAATTCTAATATTTAGTGGATTATGAAAACGACAATATCAAAGAAGGAAGAATCTGTCTGTTTGATTCGCATACTAATTCTGTTAAGCAGATTGCGAGCTTCAATTGTTTCAGGCCATGGGAAGTTACAACTATAAAAGATAAGGTAAATTAGTTTATTTTGCATTGTCAATTTTGTAAATTTTAGATTTTCGCAATTGGATTTCGTAGCAAATCGTTTGAAATATATGACTTGAATACTCGACAAATTTCAAGAGGTCTTATCAACAAATCCATGAATGATCGATTCAAAGAATTTTACAGGTCCAGATCCTCCTGAATGGCGTAGGCATGCATCTATGGCTTATTTCAAAGACAAATTGTATTATTTGGGTGGAAAGGATCCTGAAACAAAGGAAGATACGAGTCGAGTTGACGTAAGAAGATCGAATGAAAGTCCATGAAATAATTTATTCAGGTTTTAATAGATGGAAAATGGGAAACAGGACCTGATTTTCCTCTTCCAATTAGACGTGCTCGAACAATAACATGCGATGAAATTTTATACGGTCACATTATAGCATTTTCATTATTGTAACTATGGATATTCAGTTATTGATGGATGGGGAAGTAGAAAGATATATCGATTATCAGACGATGAACGGGAATGGATTGAAATTGGAGAGCTTCCAAAAGGACAATATTCTTTCGGAATTGCATCTTTAAATGGAAGGATTTACATAACTGGAGGATTGAGGTCTTTAATGCTGTATGATAAACAACGTATCATTATATATTTAGGTATGGGTGTGGTGTATCAGAATACTGTCTGTGTTTCGACCCCTCAGCTCCAGTTGCCAGTCGAATGTCTCGAATCGCTAATATGAATTATGCAAGAAAGGGTCATTCGCATATTGTCTCTAACGGGAAATTGTATGCAATCGGAGGGTGAGCTGAAATTTTGCATATCTTCATACGAAATATTTGTTAACTTAGATATGAAAAAAGCTGCTGGGAAAATTTTTGCAATTCAATCGAAGAATACGATCCACAAACAAATAAATGGCGAGAAGTCGGAAAATTAACAAGATAAAGCTTGATTATAATAATCTCAGATTTCATACAGAAATTGTATCCAATAAAGTGTGAAATAATAATTTAATTTCAGTGCACATGATATAACTCTCGAAGACATCCAATAAAGACGCTGAAAAATTGTAACTCAAAAATATTCTTTAATAAAATATCTTACTTCAAAAATTCTGTAACCAAATTCAATGTTTACTTTATAGTAATTTTAAAGTAAATCCTTCAAAATATATACCAGAAATAGTTAATCGATTTCTTGTGGACAATTGTTGAACGTATTCAAAATATAATATTGTTCGTCGACAGCATCAATGTTAGCGTATTTTCATATCCTCTTGATATCTCACTGAAATAGCCATTGTATTGGCTCCTAGAAAAAGACACCAGGACACCAGGACACTAGTTAGAGAAAGACACCGGTTTTTTCTTTTCTTCTCTTGCTTCCTCATACTATTTCTTAGAAAAGGTGGTCTTTTTCTATGAGCCTGCACGAAGTATTTGTCATTGTCATTGCCTATGAGATATGTATCAAGGTCTCTGAGTTCCTTACAACTATGAAGAATATCGTGACACGGTATGACATCGGTAATCTGTGAACATCGAAGTCTGACCATTTTCTTCAAGGAATCCATTTTGATATGCAGAATCAACTTTATTTTGGTACAGAAAATGTTCTAAATCAATGACAAAAAAGCTGAAGTTCCCAATTCCTAAATCAAGTATCACAGAAAGAAAAATTTCATAGATCAATAAACTAGAGAACTAATCGCCATTTCAACTACAAATACTGATCAACTAACCATATCCCGAATAATCAATACATATCACAAATCAGATGAACGAGAAGCAATAAATAATTTGACAAGTCAGATTCACATGAAATTGGCAAAACTAATAATCAACAAACGAATGAAGTAGTCACCAAAGAAAGCAGTCATAATTGAGGAAAGAACAAATGTAATGCAATAGAAAAATGCCTGAATCCCAATTGGGGAAGTGGGTGAATGTGAGAATGGGAAAATGAGGGAGAAGCGCCTCTGCAATCACTTCCTGGGACAGCTCCTTCTGCTAGTGTTCGTGGTTGCAATGCCTCTGACAGTCGGCATGCGATTCAGACTCTTCGGATCTGAAAATTACACCAGTTTTAACTGACAAACAAGGAAGACAAAGATAATGCAGTTTGTTTTGCATCGACCGTCAGACATGTCACGAATTCGATTCTACTGGAACGGGGACAGGAG
The DNA here is from genome assembly GCA_964036155.1 of Diploscapter coronatus. Classification (NCBI taxonomy): domain Eukaryota; kingdom Metazoa; phylum Nematoda; class Chromadorea; order Rhabditida; family Rhabditidae; genus Diploscapter; species Diploscapter coronatus. The sequence continues at coordinate 78,418,525 of OZ038423.1, read as the reverse complement.
AATTGACAAAAATCTGAGCCGGACTGAGAGGGAGACGGATAAATTCATGAGATCCCCTGTCGATTGCAAAATAATTGCAACCAATAAAATCTCGTAGATGATTGTTTAAGCTCTAAAATCAAGTCTTCACTCTTCACACCATCTTTTTAACTCTTCGCATTATATCCAAGTGAATATCAAGTATTTCAAACGAAGATATCTTACCGAAGAAGTTAGAGACTCTGCTGCGGTGTGGGGTGGAAGTGAACAGGGGATTGGCTCCAGCTCTGAAGACATTGTAATCGGGAGTGATCTGGTTCCGAGGGCGGAAAGACGAGTCACGACGAGTTGCAGGCACTGAAATTATGAATTGGCATGGAATGACGATATTCTCTTGCAAACCAAATTTACGGTTATTATCTTTCGGGGAGAAGGAGAAATAATCAAAACTGAAAGTCACAAGAAAGTCTATAATAGATTTTCTATGCAGTTCAGCATAAATTACCGTACTGGCCAAGTGGGCTGAAAGATTGTAACTTGAAAAAAGTAAAGGAACTCTAACACTCTAGCTTTCCTTTGCATATCATAGTTCATACGCATATTGTTCGGGAGATGTGTTTTAATAGATAGTTATGAAAAATTGAGATCCTTGAGCGTTATTTTTCTGAAAAGACTCCCTGATTTTAACCAATTTATATGTATAACATTCGTCATTTGAGAGGATCATTCTGCAAAAAAAGCGCTCACTATCAGAGGATCTCATAAGGGCTTTTTTTTCTAATAGAGGGTCTTTTCGTAACATCCGTTTTAACAATGATCTTTGAGTCTATTTGATCGTCAAAATAGCTCGTCTTCAAAGGAGAACTGTTGCAAAGACAATGAACTGACTGACCCTTCTTCTTCTCTCTATCCTGACTGCTGTCTTTGCTGCTCTTGTTCTCATCTCTGTCTTTGTCGTTGTTGTTGTCGTTGTTGTGCTTGACGCGTTCAGGAATGAAGCTGACAGTGAAATTGAATTCATCTTCGTCGGTGCGGCTGTCGATCATCGAATCGTCCGCCCCCATTAGATCCACCAGCATGTCCAATTCGAACTGAGACTAAACATTGGCAAATTGATTGAAAAAGTCAGATATTGGAATCAGGGTTGAAATGGAATTGTTTTTCAATCGAAATTGAAATCGGAGTAGGAATAGGAATTAGAATGAGCCAAAATTCGATGTTGCTATTTCTTCTCTGGTATGATTTGGAATTTCAAATGTCTTTTATTATAAGCCAATGTGAATGTCTGATGTGTGCCTACCCTGTTCCTCGAGGTGGAAGATCGGCGAGATGTCGGATGAGAGGGAAGAGCATCGCTGACTGCCGAAGCTGCAACTCGAGTTATTGATTACGAGACGAATTTTTAAGCTCAGTCATCTTCTTTCAAAGTAATAAATCTTACTTACAAAGCTTGTGGTCACTATTCTGCTCGACAGGCATCATCACTTCAGTGTCTTCTTCTTCTTCTTCTTCGAAGCTCACTTTCCTAGGAGTCGGTTCTTTGGAGGCTTTGATCTGCTTCTGTTCAGCCTCCTTCTTTGTCTTGATCTTCTTCTCATTTTCCTCTCTGAGCCTTGCATTCTTCTTCTTCACTTCGTCCAATTCGATCACTCTCTCCTTCAGAATCGACTTTATCTCGCATAGCTTCCCGTTCAGCTGAAATTATCTCGAGATGTTTGAGATTCAGTCAATACTTCGAGCCATGATAAGCGTGAATTCTTTTAAATCTCTCTAAAAGAATAAAAAAAATTTTCGATCTTATTTCAATTAATTTATCTTGTATTTCTCACCTCTTCCACGCAGATCTCTTCCTTCTTCCTGGCTGCAAACGCTTTATCGAGGTCCTGGCGAACAGTCTCTACAATTCAAATTAGTCTGTTATTGGATTTCTTGTGGATGAAAAATATTTAGAATAAAAAGGAAATTTTGAGAAAACTAAAAAAATACTCCGTTTGAGGTTGAATCATCGACCAATTAAAACATCGAAGACGAAGTCGGTCAGCAAACTTGCTGAACTCGAAACAAAAGTTGATTCAATCCTTTTCATTTATTCTTCTCACCCAATTCAGCCCTAATCTGCTCATTTTCTTTCTGAAGCTGCAGTTTCTTCCCTTCGAGCTGTTTGCCTTCCTGCTGCGTTGTCATCAGAAACTGCAGCTGGGCACGAAGAGTCTGGAATCAAACAACTGATTGAAGAATGACTAGAGAAAAGAACCTGAGGATCGAATGCAGCCAACTCATTCCTGGTTTTGACCTGGAAAGTGTCGCGAGCCGCCTGCAGATCTGCAGCTCGTTCATTACTTCAATTCTTCTAACCTCTTCAAACAGATTTTTTGGAAAACTAAATTATGATGAGGAGAGTTGGTAAAGAATAATAATAAATGTTGGAATATTCCAAACCAAAGATGAATGAATTTTCGATTTCTTTGTTTGATGAACATTTTACAAAGCCAAAGAAAATTTCCTCTGGTTAATACTTGAAATTACAATTTCATCCTATCCTACTCTGAATTGGAATTTCAGAAATCGCCGCTCACCTTGTCTGAGAGCCTCCATCTGCAGTCTGCCTGCCTCCCTGCGCCTCTGCTCTGCCTCCATCAGCCCCTTCATCTCTGCAAAGGCCTTCATCTGACTGAACAGTCGAGTCGTCGTCGATTCCATCGTCGAAAGAACTGCAAATTTATTGGATCTTTAATCAACGAAAATGTGTAGGGATGCAGATCCTTCAGAACGAATAACATCGTCTAGACATATAATGGTCATTTTCCAGAACATCCAGTCTGCTCTAGTGGAAAACGGAAATATATCCAGCTTCTTCCAGAACTAATTTATTCCTCTTTCAAAATCTTCATCAATAACGACTTCACAATGATTAATCAATGTATTTTTCCACAAATTCCGTTTCACTTACCAGTCTGTTTGTTGATGTTCTGTGCCTCGATGTCCTGTGCGAGCTGTCTGCTGTGTACAGTCAGTTCCTCAACCAAAGCCGCGTTCCTCTGCGCCTTCTCCTTCTGTTCTCTCCTCTGCAGGACTTGCTTCTGCAGCACTTCCTTCTTTTCGTTCAGAATGCCTTCCAGCAAGGCTGCCTCTCTCTCCATCGACTCCATTTCCTTCTGAATTTCAAATAATGTCTGAGCAAGAGAAGCCAAGCGCTTATTGGAAGTTAGGTCAGTTTGGAGACAGGTCATTGGAAAGTTCGGAATATTTTCTCCATTCTAATACTTTGCCCTCAAAACTCTTACTTTTAAAGGAGTTAAAATATTCGAAATCGATTTTTATCTTTGATGGCAAGGTTAAGTGTGGATTTAGATGCGAGAGGCATCGTCGTTTTTCGTCATTTACAAAAATCAGTCGATTTCGACAAAAACATTCACGCCTTTCTGCAAACTCACGAGGAGCATTCTGTGCTTCAGCATCTTCAACCCATCCCCTTCCACTTTCTGCTGCTGGAACAGCAGGTCGAAACTGTTCATTTGGATGCTGAAACAAACAAATGAAAACGAGAAAATCAACAATTCAACGGAACTTTAGAACGAAGACAGCGAGCAGAGCAAAGTGTCAATCGGAAATGAAACGGCGCGCATTCATTTCGCAAAGTGGTCGCTTCCAGAAGCACTGCCTTTCTTTCTTTTCGGCCTAATTTTCGTTGAATTTTCTAGATTTTTTTCTCTGCTTAAAAATGTTCCGGAATATCTTGAACATGAAACTTTCTGGACGACTTCATCCAATTTTCTGATACTTTTCCGTGATTCAACGTAATTGATTTTTTAAACTTTTTCCAAATTAGTCCTGCCAGGCAGACTTCGAAAGAGTTCTGAAATCGTTCTAGAATGGTTCGCGATCTTGGATATTCGTGAAGTCATTCGAAATTCTTCTGAGTGTTGATTTTCAGGTGGAATGACTGAAGAGGAGCGTCACTGGGATTCGTTCCGATCCCACAAGAGAAGGCAGAATGAATCGGCCGCGCTGTCGCCTTGGATGATCACTGCATTGCAGAGCACTAAGGTAAGGAGGGGGTGAAGAACATAATTTGACAGGCAGACAGACATGTCAAACTGGTGACATTTAGCGGAATACACTGACATTTGCATAAATTCACCGTTATCTTGTTGTGTTACCTCCTGTTTGAAATCAAGAAAACCCTAAATTTTGAGGAACTGATGAATTGAAGCAAATAATAATTGCGTTTTATTCTCCATTTTTTTAACTACTTGGAAGGGTGGGGTAGGATGGACATCCACGAAGGGCACAATGATTGACTGGCGAGTATCCTTTCCACTGCAAAGTTCTTTTAAGGAACAAAGGAGAGTAGTGGAGAACAATTCCAGGAATCTTTCGATTGTTTCCTTGCAATAGTCCTAAAGTCTTGTTTCAGCTAGGTCTGTTCCTGCTAATCAACGCGTTCCTCGTTCTGGGGGCCGTCTTCTCGCGTCTCGTCATCCTCATTCTCTCCACGAACATCACGGGGAATGACGATTCCACAGACATCTTCACCAGGAAATGCTCTCGTTTTGCAAGTAAGTTGACTTCTTTGAACGGGGAAAATGACTAGGAGTCAGCTAGTCGCTGAAATGGTGAAGATCGGTTTGCATATGCAATCAGTTGAAACTTCTAAATCTGTATGCAACCGACATTTGTTGTCACTTTCTGTATGCCCAAACTAATGAGTGAATATCGTCTTTTGCAGCGCACCGTACCCCCAAACTGGTGGCAGCTCTGTATGTCGGCCTGTTTCTGATTCAATGCCTGCCCGACCTGCTGCACATCTTCTGCAATGCAACCACATTTTTCAGACGACAGGGCGGCAGGGTCATTCCCTCGGTGAGTGCAAAATGAAACGAACAGTTTGGAAGGAAAGAATTTTCTAGTTTTATGAAATGTAAAGAAATGTTTACGCTTCAACGACTATCACAGAAAGATAATTGTATCAAGATTCCAGTTGATCTTCAAATTCCATCGAAATATTTAGTCTTGTGACGAAAAACCCCTTATTTGAAATCGGTTTTTCTTACAATCGATCTAAACCAAAATTCAGTTTATGCCTTTTCATTGTATTGTCACTTTCAGCTGGTAGTGCTCGAATCAGTGCGCAGTTTCGGTCTGTGTCTGCTGGTGTTTCTCGTCTTCCCCCAGCTGGACGTCCATCGCTGCATCCTCCTCTTCGCCTGCTTCCCCATGGTCGTCCTCATCCAGAACTGCTTTGCCTCTCTCGCAGCCACACTCAATCCCGCCCTTCCCTTCTGTGCCAGATTCGGTAAGACTTGCCACTTCTTGTAAATGATTATCATCCAGGAATTATGCAAGTTCAAAAGATAACAATTCATTCACAGCAGAAATTTCTCAATTTTCATACTGAAAACAGCTAATATCCCTGCCATTATCAGGAATACCAGAGATGAAGAAATAACATTGAAATCAAAAATTATCCACTGCCCCACTCTAAATATCCCCTAATAAAGTTATATTCAGGTCGCTCGATCATGCTCAGCCCGTACATCCTGCTCATGCTGGTTGTGCTCTCCTCTACCTATCTCTGGGCTGTTCTCGACACTCCACTCAAGGTTAGTCTGCCTTGTATTTCGATGATTTGCAAGTAAAATGATGACTGAATGAATTGAGAAGCGAATGAATATAGTGAGCGGTAGTGACAAGACGATTGAATTTTGAAAATGCAAGAATCGAACTTCTTTCTTCCAATTCTAATGTCTCTTTTCAGCACTGGGTCCTGATGCCGATCGCTCTGTTCTCAGTGTCGGTCGGTTTCTGGGAATCGTGGATTGGAGTGCAGCACGCGGGCACTGCATTCGACAATCTGTACAGGGTTAGTTTGTCATCACTTGTAAGGCATTCATTAGCAATGCCTGGTTGAATGAGTGGTCAACAGAAACATTCGTGATGACAATTGATTCAATCACATATTTCGAATATTGCCTGTCAATTTCTGTCTGAAATCAGATCTGTGCACATCCCACTTCACACAAAGTTATATCCGAATATTTTAACACAGTCCCGAAACTTCACTGCATTCTCAGAAGACACAACGATCTTTCTTACATTATTAAATAGTGAAGTGATTCCTGCTTTCATTTGATTGCTTGAACAATTCTATGAGTGCAAGTGAAAAGAAACGCGTGACATTTCAACACGAGATATTTTGCTTTAATTCTCGCATAAGTCGGTAGAATTAACATTTTTTAAAAATCTTTCACAATATTCATTAACTCGATTTTCAGTTGAAGTACGCAGTGCGCAAAGTGTCCAGCTCGACCCGCTGGCTGGTGGCCCTGTGCCGAGTAGTTATCTGCCTTTCCATCCTCGTCGTCGCTGTCATCGAGCACAAGCACAAGGGACTCAAACTCACTCACTTCTTCACCGTCCTCGTCGATTTCAACCTCAAGAAACACTATTCTGGGTTAGTCATTTCCCATTTCTTCTTAGTGATTTCGATTATTAGAAAAGTCGAAAATTTTGTTTACTTTTGCAATTTATGGAAATGACAAAATTCTTAATCGAGACGATTTCTTAAAATCAATTTTCTAAATCGAAATGAAATTGCCACAAAATAATGATGGAAGCAAACTTGGAAAGATGATTCGTTCGACAGTGCTCTTTCTAAACCTGCTGATCACTTCAACAATTCCTTTCTCTTTCAGCCGTGTGCTGTTGCTGTGCGTGTGTCTGTGTATCGTGCATCTGCTGCTGCGTCGCTGTGCCCGCTTCCTGGCAGCCATCGACATGCGTCCCCTGTCCCTCTTCCACCCGATCGTCACTTCTTCTCTTCTTTCCTATGCAGTTGTGTCCTTCATCTGCTCCACTCCGCACTGTTTCCTTGCCAAGGTTTGTCATTTGTGAAATCAACAAGTTAACTGATGAAAATGGACTATACACAGCTAACAGGAATGCCACTTGTGAACCGTTCTGGCGTTAGATATGAAGTTTTTCGTTATGAGTTGACTGTCCTCGAAAAATTGTGCTATGAAAACTGAAATTTTAACTTTTTTAGATCAAGAAAATGAGAAAAAATACCAAGTGACATTTTCTCTCTGAAAGATGCAGAATTTGCATCCGAGTACTTTTGACCGATCTTCCCTCAATCCTCAATCCATTCCAGATTCTGTCGCGTTTCTCCCTGCAACTGGTGTGCAGTCAGTGGCCAGTTCCCCCGTCGCCCTTCGAGTTCTACATCGGCCTCGTCTGGCTGGCTGTCGGCTCGTATCGCGGCTTCTGCTATGTCAAGCAGCGCTACTTCAACATCCATGAAGAAATGTAAGTCTTCGTAAGCGATAGCTGGAGATTTGCAACGCATGCAGGCTAATAATTCTCCTATCTCTAAACCATTACTTCTCATTTCTTCAATTTTCAAATTCCATTTTAAACTCATTTTCATGCAGTAATTTCAACGATTACAGAATTTCCTCGATGCCCGCCCACTCGAACGGATTTGCCATTGAGCAGTCGCTGGCTGTCTTCCAAACAGCTGTCACCAAGCAGGTTAGCTGATGTAGTTCATTTTGGGGGTTTCTTGCAAAGTTCGAAGTTTTGAAAATGGAACATGTTTTACTTCGTTGCAGTCCAAATACTTTGACGATCATTTGGATCTCAATCGTTCTCCGCATTAACTCGAAACATAAAAGGCTAACAATCAGATCTAGTAACTTGATTGTTTTAATGACTTCTACAACATTTGTTCTTCCTTTTCCAGAACTGTTTTGTGAGCAAAGAGGAGTACATAGCGGAAATGGACGACGAGCTGCGCATCCGGAATGCAGAAGTGGACAGAACACTGACGATGTATGTCTGTGCGACGATGTGGCACGAGACTGAAGAGGAGATGAGTCAGATGCTCAGCAGCATTCTCAAGTAAGACATATTCGGTTGATTTAAAAAAAAATCTTATAACTAATTGAAATCAAAGTGAATTTCTTCTGGAAAAAGAAAACGTAAAAGTCTCAATAATTCTTCTCACACTTTATCTCTTTCTATAATTTTAAAACTGACTTCGTAAATATCCACTAAAAATCCTTTTTTTCAGTCAACTCTTCCAAAACTTTCTATCAACTACAGAAGTTCAATCGAAACTTCTTTCAAATCCTGCATTTCAGACTGGATGCAGAACAGTCGTTGCGGATGAACAGCAGAAAGGCGAACGAGCTGCGCTTTAAAATGGAAGGCCACATTTTCTTCGACGATGCGTGGGAAGACGAGCAGCTGGAAGGCGGCGGGCAGAGGAGAGTCCCCAACCCCTTCTTCAAGACTTTCTTCCAGCTCGTCAATCAAATGACTGGGTTGGTATCTTTTCTTTACTAAAAATAATGACTAGTGATTAGAAAAAAAGATTTTTCTAAATTCTGAATAACTGAATGATCACTTGCTCATTCTTTGGATTTGAGACTTTACGACTACTGAAATACGTCGTTGTTTAGCGATCTTGAATGTTCAAAAACTTGCAATTCACTACTTATTGTCTTTGATATGGACGATTAAGTTCTTAGGTGTTCATTCACTGATTTAATAATAATAAGCTATTTTTAGTGAATCATTGCCTGAAGAAGACGGTTGTTTCGAGACGCGAGTGCTGGTGGGAACTCCCTACGGAGGCAGACTGGTGGTGCGACTGCCTGCAGGCACTCTCCTCTTCGTCCATCTCAAGGACAAGCAGCTCATTCGGCACAAGAAGAGATGGAGTCAGGTAAAACAGCACTTATTCAGATGGAAATAGAAACAGTTTGCCACAAATCAATTTTGTCGCTATATTGCGTTTTGCATTTTTCTCGTTATTCTCGGAATGTCTCGAAACGAAGGAATTATTTTAATATTATGTCCTGAATCTTCTAGGTTTGAAGAAATAATCTGCCTCACCTCATCTTCAGATTCTCTAAAAATCTAGAAATGCGTCTAGTTGAAGTTGAAATTTATCATCTGCACTTTCCTACTGTCAATGATTTATACGTGTTTCATTTTGAGGTGATGTACATGTACTACCTGCTGGGGCATCGCATAATGGACTCGCCCCTGTCTCTGGAAGACAGACAACAGATGGCTGACAACACGTTCATTCTGGCCCTGGATGGAGACTCCAAATTCGAGCCAGAAGCAGCTCTGCGTCTCTTGCAGCTCATGAAGCAGAAGAGCGACATTGGCTGTGCCTGTGGACGCATTCACCCCATTGGAAGAGGTACTCAATTACTCCTCAATATATTCATGCATCGGAAATGAAACGGAACACTTCTCATGATTAAGACATCAGACCTTTAAAACCTTCTCTGCTCTCGATATTCTTCTGATAGAAAAATTCTGAATGAAGAAGAACATTAGATTTGACAAACATCCACACGCACAATTTTAGTCGTTTATGAAAAAACATCGATCAATTGTATTATCGTGTCAAATTTGTAATAGAAAAATCATTCTTCCACTATGTTTCGGCAAGCATGAAGGAATTCATCACAATCAATCTTATTCACATATCCTGTATCCTTCTTCGATATGTTTGTTTGTTGCAGGAATAATGGTGTGGTATCAGAAGTTCGAGTACGCAATAGCGCACTGGTTCCAGAAGGCAGCCGAGCACGTGTTCGGGTGCGTGCTCTGTGCCCCTGGATGCTTCTCTCTCTTCAGGGCCAGTGCTCTCATGGACGACAACATAATGCACAAGTCAGTTTTATGATGAATTCACGAGAGCAGGGCCAATAATTCGGATATTATCCTCTTTATAAAGTTACTGCCATTACAATGGCACTGTTCGTTTTCTTCCCGAAAAAGAATTTCCTTATTTCCAAAGAATTGATCCTGCCACTTTCTCATTCATCTCCGATATTTCAAGTTATCTTCTTGTCTTATTGTTAGTTTTCGGAGCAACGCACTTCAACTTTTTCAATAGAAACTGCGAATCACATGAAATGAAGTCGTTACTTTGCTTGAAAAAATGACGTAGAATTTATTGCGCACTTTCTTCTGTCTATTATTCTGCTTTATATTACTAAATATAAAGTACTTCGAAAATAAATATTGCTTCTTTCTATTATATTCATCATTTGCAGGTACACGAAGACAGCCTCTCTGCCTCGCCACTTCGTGCAGTACGATCAGGGAGAGGACCGTTGGCTGTCGACTCTGCTGCTCAAGCAGGGCTATCGAATCGAGTACGCGGCTGCCTCCGATGCAGAGACCTATGCCCCTGAGGGATTCGAGGAGTTCTTCAATCAGAGAAGGCGATGGACTCCTTCTTCCATCGCCAACACTATCGATCTACTGGCTGATTACAAGGTTGGCAGTAATTGATTGAATTGACAATTTACTTACCCTTCCCTAATTCTTTAAAAAAAATAGAAAAACGCGATGATTCAAATATTTCCTCACTCACTAAACCTTAAGGTGAGATCTTTTCTAACACTCAAATGTTAAAATTCTGCAACTTCATTATCCAAGAAAATTGAGCCCTTTAATGAAAATATCCAATACAGTTTTCTAGAAATTAATGAACAATGCTTTTCTTCTAATCCTTGATTTGCAGCGAGCCCTCAACAACAACTCGTCCATCTCCTCTGCGTACATCTTCTATCAGTTCATCGTGATTTTCTTCTCGATGCTCGGACCGGCCATCATCTTCAGCATGCTCGTCTTCTCACAGGTTGAGATGATGTTGATAAATCTGTCGGAAATTGATTTTCGCCCAAAGTTTAAGAAAATGAGCAACCAAAACTTCCTTCTGCTTTTGCATTTAGTTGGCAAGTCACTGCATAATTATGTTGTAATTCCCTATTATGAAGACACCGATTCCTTGTCCTCACTAAAACATGGTAAGAAACACTGTTGAATGTGTTCCTTTATTTCAAACTCCCTTCAACTTTAGACGAAATCATATGGAGCTGTATACGATTTCAATTTACATCATTACATCACTGTTTTGCAGGTAGCAGCATTCGGAGTGGATTCCTCGCGAGTGGTGTGGTGGAATGGAGTGCCGATTTCCCTGTTCATTGCTTCCTGCTTCCTCTTCGAGTCCAACTTCCAGCTCACATTCGCCAAGGTCTCTCCTCTATTCTATAATAACCCCATCTCCATTTGCAGGTGATGTCACTCGTCTACGCGTTTGTGATGTTGGCTGTGCTGGTCGCCACGACCAGTCAGATCGTCCTGGAAAGTTAGTCATTTGCCTTCATTCTTCTTGCACACAAAGCAAATCCGTCAGAGAAGAGTGCGCTTATTGAAACCAAGAGGAAAAACACTTTAATTCAGTCTTCCTTATTCCATCTCATTGAATTCATGCTTCTTTTACAATATTCCTTCTCTATCTTCTTCCCCCATAAATTCTCCTATCATTCCAGCGGTGGTCTCCCCGACGTCGATGTTCATAGTGACGATGGTGCTGATCTTTTTCACAGCAGCGTGTATGCATCCTCGCGAATTCACGAACATCATCTACGGCTGCGTGTTCTTCCTCATGATCCCCTCGACTTATGTCTTTCTCTCGCTCTATTCCCTCATCAACCTCAATGTCATCAATTGGGGAACTCGTGAAGCTGTCGCCAAGGCTACTGGACAGGTTGGTCATTTTCAATGACGATGAATGTGGTTTTTCTTTTAAAACTAATTAATTAAAACTCTCATGCTATTCCTGCTTTATTCTGTCTGTTCTAATTAGAAATCTTGCATTTATCCTGTCATTTACAATTGCTAAAATCGACCATCTTTTGAAAGCCAGTTCCATTGACAAGAATTGCGGTATGACGACTTTTCTTATTCAATATTTTTCTTCTTTCCAACTGTGTGTGTAGTTATACCGCCATTCTAAATTTAATAGTATCAAATCGGCAAGAACTGATCGAAAACGGATAAATTTCTTGCATTTGCAGGCGAAACCCAAGTCTCCTCTGGAAATGTGGGTGGAGAAGATAACCTCGAGCAAGCCAGCCAGACTGTGCAGTCGAGTGCTCTGCAGAGTCATCCAGGAGGAGAACAAAATGGAGAAGATCGAGAAGAAGATCGACCACATCAATCAGCAGATCAGCGATATTAGGGTGAGTCAATTTGATGTCTCAATTTTTCTTGGAATTATACTTGGGCTGTTCACTATTGCTATCTATCTTTCTACTTGAAGCTAACTCTTTAAAAATTGATAATTTGGCTGTTTCTTCCAAATTTAAAGAACAATGATGAAAGATTGAGAAGGTAATTGCAGATGAACCCGACTAGAGAAGAAGAGCGGGATAGACTGATTGAAGAAGGCGAAGGAGTGGAATCGAAGGGGAATGAAGAAGAGACTAGAATGGAAGACGGACTGACCGAAGCAGAGGCAGAACAGAAGAAAGAGGATGGACAGGGACAGGCTGATGGAGGAGTAGAGCAGACAGGACAAATTGGGATGATGAAGAAGAGGAGCAAATATGCTTGGATGGATTGCGACTACCTCAAGGTGGGTGATTTAGATAGACCAACGATAAGAACTTGTTGAATAAAGCTATAATTATTCTTTGGAAAGCAACAAATCTCTTGGGGGTTTTACACATTACTTCTCGAATGAGGAAAAGGAAGAATATAAGGTGTCGATGTCAAAAACAACACATGCCAATTGTTTCACCAGTTTAGTTTGAATACAGTATTTTCCACTGTCCAATTGTTCGAGAATGAGTAAGTGCATTTGCAGGTGTGCGAAAGAGGCAAACTGAAGGATGCCGAGAACACGTTCTGGAAGCAGCTCATCGAGGCATATCTCAAGGTTTGTCAGTTATCCACTTTCTTGTAAAGTCTGCATTGCCATAGCTAGAAAGATTAGACAATTTTGCGAGTTTTGATAACTGTAGAATCTAATAGGTGGCAACTCACTTTCTTTTTTTAAGTAGCTACAACAAATACGAAGAAAATAGTATCTCATGCTAGAACCTGCGATAATTAACACCTCAATCTTAGAGTCGCAATAAAAAATTCTGACACAAGAGAACTCTCCGTCGGACTTTCCAAAAGTTCATATTATTCATTTATCTGTCAATTTGCAGCCAGAGGCGTCCTCCTCGGAAGAGCAGCTGCAGATCGCACAAGGCCTGGCCTCCCTGCGCAACTCGATCGCCTTCTGCATCATTCTCGTCAACGCGCTCTTGGCTCTCGCCATCTTCCTCATTCAGAAGCACAAGGACGTTCTCTCCATCAAATGGGTTCCTTATCGTAAGTATTCTGCTCGAAATTATGAAAAAACAAGTCACGAAACGAGTTCATCAAATAAATTGAAGATCAGTATTGAATATTCAAGAAAGCCCCGGCTAGGTTTCTAGATTCTTGACATTTTTACGAGTGACTTAAAATGCATCTCCCGAGTTATGAAGACGGCATTTTTCTTCGATTTCTGGGACACAAACGTAAACAATTCCAAACCGGGCCTACACCAGTTTTGTATGAGAAGACTCAATTAGGAAATTAGAAAAGCTTACTGCTTCATTTTAAAGATGGATGATATTTAAAATTTCACTTCATTTTTGACACATTTCGAGAATAACATCTTCAATTTGAGGCGGCTTCAAATGGACGAAGATGAACGAATTGACGGGTCAGTTCGAGAAGACCAGGGAGCCCCTCAAGATCGACCCTCTCGGCATGGGAATCGTCGTCTTCCTCCTCGGCATTCTCGTCGTACAGACTCTCGGTATGTTTTTACTGATGCATGGCTCTTGAACATCAGCAGACAGAAATGAAGATCTAGATAGTTGACATTAGGCTTACTTCAATCAGAAGATATTCATTTTCATCTCAAATTCGATGGTGAACCTTCATGACACTCATTGATGTCTATATCAAAATTCGAGCAATTGCACCACCTCTCAAACTTGCAAATTACCACTTTAAATCAGATAAGCGAAAATGTTGATGAGTGTATTGCATAAGATCCTCTATTTTTTTTTATATATTGAGAAAAGATGAAGGGAATACTAGATAGTTTCAACTTTGTTCCAATATACATTATACAGCCATCAACATTTCCGTTTAGCTTCTCTTCACAACCAGTAATCTACCCTTCTCTTTCAAAAATTTCATCTCTTCCATTCAGGAATGATAATCCACCGTCTGAACACGATGATCGGCGCTTTCCAAGATGTGAAGCAGTGGACTCAGATGGGCACTGCCAAGAGCGCGGACAGTAAGGAGGACGACGAGAGGCTTCTCAATGCAGGTCCACATTTTTACTGCATATTTTCAAAATTGTTAGCATTCACTCGTATTATATCCAATGGCTGTCATGTATTTAGAGAATGACATGTTCAACAGTTGGAATTTATCTTGCTTCTTTGAAGTGATATTTTCTGTTCGATTATTCTTTATTAAAATACAATCTGCTTCTCTACTCAAAATCATCTAACATGATTCGAAAGGGACTGAACGAAAAGGATTTTTTTAAAGCCCAAATGCGAGAAATAAATCTGAATTATCATTGTCTAAGAACAAAAACGAATCATTTTTCCTGACTCGGACACAATTTCGTATAACCTGGTTCGCAGTTGACAAGTGCAAAAAAACTTCGTTTCTTTCAAAGTCTTCCAATTCATCGCATTTTCTAATATCCTTCAAACTGATTCTCGGGTTTGCAGCTCGTCAGATGATGAACACGGTGCAGTATTCGGAAGGACATGGCGCAGATGGATACACCAGGCATCGCGAGGAAGAGGTCTGTTTTATTGTCTTGTCATTTTATGTTCTATGAAATTTTATAACAAAACACCACTTGAAACAATGGCAAGCGTTTTGAAATTCAGTCGTATTACTATTTTTCAAATTATTAATTTTAAAGGCTGTCACTGAATTCCGGTAATTCCTGTAAAATATCTCCCCTCACTGATACTATTTCCCTTCTCTGCTCTTGATCGGAATTCATAACCAGCCATCTTCGATGCTACTTTGTAGCGAAATCCAATTGAAAAAGTTAATTTGCCTTTAGCTATGTCAAAACTTGCGATTTAAATTTTTATATGCAAACATGAAACTTTATTCAATGACATCTCAAGGGTTAATGAACTAATATTTAATGGAAAAATGTACCATCTTACTTGTTTCCTGACATTTCATATTTTAGGTGGCAAACGACAATGTTCTCTACAAGCTGCAGAGGGCTCGGTTGGCAAAGCGAATGCAGAGAAGTGCCATTTCCAAGTAGACAAATGGAGGATGCAAGTCAAATCAGACAGCCACATCCATCTCATTCTTGTAAAATTCTTCACCAATTCTCTCTTGATTTTGACAGTCATCATCAATGATTTTATTGCACGTCTTTCTTCGGATACTTCACACGAGTTTTATGCATTCAGCCTTCTTGTAATTTACCATTCAAATATCTTTTGAAATCGTGATCTCATACTCTAATTTGAACGCTTCATTTTCCCTCTTTAATTGTGCAACGATCGGTTTATGACAAATCAGGAGTCATTTTCTGATTTTTGAATAATGCAATAAATTTAGTTTTATCATATCTTTTGTCCAAATATAATAAATTTGGTGAATTAATCCGAAAGATCTATATGCAAGTTTTAACGTAAAATACAATGCATTGCTGCAATATTAATTTGCGTTATAGGGTACTTGAACATTTCTGGCTGCAAGTACATTGTTATCAAAAGTAGTTGGTTATCAAACGCCATTTCTCCTTTTATTCTCTTACCCTATACTTTGATTTGACAACAACGCGCTCACTCTTGATAAAACTGCTCATTTGTCTCTGTTTTGAAATGTCGCAATTAGTCATTTTTCTATCAGCCCCCCTTTCCTATTCAGCTTCAATGCTTCTAATCTTGATTCATATAAAACTCGTGAAATAGTCGCATTTGAAAATTTTGAAGGAATCTAGTTTAATTAAAAATCACTTTGTGAACAGTTCTTATATTGTGCGGCTGGGAGTAGAAAAGATAAGAAATCTTATAAAATCTAAACCTCAGTTATTTGCGGTTCTGGTAAAATTCCAATAACTGAAGTCCCATAACGAGTTTCTGGTAAGATACCAAGGATTTATTAAAGAATTGTAGAGCAAAAATAGACCCCAAACCAGCCAAGGGGCTGAGCTTTAACTCAACGAAAACGAGAGATAAAATGTGAGGGAGAAAAGAACATACTGCAAAAATGATACAGCATGATAAAAGGATGCAGATTAAAATATAAAAAGGTGTGTGATTGCACACCCTCGATTTTTCTACATCACACGCTTTTCTATACGCGTAAATGCAGGACGCATTTTTTAAACGAATTGACAAACTTTGCGACAGAGGAAAATTTTTATTTTTCGCTTCCTTACTCTGAAACTTCTAGAAATATAATCTAAATGTCTGTAGAAAATGTTTGATATTGAGAAAACTAGGTTGTCGCGTAAATTTTCGAAATAATCCTGTTCAAAGCTCAACAACGCCATTTTTGGCTTTTCTTTATATTAGCAAGTGGCCATAGTTTAATTAGGGGCTAATTATCGATAATTAGGGGCTTTCGATGTCACTCTACACTATGATAACCAAGAAAACCCGAAAAACCGCGTGTTTTGCGTCACAGGTGGTTTTCCTTAAGTATAGAGAAAAAAAGGGGCGGGATTTGCCCACTAGACTCTTATTCTGTCTAAAAGCACTGATATTCACGACTTCGAGGTCGAATACGTCCATCGCGATATGAATATTTTAATGTTTTGATATATCATCATTTTAAAGCTAAATATGTGAGATAGGATAAATCTGATGGAGTTTTGAAATTAGGATATGCAGAAAATTGCACTATTTCTCATTTATAAGAATTGCTTATGATTTTTTATTTCAAATTTCCAAACTCAATTTCGAACAGTATTGGATGGAAGTAGTTCCCCGCATTATTTTTTTAAAATGAAATTGTTAAATATTATACACAGTTTTCTATTCGCATGTCAGCACAACATGGTCACTAATCAGACTCTGCAAAATTTACTTCATAATAAATGCGAAACACGTGGCTCACATTATTTGATTAATTCAATCTGTAGCCATGGATCGAATTTTTATTGCTAACGAATTCATATAAGACTAGTAAATGAGCATTATGACTAATCAGTTTTCCTGGGATGTCAAGAGAGTAGTTATAAGACCCAAACAACAGTCTACACTTCAGAAAAAGTCACAAATCATGATTTGATTATAGAGTTGGATACCCCTATGGGTTCTAATCACAAAACCGAGGAGACAAGGCTCCGCCCTCAAAAGTGGACGGAGCTATGGTAGCTTGAAAATAGTGATTTATATGAAAAAATGTTCGTTAGATGGTAAAAAGAAAACTTTTTACTATAAAAGAGTTTCGCAAAATTTTAAAAAGGATCATGTAGCCCATATAATTGCCCATTCTCTGGTATATAGGTTTAGGAGTATAAACCGCTTACTGGTTACGGTAGACCATCCCGAAGTCAAAGTAGGGGTAAAGATACCTCCCAAATTTGCAGAAAATCACTTCCCCTAAATAAAAAATGTTCTTAGTGTAAATTAACGGATACCATAGGCTTATTCTCCATGAAAAACTGCATCGAAATCAGCAAGGGAATTTGAGAAATAAGTACTCATTTTTCGAACCAAATTTCACCGAGTTTTCGATTTTGCACATCAGGACAAAATTGCCTTTCTATCCATGTATGGTTTGCGGGGTTGATTTTTCTTGGATATTGAGAAATAAGCGTTCACAGACGAACACACTTTATAAAGTACTAATAGAGAGAGATAGCTTAGGCTACGATGGCCTAAACTATACATAATATAAATAAAGCTCGATTTCTGTTATACGTTCGAATCTTCAAAAATCACTCCAATTTAGGTCACTCAATAGTAGAAATGCTGGATTATCAATTAGTAGCGACGATTATATTTCTGGTAATCCATTTCTTCGAGTAATGATCATGATATCTATTTTAAGATAGCTGGCTGTGGAATGATGTTCAATTGGTTCATCACCATATTTATTAGACGTTTAAAATCGCTTCAGGTATGACAAATATATAAACTTGTCCAGGATGCGAAATTTCAGAATCCATTCGGCCGTTTGACGGGCTCTCAGGCTATTGGCGAAGCCATTCATCAAACCGTTTTTGCGCTTTATGTTGCACCCATGGTATTCTTGTAAGTTACATAATAATTCAAATATCATTGCCGTGTCTCTTAATGGTGGAAAATCTTTCCCCTCTCCAGATTCTTCATACTTTCTTTCGGAAAATAAGAAATATATCATGAAAAATGAATAGGAGAAATGTGTTTTAATGTAATTTAAGGATAGGAAACTGAATAAACGTTGATAATCTAATTATTTAGCGATATTCCATGGATGAAGGAAAACAGCAAGCATGCAGGCACGGTTCTACTTATCTGCTACGAGATTTGCATCTATAGTCACTTTTTCATATCGTTAAATCGAATGTGCGCAATTTTTGTGCCCTTGAACTATAACACAATCTTCAGGCATATAATTTTAAATCTATATTTAATAATATACCGAAAGTTTAGTAATACAAATACCACCGTCATCATTTTCTTCACCTGGGCTTGTGCACTGCTGCCATCATTATACTTCTATACTTACAGTAAGACTATTTTGAGGGAAAAATTGAAAAGTGATGCAAATTTTAGACGACTGTAATCTATACTACATCGATGAGTATAGTTATTTCGGTTTCACGAACAACCCGACTTGTTTACTTATTGCATGGTAAGAAAACGACTTTCGGTGTGTCATTTTTAGGTTCATATTAATGCTAGAAAAGTGCATATATCTCCGAGTCTCACTTCTGAAGATTTAAATTAAATTGAAATTTCAAGGTACGCCGAATTTATAAAGAACTGCTCGTTTGTGGTGATCATTTGCACGATCGACATAATCACCGTGCTGCGAGTGCATCTTTTGAACATAGCGACGAAAACCTCTACCAGCAATCATCACCAAAACAAGAAACGTCGAGAGGAGATCAATTTCTTGAAACAGGTCCGAAATTTTGACTCTCAAAAAATTGCAGCAACTTGAAGCTCTCAAACCATGATAAATAGGGCGAAGAATAGTAAGAACGAAAATCGTTTTTCCACATTATTTCGCATGGCTTGCGGTTTCCAAATAGCCCAAAAATGTTCGTATTAGAAAATTTCAGGCCTGCCTCCAAGCATTCGTTTTTACGCTCGAACTCATCACCTACTTCCTGTTGGAGCCCATGTTCCAGTCTCACTTTATGAAGTTTTGCATGACGACTGTCGCCTGGAACTTGGTTCACTCGACTGACGGTATTTTACGTCATTTTCTCAAAAATAGGCTATCTAAAAACACTATGACATGCGAAATAGGGTAGGGTTTTTGGGTGGTATACCTTTTTCACATTATTATGCGTATCATGCGGCTTCCAAGTTGCTCAACAATGAACCATTTCAGGATTTATTACCATCTTCTTTAACAAGGAGTTCCGCACCGTCATTCCATGCCTTAAGAGACCAACTTCAATCGGTAGGGGAAATTTCAGCGATCTAATAAAAATAACTATTTAGCGTCCTCTGGAAACCGAGGCCAGAAAAACGCTGGAATCACCCCTATCACGGAGCAATCTCCTTGCAATAGTGGAAAGCCCGAATCCGAGAACTCTTGATAAAGTTCCATATTGATCCATTCTATTTTTTTAACTTTGCACTTCCTACGTCATTTTTAATTGTAATTTCATATTTACCCATTAATTCGAAATTAGATTGTCGAACAAAAAAACTTGCAGCCATTTTTCTCGATGTATTGTGAGTTTGAGGAGTTAATGAGAAGTGACAATAAAAATAAATCGTGCTAATTTGCACTAATTCAATCCAATCAGGCTAGTTTTTCACAGGCTAGGTGGTCCTTTGTCCGTTTTATTTTTTCTGACTGCCTGAAAACGGATTTTTTTCGGAGCACTAGGGAATTTTCGAAATATTTATTGCGACTGAAATCAAGGTCTTCTTTAATTGAGTGTTCGACCCCCGACAAAATGAGCTTCATATTCGACTTAATTCACGAATATTTTTCCAGTAAGTTCATATCATATCGACCAGAAAATTTAATCAAATCCGTATAAACGCGTCTTGTAATATATTAACTCCGAAAATGACATAATATTCCATATTTATGGATTTCATATTATTAAACTGGTGTTGTGATTTTTCCTTCAGTCGACATTTGATTCCTTGAAATTGCTAATCTCACATATAAAGAATTGGATAGGTTTTAACCCATCTTCCTTATAGTGCTTGTTGTACGGTGGTGCCAGGAATGTAGGATGGAATCTTGATGTTACACCTTTATTACTACAATCGTCCAGTCTATCACATAACAAAGGCTTTTTTAAAGTCGGATAATTAGAACGGTGTAAATGTAGAACTTTGATGATAACATAATTTATTCCTAAATTAATAATCAAAATGGATCGATTGTAAAAATAATTCTCTTAAAAGTGATCATTTTATGGATGTTCAGAATCATAAAAAATGTACTTAACAGAAAAAAACTAGCAAAACAAAGCGAGACTGAAATATTTTGTAAGATTGTGTAGATATTGGATGAAAAACAGACCAGGCTGTTCAGAATTCTGATTCCGAATTTAAAAAAATCATAACTTCGAACAGCTCTGGAAGCAGGATAAAAGAAAAAATATCCAAATTTAAAAAGAAAATAATTTATCGCAGTCTCCTGAAATCAATTTTACCAACAACTGTCCATTTATCTACATTTGGATCGTATGCTTCGATATGTCTGACGTTGTCTTCGTTACGCGTTGATTTATTGCAAAATAAGCTATAAAACATAAATGCTATACATTTTGGGCAAATTTTAACTCACCCTCCGATTGCATACAGTTTCCCGTTAGCGATAATGATCGAATGATGTTTTCTTGCATAATTTATATCAGCGATTTCAGAAATTCGACTTTTAACTGGAGCTGAGGGGTCGAAACATAGACATGATTTTAATACTTCACCACTAAATATATAATGGTGCATTATTTATCATACAAAATTAACGACTCCACTCCTCCAGTTATGTAAATTCTTCCATTCAGCGATGCAACTTTGGAATAAATTGGTATCATTCGAATCTCTCCGACTTTTTTCCATTTCCGTTCATCGTCTGATAATCGATATATCGTATTAGTATTAAATGGGCAAATAACTGAATATCTATAATTACAATAGTGAAAATGCTATAATGTGACCGTATAAAATGTCATCGCATGTTATTGTTTGAACAGAACTAATTGGAAGAGGAAAAGCAGGTCCTTTTTGCCATTTTCCGTCTATTAAAACCTGAATAAAATATTTCATGAACTTTCATTCGATCTTCTTACATCAACGCGCTTCGTATCTTCCCCTGTTTCAGGATCTTCTCCACCCAAATAATACAATTTGTCTTTGAAATAAGCCACAGATGCATATCTACGCCATTCAGGAGGATCTGGGCCTGTAAAATTCTTTGAATCGATCATTCATGGATTTGTTGATAAGACCTCTTGAAATTTGTCGAGTATTCAAGTCATATATTTCAAATGACTTTTCAAATGGTTCAATTCCAAAAATCTGAATAATATGAATCTAATGTCAAAATCATAATTGCTTACTTTATCTGATGCAGTCGCTACTTGGTATGGCTCTAAACGGGTACTAAATTTTGCAAGTCGTTCAACAGAATTGTTTTGCCAATCGAACAGACATATTTTTTCTTTATCAAATACTTAAAATAAACTTATTTATCACAAGCTTTCAGAATTATTTTCTTACGATAAAATAATATTTTATTCTCATTAGACTTGTCTAATCGTTTTTGCGGGTTTATTGCTAATTTTTCTTCAAACTTCTTCCATAACCCATCAATAGAATGATTAACCAATGGAATTTGCTTTTTCTTCTAGAATATATTTTGTTTAAGTATTCGCAGCATAATAATTTCTACTTCAATAGCATCAGCCAAAATAGCTGCCCCAAATACGACGGCTTCATCGGGGTTGATGTTGAATTTTAATTTCTTCTGTCCAAACTTCTTTTCCAAAATCGACTTTATGGCGGGAATCTTTGTGGATCCACCGACCAATATCTGAGTAAATAATTTAAGGAGAATATTTCCGATCAGAATGAGAGGGTTTTTCGTGATTATTTACTAATTGATCAATATCAGCTGTCCTAAGGTTAGCCATTCTAAGCGCATCATCAATTAGCTTGAATGTTCTTGTGTAAAGCTCCTCGCATAATTCATTCAACTTTATCCTCGTTAGTTCTAGATGTAAATCCAAATGGTCATATGAACCGATGTCCAACTGAATTTTATAATTCGCTACTTCGACTATTTATAATAATGCTAACATGAATATTATAAGAAGAAGCATCGAAGGAGAGCGCTTCTTTTGCCAATCGGCACTCAGTCCTTAGCCGTTTAATTAAGCGCTTATCTCCAAAAATATCATTATTCGATAATTCCATATATTCTTGTAATACATAGTTCATAATTATTCCATCGAAATCCTGGCCACCTATTAAAATGCCAATTCAGGCATATTATGAAAAGAATATAAAATGTGCCTTTACCTAAATGCTCATCTCCATGAACTGCTTTTATAGCGAGTTTTCCGTTTCTAATTTCGCAAACATTAATGTCCAATGTGCCTGAAAGTTCATTGATGCAACTGTTCGATTGTTTGTTTTCAAATAATGACTATGCACCTACCTCCGCCGAAGTCGAATATCATTATCTTTGAATCCTCTAACTTCTTGTCTTCATTGTACGCGATCGCAGCGGCTGTGGGCTCTTTAATTAGCATCTTTAACTCGAGTCCAATCATTTCGATCGCTCGTTTCAATGCTCTTTCCTGGTTGTCTTGGAAGAAGGCCGGAATCGCGACAACAGCTCCTGTTACTGGTTCTCCCATATAATTCTAAGAGATAAATGCTAAATAGGTATTATTTAAATATCGAACTTCTGCGATTAACTTAAGTTTTCGTAGAATATCAGCTGACACCTCTTCCGGTGAAATAAATCGCTCTTCCGCAGTGCCTCTATTCAGGACATAGCCTACTGAACCCTAAAATATTATTTCGTTACAATGAAAAATAAATGCAGCACATTTCTTGTATCCAAATCGAATGTCCATAGTAAGCGATTCTCGGCAATCGGCAAACGATACATAAATCCCCAGCCGAGAAGTCTCTTTGAATCTGCAAAATCAATCCGAAAAATAAGGTAGCACTTTGGATATTATTGAGTCCGAAATCTGGGAGATTGAAAATGAGGAGGGAAAGAATGATTTTAGGCCAGTCTTTTCTTTTCGAATGTTATTTCACTTTTTAACACATAAAATAGGGTGGTTAGTAAAGAACGGGGTGAATTTTTGTTAAATTATTGAATGTCTATCATATTTTCGATAGAAACACTGAGTTTTTTGACAAAAATTATTCCGTCAAATACTAATTGTCAAAAATAGCTGTGCACCACTTTTCGCCTCCCGGATTACGGACTAAAGGATACAAACCGTATAGAACTCGTGAAAGATCAGGATAGTTGAGTGCATGATTGCCGACTAATATTTCGTTATTACCCCCATATGACACAATCGAGGGTGTAAAATTGTTGCCTGTAGATAAACTATAATGGAAGGAATAGATAGGGAGATTTCATAATTGATTTACCTTCTTCATTGAAAATGACTCTAGGCTTTCCATTTTCAATGATAGCAGCACATGAATATGTCGTTCCCAAATCAATTCCGATGTAAACCATTCTGAAAAATTATTTTCTAATTCAAAAATGCCGAAATTAGCGCAGAATCGATAACTTCGCTGCTTCAATCTTCTCATGCAAACAAGCTGATAAAGAAGAAAATAGAAATGATTTCTTTTATTGATAAACCAATAAAATTGGCACAAAAATGAACACTCATTGCTATTTGTTAGCAAGTTTGCATATTTATGAGGGAAAATATTCAGATAGTCCCGAATTGTGGAAATATTAGATGATGCCAATGGTTATGAAAAAAATATTTCGATAAGAGAATTAATAACTGCTTGAATAGTTTATCGCATTTTCATTTTTCCGAATCAATTTCGCCAACAATTGTCCATTCATCAGTTAATGAATCGTATTCCTCTATTTCACTGCATAAAACCAATTTATTATTCGACAGTGTTCTTCTAAACTTATATCAATTACTACAGAATTCTGAACATATGAACTCACCCTTATTTGGAAACAGCCTTATATATATTTTACCTGTGAAATAATTGATTATTTTTTTCGATATTTGCGCTCAAAATGTACCCAGAACTTGTTTTAAAATTTTGGATGTTGAAATGCACGTATAGAAAAAAGTAAAGTGAGGTAAAGCAATTTTTTCAGCTGAAAGATGACATGTGGTCGATTTGTCTGAATCACATCCATCCCGAATCTTCGATATCTCAATCTCGATCCATTCCCTCATTCAGTTCCTTATCAACCTTTGCCCGTTCTTCCTCATTCTTCAATTTTCAGTCTCACTCTCAATCTTCACAATTCGTCATGCGAAGGCCAACTTTATAACTGAATGATTTTTTAAACTTCATTTACTTTAAAAGAAAAAAATAAAAGTAAATATGAAGTGAATTTTACCCCGAATGAAGTTTATAGTGAGCAGTCAGTCATGTGCTTTCCTTCAAACGCTGCATAATTGTTGATTGAATTTTAGGATGAAAAGGTGATAAGTTGGGTTGAAATCAACCTGACCAACTGTCTATTTCTGTTTGTCTCACGAACAGAGAGCGCTGTTCCAATTGAAA
Source organism: Diploscapter coronatus (assembly GCA_964036155.1). Taxonomy (NCBI): domain Eukaryota; kingdom Metazoa; phylum Nematoda; class Chromadorea; order Rhabditida; family Rhabditidae; genus Diploscapter; species Diploscapter coronatus. Next base: position 78,393,743 of record OZ038423.1, on the reverse strand, counting down.
AGTCACATTTCTATGTGAAATACTTCATCATAGTAACCCATTATTTTTACTTGTCATTTTTTAAATGTGAGAAGAATTTATTTTCTGCACTTATCTTCACATTCATTTTTCATCTTTGCATTCCATTCATTAAATTTATGGAGGTTCAGAGATGCTGAAGACTCTGATAAATGAGTGCATTCAAAGTAGAATGAAAGGTGAAATAAACTACGTAATAATTGTTTACCTGAAAATGAATTGCATTTTGCAACCAGAAGGAAGACTTCATGACATCAATTGCGCGATATTCCAAGCTGTGAAAATTCCTATTCATGATTTTGCAAATATATTTTTTCAGTGCCTCACCAATAATCCCATCAATCATTTTCATCCCTTCATCCTGATTCATCTCTACGAACGTCTCTGCTTAATTTGATCGAAGATCTAAAATTCATCAAAAAATAAGCCGCTGGGGCGAAATCCTTTCCGCTGGCAGCGATTTGTTAGTTTGACTAACATTTGTGCATTTTTCAATTCTTTTTGCATTCGTGGAAAGCTCACCCATTTTTGAGTTGAAATAGTGTTGATAAAGATTAAAGAAAATGAGTGAACTTTACAAGAACCATGTTTCCAAGTGTTTTTCATCTCCATCTAAGCATCCATCTCTTTTTCATCATTTTTCTTTGTCTTCTCTCGTTTCGCGTTCTATTTCGTGTCTAATAAATTGATGCTCCTCAGATATCGAGAGGCATCTTCAGTCAGTCTTGTCGGCTTTTGCACAGACAAGACCTCCCTAACCTAGAATCTCTCCGCTCTTCAAATTCTTCAATTCTTCTACTTCCCCTTCTCATTTTCATCATTCAAATTCAGATGGATTCTGCATGCGAAACTTCCCCATTTTTATTCATGACATCCGCACACATATTCAATTGCCGAAAACATTTGATTTTGTTAATTCAAACATTGTAGAAATTTGAAACTTTATTATTATTAAAAATATGAAGGTACTTTCTGATCACCTGAAAATCCTTTACACTAGTAGGTGCTAATATATCATAAAAATGTAAGGCCATGTCACAATATTACAGAATTTCTTCTTACAGTGGCGACTCAAATTTTGGAATAATTAGCATTAAAAGCATGCAGCACGATATGCACCATAATTGAATAAATTAGAATGACATTTTGCACACATATTCTTCCCAGTGTATTGAGACTTTTTTTCCAAATTGATCTACGATTAGTGATTCTACCAGCATGCATTCATAATCGCAATTGTTCCATGCTTTTGGCCGTCACTGTATTGTTGATGCCGAAATCTGAGAGGCGTGCAAAGTGGTGCACAGCTATTTTTAGTGATTAAAAAAATCGAGAAATAGCATGCGAAAAGGAGAGACTGGCCTAAAGTCATTCTTTCTCTCAGATTTGAGCATCAACAATATGAGTTATCATTCTGCAATCTACAAGTTGTCTACTTCCTCTTTTCGTCACCACTACACACTTGTCATTAGCCCTTACGTCAATTCACGAGTGTGCATTATGTCTGATTAGTGCTGATTATTGCAGAGAAGCTGCCAGACACAGAATTGGAAGGATTTCTGATGAAGATAAAAGAATGAGAGATGTCAATTTATTGGAAAATCGAGGAGAGAGGAAAAGAATCGGAGAGAGCGGCAAAAAGATGGAGTCGACGAAAAAGAGAAGGTCGACTGGAAATGCGGGCACTGTCTGGAGGCAGCCTCCAGTGCACAAACTCGCCAGCATGCCCAAGTAAGTAATTTTCAGACTCATTAAATTTTGGGCTTTTCTTCTTGTAACTTTTAATTTCCTAGAATTTACTGGTGCCAAATCAGATTTTTTATGTGCTTAATATCAAGATAATCTTCATCATTTGAAGATCACCTTTTATATTTTCACATAAACAGAATTATTCCTTGCGTTTAGAAAATTTTTATTAGAGACAATTTCGCAAAATAGCTAACATTGAGAGCGTCCAAGAACATACAAGGAGCTCTCATTCCTATTTCAATAACTCCAACAATGGAGTCGCCATTTTCAGCTCCTCTTCGATATCTTCGCGGGAATCCAATGAAATGCTCCTGGCCTTTCTCAACAATCGAACAGCCCCTTCAGGTGCAGATCCAAATGCAATCGAATTCGACAATTTCGAATTCGAGGCTCCACCCACTCAGTGAGTTATTTTCTCAATAATTTAATACTTTCCCACCAACAATAAGTTTATGTTGAACCTATATTTTCTCTACCTCAAATATTCATGTTTCGGTGAGTTTAGACCATATTTGATTTTCTAACTTCAAGTTACCATTTCCACTCCTACCTGATTTCATCTTGTTTATCTCTGAACTTTTCTGATTTGAATTTTTGGGAACATTCTCCACTTCTTTATCAAAAACATTCTATTCCATTTTTTACGCTTTATGCACTTTCCAAATTAGTGAACTTAGTGAATTTTCTAAGAGTTCTATAAATTCCCCCTTCCCTCCTCTCTGATCTTTCTCTGCTTTGTTCCGTCTCAGTCGGATCACACGGCTATCACGTTTCAGGTTTCAGTCCATTTTGTTCCATTCTGTCTTCAAATCTGCCCGCAGACATTCACGTTCTTCTTTAGTCATCGAATGATGCATTCTTTTCATGAGAAGCTCTGTGAAGTGAGCGGTTGTTTGTCGATTCCTTTGGGAGTTTTTGAAGAACAACTCTGAGTTGAGCAGTGATCATTTCGGGCGAAATTCAATTCTTACCTAATCGGTGTTTCAATTCGAACGAATTCTTTCACATGTCTCTTTTTATTTTACTACTACCACTTTTTTATAGAAAAGTTCTCTCTTATCGTTCTTTTCTACATTTTTGACATTCAAAAGCCATATTTCCTTATATTTACCACTAACATATCATTATCAGAATTCGTAAAGATCAAATTTTTTTTTTTCTATACTCATCTCCATAAAATTGTGTCATATGCAAATATTTTATTCACATAACGCAATCAATCGTTTGACACTTCGAACGTGCATTCCTGCATTTCTTCTTCAATTGCGAAGGTGAACAGATCGGCGGTCAAGTCATCAAGTGATCACTTCTCATTGACAGATTCATTTGCTCCTAGATTTTGCTTATTTCAACTTCCCTCTCACTCTTCATTCTTTTTGCATTTCTTTTCCTCAGCATCTTGCAGCTCCTATCACCAATCATTCATACCCTTCACTCTAGTCAAATTTAGAGGGTATTTGGAAATCTAACAATTTAACGAAATATTATGCAGCTCTAGGAGATAGTAATGGAACGATCCCTCAATTTTGCATGCTATCATTTTAAGTTGCGAGGTTGCAAAAGTCTCAAATTATCGACCTAGACGACTTTTTTACGGAATCCATAAGTAAAAATAAGGGGATTAAATCTTGCTTCAGATCGTAATTATGCATCAACATTCAATAAGAAAAACGAGTTTTATGAGCCATAAAATCCCGTCATGGATCAAGATCATCAGCTTGAGTCTGACTCCTCTTTTTTCCTTCCTGAATTTTGCTCCTGCCCTGCAGCCCTATCACCAATCATTCATATCCTTCTTTCTTTCGGCTTTCCTTCTTTCAAATTTCTTCAAGCATCTTTCTTCGTCTGCTTTGTTTCGGTGTGGCAATTGGCCTATCCTTCAAACACACATCTTTAACACGACGCATTTTTGATTTTCTGAAATTTCGAACGAATTTTGCGATTTTATTGATTTTTAGCTAATTGTAGGTTTTTGTAAATTGACATCGTATGATATTCTACAAAAGTAATTTAAAATATATGTCCTAATATTGTCTTCCAATATCTAAATATTTGCAAAAATATCCAATGACGCTCATTCCAAATTTTAACCCTCCAAAAATGAATTGCAATTTAAAATGCGAACGTTTGAATTTGAAATTTCGCATGAGCAAAGCTAGCGACAAGAAATGTGATATTTGAAGCGTCTCTGCCTCTGGCAAGAATCCTAATGTAAAAATGCAGAATAAATGAGAGCATTTATGCAGGACCTGCACATTTCTTAGAACTTACTCGATTCCATTTACCATTATCTGAAGTTTTCTATTAATTCAAAATTCGCATTTCAGATTGCGCTATTCCTTCACATTATACAACGATTTTTAGGCATGAGTAAATTTAAAGCGAAATTAAACCTGAATCTTGATATTTAGACAGCCTATGTATTTTGAGGTACTGCTTATTTTCGCACTTCTATCATCTTTCCTCGGTTTTTTTTCTTTTCTGTTTCAACGTTTCTTCATCTCTAAATGCATCCGGAGCATAGCCATTGGAGCGTTTAGGCTCGAATTTCTCGTTCATTTACTCCCCCCTTCTCTTATTTTCCTCCCCTTACTCTCCCCGATTATTTTCCCCCCAAATTCCACCAAATCTATCCCCATTCCAGAGGAGTTTCAGACCCTCTAATCTAACCCCAATTATTTTATTTTTGCTTCTAAATTCTCAATTTCAAATCCGACAACTCCAACCTAGCCTATCCATATTCAACTCTAATTTCAAATCCCGACCCATACTCTTACCCCTACTCTGTCAGAAATTCAAAATCTCTAAGTTTCATTCAACCTAACCCATATCAGTCTAAATAGACTCCACATTATTATTTCCCTAGATTCTAAATCCTGAAACTTGATTCCCAAACCTGACTCAAAATGGAGGAAATCTTCAGACAAATGCAGCAGTCCGGCTCAGGCGCAACTTCGTATTCATCGTCGCCCGAAGGAGAGTTGGATATGCTCATCGGGTTCTTCTTGATGAATGGGTTTTGTATAGGTAGGAAATTAGCATGACTTAAAATCCCTGAAACTTATGCCAATTTATTACTATAATCGGGAATCTCTCCCTCTGAAGCATTATTTTCTTTGGCAATCATGAAATTTACAAATTTGATGGTAATAAATGAGGATGATTGCAAGAATTAAATAATTTATTTTAACAAATCAAACACATTTTTAGTAATGTTTCTCCTGTTCGGGCTATGCGTTATTCTGCCTTGTATGAGGAAGCGACCGAAATTCCTAACTCCAAAGAATAACGTGGTCGTGGAGAAGAAGGTTGTCGAGAAGAAACCCGTACCGACGACGACGCCTAATTCAGCGTCAGCTACTCCACTACCGTCTCAGGTATCAGGTTTTAAAATTAGATAAATTTGAAGTTGAAGATTCGAGGAAAACAAAAGACCGAATTTCAAAGCTTATCCCGACCATTTTCAGAAGCCGATGTTCAAGAATCTCGTGAAGAAGGTCATTCAGAAGCCCGAATTTAATCAATTGAAGCGGGAATCGATTGCTAATGCTGCTAATAACAAATTCGTCGTAAATAAACCGAATATTCAGGTAAAATAAAGTCTGTATCGTTAAATTTGACAATGACGATCAGCTTTTTATATTGAAATATTTTAACGAATCTATGAATGGTTTTATTTTAAAACTGATCTTCATTATTATATCCATGTAACGAAGATATATTTTTATCTTATAAGATGGCATTCATTAAAATCTAAAATAAATTTCCAGATCGCGATCCAGCCGTCAGATGAAGTGGAAATGTCTGCTTGTGAAACGAGCTCACAAGGCAAAGATGATCGAGTTCTGGTTATAGACGAGGAAGAACCTGAATCGAAATCATTAATTCGCGCGAATCTACTCGAAAATGTCAACTTTGATGACCTGTATTACCTCTCGCCTTCACATCTTTGATTCTAATTTGGAAATAGTAAGACTTTTTGACACTATGACACGAGTTTTTGATAAGTTAGAATAAGCATTGACTAGAGAAATTTTTGCCTAGTCTAATTGTTAAAAAGTCATGTTATTTTCAATTTGCAATTATGATTCTGATCGTTTAAATTCGACTTTTACTCAAAGTGATACCTCGCAAAATTACCGGTACTCGTTTTATTCCATTATTATTGTGTCATTTTTGAAATTACTGTAATACCCAAAAGCAATTAATTTTGCCTATTATTTCAGTTCATTGAATATTACAGGGATTTTTGCAATATTCTGTCTGTAAGTACTATATTATTATTATTATTCGTTATGTTTTATTTGCTCGCGTATATAAATAATGATAACAGAGTATCGAAGAAAAACATTGTTGGTATATGGAAAATGAGATACTGTTGTTGAATAACACGGATGATTATAGCAAGAGAAGGAGAATTATACTTGTCATAAAAATTGAAATCTTACAAACTAATGATTTAGACAACATTTCTAAATGATATTCTTGAAACTGAGAGTTTTCATCAGATCTGGGAAAATAACAAATTTGGGTAGAAAAGTAGTGAAGTGAATTGATTTCAGACTTCTCAAAACGCGACCTACAGAAAAATAGCATATCTTGTCGAGAGAGAAAAAGGTGCTTTTTCCTCTCTCAATATGTTATACTCTTTTTTGTAAGTCGATTTGGGGGTTTTTGCGGGTCGAGTTTTGAGAAGTCTGATTGATTTTGCACAAGAAGAGAATAAGTTAGAATGCTCATGAATTACTAAAAGAAATTGCTGAGATAATTGTAGGTAGATTTTTTCCGAGTTTTCTAATGTCATTTGAATTACAGAGACTGCAAATCCTTTAGATTCTTTTCTCCGGGCGGGCTGAAAAAGATATTCTCGAAAATTCATAAATTCAATTTGTCTTTCACTTATAAACACTAAATCGAGACCTTTGAGTTTTTTTTTTTTATAGATTTTTAAAATTATTTCACCAAAAGGCGAGTCTTTCGGTATAGCTTCAATATCTTCAAATAAATCATTGTTGATAAAAAAGTCACTTTTAGTCACGAATCTCGTTTTCAAAACAATTGTACACATTAAAATACTCACCCTTGCGGAATCTGAGCGTACGGATTGGGAACAGCGCTGCTAGTCGATGAAGGAGCATAGGGGTTGACGGGGAAATTGATGCCCGGATGAACTGGGGGAGGAGGCAACGAGTAGGCGTACGGCGGAGGAGGATAGTTCGCACTGCTACTCGCTGGAGGAGGCATCATGCTGGGAGGAACGCCTTAAATAATTTAAAGTTTATCGATTTTTACCTAAATCCTAAATCTCGAAAACGTATCAATTATAGTAGTAATAGTAGTAGTTTGTTAAAAATTTTAAGCTCGAGATCAACTTCTCCAGTAACGCTTCTTTCAATTTCGAGCATTTCGAATTATTTCATTTTCTGCTTATGAGTATGTGAGGATCGAATTTATTCTTGTAGCTCAAATTCTTGATAAAATCCTAAAAAGCCATACCTGGATAATAGGGGTTGATCGGAGCAGAATAGTGGAATGGAGGTGGAGCTGCAGTGGCGTAGGGAGACGAGGATGCAATCGGCTGAAGGGGACCTGGATGATGAGGGTGAGGAACGGAATGAGGCACGGGAACAGGTGGGAGAACGGATGATGTGACTGGCACTGGGGTCGGGACTGTCATCGTCCTGAAATAAAAAATATTCCGTCCAATTTTCATCAATAAGATTTAATAAGTAAACATTTCGTGCGGAATTTTTTAATTAAAACATTTTTATAAAAGAAAATCTCATGATTTTTCTTATCTTTTGTCATTTTTTTAAACATTTATTACTGAATTCATTTTTACAGAGAGATAACTTTATGAGACTTGGGAAAAACGTTAAAAGTTGACCCACATCGTTTTAGGCTCCTTGGAAGTGGTCGGCTCAGCTTTGACCGGCAAGCTGGCCTGTGGAGCCTTTTCCGACGCCGGATTTTCAGCAGGTTTGATCACTGGCTTGACTTCTTTCTCCTTCTCCTTTCCACTCGATTCGGGCGATTTCTCCTTCTCGTTTTCGGGCGCTGTCTCCTTTTTGAGTTGCACCTTTTTCGGAGAAGAGGGAGGAGCTGCCTGAAATTTAAAATTCATTGTTTATGTTCAAGAATTTTTAGATGGTTGTTTTATTACTTACTAGTTGAGCAAGTTTTAAGAAAATGACAAATTTGTAAAATGCTGGTGTCTTAATTACAACCTGTCATTGGTTGTAAACTGGCAAACGTTACAAAATGTCATGAAACTTTAAAGTTTTGAATTTTCGAATAAACTTTGTTTTAAAAAGAAAATTGCAACCTTAGATTTGGGAGGAGTCTTTTTGACGGGTTGCCTGACGACGTCTCTGATGGACGCAGTTGGCGCTGCCCCAGTCATCCTCTTGATCTGCTTCCTCGGCGGCTCATCTTCATCCTCGTCCTCTTCCGTGTTCTTGTCTTCATTATCTGAGGGGGCCTAAAATCATTTTTTAAATTTAGATTTTCAAGAATTCTATCATCGTGGAAACATAGTTGCTAGGCAGTTACAAAATGGCGGCACGATTTTCTATAGAAGAATTAGGTGATTTGGTAGAACTAATGGAGTCATACTGTAGAAGAACGTGTGCCCCCGCCCATTTCGACCTGCCGTCATACTGCTCTTATTATTGAGAAAATTCAACATCTACGTCCACTTGCAGATGATAAAATGGACTTTTTCTGTGAAATGTGAAAATTCAAATAAAATAAAGTGATACCTGCTTCTCGTTCTCCTCTTCATCTTCAGCCTCCTCATCCACTTCTTCTTCTTCATCTGAAAATAAGAAAATTACTTTCTATTTTTCGCCCCAAACACTATATCGATTTTTAATAATAAAAATTCCAAATGTGCCTTCTAGGGCTTAAACTTTGTGACACTTCCATGTTAAACATGACAGAGAAAGAGGGAAGAAAGGAGAAATAGCATGAGCAGACGCGGTGGCAGACAACGAGAAGAAAAGTGAGAAAAGCATTCCTTTCTTTTCGTTGCGCCTTTGACATGGAAGTTTGACAAATTTTAAATTCTGGTACCTTCTTCCTCCTCCTCCTCACTGGTTGGTTGGAATTCATCTTCATCGTCTTCTCCTTTCGACTTTTTCGATTTCTTATCGTCCTTCTTCTTCTCAGGAGATTTCTCCTTTTCTTCCCCTTCCTGTTCAGGATTTTCCTCTTCTTCCTCCTGCTCATCTTCGTCCTCTTCACTCTGGAAATTGACATAGTTGGAAAAGAGACAGTTTAAAGTAGTCATAGATAACTATTAAACTGGAATGCACGCACAGTAAAAACATACAGGGTTTTAACATTTTACCTCATTTAGCATGTCAGTATGAATGCTTTCATGTATCAAATTTTATTTTTACCTCATCCTGCACAATCTTGCTCTTCACAGCCTTGACGACAGCCTTTCTCATAGGTCTGCCCGTTTTCGTCTTCGGTCTTTCCTCTTCACTTTCTTCATCCTGCAATAAATTACTGGATTTTGTGCCAAATCATTTCATGTTTGCTGACAAATTAGCGTAAATGATGGTGAAAAGGTATTTTAAGCTATGAATCTCGTTAATTGACAAGGTTGTCTAATATTGATTTCCAAAATAACAAAATTAAGGAAATTAGTCACCTCCTCTTCCTCATTGCTGCTGGGCTGTTTTCTGGCCCATTTGGAGGGCGGTCTGGCAGGTGCACGTCTTCCACTAGACGCTGCCGACTTTCGTTTCCTCGCCTTTCGAGAATCATCAGAATAATTGCTGCCCTCGGACTCTTCCGACTCACTTCCGTCGGAATTCCTGAAAACTCAAAAAAAATATGGAATGCTAAAAATTGAATTTCTTTTCTTCAATAGAGAGCAACTTATAGAATATTAGAAAGTTTGGCATCAATTAATTCATAGTAATAAAGATATAATTAAACAAAGTGAAATTTGATTGAAATAAATAAAATTCGCTTACCATCCTCTCTTTCTCTTCTTCTTCGCAGGAGCACTCCGTCCCTTACTCTTCCTCTTTTCCTTGTAATCATACTCATCCTCGTCTGACTCGTCATCATCGATGAAGTCGTCGTCCGACTGCGTTCTGACTCCAATGCGGAAGCCACTTCTTCTGAAATATTCACTTAATTTTTTTCTTAAAAAAACTAAATAAATATTTGGAGAATTCCTGAATTCTAGTCAAAGAAACTGTTATACTGCATGCAAAAAATAACGTGGCTAAACAATTCCTTGTTCATTTCACTGAAATTTTTAGTGGGAAATATACCTAGTTCTCCTCTCCATGTCCGAAGGGACATACTCGGACCCCGACTCGATCAGCTCTGCGTCGGCCTCTTCGACCTCGCTGTCGCTGGCCTGGTACTCTTCCGAGTCGTCGTCGTCGTCCTCTTCTGCATCCAAATCATTCAGCCGCTTTCGCTGCTTCGCCGTCTTTGGACGACCAGGCGGTTTGCCCACCCTCGATTCCCTAAAGAAATACTTTTAGTGAAAGATAGCTAAAAGTGCCATCGCTTTTAAAAGAAAATTCAATTTTTAGAATTCGATTCTCCCCTAACATACGAAATATAAAACATCCTTACAGAAAGAGAAAAACCTAGACAGAATGAGACATTTTAGAGAAGGGGTATGTTAATCTTGTTTTACAGAGACGTGACACATAGATAGGATGGTAGTACGCGTCGGAAACTTGGCTTAAGACCTGACTAGGTCAGACATAGAATAATTCTAGTGAGTTTAATAAAGTCAAAGACTTTACCCAGCATCATCCGACCCCTCGGCTCCAGCAGCCTCTCCCTCCTCAGCATTTTCATCCGCACTCCTTTTTCGATCTGCTTCGATGATGTTCGCCATGTCTTTGCCGCGACCCGCCCCACCGGAGGGACGGTGCAATTCTGCAATTCAAATATTCGAATTTAATAAAAGGAAAAATTATTTGGAAAGTTCGGAAATCTCTTATCTCTATAAAATATCATTCTTTTAAATGAGTGAATTTTCGAAATTCAACAAAGTGAATATTCTGACCTCCAGGCGGTGAATGAGTCGGACTTGCATCCCCCAGCTCCTCGCAAGCACCCTTGATCGCGTTGTCGAATTCGGAGAATTTGTAGTCGATCTGCTTCGTGGTTCTTCTCGATCTACCCTCAGCGATTGTCAGCAGCACTTCTCGTTGGAATCGAGAATGAGGGGCGATTCTTCTGGAATAGTCATATTCGAATCTTTTTTGTTTTAAGTTTGAGCTTAAATTTGAGGTTTCAATGCAATTTTTTATTTCATAAAAGTTGCCTTTAGAAAGTTCGTTTTCTAGATATCACAAATTTTAAAACCATCATCAGAACTCTTCATTTTTATCTCGAAAATCTAAAATAGTTTATGATAACTGCTACCTGACAGCCTTCCTCTTGCTCTTCCTCTCCTTAAGCCTGTCTTCGTTCTCATCACTCTCCTCGTCAGATTCGCTGCTGCTTCCCTGATTGGCGGACTGCTTGATCGTCGTGGGGATGATGTTGTTCAGCGACACACCTGAATGCCAAATTCAGCTAAGTAATACACCGTGAATAAAAGAAAAAGAGTGCAAGTAGTCAGAATTGAAATTTTCCTCTGAACATCAATGTAACAGATAAAACCCTACCAATGTACTCCATTTCTCTGCGAAGACGGTCGGCTGCTGCTTTCTTCCTGAAAATTTAGTCCCTTTCTTCATAAAATTCGCAGGATCAAGATTGTTAATGGTACATTTTTATTGCGTTAGATTAGAAGAAGATAACGCATTGTGAGAACAAGCAAACTTAAAAATGCCTCACTTCTTGTCTTCAGTCGCCTGTTTCTTGCAGTGAAAATCTAAGCATTTGGCGATTTCTTCCAACTTCTCAATCAGCATTCCGTGATTACACTTTGGACAGTACCATTCACCATCAGGAACATACCTGGAAAGGAATAATTGATTCTTCAAAACTCCCGATTTTTTTCGAAAAATCATTTCAATTTAAATTTTTGCATTATAACATCTTCTCCAAAAATGGTTTTAAAAATCATACCAAAGCATCGGCTTGAGACAATACGTATGCCAGGCATCGTCGCAGTGATCACAGAGGAGAAGCTAAAATAAGAAAATCTCATAAAGAAACTTTTTTTTTTTTGAAAATCCACTCAGACTTGGAACTTTTGCATCGCAACTGTGGTACGGTGGCCAAATTTCAACAAAAAAGTTCCAAGTCTGAATCCACCAGATTAACGAACGATTCGTAGTGATACACAAGGGAAACTTAGTGAAATTTTCAAGATACCATGTAAAAAAATAGTTGTAAGCTTTCCCTACCACATCCCAGTCGGTACTCTTCTTGCATGCCCCGCATAACGAGTCCTCATTGGCCTGTTTCCTCTCCCTCAATTCCTCTTCTTCGTCCGTCGAACTTTCCTCCTCCTCCGCGTGCAGCTTCCTTACTCGCTTCTTTCCAGTGCCCGACTTTTTCGCCGATTTTATCACGAATTCACCGTCACTGCCATCTTCGACTTCGTCGTTCGATTCAGAACTGTCTTCTTCATCATCGTCGGATGAGCTCTGAGTTTATAAAATTAGCATAAATTTACCGTTCAAATACTTTAGAATAATTTTCTCTTGAAATATAACCCTGTGAGAGGGATGGTAGAAATTTCATCGCTCGAAATCTTAAGGCAGATTTTAAAAAAAACTGGATGTGTCACGATCAAGTGTAAGATTCTTTAATTTCTATTATAATTGTTTGCATTAAATAGAGTTCTAAATGAAATAAAGTCATTTCAAAGCCAACCTTGTTCTTTTCCTCCGGAACATCGTTGCTGTCGCCGTTCTCCTCCTTTTCCTTCTTCTTTCTCTCAACCTTCTTCCTCTGTGGAGAGCAGATCATGTTGAGTGCTTTGCTGGCTGCGCTACGCCGGGGCAGAAGACGGTGACCAAGTACCTGAATCATAAACTACTTTTCAAACGTATATAATCAGTACCATGAAGAAAAATTGTCGTTTTTCACCAACATTATTCCTTTTAAAAAATATACGAACTTTAACAAATACTTGTACTATTAAAAAAAAAAACTCACATCAAGCTCCTCCTCCTTGTTCTTCTCTGTCTTCTCACTTTCAACCTCATCTTCTTCATCAGAGCTCTGCTTGCTTTCGTTGACTTTTGTCACTTTTCCTTGGATTCGATTTCTGCGCTCTTCCTTCTGATTGAGCAGGTGTTCTCGCATCTTCTGAAATTTAAAAAATCGGCTTTTATTTAGAAAAGATATGACACATCTCCAACCTGAAAATACGAAAGAAAAGATTTCTTCTCAACAATATTTGACGTATATCTGTATGCCATGTTTTTAAATTGCGATAAATTCACTCAATTGAAGCACACATGACTCTTCAAAGATACGAATTTTCCATACATCTTATCCGTCAAATGCTTCACTTCTGATAAATCATGAATAGTTATTCTACCTTGACAGTCTGTTCATCATAGCAGACATCTATGAAGGTGCCTTTTTTGGTGGCCAAATTCATTGTTCCCTCTTCAGGAGATACTGCAGCCTGGCCTTCCTTTTTCTTCTTTTCATCCTCATTCGTGCTCTTCTTCTTGTACCCGAGATCTGTCTCTTTCAATCGATTGATTATTCCATCGAGATCATCGCGAGTTCTCAAAATTTACTCGATTTATCGTTTTTTTCGTTGTTATAAATAAATAAATCTTGGAAAATTCATATTATTTTCAAAAAAAATCGCAATAAGTCATTCAGTTTTCTAGTCAGCAATCTCTCCTAATAATATGTACATAGATCTTCTTGTTGACTAACAATCTCTCCTTATCAAAATTGTTGAAATTTCCAAACGAACATTTTTTTATTTGGATAATAATTTTCTAGGACGAATTTTTAAAACTATTTTCTTACTTAGCAATCAGCTTCCAAGTCGTGCCCGACAAATCGTCAGGCTCTTCTGTATAGACGCGAATATCGTGTTTCTGATCTTTCTGCACCCAGTACGACAGACCGTCCTTGTCGTTGCCGACTGGGATGAGACGCAAGTCAACTGCTTTGCAGGTCGAGACGAGCTGAACACATTTCTTTCACTTTAAAAAGCAGAGATAAATACGCGACTCGTTGTAAAGTTCGCAAGTTTATCATGACACCATCAGACTTGTAAATAAATCCCGAGTGCAAAGAGACATAAACAAATGGTGATTATGTTGAATTGGTGAACTATAAAGGGGTCAACACAGTTGCTAAATTTCCAGGAGAAAAAGTATGTGCTAAAAATCTCACATGTTCCTTGAGTTTGGGATTGAAGTCGAATTGCGCTTCGCAGAGGGCCTTCAGAATTTGGATTTTCACGCTGACTGGGAGATGAACGTAGCCGTATCTGAACATGCAAAGTGATCAAATGATCAATTATTAAGGAAGTTTAGAAAATGTCAAGTTTTTTTTACAAATAATGTTAGATCTAACCGGGAGTTCTCGAAGGAGTTAAGCAATACGTTGGAAAGAAAAGAAAGCAAAATAATACAGCAGGTAAAAAGGCTCATTAAAGATTTTTTTTCTCCAAACTACGCTTTTCACGAAAGGATAATGCTAAAAAATAATATTGTATCGGTCAAATGAAGTGACAGTTAGTGTGCTAAAAAACGCCGTTGTGAAAAGTGTGCATATATTGCGCGTCACGACTATGCGCGCAAAGAGGGGGGCTAGAGTGCAGAGGTGTAGAGAAAGGAGAGTCAGCGGGAAATAATGGAAAGGGTGGTACGCAATTTCCCGTCTCTCGCCTCTTCTCCCCCTATTCTTTCTAGCACACGATCAGTCACTTCGTTTGACCAGAGCAATACTGTACCTTTCAAGTTTGAACAGCTCCTCTTCAGTGGATTCGTTGAGCCCGAGGAACTTCTTCAGGTAATTCTCCCAGTTGTCGGCTCGCACCGAGAGGAAACGAATTCGACGCATCAGGCTCATGTGCAAGTCCAGAAGCTCTTTGTTCACTGCATTTAAACAATCATCAGACTTCTCGAAATTCGACTCGCAAATCGACCCGTCGGAAAAATAGTATGTCATATCGAGAGAGAGAGAAAAAACATATCTTCTTTTTCTCTCTTAAAAAGGTATACTATTTTTCAGCGGATCGAGTTTTGAGTCTGCAAAAGCATGATTTATTCAGAAAGCAAAAATAACCTCGTCCCTTTTCGTCAAAAGTCGTCAGCATCTCTTCGAGTTTCGTGAACGAAATCAGCACGTTCTTAATGCCTGAAATATTCAATTTACCTGCAAGAAAAATGGCAAAGAATATTTTCTTAGTTTAAAAATTAATTGAACTTCTTCCAGAATACAAAATTAAAAAAAAAATAAATAAGAAAATACGAACCCAACAGAACTCCGAATTTGTTGAAGAATGAGCAAATCGCAGCAAAGTCTGGGTCGGAGTGGAGCTGATTCAGGTCCACCTGCAAAATTAATAAATAAATCGGTAATTTTCTACTATTTCATGAAAAGTTTTGAAGGAAAAAACATAAGGAGCCGTACATACTTTGTACGTGAAGAGAGTGAGAAGTCCCGAACTCTGCATTCTCTCCACACGAACAATACTATTTCTCAACGTTCACACTAGAACGAACAAAGTCGGAACGCGCTCCCAAAGAATGGAATAACTTTAGAAATAAGAGATAACGAATTCCCAACCTGCGGAGCACTGCTCTGCCTCCTGACATCGATGCCCCCCGCGGGTGCATCCAGCAAACCTTCCTCCTCATTTTCATCGTTCACTTCCTCTTCCTCCTTCAGTTTATCCTTCTTGACGTCGGCTGCAGCGTCGCCAGATTCATTCCCATGCTCAGAGGTTCTCGATTCTTCGGTCATTTCCTAAAAATAGCAAAATATAGACCTTTGGAGTCTGCCATCGGCATTTTATCCATAACCATTTGTAAAGGCCATCATGATCAGACTTGCGACCTTTGTCAAAATTTGACACCCGCATCCTCAAAAATGACACCCGACCCGCGGGTGCGTGTTTTTATTTGCAAGTCTAATCATAATCAATGAGATGGGATAGTTTGATAGTGCATTTAGACATTTATAGGGTGACGAATACGAGGAGTCTTTGAAAACGAAAATAATAAATTTGAAATTAGAAAAATAGTTTCAAGGAAATTTTCCCCAACCTCCTTGACATCCTTGCCGGTTTCCTGTTTGGCGGATGATTCTTCGTCATCCATTTTTCAAGTTCAAGAATCGAGTTGAATTCTGATTCTGAAATTAAAATAAATTTGAGGAAAAACAAACAAATAAACACGCAAAGTGGACAATTTTAAACTCATGAATGAGTCACGCGATACAAGTAGATAAAATCTCCGTGTCACTGCTTCAGAGGATGCAGGTGGTTGACCGACTTTTCAAAAACTCGAATTTTCAGGCAATTTTAGAAAAATCACAAAATTCATCCGAAAAACATCCCACTACCCATACAACGACTGCGAATGCCTACAGCGTACTACGCGTTTAAACGCAGAGTACGCTGTAAATATTCGCGGTCGCTGTATGGATAGTGGGATATTTTCTTATTCGTTTTCCAGTTCTTCGTAAATCTTCGTCACTTTTAGCTTTTCCTGCAGCTCTGAGCCGTTATCAGTGGTTATGAGATGATCAAAAGTGAGCGGTCATTGGAAATCTCCACAAATCTGCACAGTCCATTCGAATGCGTCTCATCCTGCTCATTCTTGTCTTCCAGACGTTCTGCTCAGTTAATGGTACGGTCGTTTTTTCTTTATATTTTCATGGGTTTTTTAATTTTAAATATTTTTTTCTTCGTCCATCAGAAATGCGATGAAATTGAAGTATGATTTTTTTAACATTAAAAAACTCCTGCCAATTTTATGGCTGATTATCGTTTTTTTTCCAAAATTTCACTATTTTTTCAGCTTCCGCCCCAATGAGTTTGTCCTCGTTTGAGAGGGCCGTGTTCACTCCGTCCACGAGTCGATATAAACGAGACACAGGAGATGACACACTACGGATACACTTGCAAATTTATGGTAAGGGATGAAATTTTTATCGTTTTAAAAATGGGAAAGAATATTTCGTCTTTCGATAAATAGTTCTGTGATTTCAAGGCTATAAAAGTCATGTCTAAATTGATTACGAGCTTTCTTTGAAGATTCTTTATCAGAAAAGTCTTCGGTTACTTGCAGCTTTTTTAAATGTCGAATTTTTTGAATTCCAGGCAAAAAATACGAGTTGCGACTTCGGCCTTCGTTCGCTGTGTTCGATGAGAATCTGCGGATCAGGAATGGACTGAATGAAGACGTCGGTGGAGTGGAGCAGATTCTGGAGGATCACTTCGATGTGCAGGCCGTTGGTTAGTTTTTGAAAAATTTTCTTTTATATTTGATTGAAAATGATCATGATAATAGTTTTCTTTCCTAATTACTTTTACATTTTTTCTTGAACAAAATGGAAATTACCTCAGGTTACCCCTACAGCCGAGGCACTCTAACTCGAATCGAAAACGGGTACATTGGATCGATAACTTTGACGGGTCTCCAAGAGGATCTGATTTATTTCGAGCCTGCAGCTCTACATTTTGCTCAGTCTTCATTCAGGTTGGAATATTTTCTTGCTTCTTTTTTAAATTCCATTTCCAGCGATGTGATTGCCTATCGAGCAAATGACGTAAAAATGGATAGAGTGCACAAGTTTCTGAGTCCGATAGCTTTTCCAGGGCCTGCAGAAATGGTAAGAAATATTTTTATTGAAAGTTTTCTCACTTTTCGGTCTATAGTATGTATAATGTTTCTGGAAAAGCAAAAAATGACTGAAATTTAGAAATAAAATGAGAATTTCCAGAGGCCTGAAAAACAGTCTGAAGGAGAATCGGTAAAGAGGACGAAACGAGAAGCGTCGCTTGAAAACGAGAAGAAGAATCGCTGCCCACTGAAAGTCGTAGCCGATTACAAATTCTACTGGAAGGTCGGCAGGAACAGCACTGCGCTCGTCACCAGATATATTGTGAGTTTTTAAAAAAAAAAATATTTTTTCAGTCCTAGAGAAAACGATCGTGAGCACCCCTTAGCGACCTACCCCACGTACATTTGTTTCGTTCGACAAAAGTACTCCCTAAATCTGTATTTTTCAAATTCTATATTGATAAAGTTGAGCAATCTCTGGATTTTATTGTATTTTTCTATCAAAATATCATTTTTCTAGATAAAGTAATAAAATACATGATTTGCAGGTGAACATGATAGCTCGAGTGAACGACATCTACACGGTCGTGAATTGGGACGAAGGCAAGGAGTCGGAAATCAGCGGGCGTGGAAAGTTAGATCTTTTCTTTTAAATCATCCAAATATTTGAAACTCAGGTTCTTCAACATGGGTTTCTCAATCAAAGAAATCAAGATCCTGGACAAACCAGACGATAGCAATCTGCTGTTCTACAATGGAGGAGGCATCCAGACTGAGTCGGGGCAGAAATTTTGGATTCCTGATTTGCTATTGAGGGTATTCTTAAATTTTTTCTTCTTTTTGAAAAAAAAAAAACCAACTTTCTTGGTCGATGCTATTTGCATCCAAGTTGCAGTTTAAAATAAAAGCCTATTTTTGTGATTTTTCAAAGTGCTTCATTTTTAGTATTTCGCTCTTGGAGAAGGCTCTGGCGATTTCTGTCTGGTTCATCTGCTGACTGCCCAGTCCTTCAAGAACTCCTCTGTGGTTGGGTTGGCCTACCTCGCAAATCCCAGTAACCCATCAGATCTGCCCAACAATGGGGGCATCTGTGCGGATGTCAGTTACGTGAGTCACTTGGATTTATATACCCCAGAAATTTGGCCTTATTATCGCGATGTCGAGACATGGCTAGAGAAGGCGAAGGTGAGGTTTCAAAGAATCTGTCTGCTTTTGGCAAAATCAAAACCCTGAACTCGTTTTGAGTTATTCATTTGAATGCTAAATGAAATCAAGTTTCTTTCATTTGAATAAAATTCCTTTTTTTTATTTTGCAGTGTACATACTTCATTTCAAAACGTCACGATAGACCCGAAAAATGCTTACACCTTCGCCTATTGAATTATGCTTTCAGCTGAATGACAACAGGATCTGGTACAACACGGTGTTCACGAGCACGATTGGCAACGACGAGAAGAATGACTATCCTTTGGTTACGAGGGAGGCCGAACTTATTGTTGCTCATGGTAGTTTTTGATTTTTTTTGTATTTGTTATCTGATCTGATAGAAGATAATTACCGAGTCAGTAGAATATCTTGAAATTTTGCTAATTTAAAAGTTAATCGGTTATTATAGAAGAAGCTAAGCTGACATCTTTTTTTACATGCCATCATTCAAATTGAAACATTGAAAGATTTATGTCCTGCTGGATATAAAAATCTCATTGAAAGGAAAATATTGACGTTCTTTTTCCAGAATTCGGTCACGCGTGGGGCTCAGCGCACGACACACCCGACCTGAACTCGAATGTCTCTGCATTCAGCAACGAGTGTCAGCCCTCGTACAAGGAGGGCGGCTACTACATCATGAACTCGTTCGCTCAGACTGGATTCGATGTCAATAATGATGTGAGTTTCCTTTTTAAATTATAGTAAAATCTTTGAATTTCAAAACTAAGTTTCATTCTTCCAAAACTCAAATCAATGACAAAGTTGAATCACTTTTTCCAAGCATCAAAAGTTCAAAATTTACCCTTTTGATAATTCTAGTTTTTTCTATTAATATTTTTCAGACCCAGATTGAAGGTTTACTGAATCCTGTTTAGAAGTTACTCTTCATTGAATTTTTCTCCAAGTGCGTTGTAATTTCAGAAATTCTCCCCCTGTTCCAAAAGAAGCATCCGAAATGTTCTGTCGAGACGATGGGCGAACTGTTTTGTGGAAGAGAAGAAATCTCTGTGCGGAAATGGAATCATCGAGGAGGGCGAGGAGTGCGATGAGGGAATTCTGCTGCCTGCTGCTACCCAGGGTTAATTTATTTTTACTTCAAAATATACGAAAATTTTGCATCTAATATTCCGTAGCTTCTTCTCATTGTTTTAGCTATCTTCATTTTAAAAATTGGAAAAACCATATGTTTGATAGACTTTTACAAACTTTTATTTTGTGGCTATTTCAGCCCTTTCCTGTTGCACGAAATCCTGCAAGCTTCGCGACCAAGCAGTATGCAGTCCATTCAATCATCCCTGTTGCACGGCCACCTGCAAATTCCACTCGCGCGACCACGTCTGTCTGCTTGGAAATCAGTTCCAATGCAAGGCTACTGCTCATTGCAGGTAAACGATTATTTCTATTGAGACTTGAAAGATACGAGATTTGTTTTCTCAAATAAAGACGAGTGATAAGAAAGGATTCATAAGGTATGAAGGCTCGAATAAAAATAAAGTAGAGCAAAGAATGCAGAGGAAATAGATATTATGAATTCTGCATTGAAAAAAACGCATTCTTTTCGAAATAGTCTTTTTTTCTTCTAACTGGCTAAATTTGAGTGGAGTTTCTGGCGACTGTCCTCCCGCACCCCCAATCGAGGACGGAATCGAGTGTCTGGATGAAGGCGAGTGTCAAGCGGGTGTCTGTGTGCCGTTCTGCGAAAAAAAGAAGATCGGAAAGAAGGCCTGCATTTGTGAGGATGGTGGGCACTTTTCTTCTAAAATATGAGTAACTAGCGAAAAACGATGAATTTGTAGTTTTCCATATGGAGTTTGTTAGAACTATTAAGAATTGTAATTTTTTAAAAATCTTTTCAGTGGAGCAGTCCTGTCATCGCTGCTGCAGAGATCCAAAGAATGCATCGGCACTCTGCGAACCTCATCCAGGTAGCATTTTCAGCAAATTTCTTACTCTAGGGTCTAAATTAAGGTTGAATTTAAATGATTGATTTCAGGAGCAACTGATTTGAAGGATGGGACGTGGTGCATTAAAGGAGTCTGCAAGAATTCGAAATGCACGACAGAAGTTACGGATCAAGTCGTCAATCTGCTCACTGTTCTTTCCGATGGAAACCGATTCTGTAGGTCAAATTTCGAATTTAGTCCAACGAGGATTATTTTTCCAGGGAATTTCGTGGTATCGAATATGGTCGGAATCATTATAGTTCTCTTCTGTTGCCTGTGGTTTCCCGCTGGGTTCATCGTTCGCAAATGGGTTCGTTTTAGAATTCATCCATTTTCCGCGATTTCTTCGAAATTTCTGCACCATGTTATAATTATACTCCACTTTATGGTCTTTTCAAAGACCAAAGAACGAACGTCAATTTTCAGGACGAGAAAAAGAAGGCCTCCCGTCAGACCTCGAAACTTTCGAAAGAGCCCCGGAAGGTGATTCAGATCTCGAATGTGGACATGAACAGAGCTAGGTGATGCATTGCTCAATCCTCAATAGCCAGTGTTTCCCTGCTTAATTTTGCGATATTCTCTAGTTTTCTAATGAGCTCCTTTTCCAAATGTCTTTCATTTCATCGTCAGAATGTTTCACTTACGAAATTTCGACACATGAGTTTGTTCAAGTTTTGCGCGTTGTGTTATCTCAATTCTTTATCTTTAGCTTTACTCGAGCTTCTTAACAGGAATCTATCTTGACATATCTATTTTCTCCCAGATCGTCTATTTGATTCTTTGTATTGTTTTAGGGATTCTTGTATTTATGAATTTAGTTAAATTAACTATTTTCCAGAAAAAGGATAGAATATTTAGTGTCATAATGATCAACATAATTCAACGATCATTCTGATACCAAGGTGCCATATTTTACCAGGATCCTATCAAATCTTGAAGAAGATCAACTATAAGATCCAGAGTTGTGTAGAGTCATAAATACGAGATATCTTTTTAGTTCTGCAGGTTTCTCTCGTACCTCTTCTCTCTGCCTTTACATTGCCAATTGTCGTTTTCTGCTGTTGTCGATCAATAACTCTCTTCGTTTGATCAGTTTTCTCTATTTCTCTCTGCAAAACTAATCGAATTATTGAATTTCACATCGGCTTATTTCTCCGAATTTTATCTTTAACAGCCATGTTCTTCTCTTTCGAATACCAATGAATTTCAACCAGAAATATTGCCAAACTTCATCATACAGATTATTTCTATGGAATTTATTAGATTTTTATCCATTTTTAGGAAAATTAAAAATAGCAACTTTTGAAAACAAGAAAAACATATTGTGAAAACATCTTTTTTGTTGTTTCCAGAAATATGGCTATTTCAAAATCGTCATATTTTTCAATTTAGTTGTTGTGATATTTGTCTCTCCCCTGTTGTGCTCATATTTCTATTGATTTTCTGTAGATATTCAATACTTTCACATAGCTTTATGTCATAGATTGACTTTAGACGATGAATAAGAATAAAAACGTTTTTGAAAATTCATCCTTCCTATATTTCGTAATTCCTGTTTCGATGGGCTTTAAACTCGCCTGAAATATCGAGTGACTCATCATTTTCTACTTCTATTTTCACGTTCGTATTTGTTTCCGCCTCCTTCTTTGGTCCTTTTGCCAGTCAACATCATATCGATTTTTCCTTTTCCCTAGTGCATTTTTCCTGCATGTCGCGTAAAGATTCTTAGAATTCGATTTCGTGCTGACAATTTATAGCTAAATATTTGAGCTTCAGGCTTGAACAATCGGAAATGGTTCACAATATCACTGGTGGAATTTCAATTTCTGGTAAGAACAATATTTTTACAAAAGCGACCTAGAAATTCTATTAAAAAACGATGAAACACAGCTAAAAATTGAAATCAAACGATTCTTTTTCGGGCTTACTAAATACTGCTTTCAAATTGATTTCTGCAATTTTGTTATGGTTTTTCATATGCATATTAAATATGAAAATCGAAAATTTATTTTAGGGATGTGGGTCTCGTGCTACAACACCCTACAGAACTGCAACGAGGCGTGTCACTTCAGCTGTTACGAGGCAGACATTTGCAATGACTCCGTAGGGCCCATGATTGCATGCGCTCCGGGATTGAAAACGTAAGAATTTCTCATAAGAGAGAAATTTGGATTTATCGCGACATGGAAAATCCAACAGGATTATGGATGAGTAAGAAAAAGTCTTCTTGCATACTATTTTGATTTGTATTGCGATAAATCCAGGTTACCACACAATGGAAAAATAGAACATGAATAGTCGCTGAAAAATATCGAAGGGCAAGTGGAAGATCTACTCACTATGAAATATTAGTGAAGGTTAAACGAAAAATAACTCTCTTTCATGCAGTTAGAGAGCTTGATGACTCGAGGCTTCCAATTTTCCACTCACAATCCTTGTATTTATACTACTGAACATAGCGCATACTACCTGTGACCTCTCAAGTTTACCTATTACTCATCCTCTTTCTTGTTTATTTTGCCCTTCATTTTTCCTTTCTGTGAACTTCGTTTCCTCTCATTTCTAAAATCGTCTAATAATTACCACACACGCGCGCGAACATGGAAACTTGGGACGAGACATTGACTCGGGAAGAGAAGCGATTTGGGGAAATTGGCGAGGAGATTCTGAAGACTGGAGTGGAATGCCTGATGGAGAAGGTGATGCAGTCGAACGGAATCTGGGAGCTCTACGAGAGGATCTCAGGAGATCAATTCGAATGCCCTGTCATTGACTTTAGGTAGAGAAAATCGAGAAATATTCAAATTTCTAACCTGATCCTATTGACAGAAATTCCAAATAGCCTGAACTTAGATCTTTAGGAAAAATGAAATCTAATGTAAGCACCATTTTTACATAGTAGGATTTTGCTAAATTCTCAATTCTTATAAGAACTCAAAGATATTTACATTTTGAGCATAAACTTTCCATAAGGATATGTAAATAGTAAAAATCTCACGTGGAAAACAAGTGTGTAGTTATTTGGTGTGTCGAGTGGTTGCTTACGAGACTCTTTCACTCAGGCTCATGAACTCTTAGTTCATTTCCTGAGTGACTCAGCAAGGGGGTATTTCCTAATTCTTCGAGTACAGAGCATGCGATAGCCAGCCGGCTTTTCCCTAGGCCATTTCAAAATACCCGCCCAGATACACTCCCTCTTCCGCTCTGCCAGATATTTTCCCAGAATGGCCTCAGGGCGTTCATTCTCTGTTCTTTCTGCCTCTGTTTTCTATGTCTTTTGCTCCGTTCCGCATCGATTTGCCTTCTGCCGCAGGCCCATCTCATTTTCGCCTCCTTTTCCTCTTTAGATCTTCATATTTGTTGCATCATAGCGAATATCAAATTCCATGTCCATTTGTATTCACTCATCCAGGAATTTTTGAAATGGATAAAATTATAACTCCAAATCTTATTCTATTCGGAATCTCACTTCCAACTTTTTTCACCTTACAAAAATTTTCTGGGGCAAATTCATCCAACCTGAACTTCGACTTGGACAAATAAATTAAGGCTGAAATATTTCTGAAACTATCAAATCCTCAGATCTTAAATTTACGAAATCCCTTTATTTTTCTATACCTTGACCGTTGCTTTCTTGAGTTTCATAACATGGTCTATTGTTCGCCAAATTAGGGTCACAAGAGCAGAGAAGAGGCGGCAAGAATGTCGGATGAGAACCCAAATCTGCTCGAGCTGATTATTTCATTTGACATTACCGGTCTCATCTATTGGATATACGATCACTTGCCCTTCGAAATCAAGAGTTATATTTGGTAAGGAATAAAAATGACATATTTTCCTTAAAACCCGAGATTCATGTCATTATTGATTAATTAAAATTTTCCAGGATGATCATATTGACATTGCTGTTCGTAGCGGCTCTATTTCTCTGTTGCTGTGGTAAGTAATTCTTAAATAAGTTTTTGAACTAAAAATTAAGAAAATATCTTTCACCAATTATCATGATTTTTTTTGTTATCTTTCGCTAAATTGCATTTTTCAGCCTGTTGCTTCTTCTGTCCGTTCTGCACGTGTGCCATCTGGTACCGAAAGAGGCGCCAAGCCCGAGCTCGTCGAGCTGCCAGTGCGAATGAGCCTGTCGCCATCTACTCGCATTCACAGTCCCACGGAATTGCTCCACCTCCATACAGTGCTGCTACCTCGGCATCTGCTCCCCCTTTACTTGACAAGCGAATGCTGCAAAATGCGTAATGTTTTTCCATCTGACAAGCATTTTGGATAACTGGATTTATAGTGATTTCATATGATAAAAATCGTAACAATTAGTCGAATTCCCAATGTAATTTTGTCTGATATTGCGATATAGTTCACGTTTCTATGCTAAAATCATCCTGACAGGTTTTCATTTCCTCTATTGTACAAAGATTTTTCTCTTTCATTCTACAAGTTAGGCAAACTTGTTATTTTTTCTTTATCAAAATGCGGGTTCTTTCGAGTTTTTTCGACATTGAATCTCAAAGGCTAGATTTAGAACCTTTCATTGTGCATTAAAATTTATCTACAATCTTTGACGAACAAATAAATTTGACATCGATTTAATTTAGCCATGACTACTTTAATTCCTAGCTTTGATAACCACATTTACGTGATCTGGATGAACTAGTGCTGCACGTGTGCGTAGTTTTAATGTTTCCTAGAAGAAAATGATATGGACCTTAAAATTTCGAAATAACTAACCCCGGAATTTGGTCCTTCAGTAATATCAAATTTGCGCAAAATATGACATAGAGCTAGCTTTTCCTCCATATAAGCCAGTCTCATTCCAATACAAATTCTAGGACCCATTCCAAACGCCTGATAGGCGCAGGGAGGGAATGATGGCCCATTTAACCATCTAAAATCTCTGATTATTGACCCAGTAGTAAATGCCACCTTTCAGGAATGAAGTTATCGGCATCTTGCCCATAAATTTCTTTATCGTGGTGGATTTCCCAAGTGTTTGCCTGAACAAACGTGCCCTCCTCAATTTGCATGTTTCCAATCTTCGTGGACTTCATGCACAAGCGAATGTTTACTCTTAAATCATTCGATTTGAAGTTTTCGATAATTGGAATATGAACCCTCCAGCCACTGGGTACAATCTCAGCGTCTCTTTGAATACAGCGTCGAGATATTTCAGTTTACCTAATGTATCATAATCGATGGTCTAAAATTATTTCTTGTAGTCAAGCTAATCTCCACAAAAATCTCACAGTTCCAGGACATTCTCGATCGATTTCTTCTTGCAGCTTCTTCAGTTTGTCAGGGTTTTTAGCCAATAAAAATGAGGCGTATGATAATGAGTTGGCAGTGGTATCTGCATAGAATCAGAAGACATTAGTATTTGGAAAATAAATAGTTTTATAACTTGACGAATACGCTTGTGGGATTAGGAGAAGATAAGAAAGCATTCTAACCTTCGCATGATTCTTCAAATTGTAGATTTTCAAATTAATTACCAAATCCAGCGATCAGGAATATAGCCAACTGTCCTTTGATTTCTTCGTAGGTCAAAGTTTTCGACACATTAATGTTGATCTTCGAGAAATCTCCGAATGTTTCTGGTATTTCGTCGACTTTGGCATCGAGGAATAAATCTATGAAATCGGTTGGCTCAGAAGGCTCGAGACCTCGCTTTTTGTCTTCTTCCTATAAATATTGATATTTTTACATGAAGATCTCAATTTTATGAGCTACTCTCTGCTTAATGCGGTCATCCAGTGCTTGCCCAATTTTGGCTAACAGTTGCAGGAATGGAAACGTGTCTTTGAATATGGTTGACGAAATTTTGACGACCATTTGAATGATTGAATACGGAAGTGGCGTACAGTAAGCTAGCATGTTCGCGAAATAACGATAGTCGATTTCAAAGTACTGCAATAATATAATTTGAAAAATCGAGATCGTAATGCCCTTTTACTCTTATTAATACAGGCAGAAGTGGATTGTTGAACATTTGCGATCCTTTCTGACCCATTGCAAGTCTTCCAATAATGTCAATGGTAAACTCTTGGAAATATCTGAAGAAAACAGTATAATTTCTGATTTTCTCTTACACTCGGATATCGATTTCATCATTGACTTTGTTCTCCAGATGTTTGACCATTTCCATGGCTGAATCCTCTACCAGACCGTGGATCTAGAGAAACTGAGTGCCAAGAAAATATGACGATTAGGCGGATTGAACTTATCGTAACGTTACAATATGATGAAGTATTTTGAGGAAAAATTCACGATAGTTTAAATTATTTAAAATTTTGAACCTTTCTAAGAGAAGCACTCGAGAAGGATGGATTGGCGATAGTCCTCAGCCTTTTCCACCGATGTCCTCTCGCCACGAAGATGTGTGCATTCGGCCTTGTATCCACATCACCATACATCGGAGAGGTATTACGAGCATGGAAATTGTCGAATTGTTTCACGAACACTTCAGTGATCATATTCATATCGCTCGTTACGAGATATTTACGTAGACCCTCATACATTCCGAAGGTCTTGCCGTACTTCTGAATTAGACCATGAAAATGAAGTTTCAGAGTGCTAAAATCATGCAAAGTTGAAGACAAATGGCTCGAGTAAACTTTTATCGCAACATTTCACAAAATTTAGTCTTCATACCAAAAATTATGGATAAGTTAATTACATGCCTTCGTCCATTCTGAAGATCCACTTATTCAAAGTTAATTCATTTCATCTTTGATGCATCTCCATATAAATTTGTATTACACTATTTTTTTTTATGAAAATGCACCTAAATGATAGGAATGAACTTTGAATTCGACACCTGCAAGTTTCGGCGATATTGATTCACTATTATCAAATAGCATGTAGAAATGCCCGAATAGCAGGCTTTTGCCTTCTTCAACTTCGGGAATATTTCTTCTCTTCCAGTAATTCATATGCCACCAATAATAGGTTAGAATTCCGATAATTATGGTAGTAAATAAAGCAAACAAAATTAGCATATTTAATCTGAATTTGAAAATTTAGGAGAAGAATAAAGAATAACTTTCAATAATGCCCAAATTTTCGGAGGAAAGACAATTTTCAAATTAATCAATTTTTGTTGTCTGTTAATTTAGAGCGTTTTTCTAGACGAAACTTGTCACAACGAATTTCGATCACATTTTCTTAATATAAAGTGCAATTACTCAGATGATTTTAGGTTTAACTTCGATATACGAAAGTTTAAGTTTGAGATAGGTAAAAATAACTAAAAATATATCATAGAAAAATCGATCGATTAAGAGAGGATATGATAAACTATTCGGTTTTGTTTCCATGTCTTTCAGAACAATCGATTTCATCCCAACAAAAAGTGAACTTTATGATTGCAATAAATTATGAAGGAACGCCATTTTTCTCACGATCAAGAATATGATGTATGAAGAATAGCAGTTTGTATAAATGAAGATCTTTAGTATTTTTGCAAACTTGAGGAATAACGATTTTGCAAGGAAGATGATGATCAAATGAATCATACAGGTGTGCGCTAAATTTTGCAGAACTTTCAAAATTAGAGCAGAGTACAAACAATTCATTACTTAGGAACCATTTATTTTACACAATGAAAAGTATGCATACAGACATTTTAATTTCTCGATTTCAGGATTACTTTAACGTAGTCAGGGTGCACCAATGCCGATCCGTGGATTTTCAATTTCTCCTGAAAATTAGAATTGAAATCTAAATCGTCGTCTAAATTCTTACCCCAGTATTTGGTCCTTCAACCATATCGAATTTCCGGAGAATGTAGCATAAAGCCAACTTCTCTTCAATGTAGGCCAATCTCATGCCGATGCATATTCTGGGTCCTAAGTTTGTAACGTCTCGAATTTTCTTTAAACATTAAAGTCATAGGCTTACCCGCTCCAAACGGCATATAAGCGCCAGGTGGGTGGGGGGTTCCGTTTAGCCACCTGAACAATTAGCCAGTCTTGAACATATAAACGATAATGGATACCTTTCAGGCACAAATTCATCGGCATCCGGTCCCCAGAGCTTCTTGTCGTAATGCAGGTCCCAAGTGTTTGCGCAGACATAGGCGCCTTCTTCGATTTCCATATCGCCAATTGTGGTCGATTTCATGCACTGGCGGGAATTTACACTGAAAATTATGCCATTCAACTGAAAGTGGCTTGAATTTGAATCTGCTCAGAATCATAGGAATTGAATTATTGATTTTTCCGTGACATTGGAATTCGACACAAAATCAGCATACCTTGCAGCTAGCGGATACATTCTCAAAGTCTCCTTGAAAACCGCTTCAAGATACTTCAATTTGCCCAGAACATCGTAGTCGATTGTCTGAATGTTACTTGTTATCCGAGCTAGACTCGACAAATCTCACGGTTCCAGCGCATTCTCGATCGATTTCTTCCTGTAGCTTCTTCATTTTATCCGGATGTTTCGCTAGGAGATACGAAGTGTAGGAGAGTGAATTGGCTGTGGTATCTAAAATTGGGCAATAAAAAAATTCGCAATCCCGTGACTTCACAACTTGGCGAAATAGTATGTGTGCCCATTAGGATTGGATAAAATACTTTCTTTCTCATCAGACCTATTTTATAGGTTGCAAAGTTGCGGATTTTAAACAAACAATTACCAAAGCCAGCGATGAGAAACACCAGTAGTTGGCCCTTGATCTCTTGATACGTCATATTTTTGGATACCTAAGGATTTTTATTGCAGAAGCTGATGAATAAAACAGCTCTCTTACGCTGACATTATTCTTCGAAAAATCGCCAATTTTATCACGAAGATCGTCAACTTTCACATCTAGATACATGTCGATGAAGTCTGCCGGCTCTCCTCGTTCAATGCCACGCTTTTCATCTTCCTCCTAAATTTATAGTATACTAGTAGTTTTGATTTCTAATTATTATTCTATTTATTTTGACTAAATTACCCTCTGTTTGACTCGATCGTCAATCGCTTTTCCTATTGTCTCCAGGATCCTCACGAATGCTAGTGGGGTATCACGTCGGAATATTTTGGCAGTCAGGAAGAAGATCGTTTGAACTATTTGAATTGGCAGCGGAGTGCAGTGCGCCAACATGCTGACTATGCCTCTGAAGTCGAATTCGACGAACTGAAAACAAATCATAGTGCAATTTTAATAAAAAAATATGATTTGATTTGATCGAGACAACATTTTGAAAATATCAATTTTACCTTAACTATGAGAGCAGTCAAAGGATTGTTGAACATCAATGAACCTCTCTGACCCAACGCTACTCTGGCAATTATATCCATCGTATATTCGTGGTAATATCTACAAATCTTATTATTTCATTTTTGTTTTAATTTTATTCTTACTCTCTGATATTGATTTCAGTGTTGGCTTTCTTCTCGAGAAGTTTAGTCATTTCAACCGCAGAATCTTCTACCAAATTATAGATCTAAAAATTTCTATATCCTGCAGAAGTTAGATTTAGATACTCGACCTTCTTCAGACTTGTATTCGAAAATGATGGACTTGTTATGGTTCGGAGCCTTTTCCATCTGGCACCTCGGGCCAAGAAAACATGAGCTCGGTCCCTAAATCACAATTATAGGTGATCTTTAACAGCGAATAACCTAGTCTGAACATTCGAAGTTTAATGACTTGTTTAATTTAAAATCTAGATAAAATTAACCCAAATGAATTTTAAAATGGTTTATTTAAAAAAAAAAAAATCAACTACTTAGTATCGGGATTTCCAGCTAGTGGATTAGCCTTTCGTCCATGGAAGTTATCAAACTGCTTCACGAACACCTCATTTATGATATCCAAATCAGAAGTGATCAACAGTTTTCTCAGGCCTTCATAGATTCCAAATGTCGGTCCATAGGTCTGCAAAATTAAAGGTACAAATTTTTAAACTACTATTCAAATCCTACCTTCTTCCACTCTGAAGAAATGTTCATTCAGAGATAATCTATCACTTACACAAAATGTTAATAATTTTGTGATAAATGATAAATTAACTCTGAATTTATTAACCTCTAAGCTTCAATCCAATAGGATCGCTAGTTTCGACTATCGTGTAGAAATGCCCGGAGAAGAGGCTTTTTCCCGGGATTTCTTTGATCCCCTTTCTCTTCCAGTAATTCATTTGCCACCAGTAATATGTTACAATTCCAATTATACATGTCGCTAAGATTGCCAGTATAACTAGCATTTCCTAAAAGTTACTTTAAAATATAATTCTTTAGATTTTAGTAAGAATATTTTTGAGAAATGATTTATCAGAGATACAACTTGTATTAGAGACCAAACGCTATTTATATGCGAAGACATAGAATTTCGCAAACTGATTAGCATTAAAAATGATGCAAAAATTGCCACTCGGGGTCAGAATTCGATAAGAGAGACAATGATCTGTTTCAAATTCTCCCACTTTCTGTGTATTTTCCAGCCTATCTTCGCTTTTATTTGCCAATGTTCTTCGGTTTCATTCGTCGAGACCCGAATTTACTGATTACTTTTCACTCGTTTTTGTAGTTTGATTTGTACTTTCATACCTCTGAATGATAATAAGAGAAAAATAGAAATGATTCACATAAATTTTTTCCCAAATAATGATGCAATCATTGGTTTCAAATAATTTATTATTAACATGATAAAAATGAATAAGTTATTAAATTAATAAGTTAAGTAAAAATAAAGCAATGGCATAAAATTGAGAAAGAGGGCACCTGAAAGTTTAGGCGATGTATTGTCACGGAATGTTTGCAAAGAAGTATGAAAATGGAATGTTGAATGATGAAGTGAGAGATCTTATTATTTCGATGATGATTAGTTCCTCTTGTAGCATTTGCCTCTGAAATAATTTTTCATTTAGTTTAACTAAACTATCAAATTTTAAATTTGATAAATTTCTTATTCAATTAGTTTTTTTTTTGTATATCTTACTGATGAGCATAGAATCCTTCACAGCAGAGTGGTGATTGGCGTTGATCGAGTTGATTTTGGTCGCTGCTTGACAAAGCTGTTTTCCAATGCAAATGAACCGTCAACAAAGCTGTTGGGCATTGGTAGCGGAATTTCCTAAGAAAATATGCTATTTTATTACATCTAATTGGGTCGAATCTCTTACTTTTCACACATCTTCACATTCTGACTTTGTGCATCGTTAGCGAATCTCTTCGATCGACTAACTTTAGCATATTGATCACTTCTCCTTGGGAACAAGATAAGGGTTTTTCTAAAATCGAAGTATTCTTTTTTAATTTTAATATTATATCTTCAAGCCTCTTGGTCGGATCTGGTCTGATGATGTAATTCGATAGGGAGTTGGGAATGACACTTTTGACTGAAATATTCTTTTCGCGATGTTAGATGCTTGAAAAATAGACTATTTACCATGCAAGTTAACTTTCATTTAAAAAATTCGACATAGAAGCATTCATCGAAATTCCAAAATTCATTTTTACCTGAAGGGGCAACAGTGACTCCAGGATAAGCGAGGTCACCCTCCTTCTGTCCGAAATCGAGTCGATCCAGCATGTCGCAAGGAAGGATAATTCTTCCATCGCAAACAATGCTTCTCTGACCCGTCGGGCAGACCTCCGTGTTACAGTACTCTTCGTCCATTTTTTCGCCACTGAAAATCATAGCTACATTTCATAAAATATTACTGAGAAGATTAATCTCTAAATTTGATCGTTCATGTACATGTTGAATAGATATGCTTAGGTGCTTTCCCAATGTTTTTCTAATGTGGCACGAAGTTGCAGTGTTTCCAAAAAACAACTCTAAACCCACGAGCAGACTCTGTTTCCTCCGTAACATTCTCTCTGACGCCGACGAATGCCACAGCCTCCACACGATTTGGAACATGCACTCCATCTGCCTGAAATCATAACTTTTCACCTTAGTGATACAAAACGATATCTAACCCCATTTCGACCAATACGCTCCTCGACTTCGAGTCTAAATTTACGATAATTTAACAAATGCGCAGATGCTCGTTAGATAAATCATCGGTTTTAGGTGATTTTTATTGGATTGGCGAAATTATGTGCCTGAGTTATTCGTAGTTTATCTGATGCTACAGTATGTGCACTCTAACACTTGCTGCTCATTAGAGTGATGAGCATTAGGAATTTACGATATTGAAAATTCGGCATGGGAGTTGCGAGCTTTCTTTATTAGAAGAGTGATAGTGTATGGTGACTATTCGGATTATGAAGTGACGAATGGTGCTCACGGAGGACTCGATAGGCTCAGTAGTTGTTTCGGGTGTAGTAGTTGCAGTGGTTAGTTCAGTTTGTGCTTCATCAGTGGTTGTCTCGAAATCTGTAGTCGTAGTTAGTTCTTCGGGGTTAGTGCTGGTGTCAATGGGTGACTCGGTGGTGACTCGAGTGCCGATTACCGTTGGAACTATTGGGAGTGGAGTGGTGGTGGTAGAAGCAGGAGGAGTATCATCTAAATATCAACAGAAATCGAATATCAATAATGAATAATAATGTCAAGTTATAAAACGAAGTTTTCAGTTTTTGTTTGATATACATCCAGTTCAGTATTCTACAGATGTCTTGCAATCTCTTTCAAATGATACCTACCAATGGTATATCTCAGCCGGAATCCATGATAGCCAGGATAATGATTGATGTCGACTTTGTAGTACAGAACGATGTCCTGTCCCTCGGAGATAACTGTATGATTGTAATCACAGCAGAGTTTTCCGCCTAAATTACTAACGACTTTCCTTAATTCTTCCACTATTTAAATTACCAGATGTAGTTTTGTCGAGCTTAGCATTGACTTCGACATAACTCGAGCACGGGTCGTTGCAAGAGAAGTTGACCTCGTCGAAATTGAGTCGGACTTTTTGTCCAGCAGGGGCCTAAAAGAAGTCAAATTTTGCTTGAAGCAATTATTTTTATCTACAATGATTCTCCAAACACAAAACATTCCAGGTTTTGGCTCTCCGCTCTCCAATTTCTGCTCAGCATTTGTGGCCATTAGGTCGTTTCCACAGTGAGCTGAATTTAATTTAGCTTCATTCAGATTTTCTAATATCAAACTCTGACATTTCGAAGGTCCAAATTACGAAAGAGGGGAAAAATCTTACGAACAAAAATTGACATTTTACACTTCGAATATTCAGAATGTTTATTTCAGTAATCTTACTGTAAGTCGATCTTTCACAGAAAGCGCCGCCGTAGCCCTTCGGACACCTGCAGATGTCACATCGATTCGGATCAGTGTATCCATTGTTCTGACAGGGCAGCTCTTTGCTACAGACATCTGGAAAACACGTCATTTTTTAAAAATTATTTCTATAATTTTTACTCGAGCAATATCTGATGTTGAGCATCTTCGCGTCTTTGAATGACAACCCCTCTCGTTGGCCCATCGATCTCTGGTAGAGTGGGTCGTGCGCTCTGATTGTGTAGGAAGTCCAGTCTCGGGAGAATGCTCTTGAACCGTAGTGCATAACCTAAATTTATATGGAAAGTGCACGTGTCCTGATAAAAGGAATAACTTTAACTATCAATAAAATCGTTTCTTTTCAAAAGTATTGAGAATTACTTTTGACGGCATTACTTTCATTTGTCTTGTTGGCAGAATTTTGTGATCTGGCAACCTGTATTTGACGAAACACGGTAGAAATTGATGGAAATTTGCAAAAGTAGCATATAGCCGCACAGTCCCAGAAGAAATAGCGTGGGGAAATAAGCTCTATTAAACCTACCCTACCCTATACTATTTCCCTCATTAGTAAGTGTTATTAATCCAATTTGTTATCAATTTCTATTGCGTTTCGTCATTACGTCTTTTTGCAAATCGTCTGTGGTCTTTATGAATTACCGAAGAGATATCATATGGTTGTCCGAGATTTTCAGACGACCGTCCATCGCGTTTCTCGAAATTTCCCTCGGTTCCCCGCATTATATACGAGAAATCAATGTCGATATGGTCGTCTCTGTCGTCGCGACTCTGCAGATGAACATTTTCGAATTGCACTCATCATTTTCTTCATTATTTTAGTTTGAATGAAAAAAATGATTCATACAAATTCCAGTTCCAAATTTTACCTGCTCGTGCCTGAAAGAAGTTCTCATTTTACAGCGTCATAATCTGAGAGTTTGAGGATTCGTAACTCATCAAGGTCAAGAGGGCAATAAAACATTTCATGGAGAGCAATTTCCTCAAATAATCCCAAAACACTAGGGTTTTGAGCTAGAAACAAAGATGGCCTACCACAGTCCGAGAGCGTGAAGAGTCTCATGAGCCACGATGCCCATGGACTCACAGCCATATCCAATCGACACCCACTGTCTGTCTCCGATCATGCCCACATTTGACCCTGAAATTAAAAATTACTCTCCGAAAAAGCCGATCTTCATCAAATCACTAACAGCATCCTTGTCCACGGAAGTATCGGAGTCGATTTCTAAAAAA
This sequence comes from Diploscapter coronatus, assembly GCA_964036155.1. Lineage (NCBI taxonomy): Eukaryota > Metazoa > Nematoda > Chromadorea > Rhabditida > Rhabditidae > Diploscapter > Diploscapter coronatus. The sequence continues at coordinate 78,358,680 of OZ038423.1, read as the reverse complement.
AACAATAGATTGGAAAGGATCAAATCGAAGGCATCAGAGACATTCAGAACTTCGATTTTTCAACGAAATTCTGGACATTTCTAAACTTCTATTTTACCTGTCAGTGCCGTTTTCTTTGAATCGAATGCAGGTCACGGATTCAACGTGCCTTAAACCAGCCCGAATATCTTCAGCCCACTAGAAACAGCAATTTTATTATTTCAAAGGAATTTGAAGTTCACCTTTTCCCGATCAGGCTTCGTATTCGTGAATTCATAAGATATCGTCGTATTTGTCCAGAACAGCTGAGAATTCGGGTGGATTTGTCGCTTTGATCGGGAATTACCTTAATTTGGACAAAAATGAATAGTCAACAATATCATTGCCACCTTCATCCAACAGAGCTTCAGCCTGTGGTAATGTGAGGATAATGTCGTTTTCGAAGACTTCCTCCCAAATTTGGTAATTAACTCCTGCTTCTGTCCTCTCATCGGCCGGCGGGGGTGAAACTGATTTTTCAGGAGCCTATAAATTTCATCATTCGACTTTTACATCGTGAGTACGTTGCATCATTTGGAATTTCAATAAGGCCTTCTGCACTAGTTACCCTCAAGTTACTTCCCTACCGTTTTGTAGAAGTTATCCGCTTTTTTCTCTTCACCATTCTACTTTCCAGAAAAGGAGATAGCTTTTACAAAAGGGTAAAAGTAATTTGAGGGCAACTAATGCAGAGGGCCATTGCAATATAACGGCATACATAGTTAGAGATAAAGATATGGATAAGGAAGACAGCGTGTATAATTAGGACCCATTTTGAAATTTCCATATCTTTCTCCTTCCGAACTTACATAATCATTGCCCATTCTTCTCGCAGCTCTTCTGTAGTAGTTTGTCAGTAACTGTTTGACTTCTGCATAGTCATTCACTACATCGCTCAATATTTGCTGAAATTGAATGGAATCTCAGATATTCTTCGGATATGACAAACCCCTTGAGTAACTGACAGGAAACAGGAACATAGGAATAAAGCCAATGCACTTCTGACCCTCATACCTGAAATGAGCAGATTTTGTCGGTGAATTTCGTGAATTCGCGTTTTTCTTTTTCTACGAATTTGCTTTGACGAGGTTAAGGTCGATGTGGATCATTTGCTGAGATAAGGAAAAGTGCAAAAAGAGGGGACAAATCGAGAAATCTAGGCTGGACAGCCTGACTGAGTGAGTGAAGGACCAACTGAGTGATCGGACACGCACCAAAAACAGACAAAACTGACATTTCGAGGTCAATTCCTACATGAAACATCAAAAGCATAAACACGAGTTGAATTGGTCTAGTCTGATAGAGATGGATTCCTAGATAGCTCTAGAAGGAAACTAATTATCTAAACATTAATTCGAATTTAGGTTGAAAGGAACGATGTTCTGTTCTCAGGATATCTTAGAAATTAATCAGAAGTTAAAAATTAATAAGGTTTGTGAAGTTCGATGCTTCTGGAGGAATATTCTACAAATTATTGAGCAATTCTCACTCAGATGGTCATTAGATCTAAAATGTTATGTTACTTTAATTCTATGGTAAAGAGCAGCTAAAATAATTCAAGTTTCGTAACATTTCCAACTAAAAATAGAAGAATTTTAAAAATGTCGACTAAAAAATTGGTGTGGTTTGAGGCGACAAGTGATCGCGGATAAGTGTGACAAATCCGGTGAAAATCGAGATAGTGGAAGTACAGATAATTTGATAAGAAAAGCAACAGATCAAGTTAAATGATAGCTGAGATTGAGAATAGGTCAGATGTAATGGAGATAATCAGGAAAAACTTCTGAAATAGTCAGATAATAACAACGAAACATCACATAAAATATCAGTCTGCATAAATTCACTGAATTTTTCTATAAGTAGTAAAAATGTGAGAAAGTCACGAATTTCGAGATGGAACTCATCTGCTTGAAAAACCAAGGAGAGATTGAGGTTATAAATGAAAATACGGAAGAAAGGGCATAAAAGGGAAAACACGAGAAATACTGAGGGTCAACAAAATGAAAATGATGAAGATGAGAATGGATATGACCTGAAACGGTACTACTAGCCTCAAAGTCGAAAAGGACTGAAAGGACTGATCGAAACACAGATATTGGAGAAGGGGTCTTTAGGTTGTTTGTACTTTTCACCTTTCTATTTTCTTTAAATATCACTTTCTGAAAACACTATTATTTAAAAAGATCTGGTATTAACGTGATGGTAATTTTGATAACTTGAAAAACCACGTGAAGGAAGAAGATCGTTTTCACATCTTCCAACCAGTAAGACGTTAGGCTAAGTTGCGAATTTTTCAAATATCCTCAAGGCGTTGAATTTTGAAATGGAATGTTGAAGGACAAAACTACTGGGCTGAGGTCAGTACGGGAGTCATAAAAGGGTAGATCGATGGCTAATGTGATGAAGGATTGAATTTGACACATCCCAGATTTCGGAAAGGGAATGAGAAAAAAATTGAACATTCTTCAAGGGACATAAAATTACTCGCACTAGTGGTAGTCTCAGAGATAAAAAAGTGATATTTGATAAAAGACAGACACCTATTTTGAATGATCTTCATTGGTGAAAAGGTGATCTTCACGCGTCATGCAATTCCAAATTGCTTTTTGAAGGTTAAATGATAGTGGACTGAATGTGAAGGAAAGTCTAACTTCGGCTATGGGTAAAAATTGCTACCAAAATCTTGCATTAGAACACCATCAAATTAAAAAGATTTAGAAATGTTTTTGTATGAATAGAAGCGTTCCTTATTCCTTTTTCGGCAAGCTTGTACCAAATTTGTGTCAACTCTTTTCTTACCTAGCATTTTGTTTGCTTTCATATTTGTATGTCATGGCTTATATGAAGTGCAAACGCACTCGTAAACAAAAACTATTTCACGAGTTTCATGAATTGAACTTTCGAGCAATATTAAGGTCTTGATATTTTTAGAAGGAATATTATAGTCGTCATTTTTAAAGAATTCACTCAATTGTCCATTGCACATTTGGAAAGTTGAGCCATTTTTCATATGTATATATTTCATTTCTACAATGAATGAACTATCCTAAGTTCCTTCTAGTTTCACGTAGTGTCCATGTCATAACTTCAGTTTTTCAAGTGTTCACTGATTAAATTTCTGCAACATCTTACAACTGTGACCCGTTGATTATGTTTTTTTCTGCAGCTAAAAGCACGTGTTATTATTCTTGGTAAGAGTAAGGCCATAAGGGCGTCCGCTGCAGGATTTCTACTCATCCACTAACCTATTGATCTATGGAAAATCTGTGTCAATTGTCATTTTATATCCATTTATTTTACCCTTTATGGTTTCATTTTAGTTCGGGTCACACATTTTTCGCTTCCACTTTTAGAATTAGTCAATTAGTCTTTGGTGTTGAACATTTCCTAGTTTTGGACTAAAATGTTCCGGCAATAAAAGTGCATTTACTAAGATTTAGTAAAAATTAGTTTATTCTGTAAAATTGAACTATGTGAAGCTGAAAAATGCCTCGTGTTGTTCTCTGAATGCCACAGGACTGACGAGAAGACAGAAGATCGTCATCAGACTGCAGCCGCAGAAAAGGAATAGGAGAAGGCGGTCAACAACCTGAAATTCACAATTTAGGGTTGCTTTGGGCCACAACTTGGAAGCCGTGAGAGCGCAAGACACGAGACGTTGAGAAATAGCGTGGAAAAAGAAGGCCTATCGTCCCCCATACCCTACCCTAACTTCCTATACTATTTCGCCTATGTCTCGTGTCTCGTGGTCTCGCGGTTTCCAAATAGCCCTTTGAATAGCTAATCATATCACCTAATCTAAATGGAAAAATCACCAATGTTATTATTACTTTTTCTCCCTCTAAATTTAGTAAACCTTACAAAAGGTCTTCTTTTTTAATTGTTACCAACCGATGCAAGTAAATGCCATTGCCACTGAATTCTAGCCCGTTCGTCTAGCACCTCCTCTCTGATTTCGTGCTGCTGCAGACTTCGATACACTCGTTTCAGAATTCTTCGAAATCTTTCCTCGAACTCGCTTATCATCACTGGCTTGGAGGATGACATTCGAGGCACTAGCTGAAAACAATCAACACAATTTTAGGCCAAGAATAAAGTGAAATTCTTTTTTTTTTTTCAAATTACGAGAATCAAAGTTGCAATTTAGACGTATCAATATAATAAAGATGAGAGACACGTAGAAACGTGCCTGTTCAGTGACCATTCTTCCTAGAAATGCACTTTCACTCGCAATAGCTTCTACTGTGGGGACTTGGCCATTTTCTCCAGGTAACATGAAGGCGTATGGAGTTTTGCTCTGAAAGTATTCAATCACCGCCGACTATCAATGAAGATCAGGTATACCGCCTGCATGCATTCACAGATATCGTTGCTCTTCGAGTTCGTAACCCCTTTCTTATTCTCCTCGTTTTTGATTCGCTTCAGATCTCGCAGAATCGAGCTTCTTCGTATCGTGCTTTTCTTGCTTTGCGATGCTTTTAATAAGGCCAAACTATCAGGTTCGCGAATGGAGATTCTCATCAAACTGGCCAAATATCCAAGTACCTGAATTGCATATTTCGTTCATTTTCGATCAAATAAATCGCTGAATTCCTTACCCATTTCTGCAGCCAATAGGGTACTTGTCTGCCCTGATTCGCGGAACCGTTTCGATGAATATTGAGTGTGACCACATTTACAAACGTGGCCATACAAACCATTAGTAATGACGCGACGTAGTACATTCCTGAATTGGATTGTTTATAACTGCATGATTTACCATAATGAACCGACCAATCAGCGGCACAGCTTCGGCGCTTGGCGGTATGGACTGATTTATAGATTGCAAATAAACTCCCATTGAAAGAAGAGTCGTGATTATCATATTGATCTTCTCTCCTGAAGGCAGCCATGAATTTTACTTACAAACGAATCTTGTCTTGGAAAATTCATGTAGCTTCAACAAGAAGAGAAATATGAACTTCTAAAGAAGAGTGAACATAAATATTCCTAACCTGTTTCCGGAGGCATCAAGAAGCCCAAAATTGCCATGGATGAAATGAGAATACAGGGCAGAATGTGGTTGAAGACGTAGAACAGTGGTCTTCTATGAAGCTTGATCCGAATCAGAATCATCGGCCACCCGGCCCCAGAACCAGTTGGGAAGCGAACGACTTCCTTGATCGCCAGCATGTCGAGAAGGTCGAATTCGCTGTTATTGAGGTAGTTCGACAGATCGCCTTTGTCGCTGTTCAGTTGCAGATCGATTTCGGAAAATCAAATTATAGTCGTTTGAATCTGAGAAATGAATTTAGCATTTCGCTTGTTACGCTAATCTTTATAAATATTTTCCAAATTAATGTTGAGCTAAATTGCTATGAATATGATACCTGACAAATCGTGGGACCACGAAGCGAATTTTAGATCACATTCCTGCTGATCGAAAGGATAGTATCTAAAAATATTCTATGTGAAAATTTTGTCGCAAATTGCTACCGAACACGAATTGGACATGATGATTTGAATAAAGCAGAAAACAACCACGTTACATTGCCGTCTGAATTATTTCGATTTTTGTTAGTTTTATCCTCAAATTACCGCTTGACACCATGATTTCAGTGCTGATGATGCTCGCATGATATTCACGAATTGCGCTGAAAATATTATTTATTTAATTTCGAAATTTCCCCTTCTCCTTTGTGGTAAGTCTATTTTTCATATTGTCACTTTAGTCGCCAAATAAATCTCTGCCAAAAACACGCAAATTGAATCAAACCTTATGCGGATAAAAACATCACAGCCTCCACACGGCTGGCTGCTTGTGAAAAGACGGAACAATTTACATAAAGCACTTGAGAGGAAGAAAAATTATGGCCAAGTTTTCCGAGAAAATGGTGGAAGTGAGAGGATACTTATGGATAGATACATAATTTTGCATGAATTGGTAAACCACGCAAGATAAATATCGTGAAAGTGAAGTTAATTTCAAACTTTCTATCCTATTTTTAGTAAGATGAGATATATTTCTGGAGGATATCTAACAGGGTTTTGCATGAATAGGTAAACTACTTGAGATAGTTTTTATGCGAAAATGGAGTTTGAATTAACTTCTTCTGTGATGTTTACTTCCTTGCATGACATTTGTGTTACTCCATAAATGGAGTTATAAAGTCGGCATTTTCTGGTAAATAATATTAAAAACCTAAAGCTCACTTGTTTATCAAAATCACCTCAACGAAAAAATTACCGTGCGATATTGACGGATATTTGATCATTACGGCTGAGCGTTTGTTTTACCGGGCGGTATTGGTCAATAATGGTCAGTTTTTCAAGCGCTTGCTTATGGGGCGGTATGGGGAAATTTCCGCCCAGTAATTTTTCGCTGAGCCGCTCGGTAATTTTTTCGCTGAGTACGTCTGGTTTCCAAATTTTCGCATGCGGAACGTAAATCGTCTAAATTTCATAAATAATTGATAAATAATTGAAAACGCACCTTAATTCCACCCCATAAAGTCTGATTCCAGGTTAGTCTGAATTAATCAAAATGAAATGCCTAGTTTACTTCTGAAACCTCTGATCTAGCCAATTGATGTTCATCCAGCTTCTTGTTAAAAGAATTTGATTCTTCTCATCCTAAATTTCAAATTAAGTTCTACAAAATTTGTTTATCGGAATTCATGAAAATTCACTATTTCTATAAATGCAATCCTGTTACGAGAGTAGGTGAATTTTCGCGAATAAATAAACCTAAATCGTACCATTTCCACAATCTGATTAAGTAGGAACCCGAATGTGCAATTTGTCGGAAGTGAATGATGCAGAGCCGGTCGAATGTCCTTTTCGTATCCTCGAAGTAGATGCTGATATAATCGCTCTTCTGTCATATCGGCATTCTTTCCTAAAAATATTCGCATTTATCAAATACTAAAGAATGAACTAACGAGCCATCATGGCTGCTTCCAGCTTCTCTTCATCAATGTCGACTTCGTTCAGAGGGATGAATGGTGTTGAGACGGAATTTTCGGAATAGGATCTAAATCAAATTGATATTTGATCAATAATTCTTTACCAAAGATATTCTATATTTTAATGAAAAGATGTCTATCTCTATGACGAATTACATCTAAAACACATGGCAATTCTACTTCAGGGAATATCTCTGATTAGCACTTATTTTTACATCCTGTTTTCTTCTTGTTTTGTCGTTGCCGCATTTTGATGCTCCAAAATCGAGACTGGCGAGGGCTCGGGGCCATGTTGGAAGAGGATTTCGAATGGATTCACTGACTGGATAAATAGCGATGTGAATAAGCTAAATAGCGGCCAGAGCATAGAAAATGGAAATAGGAATGACTTGGCAAATGAACGAAGGGATAGAAGGCAATTCAACTGACTAATGAAATGGTGAAAAATGAAAACGAGAAGTGGAAAATGAGGCAGAGATGAAGCAGATAGACAACAACCATGGACGGGATAAGTTATAGAAGCTCAGGCCACGCCTCCATTCCTTTTGAGTCTCCGGCCAACTTTTTTCAAGGGAGAGAAGAAGTTTTCCCACGTCTTCACATCGGGGTTGCACGCCACCCAAATATGAGCGCACAGATATGATAAATGACGAAAAGAAGGAAGGGAACGCGAACATAAAACCAGGCATTTTCTGAAGAAGAACAAAGCAGGACATGAAACGAAAACTCAGAAGAACCTGTGGTGTCTGAGTTAGAAGAGTTTTTCTCATTACTTTAAAATTTTAATAATTTGATTGAGATTTTTAAAATTTGATGACATCATAGATTTTCTACTTTTCAATAAATTGGAGACTGTCTTCCATGTGACAATCCATACGCAATGCGTGTTCTTCATCGTTGGACTCATCCAACTTTGAAATGTTTGAGTCAAATCTCAGTGTGCATTCGTCCCTCGAGATTCTTATTTATTATTCAGCCAAAATGGAAAAATTTTAGCAATTTATCCTAGGTCGAATATGAATATTATAATTGACGTCATCTGAGAAATGATAATGGAAAAGTGCATTCAAAATTACTATTACTCTTCACCTAAATCATAGTAATTTAGCATAAATTTTAATCAAGATTTTTTTTCATAAGCTGATTTTCATCTCGAATATTGAATTTTCCACGTAATACCGACCACAAAATGAATCCAGTAGTTAATTATTCAGTGCCAGCTTGTTCTCGTCATATACAGTCCAGCTAGCATGTCCATCACATTTGACATATTCTACACGAATTGAGCCGACTGAGACCTAACATAAACTGGTCAGGAGAATGATGAACGAGATAGACCGGGCAAGGGGATATGGCCTGGCAGGGATTATCCAACGAATTCGCATTCCCTATCTCTGCCCTCCCTCTTCATTTCATATACTCTCTCGCCTCGCAATTAGCATGCCAAATATTGAGTGTGGCTGTCACTCTTTCCTCTTCCCATTTTCTCTCCAATCTGCCTCTAATTTCGCTTGCCATCGCCGCTGGCAACGAAGCGATGCTCTTTTCCTGTATTGTGCCTCTGTCCATGGCCAAATTTGATCTAATTTACAATGGCAGATGTGCGTAATTTTTATTTTCATATTCATGTTGAATCATATTTTTATCGATTTCTTCCTTATTATCTTTGCTCAATGTCTTTTCCATCTCAAATGACTTTCTGCATGAATTGGAGATTTATATTTGAGATTTAGTTTCTTCGGAAAATTCTAGTTTGAAATATCGAACTTTTAATTTCACGCTAATTTTTTCGAAGGCTAATAAAATTGTATCATTCCTTCGCAACAAATTGCGGGAATGCCTTCATCCTTCGAAGATAATAAATGGTGGATGGGTGAAAATGATCGATTTGTTTGGGAGAAAGGGCACTTGGATATTTGGATGCATAGCTGCGATGTGCGGAATGACCACCGGCCCCGCGACATAATTGATGAGTTTCTTTGTCCTCAGAAAGTAAAGCAGAGAGCCACCATCTCACATCATTTCGTGTGTTCGTTCGGTGCGAACTGATAAATGGCCAAAGGGTGTTGCCTGCCGGTCTGTTCCGAAATTTTTTGCTAGCAGTTCACACCCATTGTAACATTTTTCGTGCGAAGGTCAGCTTAATTTAATTCTCAGATCTATTTTTGTGAAGCTCATATTGTAAGCATAAGATTGAATATTTCGCAGAAAGCCATCATTTCGTTTCCAGAGAACAAAATCCTTGTGAGGATCACCTTCATTTTTTAAATTTACTTAGGAAAAAATATCATACGTGAAAGGAAAATGGATATTTCCCAGAGTCATTATATGTTGTTCATTACAAGCAACATCTTCATATGAAGATCACAACTTTTTCCAAATATATCCACTTACACTCTTATTGTTAGCAAAAGTGTGGAGTAACTTTCCCAGGAAGTAGGATTTTTTTCAGCCAGACTTGACTGGTCACTCACTCCTCCCATCGCTTTGGCCTTGCATTCCCACTCTCCCATTCTGCATTCCATTTCCACCCATTCCTTCCCATTTTTTCCCTCCTCCACCCTCTCAATTCCCCACACAATTCCCCTCGTCACTGCCCTTTTGCATACGAGATGAAATCGACCAGCTGCGCGTAAATTCGCCTGCTTTTTATGCCGACCAAACTGTGCCTATATTTTAATGCCCGAGCTTTTTTCGAATGCAAATTCCATTAGAACGAGAGGAGGAGCTTGAATTCGTGGGTTTGTGTGTACATATTCATCCTTTCTGAGTCATAGACGTCTGTATGGTTGTGGAGATCAATACTTCAAGTCAAGAGTCATGCTGATGCTATCTATTCATTTTAGCAATCTCCCCATTGAACACTCATGTTTGTATTACTATTACTTAAGTTATCTATAATTTAAAATACGATCTAATCTGCATTTGCCTCTACCTAAAGGCTCGCAACATTAACAGATTTTAGGGTTACAGTTAAAATAGCCTAAGTCAAATACTCCTGCTTTAGTTTTTCCTATACGACATTCGAATTCCCCATTCATCTGATAGTATCTCTCGACTTTGCAATCGCCGAATTCGCCCCTTTAAACTCAGCATTTCTGAGAAGTGTTCTCGATTTTCGATAATTTGGCAGTAATCCGATCTCTTGGATCGAGATTTCGACATTTTTTGCCCTGTTTCTTCTTCGAGAAGTGCACTTTCTCTCGTCTTCATTATGAAGTGGTTATTAAACCATGGAGAGTCGCTGATTTCACTAGTGGATTTTCTCGGTTTTTCTCGATCATGTCGTAATTCACTCTCAGATTAATCGGCTCGACCTCACTTTCAACACCCAATCCAGCGTTCGTGCAATATAACTTTCTAACTATGTCCCTCCACTTTCCATTCGTATTGTGGTTGTTTCGCAATTCAGTCATTCAGCGAGAGGCCCCTCCCATTTTCATCGAGCTTCATCCTCTTTTTCTCCTTTTTCAACCTCACCCCAGTCCATTTCAGTCCATCTGTGTCCCAAAGCTCATTCGTACAATGTGCCTATTTTCTTTAGCATTCTTTTCCTCGACTTAAAGATAAGGAGCTATTTTAGGTGATACTTATAGAAATTTTAGCTATCAGATCTGAAGATGCAAGTTGATCTTCACTTATGATTGTACCTTAATGGGCTGTACTTGGAGTTTTGAAAATAATATGAGAGTACTGAAGATATAATATATAGAGTTGGTCGAATTGGATTTTTCTAATTTAACCCCATAACGCCCCTCAATCCAGACGGGTCCGTCTAATTTCCGTTACCCATTAGTCGCATCTCTATTCTTCCACTCTTCTGGTTCTTTGTAGGAGCGTCTGGTGACCTCTCCCTCTGCTGCTTCTTTTATTTGTGACCGTTTGCTTCCATTCATTCGCCTCCTTTCCTCGTCTTTTAGCGATTCTTGTATTGTCACTCTGTCACATTCGAACAATTACTATTCAGTCTTGAATTTCTTGCTTTTATGCTTATCTGATTCTTGTGAATTTCACCGTAAAATCTACACTTCCACAGACATTTTCATATTTTCGAGCTTTTTTCAAATATTTTGCATAGAGAAAACTTATGTTGTACTTTTGATAATTGAATACAAGTACCATCACAACAAAAATGGTCGTCTACTCTAATATTCGGCAAAAAATAGCACCTCTAAACGTTACAAGATACCATAATTCTATCTCCTTTCCTATTCAACTTTTTCAGCTTCTTTGCCCTATTATTCTGTGTGATTTGCGGACAAATCCAGTTCAGTTTCGATGTTTCGTCTTCACTTGTTGTCTGAAGATTGCCCAATGTTTTTACAAGTCTTCTCCAGTCAGCCATTTTGGATATAGGATTTTCTTCTTTTGTACAGTTTCATTCCATCGAAGGGGGTGTCAATGAGTCACTTGAGATAGGTCTGCGCGCCCACGAATCAACCAAGAGCGAGTGTCTAACTATTTATTCATTATTTATACTAGAGTAGTCTTAAAATATTGTTGTTTATGAAAAGTCATTTAAAATGAGACAGTTTAAGATCTGCACAGTATTTTTGAGAGTAATCTTTTAATTTGCTTTTAAAATTATTGTTTTGTGATTCTTAATTTCCGATACCCTTTATTTGCTATACAAACACACAACTATCGGTATTTATGTTACATTACACATTTGTAGTATTCTTGCATATTGCTTTACAATATCTTAGAAATAGCAGTCCACCCAATTCCTTTCGAATCCCAATAATAAGTTCGTAATATTTATTGCTTTATTATCGTTTCATGACTAACTGAATATTTCAGAAGATGCGATGCATTTGATGTAAAGCAGTCATAAGGATGTGATGTCGTTAAGTTGCTCAGTTTTATCACTTCGCGATGTGCCTATGTTCTTTCGTCCTAGTACTATGTCTTTCAGCTTCAATAGTAGAGGTAAAAATTAGCATAAAGTTAATTAAAACCTTCTGTTATGTTTATGCTTTAAAAATAGAAAAGATATCAGGTATTTAGTATTAAAATATTCCTCTTTCTTCTGGCCATTTTGATATTAAATGTAGTACTTGCCAAATCATGCAATTTTAAAGTTTACTAGTAACAAGAAAGACAAATAAAACGAATTTGATACATTCAGAGCAGCCATTGGAAGAGAGAAGCGGCCGTTTGGGGCGAATCTGTTCCTTCGTATGCCCAAGCAGAAATCAACTATCCTCTCACATATCTCCACACTGTCATATTCGTCGACGATAACATCACTGGTACGAAATGTCAAATAAAACAAGCGAAAATCAAGGATAACAGGCTGATCTTCAGACATATTTTCTCGTTATGACAAAATTGATATAGGAATTTATTAGTTTCATACATTCCCTGATTGAATAGTTTTTATTTTTCTTCATATTCGCTAAATTAGCACAAGTTCAAAAAAGGATCCGTAAAATTTCAGCCTACTATGAATTCGACATGCATCGGGTCAAAGAAGCAGTCATGCAACTTGCCGCTTCTGCTAACGCGGTATTGTAAATGGCCGATTACTTGAGACGAAATATGTGAAAGATAATTTTGATGCGCGGGGATTCGCGCGTTGTTTGCAACACACTTTACGCTATTACGTCATGTTCAGAGGGAAAATTAGACGACGTTGTAAATACGCAATACACACTGCATATTCGAATTTTGTGCACTATTTATTCTGTCTCAAGTTATCTGTAATTGGCAATGGAATGAATTAATTTCGATCAGAAGACAATGAAATGTTTGCAGTATCTCTACCAACTCAAAATCTCTTTGGTTGTGCTGGATGTCTTTCAAACGATGCGCTCCGATTTGTCATTGTACACTTTCGTAGAATATCGGAATCAGAGGTAATTTTTTTGCAAAGCATACTGATTTTGATAATTACCTTCAGATTACATAAACTACCTGAGCACGATATTGCAGTGTTATTATCACATAAATATGCAGGAGGTCTAGCGTTTGTCGGGGGAATTTGTACCAAACAGAATGCAATGCTTTGTGGAGTAAGAATTCTCAATTTCTAGCGAGAGTTGCTTTATTCAATTATTTTCTGGACTGTCTAAAATGCTAAAAATGAAAAAAAAAATCTACAGAAAAATTTATTTTTCTTGTTTAGGATAAATATATTTTCAGTTTTACCCAAACGACCCAGCCGGATTAGGTTCGATATTCTTCCACGAAATCGCCCACCTCGTGGGAGTTCCGCACCGATCGCCTAATTCCTCACTCTATGTGCCGAATTGCAGCAAGAAGTGTCAGGGCAAGCAGAACTGCTTGAAAATACCGTGAGTCTACCTTCAATTTATTCTTAAAAAAAATTTCCTTTTCATTTACAATTTGACAAACCCATGTATACGCTCTTCTTTCTTCCATTCATTATTTGCGCGTTCTCAAAATTCGAGAGGTTATGATTTGTATAAAGTTATCGAGGGTTTACCTTTCTTGGCTCTTTCTCTTTGCAGTAATTCTTCCCCTCAGCCAGCTCACTCTCTGCTTTTGTACTACCTTGAATGTTGACATAGTGCTCATTTCCTTACTCCTTCGCCTTTCTTGTCTCGTCTTGCACTGACTTGTATGGTGCCAGTCTTTCATTCCATCTGTTCTGCTTCTTCTGTCATTCAACAGTTGATTGCTCTGTGATTTCAGCTTATTGTATACTTCACCCTTTACTTCTCTTATATGCCGCCTATCTTTTGACGGTCGAAAACTCTTTCCGTCTCCATTTACATCTCACTATTTCTACTAACTTAGACGGAGAAATAGTATGAAAACATGGAGAAGGAAATTTCTTTATTCCTAAGGAACAGAATACAATGCTCTTAGTGGTATCTTTTTTTTTTAGAAAAGGAGGGTGAACTATAGAATGACCGAGGGCGACAAATACAATATAGACTTTGATTACAGTGCCTTCGAGCATTCGTGCACTGCACAGAGCTTCGTCAACCTGATTCCTCGCATAAAGTGCCTCAAGACAGCGCCCATGCCGATCTCCCATTCACTCTCTATTTGTGGCAATGGACTCGTAGAGGTAAGCATTCATTTACGAAAGTATCAAATCTCTCATCCAACCACTCAAATCAGTGATTTTTCATATTTGCTGAAATGTTTCTCAACAGAATTGAAGGTGAACATGACTGTGTTCTCGCAATTCTTTTTTGTACTTTTTCTGAATCATTAAATGTCTCTCCACGAAGATGAATGTGAGCAGTTTCTGTTTCTTATTCAAGTGTTGATTTTTTAAGATTTTTTAGCCATAAAATAGGCTGCGAGTATTTGAATTTTGGGTGTGGTTCAATTGAAGAAATTTATTTGCCCGAAATGGAATTTCACGAGGGTAGATCTAGATATAAAGCTAGATAATCGTCTCTAAATCTAGAATTGCATTGCGAGGAAAGTTGTCTCGTAAAAATCCTTATAAATCTATCGATATTTATTATTTATTTTCAACGAAAGAATTTAACACAGTCGAGTCACGGAATTTCGTTTTTGGTGCTCCAATTCCGAACATTCTGGTGAAACAAATTTCGTTTTTTTTTCAATATTCGATTTCATCTCATTCATAGAACCTAATATACTTGATCTTAGTTTTTAATGGAAGTTAGTTCATTTATCCGGAGGTGCTAGATCTAAAAGCGATGCAATGTTTGATGTTTCGTAGACTACTTGGGTTCAAAAAGTCATTTAACGAGAATTATTGCAGCCTGGCGAGGAGTGCGATTGTGGTTTGGCTCGTCGATGCTCTGACCTGAATTGCGAGGCTGCCCTCTGTCTCTATCGGATACATCCTGCCATTCTCGTAAGTTTTTTTCTCTTCTTCTCTCATTTTCCCTTGATCTCTTCTTTCTCTCCCTCTCGTTCTCTTTGATAATGGATAACTCATTATCCATCCTTCCAATTTACAGCAATCAGCAATATCCCTTTTATCTTCATCCTTACCTCGTGTTATTCTCTCGTTCAGTCTTTGCCTCTGAATTCCTCAGTCCTCAGCTCTCCACTGTCTGTTTCTCTGCCTCTCTATCATATCAGCTGTTCTTATCTTTTTCTCTCTAATCAACAACATCCTCTTTTTCTCTTCGCATTCTTGTCTGTTTTGCTTCAAGCACATTGTCCAGGCTCGAATTATCCTATCACATTATCTCGATGTTGTTTTCAAAATTTCGATTGTCTCGACTTCAAGTTTCTGCATTTTAATATATTTGTACTAGATTAGCATAATTTTGTGGGATGAATTACACCTGAATCGTATCTAATTATGTTTTGAAACGTAGTTTCAACGTCTAGAAAGAAACATCGTATGTGCTGAAGAAATAACTCATCTCGATTCAATGGAATTCTACTGCTATTCATGCATTTCCAAAACTAATATTCTACTTTAGCCCCAATTTAATTGTATCTTTATTTGCCAAGTCGGATTTTCCCAATGTGGTAATTTATCGATGATGATCAATTCTCATTTCAGTGGCTCCTATCAGTGATCTTTCTGTGTGCCGCATCGTTAGTCTTCTACGCGTACCTTCGCTTCCGCGGCCACAATTTGCATTCCTTCACTGCAGGCCTTAAGTCGAGAATGTTCAACTGCTTCAAGCAGCCGCAACAGTCAAAATGCTCGACTTCATCCCTGGATCAGATCGATTCGTTAACATGCAGTCCATATCAATACAGGAAACAACATATTCAGTCGCTAGCGGTAAGCTATAGTGACTTATGGCAACTTGGAAATCGCGAGACCACGAGACACGGAGGATTGAGAGATAGTATGGGGAAGAAAGCCTATCATCCTATACTATTCTATTTCGCATGTCTCATGATTTCGCGGTTTTTAAATAGCCAGATTTATTCAAATCGCCTCCCAGTCAGACGCTGTTTGCTTTGTATCACGCTCTGATTCACAAGGCGCTTGAGAATAGACCATCGTTTGAACAAGATTTTTTGAATATCTACTGATAAAATCATTCTATCCAATATTTTAGAAGGTTCAGCATAGTTTCATAATTGCGCATCATTTATTTCGCAATACACTGACATCATATTGCACTCTAGTTTTAAAAATTCTAGGCATTTGTTCATCATACCTTCCTGTAATCTAATTTGTAAGGCGATAGTCAAAGAGTCTCGAGGCGAAGTTTAACATTCATGAGGATGTACTGATATACTGAAATGTGAGAAGGCTGCTGACGATTGTTTGGATAGAAGAGTTACTCGTAGCTCGGGGGTAAAAGATCAAAACTTGAAGAGTAGAAAAGGAGCTAGAAAAAGGGATTTGATAGAGACAAAAAGACAAGGAAGAGATAATGAAGAAAATTGATAAGGATCTGGTAGAGAGAAAAATAAGATAGATATTATATGGAAAAGATAAAAATGAATAGAGAGAGAGTGATATGATAAAGAGATAAAATGATAAGGAAGAAGCTGTCACTCTTTCGGAGGGCAGACTGGAAGAATGACGGAGTGGTTGACTGCTTGTGTCTGATTGCGAGTTCTCCAGGAATCGAGTGAAAGAGTGAGGAGATAAAGATAAATTGAGTTTGACGTGCAAATGCGAATTCCGCAGTAGAAAGTTGATAAACAAACCATCATCGACTATACAACTCGGCAATTTGGGATGTTACGAAAAGTGGTGCCGAGTTTTTAATTCAACACAATTGTTGTGTATGATCCTGATTAGCACTTTAATGTGCAACTTCCTGAATTGTAGTCTTGCAGAAGTGTGATAGGAGGTTTCTTGAAAATAGCGAAATCTGAGAAAAAACTCTGTACTATTTTCTAAGCGCCCTCTATAATATTGATTTCTTATCAGAAGAAGTCGAATGGAAAAATTTAAACGAAGATCAGCTTTAGAATAATTATGAAATTTCAGAACCCGAAAGCCACCCTACTACAGGAATGCAGCAGTCAATCGAGTCAAAGGACAGCAACTCTGCAGAGGCCAAATCGGCCCTCTCAACCGCCTCCACCCCCTCCCAAAGCCACTCTACACATCGATCCCAAAGGATCCAATTTTTACGAGGTGCCCACTCGGCTGGCCTCACAGACTACCGCCACAGATCAGGAGGATCGCATTTCGTGGAAATTCGACGATTTTGATTCAGGTAGTAAACCATCGACGAAGCTTATTTGGAGTTTAGATTCCGACATTTTGCTTTCGAAATGATCAATTTTCTCACTTCAGAATCTAAGTGTTCGAAAACCCCGAAAATCGTTTTCAGCGATCTAAATCCTGAGAATCCCTGATTGCCACAGATCTGGTGAACTTGTACATATCATATTTCCAGCATTCTGACATTCTGATACTTCTCAAAATAACCTTACAAAATGATTGAAATATAGTTCTGCATCGAATTTCACATTGTAAAATCGCTCAAAGAAATTAACCCCATCGAGAAGTTTCAGAGGGCGAATCCTCATCGACAGCGTACCGATCGTACATAATGTCAGCAGGAATTCCGACCGTCCCAACCTACCCGAGCCATTTCCCGATCAGCAGAGTCACTGTGAATACAGACGACTCCGGTCATACGACTTCAACGGATTTCGGCTCCAGTTCGGGCTCATCTTTATCGAGGCATTCATAGCCTTTATTCTATCCTATTTCAACATCTCTTAACAGAAAAGAATAACGGAGTCTGGATTTGGATATTCGAATAAGCTATTATGAGTTGAAAATGTTTGAAGATCGAAATTTGGAATTCAGACCTTTGTCTAAATCTTCCTTCTCTAATCGTTGCCTCAATTGCTTGCCATTTTAGATTAACTCATTCATCGATTTTATTCAACCAATCAATCTGTGTTATTCTCACGTGCTGCTGCATAATTCTAATTGCTCATATTCTAATTTTTCTGCTATCTTGGAATCTTCTAAAGGCGCATTCGATTCGTTAGAATTCTCCAACAATTCCCGAATTCCAGTCTTTCCATCTCAACAAGAATTTTATTCTTACTGTTACTTATCGATGCTCTGAAAGATTAGCTCCGCGATTTTTACTTAAATTCTTGAGCAAAGATAATTTCATAAGTTATATCCCTGTCTATCATCGAAAATAGTCGATCTCAGGATTCCAAGTCCTCCACAAAATCATTAAAGTTTTTAATCGAATTTTCTTGATTTACCTATCCGAGTGTTTTCCAACTGCAGATGCAGATTTCATAGTCTTCAAAAATTCCTATTTATTATATTTCTTTCGCATTTCTTCATGCCGTATTTTTCATTAGGATCTAAATGTCAATCATGAAGATTTGTCAGTTATTTTATTCTTATTCCTAGGCTTGCCGAAATGAAATGAATTGGATACAATGTGAATATGACAATTATGTCTCATTTCTGTCTTTGAGCATGGAAATATTCTCCAAATCATTTACTTCCAGTGAGTTATTTATCCCTCTTCGTTCAGGAGATAAATTTACGATATTTGTGTTGGCTCACGACGTTGTTATTTCTTTTCGTGTATATCATTCTCATTTTTCCGAATAAAGATATTCTAGATTAGATCTTCATATCTAGCATTATTTTTAGATTCAGGATAATGGAATATTTTGAAATTTTCCGCTTCTTTACACCTAATTTCATTATCCCGCATTTTTAGCTCAAAAATTCAGATTCATAATCAAATTTTTCTAAATTTTGACGTCTAAATTTCGACAATTTCAAGATCTAAGCCCTTTCTCAAGGCTAAAGATTGAAGTGTGCAAAAGTGTTAACGTCCGTCAGATATCCTTTTATCGGACCCTTATTTGGCATCCAGACATCTTCTCACGCAATGTATCCTGTTTCTTGTCTGTGTCGTCCTATCGCTGCCCTGTCCTTGCCTCTGTATCTCTGTCCACCCTGCTCTGCATTCCGCCATATTCTCAGCATTCAAAGCATCTGCTGAATCTGCACAACTTGTCTGTGTCTTCAGGCTCGATTTCAATCCCTTGCAGTTTACAGCGATCGTCATATTGTTCCGCTCCTCCCGCAGCAAGTCAGAGTCAGCAAGGGTCGTTAGTGTCTTGTTTTGTGATGTGCAAGTTCCAATGTGTCTCAGCTTTATCTCCAGGATCACCTACCTTTAAACCCGTGCGTTCGATAAATTCTTCATCTGATTTACTTTTATCACCATCTCTTCTTCCCTATCAGATCACCTACATTCAACCCATTCGTCACTTGATTTACAATTTCCATTTCCTGTAAATCATGAGTTGTGGTGTACAAACTCTAGGTTCTCTATGAGATCACATGGATCTTAATTCAAGTAATTCTCTATGTATTTACGACTCACATTTCCTATAAATCATGAAGAATCATTAGTGTTTTGTTTTGATAAGAAGGGACAAGCAACGTTCCAATTTGATAAATTCGAAGAAAAAAAATCTCTAAACTCCATAAACGTGATTCACAAAAGTTTCACAAATTTAAAAGAAATGTTCAATTTAGAATAAGATTTTGATGAACTATTTTCTTGATACCTCAATTTTTCTATCAAATCACCACCTTTATCTTAATCCTCATTCAATACATTCTTCTCGTGTTGGTTTACTACGTTCATTTCCTGCCGCGCTAATGTCCATTTGGCTAATTTCACGCTGCATTGCGTTCGTCTTTGTTTTCGTTTTCCGCGAGCAGCTCTCTCTGCAGTCCTTTCTGGCCTTCTTATTTGCGTTTCTCGAGGAATGTTTCATTTCATACTCTTCCTAATATAGGTCTTCTTTCACGATTACAAGATGATCATCTTCTGAGATCCACAAAACTTTGCGTGCTGCTTTAGATTCTTTCATTTGCGTGTCAATTTGATTCTGTGTTTTGTGAATTGATTAGCAGATCTGGAACGAATTTAAAATTTGAAAAATCAGAATAATGTCTTCTTTTTCCGAATTCAGTCTATTTTCTGATAATTGCTCTCCAATTCCACAATTAATTGCGTTCCTTCATTTTAATCGTCATGATGCCCTTCCTTCTAATCAGGACCGGACGGAATTCCGAAAAGCCAAATTTAGAATTCCGCCGGCCCTGCTTCTAATTTAGTTCCATTGCTTGACACATCTTTCATTTGCTGCTCTACAAATTGTCTGTTCCTTTCAATATCCCACCTCATTTATTTCAACCTCCCCCAGTTCCTGCAAATTCATCCTTTATCCTTTATCCCTGATCCCTTAATCTTTATGCTCCAATCACTTTATCACCTGTTCGCTCATCTTCCTCTCTGGAGCTTCATTTCAGTGTTCTTTCATTTGCAATTTGGAAGCATGATATTGGGGTATTCCGAAATATCGCAACTTAACAAGATTGTATGCTAGGTAAGTGGAAGATAGGGAAAGGTAGAGAAGCGCTTTTAGCATATTATATCATCAAGTTGCGAGGTTCCCAAATTAATTGCATGATATAACGACTACGTAACTTGCTAAATGAATCAGGAAACTTTTAGAGAATGCTACGAACTTACATTTCCTTAAAATCATTTCATTCAACGATATAATGAAATTTCAATATTACACTTCCATGTCGAAATGCCCCTTTGTTGCACAATTTGCCCCTCTTTTTCCATTCTTCTTTTGCATCCGAAAATTCACGAATTACATTTCGCGTTTCGAGCCAAGTTTCATTAATTTGTAAGCCATTTTTTGTCGTGAAAAATTTATTTCAAACTCAGCGAGGTGTTGATTAAAATTCACGCAAAATTTAGCGACCCTTTCCTAAGAATTATATCGCGATCGCTTGAAAAATTCATGTTTAATTTTGTATATGGAAATTTTATGGGATATCTATTCATGTAGCCATAAATTTTATTCTTCAGAAAGTGCATATCCATTATTCTGATTGATAAAAATGCGATTTTTTAGTTAAATATTAGACGATCTTCATAATCAATATGATGATGCCAAATTAGTCTAAATTATATTTTCCTGCCTTTCTTTCATCATGGTTTTTCAAACGAACATCCATTCTTCAGTTTTTAGGCAATTCAATTTCCACTCGGACCACCTTTTTCTTCGACATTCTTCTCCTTCTTTCATTTGCCTCATTTTAAGTTAGGACAGTAGAATATTTTGCTTCCATATTTTTCGGTACGAATGATTGATTTTTATAATGCCTTTAAAATCCTGCATTTTCGTTTGTTTTATCTAAACGTTGCATATATTTCGTTATGAATTACACATTTATTTACGATATTTGCATTCATTAAAAATTTAGTCGACTGCAAACTAAAAGGCAGTTTATAGATTTATCATTTTACAGAAGATGTCATTTGAGGGGGCAGCATCGTTAGTTCCTGTAGAGATTCGAGAACGAGCATTTTCGCGAAGGCCAGGGACTACATTCGACATGATGCCTGACAAAGTACTCGTGCGGATTCTAGGATTGTTATCGTTACGGGACAGAACCAGGTAAATGAATTCAATCAAATTAAATCTCGAAAAATATTGTTCAAAAGAGAATTCATGCGAGAAAAAATAGTCAAGAATGCTAAAAACATAGCAATGAACGAACTATTATTTTCTATAAAAAAATAGCTAGACAATAAGACCTTCCTAGTCCTTTACATTATATCTTTCTTCTTTTTTCGCAAAAATGTTTATGAAAATATATTTCCTTTAAAAATAAGCGGAATCAAATTCGCATTTGCTGCATTTCAACCCACATTACAAACCAGAAATGCACGCATAACTCTGTCCACCGGCAATTTGTGTCCAAATGTGCTGGATTGGTGGATTATTTATGCGCCTCTCGGCTTCTTTTTGCGTCGCAGACATATTTCCCGTTGACCACTTCGTTTTTCCCCTGCCTCTCTGCCTCAGGCTTCATCTTGTCGAGCTCTTTCCCAGTCCCAGACCCATTGACTCCTCCCCCATTTTCCCTTTCCCTTCCATTCCCGTCCCCGTTTTTCTCTTCTCCATTTTCTCTGCCACTTTGCCAATGTCGAAATGCGCGTTTCTGGCACCACCCCATGCATGGATTCTCGCATCAAATCCACCAATTTCGTTTGCCATCAAATTTCGAGCCTCAAAAACACAAAATTGCGCCTTGTTTTAGACGAAAATCCAACGGACTAATTGGATTTGGACTGATTTTTCATGCCCAGAGGCTATATTTGTTTTTTTCTGCCGAATATTCTTTATCTATGATGTTTTACCTTACAAATTCATCATTTTCCCATGAATATTCACCATAGGTCTAGCTGATCTTCACTTCATTTGTTATATTTAATTCCAACACATTATGATGTGATAAAAGTTCATATGAAATTTAATAAGAAAATCACCTTTTTCAGGAATGTTTTCCAAAATCTAGGAATTTTAACTTAACCCACCATTTTCCCAAAAAATCCACCATCAACTATACAACTCTCACTCATCGTGTACAACTTCTTCCTCCATTGATTCCCCTTCATTCTTCCCCATTTCTCCCCATTCTATTTTCCACTTTCCATTCTCATATTTTCACCCCCAATATTTTTTTCTCATTTCGCCGGGCTCAGCTGGCCGATTTGTTATATCCCAAGAAATTCCCGAAAATCCACAAATATCTCATATATTCATCTTTCAGCCTCTTCTATTTATAGCTGTAGTTCTCTCAAAGGGTCCGTAAAGGCCTCGGGTGTTAAATATTTGGAGTTTTTTTTTTATAGAGAAATGCGTTGCCTTATGAAAGTTATACCCTAAAATGATCAGCCTTATTTTTTTCACTAATCATTTTGAAATCAAAAACGTTTCGTCAACCCTATTCGCTAAATTCTAAATGAAACCTTTCTATATTTTTGCAAACCTTTGCCTTAGCAAGACGAGTCTTTTTGCAGATTGGAAAGGGTTTGTGGTACGTGGAGGAAAATGGCATCGGAAGCGAACAAGCAAGATACGAGGCCAGTTTGGGTCTACGTCATCTTCCGCAAAAATCACTGCTCAGGTAAGAATGTATAAAATTGTGTGTGGGATTGAATTACTAGCTAGAATATATTACGACCTTAAGAAATGTTGCCACAATATCAGCGCAAAAGCTTACAAAAATCATTTAATTTCACTACGCTCGTTCATGACAATGCTAAATTTACAATAAGTTGTGGAGTGAAAATGTGATGAAAATGGAATTGACTGAATATTTTAGGCCATGAGAAGATGTCAGTGAACGTATCGTTCGACGGGCCGATTTTCTGGAATCGACAAGTCATTTATATCTATTGCTGTTCGTGCCATTTCGATGAGAAGCATGAGGTAGGTAGTTCATTTTAAATACATTTATTTTATCCTTGGAAGTTGGGATTTTTCGACGAAAAACATCTTTACTTGTCCTCCTTGCGAAATTTCCGTCGAAACAATTGCTGGCAAATTTTATGCATTCTATAAACATTAAGAATTTTTCGCATTCCGAAGGTGTATAGTTGCAATGCGCATAGTAAAGAGAAAGGAAGTCGTGGCGAAATAAGAGAGCTCGAGCTTCTGCCTTCTGCCTCAGTTTTGCATGGAGTGTTGGCTTTTGACGGCAGCCACACTCAATGCCAACACACCCCACCCTCACTTCACTCTTTCGTTTTTCGAATCGATGCTAATTCCGAGAAAAACAAAGCAAGAATAGCTGCGAGACAAATGGAATCAAAGCCTGAGGGAGATTTGTTTGATCCGAAAGGAGATTAGATGATAGATGAAAATGGGCGAACATAGGATAAGAGTTAAAGAAATGGAAAAATTCAAAATAGCGGAGCCTAAAATCGCATTCTATCTCGTTCAACAAAATGATTTATTTGAATTTCAATGTCTTCTTCCAGGAATTCTTGTATGATAAATTCGTAGCAAAATAGAGCTCGTTCACCGCAAATCTATTTCCACGAAGAGTTTGTTCCACAATTGAAAACTGCTCCCGCTTTTCATCGAATCATTGTTGCCATAACTTCGTACGTACTCACGTTGTTTGTGCTCCGATCTATAATAATTGCCAAAAGTCACTTAGAAATTGCCAATCCATCCCTATTCTTTGCCATTTTCAAGGTGTTCTTCGCGCTAAAAATACCCTTTGTACTCAAAAATGCGTTGAAAAGTTCTGCTTTGTTGTTGTTGTTGGATTATGACATCCTCGAATGCTCAATTGCGTTTAACCCTTGACCCTTGTCACTCATACATCGCAGCAGAGTCGCATTCCTCGACAAATCAGGAAGTCGTTTTGATTGCTGCTGCTGCTTTTGCACGACAACTCGAAATGCAAAAAGGAAGTCGAGAAGTTGAATGCGAAATGGAGAAGCGAGGGTTGGGAGCACCACAGACGGAAAAATATTTTACCCTCCCCAGTTTCTTCACACCACTATTATCTGAAAGTGAGAAATAGCGAGCAAAGAATGGAGAGGAAAAAGATTCTCTGCTGTTAAGAACAGAGCGCGTAGAGAGGAGTACGTGATTGGGAGGATACAAAAGGATAAATGAAATCCCAGGAGATTCAGAAGATGAAGCTGAAAGTGGGGGCAAAGTAGATAGGGAACATTGCGCGGGGCGGATCTGTGGTGAAATGAGTAAGATGAATGAGAAACGGCGAATGATCAGTCCTTTGAGGGGACTTTTTTGGCAGAATTCAAAAATTCGTGGCTAGAGAGAATTTGAAAAATAAAAAGGGTGAACTTTCCAAAAGTCGAAAAGAGAGATACGATAAGATGAATAAGATAAATTCACGAGAACGTAGAAAATAACAAGTCCGTAGAGAGTTATCTGAATGACGAACGAGTTACAGAACTCTAGTTCATTATACTGTAAATCCGAAATGACGAAACATTGAACAGAAGTCCTCATTCAATGACATGGAAGGTGTAAATAATTTGTTTGCTCCTCATATGTAAGAAATTCGAATTGCAGACTGCCTTGATGAAGATTTTGGCGAAATTCGAGAGTCGAGTCGAAAGGGTCTGTCTCGTCGACAAGCCTGTGGATTATCCGTTCCTACCTGATTCACTCTTCTCGTATATGGCTAACAAAATGCCTAAATTGCAGGTAGATTTACTAATTTGCGAAAGTTTTCCACAGAAGCAATAGTTTTGTGGACGATTTTTATTGGGTTTGCGGGTCATTCTGATTTACTAACTTTAGTTACGATAGAAATTGCAGTTCATCTATCTTCGAGAACTGGACCTCGAGAAAATCAACCGCGGCACCGTAGCTGAATTAGCCAGTCATAAAAATCTGAAGAAGTTCATTGTTCATTCCTGTCGAAACTATGAAGTATTCGAGGATTTCCGCAATTTGCCTCAACTGTTGGTCGTTAAAGGCGAAATTTTCGGATTGAAGGTAGCATTTCGCACAACTAGGACAGCATTATCTCATGTCTTTCTCAATGAGATGATTATTTAACCAATTATCCCATTTGGAGCCAATGTTTATAAGCCATTTTTCAGGCAATGTTGGGTGATTTGGACGCAGCTGATATGGCAGCTTCGTCAGCGTCATCTTCAGGAGCCTCGAACGGCACGGACATTGCACAATCGCCTCATCCGGTCGACCAGCCTCCCCTCTCAGTGCTCGGACCATGAATCTCGAATTCAATTCGTTTCGGTTGTTATAGTTTAGGCTTCTTGCAAATTCAACATTTTTTGTTGTCTTAATTAGCTTTATTTCCTTTAAGAAGAATTTCTAAGAAGTCTACTTTTCCTTAATTAATCGACCTCTAGTCATTGTTATGTTCAACTCTTCGAATTTTTAGTGCATTTTTCATGCATTACACTAATGTCTCGTCACAGTAATCCTTCCCTTTCGAATCCTCTTCGAATTTCTCCTTTCGCTTCGAGACCCAAATCTCAACTGCCAATCTTTCGCATTATTACTGTCCTCGTGGTACCTACGATATTCTCGCATTTGTCACCTGAAACCAGATCTCAGAGAACCAAATTACTTTCGTTAAAAATTCGATTTCAACAGACCTACCAAATAAAAGTTTAATCAATGAAAATACGCAGTTAATGTTCAATAAACAGTCGCATAGACTGATAAGAAAGGAAAATCTTGCATTGCATAAACGTCTATATTATTATTATTATTATTATTATTTTGAATAGCATATGGGTGCGTAGTGGGTAATTTAAAATTTGTCTAAATAACCTTTAAACTTTCCTTCAACTAGAACAAATTTTGAAGATCATTCATTGCCCGACTTTGCTTCGATGTTCTATGATGACGCAGTTGTCTTTGTAAGTTTACGTTTCGAGTTCTTTGCATTTTTCGGCAGGAGCTTTTCTTCCTCTTCTGCCCTCTGCTCTTAAACCCTATCCTCTCTCCATTCTGCTCTCTATTTCTCCCTCTCTTCCTCTCGTCCTTCCCCATTTCTCTCTCAGCTTCTGCCATTGATTATGTCTCCCATCTCGGCAGCTTCCTCACATTTTCAATTCGCTACGACACTTTCGAAGCATTTTTGTTTCGGCACACTTTTATGCTAGCTTTTCATGTACTCTCTATTTTGCATATTTTTATAAGAATTGCTTGTGTAATGTTTAGGTTTTGAATTGAGATGGGGCTTATCGATTTTCAAAATAGAATTGTCAGTGCTCATCCAATATGAATGCATTTTTGCGATATCTTATTTTTATCATCGATATTTTCACTACAACTTATAAATAAACCCTGCCTAGTTCTTTGCTTAATCTGAGCCAAAATCGTCGACAATTGAAATATACATGAGTTTGACACACTTCAAATAGAAATTTCAGAAACAATGCAACAATTAGCTGTCATATTCGTTGCAGTGTCCTCGCTGCTTTATCTTGCCAGGTCATTTTACTTACTTAAAATTCATTAAATTAACACGATTACATTTCAGTGCCCAATCGACGTCCTGCTATCAATGCACATCCAATGAAAAGCCAGATTGTGAGTCGAACGATGTCGCTAAATTGGCTCCATTTAAGAAGGTAAAATATTTTGAAGAATCTCGACATCATTCGAGTTTTGTCACTAGACTTACACTAACGGACTTTGATCTGGTTTATTCACTTTTGTTCTAACCTGACGATTTTCTAATTTAGAACTGCCCACCTTTGACAGATGGACAATACAAAGGCAAGCCCTCAATCGGATGCAGGAAGATTTTGCAGTCAATCGAAGGCGAAAATTCGGTTGTTCGTGAATGCGCATATGCTGGTATGAAGAATTACACCATTTTTGAAATCGCCATGAATTTTTAACAGAATAGAAAGACGTTGACAAATCTTCTAGGGAAAATCTGCTCGTATTTTTATTATTTCAAAAACCAAATCGTTTCCGAACTTCTTAATTTTAACAACAGCTATTTTAAAACACAATGATAATAATAATTGCTCTTCCTTCAGGCAAAGAAGTTGATGGCCTGAAGAAGACTGGTAACTGGGCTGTGCATCTGCATTATTACCAGTGCGTGAATACGAAGCCGAGCGAGCCTTGCAACGGAGCCTCGTCGGTCGTCGTTGCCCCAGTCCTCATCTTCACATCTCTAATTATGGCCATTTTCTGGCAGTAAGAACCGAAACAACATCTTAGAGATTATTCAATTATTCTGCCTCTTTTCGTAGAATCTAGGTGAATTTATGTGTCGTTGGAATTGAATCTCTGTGACCTCACTTTGGTGCATTAGATAGGGATCTTTTCTTCAGATTTTTAGCTCTGATCTTTTATGACTCTTTTGAGTCATTTTGATGTAATTTACCTAAATTAGGCATTGTTTTGCTGACAATAATTACAAAAATTCTGCTCATTTAAGTATTTGTTTTTGAGGTTTTGCACTTGACTTTGTCATTCCATTTGGTATGCCGATATTTTCTTCAATAAAATACTATTTTGAAAATGTCAAACTTAGACATTAGCCATTTGAATTCATTTGTCTAATTTATAGCTTATCGTTAGTTCTTTTTAAATCTAAAGTTAAACAAAAAATGAAGCTGAATTATGGATATATCAGACCAACTACAAAGACATTATTGATGATGCGCATGCATATTAAGCATTGACAAATCTTCTTTATCGTTTCTACGATATATTAAAACATAGAATTTTCCATTTACAATGTTATTACAAGAATAATTTAGCAAGGTTTTTCTAGAAATTTAATATAAATATTCTCTGTCCATCGACAACTCAGTTAGATCAACTTTAGCACGGCTCAGCTTACAATAAATGTAAGTAAAAATCGTTTAGCATAAACTTTTTAGAAATCAAACATTTTCAGGCAATTTGTAAAAATATTCGCATATATACCGAAAAAGCAGCACCCTTAACGAAAGTATTGATAACATAATCTTTTTCACACACACGATTTCTTTCAGTGGTGGTTACTTTTTGGGTAGCTATTTTTACAATTGTCCATTTTCATATGCCACATCAAATAATTCAAAGGATAAATTTTTGAAGCTCTGCACAAATTATACAAATTATGAAGGTGATGATAAGAAACAATTACTGTCCACTTGCGTCCAAATAAAATGAAGATTCGAGAGTGAATAATCAGACTAAAGTCATTACGGTTTTGGAATTAGACTGATTATCATATTTTATGGATTTACATGAATAGTGTGTGTAAACGCAAATGTTTAGAATTAGTGGAAGGAAATGAGTGAAGAAATGAATGTGTCCGGACATATCACAATCAGCAAAATCAACAGAAATGAACTAGTTTTGAGAAGATAAGATATTTACTATCTATGAAAAGTTCATCGCCGCTCATTCGAAGTTTCTTGCTTCTTTCATTTTGATTTTCAAACTGTAAGGTTGTTTGAATAGGAAAATAATTCATTGGATGAACTTCCCAAGAAATTAGATTAAAAATTATGATAAATGTCACCAAATTTCGCTATTCACCAAGGCTCAGAAACGTAGGCCAAATGTCCAAATCATATGATTTTTAATTCGATTCGATTCTTTTAGGTTAAATAATAAGTTAGAAAGTGATAGAAAATAGAAATGTGTAAAAATTGAAATGATCAAATTCGGGTAAACTCATCGATCCTCTAGCAGTTGCAGTCCTTCTTCTCTGGAGTCTGTCCGTTGTTCCGAGAGAGGGTCTGCTTCGGTTGTACGCCTGAAATACCAACCATTATATTCATTCCCTGTTATCGTGATTTATTATTTGCCAGGATTTTTCTTCAGACAATTTTGATGCCTGATAGATTTTTACTTTTAAAAAAATGATCAATATAAAATAGGCAAAGTTTTGGCATATTTTGGTAGCTTTGAAATCGCAATTCATCACATCAAGCCATGCGAAATAGTATGAGGAAAAATCCTTTTTCTAATATTTTCAGCCTATTCTTCATTGTTTGAGCTTGAGGTTTTTTCTCCAAATAGCCGTCCATATTATTAATTCCCGGAAAGTAAGTCTGATGGCTATTTGGAAAATTCAAGCCCTTAAGCCATGTAAAATGGGGCTAAGGATGGTAAGGAAAGATTCTTTCCTCCACACTATTTTGCATAGCTCAATGTTTCCAAGTTGCCAAATCTGATTCTCTTCATTTTTTAACTTATAAAATGTTCAAATCAAACCTGTATCCGCAGCGTTGAGATCGAGACTGCCGTCCATGATGTTCTGGTAGATTTTCCTGGCGGTTTCCAGGAAGGAGTCCTCGACGTTTTCCCCCGTCTTCGCAGAGCACTCCAGGAACGTCAGACCGTTCTCATCAGCGAAGGCTTTCGCCTCCTCATATGGCACGTCTCGCTGACCCTCGAGATCTGACTTGTTGCCGATCAGGAAAATTACCTGAAAATGTATACGATATATAATGAATGAAATTCGGTATGGATCTTGTCAAGGAAATGAACGTATACTTATCAAAGTTGAACACTTGTCATTTTCTACTACTGCTCGTTTTCGATACTTAGGATTTTTGTTCCCGGTTACACGATTACTCGGAATTCAAATAAAATCCATTTTCCACCTACCGTATTCGGATTAGTGAGATTCCTAGCGTCCGTTAGCCAACTGCTCAAGTGATTGTACGTGCTCCTTCTGGTAATGTCGTAAACCTAAACCCATTCCTCAGCATTTCAAATAACTCGAGCAGGCTTCTCAAAGCTCGTTCTGCATAAACCCACAAACTCGCAAATCGACCCAGAGAAAGTGCAACTTTTGGCGAAAAAGACAGGCCATTTTTCTTCCTTGATATGACACATTAAATATTTGCTGGGCGAGTTTTGAGAAGTCCGACTCAATCAAAATTTACCATCAGCGCTCCGGCAGCCCCTCTGTAATAGGAGCGAGTGACGGCGCGGAACCTTTCTTGTCCGGCGGTGTCCCAAATCTGCAGCTTGATTTTCTGTCCGCTCACTTCGATGATCCTAGTCCCGAATTCGACTGAAACTTGCAAAATTGTGAAATAGACAATTGGGCCTTTTTCCTATCCGCGCGCCACTTTTTTGGGAGAGAGTATGGCAAGGAAGGAAGAAAAAGTGAATGTGGGCGTGGAATACAGGGGACCGGCAATTCGGATTTCTCGCAACATCGCGCCTTAGCGAAATAGTGTGCAAAGCTAGAGAGCGTTTCTCCACTCTTCATAGCCCTACGGCAGCCTATTTCGCCTGGTCGTGAAATCGCCAACAAAAATATCAAATAGTCGATTTTCTAACCTCCAATGGTGTGCGGACAGTCGCTGAGGAATTTCTTCTCTGTGAACTGGTGCAGAAGGCAGGACTTTCCGACGCCCATGTCTCCTGCAAGTTTTTTCGTTAGTTTAGAAAGAGGACTTGATCTTTTAAGCCTCAACTTGTTAAGTCGAATCATTTCACAAATTTTGCAGCAAGAATTATGAATTGTTTAAATTCTCCTACCAATAATGATGTACTTGAAAATATAGGAGTAGTTGTAAGGAGCTGCAGTCATTTTTGCTGGCGAATATCTCTCTGATGATCAGCAAATCCGCTCCCTGAAATGACGCTATTTCTGTCAGCTGAAAAACGCGTGATTTGCAGATAGAAATGAAGAAAAATTTCGCAGAAAGTTCATGCAAAATACTGCGAAAATCGATGAAAAATCACTGAAGATGATGAAACGACACTGGTTTGGATGTGAGAAATGAACGAGAAACGACGATAAAAGTTGAAAAAGCGACGAGAGACCGTGGAAATGAAGAGGACGAGAGATGGAGATGCAGAAAACGAGAAGAGATCGATAAAGGGAAAGGGAAGGGAGAGAGGGAGGGAGTGAATAGTGAGACCTTTCGAGGCGAGAGAACGTAGGGGCAGACATGCAGACACAGACAAGCAGCTAGCAGCGGAGATTCGCCACTGTCCACTTGCTTGTGAGAGTTACTTCCACCTGAAATTGTCAAAATGATTAAAGATGTAAAATTAAATGACGTGTCCAGATTTGGGGAGTACTATCGTCGGACGAAGAAAATGTACGGCGGGGGTGAATCGTAAGAGCGAAATCATGGTTATAAAATATCACCGAGGCTAAATTTTTGACTAATAGCAGGTTAAAGGCGAGAAAATTGGCAAAAGAAATATTCAGGGGTAGGTCGCTGAGGAATTCTGACGATCGTTTCCCCTAGGAATGGGTGTCATTGTGTCATTACAGGCACTGAAACACTATCTCATGCCGTTTATCATGTGCGCATAATTCTATTCAATTCCAGTTTACCGGGGTGAATTTTCATATTCGATTCAATGACTCATTTAGCACATTCGCAGATTGCGAAACCATGTCCTGAAAATTTATGTCAAAGATAATAAACTTTTAAGAAATCTCAAAACAGCATTAAAGAATTTCTCACAATAACAGCAACATCACACAACGACAATTTGATTCTCGTAAGAAGAGTGCAATTCTAGGTGGTGCTGAAAGAGTATAAATTCTTGAATTTAAATCTAGACGTTGAAGATCAAGGATTTTGAAAACGAACAATAAGAAATTCTTTAATTAATTCTTATCAAAGCACCTCATGCTGAAGATACATTAAACTGCTCCTACAGGAAGCGTTCTGATTAAGATTCCTCTCACACAATCTTAAATCTAGCGATTTTTACTCGCTCCGATATTGAATGCTTTTGCCGGAAACAATGTCCATTTTTAGAAATTTTCCAAATATTCTCATCCTATTCTAGATTCTTTGAAATGCTTTCCGGCCTTTCAGAACATCCTTCACAAAATTGAATAAGTCTTCCATGTTTTCAGCTCCACATGCATAATGCGCATATCTGCATTTGGGCATTCTGACTCTTTCCACCCTCCATTTCTATTCGTAATGCCTTTGTTAGCGTCTCTTTCTCTCCACTTTCTTTTTCCTTCTTTCTTCCTTTCTCCATCTCTCCTCGGGTTTTTCATATCGCTTTACTTCGGCGTCTTCCTCTTTTCCTTCAATCTTTCCGTCTTTCCGATTTTGCGTCTTATTGACACTCAGTGGCAGTGCTTTCAGTGCTGCTGCAATTCTGCAGTTTTCTGGATGACTAAGTGACAGACAGCTGGGCAGAGGCTTTTTGTCATTAGCTTTCGTTATATTTTCTTGTTATCTTCGGTAATCATTATCGATTCGATTTTCATTATTTTATCGCGGGACTCTTTTACAGTTCGTCACTTTTTTACCCGTCCTCAGATATGCCATCTTTAGAAGTTGTTGTTTTCGATGATTATATCGAAAAAAAAACTCGCAAATATTATGCTCATGTAAAATATGCTCCATTACTAATTTTTTTACTTTTTGATTAAGGAATTTAGCAGTGGAACACATTTTAAATGAAAAAATATTTATCAGTCTTTATTGATATCGATTTTATGCCGTTATCTTCCAGGTGGTGGCCGTATGTGGGGAGGCAGCTCGAATTCTGCCAACTCCTCTCGATCAGGGCTGCACGAGGGATCGTCAAAGACATGCAGTGTGGATGACATTGCAGAGAAGAGCAAGCGAAGTAGCAAGTCACAAAATTCTGATGTATCGAGGACAAGAAGTTTTCAGGTCTTCTATTTTATGATAATTCAACACTTACTTCCGATTCATAAAAACCAACGGCTTGTAAAATTTACCTATTTTCGAAGTCAGATATCGCTGATAGTGAAGAGAAATGTGTAAAATCTCAATAAGCAGCATTGCGAATATTATGGATGTCGCAATTGCCTTTCGTCTGTTTTGCATATCGGATTTCAGTTTCTGAATCGGAACGATTTCGTCCCCGATAAAGAGCAGCAATCCTTCATTAAACTGCGCTACAAAGATACGGCGAAGTTTGTAATCTGGCCGGCCTGCAGACTTCCTGATGGATTTACACCGGTACGCTCAGAATATTTTCTTTGATCCTTGAGATAACCAAATTTTTAGGCAACTTGTGGGCCACCTCCGTTATTAGTGTCTCCGACTGATCCACGAGCAGTTTTAATGAAGCCTAATATTGAAGATGACCGATCTCCGTATCTGCCTCCGATGATTAATAGCGTATTAAGGTAATATTTTGAATACAGTTTTATCCGAACACTTCTTTTTCATGCCTGATCCCTTGCTGACATTTTAATCTGAAATTCTCTATCCATGCCGACTTTTAGGATATATTTAGCTAAATTAAATGAACATATCACATCATTATATAAATATAATAATTGTGCGTGTTAACTTTAAGAATTTAAGATCAGATTCGGAGGATTCCGAATCAGCGGAAGGAATCATGGAAATCACCCGCCTCTAGTCGCCTCTCCCACACTCAGCCTCAGCCTTGCATCTCACTTATCCATCCATCTATCAAATTGAGCCATTCACAACCAGTCAGTCATTTATCGCTTAATGGGTAATTAGATTTACGAATGGAACCAACTAATTTTGTTTGTGATTCATATCGCCCCGTTACCAGAATGAGCTTCTGCTTTGCCTCTTTAAAATGTGTTACCCATTCTCGAGTAGGATCAAAATTATGTTGCCATTAATCAAATTTGAGTGTATTATTGTTATTATTATTGCCTTCAATTATTATTCAAATTGAATTTATTACTTTCTAGGACATAAATTAATTTTGCTAACAATAAGTATCGATATGTGGAATGAAATGCAAAGTGATAACAGATCAGTAAATGATAATTGGAAATTCAAATTGAGCAGTTAGTCGTTTTTCTTCTCCTCGGCCGGTTTAGGCTTTTCCTTTTCGGGGTTTTTCAGCTTTCGATGATAAACCTAAAAACAATCATTATAATTTAATAATAATACAAAAATTCTTGCTTTTGTCTTATAGAGAGGCGTGGGTCCTGATTTGGCTGCGATATTATAGAAAATCCACCCGTAAAGCAAGCAGATTCCCCTGAAAATGAATTAACATATTTTTTCTTATTCAAAAATAATTAATAATAGTACCACGAAAATTTAACGAATATGCATAACATTTTGAGTCAATTAAAGAGTAATAGCTTGCTCACAAAGTATAAGGGTAGGGATTTAGTAATAGAATGTTGGATACCAAACTTTTCAGCTCAGAAATTCATGTAATGATGATCATTTTATTGATTTTTTTTCGGTACTACTTTATTAACTGCCAAAATAGTCTTACCAAATTATAACAATATACTCAGCTCGATTATCGAATGGGGTACCGCAAATTGCATACCACTCAAGTGGACGTCCATCTTCAGGCTAGGATTATTTGAATTATATAGGAAACGACGCATTCAAGTTGTACCAATTTAACAGAGCCTCCCGGTAGGCAGTGAAAATCGAAATATTTCTCATCGTAGTCGTTCAGACAAAGGTATTTCTTCTTGTACAGAACCTAGAATGGTGAGTTTGAAGCTAGATTAATTTAAAAACTGCATTACCATTCCAGTTGGAGTCTGCACTTTCTGCAACTCTTCACAGTCGTTGCCAATTGGTTGATGCAGACCCTGAATTTAGTATTCGGAGATCTTCTTTTTTATCACTATTACTTTCCAAATTAAATACTTTAATAAAAATTTTTAATAAAATACCTCGCTAACAATATTCTCAGGATCACTGACACAAGCACAGATCATGAAGAAGAGATATTCGCAAATAATGGCAAGGAATACTTCATCGAACCAATATGGGTTTCCTAAAATTGATGTTTTCATTTAATAACTTATTCTTTTGAATATTTGCCAAGTGTTTTTATGCATTTGTGTTACCTTTTCGCGAGTGTAATAATTATCGCAAGAAATCATTTCTTCCTGTCACATTATGATAAAGATTATCACACCTTCTTCAAGGGACGCTGCGCATCAATCAATTATCATACGTTTTACAATCGCAACTTCACGACTATAACATTTTCAGAGAGATAAATATATTTCCGAGTCAAACATAAATTTCAGAATGGCGGTCAAATATTTAGAAAAGGAAAATTGCTGCTCCTCTTCCATTCTTATTTTCTAAACTTGAACTAAATACAGATAAGTACTCTCCATTGTCTATGAGATGAACGTTGCCCCTTTCTCTGAGCTCTAAAGTCGCTGTGCAGCTTTTTCTCCTTGTCCGCCTGCATCCTCGTCGCGCTTTCTTCACTCTCCACGCTATTTTCACTCGCGTACTGTGTGCGACTCACACCACCGCCTCTGCCTTGAACAGTAGGCGACGGCTTTCTCGTAGATAATGGAGAGTAAACTCGCCTTGTCTCGCCAGTGGATTCTTATTTTTCCTGTCAGCAGCCCAGACAATCACTGCGTAGATTGACAGGAAGAGAATCGTCGTGATTTCGCTGTGAACTTTGAAGATGTCGTGGATCGGATGATAGATCAGAGCAAATTGCACTGTGCCCAGCCAGAATGCACCCATTCCTGCCAGCACTACTGCCAGAATCTCTCGGTGTAATCTGAAGGTTACAAATGATAAACTTATTTTACTATGAAGTCCTACTTTCTCCAGTCGTATTCTTCATCAACCAACTTCTTTCTGGCAAAAGTCAAAATGAAGTAGAAGGAACATGCAAACGAGGCGTGGAAGTAGTACGAATTCCATGGAACCCAGTAGTTTCTGAAATTAATCAAATGTGACATCGTCTAAATTACGCGAAGTCTTTGTAACCTAAGTTAAGATTTAAGCATCGTTCCTACTAGGAACTTATGATGTTGCAGGTTCAAGGGTAAAAAAATTGATTTTCAAATTACCTATCATAGATATTCGGATCGGTATCATGCCAAGTCCACCAGACCATTTTGATGCTCATGATATCGTAAGGCATGTCACACATCACAGCCATCAGTCCCATTGCCGGTCCTGTCGCCCACCACGGTAGATGCAGTCGAGAGGCCATCACGAAGGCCGTGTAGTCGAACATGTGATAGATTCCGACGATGATGTACAGAGGGGCACGAGCTCCGAATAAGGTGAAGATGCCCTGAAATTCAATTGCGAACATCAGCTTCTTGTGTATTTTAATAGACTATCAGATCTTGGAATTTCATACGACTCCGCAACTAGCTAGTTTTATTAAATTTTTTAAGAAGCATGAAGATCGGGTTAAAATTGCCGTGCAGCATTTATTCGTGATCATAAAACTACCTGAGCCTGCCAAAAATTGTCCATATCGGGAATCCAATAGCAGAGATTTTCGACGTTAAGTGCATGAACGAGAATGCCGAACCAAACAAGCACGTAGCGAGGTCCGTGTCGCCAGGCTTAATCGGAATCGTGATAAATTTGAGAGAAAGACATTGAAATACCATGACAGAATGCCAGAAATGCAAGGAAGAAGAAGAGCAGTTCCCCGAAAAGAAATGACGTGTGATTGTCGAAAATTTTCCATGGATCTTGGTACTTGCAGAACCAATCTGCCGCCTAAAACTCATCTATGAATCATTCAAGGAAGGTCTGCTTATTTGAGAAGGAATTTATCTTAAAAATATCGAAAATGGACTATTTCAGAAAATTTGATTAAAATTCGGAAGAAAAACAACCTGCACAACTTTGAATGCTCTTTCAGCCCATAGTTTGCGTGTTTCTTTGTCAACTTCGAACGGCAAATAGGCGAACACATAGGCATCCAGAATATAATCCATTTTTCCGACCGCCAGCAATTAACTTTTCGGCAGCCGATAAATTATGGAGAATGAATGACTGACTGCTCGTAGAAAATAACAAGTGGTCCCCCAGAAAGAAGCCGAGGAGTTCAATTGAGTTATCAGTCGAGCTTGGTTTCACTTATCAGACTGCCATTGGACGCGATTTATTATTGAAACGTCTATCTGAAAGAGAAAAACGCATGGTTAAATTAGAAGGTTTAAATTTAAAAAAAAAATCTATTTTCAATTCGTAAGGATGGTGACTCATAAAATATTGTAATGACCCAACTTTTACTCACGTGATAGATAATTTTTCGAAATTAGAAATGACTATCTTCAGAGTGGAAAATAATGAAGGCCTACAAAAATCTAGAAAACTTATCAAAGAATCAAGATTCCACATGGTGAAAAGCAGATTTTTTATTTGGATCAAAATACTTCATAAACTGATCGATATGTGCTATGCAAATATGTATGAAAGAGGACGAATGACAAAATATGGAATGTCAGAGGGAAAATGGAAAGATGATGAGTAAGTCCTGTGCACAGGGATGTGGGACCGACAAAATGCGATGATTGCAAATCGAACAGAACAGGCAAACGGCCCTTCCCCTTTCTCTGCTCTCACAACCTTTTCTCTTCTTCTCCTTTCGTTATCTTTCACTGCCTTTGGCTCGACCAAAGTAGGCAAATATTTGTCAGAGGAAGGTAAGTCAGAGGGCCAAAGAAGAAGAGGAAGAAAACAGGCAGAAAATGACCGCTTGACCTGCGATGCTAGAAAGGAACAGAAAGTGAATGGTGAATGGAGTTTTTGAGAAAGTTTCAAGGTTTTCAGAATTTATTTGCGGCTTAAAGATTGTGAAGACCAACTTTTCGCAAGAAACTACTTAAAGTTGTCATGTTTATGCATGTCACTTGGTTTATGAATCTTACGGACTGAACGTAACACAGTTTCGAGGAAGCAAAGTATTTATTGTCATTTGAGGTTATTTATCTCTGACAAGAGATTAACCTGATAGGGTATTTGGGATTGACGAGGATAGACGGCGTGGGCGACCTTAGGTAGTCCTAGAGGCGGTTATCAATATTTCTCCGGTGCCGATATCTAATTTTAAATATGTGAATCTTAACACCAATTGACAGTCAACTATTTAGTGTCGTTCTTGTATTCTAATCTTTGAATCCCAATTTGTAAAGATTCAAGACACTACAAAAGCCGTATAAGTCGAGCTTGTATTTGAATTGAATGATTTATTGATCAGAAATTGAAGGATGCCAATTGCAGCCAAGTCAGCATAGCTTCTGCGTACAAATTTAAACAATTACGATGTGATAAACAAGAATTTTCAGCAAAAAATCAATCGTATTTATTCTTTCTCCAAAGAATAAGTCATTTGTTTATCACATCATATCAAAACCAGACTTCTCAGAATGCGACCCGCAGAAAGAATAGCACATCGTTTCGAGAGAGAAAGACGACATGCTCTTTTCCTCTCTTAATACGACACACTATTTTCTGTGGGTAGATTTTTGTGAGTCGAATTTCGAGAAGTCTGGTCAAAACAAATGCATGAAATTTCACACAAAAACTATCAAGACTCTTCGATCGCACTTTTAGCAAGATTAACGCTAAATGCAGGCTGTGAATGTTTAGACACGTGCGTGTACACGCATAACGAAATAGTGTCTTTTCGAGAGAGAAAAGAGCATGCTCTCCTTACGTTCTCTCGAAAAGACGCACTATTTCGTTGTGTGTATACCCGCGTGTCTAAACATTTACAGCCCTGATTAAATGATGAACAAAAGATTTCAATGAATTGAAAACTACACTACAATAAAAGTCGCATAGGATATTGCATAAAAAGAGGATACTATATATGATTTTGGGTATATTTTTTTTTCATTTTCACAACGCAGAACTGTTGAATCTTCCATTTTTCATCTGTCTATGCAAGTCTATAGGGTGGTGGTGGCGTCATGTCGGCAGCTCTGAAATAATATTTTTAGTCTGAGAAAACGGAGAAATTTCAAAATACCATATTTAGTTGATTTTCATCGCTAAGTGTTGACAATGACTTTTTGATCATTTTCAGAATGGAAGTTGTTAAAATTAGCGATAGGAAATTTATAAGATGAATGGACTTTTTCCAATGCTATCCTTCCTTACCCCAAGATCTCATCGTAAGTGGGCGGAGCTTGGTCCTTGATCTTGAGGATTTCCTTCTCCTTCTCGTTTGGCTCGTAGCCGCACTTCTCTTCTTCTTCTTCCTTTTCGGTGTTGAAGTTCACTCCTGTCAAATAGCAGATTAGTTTCAGTAAACTATTTTGTCAATAGGATTACAATCCGTCGCTAAATTTATGCATGTTTTGATTGACAAATAAAGGATACAGTAATCTTTGGATTTTGGTCGAATGAATTATATTGATGTCTCGAAAATTCTATGGGACTTGAAGTTAAAGTTAATGCAGAGTTTTATGCGTGTGGATGCGGTTTATTTTATCAAATTTATCTCAAACACTTTTAAGGTCTCAGATAAAATCAACTGTAAAATGGACTTACTGCAGACGTGTCTGCGGCGGAACTGTTTCTTCATGTTGCGGCTGAATCTGCAATTAGGCTACTGTAATTTCTCGGTTTATCGATTTTCTTGCCTTTTCTCAAAGACTTCCTTCAATGCGAAAGCAGGCACACCAAGAGCGAGTGCCAGTACGGCTGGGAGCACACAAACTGCTGCCGACATTCTGATTACGGATTCTGGAATTTCAGGATCTCTCATTCGTACTCTTTAATAACATTGGTATTGAGCTTCTTGGAAAGTTCGTTCATTTTTCATCTAAACTCTGTTTGGATCTACGAAACTCTAGAAAGTCTTCTTGCCAGTAAAACATAAACGGGAATTTTCTTCCAGAATCATAGCTACACGATTTGTGTGTAGTACAAGAGGCACGATACTCTCTCGTTTCTGTCTAACACATTCGCGTTTGGAATTTGTAGTCCCGTTTCCAGGAATCCAATTAAACGGACCTGATTGACTGGGTTCGTTTTGTTAGACTGCCACAGCAGCGGTCTGCAGGGCAGCAGAGACGAACGAGGGGGGAAAGGCGGTGGCGAGCAATGCGAATTCGCTGCTGGAGGACGCGCGTAGGTCGTCCTGAACATTTGAAGGTTCCTATCACATTCGTCTATAGCAAAAATAAGGCCTGAGATTGATATTAATCGGATCTCGAAAAGTGAACAAACCGGAACGATCTTCATGAGTTTTTATTTCGGAATCAATGATCCGATTCACGATAGATTGCAAGCGCTTCCGATCGTTCACGGATTCGACTCAGAATGATTACTCAAGTAAGAACTTAAAACAGAATCAAATGGAATTAATCTAGGGATTCAGAATTAAAGACGACATCGAAATTCTCTCGGATCTCAAAATTACATACCTAGCCGTACTCGTCGGAATTGAAAGGAGCGAAGAGAAGGCGCAAGCTGAAGTTGTTTGACGCCAACCTGGTAGGCTGCTGAAAATTCAGGCCATCATAGTGAGCATTTTTAGACGGTAGCTAATTTCAACTGAAAGACAACGATGGATAGTTCTCTCTATCCTAGCCCTACCATCGAAATGCTAGAATGGGCATTTTTAGATTCAGATAGACTTACAGTAGTAATCGCTCGAATCTCGGAAAGTTAGCGGTTTAAGTGCGCCGGCTGCTTGAAAGGAGCAAGCCTGGACCTAAAAATGGAATGGAATATAAGTCTGGATTTTAGGTAAAAGTGAAAATATGAAATAAAGCGGCGGATGAATGGAATGGAATGGATGGAAGCTGTGAAGGACTCGTATTTATACGATTCTCATCTCTCGAACTGCAAATGATTTGAATATCGATTGATTTAGACTAGAGATAGAGGAAAGTTGAGAGAATGAAAGACAGACACTGGGCAGAGACAGGGAATAGTTGATGCATATGGAGGACTAATCGCGTATATCAATGACAGGAAAGGAGGGAATGCAAGAGAGGATAGGTGAGATGAAACGAAAGAACGATAGAAACAGAGAAAAAGATAAAGAGAGAAAGACAGGACAAGTTCAGGCAACTCCTCTGACTGCGAATGATATAGAGTGACGATTGACGTAGATGTAAATGAGACAGCCCATATATGTAGAGGGAAATAACGTTATTGAGGCAACACAATAAAGTTGATTGAATTGGTAATTGATCTGAGAATACTTTGGGCCACGTATCAATTATCATAGCCTGTTCTGTCACGGTATTCTTCATCATGGTTGGAGAAATGAAATTCTTCGCCAGACAATGGAAATGAAATCGTAAACAAACCGAGTGTCACCTGCCCGAATGTACTCAACCCAAACAAGGAATTATTGAATTTGCGAGCATATGACATTGCGTTGGTGTCATCATTCAATGCATAAGTCTGGCAAATTCTATCAACTTCCGTCATTTTTGAATTTGCATACACGTCATTGGCCATTCGGAAATGATATTCCAACATACCAGGGCCTGGATAAGATAGGTAAGGTTAGATAGGCCAACTTGCTATAAGCACTTTCATACTATTACTTTTCGGAGCTTTGGTAGTTGGGATATCACTTGCGAGTTTCTTAGCTTATTTGAAAGTCAAATGGTTTCTTTTCGATCGTTTATTTAGTCTGTGCGATCTAATGATGTACGAATGCCCTCCCAACTCAGTTAATCTGATCTGAGCTAATCCAGTTTCGTCGTTTCGACAGAGGAAGCCCGCATCGAGACAGGCCGTCTACTTCTTCTTCCATTTCACATCTGAAAAAGTATCAATAGTGATAGATGAAGAGAAAAAGCACTGCGACGAATAGATTGCTTGATGAAGGGGAAATATAATGAACTTTTCAAAAAATAAAAAAAAGTAGGTGAACTTCTATAAAAATCGTGCTCATTATTTTTCGTGATGACAATTCCTTATTCACTTATATGAAAGTTGCGTAGAATTATATCTTTCACTTGTAATAACTTGATTTCTTTTCGTCAAATTATCGAGCTTCCGCAATAAGTCGCCCTCTTAAAACATACCTGGCATCATCATTAAGGTATCATAGCGCTCGTCGAAGGGGTTGGCTTTCTTGTTCTGAAAATAGTTGACATCGTGTCACAGTTGCATGATATTGTGTAATAATTAAAAAAAATGATGTCATGATTAGTAATGAAGATCAAGACTGCGAATTTGAATCTTGGAAAATTTTGAAATTATTTTTACACGATACGTGATATCATTGATGAAGATCAGCTTTCTCAGAGCTAGATTAAAAAACGAAATTTAAAGAATTTTTTATTTTGATTCAAGCGTGAAAATTTCTATATACTTTATCTCCTGGCTTCTGGAATACGTCCTTGCCCTGTGTCTGTGGATTCTGTGAATTTTGTGCAGTCGCCTCTCCAGGCGTCGTTACTTTCTCCTTCAAATTTCCCCCACCCGCAGCTGGTTTCTGCTGTTGTTGTCCTGTAATTTTTTTATCATTCAAAAATGGCATCACTTGGTCTATTTTCAGTCATGACGCAAATGTTCTCGAAGTGATTTTCTGGGTATCATCGTGCATATCAAAAATGCTGTTAAGTCAATTTTAGAGGTGAGGAAAGGCATTGAAAGTCAATCAAGGTAAAAAATCATCGAAGAAATCACACATGATTCTACAGCTTCGAAATCACGTCGAATTTTCGAAATGTGCAAAATTCCCAACTCACTGTTCGCATCAGCGCCGGCATGGTGTATTTCGAGATCGTCCAGATTTTCATACGTCATGTCCTTTGTCGGCTCTTCGTGCTTTTCGTTTTTCGCGCCCGCCACAATTGACCAATTCATCTTGTTCCTGAATTCTCAGAGCTCATAGAATAACTTTTTGAAAAAAATAGCTTAGTTTTATTCTCTATCAAGAATATTTCGTCTCCAAACCAAACTAATTGGAGAACTTTCCAAGAAGCTTCTGAGCATACGCATTAATGGGTGCCGTTGAATCCGTTGGAGACGTCCACCAGGACGACAGCCAGTTGGAGAGATGTGTAAGAGTGCTATGTGTGCTGTTCGAGTTCTGGCTCTTCTGATTCTCGTTGCTCTCGCTCATCGTGA
Source organism: Diploscapter coronatus (assembly GCA_964036155.1). Taxonomy (NCBI): domain Eukaryota; kingdom Metazoa; phylum Nematoda; class Chromadorea; order Rhabditida; family Rhabditidae; genus Diploscapter; species Diploscapter coronatus. The sequence continues at coordinate 78,315,713 of OZ038423.1, read as the reverse complement.
TTCAACCTTGGAAATGAAGCTCTTAGCAAATCGTATTTCATTCAATCATTCGGAACACAAATGGCTTTATTCAAATGCTTGTACAGATTTACATGGATTAGATCAGAGTCGCTAAGAATTTCTGAATCAGGATCGAAATTTCGGGCGTTTCAGATCAAAAGTCATCATCGCTTCCAGAATTGGTTCGATGCCTCATCATACTGGCCACGGTTATCTGAAAATTTCGTATTTTCTCATAATATTCAACTTTTCAATTGACATACTTGTCGCGTAAATTTCTTTCGTTTCCCAACCAAATTATTGACCAGAAATTTCCGTTGCTGACTCATGCTTCCATTCATATTGATTGGTCTTGTATTGCCAGAGCTATAAATGAAATGTCGTATTTCGTTTGACAAACTATTTACGATAGTTTCTGAAGCTTGTTCTATAGAAGTACTACACCTTAGCAGAATGTCTGCTTTCTTCAAATGTGATCACTTCAATAGATCAGCATCCATCTGTCCGCTCTCTGCATTTCGATATGCATTCATGTTTTCAATTCATTTCATATATTAACGTACGTTCTGTTAAAATTCGGCATGACTATTCGGATAATCCACTTCAACAGTTCTATGACAGTTAGTGGGTGGTTAGGAAAAGACAATTCTTCATCTCAATACTTTTCGAACTTTCGGAATGAATTTCCCGAATCTTCCAGACTTCATGTACCTAAGCATATCCATAATCTGATTCGCTACGTCGTTTATTGCATCGACTTTCCTCTCCATTTCGAGAACTCGCGATTCACACAATTCGAGTCGAGCCAGCGCTGAATTCAACGAAATTCATGAGGCATCGAAAGTGAAAAGAGAAAACCAAAGCGTGGAATGACCGAAAACGAGAGAATCAAAGGGAATTATGCAAATGTTCGAAAGGAAAGCGGACATCTGACTGGTTGTCAGAGGAGTTGTCGACGGATTTGCAGATGCAGTTTCGATCACCTGCCCACTCACGTACCAGGCAGTTTGTCTCGTTTCGAGTCCAACAGGGAGAACGACGATTTACCGACGAGAGACACGATTATTGCTTCCAACTGAAAATTTAGGAGTTTCAAATATTCAGGGAATTCTTGCGAAAATTGTTTTTCAAATTAACTTCGACATCGAGATGAATGAAATTCAATTTGAAGTTGAAGGGAAGAAATATATGTGTCGTGGAAGCAAAATTTAGCACCAAAATACAGACCTGCTTCATTTTGATGTTCCTTATGTTTTCAGATTCAGCGATTTCCTCTTCAATTGTCAGCAATTGATCGGCTTTGCGCAGTCGCTTGAATTTTCTCGACAATATCCGAAAGTTAATGAATGTGAAGAAGCGAAGAAGCGGACGGTATTTCATCAGAAGCTGCTCATCCAATTCTAAATCAGGCAAATATCTTCGAAAGAACCAAATTCAATCGGACCTCGAAAGTTAACATCATCCAAGCTTTCTTCCAGTGCATTCTTCAATTCGATATGCTTTTCAACGTCGGAAATATCGCAGGAGGAAGAAATGGAAAACTCGGTCGAATCTCGTTTCTCTCGGAATCGCTGGATTTTCTGCGAAGCGTCAAACTGAGGTCCAGGTTCTTCCGGCAAACTCAGGCTTCTTCGTCGTTGAGGAGTCGAGACGTCTTCGAGGGACGCGCTTGCCTAAATTTGTGTCCCTCTTGAATAATTGATTTTATAAGGATCGAGGTTAAACAGCCAAGATTTGTTATATATATATATCGAAGTTCATATTCATTCAAAAAAATTAGTTCAGCTTTGAGCATATTTACCTCCAAAATAGGAATGATCATCGTGTCTTGAGCGTTTTTGATCAGTGTTTCTCGGAATGAACTCTGATGATGGAATGGTGGGGTCACTTTGCTCTTTTTCCTAAAGAATTGCTTTAGAAAGCTGGCCTTCATAAGAAAAACCAATACCGCTCGATTCGCTCTTTCATTTTCTTCGCCAGAGCTCGATTTTTACTGATTCTTTCATCTGTTAGATAAAGTCGATAGCAAAATTTTCTGCAAAATAGCATTTTCGAAAAATATAAGCAAGTTCTAACCTGAAGTAATCATAATCTTTCCCACCTCCCACGATCCAATGAGTAGATCTGTGGTATCGGTACCTGAAATAGTCTGAAGATAAATCATATCATTTTTATCGGTTTCGAGAAAATTTCATTAAAAACTGCTCTATCAGAAAACTATTCCATCTCTAATCTGAGTAGCTTCTTTTACCAATTCTGAATCAGAGAAGCTGCAGTATTCCTAAGTCTGACTTTGCACTGCTTCTTATTGTCTTCTTCCATCATCAACGTCAGCCCGACGGAGATTTGAGTTGAAGCAGCAACGAATGTGCAATATGCACAGAATCCGAGGATGCAAACTAGCAGTTTTGACAACCAGTAAACTGGAACAATATCTCCATACCTGAGCCACAATAGTTGAAATTTTTCAAGATTCTTTTATCAGAATTACCCAATTGTCAGAATTGTGACCACGGTAAACCACCATGCTTGCGGAAGATTTTCAAATGTCGGATCTAAGAAACACAAGTTGTTTGTAAAGTATTTCAGATTAAGGAAAGTTCAGGTTTTAAGATGGAGTGATAAAATAAGGAAGAGAATTGTGTTAAGTTTTGAAAAGATTGAATTTAAAAAAATGTATTTACCAGTTCCATTGGTCTTCATTTCGTATTCCTCAATTATAATATTTTGTCCAAAAGCTTCAACATGGTAAATTACAGTGGCCAGAGCTGCACAGAATATAAAAGTTATGTAATAAGCAGCGAGAATGTGCCATCTGAGTACCTTTATAACATTATTAAATTGAAACTAATCGTCACTTGGAAAGGAGTATCATTCGTTTTAGCAGAATAAACGTTGTCGTTTGTCTATCGATGTGAAGAAGACGTAAAATCTAAAGGTTCGGCTAGAATAAAAAGTTCTGAAAATTCCGATTTACCTGAATAAATCGGAGATAGTCTAATGCATTGGAGGAGATATTGGCGCCTTCGATGAAGAGAATCACGACGGAGGCAATACAGATCACAAGATCTATGAGAGATACTGGGCGAAGGAGGTAAATTAGGCGACCTGAAAAGCATATTTTTATTCTTAGCCAGACGAAGATAAACTACAAGGGTAGGTTGCACTCGCGAAAAGTTGTAGAGAGAAATTTGTTAAGAAAATATACGGGGGATAGGTCGCAAGGGACCTCTGACGATCTTCTTCCCTAGATCTGTTCTCAATACATCTAGGAGATTTGAGGAAGTAAGATTAAGCATAGGTAGAAGCTGATCTTCATCGCTTTTTAAAATGTCTCACCTCCTTTCACCTTGTACTTCGCATCCGCAGTTACAGACCACAAACGAACGATAAATTCTACGCAGAAGAAGATGGCCAAAAATATTTCAAGGTAAAAATGAGCATCTGAAAATTCAAATTTCGGCGAAGTTCTTAAAATCCTATACCAATTAGCCACTTATTGTTTGCGTCAGGGCTTGTCCAAGCGCCGAGAATCACGGCTATTAGAACGACGACGAATGTTCCTAAGCGAATTGTTTTCAACATCATATCTTCATCAAATAATAGTGATGATCAGTTTCAAAAATAATTTACAAGACTAAAAACGATGAGACTATTTTAGTGAAGCTGATCTCACAAAATAATTGTATACCAAAGTGATATCCTACATTCGCGGCAGACAACGGTTTATCCAAGAATGTGTAGACATTCAGACGAAATGACCGCGCATTCCAACCTCCCATTTTGAAATTTTAGACTACTTCAAGCCATAAGAGAAGTGAATATTCTTACTCAGTGAGCTTCACTAACAGCGTTAAAATTTCTTATCAGCAACGCTTTCATTCACAAATGAGATCAATATTGCCTTTTTTACTGGCTGCATTATTTCCCATTTATCTTTGCATCATTCAAATGTTGGTATTTTGAACGAGTTACATTTATTTGAAAAGCACTAACATTTCTATCATAAAATATAAGAAAAGTTTATACCTTTGCCCAATATTCCAATATTTGTTCATCCATTTGGTAACTTGGAGACCTCAAGACATGCGAAATGGTGTAAGAAAAGAATCTTTTCCCTACCATCCTTCGCCCTCTTTCGCACGGATTGAGAGCTTGAGATTTCCAAATAGTCGCCCCGCCCTACCACGTATTTCCTAACAAAATCGATTCATTTTGGGTTAATTTTTTGACCTTTTCTCGTGAAAATCTATTTCTTAATTTTATTTTTTCCCGAAAGCTAAGATACATCACGGCTCCCCTTTTCTGCGTCTCTCAGCGAGAGATCAAATTCGTCATAACATTATCATAAATCAGCAATTGGCCTATTGATATAGCGACGATTACGGTTGTGCTCTCGTTAAAGAGAGAAAGAGGGAAATGTGCGCCTCTTCATTTCGCGTGGCATTTTTTCGCTTTTTCTTTTCTCGCCCGTTGTTTGTACTGTAAAATGGGGAGTAATTCACGTAGTGCCACATCAATTGGTACCACGTTTTCCTCTTGAGGATGACTTCTGCAGACCCACTTGGAGACCCTATCTAGAGAGGCCGAGGCTGTTAGCGAGTAGATGCCGTGAAAACAGCATCGAAGCTGGATATTTCAGCACTTGGTCTTCAATTCATTACTTTTTCATTCTCTTTCTCTCTTCTTTCTCATTCTCTCCATCCAATTGTTTTCCGTTTACATGTGTACTTTTCCATTCCATTGACTCATTTTTATTTTCCAGTTATTTATCGATTTTTTATTATCAAAAAAACTCCAGGACTGCGGTCCGACAGTCGCAGTGTGGGGAGTGTGACGGTTGGAAGTGGATCGGGAAGAAAGGAAAGAAAAAAAGAAGATTGGAAGATAACGAGACGAAGACAAGCTGCATGTGATATTGGTGCCCTTTTCTGCTTCTTCACATTGCTGGTAAGCTATCAATTCAGCGATTCAGCAATTAGACAATGGCATTGTAAAACTATTGATTTTTAGATTCTCTGCCTGATACATTGATAACCTCTGTTGAATCTCAAAAATGCCGGCCAGCGTCGATCCCAACGCCGTTTACCAGCCTGTTGTGAGTATTTGTTTTTAATTTGGAAAAGTTAACTTTTTCATCGACCTGTCTAAGATAGTATTCACAAAGTTAGTCATAAATCGGTGAAAAATGCAGGATTTGAAATTTCCAATTAAATGAAGCGATAAAAGTAATTGTTGCAGATAGGCCTGCTGTACATTTTCAACCTGATAGTCGGAACGGGTGCATTGGCCCTGCCGAAGGCTTTCCAGAGTGCGGGTTGGGTGCTCTCTATCGTTCTTCTGTCCATCTCTTGTTTAGTCAGGTAACTTGGTTTTTTTCTCGATCGATATTTTCAACTTAACAGCAAAAAGTCAATGAAAAATACGTGATAATGGAGTTTTTTCTGGGAAAACTTGCATATTGAATTTTATCCTGGGATCTCCAAGTTATATTTCAGCTACATATCAGCAACATACGTGATCGAATGCCTATCTGTGGCGAATGCAATCAAAGCGAAGCAGAGACGAGAAGGCGAAGAAGACGATTTGGGAGATTCAGATGAGGTCGTTGTTGAAGGTGGACGATCGTCGTTCGAAATCACGCAGCGGGTTGAATTTGTGAGTTGCAATTTTATAAACCTGGCAAATTCACTGGTCTGACCATCATACCTTTCTTATATTCGTTGAATTTTGGTTATGATGAATCAGGAAATCGAAGATATCGAAAATTTCAAATGGAATTTTGTCTAAATTTTCCAGAGTCAAATGGCGTCGATGTTCCTCTCCAAGTGGGGCCTCATCTTCTCGTACATTTCATTGAACGTCTACTTGTTCGGTGATTTGGCGATTTACTCGACGACAGTTCCGAAAAGTTTCATGAATCTGCTTTGGTGAGTTCATTTTTAACTCGAGAATTATTTACATATTTTCAGTTCGCATGTAAACTCGTCATCGGTGAAATCGAGCGACCCTTGTCAGGACTGGATGCCTTCGTTAATGACTCGATTCATGGGTACGTCATTTTGTGAAGTCTTAAATTCCTTTTAAATCTTGGTTTATTTTCGACAAGATTTACAATCAATGCCCTCCATTGAAAAATTTGGCAGCAACGGTGCAGATTTTCACTCTTTTAAATGTTGTTATTTTCCAGTTTACCGTCTGTGCGTGCTCGGTTTCATCGGAATCTGTCTTCCGATGGTTCTTGCGGGGATTACAAAGACCAAATACATTCAGTTGGCTACGACGGTTTCAAGATGGACAGGTATTTTTACGGGGGTTTTTTTTTTGTAAAGTTTATTATTCTATAAATCGTTAGAAAATTTTGAATAAATTTAGATATCTGATAGAAATATCATTTGGTTGAGAACGTTCGATATTACAAGATCACGAAATTTCTTAATTCCATAAATTCCGTGTTCAGCTTTCGGTCTAATGATCGTGCTTGCGTCTATGCAGCTGATCACGGACGGAGCAGCCGGCCATCCCCCCGCAGCGGACATCCATAGTTTCAGTTCTCTGTTTGGCGCCGCTGTCTATGCGTTCATGTGCCACCACAGTCTGCCTTCTCTCGTTACACCTATGACGTGGGGAATTCCTTTTATTTATTTATTTAAAAAATTTTTTTTTTTATAACTTATTGAAAATATCACTTATCTTTCGAAGGCGTTTTCTGCTACCAAAATAACTGGCACTTTTGTAACTGAAAAAATGTCGCCTTTCTGTTTTATACGTGCATTTTTCAAATCGAAATTTTCAGAAGCAAAGACTCCATTTTCACTCGTCTGATGGGTGTCTATGTCGTGGTTGCTTTGTTCTACTACACTCTCTCATTGACAGGATCTTTTGCGTTCGATCATGTTTTGGTAAAATTTCATTTGTTGCCCATTTTCATTCAATATTAATTTACTCAAAAACGAATCTTTATTCCAGGACGTCTATACGCTGAATTTCCTGCACGATGAACACAAGGATATGCTATTCACGGTAATCGACACTTTCCTGGCTCTATTCCCAGTTTTTACTCTGACGACAAATTATCCGATCGTGGCAATCACTCTCATCAACAATTTGAACGTTCTCAGGGATCTACTCATTCCGAATAATGGGTACATCATTTTCTCGTAATCTTATTTTGAGCTCCGATTTTTGAACCATTTTTATCTAAAGGAATGCTAATTTTACAAGAATCTTTGAAAATATGATTTTTATTTGATTCTTGCAGCCGAATCGAAGAAGAATCACTATTGCGCCAGGAAAACAGTTCTGATTTGGACGCAGATGACGAACCACTCAGGGCCTCACCAACGAGGACGAGGTCACTTTCTGCCGTCAGATATGAGGTACTTTTGATTTTTATGTATTATTGGTTGGAGAGAACGTCGATATCCAAAAATTACGTTATTTGTCTCGTTCCTCTTCTACGCGACTCGCTATTTCGCTCCAAATTCGATTTCTAATTTGTGAAATTAATAGACTTTCTCTACAATCAAGGATAATTCACAGATTTTATAGATTTCCAATTCGAAACTGAATAGTTTTCGAGGATTCTTTATGATTACGATGAATCCCATTTCAGAAACGACTAAACGCCCTTCTAATCCCTCTTCTCGTCCTATCTCTGCCGACGATTATCAGTCTCCTCACAGACAACGTTCTTTTACTTGCGAGTGTCACTGGAAGTTATCCTGGTATGGTATTTTTGTTATTTATATTAATCTTTTATTTAGTCATGTAAAAATTTGTATCAAAATTCCATAAATTTTGAAACATCGTAATATCAAGCAATCACATTTTCATGAAAGTACTGATGCTGAATAATTAATTTAGTTATTTTACCTAACTTTTTGTATTATTTTGCAGGTGTCGGTGTTCAATTCATTATTCCGTGCCTTCTTGTGATGGCCGCGCGGCAACAGGCTCGTTCCGAGTTGAATTTCCCGGTTCCGAAGCGAAATCAGTCGCCTTTCCAGTCGAATGCCTGGATCTACGCCATCTTCTCCTGGGCTGTGCTCGCCATCGGCATTGTCACTATGAACATTTTGGGTATCAGATTTTAGATCCATTCGTCGCTAGTTGCATTTCTAGCCAATCTTTCGTATTTCACACTCACTTTTTGAGGAGATAGTAGGGAAAGGAAAAAAGTGGGTGTGGGTGTGGAATATAAGAGGCCTTTTTAACTACTTTCTGTAAAAAATAACCTGAAATTATACTCATCTACTTGTAGAGATTGGACAATTTTTGATTTCCTCAAAAACATGTAGCTGATTTGTACAAAATGATGGAGTGTGATATGATGGCCTTTTTGCAGAAGGTTTCATTTTCATCAAGTTGCAATATCTGAAATTTCATCGCTCTTTCAAACATTTCATGCTACTTCTTAAAGTCATAGATTTGATGCACTGAGATTGGTTGATAGTTTGTTGACGTCTGACTGCTTTAGTCATGAATTCTACGGTTATTCTTTCTGCTGGTGAGCACGCCATACACAATCACAAACAAATTGCAATTGTAGATGCACAACTAAACGCGTTCATTTTCATGTAAGCACATGCAGGTGGTTTTCGACACTTGTAGATACTCATTTTCAAGGCGATTTGGAAAAGTTTACAAGTAGCCACAAATATCATATTTTCTCACACAATTTGCTATGTTTGCACTTGGATACTTTTCCAAGTTACTACCTTTTCCATTAGTATTTCTCATTAGACACTGTATTACTTCAAACTCTTATCCTCACTTCAAACTCAAACGCGGTTAAATTTTCGTGAAACAAATCAGCACTCCACTCGAATATCAGATTCGCTTTTCCTCATACTAGATTTACTTATGCATTTTTTTAGATTCTTGGAAAGTTCATTATTTTTTACCGACAATATTTTTAAATTACATGAATTTTCTTCGAATTTGACTGATTTATGCATTTTTCATGCATGTTTGGATTTTATTCGAGGTTTTTTCCTGCATTTTTCGAGATTCTAGGCGTCTAATGATATTAAATAAATTGAAATTTTTGAATTCAACATGTTTTTTTTCTATTTTAAGGGTTATAAAATCCCTAATCATACCTATCTGAATCAAATCAAATTTTTAGTTGCAATTATTTTCTAGGATAATGGCTGCGCCAGGCGAGAGGTACCACGTTTTGGCTCAGTTGGAGCATCTGCAGTCCAAGTACACCGGATGTGGTCATGCGGATACTAGCAGGTATAAAATTGTATTTAGCTGAAAAAAGACTTGGCAAAGATTAATAGATTCTAAATCCTTTGCAAGATATATTTGAATGTCTACTTTTTTGAAAAATGATCTCTGGTAGAAAGTAAAAGAAGTTTTGACAATTATCTTTACAGAAAAGCTATGCTACTAAATTTTCAAATGAAGTCATTTTTTTAATTTCAGATACGAATGGCTGACGAACCATCACCGCGACACGCGCGCCTCTCTGGCCAGTCACCCCGACCTCAACTCCTTCATGGCCATCGTCGAGAATGAATCCAGGGCCAGGTAAATGTTTATCTTTATTTTTAAAATTTTCACCATTTTCAAATTGAATGTTTTCATCACTCCTGAGATCGCGTTCAATTTTTCAAAGTTGAAATCGAAACGAAAGTTATATTTTAAAAAATCGATAGAACCTGGGATTATAATTCTGCTTTTCAAAGTAATAATTCCATGAAAATCAGTGGGAACTTAAAAAGAAAAAAGCTACTATGATTTAATTGTTTGAGAACCCGTTTCAACCTGCTGAATCGAATGATACAGCCGTGCGGCCCGCCTCCCGAGAAGAGTCCTCTCGACGACTGAAGAAAATATCGAATATCGTTCGTTTTCCCTCCGTTTTTGACATATTTATTACATTTTGAATTACGATCTCCTCTTTTGCAAGTTTATTTCAATTTCAACAGGCCTGCTGTATTATACACCGCCGGAGCACCGACACCGTCTGTATTAGACACCGGATTTTAGGACGAGAGAGCGTAGGCAAAGGGGGGAAATAAGAAAAAGAGTCGGCGTCTTTTATAGGCAGTGTCAGTGTTCCAGCAGTGTATGATACAGGAGGCCATTTCAACAAAATAAAACGAGAATAATTGTGAAATTTTGAAAAGTACCTAACAAAATGAAATGATGGCATAAAACGCTATTCGATTAAACATTTAAAACAATTAGAATCCTAAATCTGAGTTTCCGCGAGTTTCTTGATATCTTCAGTGGTCATTCGATAGGCTAACCAGCCTTCGGATTCTGTCAAATTTTGGCAGCTTGTCTAAAAATAAACCGGCAATGAATTTGGTTTTGATTAGGAAAAATGACAAACCGTTTCATAAAATTTGATCGCATTTTTGTTCCAATCGAGGACGTTCCACTGAAGTCGGGGACAGTTCAGTTTCTTGGCGATCGAAATAATTTAAATGGTCAAGTTTATCTATGCCTTAAAATATCTAACTTTAGCCAATTCAACCCAAAGTTTCATTCCAATCTTTCTTCTTCGGTAATTCTGGCGAACATAGAGATCTAAAATAATCTCATACAAATCATAGGCTTCTTGTAAAAATGGTACACTTGTCAAATCTATATGATTGTATACAAGGGCTAGGGAAAGGTAGGCTATGTGTTGGTCTCAGAATGATGAGCAGCATGTGTGCAGAGTATTTCTAGAAAAAAGTTAGCCTAACCTACCGAGCCCCTACTCTCTTATCCCTATTTTGCTAGTGCGCGGCTTTTATACGGGAAGCCAAAACATAAATGCAAGAAGAATAGCATACCTTCCATGTGAATATATTGTCCAAGCCAAGTGCTGTAGCCAAAGTAGTACATAACCGTCCCAGCAGGAGCCCCATCAGAATCGAAAGCAATGAGCCCATGCCAGGCTCCTCGCTTAAAATCAGCAGCCAGTTTTTCCTCGGTCATTTCAACGCATTCCGGCATCTTCTCGAACTCGGCTAACTCTCTGATCGTGAGCATAAAATGAGCTGCATCTTCAGGAACTGCTTCTCGAATCGTAACACTATCCGAAGCCATCCTAAAGGGTTTTTTAAAGACAAGACCAGCCGTTCAAAATAACGACGAAATAAATGCCAGGCCAGTTCTGAAGTAGAGCCTAGGACTGATAAGAGAAAATAGGAGACTATTAAAAAGCACTTATCAATCCAAAGAATATTTTGGGCTGATTCTTGATTTTTCTATATTTCAAAGAGAAAGTATAATTGATTTTTATAAGCCAGATAAGATAGGTTAATATATCTACCACGACACGACGTCATTATTCTTCTTAAAATACACAAAGTTTAAATTTATTTATTAGAATTAGAATCATGGGTTTTCAATTGAAAGATTGAAGGTGCGTTCATACTTTTTGACATCGTGTCAATGTCAAGTGTGAAAAAATAGCGGCACATAAATAGGAGAAAACCGAAGACAAGTACACAATGCATTTTGCAAAGTGAAAAAAGTCTAACAATTTGACATAAAAACGTTCGATATCGAGAAATTTTGTTTTCCTCCTTTCCCCTTTTCATCCTATTTCCTCATTTTGACACTGATACGCTGCCAAACGTACGAACGCACCCTGAGAAATCTCTACCGTGTTATGCAATTTCGCATTGATTTGACTAGAATGTCATCAAATAAATATCTGTCATGGACGAATGGGGAATTGGGGTCGGAGGCGATTTGTACCACAAAGAGAGTGATTTATGCAAAAAAAATTATAGGGGCTTCCCTCGTAAATTTTGGTACAAGTCGCGTCGAACCCTGGAAATTGAGCTCGTATTAGATAATTAGATAATACAAATCAATAAGTGTATCACAGTCTGGGGGGATTCGAATGCTTACAAGGAAAATGGCAGCTGCGAGGATTTGAAAAATACTGAGTTGAGAAAAAATCGTGTGCAGATGATCAATTTTTGATGAAGATCACCTTTTAGATTGGAACGAAGTTACCTTCTATTCATAAAATATATTATGAAATTTATGCATAAAAATATTGTGATTCGAAGAATTTAAATAAAATTTACAAGAACTTTGCTTGTAAGATTGTTTCTCAACTCAATGCATACTTTTGTAAAATATGACATCAGCAAATTTAATACCGACCATTATTATAGCTAGGATAGTTTGGATTGTATCTTGGTTGGCTGTTGTAATTTGGATGTCCATACGAAGTTGGATCTTGAGTCATTGAATTGTAGGGAGGTTGTTGTGGGTAGTTGGCATTTTGCGGGTAAGGATAAACGGGGGATGTTGTATTCCAATTTTGAGATGACGTGTCGTATGATTGTAGGGAATAATTGGGATGAGGAGGAAGGTGATGATGATAGCTGGATGAGGAGGGCTGATTGTGGTGCAGTGGATAGGCGGAGTGGACTGGGTTGATTGGCAAGGAGGAGGTGGACGGGAGGTAGCCCGAGGAGTCGTCCATAGGAATATGGTCCATCGTTGAGGCTGAATATGGCATTGGGGCTGAAATTCATTCATTTTGCCAATTATTCGATTTTTTGCAATTGAATGAGAAAAGTTAGTGTATCCAGCTTGATTTTGCTGAGTTTCGAAGATCTCTAGGGGAAAATGAATACAAACTAGTACGAAGATCAGCTTTAGTTCCAAAAATAATAAGCTATCTACCTGTCCGATTATAATAAGGCTGAGAGGCCATAGCTTCTCCAGGCAATACAGATTTATCGTCGATTGGCATCATTTGGGATGCTAAAATTAGCTTTTTCTTTATGGCTCTACTCTTTTTTAGAATAATTGCCTTCTGTATTCAAATTTGCTGCATCTTGCGGCATAATCATTTGGGATTGTCCGGAATTGCATAGGCTTGATGCATATGATGATGCGAATGGGTCGTCCATCAGATTCGTACTATTGAAATCCTAAGGAATTCAAATTTAAAAATTAGAATAAATGAATGAATGAAACTAATACCTTTGACCATTGCTCTCCGGCGCCTTCAATTGCGTCGTAATTCATCGGCAAGGGCGATGGAGCAGAGGATGGCTGTGCACTGCTAGAAGCTGAGGTCTGAAACTGTCAAAATCAAAATCTCTCTAAATTTAAAATCATAAATCAAATTTCAAAAATTTGCAAAGAAAAGGAGTAATTCATTTTAATAGAGCATCAATTTGATATAATTTAGCTATAATCGTACTTTTCATTTTTTTCAATTTATATTTAGAGGATAGCGTAAATTCTCAAAATAGGCTTACATAGATATTGCCCGCCTGAACCTGTTGTCGATTCGGAGTGGACGGATGTTTGCCTGCATATTGATAAGGCAATTGTTGTTGTTGCTGATGTTGCTGAAGTGGAAGTGGGGGAACGTGATTTCGAGGAGCCTCACCCCCAAGCATAACAGTTCGACAGGCTGATTCGGATAACCGGACTAAAATTAAAACTTAAAAAAAAAAAACGATAATTTTAGTCTTTACATTATCATAATGGATCTAAATAGGTAAAGTAGAGGTTTCAACTCCGAATATGCCAAATTCAGCCACGTTTTCTATTAGTGGAGTTTATAAAATTGGCTATTTGGAAGTCACAAGCCTTCAAGCCCTTAAGCCAATGCGCAATAGTGTATGGTTAGGGGAGGATATTGGAAGGTAAGGTTTCTTTTCCCATACTATTTCGCATGGCTTGAGGGCTTATGGTTTCCAAGTTGCCATAAAATTTAGATAAATCTTACCAATGTCCTGATTAGAATGCCTCGCATATCTCTTCAGCAAATTCATCAATTCTTGACTATGACCGAAATATGCTGCCATCTGAAAGTTATTTGTAAAAAATGATTAAAAATCGTAGTCTGAGTTTATGCTGATATAATAAAATGTTGTGAAGGGATAGAATAGAGTAGGAGAACGATCTCTAGCTTTAGATTATTTTTCTTTATATGTCGTTACGTATCAATAAAATTATGTATGCAGAAGAATATAATAAAAAATACCTCCGGATGACAGACGATGGAATTTATGAATGACAAGGCGGACTTCTTCAACGTTGCATCTTCGATAACCGATTGTTGCAGAACGAAGACAGGAAGAAGATTCGAAAGGCCTTCGGGCGAGATGAAGTCTGACTGTTGCAGGAAATAGACTACCTGAAAATGAATGATTTATACTAAAATAAAGTCAATTGAAGATTGCATGACATCTAAGGCGCTAAAATCTTAGAGGTTATAGGAGAGTTTGAAGATATGTCTTCCTTCTAATGAAATTTCATTATATATTTTGTATCATTGACGTTTTCAAATTTTCTAAAATAGGTAAAATAACGTACCTGTTGCAAAAGCCCACGGTCACTGGCCAAGAGCTGTAGAGTATTCATCGAATACACCATTAGATCTGACAGTTTCACATTTTCAACGATCAACGTCTAAAAATTGAATGTTTTTTATTTCAATGTGAAAACTCGACCTCTTACTTTTTATCCCCTTTTCTGGAAAATAGCAAGGGGAAGAGAAAAAAGGGGGTAAAAAATACAAGAAACCAAAAATTGAATACCTGAGGCAATTGGTTGCAAGAGACTTGAAGAATATGGACGATTTGCTCGACGAACCCGACGGAAGGACCCGCCATCGCAGGCCTTTCCATTCGCAAATCACGGAATATGGGGAGGTTGCTCGACTGGCGGGCGGATTTCCATAATATCTAAAGTATAGAAATGAATTGATAACAAAAAACCCATTGAATGTGTTTTCAGATTCAAAGAATCTTAAAGATTTAAAATAAAAGAACAGAATTAAAGTCTCTTCTTCTCCCCTTTTCAACAGAATAATTCTCAAATGTTGCATAATCAGACATTATTTATAGAACAGTTCAATCTTTAAAATTTCGACTGAACAAGATTTTAAAAATTCTACCGATAATGTCTGTCGAATGAGCAAAGGGCGCATGTTGACGAGGGTTGCGAGCAGGTGGTCGGCAACCTGCATCACTTCCTGCTGAGCTCGATCTTCCAAGCTATGGCCATTGCATAATTGTCGAAGAGCCGAAAGTACGCCTTCCTAAACGAGGATCATTTCAAGCATATGAAAGATAAATAACATAAATAGCAGTCTTTCAAAAATATTAATTGTCGACAAAAATTAATCACAAAACTATGTAATTTAGTAAAGATTTTACATAAAAATAATAGAAAAAATCTTCTGAAGTTTCGCCTATTTACCATTTTCATATACAAAACCTCAAAAATCGCATTGTTAAAATTGAAAAATCTCACCTCTAACTCCTCCAAAATCTGTTGCTCGTCCGAACTATTCACAGCCGACCCAGTCGAGCATTGAGCCAGAACTCGAATCAGCGAATGAACTGCATTGTTCTTAACGAGGAATTCCTTGTTGATGCGGTTGTTGGCACATTGGTTCGAGATGATTTGTGCGGTGTAGAGGGTCGTCACTGGGTTTGATGAGCCTCAAATGTTCAGTTTTTGATTTTTCATAGAAGTCTATTCGGAAATAGCATCATTTTGAATAGTTGCATGAGAAAATTTATTTCTTAGCAAAATCTACCTCCATTTTCTAATATTTTCACTGTTTTGTTATTTTTTAATCCTGTTGTCAAAATTCCGTTTCACAAGTCGTAGATCAAAATGACAATGATGAAGATCAACTCACCCATCAACTGCAAACAAGCATAAAGCATTTCCGAGTCGTCTCCATTCGAAGGCACATCGCTCATGTTCCGAAGACATTCGAGTGCAGAGTGCACCAATTTGGGACTGGCGTGCATCATCAAACGGGGCAGCACTCGACGACCACCTGCTCGAACAACCCATTCTGCATTCTGAAATAGACATGATTTTTTAAATGAAAATTCACAAAATTTATGGATGGCAACATCTATTTGACGAAGGACTTAACTAAGTGGCACTCAATCATTTATTGCATTGACATTCTACATTTTATCGTTAAGCTCTCCGTCAATTGGCAGAATGCCTTTATGAATGAATAACTATTATCAAGAAATTCGACTATGAGAGAAATCGGCTTCGAATTAGTTATTAGTGTGAAGAAGTTCATAAACTTTCCTGATGATAAAAATGCGAAAAAGCACGAGATGAAGACATCCTAGTGAATTATTTCAAAGCACTTACATAATTTGCAAAGCTCTTCAACAATTGTGTCGTCCTCCAAAGCAGATGCTCGTATTGACAAGTGTCGATGATGTGCAGCAGTTTGATGATGCCACTTTGGTCGAAGAACTTGTTCTGAAAATGTTTTTAAATTCGAAATAAAAAACTACAAAAACTCACTCTTTGTTCAGGATTTTTATCGCACAATAATCGCACCAAGTCGATCATTACAGACAGCAACTTCTCGTGTTTTTCATGGTCCAGCCATCGGGAGACTGCCTGAAATATTCGACTTCCAAGAAAGTTCATCGATTGAGAAAATCTGACCGTTAATGCGCCAGCTTGCCGCACAAATTCCAAACTTTGAATTCCATGTTGCCGCTCGGTCAGAATCGAGTGCAGAGTCAAAAGCGAGTAGCGATAACAGGCATGTTGGGCAGTGCTGAAGATTCGCATTTTTTTTTTAGACTAAATCTGTCAAACTCAGAAAATTCTATGATGAATTCAAATATTCATAATAAAAATCTTTCATTTTATATTTTAAAACTTTTTAGTTCATAAAAAAACCCTTACTTGATATGCTTGACGAGTTCAAGCAGCAAATGTGTATCGGAATGTGCTAGTTGAATTACAGAAGCTAGGCCCTCGTTGCGTGAACAAATATGGAATAACGTCGATAGAGCCACACCGACTATTCTCTGAAATATATATAAAAAATAATCAAAGGGTTTCAAAATGGAAAGTCTTGTCAATTAAAAATGCTACGAAATTGTCTTTCATTTTTCTCACTAATCCATTATTTTACTTCAAAACTGTTAACTATGCAACTTGTCGTCATGCTGTCATTTTATACTCGTTGAATACCTACCCCAGATGCACTTTTGGTCTGTAGAACTTCGTTTAGAGCAGGAATGAGTGAAGTTCCTTGAATGATGCAGCGCGGCTGCTTCATTTCTGCATTCATTTTGGCTATCCGTTGGATGATGTAAATCGCCTTCCATACAACTGCCTGTAAAAATTGGCCTTTTTCATTATTTTTAGACGAAAATATTGTCCTGGAACTTTTCACGGGCATACACTTTTGAAAAAATGAGTTTTGGGCAAGATTTTTAAAATCAATATTTTGTCGGGAAATTTAGATTGTAATTCGTACATCATCAGAGTCCCGCATCAGTGCAACCAATTCAGGCAGAGCTCGTTCAGCACTCGCGAAATCCACTGCATTCGCCGCACAAAATGATATGTTCTCGAATTTTTGCTGTTGCTAAAAAGATAATTTTCTGACATTTTTTATAACGCAATGACAGGGGTTGTTATAAATAAAATTAAAATGGAAATAGAAGTAGAAATGAATATGAGATAAAGTTGATCTTCATGCCATCGTATCTTCTTGTAACCCTTTTTGTTCAATTTCGGTTTTATCGATTGATATATCATTTTTTGCTATCTTTAAGTTTTCACAATCTTAACCTATCGCGAAGAAATGCAGCAATAAATAAAAGCAGTAGAAAAACGAACACAGGCAGAAACAAAGAATTTGAGGGAAAAAGAAGTTTTTCATTCGATTTTCGCGCAATTTTTGTCAGACACTTTCTCAAGCAAAAAATGCAGGAGTAAAGACGGAAATATGTTTATAGGCTTCTCGAAAAACTTCTGAAAGAAAATACGGAAAGTGAGTTTTGAATTATTCCAAACTGTCCTCTCATCGAATATTAACGTTGTAAGAAGAAAGACGATTTTCGTGGGGGATTTTTTTTAGAAATTAATAATTTTTATCAAACTTATTTTACCTGATGTGTGAGTTCCCCTGCATCGACTTCAGACACGGACAGTTCAGACATGTGTGAAGGCGCATGGAGAGAAGTCATCGTCGACATCACTGACGGATTCTGAATTTTAACTCTATTCCTGGTTCATAGAAAGTTCGTCAACTTTGAATTCATCAACACATTCTTCACACTGAACAAAAGATGAGTTTCATGTAAATTGCTGTAATCTACCTGACTATGCAACATGGTCTGTACTCCACTGTCGAAATTGCGGTTTTGCCACATTGACACTTTGAAATTTGCACTCGCAGTCGGGCCGCCATTCGGCATGTTTCCGGATGGGAGAAGGGCGACTTCGGATGGACTGAAATTATTGATATTCAACTGAGCTTTTGAAAAAGTATATTCAACTTTACTGCATTAGAGTCGAACTTTTGTTTTCTATGCATTTATCGTAATATCTTAATAGAAGTCGACGTTTTCGCTTGAAAATGTTCATCGCCAAAAAAGCGTTTCATGAAAAATTGACCCACTTTTAACAAGAAAAAATCAGGGAATTTTGAAAGAAAGGATCGATCAAAAACCTACTTGATGTTTGTCGGGAATGACCCTTGTTGTTGTTGTTGCTGAATTCCCATTGGTGAGTCCTCCATGACTGGAGACGGGAATTGTCTGCAAGTTGCTAGATGCACTGGTCGAGCAGCGAGAGAGCGGTACCTGCGATGGGGAGCATTCATGAATCGAATCGCGGGGAACAATCAGGACGGAATCGGGAATAAAAATGGGAGAATGGGTCGATAATGACAGTAGTGACACGATGAAACTGTGAAATGTGACGGCTTGGGCAGGGAGAAGATAGAAGACAGGAAAAGAGAAGACTCGATAACCGAGAGAGATAAGCGGAACATTGACTAAAGGGGGAGGGGGGACACAACAAACATAGGAAGCAGAATGAACATGACGGATAGAA
This sequence comes from Diploscapter coronatus, assembly GCA_964036155.1. Classification (NCBI taxonomy): domain Eukaryota; kingdom Metazoa; phylum Nematoda; class Chromadorea; order Rhabditida; family Rhabditidae; genus Diploscapter; species Diploscapter coronatus. The sequence continues at coordinate 78,296,873 of OZ038423.1, read as the reverse complement.
AATGATTTAATCAGCAGTTGTTGAACTAAAAAACTAGCTGCAGGATAGTTGCACGAGCGCAATAATGATGTTCTCAGGGGACCTATTATAGTATTTGTTCTCACCCTTCTGTAGTTTTCGCTCTATTTCTTTCCTTTCTCTGTACACTGTTTCTCAAAAATCGAGCGAATACTACAAAAGGGCGAGGGCGAATATTATAATAAGTCTCCAGAGAGGAAAACAATGAATGCTGATAATGGTTAATGAAAATTCAGAAAATAATAATAATACGGGCATAGAATAACTGTCGTTCAGATCTAAATAATCTCAAAGTCAGAGGTCAACTGAAACAATGTTATTTCTGAAGAGCAGCAAGTGCGTGGAGGTGAGAAGGGTTGATGTCTGAATAAATGGATGAATGGGGGAAGTGACAATGACCAATTAGCGCAAATATAAGACTAACAGATTGTAAACACGAGCTGAGGAATGATGAACAAGTCGATTGATTGAGCCATGAACTATGCATGTCTGAATATTTATCAAGCTCGGATTTGCAATAGAGTTGATCAGTAACGAGACCAAAATTCTACTTTAACTCAATGTTTTGTGATCAATTTCAACTCCATCATCTAATCCTTGTTTTTGATAAAACTAAAACCTGGTGAGCATTCAAAGCATCCGATTGATATGATATGATCAGCCAGTAACGAAGATTAATTAGAGCAAGATGAATGAAAAATTTCGACATATTGGAATAGAGGAGGAGAAAGGGGAGGGAAAGAGATGACTACGAGTTGCAGGGGCAGAACCAGGAAAGCAGCTGTGCGTTAGCCCCTAAGTTTGCAGTCGAATCAAAATTTGGCTTTGCCAATGCAAAATTCCAAATCAAGAATGATCAAGAACGTGAATGGTGTTGAGAGGCTCCGACTTAGGTCAAGCGTCGATTTGAGTTTGACTTAAGTTCAACATAGTCTAAGGAAGGTCTGACTTGAGTTGTAGCAGAAGCTAAGCAAGAAGCAGCTGTGCAGTTAGCCCCTTCCCCCTCTAAGTTTGCAATCGAATCGAATCACAATCTCTGGCTCTGTCTGTCTGCGCCTCTCTTCAGCTCCTCTCTATCTCTCGCCTTCCTGCTTATCTCGTTTCGAATCGACTTGTCATCGATTAGCAATGACTGAGTGACTGAATGACCGCAACAGCTAATGCACAAACCAGATATCAGCGCTGATCAATGTGTTGGTAAATTTAAAATTTAAAAAAGAAAAGTAGGTGCAGACGTTGCAATGTTTTCAAACCGCATGAAATGAAACAGCGTGCTTTATCGAGAGGAAAAGAGCATGCCTTCTTTTCGTCTCTCGAAAACATTCACTATCTCGTTTCATGCGGTTAACCACGTGCGGCTTGAAAATGTTGCAAGTCTGATTAGGTATGAACAAGATTGGGCATTTCTAGTCTACAATATCAGATTAAGCTTTTTGGAGGCTTAATGAAATTTAAATCAAAAATGATAAAGAATGAAAAATTTAATAAACATTCACAAAGCTGAGACAAGAAAAATGGCAATCGTATACAGGTTCGGTCACCAATTTCCCTGAATGACTCCACAGAACATTGAGCATAGTCTATCAGATCTAATAAACCCATCTAAATATATTATTTGAAATCAAAGTGAAATTTCGTAATAATAAGTTATGATGATGTGGAAATGGATATGGATAAAATGAAATGATCCACAGCTGCGGATATTGAAATAATAAAATGAACACTGCTCATGAAGCATGAATTATTCAGCATTACGAAAATGTGACAAATAAAAAGTCGGAGCTGTAGGCGGAATTACGAAGTACCATAAAATTAACTGAATACTAAAATCGTCGTTTAATTTTTGATGAAACATAAAAATGCGGTAAAAGAATCAAAACCGTAAAGGAATTAGAAAGTAGCATAGATAGATGGTGTATGCTTTCTTTTCCCTTCAATTCTCACACTCCCGAATTCCCGCTCATTTCCTGTCTGTTTCTTTCTCGATGCATTTCTTCCTATGACCTATCCTCTCTTCCTCGGCATTCTTCTACATACGCAACTAATAAATCGAGAATGAGCAGAGTTTAGCAATTGGCAATGCAAAACTCGAGAAATCGACCGATGAAAATCGCATCATTCTAGCCGAGAGGAGCTATCTTGCAGTAATTCAGAGATCGTATTGATACTGTTGCAGTTTTCAGTATTCATTTGATTCTGAATTATGAAGGAGCGGATATGATACCTGATGAAGTTATGATGCAATAGCTAGATGAAGAAGTCAAACTTCATATAAGAGATAAGCCAAAGTATGCCATTATTCAGAAATATCTCCGAGCAATTTGATTTATTTGGCGATGAAGTTAAAAAAAGCTTATTCCCTCCTTGCATTTTTCCTACAAAAGAAATGAATCTCCAAATCGATGATAAATTATTGCCTCTTACCAATAGAATGTTCAAGAAAACAAGGGAAACAAAGATGCAACCGGCAGAAGTTGGTTGGTCAGAAAACTGCAAGGCGAAAGGATTCGCCGTTTTGGCGCAACGAGTAATCCCATAAGAGGCAGGCAGAAGGCAAACGGGAAGGGAGGAAAGGCCACGGAGCTGAGCAAGACAAACGACACTTTGATAAACGAGCTGAGAGAGGGAAGGAGATATTGCAAGAATAGACGGGGAAGACGAGTCTGGAATGGTTAATAAACAAATTGGGATGTACCAGTTGCCGAATAGATACCATTATTCATATCCAACATGGTCTAGGTTTTTGAGAACCTCGATTCTGAATTGAAATTTCGAGCATATCTAGTTTTGATCTACGTAAAAGCAAAGATAGGCTTCAAATCTTCACTTTTGTTGCTAAACTCATCCACTTCTAAATTAAGTGCCATTAGAAAACAACTGAAATAAGTCTGTATTAAAGTCGAAGCCACAATGCAAGGAGGGGCTCATCGTTCAGACTTCAGAGCTTCGTTCATCTTCTATTACGATATGACAAAAATAAGGTGCATTTTCAAAACGAATATCTTCACAAACGAGTTCCCATTCTCATACAAAAACGGAAAGAAGTGAAAAATTGAAGCTTGTAATGGGAATTGGAAAAGAATGGAATCTGTGCAAAAGAAAGAAGAGACAAAACAATGGCAGATGTGTGAAGAGAGAAGGGAGGAGATGAATCAGTGGGAAGAGCGGCAAAGGAAGACGAGCGGATGGAGGGGAGAGAAAAGAGGACTGACAGAAGGACTGTCAAAACTGACACTGCGACAGACCAACAGACAGACAGAAGAAACAGACAATGACCATATTTCACTTGGCATTCAGACAGATATAAGATGGCCTTAATCTGCTCTATCTGATTCGTCTCACATACGCGCATTTTCCCTACTTGTAACAGAAACATTTCGATTTGCATGAGTTTCCTAGATTTTTTCTTCAAAAATAATAGTATAAGGAGGAAATCGAAATTTTAAGAGTAAATGTCAGTAAGAACCAAAGTCGGTGTTTCCAGGGGTCCTCAGATTTGGCTGATTTTCACATGTTGTTCAGTTTTTCACGCTGATTCTCATGGTACTATCCGTTTTTCGTAAAAATGATCGTATGCAGGATTACGGTAGCTTGAAGTTTTGTCAGATCCGACCTCGGAAAAAAATTCATAACTTTCTTATTTCTGAATCAAGTTGAGTGATTATTTTTTTATTTTGTAGATCTTGTCGAGGAGAATATGAGAAAAATAAAAATAAAATTTTTAGAAATTAATTTTGGCGGGAAAAAATTACCCAAAGTTACCCTATATACCCGTACTGTGTTTACAAATGTAATGTGAGTTAATGGCGGAGTTTTCCATGAAATCTTGTAGAGCTCTTCAAGATGATCAACTTTTGTTCCAGAACTTCTAGAATGTGTACACACAGGGAGATATGAACTTTTGAAAATTTTCTTAGTTATCAAAAATTTTGTTTTTCAAAAACACGGGTATGAGTAATTGGTTTCGACTCAATAGTTATACCAAACAAAACTATAACGTACGGAGAGTACCATGCAAAAATCCGTACTCAATTTGAATCAAAAATAAAATAGGGAAATAAACTTGAAACGCCCTGTAGATTAATAACAATGATCAGAATCAAATCAGTCATATTTTTCTAAAACTCGACAAATTAAAGACGATTTTCAAAAATTCGAAAATGAATTGTTGTGATGTATCGTTATTCTTTCACCCATTGTTTCATAAATGAGGCAGTTTCGAGTGTAACAATATATTGATGAAACCGAAAAAAGTATGATTGAGGCATCAGCGGAAAGCATAATATGGCCTTTGTCATAGTGCATAAGATCGAGAATGTTCTCATTCTGCCGCCAGCCATCTTCGTAAATGTTTCCCCTCGTTTTACAGCCGCAATCAGCCGTTTATCTATGCAGATTTCTTATTCTCGTCTTGTACCTTCCTTTTTCACAAGCTAGTAGGTTTTTCCCACTGACTTGGATGGAAACTATTTGGGCGAATTTAGATTTTTATGGATCTCTTTCCGGATACGTCTGTAATCAGCCAGCTTATTATGATCCATGCAATTGTCCGAACTTTTGCGGGTAAGAAATTTTCATCAAGTTATTCAAATCTATACCTATACTTATTATCAGCAAGTCACCATCTTTACTATCGGTGAAGTTCGTCAGTTCTTGTCGAATTATCTTGAATTCAAGAACTAGCGAATTTTACAAACTTCAAATGGTGATTTACTGGCAAATTCTGCATAAGAGCAGCTATTCATAGGCAATTAATAAAGTAGTACCGCAAAAATCGATCAAAAATATCATCATATGAATTTTCTAAGCTGGGAGGTTTGATTCCCAACATTCCGCTACCAACCCCCACTCTATACTCTATAGATAAGCCATTACTTTGTAAATTGGCTCAAAATATGGGATATTCGTTGAATTGCTGTGGTCCTACTTTTATTAATTCCCTTATTCATATAATTCAATATTTCAGCGGCTGGCAGGGTGGAGGCAACGGTTACATGGACGAATATTATAGTTTGTACAAGAAGGCGTTAGGAAAGACTCGAGGAAAGAAGAGGCTGTGGTATCTGGAAAATGGGTACAATTCTGAAGCCGAGAAAAGCGCTGAGGAGGAAGGAGATGAAGAGGGATCTGAGGCCGTTTCTGGAGAAGAGGAAGAAACTACCATTCCAGGTTTGTATGTTTTAGGAATTTTGAACTGTTTTTTTTTCTCTTACTCGTGGTATCAGAAATCTCCCTGAATTATTTCGGAAAATTGTCTGATTTTTTTAATTCAGAGAAAACTCTCAAGAAGGTCAGTCCCGTCATCAAACCAGCCGAGAAATTGCATTCTTGGGAGGACGAGGTAAGTTTCATAATTTTAGAAATAATAATCCAAATAAAATTTTCAGGAGAAATGGGAGAGTAAATTTGTGATGGGCACTGGAAAGAAGGGTGGAGTGGATAGTCTGGTTGATAATCATGGAAGTGGCGTTACTTCGGATGGAACTGAGGAGCTGCCTGAAATTAAGTACAATTTTGGATCATCCTTTTTCGGAAAATAGAAATGAAATTTCAGCAGCGAAGAAATCGAGAAGAGTCGAGTGATAGAAGCACCGAAGAAACCGTTCGACGACACCGATGAAGAGCTTCCAGAGATTTCATCTGCCGAACTCGAAGGCTCAAAGGTGCCAGCCATAGAAGCGCCGCCTCGTAAGAGATTTTCAAATGTCCTACATCGTTGATTCTCCGAGTTCCCCATCATTCTTTATTCAAGTATTTCCGAATTCGTTACTTGCGCTTAAAGATTGCTACTAAACCAAAACTGTTCATGCTAATACGCAGCTTGCGAATGAAGTGTAGCTGAGAATGCGTATAGTGATGGCTAATGCTTCGGCTTCAGAGCCTGCGTCCGCATCTGCTGCTGTGCCATCTCGCTTGGCTAGTCCGAAAAAGAAGAAGAAGCCGACCGACGATGATTTGGGCGATGAAGATGACTTGGAAGAGATTACATCGGCGGAAATTGAGCATGAGAAGGCCAGACTGACGAACAATAATAGACTGACAGGTCAATTTTCACGATCAATAAAAATAAGAAGCTCTTTGACGAAGCTACTGCAAGAGTATAGCTGTTTGATCATAATCAAAATTGCATTCAAGGCGATATCGTGAACTGGGCTGCTCCTGACGGAAAGCAACTATTCTCAGGTGCTAATGCCAGAGTGCCAGAAGAAGACAAGTCTGCTGCTAGTCCTGTAGTTTCCGCTAAATCACTACCATCAAAATCGTCTCTCGAACAAATAGAGGATGATGCATTCCCCGACATTTCATCTGCCGAACTTGAGAAGAAATTCAATCCTCCAACTATGAACTCTAAAACGGCGGTAGGAACTGTCGAGAGCAGTCAAGTCGCCGTGACGACGACTCCATCACCGAAAGCTTCTATTGAAAATATCGACGACGAGCTACCTGAATTGTCATCAGCCGAGCTTGAAGGCTCCAGTTCTAGTTCTTCTAGCACTTCAGCTCCGACAACAACTGTAATGTCAGGTAAAATATTGTCATTATGTTGAAGTACGTCGTCATTTATTATTGCTTGAAAAACGTTTAAATTTCTATGAAACGACGATGTGGCAGCTAAAATAATAATAAAATTGCTATGGCGTTTCAGAAACAACCACAGACATGATCAGTTCAGCTATGCAGTCTAAATCCGTCGATGAAGAATTATTCGAATTCAACTTCAAAGAAATTGAAACATCGTCAAATGAAATTTCAACCACAACAACAATTCAGCCAATAACTTCGGAAACTGCAGAATTGCCTAAGAAGCTTGTTACTGATATCGAAGAGGAATTAACCGAAATTTCATCCAAAGAGTTCGAAACGACAGCCGCTTCCGTTACACCTACGACAACAACTTTGCTCAGTGAGTTACGGCTTTATAAATGGCCTGAATTAGGATTGGACGAAAGGTTTTACTCACTTGCCAAGTTGACGAGACTTTTGCCTGTGCTATTCGCGCGCACTTGGGTTTTATTGTCACTCGCGAGTGACGATAAAATCCGAATGGTGCGAATAGCATAGGCAAATGTCTCGTTAATTTGGGAAGAAAGTATTTGCTTTAGAATTTTGAAAGTGATTTCATCCATCCTAAATAATGACCTTTTGTATTCCACACCCACTTTTTGAAGAGATAATATGAGAGGGAGGTAGGGGAAAAGAAAGTGGATGTGGGATACAAGAGATCATGCAAAATTTGCATATGTTAAATGAATGCAGAGCATGAAACTGCCAAACTACCTGCTGCTTTTAGAAACCGTGGCTGTAGAAACGACAACAACAGTTATCATTGGCAGCACGAGGAAGAAGCCGATCGATGATGATCTACTGGATCTGAATGAATTAGATATTGCTTCCGAAAAACTGAGCCTCAGAAAGCTAGGCTAAATCGTGCAGAATAGGCTACTTAGGGAATAATTATTGCTAGAATGCAGAACGTGTAATTATTGTTATATTAGATGCTAGAAATAAACTTATTTATTGTTGAGCTGATAGCTAGCAAGCGGGGTTGTTCAAAATTCGTTATTTTTTCTTGTTTTCCGAATGTCTCGATTTTTCGTAACTTTTCTTTCCAAAAATGCATGCTATTTTTAAAAATTATCTTTGCAAAAATGTAATTTAATAATTTCACACTCTGTTCTCATCTTATTCTTCTAAAGAAATCTGAAAAATTGTCTCCGGTAAAAATCGAAACTCGAAGCTAAAAGTCATTAATCCTCGATCCTCGGGGGGTCGGCGGAGACCGAGGGTTAAGAGGAGTTTGATACGGCCACAGATTTACGAAACATTCAGCCCTTCCTGCGACTGCAGCTCCCGCACCGAGGCCTCAGCTGCCAAATCTGGGTGGAGTCAACGTCGGGTCGAATGTAGGCGTCGGACCAGTCGGTGTCAGCTCTGGTTTGGGAATTAGTGCTCCGGGAATCGGAGGAGGAGGTGAGAACAAAAATGCTGACTCTTGGAAGAATTCGCAACTTTTCTTCTCCAAGAATGTAAACGTTTAGAACACGCATAATGAGATAGTGTGTATTTTCAAGAGACCATGAGAGAGCATGCTCTTTTCTCTCTTGAAAATACACACTATCTCATTATGTGCGTATATCCGCGTGTCTAAACATTTACATCCGTTCTTCTCGCCTTTATCAGTAGTACTATTTCTCTTTAAGAACTAACCAAGCCTTTCGGCGAGCCCACGATATAAAAATTTCTGATTTCATAAATGTGAATAATGTTCAGGAGGCGCTGGCTTGTTTGGAATCGGTTCCGGAGTCGGTGTAAGTGCACCATTTGTCGGGCCGATTGGCGTATCGTCTGGACTTGGCATTGGTAAATAGTAGTCGTTCGAAAATCAAATTCTCTTACGTCTTTCACCGAAATGATCTCAAGTATAGAATTTCAGTTATTGTGTTCTCATAAAATGCAGACTGGTTTTTGTAAATAAAGAAATTTCACTTTTAAAGGCGAAAATTTCGTAGGCTTTTTCTGCTAGCCACAATTGATATGTTATTGCAAGAAAGTGAAACAATGGGCGAGAATTTTGATAGGGGAAATCGAGAAGCTGAGACAGGAGGCAAAACAGGAAATCGGGGTCACCAACCTTCGGGGCAAAGGGGTTAGGAGCGGAACCGGATTAGCGATATCAGCACACCAGATTTGCAGATTTGAGTAATGGCTTTCCCTATCTGGCTATCAGTTATCACTCCCTCTCGGCTTATCAGCAGCTTATCACTTGTATCTTTCCTAGGCTTATGTCCGTTTTATCATTATCCTTTACCCTTAGCCGTTCGGTTATCGCTCCTTTCACTTCCACGAAGTTTTACGATCCTCAAAGATTTGACTTTCAGAGATTTACTATAAATCATGGTTTTGGCATTGCTTTTGCTGGCTCAATTGATCTGCGCGATTCTCGCCTGTGTACCGACTCAAATCATTACAACAACTGCTCGTAAGTACTTTTTTAGATTTTGTTTTTTGCAAAGTTAAGAAAAGCTTGAATAAAAATATCAATGAAGAAGAAAAGCTATTTGGCGTTTCGAAGAATTCGTTTTTCTGCTAAATTTTCCTCTGAAAAAGTTACTCATTAGCCTGCTGCCCAATGTTGAGCACAACTTCGTTGCCAAAACGACCTCCGTCATCAAGCACCTGGGAGCAGTGTTCGATTCTGAGGCGAGTATCTTCAACTTGTCCTATCGATGGTATCGTCGTATGCGATGCAGCTTTTGATACAAATGTGAGTTAAATCGATTTTCTAAAATAATAAAATGGACTCATTGTACACAAATTCGCGATTAATTTTTATTAGTCTTATATGAATTCTCGTCATTTCGTAGAAATTCTCATGTCAACTCGTTAATGCTATAAAGAAAATATTTGAATATTTTGAACGTCGTCGTCGTTATGATAAAATCAATGTTCAGCCAAGTCAAATTCAAATCGAGTTGTTCGATGCGAATGGAAACGTAGTCCGAACAGCGACTGCGAATGGAAATCCTGCAACTTCCGTATCTTTATCGGTAATCGAAATATTATAGAAAAATTATATTGTATCGGTCAAATTAGGCGAAGGTTCGCGTGCTAAAGAGCGCCTTGCGAGAAATGCACAGAGGGAGGCTAGAACGCTGAGAAAGAGTAAGCGAGGGACAGTGAAAAGAGTAGTACGCAATTTTCTGTCTCACTTCTCGCCATTTTTGACATACAAACTCTCACTTAATTTGACCAATACAATGATTAAAAATTGAAGGTGGTATGTACCAATGGAAAATGGTACGTTCCTTCATCGACAGGCTCGGCAAATGACGTTGGCCCAATTGCTACGGTAAAATATTATAGTTCAAATTTAGAAGGAAAAGAACTGATAGATTATCCTGAGTATTCGATGAAAGCTTTTTTCATTTCATACATCTTAAAGTTTTATCTGCCAAAATTATTTAAAAATTGAATATTTAAGGTTTCATGCTCTCAAAGTGGATCCGTTGGTGCTGATAGGGGTTACGTTATTGGCTCAGCAATTTAGCCTCGTAGTGGTTTTAGTGAAATACCTAATAACTTTAATAGATGTACTTTACGAGTAATAAAGATTGATTAACTTATTTATTTTGTATGTTGACGAAAGTGTATAACACAGAGAACGATTTTGGAAAGAAGATGAAATCTTGTAACGTAAAAAAGAAAAATAAATGAATGCAACGTGGTTAACTGAGAAAATCGGTAATTTTTGGTAACATAATGGTAAAATTGATCCCAAATTATGTGGAAATTAACGATAATTATGTCTGGTAATTTATGACAGACAGTGTTATGAGTTACAAAATGACGAAATTTTGGGAGGCACGAGTTTAGAGTGTAGATTTGTGTTGTTTTGATGAAAAAGGAAGAAAATTCTCACAAATTATTATTTTAAAAGACTAGACAAATTATTATAGAAAAAGAAATATTTGTTTTAAAAATAAGAAAGAGAATACAAATGCCGCGAATTTGGAAATATTTCGGCAGGATTGAAGATGAAGGAAGACGAGATGATGCAAGTGGGGGAATACTGTTATTGTAATTTGTTGATTTCAGGATTACTGTGAAATGAACATATTCTCAGGAAAAGTCACAGTAGTCCATATTTTGAAAGATGCACATAGGAAGACGCCTAGCCAATTTAGTAAATTTTAGGAGATTTTCAGGGATAAATTCAAGCCCACTCCAAATTGAAGTTATCCTTGAAAAAACCGCCTGAAAAGCTGAATAATTGGGAAACTCATTCGAGAAATATTATCATAACGTAATACGGTGAAAACATAAAACTTTCGGTTCGTGAAATGATGCCGACTTTTTCTCCAAAATTAACTTTTTTCATGAATTCTTCGGTATCGACTCCAAATGAACAAACAAACCATGAATGAATCAAATATAAAAAGGTGCTGATTTTGTGTCATTTGACACTCTACAATACTGACTTTGGAAACGCCTCAATTTACAACAAAAAATCTTGAAACTTAAGGATTTCTTTGAAATTCTTGATAGAATTTTGCAAATCCTTGTTGTTAACGTTTCTCAAGCCATATGAAATGTCCTTGTCTGTGGTGGGACAATGATGCTTATTGACCCTCTGCCGGAGCTGCAGCAGGGCTCGGGGCCGAATCGACGATCTGGATTCCGGTCAATTCCAAATCGCCCTGGAAATTTTCGATAAATCAATTTAGATGTCAAAATGCGAAGTAATGTATAATCGGGTCTATTGTAGTATTCGCCCTACATTTACCCTCACCCTTTTATAGTATTCGCTCGATTGTTTTGAGAAATAATATGAAGGAAAGAAGAGAAATCTAGCGAATACTACAATAGGTCCATAATTGTTCATTTTTCGCACCATTTCACCGACTTGTTGTTTCAATCAATTTTAGCCAATCGGTTTTTTCTAGTTTATATTTCATACCTGAATTTGAAGTCCGGCAATTTCAGTGGGTCCGACGCGATGAGCGTATGAGCAGAAGTGCTCGCCGTTCACATAGACCTAAAAATTTCCCCATTATTCGCAATTTTTTAATTTTTTCTCGCATATTTCATGTTTCGAATTTAGTAGTAATAAACGAAAGTGACAGATATATGAATCATTCGCTTTTCTTCTCATTTAAAATTCTTCGGTTTTATATGAAATGCAGCAATACAAAAATTTGGAACTGAAAATAATAGTTGCAGCGTTTCTACGAAGTGTATTGTTGATGCCGAAATCTGGAAGGCGCGTGCAAAGTGGTGTGCAGTTATTTTTAGTGATTAGAAGATCGAGAAATAGTACGCGAAAAGGAGAGACTGGCTTTAAAATCCGTTATTTCTCCCCCCATTTTCGACCTCTCAGATTTGGGCATCAGCAACATTGAGAGATAGTCCTTACTAGAAACGCCTATCTCTTTCCTTCAACTCAATTCTGCGACGATGGCAAACTTCGTCAAATTTTCTAAAACTCTAATCTTACTTGGAAGGCGAATTGATCATTCTTGATTTCGAGGTCGAATCCGACGCCCTTCTCGAACGGGTTCTTGCCCTCGCGCTCCTCGTTGCCCCACTCGCCAGAAATCAGAGAATTGCGAATCACGCACTGAAAATGAAGCTATTATTGAAGTTCGACCAAAACTCATACTCCTTCATATCGTAATTTGACAACCTCGTGCACCTTCATGTTATCTTAAGGGAGTGTTCGTACTTCGCTCACGCTCAAGTGAGCTGAAAAAATAGCACGCGAGCGTGAGAGATGCAAGGAAGACTGACTTTTTTCCTCTCATTCTCGCATACTATTTCTTTGTGCTCACGTGAGCATTGCGGAGTATGAACGCACCCTAAGAGGATGCTTGGAAAGTTCGCTTTGTGTTCTTTCCCTGATAAAATTACGCTAAGCTGGAGAGAAGCTTTGAATTCTCAGATAAAAATATCTCTGAACTAATTGAACTTTACAAGATATCATTTGTCTGTGAGCATATTCAAAGTTTCTACAAAAGCATGAAGTTGGCCAAGCTACGATACGATCTGCTATAATACAAATGCAGTACCAACGTTTTAACAGATTTAGTGGGGGATAAAACACAACATTAAACTATCATTGCTATAACTTTTGATGGTAACACGAATTAATATTGCCACGATTTTAACGAAATTAGAAGTGTATTGACATTTTAGTCGATTACAAATTCAGCAAGCACGTGGGATGTTGCACAAAAATATATTTGAATAGTAAAAATGGCCACTACCACCGAGCCTCGTGAATTAAAGTATTCCAAACTTTAAAACCAAGTTAAAAGAAGCATTCTCACAACACTTTGCTTTTATGAGCAAAAACCTACTCCTGGGACAAGCTTTCCGCAAAATAGAGAAGTCTGAACGAGGATTAAGTTTTCTTTTGAAAATTAATAATTGTCGATTCATCCTTGATGAAATAAGCACTTTTAATCTGAAAAAATCACCTTCTCGTCGAATCTCGGATTGAAGTGCAGAGCGATGTCTCCGTTTTTCTTCAGCAGATTCAGATTCCATCTAAAGTTGTTTATTTTCATTTCTTGTTTCGAAAAACGTAATGATTCAGCATTATATTGCAAGCACATGATCAAATAGCCAATATTTCCAATGACCTTCCTTCATATTTAATTATGCTCACTTTCATCCTGACGTTCTGATAAGTCTAAATTGGTCATGAAAAAGGCTGAATTATTCAGGGAACATGTTGACTAGAGTCCTTTGCAATCATGTTTAATTTATTCTAGTCGATAAATCTAATTTGTCAATGAAAATGCCAAGATTTTGGGGGACTTAAGTCAGAATGGTCGTTCGACATACTTCTCTATAATGTTTCCTTCAAAATTTTGCATCTTTAACCTTGAATTTTCACAAGTCCTCAATTCATGATGAAATGGTACGTTAATTTCGCTACTGCGATACTGCGATCTACTCCCGCATATTTCTGGGTGTGAATCAAATGCTTCCTAGGTCCAGATCAATGCAGACCTTCAGTCAGAATGAAACATTTTAGGGAGGGGGCGCGCCAGATAGAATTTCCTTATAAAAGAGTGATACACAAGGGGGTAGGCATAAGGATTTTAGCGGAAAGTTTGACTTAAGAGAAGTATATGTGGAAATTCGGATTTAAGTTCTGTTTAAGTCTGAAAGTGCCTACCTCTTAGCCTTCTTCTCTGGAGTTCCATAGAGAACGAGTGTCTTGCCGGGCAGGAAGGCATCAGTGGCGACTCCGGACTCGTACGGCACGGGGTAGTACTTGCCTCCCCACTGAACGTGATTCAGACTGACGTCTCCGTCGATCGACAGATGAGTGACGTGCGCCAGGGGCACGCGGTGCGTGAACGCCTTCACTTCTCGCTGGAAATTTTAAAAATCAGTATTTTGTAAAATAACTTGAAAATACTCGAAAAAATATGATCAGTTTATGGTATTTTATGAGTGATAAATGATCTGCACACTAAGTATAAGGATTTTGAATACGTGAAGTACTTAATTTATCAAAGGAATTACATGAAAAATCATTTCTATTCTTATATTTTTTAATCAATCTTTGATCATAAAAATCTATTCCATGTTCATAATGCAGGATATGTATTGTTTTGATGCTGAAAATAAGTTTCGTTTTAGGGAAGCTTTTAGTACTACCATTATAACTGCCGCTTGCGTTATTGCATTGCATTGCATCACTCGAGTGAACTGACTTGTGAATGAGGCATTTCCGCGTAGTCTTTGTTTTATGCAATAATCGCGCTTATTCCACAAAATTGTTCATCGACTATGATGAATCATGCTTTCTGATTGATGTTGCTTGAGAAATTAAGCGCTCTTTTCAAAAATGAAAAATGGATCTAATAGTTTCAACATCTTCACGATGCGATACTGGTCAAATTCATTATTATTAGATTGATCAGAGAATTGGCTTTTAAAAAATTCGAGGTCAATATTAAAAATTCTCACAATCCTATCATTTGAGAAGCAGAATGGAATTTCTTCTGACGGCGAAAAATAGCCAAAAATTACCCGATTGATGTAGACGGTGAATTTGGAGTCGTGAGCGCGAATGCGGATGTCGAAAGGCTCGCCCTTCTTGATCGTCAGCTTCTGACGGAGCTCCTTGCCCCACGCGGACTTGTTGAATGCGTTGAAGACCAGCTGCAAATCCAGAATCTTCATAATTTTACGTTTTTCAGAATGTAGTAATTAGAGAAGTCATTATAATTTATATATTTTTAAAGGATTTTTAATTGCAATATTTCGTAATGCAACTTTTTCTAAAGCATGCGGAATAATAAAAGGTAGATTGATGGATTTTTTCTTCCTTTAGAATATATGAGCAAGATTGCATAGCTTAGCTGTCAAATGTCATCGGCATTTTTCATGAAAAAGCTACTTTTCGTTTTTCGAACTTTAGCTCATCATTTTTCTCTTGAAGTTTCATATTCTGCAAAAGTTCTCACTTTTCTCCTTCTGACTCATTTCAATTTCAATCAGTCAATCACAGAATGTCTTCTCTAGAGCCTCTTTTTCCGGCTCAAACTTTCAATCCCTTCAAAAGTTTTCCTCTTCTCTTCAAAATCACTTCTTCTGTTTCTCTGATTCTCTTAGTTTGACGTAATATTTTGAGTGCATCTCCTGTTACTAAATCGGAAAAGCGAAATTGGCTCATGTGCAACGCGCGCCGGCCACTAAACATAAAAAATTGAGATTTTAGAAGGAAGGAAAAAAAGAGATCGTAAAAGTAATAAATGAGACTTAAAGTCACTTGTCATCATAAAACAAAGAAAATGGAAAATATACTTCTTAGGAAATTTGATCATTTTACCGACCACACATATCCAAAATGTTATCTTAATTATTGATGAAAAGGAAGTGGCCGAATTATAAAAAAAAAAAGAAAAAAATGACATCAAAACATTTTAGAAGTTTTTCTTATCTCCATTCATATCTTTCCACTTATACACTCTGATCCCTAAAGCGCTCTCATTTCCTCTATTTCCTTCGACTTTCAAAGAGTGAAATCTACACATCAAAATTCACGAAACGGCACCACAATTTTCTCGTCAGATTGCGCAGATTCTCGAGACAAAAATATGACTACTCTACCTATTCTATTCAGGAGAATATTTATGGTTTTGAAAAATTGTGAGACCTCTGGAATTCGTATAATTTTCTGTAGAATTTCTTGAAGATCGGTCTTACATAATATGCGTAGATAAAATGATGAATCTATCGACATTTACCTACGTATAAATATCATTATTTTCTTTCTAAATTTAGAGATTTAGTTATTATTCACTAATTTATCAGTTTAATTGATTGAAATTTTTGGCAACTTGGACAATTCGCTACTCCGCTACCCATAGTTAATGGTGTAGGGGCAAGGTAGGAGAAGAGCATTTCTCATGTTATTTCGTAGGCTATGAAGTAACGAATTGTTCAGGTTGGAAAATTTTTCTATAGACAAAAATCGCTTACCTTTCCCTCATCGAAGCGAACGCTCACGTGGAGAGGGACGTCGCTTCCGCTGAAGTCGGGCGAGTCCTTGTGCAGGTTGATGTTGAATCTGAGAAAATCAGTAAATTCTATTTTTTTTCTAAAACCCAACCTCTTGGCATCCTCGTTGGTGTTGCCACGAATGATCAGAGTCTGACCGGGCTCGATCTTCTCCGTAAGCTTGCTGCGGTACGGGACATTCTGATTTGTTAAATAAAAAACTGAGTTTCTATTGATTTTTCCGATAATTGGTTAGATAATTGAATCTTTTCTAGCTATTTTCAAGATTATCGAAGTATTAAATGATCATTTTGAAATTTATTCTCGAGTTTTCCTAATATTTGTTTTTTGAGAACCACAAAAATACCGTGTATCTAGCAAAGTGCCAAATCGTTGGCATGCATCACCAAAATTCCTGTCCTAGTTTTGATGTCCAGAAGATCCTAATCAAAAACTAGAGAACGCCTGCGAACATCCGAGTTAGAAAATAGGTAAGTGGGGTCAAAAATATCGAGAAAAAAAACAAAGCAAACGAAAAGAGTGATTGCAAAGAGCAAGTGCCCAAAAGCAAAGGTATGGAAGACAGAAAGGGGAGGAGTCGAGAGAGCCGAGAGAGGCGAAGATCGAGGAAATAGAGAGTGAAGTTGAAGAGGCAGAGAAGCAGATAGAATTAGAGAATGATGAAGAAAGAGGCAGAACTTGAGGAAAATAGAGGGGGAAGTTGACGAGTTAGAGTGGGAAAGATAAAGAATCAGAATTGGCGAGAGATGCAGGAAATAAAGCCTCAAGGCAGCTTATGCTAGGCATATTAAATGACAGGGTACGGACAACGCGACGAATTATCATAATTGTCTTTTCCTGGACAACAGCAGAGACGCAGAGTCATGGAAATTTAGCCCCCTGAGCTCGATGTAGCAGCGTTGATTCCTTGCCTCTTCATGTGCGTTGTTGAGATAATTTTATTTTAATTTGACAGACGCGCGTCTCGTTTCTTTCAACGCAAGGAGGGAAATTAAGTGCGCGTCTGTTACATGGCCTGTTGCGCGAGAAATGCCAATCAGAAGCTAAAAATTATTTGATTTATAGAGGATCGAAATAAGAGTTTATTTAAAATTAGCTATGAAGTTTCAGATAGCTTGGAATCAGAAATTAGAATCTTCTGGATAGAAAATAAATTCCCCGTTTTATCATAATCTTACGCAATTTCTGTCAATTATAGTCGTTATCAAAAGTTTTGAACAATCATAATTAGGAGTGAAGTTTAGTACCCTCACTTATTCGTAGGCCAATTTAAATCAAATCTTGATACTTTTTCTTCTCGTTAAGCTATGAATACTTGTCGAGCTTCAAACAAGTGCATGACGACAAGTGGAAAAGCTGCATTTCTGATCACTAATGCCTCAACTCTAGCAAACATATAAGGCTGCTTTCTTCAATTATCTAGCCAATTATTTTTCTTATAATTTTAAGAATCCTGAAAATTTAATATTATTTTTAGACTCACATAGGTTTTTTCGGCCATTCTAAGTCGTATGTAGAGCGGTAAGTTGATCCGACTGAAAATAAAACGATGAATATGCGTTGCATTTCGGGAATGCATCAATAAATTATAATGCACATCGAATAAATTAACGAGGTGCACATCTTTTATACAAATTACAAATTCGATATACGAAAAATTATAATAAGTCAATTTAGAAAGAAAGAATCGAATGAAGACTTTCAGGATGTAATAAAAGACGACAGAAGACAAGTTATTAGTAAGAATTGAATATTAGTTAGATGAAGTTTCAACGGTACTAAAATAAGTTGGCTGATATATGAATTTTGAGCCCATTCTAAAAAGCGTGATGAAGATAAATACCACTTTTTAAAAAGTGGTGTTCAATAATAATGTCGCAACTGAAAGGAAAAATAAAACTTTTAGAAGTTTCAGAAAAGAATCGAAATTTCGGGAAACTCGAATAGAAGTGACGGTGTAAATCAGAGAGATAGTCGACAATGCATTATAGTTTGCATCGGCGGGAACGCCCCTAACTTATTGGAGGCGAATTTTCGAAAATCCCAAAAATGCCATTATGAATGAGGCTTGAAAAACCGAATTAGTGCAAATTGAATGTTTTTTATGAGTTCAGACTGCAGAGGTAGGGAAATTTGAGGAAAGTCCATGTGAATGTGCTAGGTTTCATATTTTACCGACGATTTTTGAACTTAAGTATTTGCAATCTAAAATCGAAAGAGTAGGGTAGAATTTATATTACGGAAAGTAGAGTTACGAAATCAGCATAAGAAGCAAGGTTTTAGTTCATTGTATTTAGGAGAATTTGAACAGCAGTTACATCGTGACATCGATGCGTGAAAAATAGGATAGGGTTCGATTTCTGATTAGAAAAAGGTTCTTTGCCTGTAATATTTCGTATGCAACTACTTTTTCAGATTTTCATTATTTAGTCACTTCGTTATATCATGATGATCCAGAAAATCAGGAAAAATTAGCAAAGTAATAATTTTAAACTTACTGAAATAATTTGAGTGATTTAGTGGATATAGTAGACTTATGCGATTTGATCGATTGACTGCTCTTGGTTTTGTGAAACCAGCTCATTTTCGATGTTCCAATTTAGAAAGACAGTGAATTTTAGGTGACGAATGTCGAATTTTGGCAGTTTTTCTTCTTAGCTCGAGAAAATGAATAAGAATGCAGCAGAAAAAGTGCACAATGCTGGAGGGCAGGTTTTATGCAAAGATGCGAAGAGAAAGAGGCAAAAAGAAATAAAGAAAATAAACTATATCGATAGATTTTATGAGTCGAAATGATTGAAACACAGCAGTCGATTTTATATTGTTTGAACTATTGCAAATCGTCCATATACCCCTCAGCAGACGAAAATGTTCAGCGTCGGAAGAAAAACTCGAAAATCTCGTCCCATATATTGAAAGATACAGAAACAAAACCGTCTGACGTATAAATTTTTGCAACATGAATTTTTCGAATCGATTTTATTATAACGTGCCTGGAATGGAGGAATTTCGAACGCCCCAAGCATTTTTAGGCGACAATACGAAAATTCAAACTGCAAACGTATGAAATGGCATGGAGATTCGATATTACAGCATGAATCGAAGTTGAATGTTCCGCTTATGAATTCACAATAATCGTGCCTTATCGGGATTGGCTCGATCATTTCAAAATAGACGAATATACGGATTCTCAATCACCTCTCGATTGAGAAGCGAATGTCAATAAAAATCGTATAAAATACAGAATTCAGAAATGCAATTTGATTTTGTTACAGCAAAATTCAAATCGAAATCGAATAAAACGATTGCGTTTTGATATTCTCCCAGCTTTTACATTTAAAAAATCCAGAACCTTATAAAAAATTCACCGATTCCAATAAAATTACGCGAAAAACAAAGATGATTCCTGACAATTGAACCGAGAAATCCTGATTTTTCACATGAAGAATAGCATGAAAATAAAAACAGACTGACGGGGACAAAAGGCGCATACTTTAGAAACCTAATCTGTTATTGAATTGTTCAGGTCTCGATGAAAAAAATTTGCCGAGCGATAAACAACGGGTCGAATTTTTGGGTTAAATTACGCATGCGAGATCGATGAGAGGAGATAGGCATTTTGGCCGATTTTTTGGGCGGCGTGTCAAAAATGAAGGAAAAATGGGGAACTTCGGAGGAAAACGGGAGAAACGGGGAATTTGAAGGGAAGAATGCGAAAAATTGAGTGCGGTAGTAATTGTTGAATTGTCGCCGCCGATTGCTTAGTGGCAAATCGGCGTAAAAATGGAAAGGCGAATTGTTGAAAACAGGTCTGCTTAGAGATAGGCCCGAATTGCGACAAAAACCGATTGATGCAGATGGAAAAAAATCAGCGATAACCGTCGTATCTCAGTGACATGAAAATCGGCGAAAACACAAGGGTTATCAACGAAGGGACAAATAAGGTTTCTTTTATGTTTTCTGAAGAACAAAATAACGAAGTGCTGATGAAATTCTTATTCTATCCATGAAATCTCGACGAAATCATACTTTTGTAAGTAAAAATGGTTAAATCCTTATCTCTTTTTCATAGTGAAAATGATCTTCATGATAAACATGGTCGTTAAAAATTTCATTCGAAACTGTAAACAGTTGGGATTTAAAAATGACAAAAAATGGAGAATGATAAAAATGCCCCTCGTCTCCAATCCTTCAATCACCCATCGTACAACTCTCATGGTCAGTTTGTCGAAAAATCTCTCTCGGAACGTGGAAAAACTAATAGCTTCGTGGTTGCGGCGAAGCGTAAAGTGAAATCGCGGCAATGCGAGATGTGCAAGTGTGAGATGATGAGCGTTTTTCGAGAAAAAGTCAAAATCGCGAAATAATGAGGAATTTGAAGAGAGCGACAAGAAAGAAAAACGACGAGGAGTGTAAAATGTAGCCGGTGGCGTGAAATAAAGACGCAAGTAGCAATGAAATGAAAGAGATAAAAAGAAGAAAGAGAGAGAAATGAAAAGGGATGCTCCCCACTCAAAACAACGATACAGCATAAAAATTGCAGAGAGGAATCCGAAAAACGACGATCAATGCGAGTAAAGTTAAAATAAAAAGCGAGAATTTTAGGATGAAAGGCCATAAAATGATTTTAGAACCACGAAAACATTTACAGTTGATCTTAGAAAATTACGCAATAAATGTGATGAGTCTCGGTCTTTAGGCTAAACGAAAATAGGAGAACTACAAATAGAGAAGGTGAATCATAATATTTCAACAAGGTTATTAGGAAAGAAAAGTATAAATTTCTTAATTTAGGTGTATTTCGCAAAAAAGATTTCTATGTGCTTTCTGTGAAGAGCACCTTTGTATATAATGGAAAATAAGGAGAAATAAATGAACTTTTGTACCAATAAGTTTTCGAAGAAATTTCGATATTATTTTCCGTGAAGATCAGTTTTGATATAATGGGAAATAAGCGAGAATTTATGACATCACAATTTTGGCACCAATCCTAGTCCATAAATCTCGTATATCTGCTAGAGAGCTATAGAGCTATACGATTATGATTTCCCTATCCATTTTCATTTTCATTTTCATTCTCATTTCGCCACATGGGGCATTTCGGCAATCCCCATCTCGTTCATTATTCCGTTTATTTGTGAAACACACAGACAAAAGGGAATTTAGAAGGCAATGACATGGATAATGGGAATAGCATAGGATAAAAATAACACATTAGGAGAGCAGAACGAGAGTCGGTGATGATGCAACAAGAAACGAAAAATAATAAATGAAGGGTTGTCAATGTAAATTATGCTAGACTAAGGAAAGATGTTCTATCAGATATACCGTTCTTACTCTACTTGCACAATACTACTTCATAAAATCAGATACGAATGAAAATATTCGAATTGTTAAGAATCGTAATGCCAACACATGCAGGGTTCTAAACAGGTCGAAAATTTATGGCCTGTGGCATTTAAAAAAAAAATTCAAGCTCAGCCCGACCCGACTCGCAAAATACGGGTTGGGCCGTTAGAACCCGAAGATATGTATTTCAGGACTTAATCTTGACCCATTATTTAAAATTTTTTAAATGCAAAATAAAGAAAGCAAAAGTGACAGAACTTATCTTCTTCAACTCTGATATTCTTTTATCAAAAGAATGTACTTCGTCTTCTTCTTCTTCTTCTTCACTTCGTTTTGGCAGAATTTTGAGATGGCAGCGCGGGTCGCGCGCATTACAATGCAAAATGGGGAAATAGTACGGCAAAGTTTAGAGAACAAAAGAAGCAGAGATGTGCCACCACAACCCAAAACATCACATTGCCAGTAGAACACAGCAAGTCAAAATATTAGAGAGTAGAAAAGACGCAAAGAAATATTTGGAATAATGGGGCTTCTAGAGATCTCGAGCAGCAGAAAACTCAAAGATTAAAGATTTAAAAAGATTGAAAACAAGATTAGTCCGAATAAGTGAAATTTTCAGAAGTTTAGTATTTCTCAAAATTGAATGTTATAATTTTATATATCAAAACGGCAATAAAATAGAGGAAAGAACAGAGAAAATAATCATTTTCTTTTAGTTGGGCCGATTTTCCGGCTCAAACTCAAAATCGAAATCCTTCTCAACTGTCAAATTGGATTGTTCGGATTGTCATTGACATGCATAAATCACTTCCGCTGCCAGAACAGAGCAGAAAGATAGGGGAAATTAGGAGGAAAGAACAAAAGAAAGGCAACAACTGGCAGAATTCAGAGCAGCAAGGAATTGATTCGATCAATTCGGCTTGTAAAATGGGAATTTTTTAAGCGAACAGACAAGCCTCAGGAAAGAACAATTGGATGTAAACAAAAAAATATCTGAATGAAAGGGCATTTTAGAAAAAAGAACAATGTTTCTTTGTATTAGCCAAAATTGATAGATTTTCACTGAGAAACATGAATTTACCGTAGAAATTAGGGTTTTCCTAGATTAAAATGGCAATTTTGAAAAAATCTAACAATTTTGCAACAGTTACGTGAAATTCGGCAGAATAATAAAGTTGCAAGTTTAGGTTAAACTGAGCGGCCGGTAAATACACTGAACAAACAGCAAATAAGAATATGCAATATGTGAGTGGGAAAATTGGGAAGGGGAGGAGATATATCGCTAGGGGCAGGTTTAGGTAGCGAGAATTAGAATTCATAGAATAGCGTGAAAGAGGAAAATTAGGCAAGAAATACACGCACAGCGCGATTAGGTATTGCAACAGAAAAATGCAGAAAAGGAAAAATGGAAAGGCAAGTTGGAAAAGAAATGAGACGAATAAGAAATGAGAGAAGTGGAGGGGAAAAGATGGAAAAGAAGGAAAAGAATAAGAGACTAACAAAAAACTCCCGAACTCGCAATTTTCTTTGGAGGCAAAGCGAGTCTGTTTATATCGCCAAAACGACTATAAACAAGACGTTTTTCGGCTAAAGTTCTCCTGAGGAAAAATGGAAAATTTCGACGTCTTCTTGGAACAAATTACGCCAAAAAACGCTCTTGGTTTTCGACTCCAAAAGTTGCGACAAAATAGAATCGGATTTGGAGTAAATCTATAGCCTAGAGAGGATAGATAAGGATAATTCGAAGGAACAGATGGTAGAAGAGAGGGAGAAAAGAAGCAGAAAGAAGAGAAGCAGTAGAGGGAAAGATGGAGAGACGAGGGAGAGCGGAAGGGAGGGAGGGATGGGTTGGAGAGGGGAAAAGAAGTTAGAAAGGTAAAGAGAGACAATGGAAAAGTGAGAATGGAAAGGGAAAAGGAAGGAAGAGGAGAGAAACAAAAAGAGAATATTCAAATTGAGAGAAGGAAAAGAAACGACAAAAGTAACGAGATATAATAAGAAAGTGAGAGAGAAAAAGAGTCAGAGGAGAGGAAGAAAGAAAGAGAAAAGTAATGATATAGTATGCAAATTGATAGAATTGAAGAGAGAGAGAGAGAGAGAGAGAGAAAGGGATATGCATAGAGAGAGGAACACAAATGTGACACGCTCTGCATTCTGCATTGGAGTGGTCAAGACAACAATCGATGTGAGGGCGCTGCCACAGGGACACAGAGAGAGGCGGTCAATTTGGCTCAATGCCAGGGGCACTTCGAAAATGTAAACGAAAAATGGAAGGAATGTTAAAAATGCAATCTCGGATGTTTCACATATCTTTTCGGCGATAAATCGAATATCTAGACTGAATTTAGAAAATATTTGCAAATTTATCATGAAAAAAATCTTTGAAAGGATCAAACTATTTCGCCTTTTTTAACTCGATGCATGATAAAATTGCAAAATTCTTTGATCCTATCTAGTTCTCCCCACCCCCAAATATCCAACCTATTGAACGAATGCCAGATTTTTCATGAGAAAGAAGTCACAGCTGAGATACGGCACACCCATCAGTGTGGCTTGAGAGAAGGGGGCGACAAATTAGCATATGAAACTAGTTGCCGAAGGACAGAAATGCAGAGAAATGCAAAATGCAAGGAGACAGAATATGACTATGACGAGTGAAGAATGGAGAAGGGATGAAGATGTGAAGTGGCGCAGAATGAAGGGCATGAAGGAAAGCTGAAGGCTGTACGATGCATGCAAATTTGGCAGATTCAAAAAATGCCAGGGGATTTCGGTAAATATTATTGTCTAAAAATCGCGAAAAAATTCAGGTATGGTGAAGTAAGGGCATAGAAATTATAACAAGTGTCAATAAAATGCGAGCACATAATAAGTAAGCAGTCCTACGAGAACGATTGTCAGAAAGCCCCTACGACCTATCCCCAGTATATTTTTTTGCTATAATCGGTAGCTAGTCAAATTTTTCGCCAATGCGTCCTTGTATCATAACTATATCAGAATTAATGGAGAATTTTTAGAAGATATTCGAAAACGAAATAAAATGGGGATAGTCCAAAGAAAAATTACTATCATAAATTTAGGAAATGAAAATTTCAGGTTAAAAATAGCGTGCAAAGAATAGAACGAGAAAATTTGGCATGAGAATGGAAATAGAGGATGGAGAACTGAAACGAATCGTCAGAGTTCCTTGCCAACTAAACTAACAGGATTTATGATCATGTTGTCTAAAAACTAAATGGGAGCGCTCGACTTGCAGGATAAAAATCGTAAATGCAAGCCGCGAGTAAATAAATCAAGAATTGAAAAAGCAAAGAGAAATGATGCAATTAGCTTGGCTTAAAATTCCATTACGATTGCAGGAAAAAGTTGTTTGCGCGATTTACTTCGGGATTTCCTAAAAGTGATAAAATAGAGGAAAGAACGATTAAGCCTAGATTTGATGAGGGATGAAATAAGCCCTAAATTCTATGAATATGGCTCTCCATCTGCACGCAACATTCGATAACAAATTTGTGAGGCCGGAAGTGGAAATATAGAGAAAACTAAGAGGAAAAAAGAGGCAGAAAATAGAAATGTTCGAGAAAAAGAAGAGGAAAATAATTCGATTTAGAGAAGCGAGAAATAATGACAGATATTGCCAAAAATGGAGGAAGGCTAAGGGATTTATTATGAGCGGCGAATTAGTTAGCAGCAGAGAGGGAGAAAGTTGATATGAGGGAGTGAGGTAGTGAGGGGAATGAAGAGAGGACAGAAATATTTGAGGGAGGCAAAAACTCGACATTGCACTGCACGACAGTTGCCACGAGCATGAAATTGCGAAAAAAATAGTGAAAATGCAGGCAACGCGAAATTGAAGGCGGAAAAAGACCGAGATTGCACAAATGCAACAAAAACGACGAGAATAAAAATAAAATAAGATAGTAAAGAAGATATGAGATTGACAAGGTAATTAATGAAAATTGGCAATTCAGGAAGAAAAACGGAAAAAGTGCGTACTTATTCAAAAATGCCCTCTCCTTATACCTATTTTTCTTCGTGACTTATCCTTCCGTGCTATCAAAAAGCCATGTTCTTTCAATATTGTCATGAAATTGAACGAAAATAGGATAAATCCATAAATTGATTGAAAAGGCTTATGAAAAGACGGCAGCAAACTATAAACCAAAACATAAATCGGAAAATACATTTTTAAGCGATATTTTCGAAAATTTGAAGCGGAAGTGCGACTTTCGCGGTGGTTCCTGCATGTTTTGGAAGTCAGCATGAAAAGTCGAGAAAAAAATCACGACTTTTTTTCTAGAAAAAGCAATTTGGAAGAATCAAAAACCTATTAATTCGGTCGACATTTTCAGATTGAACCGTTCTGGATCATTTTTCTCTGTTAGATCTAGAACAAAAGAAATATTCTAAAAGTCAGAAATCTTGCATTTTCCAGAAAATGAGCGAAACGTGACGCAATAAGTAAATTAGGCCTGAAAGTTGGGGGAACGAATTGGCAACATTCACCGGAAATGATATTTCTCTTGGTGGTTTGCCAACGGGACAAAGAGTGAGAGAAATAAAAATTGCGGAAGAGCTAAAGAAGCAGAAAGCGAGATAGTGAAGGAGAGAAGAAGATAGATCGGAGAAAATGAAAGAGCCAAAGATGAAAATTAATAGAAGAATAGCACTATACGAGGGAACTAAAGAAAGAAAACCAGAGAGAAAGAAACTGAAGAGAAGAAAAGACACAAAGAAAAGGAGAGATAAATAAGAGAAAAAAGTTAGAGAAGCAGAGTCTGAGCTGTGCCTCCGTAAGAAACGAAAGAACTAAAGAAATGAGAATTCGAATTTCCGAAACGCGAAATGAGAATAGAAAGACAAACAGTGGGCAGACAGAAAGGCACAGAGGCACAGAGACAAGACATGAATAACTTTGTTCAGTTGGCAAATGAAGATGTGAAAGATGAGAGATCAGAGAAAATAATGATAGAGGAGGAGAGAGTGCAAAGCTGCAGACAGAGGAATATAACAGAGCTGCAAAGGTAGAGAATAATAGATACATGAGAGCCGCTCTCTTTGTATGTCTCTTTCTTTCTCTTTCAAAATGTTCGAATTCGGTTTCATGTTTCCTTTCTACTCTTCTCGTTTTTGTATTTTTATTTCTTTTTATACGCTCTCTCTCCTTTATCTGTGCATTCTTTTGCCCTCTCATTTTCCTGTAGTCATTTTCAAATTCGCAAACTCCCTTTTTCCTCTATTTCGGTAGCCTTTCCATACAATGAAAAGCGAATTTCACGAAATTCACGAAAGCAACCGAATTTTTGGAAGTGGTGGATCGATTTTTATAATTAGAAGGTAGAGAATGAAGAAAAAAACTTCTAAGTCATTTTTTAAGTTTTCATTATATCTT
Organism: Diploscapter coronatus; assembly: GCA_964036155.1. Lineage (NCBI taxonomy): Eukaryota > Metazoa > Nematoda > Chromadorea > Rhabditida > Rhabditidae > Diploscapter > Diploscapter coronatus. The sequence goes on along the minus strand of OZ038423.1, from coordinate 78,270,073 downwards.
GCATAGAAATATTATTTGAATTACAAAGAAAATGATAAGATTCTGAAAAAAAACCATAGAAAATCGCCCTTTGAAACAAAAGGATAATGTTCTTTCAGTAAAGTTGCGTACAAAGAATAAAGAATTGGGGAATGATTCGGTTGGATGAACATTGGTTGAGAAAAATAAGACCAAAATCGAGGGAAGACGATTGGTTGCCAGTGAACTTGTTGCTAGGGGAGAGGAGAGTGGGAAAATGAGTATCCGTGGAATATTTGGAAGCTGCACGATAACATCACATCGAAATAACATAAAATACCAGATATTTTTTGGATTAAAGATTTTGCCAAAGTGAGGAAATCTTTCCTATTTTTGGCACAACTCGATTTTATAATTCAGAAATCCTGCAACCTCGCAACTTATTGAAATAATACTGTCGATGAACGGTCACTTGGAATAAAGTAAAAAGGACGCGTTTCTTTCTCTCCCCCTTTTGAGCCTCAGGATGCGCGCACAGACAATTGTTCATTTGGTTCGTTTCCTTATTTTTTTCGTACCTTCACCAAATCAGCGGAATTTACTAATTTAAACGTTTGTATTTTTCAGAGAGTTGAAGGGAAGCATATTCATGCACATGCAAATGCAGATGACTGACAGACACAGACACAGAAACAGGTGCAGATTGAAAAAGGAAAACCGGAAACTGGAGATAAAATAGAAGAGAGATTTGCATGAAAAAAGAATATTGCAGGAGGGAAGTTGCAAATTGAAAGTGGACAGATTTCGGTGAAAAGGAGAGGAAATGGCGAAATTTGTTGAAAATACGATTTTTAAGATCAAGTTTGACTCTTTCTTGCATTATCTTTAAAAATACAGAAGATGTATTAGAGAATTGCAAATTTCAGATTTAATTTGAAACTATTTTCAACTAGTATACTATTATTATTATCAAATTCAGAAATATTCAAGAAAATCTCTGATAATGATACAACCACGCGTAAAATGATGCATCGGCGGGAAAGCAGACACTGGCATTTCCGCGATTCGACGATGCATCTGTGTGCATGTGTGAAATGCAGAATCATCTGTCATTGTCATTGAAGTGTGTAGTCAAAGCGTATAATGTAAGATGATGAAAGAAAGATCAGAGAAAACTCACGGATCTGTTTCTTGTTTTATTAGATCAATAATCTCTAGTCGATCTATCATCTTTAATTGTGTCTTTCGTAAAAATGCACACAAAAAGCATGATCCTCTATATCTTGCCTTATAAAAAAACTCATCACCAAATGAGTTTATTGTTGAAGGTAGAGATTTTGAATGAAATTATGATAATTACTATATGGCGGAGTATATCTTTTCCACTATTTGTTTTTAATTTTCATCCTCTTGCTTATCTCTAACTATAGAACTCCGTCATCTAGTGATTGCCAAATCATTATGATCGAGCAAAAATAGGTGTAGTTGAAAGTTCTTTGCATAAATTGGCCGTTTCACGATAACACATACGATGATAAATTACAGCTGCAATAATTTGTCAGGTCGACATTAACCTTCCAATTTTCATGTATATCGTCGGGGGCGTTTTTGAATTTGAAAATTCGTAATTAGCAACACTTTGAGTTAATTTCACCGGTCTGGCTTGGAAAAGTGCAAAATATTTGTGCGATTTTCATAGAGAATTTACTCAAATCAATTGTTTCTGAGACAATTTGTATATATTGTTAATAATTTAGTAAATTTAGTGCAATTGAATGTGAATCGCCTATAATTGGTATTGTTTTATGAGTAATTAATAAAAGTAGTATCATAAACAATCTATAAAATTATAATCATGAATTTTCTGAGCTAAAAAATTTGATATCCAGCATTCTATCGCTAAATCCCTACCCTACTTTATAATAAGCTGTTATTTTTTAATTGACTCAAAATGTTATGCATATTCGTTAAATTTTCGTGGTAGTACCACTTTTATTAATTGCCGTTTTATATAACGATATCTGCCAATTCATGTAGCAATATTAACATCTCACGATGTAACGATATATACTAGTTACCGTTTCTGAAATTTATAAACCCTTCCCTCATTTTTAACGGTGGATTTCCTGAACATCTGATTTGATGTGCTAGAATTAGCACGCTTATAGAATTCTGTCAAATTCCATCAAATCCGTCGTGCATTATTCAAATTTTTCGAAGACATTATGTCTTATCATTTTATTAATGCGGTTCAGAAGCGTTCTATGATTCTGTATGAATGCGACCTTCTCATCGAATGATCAGTTTCCCGATCCAACTCTCTACGTTTTGAGCATGCATAGCTTCGCAGCTATCAGCATTCCTCTTCATGCTCTGCACGTTTGGGCGATTGTCTTCCGGACTCCTCCATACGCTAAGACGTACAGCAACAAACTGCTCCATCAAATTGCTTGGTGAGAACAGATAATGCATCTGAAAATTCCAATTCAACATTTCCTGATTAGTTTCGCGTTTTAATTCTGAACGTTTCTGAGCGACCAATCCCCAATTCCGCCTCGAAGAAAAAGAGTGAAGTTTTAAGTTAGTTAAGTTCTAGTAGACTCACGCCGAAGTTAAGATAATACCGAATGTCAAGGGACAAAAGATTTATTAGCTGAAGGTTGAATTTATTTATTCAAAAGATAAATCTTTTCTAAACCATCAAGTAACCGTAAAACCCTACCCATGAACCCAAGAAAGTCCTATACAGAAATAAAATGTGAAATAAGTGGCTGGACTCTCCCTTGACTGTCTCCTTTAGTCAATTCAATGCTCAATGCTTAAATACACGTTTCGTAATAGTGAGAATGCTCAGGCAATTGGGAGCGCATTTATTCTATAAGTGTCTATTCCAATCTGTCTCTGTTCATAACTATTTTCTAGCTACATAATTAAATTTCGAATCAAATATTAAGAAATTTAATTTTGAAATTTCAAAATGTCCGAATAACATTTGAATTTAGGTCTTTTTCCACCGAATTCCTTCTTACAAGCGGAATTACACCTGTCGTGGTATGTAAATTAATTACCTTTCAGCTAAACTGAAAATTCAAAAATATAATGTAATTATTGAGGAATTTGAATATTTATTAACTGAGAATATCAAAATTCGAGCTAAAATGATTCAAGTCTCAAAACTTAGATTCTTCCTGTACCAGCAGCGTATTCTGGAGGATTTCTGGGGTATTTTGGTATAAGTATGCAGCTTCAGATAATTATTGGTTTTACAGTTATTATTGGTAATTTCTATGAAGAAATTGATATTTCGATACTTAAAATTGCAGAACTCGGAGTGACCTGCGTGCACCTGTACTATTTTCGATACATTACTATCATAACTGAAGATCACCTCGTGAAGGTATGATAATGATTGACGTTCTAACCTTTCAATTGATGTTTAGAGGAAAACTTCGAGAACTTGCCGCATCTGTGGAGTTTTATTCGTCTACAGTTTGCCAATTACTTTGACTCCTCCTATCGTTTACCTTTCATTTCCAACGCAAAGTCTAGCAAAAGCAGATGCTGTCAAGGTAAGAAAGTATAGAAAATTCAGTGAATTCTTTAATCATCGAAAAATGTCGTGTATGCGGTTTCTTTCATGATTTCCATGTTATTTCTCCCGGTTCATATATTATTCTATAATTTCGCAAATTATTTCAAACTGCAATAAGAGTCATAACGATCTTCTGAAAGAAGATCAAAAAACAATTGTTTTTTTCTCAATTCAATTCATCTATATTTTCAAGAATGCAATAGTAGTGATAAGTTTCGAAGATTAATTAGTCTACAGTTTGAAACAATGAGAACATTGCAGCTGAATTGTCATTTCCAACCAAAACAAGTGAACTTTCAGAAGTACAGCTACTGCTTGAATCCTCGATTATTCAATGATGAAACGTTTGCATTCGCATTGCAATCGGATGCTACAGTACCTTTACTAGTCTCTGAATGCATTCTAGCATTGGTGTTCTTCGTCGTTATATTCTTTTCACTGCTATTCATATACGGATCCTTTAAGCATTCACGCATATCGGGCATGTCTTCTAAGACTAGATATTTACAGAGGCGATTTTACTGGGCTATCGCAATTCAGGTATCAAATTTTCAGTCTTAATAGCTTTGATAAAATCAATCAATCAACTTATCATCTTCACTTTTAGACAATTTTTCTTAATTGGGATGATAACGAAATTCTCAAAAATGATCATTTTCAGACTAGCGTCTATGGAATTGTCTTCGCACTGCCTATTTTCTTTCTATTTGTCATCTTGATATTTGAAGATTTGTGCATTCCAGGTACGTCATCATCTAAGAAAGAAAGCTCCTAAAGTTAAATAGCCTTTTCCAGGTGTGACCAACTTCCTGATATTCGTCTTGTCAACTCATTCTTCGTGTGGTACATTAGCCAACCTGATTGCGAATCAGAGCTATCGACGTGGGGTGCAAGAACTATTCATGAAAGGTAAACAGCAGTAAACTTTTGAAAATACCGTGTCATATTGTCTTCAAATATTGTTTGCAGCATTCTTTTGTCTACCTGGGAAGAGTAAGTCCATAAAGACTGAAGGAATTGCTCATATCGAAATTTCAACGGCGGGCAAGCATCGCAAAAATGTCATAGTTTCACAACGGACAAATACAAAACTATTCTCATGAACATTCTGTGCATTTATTTTTGGAGGAATAAATTATTTTGTATGAAATTCTACTCAATACCCTCAATTATCTCTGAGGTCGGTATCGTCTGTCTCTGAGTAAAGCCGGTGATGCGAGCACACGCAAGCCGCAAGTGAAAATAGCGTAGAAAGTAAAGAGAACGACGAGGACGCAGGCGGACAAGAAGGAAACATTTCGCACTTCCCCTTTACCCAGAGACAGACAATAGCAATCTCAGGGATAACAGAACAAGATAACTCAATTATTGTTGCTATATATATTCCAATGAGCTATTCCGTCCAGTCAGATTGAACTCCAATCGCTTTGAGTTCATCCCTGCCCAGAAGCAAATCCACGTGAGCCGTTCTCATCGCAGTATCACGACAATCCTGCATTCCGAGTTGATGTCGTTGCGCCTAATTTTGCATCGGTCAACTCATTTTCGGTTAAACTGAAGAACCATTTCGTCGTCGCCCACAGCCAGAGCGTTACTTCTTCTAACAGCCAAGTCTTCGATTTTCCCTTCGTATTCGTCCAATCGTTGAATAGCTCGCTTGCACATCGAAGCTTCGACAGTCTTGCCGATCTCAATGAAAATTCATGAAACGAAAAAAAGATGTGATAAATTCTACTTTGTTAGATCTGTGCATCTTCTCAGCCAAAGCATTTCTGACGACCCGAAGACTGCTCAGAGCATCACCACCCATTCCTTCAGAGGTTGTCTTCATTCCTCCGCTCCCGAAATCTCCTAAATTTCATGAAGATCAACAAATAGGGGAAAATAATACTTACCAGGATCCCTCCATCTATGTGAACTCGAACTTCCCACGCGTGTGCCATACGGTGTCGAAGGTTTGGGTGCATTGTCCTGACTTGGTGTACTCGGACTGTTTCTACTTTTTCTACAAAATACTCTTCCAAATCTCAAAAATGAATTATTTATTTATTATTGAAAATTCATTAGAACATCGAATCATCGTGATTTTCAGGAATCCAAGACTTTTATTCACCTCTCATCTTCAATGCCGAGATTCTTCTTTCGAATCTTAGACTTTTCTCGGTCCGTCAGAGGATAGCCGAGGACAGTAATCTTGTGGATCGTTGCCTAAACCTATGAAATGAGAAAAATCTTCAGAGGGAGATACAGCTACTCACAATTTCAGTCGGGTTTGTACGGTGCTTTATCGGTTCATGAACGACTAGCCATACATACTGACCGAATGCATCGGTAAACGCTTGTCTAAATTTATTGTTTCAATTTACTGAAGGCCAGAAAACTTACTTCATTTCCATCCGACTGGCACTTTTTTCCCTCTTCTTGTACTGAAGTACGACCCCAGTTTTGAATCTGGCGTGACGTGCATTTCGGTAGTTTTTCTCCTCATCGACTGCGCCTAATCCGACGCTCACGTCAACTCGAGAAGCTAAAAATCGTCGTGAAATTGATTGTATGAATTCAGAACTGGAATTCAATCACATCTCAGCCAATAAATAACTCAAATTTCTCCTAGTCAAAATGTGAATTTTAATTTACGCGTATTAAAGTCATCCACGTCAACGACTACTTTGTAAACATTGCACACGTTATCCAGCGCTAATACAATGTCAATCGGGTACTTGTCGCTGAAATCGTGATCTTTTAGAGTATTTCGAAGAAATTTAACCTGGATTGACTCGTCCATTCCTGTCCTTCAGTAAGTTCAGTTGGTTGACGCTGTCCCAAAACTAGAGTTTTCCATTTTATCTCTCGAAGCGCCATCGCATCATCGTCGTCGCTCATTCTTGAGCCTTGAAAAATTTGCCTAAATTAGACAGATTCAGGGAATAACGATTTGAAATGAACAACCACCAATGTATAATGCGAGTGGAAATAATTAAAACACAATAGTGCAAAACAGTCCACAAAGCAACATAAAAATTAGTCGGTATGAAATAACAAAGGAAAAAAATCTCAAAGCATGTTATTTGGTTGAACCAAAACAAGAAAGCATTTTATGAGCGTTGAAGTTTCCATGGATTCTTCAAGCTATGCATATTGTGCATGATTTTTTCCTATTGAACTGAAAATTCATTCTCTTTGAATGTTTTATCTCGGAAATCGATGATTCCCACTTGACATTTTAAAATTTATTATTCGAAAACCCTAAAGTTGCTCAGGTTAAAGTCAGCAATTGACATGGAGCATAATAATTTTGATAAGTTAGTTTAACCGAGTGACAATAATAAATAATATCTCAAAAGATATTTTTTGAAGAAAAAATGTTCTAGCGAAATTTACCTATCACAATTCCATAGAAAAACGAACCCAGATTTTTGGCATCACCAATGAGAAAAATCGTTAGATATGACTCAGATTCATCGAGCATTGAAGTAAATTTGAAAAAAAAAACGTCCTTAGAATACTTGAATCGCCAAATTTTTTGTATAAATTATTAAAATTAACGACTTTTTAGCACCAATATTATTTTACGACGATTCAGATATTGCGAATTTAGTAAATTTTGATTACACATGTAATCACTTTGATACAAGAACCGTATTCGAGTTTTGTAAAGTTGAATTTTCGAGGAAAAATATCTGGGCAGATGAAATGCAACAACATCTCTTCAATTGTATAAATGCTACTTTCAAAGATTATTATATTTTAATTCGTCTGCTGAATAAATTACTACTTTAGATTTGAATGTCTAGCTATTACACAATTATTGCAGGCACTATAAATAAATGAAAATAAATAAATACTGACTATTTTGAATTTAAAGTATCAAGTAACCAGGGTAATTAAAAATTGATTTCTTCGCTTTTCATCGCATGATAAAAGTGTCTATTTAGCGAATTTTCGCTTGTAACATGAAGCCGAATTCAGGGTCAAAATAATTCTTAAAGACTTTTCTTGGAAATTTACAAAAAAAAATTCACGAAATAACTTCGTGTCTTCATTTCTCAGGCTTATTTTCGAGTTACTATATTCCAAATCGCAAATACTACAAGGTCTAGTATATCTTTTAGAAATGAGGAAAAGCCCCCTAAATTCAGGCTGTCATTTCACAAGCATTCTTTTCGAGTAACCATAATCCATGGGCTAAAATTGTCAAGCCTCAGTTTTCTTCTTGACCGATTCGACGTCCGTGTAGAAGTGCCGTTTCCGTCTCTTCGTCTGCAGCTCCATTGCAGCGACTTGCAGAGGCCAGCCGCCCCCAATCACTCCGGCCTGCACCGCCGCCCCAGTCACTACCGCCAATTCCGGGTCGACGCCGAAATTCGGAGGTTTTCTGGAAATCGAATCTTCGATAGAAAATGAGCAGTAAATTTGTCTGTGAATAAACATGTGGTAACTTCAAGATGCTTTCCGATACAAGGCTTTCTCTTAAACAAAAGTTGTTCGGAAAAAAATCACTTAGGCTATTTCGTTAATTAAAAATTATAATATAAAAAAAATAATAAAAATTACCCGAAGAAATGTCCAGCGATTCGTCTGACAGCAGGCAGTCTGGTGGAGCCTCCAACCAGAACGACTTCGTCCACGGCTTCTTTGTCGAGATTCGCATCCTGAAAACATCAAAAATAGTCGCTTTAGATTTTGGATGAAATTTCGAAATTGGCCTATAATATAAATGCTGATGATCAACATATTTATCTAGAATTTAGAATAATCTTCAGGTAAGATTCCAAATGAATGTCTAACCTGCAAGGCGGCTTCCATCGGCTGCTCGATCGATTTCAGCAGGTCGTCATTCAACTCCTTGAATTCATCTCGAGTCATCTGCGAATTTCAGGAATTTTCAAAGGACCATTTAAAAAGATAATTTTAAAAAATGAACGTTTTCTTATGAATTGGTAGTTTTCCATTAAGTTTACAAGAAGACTTATTATTGAAAAAAAAAACTAAAATAAAATGAAAAAGTAAGAAAATAGAAACTGGAAGAAATATCCAACCTCATAGCTCCACTCCCCGATTTCGACGAGTTTGAACTGTATCTTCGTTTTGGGATGCGCAGTCAGCCTCAATTTGGCTCGTTCGATTTCGAGTCGCATCGTCTGTAGATCCTCTTTGTTCGTTATCTCCTTGCCGAATTGGTTCTTGATTTTCTGAAATAAAAAATTGCCTTTTAACTTAAACTATCGAAAACTCTTTTTACAAATCATGAAAAGCAAGGATTGAAAAATCATTTTTCTGTCCAAACCTACTTTCTTTTAGTCACGTCTACACATGAAATTTAGCGTTTTCGAATTGGTTTTTATAAGTGAAAGAAAAAATGACCTCGAGCAGAAATTGCTGAACTCGATTATTGAAATCCTGCCCGCCCAGTCGATTGTTGCCGGCCATGGCCTGCGTCACGAAAGTGCCGCCCTGCAACCACAGCACTGAGACGTCCAGAGTGCCGCCTCCTAAAATCGAAGAAATAGCAATGAAAAATGAACGAATAAACAATATTGAAGAAGGAGAGTCAATTTCTTTTTAACTTTTTAGAAGAAAATATAAAAATCTTTTCGAAAGTTCACCAAGAAAATTAAAATTACCCAAATCGACGACGACGACATTTTCGATGCCCTGCTTCTTGTGCAGCCCGTACGCGAGGGCAGCCGCAGTCGGCTCGGAAATCACTCGACGAACTTCCAGACCTTGAAATTGTAAAATTAGAACAAGAATAAGGAAAATCCATCGAAACCTGCTAGTTCCGCAGCCTTTGCAGTGAAATTTCGCTGTTCTTCGGTAAACTCTGCAGGTACGGAAATCACGGCCTGAATCTTATATTTTACTTGTGAAAAGAATGCAACTCATTTGTGATTTGGAGACTATTTTCAAAGAAATTTTTAAATATCGAAAAATTTCGATGATATTTCAACCAGTGGAAAGTGATCGTGTACTCTAACAAGGGAAGGTCAAAACCTCCCCTGTAAGTTTTTAAAAAGTTTTGGACTCAATATTTAAAACGGACCTCGAAATAAAAGTTTTACAGAAAGAAATTCATGAAAATAGCCAACCTGACTTAATTTGCTTTCTACGTGCTTTTCGGCAGCTTCCTTCAGATACTCAATAATTATCGAGCCGACTTCTTCCGGGTAAAGCAATCTACAAAATAAAGAAAAATCATGAAATTGTTCAAATTTCCCTACTTATTCCCCGAGTCGAGAGGTATTTCGAAGTAAGCTCGGCCCTCCTTGTCCAGCAGAATTGTGAACGGATAGCGCTTTTTGTCGGCCTGAAAATAGTATTTCTGAAAAAATAACTAGAAATTTTAGCTTTCCGAAAAGTTGCACGATGCAATTCTGTATTTTTGCCAACTTTTGATCGTTTTCTGTAGCATAGCAGTAAAGCGTCGGTAAAGAATGAGCTAGAAAATTGAAGGGTTTACCAAAAATTGCTCATCGTCCGGCTGAAAGACCTTTCCGATGAACCGTTTCGCGTCGTAAATCGTCCGTTGCGGGTTCTTCTCCTGCTGGTCGACGGCTCGCGTCCCGACCAAAACTGACCCGTTCGAACTGGAAATCGAACATTCAGAAAATGTTTTAAGAAATTCTTTGTCGCTTTGGATTTGAATAAAAGAAAAAACCCGCAAATCAAGCCAAATTTCAGGATTTTGAAAAATCATTAAAGCGGTGATAAACTAATAAGTTTGTTACAAGTAGCTTGCTTACAGAAATGCAACGACGCTCGGGACGGACTTCTTGCCCAGATCATCAGCGATTATCGTCGTTCGACCCGTAACTGCGTGATAAATGCCTGGAAATGACTCAACTCTAATGATAATTGCTGAAAATGCACTTTCTTAAAAATCGCTAAAAATAAAATATTTGAAAACAGGCAAATTCCTACCTATCGAAGAAAACGTGGTGCCCAAGTCGATGCCGACGATCTTCGGTTTTGGCGGCGGCAGGCCGTATTGCTGGGCGATGTAGCCTGCCAGAAGCAGCACTAGGATAGCGCCTCCTGAAAATTTTCATTTTCTTATTTACAGAAGATTCTAAATCAGAAAATGTGTAACTTTGAGTCCGACTAACCAAGTTTCAGGTCAGAACGGATTTTTTATCGTAATTCAAGTAAGATTTCCCATTTCAAATCTCTTCAGAACTTTAAAAGCGACTATTTTTTGAAAAGATTTTGCACCAACCTATCATAGACATCGAGTTGGACATGACTGATTATTTTTCGAGTATCACAAACTGAAAACAACACGATAAAAATAGACAATTTCAAGTGAAGTTACCGAAATATACTAAATCGGAGCGATGAGTGAAAATTCAGGCACATTCCTTGGATGGACGATGATTCTCCGGTACGGGCTTCACTGTCCGTCCATGATCCGAGTCTGAAAATGCCAAATTTCGGGGAAAAATTTAAGAATCGCAAAAATTCGAGCAAGAAATGATGAATCGCATAATGTTTACCATGGGGCAGGAATTGTAAATGGAAACTGGCGATGGAGCGTTTCTCCGTTCATTTCCATTCGAGCGGCGATTCAAATTCGCATTTTCCGTGATTCACGTTTTTTCGTTATTGTTTTCGATTTTTTTCAGATCAATAAAAATTTTCTAGCCTTGTTCCTACTAGGTGGGGGTCGACTACCTTCAGCCCGTAATGGGACAGTCGGCCTATCCTAGCCACACAGGACTAGTGGCCCGGCCCGAGGACAGACTGTTGTAATGTTCAACAACCAAGGGACTTTATTCATATCCAAATATATAATGTTACAGAAAAAAATAACACACAAGATTAATTGCAAATCAAAGAAAATAATAAAGAATCATTAGTATGTAAGACTTGGAACAGAAAGGGTTCCTCGTTGAACCTCTCTGTGGTTAGATGTTAGTTAGTATAAGCGAATAAATTGACAATTCACAAACTATTGATCACAAATTTATTGTTTAATACAAAATAAAAAGGACCACCGCTCACTCGCGGTTTGTTCTTCAACACGAAAAAGGGGAGGGAAAAGCGGACACGAGAGGGGAGGCTAGAGAAAAGGGGAAAATCGCCCAGAAGAATATCAGAAAAAAGATAAAGAATTTATGTGCGTTTTCTCACAGACTTTGACAACTTGAGAAACGTATGCCTTTACCTGAAACGAGAAATAATGAGGGACAGAAGAGAAGTTAAGAAAGGGAAAAAATGCTTTCCACTTTTTTCTTCTCTCATTTCCCTTATTTATATACTCTCATTTTCAAGTTCATTGCTATCTACGATAATAATGGCGATAAACTCGTTGAGCCCTTTTAGATGATTTCCCCTGACTAGCCTTTCCATCAGAATAGAAACCGTAACCAGCATCGAACAATTTACCAGCATCAGGGTCATCAGTGAAGTTTGTGATCCTAGCCCATGATCCTTGTGGTTTATCAGTGATCGCTGTTCCGACCGTATCATAGGCTGTTCCCGCGAGCATTGCTGCTGGAAATGCACCAGCACCTAAAATGTCCATTCCGTTGCATGTTGTTTTATGATCACTTCTGGACTTGATGTTAAGGCTATTAGATTTTTGCTACGCCTCATTTTATGATCTTACAATTAGTTGCCTAATTAGTGAGATATTATTAAGACGCATTCTTTGAGTAACCCAAACAAAATATAAAGAGTGGTCGGACAACTGCAAAAGTGTCTCGGATCCGAACCAAACTTATATGGTGGATACACCCATGGGTCCTAATCACAAAAATGGGGAGATCAGGTCCCGCCCCCAAAAGTGGGCGGGGCTAGGTGGGGGTCAAAGTTGAGCATTTTCATGATTTGACACCCCTCAGGGGGTACAAAGAAAACTTTTTTGCTATAAGGAATTTTCGAAAAATCTAAAAAGGATGAACATGGCCATGGAATGTACTTTCTAAAAATATAATAGTTTAGGGGGGTTAACCAATTGCTTGGAGTTGAAGGGGGTCCCAAAGTCAAAAAGCGCCAAAAGTGGCAGTTTCAAAATATGCATATTTTGCATAAAATCGATTTTCCTGAAAAATTTTAGGCGAAGTTCCGAAAATCCAGTGCTATATTCGGATTCTACGTATCAAATTACCCTAAAATCAGTCCTAAAAATCATAAATTAGGGCGGACATTTTTGAAAAAAAATGCAGTCAAATGAGCGTAGCCCGAGGGTCGAATTTTACAAAATCGATCGGAAAAATTCAAACGATACACCAATTGATAGCTCTTGAAAAACTAAGCAACTTTTGTGAAGACAACTCATGGTTATCTGTTATGGTATGGGAGTGGTACCTCAAAAACCAAAATTTAGTGCCAATTTTCAAGTAAATGATACGAGAATATTTTCATAGGTAGTCTGCCAAAATATGGTCTCAAATTGAAACTAGATACATTATTATTTATTCCCATTCAATTTCGAGTCGAATGATATCCATTTTGGTATGGTACTACTCGGGTACCATATGGGTGGTATACCATGGACTCATATTATAACACGGTAAAGTGGTAACATAGTACTCCAGGAAACAAAAATGAAATATTGCCCTCCAACTACTATATTCCGAAAAGATTTTTCGAATTCGTTTGATTTTCGAAAAGTTATGAATTTTTGAATATTTTTGTCATTTTTGTGAGTTTGACCCATTCAAATCTTCATACCACGCATACCATAATAGATAATCATGAGATGTCTTCACAAAAGTTGCTCAGTTTGATGAGCTCTATCAATTGGTATATATATTGTGGAGTCTAACCCTCAAAATTGAAATTTCGATATTTGGGTCGCCAACTTTGGTGCAATAGTAATGTTATAGGTGTCCCCCTTATTTGGACCTAATTTTTGTGATTAGGGCCCATGGGTGTATTCATCATATAAGTTTGGTTCGGATCCGAGACAGGCTGCCTGCACATATTTTCATCATTTTTCATCGGTGAAATCACGAAAAAGAAAAGAAATTTGAGTTTTCCGGGGATGAACAGCGCCTTGAACGGCTTGCTGACTTTTGGCATGTTCGTGAGCGCGTTGTAGGCGTCGCTCCGCGGTGAATCCGGTCTCTTTCGAAAGCCCTATTCATGCTCTAGTGATTTCTGTAAAGAAAAACCAATTTAATTGCGTTAATTAACTAATTAGCGAAAATTGATCGCTTTCCTTTTTCCCTTGTGAAAATCGACCATTTCCCGCTTCTTTTCAGTGCGATATAAATCGCGAAGAGCTCAAAGCATTGTGACTTCTTTAAACCCTCTCCTTTTCCTTTCTCTCTCGCGCGAGCGAGAAACTATCGCAAGCGAGGAGGAGAGCAAAATCCTACTTCACAGTTCAAAGCACTGTGACTCAGCGATTTTGTTATCATTCTTTTTCTCTATTCTATTGCTTTGTCATCCCTCGATAAAGAGATGACTTCCTCCTCTACCGTGCCTCCAAAACTTTATTCTTTCTATCGTACAGAGCAGAACATGGCTGCTGATATTTTCTGTCCCGATGGGATCTCTATAAATATGAATTTCTATGACTCAGCATAAAAACTGCCTGTCCGCATCGGTAAACATGCGGACAGGCAGTTTTTTGCCGATGCTTGCCGACCAATGCCGGTCCGTGCCGATCGGCAGTTTCCGAAATTGCCGATCGGCACGGACCGGCATTGACCGGCATTAACTGCCGATCCGCATGTTTACCGATGCGGACAGGCAGTTTTTATGCTGAGGACCTAGGCTCAAATCAACTGCATGGACTCAGAATAGTGCAATACGCCTGGAGAAAGTACCGACAGGGTATTCTTATCTTTTTCCATGCCTGCATAGTAATTTTATATAATATTTTAAGAGCTGATGAATATTACTAGATCCGACTTTCTTTCCAACTCATCTCATTTCATCGATTACTGCATTTTGAATGCTATTTTTCTCACCCTAATTTTTATCATATTTTATTATTAATCTTATAATATTTAGTCAATTAATATCTTAAAATATGGTGGCGATCTTTACCATATTTACTACAATATGTTCATTTGCTGGGAATGTTGTTGATTTCGTGCGGAAACATAAAAATGACATCTACAAGGCAGCATCGCTATATATAACATATAATGATGTATGTAATATTTATTTTTAAATTTATCTCATCATAATTGGCTGTGATAGTCCGAAACGGATACATGGATGACCTAGGTCAGATCTCTTTGCGGACCCACTTTATGCTAAAATATTCGGTTAAATTGTCGTTACGAACACCCTCTATAGTAGATCAGACTTGGGACTTTTGGTCAAATTTGACCACCGCAACCGCACCACACCGCGAAAATAGGCCACCGCACCGCAGTTGCGGTGGAAAAGTCCCAAGTCTGTAGTAGATTTTTGTGAAAAATTGTCTTTTTGGATCCCCTTTCGGACCAAGGAAACATTTTTGATGACATCCAGAAAAAAATTCAATAAAAATAAAAGAAGGGCTCCACAAGTTTTTCACCGATTTTCTTAGCATTCAAGTGGCCGCCTGAGCTATCAGACCCAAGTCATCAATAGATCTGATATGATGCAACCAGATTGCATTTATTATTGTTTAAAACTTAGGCTCAAACCATTCGGTCTCCACCGCCAGAACCTAAAGAATCTGAATTCCGAATATGTGAACCGCCACGTGTCATTGTGGTACGGGTTGAAGTACCGACTGTAATTCCCAACTCTTCTCAACCAAATGGTTTAACATTTGTGAACAATCCTGATATCCTTTACTACGGTTTCTGGGCACTCATAGTGGTTAGATTATTTAGTATTGTACATTCGAAGGGAGAACATTTCTGCATACGCTTTGCAATTCTAGCTCTAAAAGAGAGTGAAGAAAATCGCGAGAACAGACTATCCTCTAGACTTCTTCTACTCTCATTTTTATAATAGGACGTGCAAAAAGCATGCAAGAATATTCTCCTTTCGAATGTACGATATCCAATTAAAACGGTTTTGTTTCACATTTCAGTTCATTTTAGATTTGTAGTACAATTATTATATGCAAATGTTTGGACTGCTTCAAAGAATACCTAACGAATGGTACAGGCAGAGATCAACAAATACAGAATGAACAACCTAGAATAGTTGATATTCCAAATATTCCAAACAATGAGCCGAATGATAACAATATTCCGAATAGGTAAACAAATTGAGATTCAAAAGTTTATCTTTCATTTTTTAGTTTTAGTGCAATCTTAATTTTAGAATTTATTGATCTGTGTTTCTAGTAGTGATCTAATTAAATGCAATTATTAGTGATACTTTTGTCAGCTACTGTATATAGACCTTTGTATTTATGAAATATATGGGTTATTATCCGCGACCAGTGGTGGACCGTCAGAACTATGATCTACTGATGACCTAACTGGGATCTATGATGATGATAAATCATTTCATTCCTCAAATTGTTGTTGATGTTATTGACCCTAGTTGAGTACTTCGGTACCACAAAGATGTAGACGAGGGGGTGTGCTGTGTAGAGGCTTGAAGGTTAGAACAAGATGCGAGCGAAATCATTTATTAACTGATAGTACAGTGTGACACATAATTTGCGACACCCCCAAAAAATGGCAGTCCTGAGGCTCCCATAGATAATTAAGGTATGAAACCTTGATAATATGAAAGAGCGGGTCAGAAAATGGTATTCTACATAAAAATTTTATTCATTTGAGCCCAAGGCAATTTTTAGCATGCGTTTGTTTAAAAAATGGGTGACACAAAAGTTTGCGACACCTTGCCATTTCACGCAATTGTTTATCGTTTTTTACTTTTTGTTGTGCTTGCCGAGTGGTGCAATCAACCACAAGTTATTGCCAATGACTTATTGTTTAGCCTAACAAGGAAAATGGACAAGTTGGAAGAACTGGTCGACGGAAATTAGGGCCGACCGTCCAAGACGCAGAAACAGGAAATGAGGCTCGCTGGTCGGAAAAGAAGGGATAACCAATCAATAGTGAGTCAGTGGTCGAAGAAAAATAGCAGGATGAATAAGGAGTGATAAAAGATCTTAGAAAAAGTGAACAGTGCTCGACAGGCGACACTGGCGAGAAAGGGAGAGAGAGAGAAAGTGGCGAGAAAGGAGAGATTAGAGAAAGGAAGTAAATTGAATAGAGGAATAGAGTGAGCCTCTGACATTCATTTTTCGCTTTTTACTCGTTCGTTTTTTGTTTTATTCGTGATTTAACAGCTCTATTTCGTTTTTCTTCAGGATGGGGTCGAAAACAAGGCTGTCCGGCACCGAAAAAGCCGTCATCCGGATCTACCATCACGCCAAACTCCCCATCGCCGTAATTGCCCGCCGGATGTGCCGCTCTCGCAGTGCCGTGGCCGAGTTCATTCACCAAAAGTCTCGTGGTGTCCAGAAGTCCATGGGTCACCCTTGCCTACTCTCCAATAAGGACAAGAACCGGCTTATCCGTCACTTTTCTAACTCGACTTCATCACTTCGCCAGACCCGAGGAATTCTCGGCTTCCACGTCTCCCACGAAACAGTCCGCAGGGTTCTCAAGGGCTCCGGAAAGATTCGCCACGTGAAAAAGAACGAGGCTTCAATGCTCAAAGACGTCCACAATAAGGCTTACCTGCAGCTCTGCCGCGGGAACGTGATCAGGGTTTGAGCAAAATGCATTATTTTTTAAAATTAAGCTGTCTAAAAAAATAGATTATGGAAATGTTTCTAATAATTTTTTCGGGCGAGAAGAAGTTTAACCTTGATGATCCAGACAACTGCGCCTTCTACTGGCACGGTCTACGCAAGGAGAGGCTGTTCCAGAAAACGCGCAATTTCGGAGGCGGATTAGTGATGGTTTGGTGCGCAATTTCTAGTCCAGTCTCGTTGATATTGTATTTACTTCTTCTAGAATGAACTCATCTGATTATAATAACATTCTTGAATCTTCACTTTTGCTTTTCGTTCGCCGCCACCGCCACAAAAGCTCGTTTTCCAACAGGATAACACGGCTATTCCTACCTCTCGTGAGACTACCAGTTAGTTTTCGGCTCATAGAGTCACTATTTTGCCTTGGCTGGATCTAAATATTGTTGAAAACTTTGGAGGTTACCTCGTGCGCAAAACCTATGCTAATGGTAAGCGATGCACGGCGACTAGCAAGCCTATTAGCACCCTCAAGGCTGTGTCTGACTCAACCGATCCGGCGGTTATTGCCAATCTCTACAAACTCTATCCCTAAGCGTCTCTGTCATTTTATCGAGAAGAGGGGCGCTCCCTCTAAGTATTAGGCTCTTTTCTCAGCCGTAAAATATTTATTTTGTCGTTCCATCCCGAGTTTTATACAGTTTCCACTAAGTGTCGCAAACTTTTGTGTCACCCATTTTTTAAACAAACGCATGCTAAAAATTGCCTTGGGCTCAAATGAATAAAATTTTTATGTAGAATACCATTTTCGGACCTGCTCTTTCATATTATCAAGGTTTCATACCTTAATTATCTATGGGAGCCTCAGGACTGCCATTTTTTGGGGGTGTCGCAAACTTATGTGTCACACTGTATTGGGTATTTATAGAGATCGAGGGTGAGATATCTAGAGTGAGATATGCAATGAGATTGTTATATTAAATCATGCCTTAACTACCCTGATCATGCCATTAATTATAACATAAAGGATTATAATTTATAAAAGAGTCCCCTTCAGATGGAGATGGCCTTCAATTAGAGAGAATATGGTATATTCATAGCATAATAAATATCATAACATTTTTTAACCAAAATATTGAATAAAACAAGTTTTGCACCGTGAATTATAATTATTTAGAAAGAAAAATTCTTGGAGATTCAGAAAGAAATAACTCCTTCATTCAAAGAATTACTACTCGAATAAAGAACACTTTAAATTTTTTTCGGAATTTCAGCTATGCTAGCCACTTAGCAAATTAGGATGACTTTTCTTTGAAATGGGATAATTAAGTTGAAATGGAAGAATAACTTTTCCTAATTGCTCATATTATATTATGATAAGGATCCTTTGTTATATTAATTGGCGCTTCATCATTCCGATCTTTAATTTTCATATTGTCAATTTGTATAATTAATGAATAAAATTCTTTGAGTTTCGTTTCTTATTTTATTGATAAACGAATGAATACACATGGGAAAAGTTCGCAATGCTTGCATAATACTCTGATATCGATTCAACATTGAAGCGGACGAAATGAATGATATGAAAATCACGCAACTTCAATGATGGCAATAATCAAAATCCCTTCCCCTCTTCATTCCCTTTCAGCATCATCTCCTCCCACATACCTCTCCTCGCTTTATTCCTGCATTCTCGATGGAAAAATCAAGTTCAAACGGACCAAATCAAATGTTTTCTTCCTTTTACAGAAAAATGCAAACAATATATCAACTAATCGCAATTTTCTATGACTCAACATGTGATCAAATTTCTCTAAATCGTTCAAATATGCTGCAATTCATGAAGGCCAATAAAAGGCTGATTTGCTTCCTAATTTGTATTTTTCTTCCTCGTTTGCGTTGGGAATCGATTCTAGGAGGCTTTTCCTTCTGAATGCTTATCGAGAAATAGTGAGCGGACTTGATAGAGCATAGCGAGTCAGAGATATTAGAGATATGGCTAGAGATGCAGAGAGGGAGGGATTGGAAAAAAATGCGAGCCGATAAGTGAGTGAATATGTGATAGAGAAGGAGAGATATTAGAGAATGAATGATAGAGTATGGAGGAAGGAGAGAGTGAGAGTGCCTCAGGAGCCCTCTTTTTCCATCCTTTTTCAGGGCAGCTTTCTTTCCTCGCACTGACGAGAGCCACATACATACACGTTCCTTTCTAGCAGACATCTTATCGAAAACTTATCTTTCAGTTTTCAAATTTGAAACAGAAAATTGCGTTTGTAATTTCCGGTATTCGGATTTTCAAACGATGAAGTTGTTTTAAAGATTTGATTTTTCGAAACTTTAGAATGTTTACGAATTTCGAACTTGAAACATATCTTCTTGGATTTATAACAAATTTTATAAAATTTAGTTTTTCTTAGAGTTTTCCTCGACCCTTTTGAGGCGCACTCGAAGTTATGCGCGAGAACTCATCATCGTAGGCGTAGTAGAAATGAATGAGTTTGGAGCAGAGAGAGCTTATTCATGAAACTGCAAAGGCTAGAGATTTTCACGGACGTTGAAATCTTTGGTCCAAATGAGTTTCTTGTGTGCGGTTCTCTATCATATTGCTGAATTTAAAATTTTAGATGCTGAAGCGGCAAAATATTTGATTAATTCATCACTTTCCCATTCTGGATCATGATTTTTTTTCCAAATTTTTATGAATCGTGAAGTTCGTTTGGGGGAACTTGTGATATTTCGTGCTCGATATCTCGTCATAACTCTCGGCTAAAAACTAAATTGTCGCCATTTGACGCACTAGACATACATTTTTGAATTGAAGTCTATACGACGTGAAGACCAGCTTTTCCCAAATAAGACGAAACTTTTAAGTCATTATTCTTCGAATTTTTATTGAATCTCAATCTCTAGCTGAAACTTCACAAGTAGCTGAGTATCCCATTAAAACCCTTTCCTAGAACTGTCATCAGCACACACCCTCATTATCTTTCCCCCAGATTACCAACACAAACACCACAAAGCACATCCTCAAAATAGCTCCTAATAAAGAATCTTCCAAATTCCCCCCATTTGTCTGTGTTAATTGTTATTCATTATCTCCATTTAGAGAAAAAATAGATCTAATTTTGCCCATTATCCACTTGCATAATCATGTGGAGAATACAAAGTGTCGTTCTCGATTCTAGTTCCTTGAAACACTTCGTGTTTTGATTGTATCTTCGAAAAACAGGTTTCAAAAGTTGGAAGACCTCGAATTTTCAAAAATTTTCTTTAGACAAGCTTAAATTTTACGAAAATCACAGTTTTAGCTTCACACCTTCAAATTCGAATTATCGGAGACATTTATCACAATGTTCAACTCTCCCCATTATGCCCATTATGTTAATTTCTGATCACCAGCAGTCTAAAATATTTCACAGCTTGCTCCCTTCATCTTTCATTAGCAGAAATTCAAAGTTTTTCTTTTTATCTCTCCTCCACTACTTTTTCCCTTCCTCTCTTCATCTTGTAAATGACATGCAGATGTGCCTTTTCGCTGGCGATTTCCCGGATAACCAAATGCCCGAATATGGGAAATGAAATGGGCGGGCGGGGTTTGACTCGAAGCTCACATAAACTTGAAGCCTGGTTCTTTGACTTCTATTTATTCCTGGTCAAATAGGCGAAGTTGTTTTCCTAAAATATGCATAATTTCCGGTTTATTTTTTAACATTTTATTCTGGAAAATTAGCAGAATTTTTATGCTTCGGTTTATTTTTAGCTCACAAACTGCTTCCTTTGATATTCGCCGCTATTTTCGTCGCATAAACCCTACAATTAGTCTGAATCCTAGAAGATTCTTGTTAAATTTCGGTGATTGGTTTGAGCGTTTCCTTCCAATTCGTAACGAGGAATAGGCTGCTATTGTAGGTTCTGCTTTCTGATTTTTTCCAATTTTGAAGCTAAATTATGGTAAAGATAGGGCGAACTTTATAAAGTTGCGAATTTTAATGAGTTTTCCAATAAGCCTGAAAAACGTGGCTCATTGTAGTTACCACCCTCTTTTCGGAGAAACAGTATGAAGAAGAGAGAAAGAGGGTAGTAACTACGAGGGACCAAAAATGGGGATAAACAAGAAAAAAACCGTCTGATCCTTCCAACAGCCCATAATTTTGCTCGCATCATCATTTCGCAGCTCACATCTTCATCCCTTCATCTTCCTCTTCTGAGCCCCAAACCGACGTCCGTTCTTATTTTCATTTTTCTCCTATCCTTTTGGAGAATTCTTCCCCTTGGGAGGAAAGAACTAATGAAACGGCTAAAGGTCTGCGGAGCATTTTCCCCGACTCCATTCAGCAGACTTTTACTCTTTTCTTCTTCGCTCCGAAAAATTGGTTCCTCATTTATAATGTTCGCATTTTCATTCATTTTCCAGCTCATTTTTATCGCATCATTGCATTTCGCGAGTTCGAAAATTCGAAACTGCGAATTTTGCAGATGAAGATCAGAAAACTGCGGTTTCTTGTATTTTTCATCACTTTTCTGATAAAAAGTGAAAAATACAAGAATCTTGGAAAATGGAAGAAAATACTAGAATTTTCAGAAGAACGATGCAATCCTCGCATAGCGATTCGAGTTTGAAGCAGCACTGTTTCGGAACCAATGGACAACCCACGGCAATTTCGAGCATGACCAATTCCGCAACCACTACGGGCTTTGCCAGTACCAAAGTCGTGAGTTTTCATATCTATTTTTGATTTTATCTTTCACTAGTTAGAAAACTATAAGTGCAGGATTTCCTGATTATGATCAAATTTTAATGTTTTTTCCTAGATCTTTGATGTTTGTCTGATTTTTCCGAAAAAATCATAACTCACTCTGGCTTTTCCTTTCACGCATAGAGTTTTGATAAATAATAAAACGCTGCAAAATTCAGTCCATTCATGAAATTTTCTATATTTTTACATTTTCACTCATTGGTGATTTCTGCAAAGTGCGTTAAAACTTATGTATTTTTTTCGAGATTCTTTTCTTTGGATGAAAACTGCGTAAAAGTCTCGAGTGTACTTGGTTATTTCAAGATTCTCCTCATTAGAGCGATGCGAATTTAGGTTTGAAATGCAGATATGTACATACATTCCCCTCTATTTCCATAGTGCTTTTTATTCGGTTTTCATCTTGAAGTGAAGATGATTATGCACCTTCTGCAGTCTACAGCACAAATGCGTAAATGTATCTTTTATGATTCAGATTTACATGCATAAAGCACTAAGATCTCGTAAATCTTAGGAATTCGAGATTAGAAAGCAGAAAAATAAGCTGAAACTCGTGGAAAGTTTCCGAATTTTCCATGACAACTAAATCTTATCATTTTTATCGTAAATTATTGCAAGTTAGTACGCTGTTTTTTACCCAAATCTGGCCCTGGCTTTCATTCTTCTCGTTTTTTCTCATTCTCTCATTTTTAGAAGCTCTCTAGCTTGTGAAGCAAATTATGCCAAAAATTCTCCTAGTGAAGAGAGTCAAAATAGTCGTCAGTTGATTTCCTTACACTCAAAGCGCTACCGCTGCTACAGCTATTGTACTCCGCTCATCATCTAAAGCTAGACGCCTCAGAGAAAGGAGGAGCGAGAAAACGTTTGAAATTGAGAGAGAGAGAGAGAGTGTGTGAATGAGAAGCTAGAAAAATATGAGTCAGGGCCAGATTTGAATGAAAAACGGTATAGCTGGATTAAAATTTTGAATTTGTAAAACCTAATACCGGAAGAATGAGTCACTTTACCTATTTTTGAAGGGTAATCTCTAAAGTGACGATATTTTAATCGGATATCTAAAATCTCGATCTCAAACAAATCCGCTCGAGTGTTTTGCTTATTCCCCTATCTGTTTTTCATAAAATCCCTCCACCCACAGGATCAGATTTATCAGTCAATATTTGCGCTATTTATATTTTTCCAAACTTCACTTTTCTCTTTAAAATTTAGGAATATTGGGTAATCTTTGATGTTGATGACATTTTTGAAAATAAATGGGTACAAATAGGTTTCACGAATTTCGCAGACTTTATTTTTGAATTGAACAAAAGTTGGTGAAATTTTCAAGATAGCTTACATTTTTTAAAAGTAAAAACTAAGATTTTCAGGGTGAGATTCTGGACACGATCGAGGAAGAGAACAATTCGACGACCACTTCGATGATGCAGTCGCGAATCGAGCAGCTAAATGAAGGTCTTATGAAGGGGAACAAAAGCGAGACGAGGTTGGCCAATCAACCTATCAAGTACTAGATTTTCTTATTCCTGTACAGAATTTTTAAGCACTTCAAAGCCGAAACCATTGCTTATGATCAGTTTATCATTGTTTTTCACGAAATACCTCTATCAGTTTCACTTCTCTTAGAGTTTTAATGGAATTGCAAGCGACCTCAGTTTTTCAAAATTATTTTAAACTTGTTTTTTTCCAGAAGCCCGCCCAAATCAGTAACCTTTCATACGATTCAGGAACTGAAGAAGCACGGTGAGTTGTTGTGTTTTCGTTCGTTTAGTTTTCCCTTTTATTCCTGAAGGAATACGAGGCTTGTCACTTGCCAAACTCTCCATATCGTTTTTATTGCTAGCGTTCTGTCACAAAGTGTTCCACTTGCAATTTGGCAGGTGACCTTATTTCCGCTAGAATTTTTTGGCAGGACTAGGATTAATTGGCTGGAGAACATATGTACGAACTTTATGTGAGCTTCGTGAAAAATATTAGCCATAAAAATTTGAGCAAAAGTGAATATCTTATTGAAAATTTTGAAAGATAATTGGTTAAAAGTTTGTTATTTGTTCTAGATGCTTGAAGGGCTTATAGAAATCTTGGTCCTAAAGTTGATCGAAACTTTCACTCTTTTCCAAGCCTCATTTCAAACTCAATACCAGGGGCGTGCAAAAATAGAATTTTTAACTTGCGTTTTGAAAATTATCCCGAGAAGTGCGCTTTGCGTTAGCGTTAGTTAATAACGCACTACCTTTGTACACCCCTGTTCAGTATTCTGCACACTTCTGGATATTTTTGCAGAGTGCGTTGTTTTTGTAAATTGCATATGTTATGAGGAGATGAAGCGCGCAGTCCAGAGATGAGAGACTGGACTATACAATGGAGAATGGAGAAGGAAAAAGAGTTAGACAAATTTTTAGAGAAAGATAAAATGAGAAAGCAAAATGTAGTTTTCTTTTCTATCTTCACTTTGGATGCTATTTCTTATAGCAAACAGAACTTCCATCCTTTTCTTGTCTTCTGTTGTTCAGTGTTGTATCCTGTCCAGCGTGGCCCCGTATATTTTGTTTTTAGCTGCTGGCAAAATAGCCATAGAGGGTGTAAATTCGAGAGAACGAGAAAAGAAATAAAGTTCGAGTTGTACAAATGAAGGATGGAGAGAAATTATGTTTGGTAGATTGGGTGAAATAGGATTTCGAAAAGAGCAGAGAATGATTAGAGACAATTGAAATTTTAGTGAGAAAGGAGGTGGGAGATATTTTCCATAGGGAGAGAAAGAAAGCTGCATATCCGATGTGAGCGACTCTGAGTTCCCAATGTCCATTTTGTCCCCACCGCCATCCTGTGTCAACAAATTTTCCCTTTCCCGTTTTAGCTGCTCAATCGCTAAACTTTCTGACCCAATAACATTTTCCCTCCCCCTATGATGAAGGATAGGAAAGCAAAACGGGCTGATATATTTGAGAAACAGATTTGGAATTACTGGACGCAAAGCGTTGTTGTTATTGTCGTGCCAACTTTGACTTCTTTCGACCCTTGGCGAGAATTTATTCGGACTCCCAAATTTGGTTTCCCCTATTTCGCGTGCCGCCCAGTGAGAGCGCCATTTTTATCTTTCAAACGGAAATTCACAATTTTCACATGCGTGTCCACTCCACTACAGCCTAATTTTAGTATTTACGGAAGTAGTACGTAATTTCCTAGGGTCGACTGTAAGATTTCATCTATTGTGCGAAAAATACTACTTGAACCAGGAAGCCAATTTTGAGAATTGTAGTAATTCAATTATACTAGAAGCAGAGGGGCTATTAGTTCGGGAAAATTATGATGGAGGCATGAAATTTGTATGAAAGTTGCGGTTTTCTTCTTTTTCTTCGAATCGCGAATTTCGGAAATTAGCAAGAAGGCAGAAAACACACTGATGACTTGTGTGCTTGAACTTTTCCTTCTTCGAGCTTTTTCTGAACACTCATTTTCTTTTTGAAGTACAAAAATGATTCATTATGCGGTTAAGAATAGCATTTAAAACCGGCTTGTATAATTTTATTCGCTTCAGGGAACACGTCTTTGAAGAAGCCGAGTAGTCAGACGCTGCAAACTGCCTCTGGGACTGTATCTGTTCCTGTCAGTCAGTTGCCGAAGCGGTATTATTTGGGACAACCACCTGCTGATTCCCATTCACAGGTTGGAAACTTATCGTTTTTAGTGAAATATTTCTAGTAGAAAGTAGTATTTTGATAAACATTCTTATTTTCGAAAAGTTCACTTGTAATTAGACCAAATATCCACCGATTTTATTAATTCCTATTCTTTGACTTTTACTAATTTTAAATGGATGCATTAATTTCTTTGGAAAAAAACATTAATTGAATTTTTCTTTATAAAAAAATCTGAAAAGTGATATCTGATAGCTTAAGCCGATAGATTTTGTAGCTGTGTTATTTTGTTCGATGAATACTTGATGTGCGCTTCAAATGAAATTCCCCTTCGAATTTTTCCCCACTAAAATTCGCCGATTTCCTCGTTTGCCTATTTTTTCATCGACCTCCCTCGAGGCATATCAGTCCTGAAGATGAAGGACAAAAAGCCCCGAGTTCCTGGTTTTGGACAGCATATAGCTAGAAAACGCACTAAACTTGAAATGACATTTATCACTTCTCGGCTAGAAATCGGGGTCGAATTCGGAATTTTCAAAATTTCAAGCATAGATTTTTACAAACATGTCGAAATGGCTTATTTAGAAATTTCTTTTCGGGAAAAATACATTCAAAATTATGCTAGTTTTTATACTTTCAGCCTCGTCGGTACGTGAATTCTCGTCGCTCTTTACCTTTGGCCTCAAGTTTCCCGACGGTAGCGTGCCAGACTCGCAAGCGATCTCTGCTATCTGAGGTTAGTACATCAGACAGTTATCCTATGATTGTTCCCTCTTTCATCTCTAGTCTCTCTCGAAACCTCTTTTATTTCCCTCTCAAAATTTACTTTTATCTCTAATTTCTCTTAATCTCCCATTCTATTTTCCTCTCAAAAATCGTTCTGCTAAATAATTCGGCCTGCTTCCCACATCTACACCGGAAGTGGTCAGGCCTGGTGCCTGGAAAGGAAGGCTCTGCTGAGGTGTTTCACGGTGGGTCGTGGCCCTTGGTACTTCCCCTCTCCTCCTCGCACCTTTCCCCTTTCCCCTTCTGCCAAATTTGCCCAATTCTTTACGAGTCCACTTCATGTCCATTTTGGAGTACTACTAGAGAATTTACTAGAAACGCGAAAAATTATCGAAGATGATTCCTAGTTGGACTCCCTTTATGAATGAGGTAAACATAAAGATTTTTTCTCATAGCAATATTTTCTGTGCAATTTGGTCAGTTCCTGAGGCCTTCCGAAGTAGAATTCTTAAAGTTTGGAATCGAATTTGAAATTTTCTCAATCTTGAGGCAGGAATTTCAACCTTTCTTTCCGTGGCGATTTTTATTTGGATTTTCCACAAAAACTAAACATCAGCCAATATCCCTAATCTTCCATAAACTCCTCCTACTTAAATTCTTACAATTAGAAATTCAGAATTTCAAAACGAGTCCGCGGATTATGCAATTTGACTATTCCCTTACCTTCCCCTCGCATAATCTATAGTTTTTCCCCTCTCGAATGCGATTATCTCGGTCTTTTACGGTGTCCCTATTGGTTGCTAGGCTCGGGGCTTTTGCACTCAACAACTCAGGCATTTTCTCGAAGTGGCGAAGTGAAATCCCTGGAAAGACGCGGAGAAAATGTGCTTCACGGCTAATTTGCCTCGCTCCGCGGCTAATCAAGTCACATGAATAAGCAAGCGATATGAAATCTCGCCAGCGTCTTTCGTCTTTTCTTGAATTTGTTACATCCGTTGATAGGTGGCGAAATCTTTATGAATCTCTGAATTCGGCTTTTGTATATTTCAACAGATCTTGCAAAAAATGAGCAAGAGCATTACAGTAATTTGCAAATGTCATATGGTTGGGAAGTTTTATTTGTGACCAGACAAAACGAGATATTTTGAATCTTTGTATTTTTCAATATTTTCTAAAGTCCTTTGAAATATCCTAGATCAACTATTTATTATCTCAACATCTTGTAATTGGAGATTAAAGTTCAGAAAAATAGTCGTGGTCAACGAATTTATGCGACCGTTCTGACTTTTGAACAGTGAAATATAGTCTTATTCTTTTCTTTTGACATTTAGATTTGTACCTAAAAGTAAGTCGGCCTAGAAGTTTATTTGCAGGTTGACATTCTCAAGTATTTTTTACAAGTTACTCCTCGAGCTTCAAAATAGTTTATGGCTGGCGATATTTAGATTGTAGCAGATTAAAAACACTAAACTCGATATTTTTATCTGACGGATTCATTATTTTCTAGAATTCGTGATATTTTGATATCCCCAATCTCGTTTTTCCTCGTATTTACCCTCCACTCGAAATTGGAATCACCCCTTTTCTAGTCCGGGTGTTATGTCCATTTGATCATGTGCTTTGTCGCTTTCACGGGCCGGACTTTGCCTGAACCTTTTCTCATATTTTCCTTGTGACACCTGATTCGGGAGGAACATTGTAGTTCTCAGATTCATTTCCAAAACAAAATATTGTTTTGTTCAATCGTCTCTTTTCGAATTTGCAATGAGAATCCAATTTACTTTCTACATAATTATCCACCTGACAAGCGCTGTAATACGAGGGAAATTCGAATTTCTATCATTTCCTAATGCAAATTAGGTAAACTTTATAAATTCACAGGCGGAAATACACTTATTGACCAGAAACAACGTTTTCCCCCGTGCAACACCTGATTTGGGTGCTTCGTGCACGTAGCTGAGGAGACTCGCGAGCAGAAAAAGTGGAAGTGGGTGCTAGGGGCGAGAGAAGGGAATGTGAAAGCAAGCTGCAGGGCTCACTCTCTCAGCTGTTCGAGTTTGAAACGAGAAGCCAGTGTGAAAGACGTGCAACCCCGATATCTCCCATTCTTTCTTTGTTTTTTTCCTCGTTTTTCTCCGTCTTTCCAAACAATATTCCTCCGATTTTCGAGCCTCTCCAATTATCTCTAGACCTTTTCTTCTCTTTCATTTGAAATGCTTCATAATTTTGTCCGTGGTGGGGTGGCTCCTTTTATTTTCAAAACAACCTCTTCTCTTCTATCTCCGTCTTCACTTTTCTAGCGAAAGCGTTTTCTTTATATTCATTCAGAAATCAATTTCGTCTTTTTTCTTCATAATAGAAATAATTACGCGAATGTCTAGTTGGTGAGAAATTAATTTGAAACAAAATTATTCTTTATTGCAGGATACGTCAGATTTTGCACTAACTTTAGCTAGATCTTTTACTAGGAAGAAATTTAAGATTAACTTTGTCTGAGTCTATATCATAATTTAATTAGCAATATATCTTCTGAAAAATATTGTGATTTTGTTTCATCAACGAAACATTGGCTAATTAGAATTAGTTCCAGTACGAAACAAACATGTTTTGTTGATTTCACACTTCATTAATTGATTATCATATGGACCATCTGTCTTTGATTTTTCTTGGCATTTTCCAGAAAATCCTATAAAATCACAAAATTGCTAAACATTTCAGATAAATTTTCAAAAATAATGTTTTCTTACGAACTTTTCGTCGTCCCTCTGGGCAATTTTTCAAAAATCTCCACTTCCAAGTGATTTGTCACAAAGGTTATTTCGGGGATTTTCTTACAAAACGTCGTTATGAATAGTGACTAGCTGAGAGTGCCATGCGAAGTACACCAGTCCTTCTTGCATTTTCGAAGTCTGCATTCCACTCTCACGTACTTTGAAAATACGTATTATTGCAGCGGCTTGTACGCATTATCGCATAAAGTGCAGAATATCCTAATTCGTCGTAGGACACTATGAATATTTTAAAACTTTCTAGCCGACCTTATTAGGGTATCATTGGTCGTTATCATTCAAATTTCCTTACATTTCATATATCCTAGGTAGTTTTTATGGCTTATCTCATAACCTAAAGGTTCAAATTCTTCTACAAATTATATTATCCAAACCAATTTTCGTAGTCTATCTTATATCGTTGAATAGATTTATTGCTCATTTAGTTGCACTGGATATTTCTTGAATATTTTATTATCCCGAGCAGTTTGATTTCCCTATCTTATAACATGGAATTGGAAATTTTATACCCTGGGGTTGCACTCTGCGGTCAGAGCAGCTGATGCAAAATGTGAAATGAGAAATTAGATGTGTTCGATTAGAAAATGAGAAGGAAGTGGAGGGCGGGGAAGATGAAATTTCAATTCTCGTTTATCTGTAAGAAGGGCTAATGCACTTGTCAATTGCTTCTTTTTCTAAAGAGTTCAGTTACCCTTACTAATAAATGCGATAGGGTAATTGATCTGTGAGAAAAACAACTCCAGAGAAACGATATTTTCAGAACTCGGAAATTTCGCCGTTTTTCTTGGATAGGGCTTCTTGAAGACGGTGAAATCAATTCCTAAAATAGTCATTGAAAAGTTGTACTTCTACTACATAGAGCTGACAGATTTTTTGTCTTTGATTTCGTGGCCTAAAATATAGATCTTTTTTTTTTTTTGAAAATGCTCAAACTTGGTCTGCTTATCTTTTACTGTCATTCTTATCAAATTTCATTAGGCTGATAACTTCTAATCTGAGTATGCCACGAAATGTATGCTATTTCCATTGATTTGCATATTTACACCATATCGAAACCCTATTTTTATCGACTGAAACCCTAAAGTAGTTCCCCTTTCAAACATTCTTCCAGATTCCTTATCACTCAGCTTATTGTGTCTTACTGATCAAACATGTTGCAATTCCAATTTATTCCTATATTTACACCCTATCAAAGTCCATTTTTATTGTCCAAAAATGGCCGAAACACGTTTTCCTCTTGGTCTGCTTCTTCTGCAGTGTTATTTCTAGGATAATGAGAGGGAGCGGCCCTCAGCCCGTCTGCCTTGAATCTCCCCTCCATTCTTTGTCTATTTTCCTGTATACTCTGCTCATAAATCTTCCCTTCTCTCGCTCCGTCTTTCTTCCATTTTTCCCTACTTATTTCTACCCCAGTTTTATGTTGTTTTGTTCTGGTGGAAAATACGATTCCAGCCGAAATTTTGCAAGTTGATCACGATTCGCGCCAGCCTTGAAACTTAAGTTGATCGTTATCTCTCGGTCATTATTTCTTAAAATAGCACACTTTCGCTTGACAGATTCTATGAAGTGGATTTATCATTTTGTCATTATTTAGTTGCAATTTTTGAAAATCATGCGAACGTTTCTATTCTGAACCTTTGAAATGATGAAATCCGATCATTTCTGAGTTCAAAATACGCATTTCACCAGATTTCTCCTGGCTGTTTTTCTTTCGGCAGATCTTTAAAATCGATTTTTCTTCTAAATAACCGAAAATATTTTGAACATAGGATAATAAGACCTGAAAAACATAGACATTGTTTCTTCCCTCCTTCTTCTCTTCGGTGCTAATGCTAACCATGTGACGTCGTTTATGGACCAAACATTTGTTGATTTGAAAAATGCAAGATGCGAGGAAAAACGGGGAAATGTAAGTGCACAACAAGGCTGCAGAAAGGTCTTATGAATGAGTAAGCCCCCTTCATAGGCTTGAGGCCCTGGCACTCCCTATTTTGGTTGATTTTTGCGTACCTTCGTCAATTTCGATTTTTCCAGAGTGTATTTGTGAAGCGTTTCATTAGATCTTTCTTTTCAATCATTATTTCATAGACATTTTTAGATAAGAAAAATATTTCTAAATTTTCAGAATTTCTTCCCATTTGCTAACCTTCAATCTTGTTCGCCTGGAAAACCGACAAATATTGTCCTTTCTCTTTACAAAACTCTGTTCTATTCAATAATTCTTCGGTTCCCTTCTTTCTCGAGGAGAATTTGATGATCCCGTCCTGTGTGCAGCTGATTCGTGAGCAGCTCGCAGACAGACTAAGAGGTGCATTGATGCGAAAACTTACTGTGAACTTCACTCATTTTTAATTTTTTTATATTAGGGTATCGTTAGGATAGTACTGAAGTATTGCTTTCTGAGGCATCTTCACACCCAAAAAAATGCTCAATATGATCATCTTTTTAGATTACCTTATTCAGAGCCTAATATTTGCAAAGATTCAGTTTTTGCTTTCAGTGAGGTTTATTGTTAATGACCGATAAAATGAAACGTGATTTTGATGCACAGAAATTAGCACGTTTGCAGCAAACCTTACGATAATTCATCGATTTGATGAATGAATGTGACAACTATTTGTACATATATGCAATGAACACTGCATATTCAAAATTTTGCATCAATTATTTCGTCTCAAGTTATCGGTCATCTACAATACAAAAAGTGATATTCACAGTTCACTTTTGTGTACAGCTGATTCGTGGGCCTACAGACAGAAAGGTGTATTGGCGCAATGCACTTAACGGAGGATAAGAGAATGCACGTGATTGTTGTGGGATTGAAATGAAGAGAAGAGAATTGACAGATATGAGAGACGTTTTTAAAAAGATAAAGGAGTAGATAGAGATTTTGAGAACGAATAGAGAAGCAGGGCGATTTTTGCAAAAAAAAAAATGAGAAGCCCCCCAATTCCTCTGTAGCGAAGCGAAGAGAGCAAGCACAAACTGTTCGGTCAATAAAGAGAGGGGAGAGAGGGTTCAAAGAAAGAGGAAAGTTTTAGTTTTTAGCTTAGAAATCGGGTGCGGAAACATTATCTTCTTTTGCATTGATATCATTCTCACTTTCCAGGAAAATATTGCTACCCTGAATTCTAGAAGCAGTCCTGATTTGATGATTTTCGCTGAAGATTTTACGGCTTCTGGGCATATTTTTTTGCGATAATTTCTCAGGATGCGATAAAGCATAATTCTAAAAAAGCTTCTTATGATATACAACTACTCAAAAGCCTTCTCGAGATTATTGATAAAGAAGTCTCTCAATCCATATCCCTTTCCCCTCCTTCTCTAACCTCCTGACTCGATCCCTTATTAGTCTCCCCTCGTCCGTATTCACTCCTCGCCCATTGACTATGAGTAGGCGCGCACTGCACACGCAGTCAGAGTTAAAGAGGAAAAAGCTTGAAACCTCTCCTAGAAGAAGAAAAAAGGTGTCGCCCCGAGTTTTTGAGCCATTCATTTCCTATCTTTGCGACTTTTTGAGCCCGACCTTTTCAAATTTCATTTTTTTCAGTTTGTCTATAAACTTTCATAGGCTTTTTATTCGAACAAAGCTGATCTTCATGATTTTCTCATCAAAATATGGAAATGATCTAATTTTATTATATCATTTCGAAGAGAAAAGTTCCTAAAAACCCCGACAAAATTCTTTTCCTTGAAACATCGAGAAAAAAAACCCGCGTGATTTCTCATCCTTGTCTAAGTCAAGAATAATTCATGTTTCAATTAATCTGTCTTTCTCCCTTTTCGCGATTTCGATTTCCATCTGTTGTCCTCTTCCCCTCAAAAATCTGCCTAATAATTTTGACTATTTAGGCTTCAGAGACTCTACTTTCCAGAAAAAATAGATCTGGCTTGGATTTTTATCGAAAATTTCATTCACTTTTCTTTCTTTATAAAAATTGTTCATATCTAAATAGGCTAAACTTTTCAATAATCTTCTAGCAAAAATGCCCTATCCGAAAATCTTGGAAAGCGTATTCATTTTTCACTTGAAAAAACGATGAACTTTTCACAAATTCTCTATTTATCCATATTTTGGTTTGGTTCTTTGCGGATTCGATTTTGTTCCGGGAATGGGCCCCGAGTTGAGAGATATTTTCCATTTCCCGAAAACTCTCCGACGGCACATTTTTGCCGCTGCAAGTTTCATTCCTGCTTTTCCTTTTATGCTTTGCATTTTGGATTTCTCATTCATGTCAAAGATTTATTCTCATAACTTTCTCTAAATTGGGATCAAACTTTATCCAGACGTTTAAAAAATCTTTAATTTCCCTTATTTTTTACCGTGAAGTCTAATAATACTTCCCGATTAATTCGTGCAAAATCTTATCTTTATCAAGGCGAATTTTCTAATGAACACATTTGAGATCTATTCTAAAATTGAGCACCTGCTTATCTTTTGGTTCTAAAATTCCAAATATTTACCGAAAAAAAGGCGGAGGTTTCAAACTAGCGTTTATGAACCTCTTTGGCTTTTCTCTTCTCGCATTAGAGGCGAATAACTTCCTGACAGGAGGACGAAGACAGCGACAATTTGCAATTTCTCCCCTGAGCCTGAGTGAGCGCTGCCCCTAGCCCCCGGCTGCTCGTGTTTTAGTCTTTTCAATTTTCCAATTTTGACGCAACCGGGGCTATTCATCTTCGTCTCTTATGCCTAAACGATGAAGCATAATCGTGACATTATGGTCTTCTTTATTGGGATTTGATAGGGAACTTATAAAAATTATAGGAACTAAAAATATCAAAGCTAAAATAAGGTGATCTTCGCTTTAATATAAATGTACGCGTACGGCTTTTAAATATATTTATTTTCAATTTTCTTGAATAGGAATAGGAGGTGAGGATCATGTTGTTTTTCTGTGATCCAAGATTGCGTAATGAAGTTTCTAGTCTGATTTTTATTACGTTCTTCGCTTTCATTCGATAAAGTGTAGTTTTCCTGCCACATTTTGAAACGTGAGAAAATCAGCATTTTTGGCCGGGAAAAGCTTCCAAAAGTCGCCTCGCGCCGTAGGCGAAATGTAATGGAGAAAAATGGTGGAATTTGGAAATCCGAGAGCGGGAGCTGCTTGCGTGTCGCCACTTAAATTTTTCCTTATTTTCTCCTAAAATCTTAGAATATGATTCAATTTTTCGTACCTTAAATGTAAACATAGCTCAAATTTGTTGCGTCGGATTGTTCCAATCTTCAATATTTTCCCTTATTCACTCGAGTCTAATTACGACAAATTTGTATGACGCAGATCGGCGAAAGCAGCTAGTCGTATTCATAAGCGCATGACACTCAATAAAACTCAATAAAAATGCGTTGGTTTAAAATATTTTTGAATCCTGTAATTTTAATGATTTCTGGCTCAATTAATTTAAAACAAGGAACAATTAAAACCTAGGATTTTCCAACTTCTAACTGATATATTTTGATATCATTTTTCGATATCTCCTTTCCGGTTTTATCATATTTTCGAACAAAATTTTATCAAAACTTTGTGAAAAACATCCATAAAATCAAAGGTTACGTTCGCTTTTTCAGTGTTCTCGCCTCTCTAGTTCTCTTTTCCTGAAACGCTCCGAGTGGGGGTTCTTGTATTTCATTTCATTACTTCGCTATAATCCCATTCGAATGCAAGCTCGACTTGAGCCTTGCTCGACGGACTTTTTCTAATACATTTGATGATAATGAGGGAAATAGCATTGGGAAAACGAGAGAGTCTAGAGAGGCAGAGTGTGGAAAATAGTACATTGAATAGGGAAGTTGATAGTAAGAGATCGAGAGGAAGAGGATGAAACATAGAGATAGAGGGGAGGGGAGGACTTCCTGAGGAAAGCCGGCTCGAATCTCGGATTATGCATAGGCAATTAGACGAGTCAAGCCACTCGACAACTCGGACTTCATTTTCATTTTAACCGCGACAAATCCTTTTAAATTTCATTAGTTTTCTTAGTCTTGCGATTTCTTTAATTCGACATGTAAATGTTACAGATCGAGCACTTTCTTCCAAAGTTCATAAACTAAAAATTGAAAATCTTCCTGAAACATTGATATCGATTCTCAGAAGTTCCTCTTATCTTCTTTCTGGAATATCGCTAAATATTTGACAATGATGCATAACTCGACAATTTTCCTACATTCACATAATCGACAATCATGACTTTCTTCTTATCACTATTTTATACCTATGATAAATGATAATTTGTAATCTTCCAGATGGGCGAGCGGATCCGTCTGTTCTCGACCGGATCATTTGTTCAAGCCGTGGTTCCCTCCGCTCCGTCTCCCTCCTCGTCGACTATTCTCACAAAGGCACAGTCGCTCAATAGCTTCACCAGCGACCAACAGCAAAGTAAGCATTTTGTTTACAAATTTAAAAATTGCCTTAAAATGATACGAATTTTCAAATGATATTTTATCACATCGCACCAGTTTCGATAAGTATCAGTGATGATAATGTTCATAAATTGAGAAATCGTTTCTTATCATTTGGTTAAACTTGCCGCCTCTTCAAACATTTCAAACTCTTCCTGACAAATGTAGCAATATTTTCTATTCTGTTTCCATTATTTAAAAATATACGAGTTACCTTATCTTCCCTTCTTATTTGATCAGTCAATAGACTGCTTTGAGTATCAGTTCGTTTTAGTCTTTGTGTGTGGGATGGAAGGTGGACGATACAAAAATAGCCAAACTAGCGATATTTCTTTCCTTCCTTTGACCATTTCTGATTTCCTCTGTCAACAGGACGAACTGACTGATTTCGACTGCATTGTTTTGTTTGCAGAAATGAAGAAGAATGAAGGAATAGGGAAATAACCATTCACATGATCATCCTTGAATCAATAGAAATTGATCTGATACTGATACGAGTAGTACTAAATTTTGAAAAATTAACATTACAAAAATTTGTTTTAAAATAATTTTTAAAAAGAAAGCTGAACTTCATCAAATTTGTAATTTTCAGGCTGCTCTTCAACCCCAATCCGAACTGGCGTCGTCAACTCGAAACGATGCTCTCGAGCGAAAATTTCTCCGAGGGAAGGCAACAAAACTGGGTCGATTGTGTCTTTGAATTCATATCATGGTAAGAATTTGGTTACATTTGAAAATTGCAGACATTTCCCACCAGAAAGGAATGATAAGAGATTTGTGATAAAAAGTACTCATAATCAACGATTTCGAAGAACCTTAACTTGCCAAAGAAATAGCAGAAAGATTCAAAAATAGCTCTTAGTGAAAAGTACTCATAACCAGTAATAACTTTGAAAGAGTTTTGACTTTGCCTCAAACATCTAATAATTTTCTTGCACTCATCGATACAAACTATTTTTTCCAAGGGCAAATGTTTTTTGAGCCATGCAGTATTCGTTTTTCGTGCGTAATTAGCCTGAAACATAGTTAAGTTTTTCTTCAAAAATTAAATTGCGCAGAGTCGCATGTCAAATGGGAGGGAAATGGATATGAGAGAGATAAACGAGAGACGAAAGACTAGGAAGAGAGGCAGATACCAAGAAATAGGGAAAGATCGAACTAATTAAATTAGCACAAGCACAAAAAATTGGCCGATTCTGCAAGGAGAAAGGAACAAAGACGACCGAAAATGACACCGATTTTGGCGTGTAGAAATGCTGCAATTCTTTCTCGGAAAAAGTTTATCTCGAAAAAATCGGATTTTTTAACTTCGCAGGAAATTTTCCAAGGAAAAAAGCTTTTCTTATGTTTGTTTTTTAGATTTTATTTCGATAAAAATCAATACTTCTGGAATAATTTCTATGCTATATTTTCTAGCATTTTAATCTAGCCATACAGGAAAGTAACAATAACAATTCACCTGACTTCATCTTTTCCTTTCTTGTTACATTTCTTATTTCTTTTCATTTTTCATTGTCATCTGTCCTTCCCTCTTCTTTTTACTACATCATCATAATTTCATCCTTGCGCCTCTATCCTTATTTTCCTTAGTCGATGATTTTCTCGTTGAATGAGCAACGTTCCTTCTTTCCTCTTTAGGAATCTCTTTCTTTTTCCTATCAAGTTCATCTGCTATTTTCCTGTTTCTCTTTGTTCTCTCGAACTTCCTTGCTATTTCCTTAATTTTTGCCCGCGGCTATTTCTGCTTCTCTAGGAGTTCCTAGCTCGAATTCCTAGTTCGCTAGCATAGTCTCAGACCCCTTCCTTTCCCTCTTCACTTTTCAACACCCCGGCCAGGACTGGGCAGAGTTACGCATACAAGCAGCAGCAGCAGCCTTCTTGCGTGCGCAGAATTTTAGCATTTCCTTAGTATTTTACATTTCCCTTTGAAATGCCGACTTTTCTGCTCTTTATTTTGATTTTCATTGTAGCCTTACAATACGATTTCGAAACTCTTTCCTTATTACTGTTTTCTGTCTAGATTCTTTTATTTTCGATTCATTTTTCTTCTCAAAGTTGAAAAGTTTAAGCGAGTTTTGTGATTATTATTCTCGAAAATAGCGATAATAGTTTCCAGATTAAATTAGGAATAGTTTCTGCACTTTTCCTAGCCTAGCGTGACTTTTCCTGCAGAATATTTGATCTGGTTTATGAATATGCGCTTTTCGCGCGATCTATAGCATTTTATCAACGAAACCTAGAAAATATCTGATAATTTCTAATTTCTCAAAAAAACCTTGTGTGTGTGGGGAAAAGGTCGAGTTTTCTGCTGATTGCAGATCACGATTGTTTTTTTTGGAAAGTCCATTACTTTTACAGCTACACATTTGGAAATCGCGCATTTCTTATTCAAACAAAAATATTTTATTTAGGATTGAAAGATTCTCAAAACTCCGTGAAAAAACGTAAGGAAAAATATCTTGCAGAAATTAAAGATCGTGTTTAGGTCAGTGGATGGTACGAAATACTAGCCATAGTTATTGTAAAGGGAAGGAAGGAAGGGGCAGGTTGAAAATACCCAGAGGGGCAGGGGCAGCAGCGTTTTTGCAGATCGAATTACACGGCACGAGTGAGTGAGAAGAATGAACCAAGGGGTTACGAGACAATTTTCCATAAGCAAAACTCGGAACGACCAGTGATTATTTTGAGTTTCTCTTCCAGTGATTTTGAATTTTCATCTTTCTAAAAAAAGTGATCGTAACCTTAACTCACCGAACTCGATCCCTTTTTGAAACTTCGTTTCAACAAATGTTCTCACAATCAGACTTTGGCACGTTTCCCACCGCAAATATCCCCTGTGCGGTGAATTATTTTAGTCGGCACTTGAATTACTATCCTTAATAATGGGACGAGATATGATGACACTGAATTTTTGCGGTGGAAAACGCCCCAAGTCTGTTCACAATCTTCTTGATCTAAATTTATCCCTTTTCTCGTAAACATGTCAAATCAAACTTCAAAGATGCCTTCCTTTTTCCCTATTTCCAATCCATGCAAAACTTCTTTGGCAGGATTTACATAATTTATTAATTTATGCAGCCTCAGGCCGTGTGCGTCGGCGAGCGTAAGGATGTGTGGACATTTGGGGGGTTTTGTTATTCTGGATTCAGCAAAGGGAGACAAGTCTGGGAGAGGACATTCTAGGACTAGGGAGAAGGATTTTCGGGGAAATTCATACAGTTCATCAGATACATTTTTGAAAACTTACCCAGTTTTTATCATTTTCAAATTATTTCACGCCAAATTTCGTCAGTTTTTCACAAAGCCAATGATATGCTGATAAAGAATAGAAAAAAACTGATTAGCTTTGCAAGAATCCTCGATCTTTCGGCTATTGGCTAGGAGATAGCAGATTTGTAGAGCAAATGCCATTTCCATTTCTCATTTCCCTTCTTTTGCTTCCCCTGCCCGTCTTCAATTTGCAATGCGCATTTCCTTACTCTTCACTCGAAGGCTTTCAATTTTACGCACATGTCTATTAGTAAATCTATCGACTCGAATATAAATAAATCTGAATCGCGATGAGTCGAGGTTCGTAGGATTCTCATTATCTAAATTTATGCATTCATTGATGAATAATAAGTAAACTGATACAGTGTACGAGAGGTTACAGCAAAACGTGCATTTATTTACTTCAGTGATTTTGCGACATTCATGAAGCACTATTTATGACAGAATATTATGTACGTTTTGATGCTAAATGTGTAGAAAATGCAATAAAAAGATCGACTATTATACTTATAAACTTGAAATTTCAGAATACACGATTGATATCGGCGATAGTTTGCTGGAAAAGACGCCTTCCCAACTCGGCATGCTTTGTCAGCACTGCTCGACCACGGATATACCATGTCCAAAGGCCCAGCAGGTC
This sequence comes from Diploscapter coronatus, assembly GCA_964036155.1. NCBI lineage: Eukaryota > Metazoa > Nematoda > Chromadorea > Rhabditida > Rhabditidae > Diploscapter > Diploscapter coronatus. The sequence continues at coordinate 78,230,694 of OZ038423.1, read as the reverse complement.
AAATTTTCCCATTATTTTTGTAAAATTATCCTGAATCTATTATTTTTAAGCTATAAATTGAAGTTCAGAATTAAAGTTTTCCCTTTCAAATAAAGCGCAAATAATTCAAATGAAATTTCGTATCTCTTCAGAGTATTTTACACTTTAATTATAACCCAAGACAATTTTATAAATTTTATGATTTTCTTATGGATATTTTAGAGTTCCATTTTTGCGTTATTCGTTTTCTTCACAGCTAAATCTTACGATTTAGGCTGCTAATTTCTATTATTTCGACTTTCATAATTGCCTATAGAAAACTATTCATTACTTTTATGTCGTCAGATGTGTGATTGCACCTTCAATTTTTCACAAATGAAGGTTGCAATTTTACTCGGAAAACACACGGTTGTCGAGGAGTTTTTCAAAATATGCGCCCTAGAAATCATAGTTTTGGCATTGAATTCGGATTTGTATCCTTATTTGAGAAATAGTATTTGATTGAAAATTCAAAACTTCATGAAAATATTGCGTAACATTAAGATAGGAAAAAGAGACTTGAACTTGTCTTGATCGTTCAGATCGACTTTAGTTGCAATGCGTCCTTGTTAGGAAAATGCGCAGAGACAGATGGAATTAAGATAGTTCGGGAAAATAGAGGAGCAGACAATTTTAGAGATAAAGAAGATTGAAGAGATGAAATATTTAGAAGGTACGAAAGATAATGCAAAATTGCGAGATTCGAAGAAAAAGGAATGCACAGGAATAAAGGAATGATTTTGGTGGATTTCCAAATGCAGCCTGCAGTGTAAAGTAGTCACTTAGGCGCCAAAACTATCGAGATAAAGGAAGAAGGAAAGTAAGAAGTAAAGGAATAAGAAACATACACGCAATTGGGCAATTGACTTGACTGATTCCGATTTGGATTCAATTTGCAAATCTTTCAATCTTCATTCATGGGTCATTGAGCGCACTCACTGAAGATTTTCCCCTATTTTAAATCGTCCATTTACTGATTGACTAGTAACGTAATCGTCAGCTATTTCTAATTGAAGCTATCATGGTGGGACTATTTTTAGGAAGTTTATAAAGTATCATTGCTTAATTTCATGCTTTCTTTTATACACAATATGCTATAGGGCTTTTCTAAAATGGTCCTCATGAAATCTTACCTTTTAGAAATATAAATTTATGCTAACTTTCCAAGTTTTCAGGAAATGATGCGCTCTCCTTCGGTGCCCTCCCTGTATTCGCTGGCCCCGTCCTCCTTATCCGGTGACCCACTCTGTCGAATCTGTCACTGCTGCTGGCCTTCCGATTCCAACGACCCTCTAATTTCCCCCTGCAGATGCTCTGGCTCACTCCAATATGTACATGTTTCTTGTTTGATGGTAAGTTTTGGTTGTTTAAATTTTGTAAATAATAAAGTATAAAATCGCAAATCTAATTGAGAAATATCGTAAAATTCAATGAAAATATTCTTGAAGATCAACCACCCCTTCTGAAGTTTATCATATATGGATCTCTAAATCCTCAAGAAGGTTCATTTTAATGAATCTGAGAATTTGAAATTTTAGCACTGGCTGGATATCTCCTCGCGAAAGTTGCATCGACCGGCCGTCTGTGAGCTGTGCCTCTACAAATATCGAAGAAGACGAATATTCAAGGTATCATTAGTAGTTTCAAACAAACAAGCAAAAAATTTCAATCGATGATAATTTTAGTACCGCGAGGTGAAGATGCCCACGTGTCAGAACAGAGACCTGCGCTACTATTCGCTCTTCGTCACTGCAGTCGTTCTGATGCTTCTCGCAGCGATCGCCACTGTCGTTTGCTTCCAACTCGAGAAAAATTACGGGTTATCTGCTAATAGGTAACATTTTTTAAAATTATAGTTGAAAATTTTCATTTGGGAAACTTTATATTTTTCTGCACGGAAATCATGAAGATTAATTTGAGATTTCATTTTTTCTATTTTTCAGAACAATTGTTCAATTGACTGGCAGTCCGACGGCATCAGGATTCGAGGCGAATACAGAGGTGCATAAATTCCTTGCTTTTAAAAAAAAATCAATATTTTATAATTTCAGATCCAATCGACATCGACACTGAATTCTGGAAGTAACACAGGCGCGATTCCGTCACTGCTGCAGACCACATCGACAGCTAGGGACCATTCTGATGAAGTACAGCTTTTCTTCTCGAAATAAAATTAGATATTTTGAAGTTTCAGCGAATAGAAAGCATATTATCAACGGTAACTCTCATATCGGCCATCGTATTCTTTCTCAGTTTCTTCATGGCTATGTACGCTCATGTGAAGGTAAATTTCCAGAATTTATTTAAAAATAGACTTTAATTTATCTTTTGGAAGAATTGGAATAATGAAACGCTAATTAACACATTTCAAAAATTATTCGGACCACAATCAACCTTTACATTAAAATACATTTTGTCGACCACATTTTCATAACTAATGATGTTTTCCCTAATTCAATTATGATCATACTAACAAGCTCATTAATTTATGTTAATCTTCCCGCTCAAAATATGATCTTCCATACTTTTCGCTGCTATTTGACGCTTCTGAAGAACCCTTGAAAATATGGATTCTTTGAGATTAGAAAAGAAATGACTTCTCTAAAGGGAAAATGATCCGATGACGAAATTAATGAGGCTAGAATTGCGTGAAAATAGTGCGGTTGAGATGGGAAAATTGACTGTACACCTGCTCGAAGATATTCTAAAACAGCCTGTAATTTTACCTAAAAATGTATTGCGTGCAGAACTTTATAGGTTTTCATTTTTTTATTTTTAATTTATGCTAATTTGAATTTACTTTAATTTCAGTCGGGTCTATCTCTATGCAAATATATTTCGCTATGCTGGAACTCGAATTTGGAATGGTCGATAGAGGAGTACAAGCAGTCCAGGGACAGTCAATATCTAACCAAATTGGAGGAGTTGCGACGGAAATTACATGGTAAGAGTTATAGTCATATTGAAGTCAGAGTTTTATGAAATTACTAGAGCTTCAAATATGAAAACCCAATTTTAAAATTGCCGAGTTTGGAGCTCACTTTACTATTTATACTCATTGTATACGCTTTGATTTCATAGAATCTTCAAAAATCCATGGACCATTTTGAAAGTTGAATTTTATCCTAGTATTTTCAATTTCATTAAATTCATTTCCTCATTATCTCGCACTTCCGGCAGACTCATAACGCGTCTTTCATTTGCCGTACTCTCAAGCAGCTGAACAATCGAATATCCACAATCTCGCAGTTATTAAACCTTTGATATTAAAGCCCCACCCACTTTTACGAGATAATTGCAATTCTGGCGCACAGAAATGACCAAATAAGGCGCGAAAGGCGACGATATATTGGCACAGGCACTGCTATTGATATTTGCATTGCAAGACAATAGTTCAAGAAGAGGAAATAACGGATTAGAAAGGGAGGGATAAGTATAAAGATAAAGAAAGGAAAATATCTGCATTCTTCTTTTCTACCTACTATTTCTAGGGGATTAGTAGGTGCAGTGCCCTCGGAGAACGTTAACCGAAACGGTTCTTTTTTTTTCTCTATTCGCACTTTTTGCGACTGTCCAAATATTGTCTGAAATAACAGAAAGAGGATCAAAGAGAGTAAGAAAAAGTGTAGAAAGTAGAGGAAATTTGAGCATCAAAGGTTTGATGAGTTCAAGGAAACACCTCAAAATGTCACTTTTTTAATTTCCAAAGAAAATTTAATCGGGAACATCTTGAATCAATAAAATACAAAAAAAAAATCCACTAGATTATATTCTTCGAGATCTGAAATAAAGATATCTTAATTGTGATAGTTTCAGAGAAGCAAAAGAAAGCTCCTGATGAGATTGAGCCTTTACGAAGTTCAGTGATCGTCATCGAATAACGACTAAATTTTCCGCTTACAGTTTGAGCTTCACCGATCTACCTGAATTTGTTAAGAGACCAATCTCCCAATTTTGGCGCTTATGAAAACGAACCATCTCAAATAGGAATTTTTCATTTTATTCGTGCATTTCACATGTAAACATTTTTCTTGTTTTGTTATTTTTCCAGAACTTTTCCAGATTTTAATTTTTTTCTAGAACATCAGCTTCTGGAACAATTCTGACTGTATAGAACTTTTGATGGAATCGAAATTTTTACAAAATCTGAATTTTCGACATTTTTGAAAATATTCGGAATTTGAAAATTATTTGCTTACTCCCAAATTTGGGGTAAATATTGAATGCTCATTTTTGCTATTCTTTTTGTTTTTGTTCAATTTTTTTCGCCCGAAATGTCTTCCACGAATGTTTTTCTTTTCTGCAACGAGTTTCGACTTTTTCTCCAAAATGCTACTTTTACGACCAAATCCGACTTACTTCTACTCAATCTGAACACGGTATTTTATCAAGTTTATCATATCTTATATCAATTCTTAAACACCGATTTTCTTTCAAAAATTTATATAAGGCATGATAAAATATTCACGATTTAGTTCAATCTGAAAGATAACACCAAGTATTTCACTCTTCTACAAAATTGTATTTATTGCAAATTTCAGCATCATCACTATTTATCGCACTTCTTTCTTATTTATTTGGCTTCAGCAAATCTATGCATATTTTCAAAATGTCACCATGACGTTTTCAATTTTATTCCAATTTTTGGATCAATTTTTCCGGGAAATAAAATTTTCACCTGCAAACATTTTTCGAATCAATAAATTCATTTTCTTCTTCGATATTTATTCGAATTGGAATCAGAACAGTTGTTTATTTTTGTTGTGTCGTATGGCAGCCGACTTTGCATCTTTTTCTCCCTTTCCCCCTCTAACTAAACAATTCGGCCTTTATGCAATTTTTTCGTTTGGTTTCTGTTTTTCTTTCGTTCTTACCGCCACTCGTACGTTATTAAAACATCGCCGAATCTTACCGAAAACTCATTCTTTTCGCACTTCGCCAAGGACAACATAACTCGTAAAATAACGGTTCTGATAGAATAACTCTATCCCTTTACCCACTTTTCCATCTAATCTGAAAATTCAATACCCATGGACAATTAAAAACAGAATTCTCGTGAAAATTGTTCAAAAATATTGCTAGGAAACCTGAATAATCAAGCTCTAATTACAGCTTTTCCATTTAATAAAATTTTGGAACTTAAACCGAGATTCATCGTAATATTCACTTTTGTTACTATCTTTCAAAACTAACAATATTTTCATGAAATTAAAAATATCAAAACAAGCTATTTCTAACCATTGTTGTCTGTTTATCTAGCTTGTCTAACCTTGCATCGATAACCCTTCTCATTCTTGCGTAACTCTAAATTTCGGGTAATCCTTGGCCGTAAACCTTTAGAAATACGTGGGTAATTTGTCACTCTTTGACCCATTCAGACCCTGTGTCGGTGCGTCTGGTAGCCTGCTCTGCATCTTCTGCATATTTGGCCCAGGCATAGAGGCCAATGCAAATCGTTTTATCCCCGACAGTTTATTTCTTTCCCTCTTTCTGACCACTTCAAACGGTAGCGATGGATCAACTATCCAATTTTTTCCTAGTTTTTCCAGGATTTATTGAATAACCCAATAGAGTTCTTAGAGTTTACCAAAAATTAGCATTCCTAACTTCAGTGCTATTTTACTATCTCTGAACAGGAATAATGATGGTATTCTCTGCAATTTAAAAGCTTTTTAGACGACTCAATATTTTCATATAGAAAAAAGTAAATTATGAAATTACCCCTATATACTTCAATTATTTTGATGAAAAATATTATGATTCAAGATTTTCATACTCATGCCCAATTTTCCGAATTATACAATTTTTGAGATCTGAGCAACATCAGCTACTGATTATCACTTCTCAAAGCCCATTTGACTTGCTAACAAATCACCGTTACTTCCGTTATTTTTAATTTCTTCCACCTTTTGCCATAAATAATCCCCCGTCCATTTGCAAAACCAGCACTTTGCAGGAATTTTTCTCATTGCTCATCTTTTTCATTTTCTAGTTTCGCAGCTGTTCTTTTCCATCAACATTCTTCAGCATTCTGTCTTTCCTATGTTTTGCTTTGATTTTGGTTGATTATTTCCGTTCTATATTTTGATCGGGCGATTAATTCTACTAATTTTTATATGATAAAGTTATCAAAACACTGATAAAATATTGTCGGTCCTGCTATTCTGATAATATATCGCTAAGTCGGGAAGAAAATGAAAAATAATCACATCTAGGGAGCACATTTGTCAGTCTAAAAAAGTTATATATATATATATGGGGTAGGTCGCTATAGCGAAATCATAGCTATGGTGTCAACATATGTAAGCGAAATTGTATTCAATCGTAAGCTAGATATTCAATATCGCTCAGAAAATATATGGAGAGTAGGTAGCATCATGATATATCTGACGAGCCTCGTCCTTATATCTGAAAATAACGCATTCCTGAGATAGTTTACCAATCTGCCAAAAAAGCAAGCTCAAGCTCCACCCCTTTCTTCCAAAAACAAGAGTTGTGTTTTCTCTTCTGAATTTCAAGGGGGCGTGACCTAGCCCTCCCCTCTGTTTGATATCATTCCTTTTCTCTCGTCCTTCCCCTTGCAAAGCGCATTTTCTCTTGTTCTTTCCCTCTCTTCAATTGTCTTCACTATTTCTCTTCCTACAGATAACTCTCTGCTTCTCTTCTTCGCTTGCTGCTTGCACAGAGTGGTCTTTCCCTTGTCTTCTTCTTGTTTCGTGAAGTCTTGAGAGAGTTAGGAGAAATAGTGCATGCATAGAGGATAGTGCAGAGAGAGAGAGAGAAAAAGCGTACTATCTGTCTGACAGTCCGTAGCCTCTCTAAATCCAATAGTTCCTCGCTATCATTCTTCTTTTTCAATTCTCTCGATTCATGTTCTATTTCAACGTCACTGTTCGGCTATCGATTTCCCTGATTTCCCTTTCTCCTTTCTGAAATATTTCTCATCTTAATTCGCTTTTCCTTTTGCATCGCGGTGAAATGATTATCATTCATATCTTTCACTTCAGTTGAAAATTAGTTCAACAATTTCAAAATGATAGTACTTTCATTCATTTTTGATATTACCTGTCATAGTCTAAATAATGATTTACTGTTTGTGCTCTTGTAATTTGACAAGAAATCTACCCCCAAAAATGTTCCCTGATTCGATAACAAAAACCACTAATGGGGTTTATTTAATCCTTCGTCAGATCTCAGAAAATGACCTACATTTTCGGGATTTTTGTTCGAATTTTTTCATCGCCTTTCAAAATTTCTAGCTTAATCACATTATCGACTTCGCGCGCGCGCGCGATTTTCACGAAATCAGTCATTTTTATGAGAATTCTCTGAAACTGCTGGTTTTTCTTAAAAATTTGGTCACTTCTTCTTGATTTGCCTCTTGGAGCAACTTTTTTGTCCCTGGCGGCTTTTGGCCTGTCGTGCTGTCAAAATGTTGCTGCCTTGCTCCTTTCTGGCAGCCGATTTTTGGAGCTCTTTGCCTGTCCCCTGCTCTCTGCCTCGATCCTCACAAATTGTGTTTCGTCCTTCGATCCGCGCGCGCACGCGTATTTTATATCCATTTCCCTCATTTTCTCTCCATCTCTTCCGCTCTCAAAATTCAATTCTCTTTTCATCTTTCCTTTGCCCTTTGATTTTGCTCTATTTTCCTGATTGCATGCGCCTCCATTTTGACTCCTTCTCTATTTGTCTGCTTCTCTCCTATCTCTTCACTCTTCATTGTCCCTTTCGGTTATCAGTATGTGAGCTTCTTGATAACTACTCCTTTCTCCCTCTCCGTCATAAACATTCTTTGATTGGCAACCCAAGTCGGTCGTAAAATATTTTGAAACTTTCAGGTTTTGACCCGCTCCAATCAAATTCGAAGCAGAGATTTTATAACTCCTCGTGACTCATCCGGCGGCTTCCGGTCATATTTCACCCGGACAGCTCTGTTGGACGACGATTTTTGCCGAGTTTTTCCCGATTTGCTAGCTATTTGCTGATTTTCTCGGATTTTCCTGGGGAACTGTCGGATCGATGGGCCGAACGGCGGCGCCTCAGAGTCCCGTCCACCGAATCGTCGTCGTCGGTGGGGGAGGCGTGGGAAAATCGGCTCTCACCATCCAGTTCATTCAGGTGCTTCTTCTATAATTTATGAAAAATCAATAAAATTTTATCACAATCTTTCTGAAAATAGCGCTAAACTGTTCTTAATTTCCCCTTTATCATGTTTCAAGCGATGCATTTTCTTTCAAAACAATCCAAGCGCTTCCAAATTCCCATGTTCATGTCAAATTTCGCAGTTCTAAGCTCGCATGTGTCACTTCTTTTTTCTTATCTTCTTCCTGCATTTCTTTCTTTGTTCTACACTTCCAAAGATGTCTCATCTGCAGACTCTGCATCTTTCTTCTCTCTAGGTTCTACATTTTCTATCATTCAGCATTCAAATGCATGCGAAATGTAGACTTTTTTGTTATGTGATGCTCTTTTCGGCGATATTCTTCCAAGGATATCTTTCTTTTCGCTTCCCTACCGAAAGTCCATAAATAAGAATTCCACGAGGGGTATCTGCTCTCATTCACTTCCTCCGCATAGAGCTTTGACTTGGAAACAAAACCCAGAAAACCGTGCAAAAGACATGCGATTCCCTATATAAGTGCTTTTTTCAATTCATAACCTAATTCTGGTAAAATTTTAAATGGTGCTGGCAGTCAGTCAATGAATTATACTGGAAGCCAAAAGAGACCCCATACGACATTGCAGTTTTACGACCGATACATCGCATTTCACGAGCAAACTCCAATGAAATTCACCCGAAAAACTATACAGAAAAATGAAGATGAAAACAGGCAATTTTTTAATGGACACTTGTCATTTGAGACGAGCACATTTTGGGAGCGACTCAATATCCAGAAAATGAAAAATGATAGTGCTATTGGTTTTGGAACGGGATGAGATTGATTTTTATAAGAATCTAAAAATATCATGAACTTTCCATCTGAGAAATAAAAGCACTTGGAATAATAGCATCGTTTCTGTAAGTCTAAAAATATCAAGAAGTTTTCTTTATAAAATAACCTATTTTTGTTCCTCTATTTGCAAAAATCGATCGATAATTTCCCCCATCGGCCGTTCTGTTTGTGGCCATTTTCTGTGGATTTTGAGAGCAACGGACAGCGAAATTTGTGCAGTGAAATCACGGCTGAAATACGGCACAATAAATCTGGGAAAAGTACTTGGAATTCTAGAGGAGAAAAGAGTCAGAGGCGCTAGACATACAGGATTTTGGCGCGCTACCGCGAATTTGTTACGTTCCAATGAATACCAAAAGCGAAGAGGAGGTCTTTGGCAGTCGGAGTTAGTCAGATTTGTGGGAAAAATCACGAAAATATAAGAGAGAAAGAGAAATGTAAAGCAAAAAAGGGCTGAATTTTACTTTCTTTAGAAAAAAAAACAAGTTCTTTCCGTGCTTCTAGCTTTATCTAAAATATATTTGAAGGGAAAATTTTCCAGATCTGTGAAATTTATCATTCTTAGACAAAAATGTAAACTTCACAGTATTTGTATTTCTGTTTTAATTTTGCCACTCATTCAAAGTATCAGCTGGAGTTTTTCTCACTAAATGCTACTTTACGATCCTTTTCAAGTACATTTGGCTAATAGATTTGTGTGCAACTTTAGTCTGTGGGTTTTCTGCATCGTTTTCAGCGCGGTGTTAGTTTTGGTAGTATCAAATTGCCCGCGTTTTATGCGCATTTTAGCCGATATTCTTTTATTCAGCGCTGTTTGTGCTTTTGTGGGCTCGGGGCCCGCAGGAATCTAGGCGTTGGTCCTAGGGCTTCAGGCCTCAGGGGACTCAATCTCGGGTTACTGCCACAAAATCTCGCCACTCATTGCTACTCCATAACTACATCTACAACGTCGGTGATAGCTTTGGAATGAAAAGACTAAAATAACATAGACGAACAAATTCTAGCAAATCGTTCAGGATAAATATGTCAAAACTAAATAAAGATTATATTTTTCAGCAATACTTCGTGCAAGACTATGACCCTACTATCGAGGATTCATACACAAAACAATGCTTCGTCGATGAAGATCTATGCAGACTTGAAGGCAACAATGAAACAAATGAAATTTAAAAGTTTATGCTAATTTCAGTGCTCGATACCGCTGGTCAAGAAGAATTTTCCACAATGCGAGAGCAGTATTTGCGCACCGGAAATGGATTCTTGATAGTTTTTGCTGTTACGGATAGGAATAGGTTGGTTTTTCTATCCATTTTATTATTTTTCAATTTTTATCTTTATCGATTGATTTTTTCACTGATAGTCTGCGATCCTTTTTCTGATTGCGTGCTAGCCTCAGGCCCTTTGACTCTTTATTTGATTTTCCAACCTCCTCTCTTAGAGCATCTCTGCTTCTTTTTTCTCTAACCACAACTCTCTATTTCTTCTTCTCTAAACGTAAGCAAAACCGGTGCGCATGTCGTCGATATTTTACGAGCATACCGTTACGCCATGCGAAATTCGAAATAGGGGCCCAGAATATAGGAAAAGAAAATCATGTGATATTATTTTAGACATTTTTTGTCGAAAATAGTGAATAGGGTTTATCCAAGTTCGCTTTTAAAATTCATGCAATATTCTCTTTTCTTGCATATTTTCTTCTTTAAAATGTAAATTCCTAAAAAAAATTCTAAGAATACGCTATTTTCCCATCATTATACACAATCTGCGAAGTCAGATCATTTCATCTTTGTTCTCAAATATGCAAATTAGTTGGATGGAAGCAAAGGATGAAAAATTGCGTAAAGCGGAAGGATAATAGACATTAGCAGAAAGGGTGAAAAGGGCACAAACGCAGAAACGTTACCATTGCACCATATGTGAAAGGAAAAGAAGGCAGAGAGGAACTACTCTGACCTTCCATCCTTCACAGAGCTCTTTGCTGCTGTTGCATAGGGGCGATTAATTAACCGTAAATTTCAAATATGCTCTGTCAAAATAGACGATAGATCGATTGCAGATCTTTCGATAGTTCGGATAAATTACATAATTGTGCAACTTAAAAGGATAAGAATTAATATTTATCAGCCATAATTGAACTTTGCTCAAATTTTCATGTAGATGACCTTTGAAAACCTCTTCCCGGTAATTTATCCCATACAAGATACACAGACTTGTCTATAAAAGGTTTATTTTCCGTCAATAAACTTCAACTGACCGAAAACAACATAATTTTACCGAAATCCCCACGTTGTTGTTGTTCTGGGTAGATTGCAGTTTTGATGATTGAGAGTTTCCCCTGACTTTCAACATATTCTTCTTGTCTGTTGCCCTTGCTGCTATGCCTTTCAGTATCATCTGCTGCCTACGAGCCTCGAGGGACATAAAAATGCCTCTGCCTTGCGCAGGGCTCGCGGAATAGATAGATTAGTTGTTGAAATCTCGGGAAAGTTTTGTGATGATCGCGATTTTTGGGCAATTTCCGTTCAATTATTTATCAAATATAAACAAGGAAAATGAGGCTCAACTTGTCAATATTCGAAATTTTTCAGAATAATGAAACAAATACAAGCAAGTTGCAATTGATTATAGACTTTTGAAAGTAAATAAGTTAATTTTCTAGAATTATCAATCCTTTTCTTTTTTCTATCCTCTCATTTCTCTCTTCAACCTTTTCTCTCGTCTCGCCTCGTAAATCGTTCAACCGCTGCTTCAGGTGCGCAGCGCATTTTGCCTGTGGGATTCTCTTTCTGATTCTTTTCTTCTCTAATAGTCTTTTTACCTTTCTTATTTCTTTCCTCTTCCGCTTCTTGCATTCTCTCATTTCTCTCCCTCTTTTCCCATAACATTTCGTTCTTCGTGACATTCCACTATCGTTGAGACGAGGCGAATGCTAAAATGTACGAGACGACGAAATTGATCAATCCGCCGATTCAAATAAAACCGCAATTTATGCAGAATCAGTGCCAAAATTGTAAAGGGAAATTTTGTCGTTTTTCTATCAGAAATTGGAAACTTATGCTCAGTTTGCATAAAAATGCACTCTAAATTAGTTACAATCTCAACATTTGTTTTCACTCTGCTCAAGAAACATTTTTGTATGATCGTAATTTCGAAAAGAAAGAAAAATATGAATTCAAAGAAATTTCAGTTTCGAAGAAGTTCGTCGACTATACACACTGATATCACGGATAAAGGACCGAGACGATTTTCCGATTATTCTCGTTGGAAATAAAGCTGATTTAGAGCATGAACGACACGTAAGTCAATTTTAAGACTACTATCTGTACTGTATACAATCATGATTCAGCAATTAAAGTAGTTGAAATGCAAACATTGCATTTTTATTATCAGTAATTGGTGCTTTGATTTGACATTATGTCTTGCATTTATGCGATAGTAAACATTCAAACCGCGCTACCAAATTTAGTCATTATCATTCGACGATTTGTAAATAAGTTTCGACTCCACGAAGTAAACTTACAGATTATTAGCATCTTTATAAGTCTCAAATAGTTTTTCATTATTCAGACAAGATAAATATTAGCAGTTTTTTTGCAATAGAAATGTGATATCTTCACACTTTTGCCCGAGATTGAGTCTTAACCCTTATAAGAAACCAGATTTGGTGGTCGATGAACTTGGAATTCAGAAGGACTTTAAATAAGGAAAAATTTCAGGTAGCCCGACATGAAGCTGAAGATTTAGCCCGACAATTAGGCCTACCTTATGTTGAATGTTCAGCCAAGCTTCGGAAAAATGTCGACCAAGCATTTCACGATGTTGTTCGATTAGTTAGGTAGGACTGTTGTCTTGGAAATTTAAATTGAAATATAAATTTAAAACCAGATATTTTCATCGAATCGCATAATTTTCGAGCTTCCATTCAATTCTCTGTCTAACGATTTTTGAAATTGTCACGTCATGTTTGTGAGCAATTCAAAAACTAAATTCAACAGAGTCAAGAGAAGAATCTAAAAATTCCTACGAAAAAATAACATCTTTCATTCATAAGATCTGAGATGCAATGTTCATGCAATGCAAAATAGATCGAGAAAAATGATTATGAAAAAGTCTGGTGATCTTCTAAAATAGCCGGGAATATTTAGGAAATTCCAACATGAAGAGCGATTACCGATACACGAAGATAAGCAAAGAATCGAATCCCCAATGAAATTGAAGAAAAGGAGGAATTGTCGAATTCAATGATATGTCTGAAATGTTTAATTTTATGATGATAGAATATTACGCACAATTAGGGCTGTAAAATGATTTGTTGTAAATAATAAAATGAAAAATACCTTGAAAAATGTTAATTTCAAGACTTTATGGTTTACAAAATGCCCTAATTTGTCTGTATCAAATTCACACTGCCTTAAATCTCAAAATGGGTATATTTTTCTTCATTTTTAATATTTCAATAATTAGTCTAGTGAGAATGTCTTTTATTTGTACCTAATAGTTTCATTGATTACCTCAGTTTGTCCAATTTTTTCAACAATTTGTTTTAATTTTTAATTCAAATTACTGTGATTATTATCTGCATTCAAAATCTATTTATTCGTTGTTGTTATTGTATCATTTAGTAGACCAAAACTCTAGGACGCATTTATCGGTGTATTTATTAGACACTTTTGAAAATGGAGCATTATTTATTCTGGAATTATTGTAAAATTGATGCCACTACTTTGCAATCCATGTCATGACATTTGTACTTTGTACTCCAAACACATTCGTCTGTTTCATGCAAAACATATTCAATTCAAACATTAACCCCGGTTCAATAGTCAATTTTTATAAATGAAATAAATTACATGCTACGTAAACATAACTTGATGTTGAAATTTATAGAATGGCAATAATTGCTGGAGATATTGTTGGTTGGGAGAGAGCGTCGATATTCAAAAATTGCACTATTCGTCTCGTTCCTCTTCTACGCGACTCATTATTTCGCTACAAATTCGATTTCTAATCGCTGCTGCATGAATATATCGACTTTCTCCAATTAACGATATAATATCATCAAAACTCAAATTCCTCAATGTCCAAAGAAAAAGAACAAGCAAAGATATCTTTAATCGGCCGAACACTAATAGATTTATGCTTACAAGTTATATTCTGTGTTTATAGCCTCTAACAAGTGATATTACAATTCATCTGTTTCATTCTCGTAGCCTCTAAGTTATCTCGTTCACATTGGTAACCTCGCATATTGCATCGGGACATCTCCTATTCGAAACTATTTTGAATTACATTCAGGGGGCCTATTCACAAAAAGTTCCGAATAGGGGATGTTCCATTGCATCATGGGTCGAGCCCAGGTTCGAAATTTTTGGCCCATCAACACTGCTGAATGATAATTTGAAATATTTGAAATAAAAGTTTATTTCGACACATAAAAGCACAATTTACAGAGCAACGAGGTTTAGGCGAAGAAATCGAAGACGAAGAAAAATAGGCACAAAAAGTAACGCAAAAACAATCACAGTATTGCTCGATAGGAAATCGAAAATGTTACACATTTAGAGCAGAGAATGAGATCACGAATAAGTTGTCCAGTGAAGGAGAAATTTGAAAACCATGAAAAAATCATAATTTAATTTTCACAATTAATTACCAACGTAAAAGAAATACCCAAAAATTCAAAAATTAGGTAATAAGTTCGAAAAGATAAAGCGAAGGAACTAACAAAGAGTATTTGAGGAAGGTAATTTATGTTAAGCATTTAACGGTTAAAAATTTGAGGCCATGAAATAATATCGAGCTAACGTCACAGAATGGAAATGATATGAATAAGTAAAAATTCACACAAAAACTGATCTTCAAAAGTAGTAACTAACATGGCAAATTAATAAAAAATTAACGACGATATAAAAATGGTAAGAGAAGCACGAACAAATCCAAAATACCTGAAGAGCAAAGTCCGAACTCGCCAAAAGTTGATGAAAATCGAGGGAAATTGTCCATTTGAAATAGAAATATTCCCACCTTAGAATCTAGGTGACTACGATTTGTTAGAAATTATTCATTCCATTAAAAAATTCATAATTCGATATGAAAAATAATTGTTTGGGAGGAAACTTTCTTTGCAAGATTTCAGACTCTTCGACAAGATTATGTTTTGAAAAATTTAACTCTTTGTCTCACAAATATAGGTTGTGAGTTTATTTTCCACATTTTGATATGTGAAATTTCTTCTTGAAATATCCCGACTAGCAATCTTGTCGTATCTTGAAATTCTTTAGCATAAAATCCGAAAATAACCTGCTCTTCGAATCAACTTTCCTTCGTATTTTCTGTCTCTTCCTTGATGTCTTCCACCGTGCTCTGTGCCGCATCTCTGCCAGGTTTCCTCTGTGTGGCGGGAGACGAGGTCACTTTCCCCCTGACCCACTGTTGCGACGTCATGTTGATCTCCTTCTCTTTGCGCTCGGCTTCATCTTTCAGAACTTCATCCTTTATTCGTTCACGAACCTAAAAGAAGATAAAATTTGTTTCTAATTGAACATTTGCTTGGGTCGTGAAAATGAATGGCTGGAAAAATTGGCGAATTTCTCTTCAATTCTTTTTCAGATTTTTAGATGTCAAGCAAAATCATATGATAGAAATGAAAAAAATTCGAAATCAGCTATTTTTTATTATAAATTTTTAGAATTGCAAAAAGCTATGAAAGTTTTACCTCATCAGAATAATACTGCTTGAATTCCGGTTCGTTCGAGCACCACTCCATCGCCCAATAGACGTGCATCAGCAGCTAAAAGACTGATTCAACCGAATATTCAAGACCTAAATTTACCGCAGGGAACCTCGATGTGAAATAATGAAGGAAGTCTTCGGCTTCGTGTCCGAGTGAGTCTCGCAAATCTTGTGGCAATTCTCGATAATGAGCCCGTTTGTTGCGCATCGCTCGGAGCAAATCTCGGACCGAGTGATTTTTGTAGGTGCGGAATTTTCGAAGATCTGGAGAATTCTTGCATTGAATTTTACAAATCATTTGATGATAAGCGTATTGTCAGTTGTCAAAATCACAATGCTGCCCATTCATTCTATTAAACGGCTAATTATGAAATTTCAGAAATATTTGTTATCAAAAGCAACTTTCTTACCTTCCTTTAGCTTGTCACAGATATGCTCCCTCCAGCCATTTCTGACAATCGTTCTTCCATTCTTTTCCAGCCTCCTGACCACTGAACTGTTGTCCTCGTCCTTCTCGACTCGATTTGAGCAGTCCTATTTCAAAATAGGGTGTTTTTGGTTGAATTTGAAAAATACCCCTAGGAAGTGAAGTCGCTTTTTGGCGTCCCAGAAGAACGGATGGAGCAAAATGGAAGAGGCAGTAGGTCGTTTCCTCGGATCGGCATCGATCATTTGCTTGATTAGAGACTCGATGATAGTGGCATCTGGAAAAATAAACATCAAATTTTATAAGTCAAGATACAAAGTTGAATAATCAAGAATTATGAAATTTCAGTAATTATATGCATAAATTTGACATTGAATCGGTAAACCATGAAACATGTGAACTAAAATGAAATTTTTAGACAAACCTGCATGACTAGCGATATTCTGCATGGTGTATTCTCCAGCAATAATATTCGCTTGTCTGCTGATCGGTGGTCCGAAAGGATGCTTGCCGTCGGTTAGGACGAAATAGAAAATGCAGCCCATCGAGAATATGTCCACTGGATAACTCTGAAAATATCACCTACTTTACAAGACTAAAACTTTAAAAATAAAAAAAAAAATATCAAATTTAAAATAGAGCGAGCTAGAAATATTAAAAATTAAAAAAACATATATTACTACCGTGCTCTCAGAAACGTGTGCCTCCGGCGCAATCCATCCATCTGTCCCAGCCAATCCAGATGCAATTCCTCTGCTGAGCGAGTGCCTGCCCGGCTGAATTCGCTTGCAAAGACCAAAGTCGGAAATGACGGCTCGAACCACGCCTTTCTGATTGGCCGCGGAAATCAGAACGTTCTGGGGCTTCATGTCGCGATGCACTGAAAAAAGTTGAAATTGTTCTAAAATATAATAAGCCAGAAGAAAAGATAACAACTCCATAGAAAAATTTGAAAATGGAGAGAATATTTCATAATTTCATAAGGAAACAATTGAAACGAGGTCTTCAAAAACTTTGAATGAAGACGTACCAATTTGAATAGAGTGCAGATGAGCCAATCCTTCTGTAGCCTGTCTCAACAATTCCACCTTAGAAATCTGCACTTTCTCGCGAACCCGCTCTTCCTCCACATAATCATTCAAAGTTGCGATGCATAATTCCAATGCCAAATAACGGAATTGACTGTCTGCTTCCTGAAAATAGTCTTCAGTTCAAAAACTGAGAAATAGCATTTACATTAATTGTGAAATACGAAATTGAGGAATCTAGAATGGCATATATCGCTCGTTGCAATTTTGCAGGAAAAATATTTGGAAAATAATAACAAAAATTGCAAAGTAGAGAAAATAGATGAAGCCTTACCATGCAGAAATACCGGATGACATGCGGATGCGCGTCGGACTCTCGCAGCAAATCGGCTTCTCTGTCGACGAAGCGAACGAATTCGGACACGACGCGTTTCACTGCCACCTCGCGGCCGTCGAATTTACCCCTGTAAATTTCAAAATGATTTGTTTAAATTACGGTGAAGATCAGCTCCAAAAACCTTATTTTCTCGCTAATATGGCAAACACAATGTTACGTTCATCGAAACATGAAGAGAAATCAGTTTTGAAAATGCACAAAAGTATAAGGGAAAAACGAGTACCTATAGACAACCGTTCCCTCGCATCCTCTTCCCAGCACTTCTGACGGATTGTACTGCAGTTTGCCGACGTTCATCCAGCCCTCAGGCACCAAATCTGTCCGAGTGAATGCCCAAGTTCTGCTGCCAGAAGAGTGACGGGACGTTTGAGCACTTGGTGGTTGCTGGGCCAATGAGGCTGCTGCTGACTGAAAATTAGAATTTCTTATTTGATTATCTGAGAAAAAAATCCATCGTTATTTTTATAGATCTTCTACGCCAAATTTTCCACGAATTCGATTTTTCTGGGACGGGTAAATTTGTGACAGACCTTCTCTACGCTAAAGATAATGTGATTTTCAAAAATTTCGAATAAAACCTCATTTTTCAATTATCTTCAAAATTCTTCGTGGAAAAAGCTTCAATTTCACAGCTACTATGTGATTTTAATATCCACCAAAATGTTCCCATTCATTTGGTTGTAGGAGTTGTTCCTCTTTGCATTCCTTTCTTTACTCTCGTACTCACACTCGCCTCCTTCACCTGCCACCTGCTCACGAGAATGAAAGAAGGGAAAAGAAAGGGAACACAAAATGAGTGAATGATTGCTGGAACTCAAGCAAAGAGGCAATCAGATCAAACCAATCGAATGGAATCACGCGAGTATCAAATAAAAACAACATCGGTTTGAAAAAGACGAAGAAACGAGTATATTTTTGATTGAAAACTATCATATCGTTATGGTCTGTATTGAAATTTCAGATTCTTCTTTTCCTTGAATTGACAAATTGACATTTGTGCCAATTTAATCAAATACAATCTCCGACTCTTTTTTGCGTCTTAGAAACCCTTTTCACGGAAGATGATGTCATTATGATTTCTTTAATTCGTTGCAAAGTGTCATAGTAATCTAGGAAAGCAATAGTATAAAATGCAAGAAATTATTACTTTTTCAGATTGTCATTATCAAAAAGTAAAATTTAGTAAAAAATAAAAGAAAAAATTACCTGTCTTCCACACATCCAAATAGTTGTGGCCAGAAGCAGAATGAGAGTGACGACAACAGAGTAGAATTGAATCGGATAGAGCAGATAGATGTGGTAGATCATGGCTGACAGAGAGGGCTCCTGATCCGAATGAGCTGAAGGACCACCGATTGCAGGCAACTGCAAAACTCATCTCATAAAGATTCTGGTGTTGGAAAGAAATTAATAAAAAACAACTGATATTCAAAAATGATAATTTGAATTTTACCTGCTTAGGATTATCGTTGTCATTCTGTTTCCAAGTGATCGATTGTGTTGGGAACTGGAAGCTCGGGAATCGGGCCGGAAAAATCGGACTCACTGCCATCGGAGGTGGCTCATGATAGCCTAAGAAGTTGTTTTTTCCTTTGAAAGCTTCAGAACAGTTTAAATTTTGCATACCTAACACTAAAAATTCCCCTTCCAATGTTTTGTGTGTGATCGATGGAATGTTCTCCGCGGAAACGATCGGTCTCTTCGGGGGCACGTATTTTTTGCGCTCGTCTGGCTGAAATATTTTATTTTAAAACTTTGAATTAGTAGCTCTTAAAATAGGCCAGAGGTGTGGACGTCTAGATGCAATTATAAAATGCTGCAAAATTACAGTTACCCCTCTGGCCTACTTTAAGAGTCGAAATAATAAAAAGAAATTTAAAAAGTTAAGGAAAGAAATCTGAGAAGATGACGACACTTACCGTCAAAGCGATAGGACTAGGCCCTTCCAACAGTGGTGGTCCGAGAAGCTTCGGCGAATAAGTGATGGTGTGCTGATCCACCAGAGTGTTCATCGCGTAGAGTCCATAGGGCGATTCCCCGACGTAGAGTGTGTTGTAGAGAGTCGATGCAGAGGATGAACTGGAGGGGGAGGCAGACAGCACGTTTTGCCATTGTTCGAGGGTGTAGGCACTCTGGAAGTTTAGAAATTGTTATTGTTGATGGTTTTCTTAGTATTTTTGTCCATATTTGAAAATAGAGTCATAGGCATGTATTAACGGAATTGATATCAATGTTAAGCTTTGAAACATGAGTTTCATTTTCATAAAAACTAGGAAAATTACAATGCAAGAAACAAGCGATTCAGTATGTCATTGTTTTGCTTTTTTGGATGTACTATGATAAACTTGTGCGAATTTTATCTTCCTGATTTTTTCTAATCAATCATCTCGTGTCTAAACAGCTTTATCATCTTATATCAAAATAAACTTTATACGAATCCTTGCTCGATTCAACTCTTCTCCCTTCCTCCTTCACAAACTTCCACCTGATATCTGACCGATTCATCACTTCAATTGATGAACGTCGAAATCCTGACAATCGAAAAATTCGATAGACGATTTTCGATCCCCAAGTTCGCACTCCCACTTTTTCCCGTCTCATAGTCAGGCGCATATTTGCTGCTTATCGCCGAAGGCAAGTTGCTAAATTCTGTGTATTTGGCATCTATAATAATTGGTAATAAACAGTTCGGAATCAATTCTCTAATTTCAATCTCTGAAGAATTTCCTGATTCTGAAAAATATGACTCCGAACTCCTAATTTTTTCGATCCAAATTCTTTTCAACGCTGACGATTAAAGATTTAGAATTGGCTATCAACAAGTTATCGAAAACTTGAGTATATTTTTCACAAATCTTTCAGCCTCCGATGTTTCTTTAACCGCATCGTGACAAATCTCCTGCCGAGTTCTGCACGGATAATCACCGATGCCTATCCTCCTTCCGTCTTTTTATAAGTTTGAAATATTTGTAAGAAGAATTTCTCTTCCTTCAGGAAGCGGCAAGACAACACACAGTCGAAGTGCCAGAGGGTGATGATAAAGCTGAAAAGAGGGAGGAGGCGAAAGAGTAAAGGATATGAGGAGGATGCAGACAAGCAGACAGATAATGATAATTGAGTAGAAAGATAAAGGCATGCAGAGATAAGGACATTTGGAGAGAGTGCCAGACGGTAAAAGGCAAAAGGAATGATGCAACAACTGGCGTGTCACCATGAGCTATTTTCTCTTCCATTTTCTGCCTTTCTAACTCTCGATTTTCGTTATCTCTGCTCGTTTTCTGCTTCTTTCTTTCTAGCACGTTTTTCATTTTCTTCTAACTTTGAATTTCCACTGTCGTCTTGCAGCGATTTTTCGACTCCCACCTTACCTTTACCTGAAGTCACTTGAAGCAACACTCCTATTGTATCGACTTTCAGCTGTATTTTCAGCGGGATCTTTGAGGTTTCGAAATCTTCCACTGGGAAACTACGGTTTTCTGCTAACTTTTCTCGGATATTCCGAATTTTCCGATTTCTAAATTTCAGCTCAAATGCATCGAGGAGAAAATAGCCGTTGATTAATGAAGTCATTTCACATCGGTTCACTCTGCGTCTGTTAGAGTGCAATGTAACGGGGATATTGATTTTTCATCAATTCACTTATCAGTCGACGAGCTTCGACGCGTTTTGTTGGATCTGCGTAATTCCAGACCAAAGGTTCAAGACATCTTGGAAAACTCTTCATTTTAGAGCATATCGGCATAAAATTCGAATAATTTCTTATCTATCAGTATTTCAGTCAAATTGTTGAAACGCCCAAGAACAACTCCCTATTTTTCTTGTAGTTCACATCTTCAGAGACCGTCTATCAAAAACTCTTACCATTTCTCCTTTATCTACATTCCGAGTCAACATTTATGAAGCATTCTAGAACAACTTTCTATTTATGCTAAAGTGTATCAGCTGAAAACAGGCTAGGAAGAAGTCCCTTTCAATTTCTTTCTCAAGCCTATTTCCCCTCGACTTCCGTGGGATTGTATGACACACCTGCGAAACTTCTCGCTTCATCCGATTTCAGTTCTCAGAAGAAAACACAGAATTCGCCCGTGTCGAAGTTCGGCTAGCATGCCGCTCATGACTCAAGCAAGCCTGTGTGATAGATTCTCGTAGACTCGGGGAAATGAATATCCCTTTCTTGTGCAACTCAAAATCAGCCTGTTTACTTATCATTGATATATTTTGAACCGTGTGTGACAATTTCTGAGCATTGGCATGTTCAAACTATAGAACGACGAAAAACAAGCAGGGTGACACAAGCGCTAGACTTCAAATTCTGGCATTTTAGTCCGATTTATTTTTGACGATCTGTCAATATTTCTGATCGTATAATTTTCGCTGACTATTTCGTAGTTCTTCGATACCCTATTTTCTCCGACTGTCGTTCGTTAGCACCTTCTCCTCAACTTATTTTTCACACTTGGGTGTTATATTTCGAGGATTAGTGCACATTTCATACCTCTTCATGAGGAATTAGTCCAACAAAAGCACTTTTTCTCGAAGCAGAACTTATTTCTCGATCGATCGATGCCCGATTTTGATAACGTTTTCGCTGTAAAGCTCCATCCATCATCATCAAAATGTCAATGTGTACAAGCTCATTTCTCTCCTGTCACAACTCCTACTTATTGTTAGTTGTTAGGAAGTGAAATTATTGGAATCGAGAGAACTAGCATAATCTCATATCAGCATAAATTATACTTATCTCTTTACAATTTGAACTTATCAACTAGCTAAACTTTTAATTTATATCGCCCGAAATTCAATCATGGAAAATTCATCGAACTTTTTCGTTTCTTTTTTCGAAGCGAGTTTTGACAATCTCATTTCTGATTGATCTGAGTTCCAATTTCAATCCTACACTCCTGTTTTCATCTGACGAAGTTCTTCTGACTTGATCAAATGCATCATCTTCCACACTAAACCAGCATGAACTTTCGTGAATCATTATTCATTTCTTTTCTGCTTGACTTTCGACCAAAATCTTCGAATATTTTGTCGTTTAGCGTTCTCGACCAACTAAACGACTAGAATACGCATTACTTTCAGCCTCCACAGAGCCATCCCCGCACGCGGTTGTTTTTGTCGTCGTCATTCTCGCAAACGACTTGACCGAATTCGCGAATCCGAATCAAGCAAAAGACGACGCGGGACTCATTGACTGGCTTATTACACCTGGAGAAGACGGGAGAATAGCTTGTGGCAAATAAGAAATCAATCCGTCAAAAGAAAGCATCTCAGCCTCCAGCAGCACATTCATCGCCCGCCGCTCCACTCGTCGAGAGCTTTCAGCCACCGGAAAATTTGCTAGAGTATTTCTGCGGGACTCTCGAAGTAGTGTGAATGCGAGGCATGAGAAAGCTGCATGAAACATGGAGCACTAAGCAATTCATTAATTACGAGGCGACACACAAGATCTGCTGCTGATTGCCCAGATATCAATTGATAACGCACACATCTGTCACGCAGAAAAATTGCAACCACCTGCTAGAGAAGTACGCCACAGCAGTTTGACAAAGGTAAACACACGTCTAGGCAAGTTTATGATTGCATAAAATCGAGTTCGTAATCTGTGTCAGTAGAGAAAAACATCAAATCAAAGTTGAATCATGCGAGCATTTATCCTTCATTCCAAGTTATCAGAAAAATCATGTCATAATTAATCACCCTCCAAGATACCCCTCAACTTGTAGTCTATTCATATGCTCGATTGATTTCTTGCACGCTCATTCGCTCATTCATCAATTATCTGCAAGAGCAACAAGGCAACGAGGAGGAAGTGTTCTCGGGCGACGATTTATCATCGTGTAAAAATATTTCTGTATGCGCACTTTCGTGACGTAAATTCGTGATATGCGTGAAACGTCCGAGAAGAAACGCGTAAGATCCTTCGGGCATTCATTCACTCAAGCATCCGTGTCAATCGCCCACTCTGCAGTCAGGAAGCAGTCAAGCTCAGGTCTAACTGATTCTTCCTCAGACTCATTTCACGGCTCTCGGTCGGCCCTGCAGCTCACGGACTTTACAACTCTAAAACTCTCAGCCCAAAAACCATTTCGCACTTGCAAATTGCACACCCATTTCACCGCAAAGATGAGCACAAACCCAGTTCAAAGTTGATAGCCGATAAAATAATCGATATGCGAAGCTTTCTTTAATTATAAGCGATTGTGCTTTCATTCGTATTTTAGTCCTAGGGTGTCGAGTTGCGATTTGAATCACTTTGTAGTTAGAACAAGTGAAAACGTATCTACAAGTCTAGTATTTTCTTCGTTATGCTCTTTACACTTTCTCATAGACACTGAATAGTCAAAATAAACGATCAACTTTAACTCCATGGTGATATTTTCAGGTTTCATACTCTACTCTCTAAATTATCTACAATTATTCCTAACTATATTATGAGTATTTCGAGATACTAAATTTGCCGAAGAAAATGGATGGAAATGAAGAGGGCGGTCAGATAGCGTTTGAGACGCCCGAAGTGGTGCAAAACAGAAGGAATCGGTCGACCGAACAGGTAAAAACAATTCGTTGATTTTGAAATTCTACTTTCCCAAAAATGCAGTGAAATCATTCCAAGAATTACCCAAATACCAAAATTTATCACTCAAAATTGCCACTTCAGAGCATTGGCAAACGGTCGTCGATGTACAGCGGAAGGCAAACTTCAGAAGACAGTAGGAACATCCGATTCGTCGACAAAGACATCATTCTGCCAGCCACGACAATGCTTATGGCACCGATTGAACGACAAGACAGTCGAAGGGGGTCGTTTGATTTGAAAAGTGTAAGTAAATTTTACATGAGAACGTCGATACGAAAACGGAAAAATGCCATTTTCTCCCGAAAATTTTAGATCGTTAGAGAAAATCCCTTCGAACAGAAGTCAGAAAGAAAACTTTCTTATTGTTTGTCTTATTTTGAATTTTCAGTTTGCTCGTCGATTTTCGGTGAATCCTGATTACCTAAGGAGGCATGGTAGGTCAAATTCATCTTCATTTTTCCTATAACCAAAGTACAAGTGATCTTTCGAAGTTTTGAGATTTAGTGGGGTTTAATTGATAGCTCTGATCTCTGAAAGTCAAAGCGAAAAAAAACCCGCAATAATCGTAAATTTTGCGAATTTATCAAACAATCAATAAAGGTATCTTAGAGAGAGCAGGCTAAATGTGCATTCCATCTCGTCAAAATGTTTTCGTATCAGAAAAGTACCTGGATCAAGATAACTACAGCTTTCAAGTCATTTCACTTTGACACCTCATATTTTGCAGACACAAGTCAACAACCATTAGTCCGATTATTAGAGTGCATTATTAGGCTTTTTTCCTATCTTTCGAGATCGCAGAAGAAGAAGAAGCGATAAGAGGACGGCACAGATAATGCTAAGACTGATCGCGCTTGCTGCGGCGCTGCAGTGAAACATTGTCGGGTTGAAAAATGGCCGTTCGGTAGGTGAGGCGAAAAGAAGCGAGGGGAATCAAGAAATATAGCTGCTTGGTGCACCAAAAAGCTTGGAGGGTGGAGGGCCTGCTCAACATAGCTGTGTCTTCTGTCTTCGTCTCCTTTCTTTTCTCCAGAGCTACATTTTATCCTTGCTTCAATCCATCCAATCGGACTCAGTATCAGTTCAATTCGAGCTGTTATCCGCTATATCTCTCTGGCCCAATCTACTGAGTGCTGTCGATTGATTCTCCGGGTTTGTGTCTCGCAACAAATTATTCTGGCAGAGCTCAGCTAGCTGTTAGTCTGTCAATAGTCAATAATACAACGAGCAGGCCAATTATCGAATCATCCAACTAGCACATTTCCCCCGACTTACTACCTCTGCACAACACATTCTGCATCTAATGACTTTCGCACCATATTACTGGATTATCTACAAATAGATGTTCGAAATGCGCGAACGAAGCACCAGCCGGATGGTCTTCATCCCGGGCGCGCTCAGCTCCATGTCCTTCAGAGCGAGGGGCTATCGAGGTCACGAGACTTTTCTTGGAAAAGCGCAATTCGCTTATTTTATCTATCAACACCGTTATCCCTTCATGTTGGTGGTCAATGAATTGGATGAACTTTCCAAGCTACCCATGAAAACTCGTGATCTAGGCAATAATCAACCAAACCAACTGTGACGATTAATGAAATAAAGTAAAAATCTATTTTGCAGGTCTCACGAAAATACGGGTACGAGGCCACCTTGATTGGGATCAGATGATACACCGATTCGAGCGACAAAGTACCTTCCACGGTGTATGGTAGGATAAGGCTTTTTTTGGATCATTCAGTAGTCTGATAAAATTTCAAAATTAGCATACATGCTTTCTCGGATTTTTCCTAATCGTAATAATGAAGATAGGGTTGAGGTTAGAAAATGCTAATTTTTAAAATTCAAACAACTTATTGGATGATCTACTAGAAGGCGATCAGTTCAAAATCGATCAAATTCCAGTCATGCTGCAAACGCTCCAAATCGTCGCTGGCGAATATTCTGGTACATGGCGTTCGCGATATGTTTAACCTGTCTGCTCTTACAAATATTCTTCATTATTAGCCGATATTTATCATATGCCAAAACTGTTGATCTCGATGTAAGTTTGTTTCAGCTAGTCATTTTGGAAAGGATAATTTCAGTTGAAATTTAAAAATGCTCCGTTTCCTTCGATAACGTTATGTAACTTGAACCCTTACAAACTGTCGGCAGTTAATGCAAATCCGACAACAAGAGCTATGGTAAGGAATCAGAAAGTTTTACAAGCTGACCCGTAAACATGTAGCAAGGAATAATATTCTCACGCATAGCACAATTAATCAATGAATTTCAGTTAGATGCCTATGCAAGGCGGATAGGTTCAGGTGACAAGCGCGAAGGAATCGCTTCTGCGATTACTGGAAAACTGATAAGTCGAGGTTAGCACATAGTAAATCTTTCCTAATCAACTTCAACTTTGTTTTAGTTCGCCGTCAGAAAAGGAAAACAGCACGACGGAGAAGTAAGGCTAGATATTTGCAAGCATTCGCTCAATGTCTGTGCGACGTAAATCTGATAACTGGAGAGAGGAAAGGTTCCTGTTTCGGTGCATATCAGGGCAAAATCGCCGTGCAGTTGAACGAGTCTGTCCGGACATTCGGCAACCTGCAGCCCTCTCGATGCCTCTGTCAGCTCGACATGGTCTCCAAGACACTTTGGCCTTGCTTTCCTTGTAAGAATTTCCCAATCATACTTCCCACAGGAAGACGTCTTTTCAGATAACTCTTGGAAGGAGAAGCTCTGTGCCGAATGTGTTGATGGGTCAGGACATTGTCCGATGCGATTCTACAAAGGCAATGAGCAGTACGAGAAGATCAAGGATCAGGTAAGACTAGAACGAGTCAGAAATAGTCGAAAGACAATTTGAACGTTCGAAATGTCATAATTTCGCTACACTTGTAAGACATAAACATCACAGAAATGATTAGGATGAAGTTAGGAGTCCTTTTTCCCTCAATGCTATGAAACTTCAAATTAACAAATCAATGACTTTTCAGGTCGACCTGTGCTTATGTCATCGAGAGTACAACCATTGCGTGCAAACGAGAGAAGACAGTGTGATACTCGAGATTGATCCGAATGATGAACTGGACACGTTGAACGTGACTCAGCGAGCGGAATGGCAAAAGCAGCTGCAAAAGAATATACCAACAACTACAACGACGACAGAAGCGCCCGAAATTGCTGCAGCACTTGGGTTTGATGACGAGGTAGGCTCTAACAAATTAAAAAAGGGAAATGTTATTTTTAATTATAAAAAAGCCTGGATCTAGCCATAAATGACGTGTTTTCAATTATGGATCTTTAAAGAATGGCATTTCGGACATTTCGAACATCCTACTCTTAGCTTTCATTGTCTTCTTTCGATGTCGGATTTCATATTCTTCCAACTTTTCAGTCAATCATTTGAACAATACTCCAATCGTTGCACAATTTCCTTTCAGGAAATCAAAGATGATATTGCTATCGTCGCGAAAGCTCAAGAGAATCTCATGTTCACGGTTGGAGAGATGTCATCCGGAGACAAGGAGAAGATGTCGTATGATCTGGACGAGTTCGTTCTCAAGTGCATGTTCAACCAGAAGGACTGTGATATGCCGAAGTAACAATTCTTGTTAATCGTGTTGTTTAAAATTTTAACCTGCAATTTTAGCGACTTCAAACTGCACTACGACAACACATACGGGGTAATGATTTCATTGTAAAATTCGCCCAATTAACCAGATCGCGTGTTTAGAATTGCTTCACGTTCAATCATAACCGAACTGCTGAGGTCACTTCTCATCGAGCTGGCGCTAACTATGGTAAACTTGTGATGCCTTCATCAATTGTGGAGATTACTTGAGGTCTTCGAGTTCTCCTTTACGCCAATGTCTCTGAGTATCTTCCAACATCAGAGGCAGTCGGCTTCAGAATCACTGTGCACGACAAGAACGTCGCTCCATTTCCAGACGCGTTCGGTTATTCAGCTCCAACTGGGTTCATGTCATCGTTCGGTGTTCGAATGGTAGCACTCGTATTTGTAAAATGTTTGCAACCATTTTTCTAATTCCAGAAGCAATTCATCCGACTCGAGCCACCCCACGGACAGTGCAAAAAAGAAGCGAATAAAACACTTACTTATGAGGGATTCAGTTACTCCGTTGAGGTGATCATCGGTTCAATGTTGTAGTTCAAGGTGTTTTCATGAATTAGGCATGCCACCGATTGTGCGCCCAGCATGAGATAATAAAGAAGTGCAGCTGCGCTGACCCGAACTACCCAATTCCAAAGCAGGAAAGAGAAGAAGGGATCGATCCGTGTCACGTGAGTTCAACAAGTCCAATAAAGCTGTTCAATAATAATCTAGGCAACCAATAACAAGCAGCGAGAGTGCCTCAAGAATACGACGCTGGCAATCGGTGAAATATATGCAAAGAATGATGAAGGAATTCCCGATTGCAAATGTCACCAGCCTTGCCAGTAAGCTTTCAAAACTATTGATAAGTTATTTTTCTACGAGAAAAGATATTCTGATTGAGCTTTAGACATTCGCGTTTCTTATCGTTAGAATCCATATTTCTAGACTCATCTTTCTTTCAGACTAAAATACCACTAGGCATCTAATTTTATCTACTTCCTTCTTGCTCGATAGGTCAAATTCTTGCATTGCTTCCTCAATTCCTTAACCTGGGTGCAATCGCGGATCTCCGTTTCTTCGCCTCTCATCCCATTTTATCACTCTATCCACCACCAACTGTAGCTCATAACTCACTCTTCTCTATTCCTTTGTCCTGGCTTCTGGCATTTCAACAAGCCCTGCCCGCAATAGCTCACTCTCGTCAGGCGCGACAGATAGCTCTGCAATCAATTGACAACACGAAAGACGCATCACCAGACGTGTGTAAAGATAAATTGCTAAGTGCTTAATTGAAATACGGCGAATTGAAGTAAAATCACGCAGCACGCTCAACACAACAAAGGCATAAAATAGTTAAAAGAAACTAGAATTGTGAAATAAAAAGGAGTAAATTTTGTCCTGTCCATTTGGGAAAGGAAGAAATGACGCATTGGCAGAAAAATTGCATTCGAATAATTAAACCTTTCGACAACCAAATAAAAATATCATCTTCAGCGAAACCAACTACGAAGTTACATACTCTGCAGCTCGATGGCCGTCAGGTTCAGCCAAAGTCATGGAATGCAAGCCTGGCGAGCACATGTGTCTGGAGAAGTATCGGGTGAATGCAGCGATGGTGCAGATTTTCTACGAGGAGTTGAACTACGAAACGCTCAGTGAAAGTGAAGCTTATTCGGTACGAATCTTTAACCTCTGCGAATTTCAATGACGCCTAACATAGATCACATCCGTGCTTGCCGATATCGGTGGTATGACTGGATTGTGGATCGGTGCGTCTGTCATCTCGCTGCTCGAACTCTTTGCTCTCTTCGTTTTCGCGACACAGGCCTATGTCAAGAAGAAGAAAGAAGAGAAAGCGTAAGAAATCTTCTTTTTTTATGAATATCTGGAAAGTTCAGTAAACATCGTTTTAATGTTTCATATTTTCCTCTCTAACAAAACCATTTCATCTCAAAATTGGGAATTTCCCAATAAACTTTTCATGGGTCTACAGTAACAAATTTATCATTTAGTGCCGCCAGCGGTTCCCAGCCCCAACTTCTTCTGCCGAGCAAGTCGAATTCGTCCAAGAACTCTCAGGCATCTCGAAAGACCAGCAAATCATCACAAAACTCAAAGAACCGACTATCTATACAGGACATCAAATCGATCAAGTCAAATCACTCTTCGAAATCACGGTCAAAACAGTCGATATTCGTCGAGGATATGCCTTCGCCTATAGCGGTACGAATTTAATTTCTTTTTTCAGTTGGGCTTAGTATATTTTTGGAAAACTTTCAAATCTCGAATCTTGAATTACGTCTTTCCCATTCAACTGAAAATCCATTATGTTGTTTTCCAAGTTTTCATTTTCTCAAAAAAGTAAACCTTAACCAAAATGATCTTCAGGAACAAAGCGACGATGAGAGTTCATCAGGAACAAATGCTAGTTGTCGCTATTTGGCTCCTGGCGAAGAACTTCCTTGTCTATGTAAATATGATGAAATGGGCTTTATACGGGTAATGAAAGCGCTTTGTCCGGTGCACGGCTACATGGTACGGCGACAGTACGATTATAGGCAAGTTATCATCGAATACTTTATCCTTTGATCCCTCGATTTAAAATTGCGCAAAGTTAGCCTTTCCTGTTTGTGTTCAGGGCACTATCAAACCAGCATCACTCTTCAAATAAAAGGCGATTAGGGGGTACTCTTTCCACTCAAATAAAACATCCTCTTTCTCCCTTTTCGAGCAGTTTTTATATCGTTTGACCTCTCAAGAATCGCCGAGAACGTGAGTCACATTTGAAATGCCGAGTTGTTGACTCTCAAATACATCAAGTTGAGTGATGAGGACGTTCAAAACAGGAAACATCCGAATCAGAATTGCTCGAAAATAAGCTACGAGATATTCAAAAACAAAATGGAACGATCCCTTCAAAATTTTCGGGAACAATAATTTCCAAGAATTCACGCTAAAACCAAAATCATAGCGGAACTAAACCAATTATTGCAGTTTATCGAATAGTGACGAGTCGAATCGAGAAGAAGGCGAAGGCGACGGCGAAGGCGAAAGGGAAGACGAGGTTCACAAGGAAGAGCCGTACTATGACAAGCCCTTCGAACGAAGGTACGACCCAAATATTCAGCTGACTTACAAAAATATCCTAATGGCAATTCAACCTTATCTTTTCCTTGCAACCTTATGTCGATCTATACGAAAATGTCCTTTGCTTGAACTAAACCTTTCATTAGGACTCGGTCCCATTTTCATTCGCTCAAACTACTTCTTCCTTTTCCAATTCAATTTTTTAGAAAATAGCGTGATCTAATACAACTACCAGGTCGGGTAAATCGAGTGAACATAATGCAATTTACGCATTTCAACTCACCATTGAAACTCCAACGTTCCACTAATATTTTGATTCTCGATCGATCAATAATCATTTCGCAAAATAATCGAATAATCAACGAGAGGCAATTAATCAATTTAAGCTAGCTGTAATCCCCATTCATCCAACTCAATCCACCTAATCCTCTCACCTGCATCCTCAATCAACGCATATCAACCCCTAAATTTACCCCCATCATGACCTAATTATTCTAATTATTCCCGGGCTGTGGAACGCAAAAATGAGCTCTTGAGGTAAAGCACCGACGATGATTCCATGTTGCTCCACCCTCTGTCAATCTGTTACACAATAGATCGCATCCACCCACAGCTAAGTGTACACCTCTGTCAAGAATCTGCCCTAGAAGGAATAGCCAACAACAAGTTACTAAAACTTCATGCATGACACTAATTTCCTGTTTAGATGATGATGATGTTTAGCCTGCTTCGAGTGATTTTCGCTTGTTTTCTCGAAAATTGCTTCGTAAAAACCTTAAACAGTTCGGAGAGCGGTTAATTAGAAAAGTTCATGCAAACTTTCTACTTTCAAACACTATCTCGTTTCAAAACTGACTAAATGCATGGAAACCAACCAATTTGACCAGAAAACAACCAATTCCATAGGCTAAAGCATTTCTCTGTCACATCAACGCTAATCATTCTCACTCTGCTCTAACTTTTTGCAACCCAATTGTCGTCACACTTTCTCGTTCCATCGTTAACGTTTCGATTCCGTCATGTGCCCTGTGCTTCTTTCACTTTCACTCTCGCGACATTCGCTTTGCGTGCGGCCGTCTTTCAAAGTGCCGAGCAGCGGATTGAGGCTGTGGAGACCATTTTTCAACATTTCTGCAAATAATCAAGAAAATTAACGACGATGCTAACGTTAACTCATGCCGATCAACGTTACAACAAACATACATTGTTTCACTCAAAAAGTTTCCCAAATCGCTACATATTCACATCCTCAGTCTGTCGAATAATGAGCTTCTTGGAAATTTTATCCAATTTGTGTAGACGATAAAGAAGAAAGTTGATACAAATAGAAATTCCAAATCGGTAACTTTTCCAAGGAGTATCAAAAGTGATAAAAAAAACCCCCATAATTTAATCCAATTCCAATTTTAGATCAACTCGGCGACACAAGGGAGACAGGAGGCACAAGGCTGGAGTCGAAGGGCACGAGGGAGAGGCATCGGGTCTGATTGCGTCAGCCGAGAAACCGCCAGAACAACCCGAGGAGGGTCCGACCGAGCCAGGAGAGACTGCCGAATGAATAGACGACCAAAGCAATTGATTAGAGATAACCGGTGAAAAGCCAACAGTGATAACGCGTTTCCCCATTTCTCATGAGCTCTATGATTTTTCTTATCGGTGTTTTCGAAAATGTAGAACTTGTCCAGTAGCTTCTAAGTTTTTGAAATCACTGATATCATTTTATCAAAACCTTTTAGACTATCATAAATGAAATTTCGACATTCAAATTCACTAAGTCATTAAAAAAAAATTCGATGCTAGATTTTGCATGTAGACCATATACTCAGAATTTCTTGTCAAATAACTATGATCCTATCCCTCGCGAAATGATAAACAAATTCAAAGTGCCTTTCGAACTTCTCCTTCTTTCCAATCTAAGTTTTTTGCCGAAGCACTTTCCAACTTCTCGCCCCTTACGAATCAGAAATACAGGTATTCCATTTTTGTCCGAAAGAATTGCTCAATTTCTTCCGATCTTATCTCCAAAGATCATTAGTCATTTCAGGAATTCTATTTCATCCCTCCCCTTATGTGAATTTTGATAAAGAGTTGATTTTGAAGATTGCGACTATGTATGATGATTTTTTAGTAGTTTAAAATGAATAAGTATTGAATTGAAAATTTTTGTAAAGTGTAAAATATTTAGATCAAAATATTGGAATTACAACTCATACAAATTTCCAAGCTCTAATAAAGAAAGAAAAATGAGTAAGAGAAAAAGAAAACTCGAATAAAGAAAAACTAACCTTGATTAGATTATCCATGGTCTCCTTTCCAATGATGGTAAATGGCAGCTTGTGCAGTCCGTCTTGTTGAAGCAGATACAAAGCCACGATCGGGTATCGCAGATCTCGTTCCCATAAAATATCACCTGAAAATAAAGTATAAATCATGTTTGCCAATAAAAATTCAATTTTCAAAGAAAATTTACCCGTATCGGCCCGAACTGTCAGAATATTGCCGGTCGACGAGCTCACGTAATGTCGCAGTTTATACCGACTGTTTTCTGAAATCACAAAAATGAGCCATTTCACAAGAGTAAGTAAATTTTACCTGGCAATAAATGAGCAGAATAATCGGAGAAAGTCGCATTCCATGTCTTGGCTCGATTGTGCTCGTCGAACATCGAAATGCGGTATTCGGATCGACCAACGAACACGGTATTCTGTTGACTCGCGGGACAGACTCGATCGGCACTTGAGGACGATAAGGTTTCGACCTGAAATGAGACGAATTTGACAGAAATCCGCGAAAGGGAATTTAATCACATAACTCTTGGTTTCAAAAAGAAAAAAACAGAATTTATATGAAAGTTTGCTTCAGAATAAAATAAAAGTTGCGAATCCAAAATGAAGAAAATTACAGACCTTGACTCCAGTAATCGGATCGATGCCAAACCAAACGTCCTTCTTGCTGCCTGAAAACAAGCATTTTTAAAAAGGGATCCAACGTAGAAAATACTCAAAGAAATATAAGAAATTTTAAATTTACCTGCATAGAGAATCCCGTCAGATCCCTTGCAAGGCGATGCACCGACTAGTTGCGGAATGTTGAATGGCAGTTTCTTGAGCGACCCGTCTTTCAGCACGTACAGACTGCCGTCCTGGGGATTCGGCAGGAATGTGAAACCTTGCTTGACTGTATTCGGGGCTCGCAATACCGGTTCTGAGATGGAGTTTATTTTGTGAAAATTCGTGATCCTGATTTATGCATGAGAATATTTCCGTGAATTTCGTCTTTTCATCCTGTCAAAGTGGAAAAATAATGAAGGTCTTGAAAGGCTTCTTCGAAAAGTCGCATATTGATGACTGAGTGATAGCAGTATGCTCAAAACGTGCAACTTTTCAAAACGAGTGTTTCTAACAAAAAAATTTAAGTTTCCAACCTTCCTGTAAAGTCCATCGAATTTCGCCGTTACTCGTGTCGAGCGCCCGCAAGTGGCCGTCGATCGTCGAAGCGAGCACAATATCCCGTGAAAACTCGAAGTCGTTGGTGTTCAAAACCTGGAAGTGAGTAAGATTTCCATTTTGAAAATGCAAATTTTCGAATGAATAGAATACAAGCTAATTCTTCAATTTGCATAAAATTCTGATGATTTGAATATATGGAAATGCAAAGAATAACACGGAGATTTATTTCCTGAGCAGTATGGTTCTGCAGAAGTTTGAAAGATTAGTTCAACTTTCATTGACAGAATCGTCTAGAAGGTTCCACAAAACGGTGTATTTACTGGAAATTTACTCACTGATACATCGTCGAAATTGCTTGGACCTGCTGTTGTGGCACTGACGAGTATCAGAATTCCAAGGAGATACCGTATCCAGTTGTAGATGATCATGATTCGGCTTCTCAATTTGATGTCTTCCAACGCGTAAGAAAACGCCTATTTCTGGATCCGTTTAGCATGAAAACCGAAGCAGATTTTTCCTGGAATGTGCTAGGATAATTGGGGGTTAGTTGGCGAAGAAAACGCGATAATTAGCGAGATAATTAACGGAAAATTTCGCAAGAATAGAAGTCGACGTTGACATGCATTTTATTCAAACGCATTTAACGCGAGTGACGCTTATTTGCAGGGCAAAGAGTTGAAGGTCACGGTTCGAAGATAAAGAGGATCTTCGTAGGGCGCGTTCATACTTTAGTTGGGCTCCTAGAAAAAGACGCCGGGACACCAGTTAGAAAAAGACACCGGGTTTTCTAAGAAATAGTATCGGGAGGCAAGATAGGAAAAGAAAAAAGCCGGTGTCTTTTTCTAGGAGCCTTTAGTTGCAATGCAAATTGCAAGTTGCATTGCAACTAAAGTATGAACGGGCCCGTAGGCTTTTGTCAAAAATGGGCGGAATTTTTCATTTTTGAAGGGGTTTCGGGAAAAATAGAATTTTTCTAAAAAAATTTCTTCTGCAGGTCGCACGACGCGTGATCACGTGAAAATTCGAGAAATTTCCGACCGCCAGAGACGAAAGTCCCTAGATAAACTCAACGTTCACCTTGTTTTGTTGTCCAATCGCAAATCATGTCCTGTTTTTTCCGCTAGTGAAAATTTCAATGAAATCGTCGTTTTTATCGCAATTTGATTGATTTTGAAATCAATATCAATTGTGTACAATACAGTCTCATGAACTGCGTGTGGTGCAGATCACGGATTTTGTATCGTGCATGATATAGATTTCAAATAAGCATGAATTCAATCAAATTCAAACCGAAATACTAAAAATCATAAGGAATGCAAAATTAGTCTTAGAAAATTTTCGGAGAACGTGGATAACTATCGCGCATTTCTAATGAAACACCACAGTAAAAATTTAAATGAAAATTAAAGAACAAAGAATAAATAACTCGCTCAATTTGAGCTCTATCAGTCGACGCTGTTTTCTTTTTCTAAAGTCAATCCTAGCAATTGATTTTCGATGTTTTCGTTACGTGACACTGCGATCTGTCAATTTGTTCCGCATTATTCATTTGCTCGTCCTCTCGTCTTCCATTTCATTTCCCTGTTGATTTCGATCGTTCGACTGAACAAAAGGGTGAAGACGATGCACAATGTGAGATGCTTCTTTGCATTGCACTGCTCGACTGACTCAGCCAGTCACTTTTGTTCTATCAAGACGAATCAAGACAATACGCAAGGGCGCTAGACACAGACGCATCTAGCGATAGGGTTAGGCTAATGGAGGAAAATGGAATGAATACATCGAATCTCTTGCAGTCAGGACGAACACCTATTGCGTTGACGCGCAAAAGTTTTACATTCCAACATAAATTAGCCGTTTCCATATTCTTTTTCTCCCTTGTCCTTAAAAGTGCTATTTCTTTTCGTAATTGGCTGTCTACTTCGTTCTAATTTCCTCTTGTCGATCTACATGGTCAGTTTTTCACACGTGTGGAGTATTTTTTCTAAATCGATGGCAGATTTACTGAAGTTTGGTTGTTTTGTTCTTCGATCAGAAATGCGGCAACAACGGGGTGAAAATTAAGTGAATTTCATGGATTTTTGACCACTTGAGTTATCAATAATCTTTTACTCCTGCTAGTATGAGTTGTAATTTGTTTCCAAAGTGATTTGTTTATCAATTCAATTCGACGATCATGGTTTCTGATCAGTCCGCATGATTTCACTGGTACCCTCACTCGAACAAACTAGAACGTGAAGAGGTTCAGCGTGTGGTGTAAGGTCTAGCGTAGAAAAACTTTTATTTGTAGTTTTTATCCGCCAGTATCTAGTTTAGTTTTGGTTGGATTATGGTAGTTTTGTCGATGAGTTCATTGTTCCCGAACTGAGGTCACATAGATTAGGTAGATACAATTTTCTTCCTTTGCAAGAACAGAGTTAGAAAACCCGCTGCATCTCGAAGAAGATAGAAGAAAAACCTCTCTGCGTTCGATCTGTAACCGATTCTTCATCGCGCTTGCATCGTTGAGTAACAAAAGATCGTAGGCGTGGAAGAGGATATGGGTCGTTGGAATGGTTGTAGTATCAGAGATAGGTTTGCACGCTTGAGGGGTTTGATGATGTCAAAAACTTATTCGGACTTACCATTCGCTAGACAGTAGTGTTAGCAATTCAGTTTAGTTTGAGAGTATTTGAACGCCTTACGGTTCAGTTCGGTTTTCTGAACTTCCAAGCACCAAGTATCTCTGCTGCTATTTTGATTCGTGTTTGTAAACACTTTTGTTGCAGCCTAATTTTTGATATAAATCAGCGTCAAATATCAACGTAAAGTTTGTACGTTTATCCGGTTGAGTGATAGTTTCGGTTACAGTTGCGCATTTCCCCGTAAATCTTCAGTGGAACCGCGAAGATGAAGGCTTCTTGCATTAACCCACTTTTACGATCATTCGTGAGTCTTGATAAGAGATAACCTCCGATAAATAAAAATTACGTTAATTGCTTCGGAAAAGAGGGGTTGTCGTAAGCATTAGAATCATTTTTCTTGAAACATAAAAATAGATCTGGTTATTTTGCGTTTCATCAGTAGCCCCACTCCTCATTTATCGCTATTAGCTTTAGTCAGTAGGTCTTTATCTTTGACCAAAAGTAGCATCTCTCTCACTTTAGGGTTGTTTACCACATTGCTTTGAAATTGTGCGCTTCGCAGCTGTCAACAATTTTTTGTTTTGCTCTGGCTATTTTCCGGCCAACACAACTTTTATTCTTCTCGAGTTTTCTTTCTCCGTAGAGAAGAAGTAGCATATTCTCTTCTTTTTCCAGTTTGGAAGTAGGAAAAAGCGCTCGGTGTTGGTCTGCTCGCTCGCGGTGTGGCCGATAGATTTATATCCTTTCAGTAGGGGGGCAGCAGGAATTCATGGAAAAAGAGCGAACGGGAAAATAGCCAAGAAAGGAAAAGGGAGTTCGTGCCCTTTTTTGCCGCTCTACTCCAGCCGTCTTTTTCTCATTTCTGTTAGTCTGAGGCCTCTCTTTTCTCACGTTATTTTCGATTTTGGCGGGATTCCGAGTCTTTTTTGTGGGTTATTGATTGTGCCTGGCTGCCTGTCTGCGACGTGTCCGTTGGCTCTTCTTCTCACTCTTTCATTGAGAGTTCGGCTGCCCTCTGCGTCTCTTTCCTTTCGTCTGTTATTTCGTTGGTCTGGTTTCTCTAGACTCTGTTATTTCCCGCATTTCTGCCAGTCTGTCTTTGGCGCCACACAGCTGTCTCTCGCTCATTTCGTTCTCTTTATCTTTTCGTTTTTCGCAATCCTCTCTCGGTTTTATGTCATCTTCTTTGCTGCCTCTTTTCGTCGCGCGCGCGCCCATTTTTTCACCCTTCTTCGTCCGATTTGTCGTGTTCTAACGACCGAAATCGTCTTTTGTCGCCTCTTCTCTCACCGCCAGTGCAGTGCTTTGGTTCTCGCCTCGTTATTTCAATTATATCGTTCGAAAAAATGTGCGTCACTTTGAAGGTACTTATTATTGCACAGAGGTAGTCGCGTGTAATTGATAAATTTATCATTCTCGGTCTCCTGCATTTGATTCGCTACTTTAATTGGAATGCTTTTCAAGCTATCCTATTCTTCGCATTTTATCTGGAATGGGTTCCATCGAGCTTCTAATCAAATTTGGCCTTATCATTTTCTTCAAATGAAACATTGATCTAATGAATTTGTCCGTTATCGGAGTCTATCAGGAATTGTTCAGTTTTCTTACGTGAGCTATCAGGCGGTTCATTTTCATTTGAGAAATGGTCTCACAGAACAACCACAGCGATAGTTCGACTTTTTGGCGGAAGCAATGAGAGAAAGAAGCGGTTCAAGAATGTATGACATGGGAAAATGGAGAGAAAAAGTGGAAAGGAAGAATCATTTGACCAAGAAAGATTGACATTCTTAGTTCCCCTCGATGAAGAAATATAATTTATTACCACACTTGTCAAGCTACTAAATTGTCAAAATGTTAGTCTAGCCATCGTATCAGTTTAAACTGCAAGCAGTCATTCTATTTTGAACTTTTGAGTCTTTTCTGTCTAGGTTTGAAAGCCTGCTAGATTTTATCTAGGCATTAGAGGCATATGAGATGCTTCTGGTTTGAATCTGCATAAAAGTGCGATCTGAATCGATTTGACCTTCCTTTTTCATTAGAGAAGTGTCTGTCCAACTTTCTGAGATTTCTAGACATTCTTTATCGATTGAGCCTTTGGATGAACACGATGACTCATTTTCCTCTTTTCCTCGAACTTTCCTGGCTATTTTATAAATGTTGGTACGTTGGTCCATATGATTTGGTGAACCCTCATAAATCACTCTTTGCGAACCATGGATATTTTGAATTCAGATATCCCTTCTATCGATCGATAGATATCCACGTCCACTCACACTGACTGACTCACTGTTTTGTTCGAGTTTGCTGTTATTCTCCTCCTCTCATGTCATTTTGCTGCCATTTTCCTCCCCTTTTATGCAGTGTTCCTCGTTTTAGTCGTGATCTTTCCATGTTTACATTTGTGCGCACATATACACACAATTTCTCGTTTTTCATTATTCGTTTCTCTTCTTCTGTAAATCTTTAATTCGCCTGTATTTTGGTGGTTTTCGTTTGCTTTTCTCGGGGGAAGAGAGGGGGCCAGCAGTTTTTCTGCGAGTGTGTCCTTTGCTATGCGAATTGTCAGTGGTGCTGTTCTCAATTTGGGCTTCGTTCGCAAATTCGCACCTCTGTTCATTTTATCCTCATCGGTGGAGAGGTGATGTTTGGCCAAATCCGATTTCAATGTCGGTCTTTCAAATCTCATTTCCGTCTCTTTACTTATCTTTATCCAGATGTAGTCATTGAATTTGGATTATCTCGGCCATTTTGCTATTTTTCACCACTACTCATTTCTCTGAATTCTTTGAATGTATTCCAACTTAGCACCCAGACTCGGACACGTGTCACCCATCCAATTTGGCATTTTCCACTTGCTCCATTCATCCATTTCGTCTATTTAGCAGCTAGTTTCTCCCTTCGCGATCGAAGTTCCGAGTGCCGATTATTCGGCGACATTTTCTATCGCTTTATTTCTGATTCGCTCGAAAAACTTTGTCAGCCTGTGATATCATTTCCATTTTATCGGTGGTTTTCATCTCTGTATTGCGAATTCTGATAAAGTTCAAACATTGTGGATACCTTCTTGCGATGATCCGTTTCAAGAAACTTTCGAATTGTAGGAATTTGTATCTACACTTTAGATGTTTTAGATTCGGAATATTCACGATTTTTACACATTTCTTAATCCTCGACATTGCTGTTTTTCTCAGATCTGTTTTTATACATCGCGCTGTTCTCCTTTTATCTATGCTGTGTGTATGCAGACATTTCGGTCCGAGGTCTGGTCATTTTTCTTTGTTTCGTGTCATTTTCTGTCTGCCTCTGGTATTTCCTCGCCTCTTACTCATCCGCATTTTCTCAACATCGGCACCTTCGGTTTCAAGGCTACTCATGTTGATGCGTTTTCTAAATAATCTTTTCGTTCCAACAAATTTCGATCGAAGATGTGTAATATCACTTTTAGATTGAATTTTCTCAACAATGAGTTATTGCATAATGCGAAATTTCATTCTTTCTCTCACTTTGCAATTTTTATAAGTTTGGTTCTGCAGAAGTCATTTCTATTTCTAATACGTACGTGTGTGTGATTTTTGGTTTGTTATCGCAATTCGTAGTGGGTTATTTTCTGCTGATTTTTTGCTCCTTCGAACTTCCTTTGTATCTGCCCTGCAAATGATGTGAAAAAGATACTATTCTCAAAATGCCTGTCTGACTATTTTCAGTCGACTAATTTCCAATCGAGCTGCTTTTTGCGTCTGTGCTCATTTTTCTTATCATTGCATCTAACATTTTCATGTCCACGGCACTTTCCCTTTCACTTATCACTTCGCATATCATCTCATTTTATACAGTTTTATGCGTAATCGGCGCCGTAGAACAGCCGGAATCGTGTCGCGTATTTTAATCGTCAAAGGAAGTTGCCATCACGTTTGATCAGTATTAAAATTCCATTTTCTTCCATAGTTTCGACCAATTTTATCCAATTATCTGTAATTATTTTGAGAATTTTTGAAAAACACCTCTTTCTAGCCCTCTTATTGTTAACTATTTTTAAAAGTCTTCTACGCAATTTCTGAACCGAAGATCTCACTTTTCAAAAATCACCTCGAACTATACAATTTTACAGTGGAAACTTTTGTTCAGAAAAAATGTCGACCAGAGAACATCGAAAACTTGTCAGGGATGAATTGTAGCTGTCAAAAAATCAGAAAAAGCAGCAAAAGTAATCCAAATTTGACAGGTCTATAACTTTTTCGTCTGTATTGCCTTTTTCTGATATAAAAGGTTGACTGATTATGGACCTCTGTGAACGGCACACATTTGGGCGCATTCATTCAATTTGATATCAGTGCGAATACGTCCAGCTCCACGTCTGTCGGCAGCAATTTGTATTGAATTTCATCGAACTGCAAACACGCATATATTGGATTGTTTGATCTCTTGATTTTCATGACTTCATTCGAAATAGATATGGTAATTTTCGGTTTACTTTCGATCAGACTCAGCATATTTTGATGTAATCTGCGATCCAATATGTTCGAATATGGCTTTTTGTAAAAATTCATCGTAGACTATTGGCAGTAATTTGTATTTTTTATTACTCTACACTCGCCAACTACTAATTTGCAGCGGTTTTTTTTTCGGATGAAATATACACAATTCTGTTCAAAACATGTTTATGACTCGAAGGGTCTTCTTGGAAATCAATCATTTTGACTTAATCCGATGAAAAGGTTAAAATCGATAGTGTTGACATATTTTCGCTCTACTCTGATTTCGGTCGGCTATTTGGCATATTAATGATGATAGATAAAGGGGGGTTGCCCCCACTAATCTACAACCTTCCTTACTATATGTGCATGTCAATATTGACCAGCTACCCTGCTTTCTCTCAGTCTATATCTCTCAATCTTTCTGTTTTCCACTCTATACTCATTCAGCTCTACGGCGTACTCTACTAAGGGCAATCCTCGGCGGTTGTTTTTGGGGAATTCCGAATTTCTCCCTGTCAAATTTCAATGCGCACTCACCTTGTCCTTCTCGCTAGACTCCGCCCCTTTCTTCAAGGTCAAGATACGTGTGCGTATTTCGAACTTTCACTTTTTGTGTCATTCTCCATTTGATTTTTCGTTTCATCATTTATTCCTTATCTTATTATTAATGGTTGCTTCTAGTTGGAAGACCGATTGATATCAGTGATTTGGCGTCTCCCGAGGGGGAGGAGTGTTGCGCTAGAACCAGCTACGTACTGCGTAAAGGGCCTGGGGCCTGGAGACAAATTGGAATGGAAAGACCATGCATGCTTTGAGCGCTGGGCTTATCAAGCCAATATAATGGGGGAAGGGAGCTTATCAATTATAACCAGTCCTCTGTACACTAATGAATGAAGCTTCATTTGACTACGTTTTATCATGGTTGAGACTTTTGACTCGAAATATCATTAGATTGTAAGCGATATGTCAATCATAAAGGTGAAACTTTTGCCGTATAAAAATAAAAAAAACGTTCGCAGACTGTGACCCCATTGGCCTCTTCTTCTGCTTTGTGTCCTTCATTTTTATGTATCCCATGGCTGGGACATTAATTTCACATGGATTTCATACGATCTGCTTATTTTTAAATTCCCCCATACTATTATGATTCTATCTAGGATGATAAAAAAAAACACCAACTATCGCTATTTTTGTGCACAGAGTATGTGTCACCCCATTAATTTATTCTGTTTTCATGCAGTACTACTTTTCCACTTTTATGATTCTCACATTTCTATGCTCTGGTGCTATTTCAATTTCCCTTTCATGGAGATGTTTATTTACGCTGTTTTTTCGTAGTGAATGTCGACTTATGAAGATCCGTCGCATTAGTAATCCGTTTCTGCTTATTTTATGTGCATTTATTTTTCCACTGCTAATTTCCATGCCAAAACTCTGCACGACTCTGCAAAACATCGAGTTCAGCGAAAATATAGAAAATCTCCATCTCATTATTTTCACACAAATCCTCGTTAAACGTTGTCAGATCTGGCGCATTTTCGTTGCACTTTGTTATTATGTCAGATTACGGTCGGATTTTGACTCATTTTCTCATGAAAATTTCACCAAGTTCGCCTATTTCCGACTATTTTTCGAGTTTCAAAACAAGTCCGTTAGACTAGAAGAGTTGCTATGAAGCTGACTCACTGAGCTTGCATAACTCTTGCTGAAAATATCTAAATAAGAGATGAGAGATCTTTAGTATTCGTTTATTTGATATTTTGACCTTTCCCAATAGTTTACAACTTTGAGGTCATCTTCAGACGAGGAAAAAATGCTAAAATAAAATTTAGTTAGCACTTTTACGAACTATCAACATTCTTGAAATCTATACTAAAACCCTCGTATTATATCTTGGAGTTGTAAATTTTTCGCGCCCCGTCACTTCATCTTCTTTCAATGTTCCATATCTCATTCATCGGATATCGAATCAGATCTCAGATTGACCGGGCTATCGGTCTCCTTTCTCTCTTTGATTAGAGATGAGAAAAGTCTCTGGATATATGATATATCTCAATATCCCGGGGACAAGGCTAAGGGATATTGGGGATATTCCCGTATCCCCTCCCATCAATCGATTTGATCTGCTTGATTTGTGCCTGCTCCTTCCCAAGTAGTCCTTCCTTCCCTTCTTCGTTCCTCTCCAAGCCCCACCCACTCTAGTGAGATATCACCGTATTTTGAGAGAACGGCGGGAAAAAATCGGGGAAATATCACAAAAATCGAGGAGGGTCGGAAGAATGAGACAAATCTTACACATTTTGCTCATAGCACTTTGTGATTCTTTGTGGTCTCTCTGATTCCTTCGCTATTTCCGTAGCAGACAGAAGCCAGCTCTCTTCCTCTCATAGTCCTCCCATCATCGAGTGCACATTTCGTCTGTCTCTATGAGTGTATGTCGTACCGCAGCCTGCTTTGCGCGTATCTCCCCTCGGGCTATTGTTCTTTGCGTTTTATATTTTTCTCTTCCCTCTAATTTATCTCCTGCCTCTCACCTGTTTTCGGCATCTTTTCCCTACTCTTTTAGTGGAACCCATAAATCTCAGTCTTTCTGCTAGCAGTCATGGGTGATTTTTCGCTCAGTAGCAACTTTTTCTGCCTTCGATCAGTCATCAACCTGCTTATCTCATTAGATATCTTTTGTCCTGCGTTGAGAAATGCGAGGTGCAAATCGTCCGGGATAATTCGCAACCTTTCTAATATTGGCTGGATCGAGAGTCCAAGACACACACAAAAAGCGAGCAGATATTGAGAATTACGACGGAATTTTTGAGGAAGTGTATCCTTCGCAGTTTGGGTTGGGCTATACTAAATTAATGATCAGGGATCTTCAATTTCCT
Organism: Diploscapter coronatus; assembly: GCA_964036155.1. NCBI lineage: Eukaryota > Metazoa > Nematoda > Chromadorea > Rhabditida > Rhabditidae > Diploscapter > Diploscapter coronatus. The sequence goes on along the minus strand of OZ038423.1, from coordinate 78,186,440 downwards.
GCTTTATCCTGCACGTTGACATCACCTTTGACCAATTTCATATCTATTTTTACCAATTTAGCAGTCCGAATTTCCCTTTCTGATAAATCTTGATAGATCGGCATTTTAAGATTTCAACAAATTTTGCATGTTGTGCTCAATTTCGATCCCAGAAAACAGGCTGGTTAAACTCAGGTCCGTCTGTTTTTTTTCTTTTCGACAGTTGAGCAAACTTTCGTCCATGAAGGGAATTTCGGCTGATTGAGTTCATTGAATTAGTGGGCGGCGATTGGATGATTTGAGATAAGTAAAGCGAGATTGGTTTAGCCTCGGCCAGTGAAGGCAGGGAGTCGAACAAGTCAAGGTCGCACACGCAACGCACACAGCCACTGCGCACCATCGACAATGAAGGAATGAACCAAGTCTCCCCCAACAGAACTGTCAATTTCTTACTTTCTCTGCCTTCACGCGATGTCTTCGAATTTTCCTTTTTCGACTGGTTCACCTTGACTTTCATTTTCAAGCCCCAAGAACAGTCAGTCAGTTCCCTTCTCTCGACAACACCAACGCAACTCAGCTGGTCTATTTCGGCAATGAGATGATTTTACAGTCAGACGATTTTTCAAGGCTTTTGTTTCATAAGAAAGGAAATTAGTTTTTCGTCGAGAAATCAAACCTTTTTTTCAAGATTCAGATCCTTCTAATCTTCGCTATGGTCCATCTACGCTTGTTATGTATTTATCATCTGGATTCGTTAGTGATGAATCAGCATAAAATCGTGGAGGATCGATTTTTGATTATCTAGATATCCGGGGATATCGAGATATCATGGATTTTATCCAAACATATCCCCTCCCCAGTCGAATTCCATTCGCCTTCTCTTCCCGCGTCAATTTACAGCCTCTTGATTGATTGCCACCTCTTTCAAGCTTCTCCAGCCTCAGCCCATCTCCTTGATTCCATGAATCATGAATCTCTCCTCCGTTCGAAAATTAGCTCTCTCATTCGACTCCCTGCCCATCTTCTTTTCAGATCAATTTATCAGTGTTCTCCGCTTGAAAAAGCGCCTTTGAGCGAAACTGATAAGTGCAGTTTTTCACGTTTCTCGTCCGAAAACTTGTGAAAAAATCGTCTATCGCTTAAACTCGCTCCTAAAGGTCGGTTGGTTCATTTTTAATCGACTTTTCTCCTATCTCGAAAACTTGTCGCTTTCAAAAATTTCGAAAGTTATTTCCGAACACCCCGGTTCGTTTTGTTCGAATCCCCCATTTTTCACATTTCACCTTGAAACGTCTTCTCCTCATGAGTATCTAGCACTTCAGACTTATAGTTCCCTAGCTGTCTGCCTATTTTCCCGCAAAATATCGTCAGTTTCTTTCTCAAGAAGGAGGAGGCTGAGAAATGATCGATTCGTTTTGATGTTTTATATTCTTCTGGTCTAGACGGAATATTCAAAGCTGTTTCGCAAATTTTGGCGCCAAAATTTCGCGCCAGACTAATGAATTCTAAAGGTTGTGTAACATTCGTCGTTTCCCGCGTTCGCGCACCGTCTGGAGTTCAGGCAGTTCAGTTCAGACAACTAATCTGTGGGAATAGTTCTCTCCGTCTCTTCTCCCTTTCTTTGCTTACCCTTTTACCTACCCTTTCCCTTCCCCTCTCCCCTCGCTCAGCCCAATCGACACTTTCCACTTTCTGCTCTCTTCGACTTTCTTGCGTTTCCCGCGCAATCCATCCACTTCATGTGACTTTCCGACGACTTTTCTGCGTGTTTTGCGCGTCTTTGTCGGTCTCCGACTCTAATCGTCTCTATTTTCCGTTTACTATGCGCGATTTGTCCGCATTTGGCCAGATTCCAAATTTGTCGATCACTTCGCAAATGTTGCGTGCTGAACTATTCAAATTTCACTGCCTATTTTACCGAATTCCACCTAATCACGCAATCGCGATAAATGTAGACTTGGTCTCTTTACTTTTCTTGATTCGCGCTATTTTTACTCGCTGTTCTCTGACTACCCGCAAAGTGGGTGTGCTTATTGATTTTTTTCTCGATTTGTCGCTTTCTCTTCGATTCTCGATGCTTTTTCTGCTTCGCTTCTGTTTTGTAGAGGTCACATCCCCTCTCCTTCGTAATTTATCGACCTTGTTCACTTATTTCTGCAGTAGTCTTCTTTCTTGATGAGATTGAGAAGGGAATCTGTGTAGGGGGAAGGAAGGGATGGACTGGACAGGGGCAGGGTCGGGGTTGGATGCGAGAAGATAGGAGCGAACTGCCCTGAGACTTGGGACTGACTGCTGAATGCGGCCGATCAAATCTCCGTATATTTCTTATTTCCTATCTCCGAGAAGTCGGGCTATCCTTCGATTCCCCCGTGTAATGCGTGCCTATTCTTATTCCGTGCCGCACCAATCCATCTAATCACGCAATCTCGCGTATTATCCATCGCAGTTTCTGATCAGAATCTGTACACCTGACTCATCTTCTGATATCTTTTCATCAAATCTTCCATTTCCAACTTGAAGTTGCTCATTTCTGACGACTTGTTTCATAGCTTTAGTCATTGCAAGGTGTTTCATGTTCGCTAACACTTTCTCCACTCGATGCTCATTAGTCAGTTCGTCACGTTTTTCGCCTTACCGATGTTGGCATTTTCAGATCTATGCGATAAAACCCGAAAAGGATCGTGAATTTCGACTTGTTGTGTTTTTATTGATTTTTCGTAAGGATGCAAGTGTCTTCTCATCATAACGGCTTCTACTACAAAACGACGGACTATTTCTCGAACAACTATTCGCAGCTGGGTGGTCTCGACACGAGAAACGAACCTGTGACGGTTGGAGTCGAGGAGGAGGACGGTGAATTCGGACTCGACTACATCCAGCCTAGCGATTTCAGGATTCATCCACAAGGTTGGTAATTTTTCCTTAACTTTAAAAGCCACATTTTTCATAGATTATTAGAAGTTTGGGTATCTTTGATTGAAAAAGAAAAACTGAGTTCAATTCCGCACGCTTTCCCTGAGGTCACCTTTGTCAAAAATTGTAACATTCTTCTTCGAAAAATGTCAGACCTCATTTTTCTTTGACTACAACTTTCCGCGAAATAGTACAATCGGATGACGATCGTTCGCGACGCGTCTCCCGGGCATCAGTTGTCTTTGTAATTCGAGCCTCGAAAATCGCGAACATCCATATTTTCTCCGAAAAAGTCTGCCCAAGCTGAGTTTTTCAAAGCGCCGCTCGGACTTTCTTTGAATCAATCGATAAAAAGAAATACTTTTGAAGGATGCTTTAGTCTTGAAAACAAACATCGCCGAGAGGTTTGACCATGTGATGGATCCTTTTGAACTTTCTACATTGAAACCTCAAAAATTGAGCTTTTTTGAAGTATTCTTCCTGTTTGTTGACCACTCATTTGAAAATTTCATTTATTTTTTAATGGACGAATTTTACAATAAATCTGTACTTTTTCTTACAATCAGAAATTAGTTCCTTCTTTGGTTTTTTTTGTATTGGGCAAAGTGAAAGGTGGTCATAAAATTTTAAAGAGGTTTACATTAGGTCTAGTGATGATTGGGCTGGGTTGACCAGAAAAGGCAGCGATTTGGGAGATAAGGGGGATTTCCTGGGATTTTTCTCGACCAAAAACGGGATCTATGCGATTTATGTGGGTTATCTCCCATTTATTATCTGCTAGCGATGCCCGGGTTTGTCATTTTTCTCCCATCTCTGAACAGATGTTATCGCAAAAACTTCGTTTTTTCTGGGTAAACATTTTTGATAAAAAATATCTTTATGCGCGCGCGACTAGGCTTATCGCTTGAAGTGCTGCTTTTTATATTTATGCCTGAGAAAGATAATAGTCCACGCCAAACTGAATCAACATTCTTTGTTTTTCCCGCTACAGCATTTCATCACCAAATGTACGGCGTAAACACCACATATTTTTATGAAAGGAAAAATTACGAAACACGTAATCTTTAAATTTGATGTTATTTTTTTGCAGAAAATGCAGTTTTATCAGTATGAAAAGATGAATCCGTTTTAAATAGCCGTTATCACTGCTGAGTGTTTTCTATTTATTGCCTGGCAGTTTTGGAAACGGCCCAAATATCTTGCTTTATTCAACATTTTGCATGGTTGTGCAATATTACCAATTTTGAGTCAGCCTCGTTCCTAGGGGTAACAAATAGTGGAGAAAAATTATGAAATGAGGCGGTGAAAATGAAATTATTTACAGGAAAAATGCAATGAAGTCAAAACACTGGAAAATGAACTAGGAACATTCAATAAATTTGAAAACATGAAAATTGTACTTTATCAGTTTTCCGTTCCGAAAATATCGATAAAATGAATAATTGTCATTTTCAGGTGACAGCAGTATTTCTGACGTGTATGACAAGATCAACCTGATCACTGGCAACAACGAGCGGCAGTCGCAGATAGGCGGTCCCATTCTGACTGACAATCGGATTGACAACGGAATGGCAATGACAATGGGCATGGGAATGGCAGGTATTCGATTTTGCAACTTTAGTCATAGGATTAAATTTTATGCATTCGAAACGCTATGATCCCCTAAAATCGATCTTTATGAACAAAATTTTTCATTGAAAAGTTCATGCATTTTCCCTCTACCAACAGTTTTCTAGTTGCATGAATTTTTCAAGAATCGCTTTTTATAAAAGTTAAAGAAAAATATCAATCTGATTGCAGAAGATATTTGCGCCCCATATACGTGTACGCACGATGGAGCACCGATCACTGCATCGTTTTCTCAAAATTCGGATGGAGTGGGTCTGGAAGGCAGCTCTTTCGACGATGAGGACAGTGAATATGACGATTTGGTCATCAGCAGCAGGCAGGACATTGCCAAAAGGAGCAGCAGGAGTAATCACGTGAGAAAGTTTATTTTTTAAAAGATTTTATTTCCATTTATTATCATTATTTCATTTGAAACTGACACTTTCTTCATTTATCATTTTTTTTAGAAATTTGCCATTTATATGAAAAATTTATCAAGGAAAGAAGTGATTTTACAGTTGTTTTTTTTATAGAAACTGATTTTTTCTTATCTTTAGTCAAACTCGATCGAACTATCAGCCACGACGGAAATGCTCCGGATTCGTTTTCCCTATCAGTCGATCTCCATCCGGGTGGCTGACTTCTTCTCGCTTCGGGAAAAGGTTCGCCAATTTTCCTTTTCCAACCGAAATGCAAATATCTGACTCATTTTCTTCAATTCAAAATGACTAATCCCATTTCTTCCACCTAAAAGTTCGTTTTCCGTCTAAGTAATCCCAAAGTAACTCCTTTTCTCTTTCATGGCCAGGTAGCCGTCAAAAGTAAGCAAGTAAAGTGTTGATTTTCAAAGCGAATGCGCAAAATATTTGATTTCGTCGCGTTTTTTTCGCGGTTCTAAAAATACCCGACCCTTTGACGCGACGCGGTGTGAGCATTGTCTTAGAGAAATTGGAAATTCGAGAAATAGTCCTTGGAATTGTTGAATTAGAGAAAACCGACAGTCTTGAACAGGTGAAATGGGGAGAAATAGTTCTTGAACCGGTGGAATTAGAGAAAGCAAGAAAGTTGGAAATAGTTTGTAGTGGTTTAACGATTTCTTGTTCTTCTCTCTTATTCTTTCATTCGTGCTGGGCAGCGTTCCTGGCACAGCCGAGTTCAGTCAGTTTTTCGTCTCTAGTTTTTCAGTGCCGTATTTCAGTCGAGATTCTATCTCTCTCTCCTCCCTTCTATTTGCCTTGTTGATTTTGCGCGTTTTTCTTGAGGCGCTCAACTCATCGAGATCGGCAACTTTGCCTTTGTCTTTCGTCGCCAAAACCTCTCGAAAAACCGCAATCTCTGATTTGTTGTCCTTTGTCTTTCTTTTTCCAAATTCAAGCGCTATTTCTTTTCTTTTACTTCTTCGCAACTTTTTTCTCACCACTAGTTTCACAAATTCGAATTGCGGTTACTCGGAAGGTCAGTTCTTTTGAATAGGGAAGTGACGAATTTCATCATCTAAAATAATATGACAAAAGCACAAAGCTAGAAAACGGTATTTCATGGCGCTTAATATTTAAATTTATGAAATTTTCTAAACCGCTCCTAATCTAAAAGGCCTTTAATCGAGGAAATCCACTTGAGTGTGAGCAAATTTGCCTCAAAGGAAACTGTTCTATCGATTGGAAGACGAAATAGCATTGATTTTTGAGAGATAGAAAGGTAGCAGAGAAAGAAAGATACAGTTGGTCCTATTGACAGAGCAATTGTACCCAAAGATGAAGTGGTCCGTTTCTCCTCTTCCTCTGCGCCCTCTTCATTCCTCTGCACCTCTAACCACTCACGAATATAGTCGAAGCAGTGCTTCAGGCATTTATGAAGGGGCAAAAGCTAGAGATCAAGTTGAAACAGGATAATTAGGGATAAAAAGATTTTGGACATGAGTTTGTTTGAATAGCTGAGCTTGAAATAGGCAGCCGCATAGAGAATAGCCATTATTTCGCGCGTTTATATAAAATTATATCAGCCGACTTTTTATTCCATCCTTGTTCATTGTTTGAGAGATTTTCTGAATTGCATTGTTTTTTGCCAGAAACTCCATCTATGAAATTCAAAAACTCAGAAACCCGCTCGTCAAAACAAAGAAAAGGGCAAAAAAGACTAACACAATTGGCAATTCTAAAGTTCATCCACTTTGAAAGAGCAAATAGAAGTAAAGAGCAAAGAAAAAAGTGAAATTTGTAAAATAGAATAAAAATAATTAAATTAAAAGAGATTGTTTCAGGACTTTATCAATGATACGATCGTGGACTTTTATCTGAATCACATCGTAGAACACGTTCTGCCCGATGATGAGTAAGAAACTTAATGATCTTTATGAAAAAGGCGATATTTTGATTGGAACATTTCTGCCATACGCGATTTTTCTACCATATCATTGTTTCGGCAGAAATGTATTCAAATTTGTGCTAAAAATCTCCTTTTGTCATTTATTTGGGTTAAAAGTACTCGAAATAAAATAGGGGAATGATCGTTTTTCTCATTTCACACTTCAATATTCTAATTTTAGCGACAAGCGAGTCACCGTTCTGCCTGCCATTTTCTGGCACAATCTTTCTCTGCTGCAGAACGCACCTGAGGCTGCTGACAATCAGAGACAAATGAGCAAGAGAGAGAAGGTCATATTTTTAAGTTTATCATCGACTAGAAGAATTGGTTTGTTGAAAGAAAAATTTGTTCTTTCTCATAAATTTTCTCAATAGTACTAAAAAGCATTTCCTAATTTTATTGTTTTTCAGTTGGACGCTCGATTTGGCGATGTTTTGGAGTTCGTGAAGGATTTCGAGTTGATGAACGTGGACTACATCGTCATTCCCGTCAATGAGTGGGAGCATTGGTAAGATTCAAATTAAAATCGTAATAATCATGAAATTGTTTTGATTATTTGATTTGAGAAAATTTGCTATTTTTCGATCTTTATCGATTTTCGCAATTTTCAGGTCGGTTGTGATCGTGTGCAATCCGTACTCTGCGGATGGGCGAATCGTATGTTTCGACTCGCAGATAGGAGACGATCTCAACAACATCCAGAACACCTCCACACTCATCAATCAGTTCCTCAAGGTAAGAGTATCGATTGTTTAAAATTACATTTCCTTGAAAATTAGGTATATTATCTGATGATAAAATTGTTGTCCTGAAGATAAAAATTACAGAATTAAAAATTTTGTCACTTTTTAGTATGTCTGGCTACGAAGGAACGGGCGTGAGTATCCTCTGGAATTGGGCTGCGTCATTCCCTCGAACCTGCCGCAGCAGCTCAACAGCTACGACTGCGGTGTCTACATTGGCGAGTTCACCACGCGGTTCCTGCTCAAGCCGCCCAAAAATGTATTCTATCGACCAAAGGAAGTGACAGTTCGTGTGTTAAAGAGCGCCTTGCGAGAAATGCGCGTCACGGCTATGCGCGCAAAGAGGGAGGCTAGAGTGCAGAGGTGTAGAGAAAGGAGAGTCAGCGGGGATAATGACAAGAATGGTACGCGATTTCTTGTCTTCCGCTTTTTCTCCCTATTTTTAACACACGATCTGTCACTTCGTTTGACCAGAACAATATCATCTCAATTATTCAAAGACTTGATTCTTTACAATCTGAAAATTTAATATATTTTATGTAATAGTTTAGAAGAAGAAGAATACTCGTTCCTTCCATATAGAAAATACTGAGAATTTTTTGAAATATTTTATGAAGTTTTCTTTTAATTTAGAACTTTCGACCACTTTTAAAAATACCAAATCTTACTAAATCTTAACTTTTTAGCTGGACAATTTCGACTTTGCCACCGAATATCCCGACTTCACGATCGTTGACCGTCGTCAGAAAATGCAGAAGGCAGTCCTCTCGCTCTGTGCCAACAAACGGATTGGAGCCTATCTGATGCAATTCCTTGAATATTCCTCCTAAGGAAGTTGCAAACCACCTTTCTGAAGCCAAAAGTAACCAGTTTTAAATTTTTTTCTTACTGATGTTTTTTTTTCATTTTTCACGACAATTCATAGATAGTCAAAACTTTCATTTTTACATGAAAGACAAAAATCATGCGGTCTAAACTTGGGTCCACTTCAAACTATCTGAAGTTTGCTATTCAAAGAATTAATCTTCAAAAAGTCAATAATTTTTAGATTTAATTTTACAGAATTTAAACTCTTTGAATAGCGTGTTTTGTTACTTTATTTTTTCAAGAAATTCTAATTTAATCATGGTTATTCTTTTCAAGCGCTTTTGGTAATTTTATTATATATCCAATTATTCGTCGTTTATTTTATTCTTTGCTCGTTTTTCTTCGTTCCATCTTCAAATTACTTTTCACAGATGTTCTAAAATTCGTTATGAATCGTTATTTCTTCCCCCAAAAACCAACAAAATTCCGTTCGCGATACAAAAAAATTGTTGACATCGTTATTGTTGTTGACTATTTTAATTATTTCCCCCCTTTCTTTTAATTATCATTGTTACTTCATAGAATATTCAAATGATCAAATTGAAGTCTTTTTTCAGCTTAAAAAGCCCGTTCTTAATCGACTTCAGTTTGGTCCACTATTTAATTTGTCAAACGAAGCGGATATGTTTCTCAATTTCAAATAATCATATAACCAATCAACCGACACATTTATCCACATTAGATTCGACCATACACGAGGCAGATTTTACATGTTTCACAAGGGAGTTTTGAAATCGAATATGTTCATTTTGCCACATTTCTGCTGAAAATTTGTTATTTTTTATTTTCAGCAGAAATGTGAAACCATATGTTTAGAGGGCCCGCAAACACTGCATACTAATTTTTGCTCATCCAAAATTGAAATTTCGATAAAGTAGAGGGAATTTCCGTTTTCCGGCTATAAGACTGCCCACGCTGCTCAAACATTTACAAACACCTTACGGACGATGTGAAATGTTGTGACGCAGGTGTGAGGAAAAGATGAGTCCTTAATTTTGCTGCTTGCGAGCAGACCATTTCTCATTTTTGAAAGGGCGGCGCAAAGGTGTACGTCAAATGAGCAAAGAGAGTAGTGAAGAATGAAATTCAACGGATTCAAACAGCCAAAATAATGTATGCAAATTTAAAACGACGAAGAATGCGTGCGTCACTTATTGAATGCTTACCTAATTTTCAGGTAAAAATGAGCTTAGAAAGATTTTCTAATAACCCCAACAGTTACACCAATATTTGTTCATAGATATGGCTTTCACCCCGGAAGAATAGCCATGTGAAATGTGTTTGCGAGGCCTACATATGTTATCCAAGTGCTCATTGAAGGGAAATTTCATCTAAATTCGTTAATTCATTATTATTCGAAAAATCTAACCATCAAATTCCCTTTTCGACTACGAGTATGCCCTGTTAGGAAATTTCTATTCTAATTTTTCTCTCGAAATTTATAATTCCTGAAAAGTCCTTTTTCGAGAGAAAAATCACTCAACTTGCAAACAACCCGAGTTAATATGCCTTTCTGCCATTGCAAAACCTGTTCATCTGTTATTGGGAATTTGGCAAGAAATATCGATTTCCCCCGATTTTATTGATTTTTTTCAGAAAATCGATATTTTTTGCCGATTCGCTTCGTTGTTAGTCCAGAATTATTGAGTTTTCCTGAATTTTTCTAAGAGTAATTCTCGCGTTTTCTCCCCAACCGAACACAGCCTTTCAACCCTTTGAAACAGATAATCAATCCTATGATAATTCCGAAAACGTCGGTAGATTTGGAAATTTATTTGCTATTGAAAGTTTCAAGTTCCAAATCTAACAATGCCAAATTCTAATGTTTTCTTTTCATTGCGCTGAAAGTTATTGCATCTCCATCACCTAAAATATGAATTTAAATCAAATTGCAATCATTTTCAAGTGTAATTTACTCGGATCAACCCCCAAAATCTGCTCAATTCTATTTTATGTTGTTTACCAAATGCAGTTGCCAATTCAATCGATAAAATTTCTAAATGTTCTAAGAAAATCCTGATTGAATTTAGCAATTCTTGCGTTTGATTGTTATTCTTGCGTTGAAAAATTGAAAGACCTATCACATTCAGAGTTCTAGAATTTACCAATTTCTTCTCATTTTTCCTTGCAATTTTCGATGTTTTTCGTCTCGTCTTTTTTTCTTTTTGGGCTGCGAATTTTGGAATCTGTGTAATGTCGCATTAATTTAAGTTACTTTAATCGCCAATTATCGATAATTTATTTCTAGACCATTTATCAATTTTTGGCTTTTCTCCTAAGCTTATCCTTCTTTTTTGTTTGTTTTTTTTTATTGGAAAATGAGCAATGAATCGTGTGGTTTGGTTAAAAGTGTTCTTGAAATTACAAGAAAAATTACAAATTATACAGATATTTTTAAAAAATATTATAAAAGGTTTATTAGCGGTATGAAACGATTTTCCGAGTTAGTGAGGTTAGTTACGACGCGCCTGATTGTGAATGCAGGCTCTGAAACGTTGAGAATCATAGGGATTTTAAAAGCTTACCAATTCTGCCTATCAAGAAAAGGTGATCATAAAACATGATCTTTATACCCAAGTTATACGAATTTTTCATTTCAAAGCAATAAACTTGGTCTTCATTTACTAAGAAAGTTTTTAAAAAATGCAATAGTTCCATGAAAACTACCTGTTCTAAAAATGCACTATATTTGAATGTGATGGGGGGATGACGATTGTCGCTGGTTATGCTCGTTCTTTCTGCCCCTTTCCCCGTCCTTCCTCGAGCTGTTCTGCGGAGTGCAAGGAGTGAGTGTCGAGGAACACGAATTCGAATTCCCACTACCTTCCGCATTCTGACAGCTCTGCTGATTCTGCTGACTGCTGTGAAGAAGCGTCTCCGATTTTGCCGAAATATCTGAAAACCATCTTTTGAGTAAAAACATTCAGACAAATATCTTCAAAGACCAACTACTTGAGATGAAATAAATGAAACGAAATTTGATGTGCGCTAATTATTACGCCGTTTTCGTCAGAAATAACGACACTTCATTGATTCAAGGGATGAATCTGGCGACATTTGAAATTGCGCAATGCACGCTTTCCATATCCGAATATGTGCATCGTTTCTCCTATTTCAATTTATCGGTCATTGACGATATTTTGAAGAGGAAGAAGAAGATGAATAAAATAATCGCTCAAGTTTAATACTGATGAATTTTTAAAGTTATCTGGCGAAGACCAGCTTTATTCCAAGAAGTCTACCTGATTCGTTTTTGCGAGGAGACGACGACAGGAACATTCGCACCCGATCGGGGACTCGGCAAGCGAACAGGGCGCGCGTGTTGCTCGTAGAAACTTGTTTCTGAAAATTCTTAGAAATAGCATAATTAAAAAAAACATCCTTGGGAAAAGATGAATTTCATTTTATTTTAAAGATTTTAAAAAAAATAATGAATTCTGAAACGAGAATTTAGAAAGGATGGGCTTCATTCATTTTACAGATATGTTTTCTTTTCTAAATTATATTGTTTTTATTTACCTGTCGCCTGAACCGTCCATTTCTGAAGAATGTCTCGAGTTGTGAGTAGCGCGGCGGTGCCGTTTCGTCTTTGTCCGAGCTCTTTTCCGGCGACGGTGACTTGCCCGAGGGAGGTGTCTTTTGGGAGTCGGTTAGCTGAAAAACGATCTATCGTTTTGACGAAAAAATCCAGCATTTTGAGAAAGTAAAGTTAGAAATGACAAGATAACGGGATAAAGGTACATATTATTCCTTACGCTATTGCGTTTTATTATTTTCATATTTGTACTTATCCCTCTAACTATATATTTTGACATCTCGTCTTCGTGTCATTTCCCAATTGCACTGAGGAATGTTAAACATAAAAGAGAGGAATAGGTGATCTCCAATTATATTGTATGCTAATAAGTTTTCGATTTTTCTGAAAGTATTGTTAATGTCCAAATCTGGAAGACGTGCAAAGTGGTTAGAAAATTAAAAAAAAAAATAGCACGCAAAAAGGAGAGGCTGGCCTAAAATTCATTCTTTCTCCCCTCATTTCGATCTCCCAGATTTGAGCATTAGCAATATGATTTGCTTACTACAGAATAATGCGGCGGACTGTCAGGGTTTTCCGACACAAATTGCGGTCCACCGTTCTGAATGATGTGGACGTAGGGTCCGCGCATCAGTCCGCCCGGATTCACCATTCCCATGTTGTAGGCCTCTGCCAGCCGGCGACGGATCAGTCTTTCTTGAGCCTGCAAATAGTCAAAACTCAATTCAAGGGACAACCTGGAAAAAAAGAAGATATAGGATAGGGGAAAGCTCTTATATGTTTATTTTCCAATGCTATTTCGCATTAGTCTAGCTTATCTTTTCTCCCTCTATCATAGGTACCGTCAGGTCGTCATTTAGTAACATAAATTTTAATGAAAAAACCCTTCAGATTCATCTTTCTTTATATAATATATGATATGTATGATGACATCATAATTTCAAAGTGAAATTTAGAAAGACGTTGAAAATCGAAATTCCTACCGTTCTCAATTCGATTTTCGGAATAACACTCACGGCCGTGAGAAAGCAAATGTACGAGTAGGCGGCGCAAATCGAGAGAATCAGAAGGCTCAACCACTGCGGCAGGCGGAACAGGAAGCCGAACAGACGGTCAAATTCTGAAAACTTTACAACCTCAATACGACCATCTGAAAACCGTATGGAATTATGATCCAAAATATGTACAAAATAGGATAGTAAATTGTAGAATAAGACTTCACTCTTACACTATTTCATCATTTCTCGCCTCACGATCTCATGTGCTGTTACTAAGAATTTATCCTCAAAAAATGTTCTTGTGCATGATCAATAAGTCCTAATAAAAGACAAAATTATGAAATGTAGAACACTGATAAGGTTTTTACCAGGCACATGATTTATGACAATTTTGAAGAGATTCTGATCGGATTGCCTCAGGAATGTCAATATCATCAGCGTCATCGACAGAATGAGTTCGGTCAACTGGAATTTCGGAAATTTGCATACTTTTCGAAATGTGCCCTCATCCATTATTCTCCCAATAATTGTGCAAAGTTCTCGCAGTTTGAGGAAGTTATTGCAAAATAGAAAAATGGATGAATTTTCAAAAATGTTTTTCTCAAGTAATTTTGATTAAAGAGTGAGTTTCGAAAATATTGTCTACCATGACGAACACGAACGGATAGAGCATTTTGGGCGCATCCGACAGCAGGCCGATCACGCTCAGCAGCAGGGAAATTGCGATCACCGTCGCTGCGAAGAAGATTATTTCTGAAATCAGCAAATTCGACATATCATCCTCATGTAAACTAAAGATTATATATGAATTTTTCTAATGAAATCATCAATCAGTCTTCTCTCGAAATTGTACTTTTCAACAAATTTTCCTATGCAAAATGAGTGTGATATCGTTTTCAGTGAATTAATGAAATAATTCTTAGACTTTTGGTGATCTTTAATATTTTCCAATAAAGGATATAGATTCTCCCTAATAGGCGTTAGATAAGAATCTAGCAGGTCACACTTGTTCATTCATTTAGTCATTCAGTTATTCGCTCCCAATCCATCTCATATTCAATGGTCTTCACAGATTTGTGTCATTTTTCTCAAGTTTTTTCTTTTAATTTAAAAAATCACCCGAATTATTTTTCTCGCTGATGATGAGCAGCACAAGCAGGCAGCAGAGCCACTCAAGTAGCAGGTGGAATTTTAGAGCGCTCTAAAAATATTCGAATTATTTATGTTTTTCTTATAATTTTTTAATCCTGGATAAAAATCATAAATTTTTCATGATACACCTCTATAAATTAGCAATTTTCTTAACTTCTTTTAATCAGAATTGGAGGATCGAATCGCAATATTAGTTGATATCTTCAAGGCTATAAAAGGTAAGGAATGTTAACAGTGCAAGGAAAATTGCAATGAAGTTCACTTTGTCGACATCCCTGTTGATTATCCAAAAATACGAACTTCCGAGAATATTTTATTGCCGAAATCCTCGAGGAATTGATTGTAACCGCCTATGCGTCTCATCTCCCTGCCTCCTTCCTGTCCATTCCCGATCCTCTGTCTATGCTGGCCCTCTTCCACATCTATTTCGGGGTTCTCTCTAAAGCCATTCAATCAAACTCATTTCATACTCTAGAATCCAAGCCTATCATTTTATTGTGAACAAAGATTTTCTTGCACATTCTCCACTTTCTCTATTCTTTCATGGCTATTGACAGTGCAATATTAGAAATGAACTTCATACAGACTTGGAAAATTTCGAACCGCGGTCAACCGCATGAAACGAGATAGAGTATCTTATCGAGGAAGAAAAAGAGCACTTCTTCTTTCCGTCTCTCAATACAACACATTATTTCGTTTCATACGGTTGACTGCGGTTCAAAATTTCCCAAATCTGACTTTATTTTTTTAAAAAATCTGTGTTATATTGCCTTCTCAACCTTCATCCATCCATGCTCATCCTCATAATGGAATTTGAGGAATAATTTTGTTGCTCTAACTAGAAAATTTCCAACCCTGACCTTTCCTGGTCCTGCTCTCCATCCTCGTTGTATTCATTGTTGATCTGTGCTTGGACAGCCACTATCTGCTGCTGGGTGCGCGCTGTGCGTCTTTGCTGATTTTGTCTCTGGAAAATTAGAATTCTCTTCAAAAATCTTGATTTCTGTTATGATCATTTAAAAAATAATTACATTTTCAGCTATTCGGCAAAGCATGACAAATTAGCTAGCTTACTAAATAAGCTAGAAAATCTAGCAAGGAAAGTGCACAAGTCGAAAATTACAGATTCCGATGAAACTTTCCAAACGGGGGTTTTCAATGGTGGAGTCAAAAAGTGTTAAATAGGAACCTTGAAGCTCGAATCAGTAAAAAATAATCAATTTTTCGCTTGTATTCGCAAATTAGCAGAATTAGCTTACATTTCTGAAAGCGATTCTGCTCCTTTCTCACATAAAATACAAGTGAAAAACGGCTTAAACTTCCCTGATTTCAGATTCCTGTTCAGCTCTTTTTGATTTCACCATCGTCATTCCCGTTATCGAAAACCCCTCTATTTAGAAAATTTTGTCAAGATTTGTGATTTCCTATCTGTGATTTCCGATCTGTGCACTTCCTTGTGAGAAGCAATTACTTTTATCACTTTCACATATTATCATGTCAAGTGTTTTCCATGTTTTCCCGAAGTTTTACCTGTGCATTGCGATTTTGATAGAGACTAATCGGCCGCCGATGCTGCTGATCGTGCACGCAGGCGGGCTCCTAAAAATGATTCAGAAATACATCAGCAATTGCTTTAAACTTGCAAAATTTTACTGTTCAATAACAACGATCTCACCCCATAATGACAAATTTCATTCGTTGTCTAGCCACAAAATTGTAAAGATAGTAAAGTGACTACTGAACATTGTGGCTTTTATGGCCTTCGTTCAAAAAGCGTTCATTGTCCTTTCAAAACAAGCAAATTTCCAGTTTTCTATGTGACAAGTAATCAAATTCAATCGGTTTATTTCTCCGTTCCTAAAACAAAAAGTTGTTTGATTAATTGAATTTTGATGTAGTTATTTTCGTCACATAAAAACTGAGGTCGAAAGAGAAAGGCGAGGACCAGCTCGCTTTTCATTATCGAATCCACCCGATTGTCTGATTTTCTGACCTCGCGTGCCTTCCTCGAGGCTATTTTATCACATCTTTATCGATAGATCTCTTGCCGTTTCTTTATATTAAACACTGTTGTTTTCATCATCTTATCCTCAAGAATCGGTTGATTTAGACATTTTTGTTGCCATTTCCAAAAATTGCTGCATTTTCTTTGACGAGTTCATAAGGCAAGAGAGAATGAAAATGCACTGCCCAAACTCCATGACAACGTTAGGACATTCTCACTTTATCGATTAGAAATGCCAGTTCTCTTTAGTTCTCGGAAAACTTTCGTTTCATGCCTTGATGAATCTTCCCCATTATTTTGCATTGCATACCTCGACCATTCTGTCAGTCTCGCGTGCGTCCTGTGCGTGCCGTCCCTCTCCTTCCTCTGCGTCTCCGCCCACCTCGTGGCTCGTCGTCCTGGCGTTGTGCAGCAGAATTGTCGCGCTTCTAGGCAGCCTTTCTCCCTGCTGCCGTTCGATTGAATGATGGTGTGAGAAATAATGCCATTCATCTTCTCTCCAATCTAAATTTCACTAACCAAAATAATGCATGCAAACTTTGAAACATTCGTTTAGAATTTTATTTTTCCAAGTTTTGCTTTTAATATGTTATAACAAGCTAATTTCTATAATTTTCATATGAATTTTCACTTTTTTAAAAATCATTTTTCATTGAACTCTTATCCCTTCAGATCTATCGATCGATTCATGAATATTTTGCACCAAACAATTGTTTCTCTCAAATTCTGCACAATTCTCGCGAAACGACAAAATATGCGTGAATTTTTGCCTAATCTTTTTACTGCTCTAGCGTGTTTCATTTTTACGGCAACATTCCATTTGGTCAGTCGAAAATTATGATTTTTCAGATGACCACTCCAGTTGGATTAATTTCACGGCTGTTTATATCATCAAGAATATCACTTTCAAGAAGGTTTGAAATTTTGCATCCATTTTCAAAGAAGGTATCAGAAATTTAGATGTCGCTCAATTGGACCTCCATACAATCCGAAACTAGCTGTTCCTAATCCTGGAAAATCTCCCAAATGGCAAACCGCAGAAGAAGCTATGTCTGCTGTCAAATCGGGTAACCTTATCCTTCATTTTTGATTAAAAAAAGATTTTAGGCGATTCAATATTTATCCACTCTCACGCCGCCACTCCAACCGAGCTTCTTGAAGAACTATGCAGACAGACAGAAACAAGAGATCTCAACGGCATAAACTTGCATCATATCATTCTTCTAGGAAATATTCCTTGGACTACACCCCAATTGGCGAGTAAGTAAATATTTTCTTCTTTTTCGATAATAAGCAAATTTAACCACTTTTCAGAAAGAATT
The DNA here is from genome assembly GCA_964036155.1 of Diploscapter coronatus. Classification (NCBI taxonomy): domain Eukaryota; kingdom Metazoa; phylum Nematoda; class Chromadorea; order Rhabditida; family Rhabditidae; genus Diploscapter; species Diploscapter coronatus. The sequence goes on along the minus strand of OZ038423.1, from coordinate 78,168,954 downwards.
CGATCCAATTGTCTATTCATTGACGGTGGACTGAGAAAATCCATTGCTGCTGGTATCTTTCACATTTATTTTTGACAAAATTCTACAAGCGACTTAGGAGTGGCTGACTACATGCCGATATTCCTGCAAGATCAGCCCTCTTTATTTTCGACGGGTCGGATTCCACTCGATGTTGCCTTGATCAGTGTTAGTCCGCCCGGTAAATAGTCGATTTTCTTCCTTCTATAAAGATAATTGCTTGAAAACTTCAGACGAGCGTGGCTATTGTAGTCTTGGTGTCAATGTCGATATTTCATTCGGAGCAATATCTCATGCTAAAAGAATCATCGGTATGTCATCATTCGATCATCTTTTCGATACTTTGATTTTATAGCCCTCGTAAATGATTCCATTCCACGAACTTATGGATGGTCTCTAATTCACTCGAGCAATATTGACTCGTTTGTGAGATGCGACAGGCCGATCTACGCGAATACTCAAGAAGAGAAAGTTTCTGAGGTTGAAGAAACTTGTAATTCTGACAAATTCTGTGGAGATTTAGGAAGAACAAAAGATTGGTCAACTAATAGCTGAAAATCTAGTCGAAGATGGTGCCACCCTTCAATTAGGTTATTTTACAAGACTTTTTAAACGAAAGGATCAAAGAAAATGTATAGGAATCGGAGCCATTCCTGATTCAAGTTTGAAAGCGATGCAGAATCACAAGGATCTCGGAATTCACACCGAATTAGCCGGTGAACAAATCGTCAATCTCATGAAGAAGGGAATCGTCACGAATCGAAGGAAGACGTTCTTGCCGGGAAAGGTAAGTTGACAAATTAGAAAAAAAAACTTGAATTTCCACTTCCAGACTGTCGCGAGTTTTGCCTTCGGATCCAGGGAATTTTACGATTTTGTCGATGGAAATGAACAATTTTGTAAGACATGATTTAAACGAAAATGGAGAGAATGCAAAAATGACAGATTTGGTCGGCTCTGATTTCACGAACAACATTGACGTTGTGCGAGAGAACAGTCAAATGACATGCATCAACGCGACGCTCGAAGTCGATCTAACTGGGCAGATTTGCTCGGATTCCATCGGGACCTCGTTCTTTTCGGGTAATTCTTTGCTTCCATAAATTTCTAACAGCTTGAAAATTCGACGTTTTCAGCTCTATTTCCACTCAAAATTATCAGAATATTATGCAATTGTTCTAGGTTTCGGAGGTCAGGTGGATTTCATGACCGCAGGACCAAAATGTCATGATAGACAGGGGAAAGCTATCATCACGTTGACATCGCGAACGAACAAGGGAAAATCGAAAATCGTGCCTATTCTTTCACCGGTAAATTAACTTTGCAACACTATTCAGAAAATCTGAAAGTTCTAGGGCGCTGGAGTCGTTTCAACTAGGGCACATGCACATTACATCGTAACGGAATACGGGATCACCAATTTATGGGGCAAAAATGTCAGGCAACGGTGAGGAGCAGCGATTTTTTTCAGAAAATAGTATAAAATTTAGGGCATACGAATTGATCAAAATCGCTCATCCAGATGATAGAGAATCACTGGAAAGGGCATCTTTCGAACGACTAAAATGCATGCCTTCTCCGTAGTAATTCAATTATTTTGTTTATTAAACTCATAGATTCAAATAAATTATTTGCCTCTTTATATTTGTATTATCACTCCCAAGTATCAGAAATTACCAATTGAAATATTTTACAATTTTTATTTTATGTAATTTCATTCGAAACTGCGAAAACTTATGATTGTACTTTCGTTAGCGGTTAGTTTGACTTTGAATCAACAATTATTGATTGGAGAGAACGATGATATTCAAAAATTATCCTATTCGTCTCGTTTCTCTTCTACACGACTATTTCACGCTCCCAAATTCAGATAAAAAATTATTTTAAAAATAAGTTGTAAAATTATCAACGAGCCCCCTGTATTATTGAAACTCAGAATGACCTAGAGATTCATTATAGTTTGAGGAGTCTTTAAAAATGTGTTAATTTCATGCTATTTCTTTCATGGTTATATCTTTTTGATATCAATGTACATGAACTTGCATTACTTTGAATCCCCCTTTTTATCTATGCCAAGTCTTCACAACGTCACCTTTAAATTGATCAAAAGACTCTTGAAACGTGTATGCATGCGACATCTTTGTTTTGTCTTGCAATTTGTCTTTTTAGATGTTAGTGTGCATGATAGAATATATAATTGATGGAATTAAACTAATGTGCAGTCATTTTGAGACACACATATGAGGGATACGGAGCATGTTTTCCCTTTGAAGTCATAATATTTTGCTTCTTTATGAGAAGCATTTCAAAATTTCGTTAGACCACTTCTTTCGAAGAGTCAGAACGTTGTTAATACCTCAAACTTGGGTAATTAAACCGAAGCTATCGGTGAAAATCGGCAAATATGAACATTTTATCGTATATCACAAGCAAGAATACAATTCGAATCTTTCACTGTCTGATTTCTCTTCACCTTTCTCGCCCTTTCCGTTTTGCCTGACTCTTTCCTTATCTAACTAATACTCGCTCTCTACTTTTTCTCTCCTTCCGGCCAATAAGAGAAATAGGGCGCCTATTTGAGAAGGAAAAAGAAAGAAAATGATGAGAGAAAAGAAACAACCAGACAGTTAAAGATTCGAATTGTATTCTTGCTTGTGATATACGATAAAATGTTCATATTTGCCGATTTTCACCGATAGCTTCGGTTTAATTACCCAAGTTTGAGGTATTAACAACGTTCTGACTCTTCGAAAGAAGCGGTCTAACGAAATTTTGAAATGCTTCTCATAAAGAAGCAATAGAAAAGGCGCTTGCCAAATAATATCTTTATTTCAGTTTTTAAAATGCACCATTTTGAACTTTTTCTGGAAAGATTAAATTTGTACACGAAAGAATACATCTAGCTGGTTGATTTAATTTCTGACAAAAGAATATGATAACTGGCTTATGGTTTTCTTCTCTCATATGTCAAGGCTTGACGCAGAGTCCCTCGCTCACTGAGCAGGTCGTGTCAGATGGACAGCCAGCGTCCGAAGTGCATGGATCTCCCTTCGTGTAGATGAGCTGATTCAAGTAGTTTCCAGCTGGTCCATATTGGCAGACAACCCAGGTTTTCCCCGAGCAATAGTTGACAGAGCACCCAATTTTGTAGGTCGTCTCCCAGGCCATCTGCGTGTAGTGGCCAACACCTCTGGCCTTAACAGCGTCAGTTCTAATGTTATCTTGTCCAACACCATACTCCTTGAGCTCAGACCACCACAAATTAGATGCCTAAATACAAGATTCAGTCGCTTTAATGGTTCAACATCTCTACAGTAACAGCAGCCTGTTTCGGGTTCTGTTGAGCCGAACTGGTGTAGAGATTCTCTCCCCACTGTTCGCCGGATGGGTTGCGGAATTGGCTGGTCGAGTGGGCCTGTGAGCAGGTATTTCCCCAAGCAATGGCATTGGCTTCGATTGCACAGTCCCATCTGTACTTGAGTGATTGCTTCCCCTTCGGTGCATTGCCGCCAGCACCATCTGGCTCGAGTCCCTTGACTCCACTCGATTTCAGCTCGTTGTGCCTGTCGACGAAGGCCATGCGGATCTCGTCGTTCATGTTGGCGGCACCCGGGCAGATGTCGTTGGTCTCTGGAGGGCCTGACAGAGAGTCGGTGTGACAGAGACCGTCGTTGCATGTCGATGACGGCATATACGTGCAGTCAGAGTCGCTTGTGCAGGCTGATCCAGTCTCGTAGACCTTGTCTCCAGGTGCGAGCACGCTGTAATTATTAGCTTGAAAAATCCTTCGCCATTTCTTCTGACCTGTTGACAATGCAGGCAAATGCCCACTTGTACTTCCAAGTTGGCTGACTGGCATCATAGCATTGAGCGAAACCACAACCGAAAGCGGTATTTTTGCCATTAGCCAAGGTAGCCCAAGGTTGAATAGCCTCTTCAGAATAGGTTAAATCAGAAGCGATTCCGTTCTGCTGGAGCGTCTGCCACCAGGTTGTGAGTTGTGTGGAAGCCTTCGCATTTCCATCGAAGTCTCCGGATGAAGACCAGACAGGACTGGTCAGGGCGATGTAGCTGCTGTTGATTCCTGTCAATCCTGACGTCGAACACTGAGAGGCCCAGTCGTAAGCGACCTAAATTTAAACATTTTCATTACTCTTTTAAACAATAGAGAATTTAGGAATTATAGAGCGTGTAGAGTTTGAAGATCAACTTGTGGGAAAAGTTCATTTTCGTATCTTGAACTTTTCCTCGAGGAAAATGGAAGAAAGACGTGTACTACTTTGCTTCTATTTATGAAAAAGTCCGATGAGAGGTCAAACTTCTCACAAAGGCATTCTACATCTCATTTTCGTGTTGAACATATAAATGATACATGATAAAAGCCTAATCAGTAATGTCACGAAGCTCCAATCTCATGAAATCTTAAAGTTTTTTTCTATAGATTCGAAGTTAGCCAATTCTAGCTTTAATATCCCTTTTCTACCATTCGGAGCAGGGGTGTTCGAAAAGTTCCGTCCCGTAAATTTCTGTTTCCTCTCATTTTTGACTAATTTCTGTTCCGTTTCCGAACACCCCTGATTCGGGGAGCATCGAAATTCGATTTTTATGTTCTACTTCGTAATGCTTCTAATTTAGATCCAGATCAGCTATATTTTGTAATGAAGTACAGCCTTACCTGCTCGAGGTTACAGTCGTAGTTCATCTCATAGATGTTCTTTCCGGCCGGCAGGTTACCCGACTGGTTTGGTTCCTGACCCTTTGCCACATTTCTTCTTCCGTTGTTTAGCTTGTCGTAGAACATCTGCCTGTCTGTGTCGGTGATGCCCGTTGCTGAGCATCCGAATGCTGAAATTTGGTTTAGATGGTTTTTCAAATAAATTTGAATTACTTACTTGCGGCATAGGACGTCGAAGCCAAACCGAGCAAGAGGAGCAGCTTCATCTCTGAAAATAGATAAGATGAGAGAAAGTGAAGACGATATTAAAGATGTCAAAATCACCTTGATATTCCATGACAAGTCGATCCTTTTTATAATCCCCCAGTAAGTTTTCTTCGTCCAAAAATATCAAACATTATGTGGACATAGCATTTCCCGATCGGCTATCCTGCCACCCAAAAATTATTGAATCATCTGCTCATACACCTACTTTGCTTGTTTCAGAGGTCAATCTTTCGATCAAAAAGGACAATCGAGATCATTTCATTCAATCTCATGCGTGCTAATCCATTTGGCTCATGAAAAATAACCTTTTTTTTTAAATCAAGTGATTCTTTCTGGTGCTTGGTTTCTGAACATTAACCAAAAAGGGAAGTTTAGTGAAGTTTCATCAATCCATGCAATGTGTATCCAGACGAGCTAGAAGACCAATGTCTGATCCTTTCCATGTCCCAAAGTGTTTAGTGCTGGTTTCGCAGAACATATACTGTATCAGGATGTTAGCATTACAAGATTGAGCTTTGATATTCTAGCGCTGACAATCATTATCATTCAGCATTTTGCCAGACTTTATCATTCTTTTTCTTGACGATGATCTCAGAAGGGCATGAAAACACTCGGGATTTTTATTGTGATTGTGAAGAGAGGATTTTGAGATTATCCTTTATTTAGCTCAATTTTAAGAACGGATTTATGATTAACTAAATGCTATCTCCTGTTAGTTTACAATCTGCAAATTACAGTGGCGTGCAAAAGTTTGGAACGTCTCATGATATTTGAAAAGTGATTTCTTAATTTTCTATAGACAAACCGGATGAAAATTGAGGATTATACTTACTCGATACCATATTCACGTCTACTAAATCTTACGAAATTGCTTCAGTGAAAATCGTGATATGAATCATTCAAAGACCAGCAATGCTCCAAACTTTTGTGCGCTACTGTATATTCTATCTCGCCGATATTTTTAACTAAAATCCTATAATCAGGGTTAAGATTTTGTCAATAATAATAATCGAAATAGATATTTCTCTTGAGATACTGACAAAAAGGCACATATCGCTGCTATTGAAAATTGTTCAAAATTTCACCTGGTGTTTGCACAATTTTACCTGGAGTTTGCACAATTTTACCTGAAGTTTGCACAGTTTTACGCTTTTCTTTGTTCGTTAATCCATTATTTATTTTAATTCATTTTTCTCGAGATTTGGAGAATTTTACCGAAAATACTCTATCAAAAAGTGTAGGACTAATTCGAAGAAATAGAACTCTAATCTAGATGGAGGAAAGTTCTGCAAAAGCTTACGACACCTGGGATTCCCAAGCCGTCTCCGATCCAAGTACTAACCAGGCCCGACGCTGCTTAACTTGCCAGATCGGACGGGATGGCGTGCGTTCAGCGTGGTATGGCCGTAAGCGGCAGTTTGGTCTTTGTCATGGCATAAAAGTGCAAGTTTCAGATAGAAGATGATGACAAAGTTGGATTTTACCTACTTTTTTGGTTTCACAAAAAGTGCAGAAAAGAGCATGCATAAACTTGAAAGAAAAACTTGCAATAGAAATGCGCAGAAAAAGAATAAACTAATTGGGCTCATAGGAAAAAACACCGAGTAGCTTGGTTGCGCCAAGAATTCGAAAAAACGTCACCGGTTTTTCGAATTTCTAGAAAGTTGGATGCAAAGGCTTCAGGATTCAACAAAAGATCTATCTGAGGCTCCCTCGACTTAAATTTCAAAAGGCAATTTGTAAAAGTAGCCCCCGGATTTTAGAAAGGCAGTAGCATACCGAATGACCCCAAAAACTGCTAAAGTCATATGCTAATTAACCTAATTATATTCGACATTTAATTGTCTTCAATTTCATGTATGATTTCCCTAGGTATTGTCGATCCTGAGTAATTGGATATTGCATACTCTTTGCAACTTGCCTCCCCCATGCTCCGCCTCTATTTCTCTTCGGTTTTCCCGAGAGACGAAAAGAGAAGCGAAGAGAAAGGAGGGACGTGGCTCGTGCAAAAGCGAGTTGTAAAGAGACAGTATCTACCTCCTCGAAAACCATAATATAAAGAAAATAGATATTTTTGACAATAAAATATTATATAGGTTTATCGATGTAGATCGTACGAAACCCGCAAAGATAATTGAAGAATATGATCCATATGCAGATTCATAGAAAATTCTTGGAACCTGGAATTGAGAAAATACGAAATCAAATTGTTAAAATGTACCTGTAATTCTTTAGGATTATGTCTCATTCCTTTCACTTGTATGACTTCATCCTATTGTGTGTATTTGTGCGCATATGTAGTAATTTCAAGAGTCCTTCTCACTACTTTCCTCTACCATTCTTATTCTAGGTACTTCCACTTCCTTTATTCAGTAGTATCCCCACTGACGCAATAAGATTCGGAAATTTTATTCCGAAATGATGTATGTCAGCTCAGTATTTATTTTATTTCTAAATTTTGTGAAAGGTATATATCGTAATCATGATTTGATCTGTGATATGATGAATAAATGTCCATTTTACAGTAGCGTTTTCTTGTCGAATAGATAGTTCTTTGCAAGGCGTCTACAGGAAGCAATCAGGATCTCTACATTTGGAGTCACTTCATGGACGCGACCCTGTTTTGTATGATCAAGTAATGCCTTATTTTATTCGAAATTCAACATCTTTATTATTTGATCGTTTAGATTGTGATTACTCCGACATCAATAAGTGACTATGGAGAATGCTACTCAAAGTATGGAGATTCGTACGTTCTAGGATTGAAGTGGGAATCTCAGTTTTATTATTTTTTAAACTTCCAAATTTAGAAGAATGGGTCGGACGATTTGCTATCGATGTGTGACGCCAATTTTGCTGAGCAGAAACGTTCTTCACATGGCTCAACAAGCAGGTGGACTATTTGGCGTGGTTTTTTTTTAATGAAAAATACAAATTTTAGAGGGAGTTTGTCACGAAACTGAACAAGCAGCATCGATGACTTGCTTTGATGCGATGCAGGTCACTTTGGCTGATGGGTTCTTGATGTTTCGTGAGTTTTTCAAATTAACCATTCGAAAAGCATTTCAATATGCGATAAGATTGTCTTTTCCAAGGAATTTCATCTTTTTCTTTTGAAATTCATGATATTTCTATATATTCATAATGTCTGTGAGAAGAAACTGAAGAAAGTCGAGTTTAGGCTCTGAACGACGTGAGCTCTCCGACTGCGGATTCAATGGAAAATTCGCGGTTGAATACACACTCAACAACGCGAAGTTGTCTTGCGAGCAGAGCAGCGGAACTATTGTAAACCTTCGAAATAAAGAAACGGATTTCGTCATCTTACAGAGATTTAGGCAAATAATTGTCAAACTCCTTCAAAGATCAAAATATCGTTTCACAATTGCACATTTCCGGATTTTGGTAAGAAATTCGACAATATTTGGAACTAGTGCGAATTTTCAGACATGAATTGGAATTGCATTGGTACTTGGAAAAGCTTAAATAACGGAAGAAAGTACATCGTCGTTGAGAATGGCGAAAATGAAGAATTCCGCTGTGGGGTAATTTATAAAGAGAAAAAAAGAACAACTCCTCGAAATCTCACTAGAGATTTTAGATAATCAACGATAATCACAAACAACATACACTTCTGATTCAATTTTCCAACGATTCGTCGTGTGCTCATTTGACGGAGAAGCACGCTTATGAGAATTACGTCTTCAAATACGGTAATTTTAACTAGGGTTGTGACTTCGGGACTTTGAAATTATCATGAAAATGGATCAAAAGTCTTAGTTGCTTATAAAATTACACTGAAAGCTATTTGCAAGTTTTAGAATCCGAATCGCGGCCCTTTGCGCCTTGCCATTTCGCTGATTGGCTGCACGGCGATTATGATTCATTGACAGTTGGCGCAAACAGACTGGTGTATCATCAGTCTTCTGGCAGTGGTGTCTCGCTCGCGTCCACACCATCTAATGGAAGTCCTGTGCCAATTGTCAGTCATTGCGTGCATCACTATCCTGACAGAATATTCGTCTATTCCGAGACCAAATGGTATTGTTTTTGCTAGAAATAGTGTTTAGCGCGGTTGCTAGTGGTTCGATCACTCTAACTCTATTTGTAGTTTGAGTTTATTCGAAGTAGGCTGATTAACCTGACAATAGTCAGTAAGCGAGAGAAGGAGTCTCGATAGTTTTGGAAAGGTTCCTTATAAGCCCCCGGCACGAATATATGAAAATATCCCCTTTCATCAAATTTAATTAAGACATTTTATGTGAAGGAGGCGAATCGATATATTTTGAAATTCTATGTGAATTCGCAATTTGAAAGAAAATCGAAAAGAATAAGGAAATGAATAGAAATAAAATTAGGGAATAAAGTAAGTCCTTACAGTTTTGTTGCAAAACAATACAAAGTTTGTTTATTTTAGTGGCGAACCACTTGGATATCATTGTCTTCAATTTGTGCCGAGAAGCGAAAACCTGATGGAATTCCGTACGACTCTGCCTGTGGAATCAGCAGCGACGAATAGCAATGACAGCATTTGCATGTAATGAAATTGTTCAACTATTTCCAAGAGGGGTTCAACTTCACATCACTGAAACTTCGATTTAAAGATGAAGTGTATTTTGAAGAATTTACCCACGCTTCTAGAAGTCTGCAAAATTTTATAGAGAAAGTTCATTTAGGGACGAGAGTTCATTCGCCAACGCTCCTTGGACGACAGCCCTCGTGACAGACCCCATCGCTGTGTCATGTGGAATTTTGGGCAGTTACCGAACTCCTCAGACAGATTCGTATCTGAATGGAGACTGCTACAATGTAACATTTGATTGTCAAGCCGTCAGCAAAATGACAATCACTGCGTACCATTGTCGATCGGGAGCTGTCTTTGATTGTTAGTTTGTTTTGCATTCAAAATAGAGTGCATTTGAAACGGCTGTTAGTAATTTCAAATCATGGAAATTCGGCGCGATTGTTTTTCTTTGCCAACGTGTCTTTTTTCACATTATTTCGGAAGTTTCTTTTTTGAGCTCTTATGCATATAAATCTACTCAACGACGGATAACATGAGAAGATTTTGAGATTCAAGAGATTCCGTATTTCCAGATAGAAAAATCATTCTATTAATTCATAAAAATCTTGCCGTCAAATACTGATTGTCTGAAAATTCCTATATTGGCTATCGATTTTTAACTTAAGTTCGGGGCAGTCTTGTACAGATGAATTTTCCTCATGAAAATACCAGTAATAAGAGTAAATTCAGCCCGATCCTACACTTGTACAGCATCCTGGAAGGATAACCAATATCTTTTCATCTATGCCATGCAGCAATCGGATGTTCGAGCTCATACTTGCTTTGTAAGCAGTCCTTACATTATTTTGGTAGGACCATTTCAGATTTCTTCCTATCAAAATGGCAAGCTGTTCCTTGCTTCGTCTGGAACACATTGCGCCAGAGACTTCAATTTCACGCAGAATGCAGAAAGAACGATGGTTCTAGAGGAAGAGTGTAGGAGCATTCTTTATTTTTGAAAAAAAAAACCTGAATTTAGCCGGCTGTGCTAATCAGCAAGTTCAGCTGCAAATTCCAAAAATAATCCCTCCACATTTGCGAAGACCGAAGCCGGTGGTCGTGAAGACTTTTCCGATGCCCACCACGGAATCGGTAATGATACCGTCTAATGCACAAATCCAGGTGTGCGATTGTATTTATTCGTCTTGAAGTGAATTTTAATTTATTGTATTGTCAAACAAAATTCATCATTTCAATTTGAACGTTTATCTCATTTGGCGAACGAGAAATACGAATGAGCAAATCATTGGCAGTTTTAGGCCACTACACCAATGCAACTTCCAACATCTCCATATGCTCGAATTCAAATCGCCAAGAAGGGTTCTATTGGGGCCAGTGAAGAGAGCGATGAATGGGAATGGAAATGGACTAAATTGGCTGCACCCAAGGAATCGTTCTTCTGCATGACAATATCGATTATTATCAGCTACCTGTGGCACTTGTAAATTCATTCATTACGGGAATGTGTTCTTTTTTATTTCTATGTCAATTATATCGATTATTTATTCGTCTTGAAAAGTTTGATTTCAAGAACGTTCAGTAGAATTTTGTGCATTCGAGATACAATGCTATTCGATACTAACCAATAAATTTGGAGAATACAAAATTGAAAAATCAATCCTGAAATTATGTTACGTTGCGACTAGAAACTAATGATAGGAAATTAGCTAGTCGGCATAATAAATTTGTGTAAAATCGTAATGAGAATGTGAAATAAAAACAGTTGAAGAAAAAGAAAATGCAAAATTTCACAGTAAAGCGTGTGACAATATTCCAGCACCGATATAGCGACAGAGGTGGGGGAAGATCAGTTTTATTATCATCAATTTGATAACTGTAATACCGTAGGTAATAACTTTTGAATATTTGAAAATTCAGACGAAAAATAACATCATTAGAGATTATTTTGAGCGCGATAAATCGAAATATTCCGAGCTTTATCGTCAATCTTAGTTTCCTATTCAGGGTTTTTCTTGCGAGAAACATATCGATAAAACTCGTGATACAATTTGTAATGATAAGAAAAATATAAGAAAGTCAATAAAATTACGTGAAATTATTTCTCGATGACTCGGTGTTCGAGAAACTCGCGTCGAATTTCGGAGCCTCGGGGAGGAATCGCTCGATTTTTCAACAGACCCAACTCGCAAACGCATCGATACTGATCGGGAATCTCCAACAGCGTTTGAATCGCTAATTTCACATCGCCGTCTTCGGCTTCTTTCGCTCGTTTCATTATCTAAAATAACTCCTTATGTTGAAGAAAAGATCGGAAAAAACTAACCTCGTGGAATTGGACAAAGTGATAATTATCCCATGGTCGTTTCGGTAGAGATTCATCGAATACCTGAAAGAAAAATTGCTTCTTTAGAGCTATGGACTATTTACCTCCTTTATACAAGTGTTGGAATAAGAAAGGAAATATTTAGAAAAAAGTGCAATAAGAAAAACCTCTTACCCTCATCATGTCCCAAGGACCATCTCCGACTCCAACAACAATAATCGACAGGGGGTATTGGCAGGCCTGGACGATCGCTCGCCGAGTCGCTCTTTCATTCGTCACTTGACCGTCGGCAATTATCACGAGAATATGATACTGAAACATCAGTTCTTTTTATTTGTTTTCGAGTTTTTCTTACATCAGCCGTCCTTTGGCAAGTCTCGATAGCCTGATAAATTAGCGGAGCAAAATTCGTGGGCCCGCTCAATTCAACACGAGGAGTGATTTGGTTGTAGAGCCTGGATGAAAATGATCATTTGAAAAGATGGGAACGAATAAAGCATGAATCTTTGATATCTAATAATTAGACCAAAACTCCACGAGCCATTGAATAAGAATGTTGCTTGAATTACTTGAGAACTTCGTCTAAAGTTCGGCAATCGCCCTCAGGGCTCAAATTGAATGTGCTCCAATCGCCTGTCTTCGCGTCTCCAAATCCGAATACTGGAATTCTTCCAGTAGTAGCGAACGGCGCTAATGTCCTGCCCAATATGCTAATCACCTGAAAGTTTTTTTTTCAGTTTTGGTTTCTTCTACACTTGTAAAATAAAATGGAAACATGGATTGTAATAGAAATTTCAAAAATATGTCACAATCGATTTCGGATTTATTACCAAAATTTTCAGAGTAGTAATCAAAATTCATTTCCACCAATAAAATCACCCTTTTTCAATAAAGTCTGAATCTTCCTACCTGCTGATACGGATTTTTGATATTCGGATGAATAGTGTGCAATGATCTTCCATGGAAAGATTCTTCACCCTGATACTTGTTACTCGCCGTGTAATCAATACCTAAAACGAATATTTCAGAAAATTAAATTTAGTTATGACTTGCCGAAAATCAAGTTAGTGCTCTCCAACCCAGCTTTTCGCATTGCTTCTGATAGCGCTTCTAATGAAGTGATTTGCAGAAGAACTTCTTGCATAGAAGTGACCCCCAGAATTGAGAGGAGAGAGGACTGTTTGCGAAGCTAAATTCACAAAATGAAATAAACCAATGTCAGAAAGGTTGAATTATAACGATAGGAGTTTTATTTCAGATAAAAGCTGAAGATAGCCAAAAAGAAATTCACAAACAGGATCTGCTAAATATGGCGATAATAACGTTAAGGAAACGATTCTTTTATCACTTTCGCATGACAGTTTCCAAATTGCTATAAAAATGAATAACCTTTGGATATCCATCGGAACTCATCTCGGAATGATTTCGACCGGATCGCATCGAGGTTATCGACGAATTGCTAGCAACGCGTTTTCCAGAGGGGTGGAACATTTGGGGCGCCTAAAATTATCCCGATAAAATTCTTCGAAAGATAAAAAAATTCACGTTTCATTCTGAAGAATCGAAAATGGTAGTTCATGAATTGCATGGAAACGATTAACGACAACGACATCAAGACAAAATGTTAGAACACGAGAAAAGCACATTCAAAGCAAGGCGGTAAAGAATAGAGGGAAAAAGTTCAAAAGTTAGTAAAGAAAGTTGTCATCCGTTAGTGAAGTCACGAAAAAGCACATGAAACACCACTCAAGTTTACCCTTCCGACTGGTTTGAGCCGGTCTGGGCGGTCGCTCGATGATGCGAGTTCGGAATCTGGCGTCTAAAAGCGGGCGAAATTCCGGGGTTTAACCGAGTGCATGTAAACTATCTCTCATCTATTTGACTGATTAGTAAATGTAGTGTTACGAAACTAGGGGATAGTGCGCTTATTTGTGGAAAAATTGAGGGCTTTCAGGCTTCTTAACTTTCTTTCCAAAAATTATAAGAATACCGATTTTGGGCGATTTGGGTCAATCTTTTTCTGAATTTGGTTAATTCTCGATTACCCACAATTTTTTTTGCGCATTCGACGATGCCGTGTTCACATTTGGAGGACACTTATGGAACAAATTTCGAGAGAACATTGTGCAACATAAAATCAACAAAAGTGGATATTGAGACTTGGTATACGGAAATTTTGCAAGTGCGCTTCACTAACTTATTCCTCTTGGGAAAATTTGAAGAACATTTTTTTTTAAAATACGTACTCCGATATCCTTCCTGACTGCAGCCTTCTTTAGGGTGTCTTCACGAACCAAATCAACTGAAATTGCGAGCTTTTGTTGGTTGTTTTTTTATTATAATTCTGTATTTTTGTGTGCAAATTAAGAAAATTATTGATGAAGTTCATCACCATCTTCATTAATTTTTTCTTCCTTCTAGTTTTGCATTCAGCTACTCGATGATCTTGTAAATGATAAAATGATGTCTAAATCAAACCCCCTTCAGCGGCGACTTTATCAAAGTATTCTTGCAGATTGTCGCTGCCCTCACTCAGTTGGTCGGGTGGGATTTCGACCGACTGAATCTCCGGTGCATAGGTCATGTCGTCGTGCTCATCGTGTTCGATTCTATCGAATGCCTGAAATTATTCAAAATTCATCAAAGCTAGAAAATTAGCACTTTGCATATGACACATCGAAACTTTCGGCGAACGTAAATCAATATGAAATTTATCAAAAGGTTTGACTAAAAAATTTTACATCAGTAGTCTTGACCATTTGGGTGGTCGGATCGGCTCCTCCCGACACGAGTCTTTGCTGTTGTGGCTGCAAAGGCCTCTTGCTACTGTTGCCCTGACTGCTGAGCATTTCTTCCTCCATAACGAAGGTCTGTCCGGAAGTTCCTGAGGCGCGTTTCTGAAGCATTTCGAAATGAAAAGTCGTTAGAAGAATAGTTCAGAATCCAAACATCTCTTGAAGTCACTCATACTCTTTTAATTACTCTCCCTTAGAGAATATTGTTGGAAAAAGATGATCTTCACAATATGTAAAAGGAACTGAGTAAATTTTATCTTAAAAACTCTCACGTTTTGTTGCTGATTTCCGAGGTATTCGAGCGCGTCTTGAATGAACATTTCTGCATTCGCGAGGTTCTTTCTTTCGGATGGGGGAAGTTGCTGAAAGATTGTCGATGATAATTTGTGAAAAATGCCGCTTTAGAAAGAAAATATTCTATCAAGAAATTATATTCACTCAGAAAATTGCTTACAGAAATATTGAGATGAATTTGCTGTTGCATTGGGTGTTGTTGCTGTTGAATTTGGAGGGGAGATTTGTCTGACGGACGGTCGCCTACAGCACCGTATGGCGACTGAAATTCAATAATTCAAAAGTGGGCTTTTGAAAAACAAAGTAGTATTCAGGATTTGACTCACTTTTCGTAATAGCATTGAAAAAATGATTTTAAAAAATCTTAAATTTACAGTAATCTATGAACTTTTCATAATTTCTTGCGAGAAAATAATTCTCCTTATGTTGAAAAATTATTATTCATTAAAATATTCTACCTGCTGGCCCTGTGCTGTGGTCTGATCGAATCGTACTTGTAATTGCTGTTGCTGTTGGTTCTGGAATGGAGGCTCCTGGCCTGTGCCTGGGGCAGGTTCTCCCAGAGAAGTGAATTGCACTGCTGTCGTGGGAGCGACAAAGTTGATTCCGTGTGGCTGCTAGAAAATCAAATCATAATATCTATAATTTCATGAATACATTATCAATGAAAGTGAAACTCATAATATGTAAAAGGATAAAATTCTTCGAGAATAGCATATTTTTGTAATGTAATTCAAAATGATAAAAATAGTATTTGAAAAATTGCTTTGATATTTCAAATGTAGTACCTGTAAATTCGGTGAACCACTTGTCTGTGCCTGACGGCTTCTGGGCGACATTCCGGCCGGGTGCTGTGGCGGTAGCTGCTGGCCCTGGCCGGGCGGTAGAATGTCGACACCGAAGTCGTACTCCTGATACAGCTCCTGAATCAAATTACATTATTATAACCCTTAGAAAGTGGTATCCTCAACATGAAACATTGAAATGGCATTTTCCCTATCATTTCTGCATTTTGTATTACTAAAATTCTCAGAAACAATCGATTTTTCTTATCTTACATTATGAAACTTGAATTCTCTAGAGAGCTAATTTTTGAATATTGAAAATTTAGACAAATTCTAAGTTCAGACTAGGACAAAGACATTTTAGACGATAACGCACGGACACAACACAGTCGACAATAAATCCATCAGCAGAGGAAGGGGAAGATGAAGGACGTGCCTGCAGGGCCCTCGCCTCCTCAGGACTCATCTGCTTCGGAGTCGACTTCGGCGGGAAATCGTAGATCGGCTCGGCCTGCACCTGAAATTATAGCCTTCATTCCAAAAATGGGTAAAATTTTATGCTGGACGATATTTTTCATTATTTTCACAATACCAAAAATGAAGAAAGATATAATGAAAACTATCCTCCAGCCTAATAACATTTAATGCACCAATAACATGAAGGTTCAGCTACTAAACATAGGTAAAATGATGATGCAAAAATCGAATTATTTCATGCAACAGAAGCTAGAAGATTTTGGCAGAGTTCTTCGAACCTCCACATTATCAATACATTGTCAAGGTAGCAATTTTAATAGAATTATGTAAAGCTCGTGACATTTCAAAGTTGGAGTAATTGTAAAACATAAGAACTGAATTTAAAAATGCGTAATTTTTAGCAATTACCTCATAAGATGAGCTCCTAATTCTTCCATTAAATAAATAAGCGCATTTAGCAAATAGCATTAAGAAAGACATTCTAATTGTAAAAACTAGCGATGTTACGAGCTTTCAAATGGCAAGGCTGTTCCAGTTCAAATTTCATATCAGCTTTCAAATTATTACGAGAATTGATTGAAATGTCATAAAGAAGAAAAACGAGAGTCAAGTCGATTTGAACTTGCACTTTTCAAGTACAGGACTCGTCAAAGGTAGAACAATTTTTACATACACGTTTTCATAAAATACGAGTTCTATAATAGTGAAGTTTTCGGTTCATTCTTTCGATAAATCAAATTCGATGGAAACCAATGTTCAAACTTTTGATAACCCTGTGTATTCTGAGCACCAGCCTTGCTTCTAATTGCTAGAAAATATCGTAAAATGTACCTTAACATAGGAATCGTCACTACCGCCGGTGGGGTGTCTAAGTCGTTCGTCTTCGATTCTACCCGGCGAATACTGCATGTCTTTCGCCGCCGACGTGTTATAATCGATACTAGGCTGAAAATTCATAATTTAAAAGCTCAGTATGACTTTTCCTTATTTTTATGAGCATTATATTTAAAAATAAACATGTAATTTTCCGGCCTATTGTAGTATTCGCTTTATTTCTTGAGAAAGAGTATGGCGAAAAGAAAAAAGCCGAGTGAATACTACAATAGGTTATTTTTCCCTACCCACCTCATGCATATGAAAATCGCTAATGTCGTAGTCGGTAAGTTCGGAGTCGCGATAGCTGAAAATCGATCATTACTTTTTTCAAAATGGCATTTCAATTCCCAGTTCAAAATAATTTGTCAACAAGTGTCATGAAAAGATTCTTTGATTCGTTACGTATTCATCTTATCAGCAATCACTAACCCAATAGCTCAATAACTCGAATTTAAAATGTGACTGATATTCGATGAGCTGATGCGTCAGCGTGCTTCATCACAAATTGTGTCAGTTTACATTTTTGGTTCATTATTTCGTCATGCCTTCCTCATTTTTGGGATTATTCGCATTTTCGTATTAGCAAATTTCATCACCAGACGCCATTGCATTTCCGGAATTTGCTCGCATTTGCGGTCACTATCAATCAATGATCGTTTTACTTATCATAGTCTAGCTTTTGTTTAATATTCCAGTCGATTTTCACGATTATATGTTTATGCCTGCGGTGAGCAGTTCTATTTTACTGTCTAAAAAGTTTAACTGATTATGCACGAAAGCCGCCCACAGACGATGTTTTATCAGTTTCCAAATTACCAATTCGTTTTTTCTCCTTTATAGAAATCGAGCTTTATCCCCCATGATCCAGTTTTCTAACTAGAAATTGAATATCGTGATGCTAATGATAATCATAATTAAAAATAATGTCAAAATTTAATAACGAGAATTGAGTTGCTTTCAAAGTCAAAGATTCGAAATGGCAATAGTGGAAAAACGATAATAGGCTTAGAAATGAGCTTAGCCGCGTCGTCAGGATTCTATGCATTCATTTGCACTGGGTTGCTTTGTATAAATTTGCCTCTGCACGGTTTTCTCTAAACATTCTTATCAGCTCTTTTCGAGCCCCTAATTAGAAATCGCGATGAAACTCTCGCATCGACTGAAGCACAGTTAGAAGCAGCCCCGAGAGCAAGGACTCTTCCATTCGACGCCTCTTCAAAAATCGTTATCTATCATTTTCTCGCTGGTTTTCTTTGGCTCTCTTAAAATTTCGTAATATTTTCTCAAGAATTACTCCACGGCAATTATTCAATTGACTGTCCAGACACAATGCAGGACATTAATATTTGCATAAATTGATTCATTGCCGTTTTCCTCTATAAAATAAGAGATGCAATGAATATTTTTCTCCGAAAAAATGATAATATCGGCTTTGAAATGAATTCAGCATATTGTCGTCCAATTTTGCTATTCTTCATTCTTTTTTTTTTGCAAATTCTAATCATGATAGTGATGTTTGACGATTTAATTGTTTTAGGCTCTTATCAAATTTGGATAAATTGCCGCTAAAATTGATTGATTATGAGATGGTCTCAACGATTGCAACTTTTTTCGTTTCTAATTACTTTGAATCACTCCATCGATTATTGTGAATGCCAAGTCCTACATCTTCGAGAAAATTTCAGACTTTTCTATCTGCATACTAATATGGTTGCAGTTACAGATTCAAAGTTCGTTTTATCTTATCATAGTAAAACTGCACATTGGGGAAATTATTTGAAAAAACGAGCTAAAAATCATTTAGATTAAAACTAAATTTAACGATTCAAAATCATGAAGGTGGAACGGCAGTTTGCAACTTTCATGTCACAGAAATTTATCCGCCACAGATGCAAGTCTTTGTAAATGATCAAAGGTTGGCATTTTATATATTAATATGTCGTAAACAAAACGTAGATATATATTTGATATCAATTTGTTCCAGTCAAAATATGTAAATTAAAAATAAAAGAATGAAGGAACTCATTTTATGCAACCATAAATCATTGTTTGCCTGATTTAATTAGTATTTATCAGTAGTATTACAGGATGCGGCAAAATCTGCCACTTGATATCCGGGGAATAAATTGTGAATCCAATTAAAATTCATATGCAAAATCGAGTAAATTTATGAAATATTGATTAGCGTTTTATCTAAAATTCTCATAATTCTATATAGGAATTACAGTCCGACTTGTCTTATTTTTCAGCCTTAAATATTAAACTAAGTAGCGATAGATTTTTCCCGCATCTTGTATAAGCTAAAGTTATACATTAACACTTTAAAATACGTAATTTTGAAATATAGATGCCAAGGTTCTGAAGATACTACAGCTATATGTATAACAAATATTAAACAGGATGACTACCCATTTCAACAAGCCTTTTACTATTCTATTCCTGGAGTATCACAAATTAATACCACTCTGATAACTATTATACAAGAATCGCCCGGTAGCAAAAGTCGTATTTACCGTTGGAACGGATCATGTTATGAGGTATTTGACTATTAAAATATAAATCGAGTAAATAGGAAATATGACTTCAGCCTGAACTCTCGAACGAGGACGTATGCAGATATCATAAGTACCTTCCCCCAAATAACGTTAGTGCGCATTTTTACTGTCTTTGCAACGACGTTGAGGTACCAACTAATGATCTGACTTGCCCTTACAACACACCATTTTCACCGGGATGGTAAGTTTTTGAGCATTGATACCTATGTATATGTCATGGTTTCAATATCATAGATATAATTTATACCTTATTGCTCAACAATCGAATTCCTCAGTTATCATGATTCATGTTTGAAAAATGCACTCGTAACGAATAAGCATCTTATTTTGATGGCAAATTAATAACTTATGCAACGTCGCATCGTGTATTATTTTGTCATTGCGCAGATAAGGCCCGTAATTGCACACATTTGCATCTGAAAGGCGGCAACTTTCGCACTTATCTTTCTCATTCGTTTATTGAGCGGTCTAGTTATGCGGTGCTCAATTCGTAATTCCACCAGGAATAAATCGATATTCATCCAAATTCTGTCAATTGCCTATTTTTTTGTGCTTCTAATAAATCTGCCCAAAGTCGAGCCAGATCCTCATCACACGACAATCAAAATTCCATCAACACAACAAAACCGAAGCAGGTTCTCATTACACGACAATCAGAATTCTACCAGCACACCCACTTCTGTACCTCATTTCAATTTCTGCGATAACAATCGAAATCATAAACTTCCTTATTTCACTTGTCCAACAAATTCCACAATCCCAATAGAAGCTTTGCCGTACAAATTGAATTTTGGATACTTTTGATCATCTAAAATTTAGCAACGCCACAACTACCGTCGTTACTACTTCTCCAGGAACTGTAACCACACCTCGAAATACGACACCGCCGAAAAAGTTAGTCAAGTCAAGATTGTTTTTTATGTAATATTTCCTTCTAAACTTTCAGTGCATCTTCGGAAACTTCTGAAAAGTCTACTTTATCATCACTATTTACACCCTCAACAACTTTACAATCTACATCCTCCACTCCTGGTTCAACCTCCCAAACAACTCAATCATCAAGCACGGATAATCTTACTTCTTCAACAGGAACGATTTCGCTATTACCTTCGACAACTTCTCTATTACCCTCGACAACTTCTCTATTACCTTCGACAACTTCGTTATTACCCTCAACAACTTCGGGATATCCTTCCTTGGATCAACTAGCAAATGTAAAGTTTTTAACACGTAATTTTTTCTCCAAAGAATATGCAGACTTGTAATTTTTATTCAATTACATTACTAATCATCTCTTGAAAGAAATGATGATGGTCTAAAATCATTGTCATCATAAAATGACATCATTTTAGGAAACGATGTCAATATCAAACGTCGAATCAGTCCTCTCCCAAACAATGTCTTACTCACAAGAACGAAATAAGCTTGTGTCACATCAAATCAGCGATATTGCAACGATTCTGCACAAAGCTTCAAACGTTTTCAACATTACGGACGAGGTTCATTTTGTTCTAAAAATTTGTATGAACATCACAAATTTAGCACACAAATTTAATTTTGACTAATTTGGACAATACACTTTGGGCGAATGAATCACAGTGGAGATCAAGTAACTCTTCTAACAAAATGTTAAATTTCTCAGTTTTATTCAAAAGAAAACGAATAGCTTTAGAGTCCTAGACGCTTTGAAAAGCATGATGATCAACGCAGACACTGCAAAAAGAATAACGTATCTGAAGGGGGTGAATTTCGGATTTTTCGGACATCGAAGAATGTGCACAGTAGGTGTTGATAAATTTTAGCAATTTTTACTTGATTTTTCTAACAATTTGATCTTTCAGAGCCAGTTGAATCTTGATGACGGTTTAGCTGATATGGGATCTTTGGGATTTCTCCCACTTAATGGTACATTTCAACAAAAGCTGAACAGTATTCGAATAAATTTAACACCCTACTGCAAAGAAGGAAATTCAGAAGGTAAATTTTAAAACCTGTTGAGGAGATAAATGTTCTTTCAGGAACTCATACTTTCTTTGCAATATATCGAAATCGTAATTTATTCGTTGGAAATCTAACCTATCGTCAATACAGCACAAGTGTTCCATTGTCACAACGAAATGGAGGTCAATTATCAAGCAGTGATAGTTCTTTGAATGAGCATCAATATTCCTGGCGATACACAAACAGGGCTGTGGACAATTACGCTGATAGCACAAGTAGTTTCAACTTCAATCAGTTCTCTTTGATAGGAGGAAATCTTTAGTGTTCGATCTCTGCACTCGTCAATATTCCATTCCTGAAGCAACCCCTGTAATGACAGGGACTGTAATTAAAGATGGTCAGATTGTTTCTAGAGCTGATGATGATAGTCATGCTACTGGCATTTTGCAGTTCAACGTTTCAAATGCAAGTCAAATTATAGATCTTCAACATATTTCAATTGAGACTTCAGTTGCTTCAACCTTTGCACGGATCATTCATCGTTTCATGGTGGGATACCGAAAATGCAATGTGGGCGAAGACGAATCACTGCGATACGAAGATGCAGAATGGGATGCTCGTAGCATATTGCAACCATCTGACTGACTTTTCCATGATCGTAGTATGGATTGAAATTTTTTCCTCTGATCGAAACAAAGTTGAATTTCAACTCGTTTTAAACTATTCTGCATTTTATCATTTGGGAATTTTCGAGTTTACGATGAAGATCGACCTTGCTTCGATCGAGAATTATGGAAAATCATCAACAAACATCTTCCAGGACTCTTCTCCAAACGACGCTCAAGTTTGCAGCAAGACTCTAGAAATCATCGGTTACGTCGCCAATGGACTGTCGATTGTATCGCTAGCATTCGTGTTCTTCATCAATTTCAGCGCATAGTAAAAATTGTTGTTTTCCAACTTCTCAATCAAATTGATATTTCAGTGTTGACACTCTCGGAAGTTCTAAACCTGTTCGATTTCTGAATGGCTATTTTACTCCGAAAAGAGATCCAATTTCTTTGGCTTACAATGGAACTTTGCTTGCTTTCTACTTCACATTCACGATATTTTCGAATCAAACTGTGGCTAGAAGTGCTTGTCAAGCCGTAGCCGCAATTGCATATTGTCTATTGTTATCGTGAGTTTTCAAAAATTTGATTTCTTACAAAACTAGTCTTTCAGGTCAATAATTCTGACCATCTTCCAAGCCCTACGAACAGTCTCCATGTTTCTACCTCACATAATAATGCCACTATTGCGAATATTTCTCAGGCCGATGTGCGTGATCACCGTTAGTTTATGTGAGTTCGAAATATCATACAAAAAATTAGGAAAATATAAACATTTCAGTAATTCCATTTTTAATCGCTACAATTCTCTTCTCTTTCACCCAATTCTTCAACCGTCAAGATGGCTTCTGCTGGGTGCGACCTGACAGCGTTGTCTTTGCCATTGTCATCCCCTTGTCAATCCTGGTTCTCAATGCTCTTGTCTGCTCAATCTTCATCTCCTATCGGCTATTTGGAAGGGATAGGAAATTCAGCAGAGCGGTAAGATTCAATTCAAAGTTTATCACGCAAAAAGTTCAAATTTAGGGCAAAAAGAAAACTCAGGCGTTGAGAACAAAGTTACTCGCGCTTCTAATGATGCAGATAACTCTAGGAACTCCCTGGGTAAGTCAAACTTGATTGTTTCAAAATTTTTGAAAATAAAATAAAAACTCATCAAAAAACAAGTCCATTTCTCTGAAAATTCACTATCCTCTCAAGAATTGATTTAGGTCCTACAATACTTCACCCTATTCAAGCCTGGCGCAACGGCTTGGAATTACATCTTCACGATAGTTCTCGGATCTCAAGGAACATTACTGATGTTGTTATTCCTCGTGAAGCGAAGAACTCAAGCCAAACAGGCATCGTCTCGAAGAGAACTAACTTCCCAAACAAATGGAAATTCCCAATTCGAAAGTCAATTGAAAACTTCTCAAACTGTGCTCGATAGTGAAAGCATTTTTGATGACTGAGTTATGCTAATTTACCGTCGATTGAGTTTTCTTCTTCTTTCTATTTTACAGAAAAGAGTAGAAGAATAGTTTTCAAATCAATCAACAGTAAATGTCCAATATAAATTAGGCAACTTTTCCAATTTCTAGCCACATTTTGTGTAACAACTTTTATCATTTCCCGAGAACTTATTCAGGCCTATGATCTCCTAATTTCATTTATCTTCACGGGTTTCTATTTTGTGATGACGCACATACAAAGCTGATAGTGCTTGTTTCTGTTTGTTTTCGTTCGTTTGGAAATGGTAAATTATCTTTGAGTTCATTGAATATTAGTAAAAAGTAACAAAAGTAATTTTAAAAATTCAAATAAATTTTTACAATTGCCGTACCTTTCGCGTTTGAGGGTCAAATCGTGTGCAGCTCCTGCCAATTGATCGATTTCGCTCAACAATTTCTGCTCGAGTTTCGGCTCCGGTCGTCTTGCCTGCGGGGTGTCGAGTGGTCTGAAATTTTAATGATATCAAAATCGTTTTTCAAAACGAATGCTCGTGAAAACTTGATGACATAATGACATGCGAGATAAAATGGGAAATTTACATTCGATTCTAATGTCTCTCCTTCATACTATATCAAATCATGTCATCATAAAACTCGAAATGACAATAATTCCCTTACTTGAGCATTTCCGGATCTTCCTCAGGCGAAGTGCTGTGGTAGGAAATGTGTGATCCAGGCAGAAGTTGCTCGAGAACTCGAGACGAAGTGCCTGTCAAATCTGAGGCATCGTCGCCGCCAACCTGAAGTTTTATCAAGCAATTGTTTGAACCAAGAATGACACATCATGCATGCCGAATCTGATATCCAATCCTATGAAAGAATGCTTGCAACGACGTAGAAATTTGCACTCAAATAATGGAATAACAAAATATAAAATAAAGCATTTCAATGAACATGACAATTTACAATTTGTAATATACGCTTACATTTACAGATACAAAGTAACGTGTTTTTCAAAATGATTTCGGAAATAAAAAACTATAAGATAGAGATAACTAACCTCCCTGTCCTGCAACTTCCTGAGTCGATCCGCTTCGAGTTGCTGCCTCTCCAATTCCCAGACCAGCAGTGCCTTTTCATCACTGAAAATTCGTCCCTCGTTTTTGTGAAAATTCTAACTTCCTACTCTGACGACAAGCGTTTCTCCCTGTTCTGGGCGTCCGGATGAAGTCTGCGAGTCTGCACGTCGGCTGCCAGCTGAAAATAGAAGGTGATTTTCAGAAATAGAATTTTTATCATATCTTTAACATCTTTAAAAATTCACTCAATTTAGCTTCTAATTGGATGAGTTTACCAAAAAACATTTTTTCCTGAGAAGACTATAATAACCGCGAGTTTTGAAGAAGAGGAGGAAGTCATATTCATTCCCATTCAAAAGTAGTGAGCATCATGCGATTTTTTTTATAGAAGAAGAAAAATTGATAAATGCAAGAGGATGATTACAGCCTGCAATCTCTGCTGCTCAGCGATCATCTGCTCCTGAATGTCGAGTGGAGACATTCCAGCTGCTTGCTGTCGTTGGGCTAGTTGAGATCGTTGCTGAGCTGCCATAGCCTCTTGGTATTGAGCGATTAGATGGGGTGGGACCTTCAAGCAAATTACGGGATTTCATCGATTTTAGCTAATTTATCCATTTTCATAATGGTTCATTACTAGTTTCAAAGCTCAAGAAATAATTAGATTATGAAATTTCGTTGAAAATTTTAGGAAAAGTATTTTGAGCCTTAGTGAGATTAAAGAGGAAATGCTATAATTTTAGAAAAGAAGGATGCGAAAATGCTCACGCCCTGTCGCTGCAACTGTTCGATTAATTGCCGTTGTTGTTGTTGGAGAACAATCTCAGGAACTTGCTGATGTTGTGCAATCTGAATCATGCAATTATTCATGCCATTCAATC
Organism: Diploscapter coronatus; assembly: GCA_964036155.1. Lineage (NCBI taxonomy): Eukaryota > Metazoa > Nematoda > Chromadorea > Rhabditida > Rhabditidae > Diploscapter > Diploscapter coronatus. The sequence continues at coordinate 78,143,422 of OZ038423.1, read as the reverse complement.
GGTAATTTGAAAATGACGACAAGATTTTCAATAGATAATGATTGATCTCCTTTCTTTTCTAAATCATCATTCAGTGTCATTTCAAATTTGCATTCATTCGTTCCCCTTACAGATGGATGTTGCTGCAGTCCTTGCAGAGCTTGAGCTGCCTGTTGTTGTTTTTGCTGGAGAATTCTTCGCAGATGCTCCTCTCGCGCTGAGTCTGTCATCTGAAACTGCGAGTTTTAACTATGGAAAATTGTCCTTCAACCGATGCTTTGAAACAAGAATGGAATGGAATATAATTTTTTTTAGAAAATCTCATTCCTGCTCCATTTCTGTTCCAGAAACATTCATTTTAGATGTTTAGAATTACTTCAGGTTTGATAAATCAAGGGTAGGGGTTTTCGCTCATGCAAATTAGTTTATACGAACCGGTATTCCCTCGGCGACTACAGGCTCGTCTAACTCGAGGAAAGCATCGTTGAAGGATTCGGATGGGACAGACTGTGCATGCTCGGGATGATTATGTGCAGATTTATCAGGTTGAGCAAGTTGCTCGGGAGAAGTCTCGACAATTTTCGGTACTCGGATGGACGACTTCAATTCTACCTGCTCTTTCTGGGCGTCGTCCAATCTTGCAGAAATTCCTTCAGAATCAGGAAGACGCGTTTCGTTCAGACTCTTCTGCACATCTTTGGCAACCTGTAAAATGGGGGGAATAAAACTAAAATAGTGGGAATTTTGAAACTTATGAAGAACTGAATGATAGGAGTCTGCATGGAATGGATAGATTTATTGAACAAAGTAAAGTCGGGGATAAAATGCTCTAAAACGAGAAAGGCGAGTTTTAGCGAACCTGATTGAAATGTTCATCGACAGAAGAAAGCATATGCCTAAATGATTCTTCTGTGGCGTGCACTGGCTCTGAAAATAAACAAATTGGTTGAAAAAAGGATTATCTCCCTCTATTTTATCAGAGAAAATTTGACTTAAAAAGTACCTGGAGTTTTGCTCTCTGGCATGAGACTGGACATGAATTCCATGGCCTTACCGGGAACCGACTGCAGACTCTCGGAGAGATTCGTCATGAAGGGGCGAGGAGACGGTTCTCTCGCCGCGGATGCAGACTCTGAAACAATAGTTTTCTTTTTGAAATTTCCATCAATCTTTATGCTTTTTTAGTTTGCTAACAGAATACAAACATGCTGAACAAATGACTTCTTTCAATTTTATGACTTCTCCTCTCCCTAACAAACTCAAGTAGGAGGACTCCAGTCAGGTTGGCTATACACGCAGTACCCCTCTAATTCTTATGAAGCATAAAATGTTCGCATAACGCAATTGCAGTGTCCCTTTATTTTCTTCAATCTGAATCTGAATGAAAGTCTGCCTAGATCTGTTCCCTCCCCCAGCGTTTTCCTTTCAAATTTTCACGAAAATTCACCCACCATCCATGTACTGTTTGGCCTCATTGACGAGCTCCTCGACAGAGGTGGGAGTCATCTGCTGATGGAAAGGCTTCTCGCTCGTGGAGGGAGCGACCAGTTGCTCTAATTTCTTGGCCGCCTCCTTCAGCACGCTCAGACCGCTCGTGCCCTCTACCTGATGGGCTTCTTCTTCTTCCTCAAAATACCACAATTTTACTATTGTTTCAAACGATGCATATTTTAAAGACGTAGCAGACATAGGAGAAAAATCTAATTTGTCTAAAATACAGAAGAAAAAGACGAGAAAAGAATCACTTTCCCAATGCAGAAAAGAAAGATGATTTTCTTGTAGTAAAACTCGACATCGATATTTTCAACTTCAACCAATCGTTGGAATGGATTTAGAAGATCATCGTAGATTCTTCTTTTTCCCAAAATTCAGCTTACCTCTTTCTTCTTGCCCTTGTTTTTGTTGTCATCGACCATTTTAAAGAAGAAGTAGGCGAAAGTGACTGCAGCGGTTGCAAGGACGATCCTCGTGAACGTGGAGAAGATGAGGAAGTGCTCGGGATCGGAACACTCCTCCCACTCATCTGGGTCGTATCCCAGCTTCGGATCGAATACCATCCTTTCTTCTTTTCTACCGGACTCCTGTAAAGTTCAAATTCAAAAGATACGAGAAAATTCGGTATTTTACGAGGAAGCTAATAAAAGTAGTACCGACAAAAAAGCTAGGAATTATCATACGAATTTTCTGAGTTGAAAAGTTTTATATCCAACATTCTATTACTAAATCCCTACCCTATACTTTATGAATAAGCCATTACTTTTTAATTGACTCGAAATGCTATGCATATTCGTTAAATCTTCGTGGTATTACTTTTATTAAATCTTTTACGACTGTGGATAAGCTTGAAGAAGAAGAAGCACGATTTTTCAAAAATGGAAACATGAAATTTGCGTATATATGAAGAACACGATAAAGAGAAGCGGAAAGGTTACGGTATTCAAAAATGAAGTGTTAAAGTTGACGCGCGTATGAAAGATAATATCGAATGATAAGATCTCCGATATGTGCTTATCCAAATGCTAATTGTCTCATCTCATGAAATGCAGCTGATAGACGAATTTGAGAACGAGATTGTAAGAATCAATAGGCAAAGCTGGAGCAAAGAGAAAGGAAAAGAGGAATAGGAAGAAGATCATGCAATAAAAAGGTGACACAGAGTGATGAAAAGAGGGAAGAGCGAACATACGGCATGTCAAGCTTGAGGAAAATAGTGAGCATAATGCGCTAAAAGTAGATATAGCGGTTAAGCTTCATCATAATCAATATCATATTTGCACTCAACAAATTCTGGAAAGATACAAGTTTCAAAAATGGGCAGAAACAGGAATCCTGCTCAGATTATATTCAAAACTTTTTTCAGTTATGTAAAGGCATAACTGATTCAAGTCGTAAAGAAAATCTACCGAATGAAAGCGCAGAGATGAATGGCAAAGTCTTGAAAGAAAAGAAAAAGAATAAGATTTGATTTAGTGAGTCTGAACTCTGTCGAATCGATAAGCGATATGCCGAAAGCCGCCTGCAAGAAACTCATAAATTCGAAAAGTTCACGGCAAAACGAGAGAAGAAAGATTTGGAAAAGCATGTTGAAGGCGAAAAAGTTCAAGTAGAAATGAGCAAGAAGTAATTCGAGAAAACGCATAAAAAGTGGCTGAAGAAAATGAAGCAAGGAAATTGACGAAAGAAATACTGAAGAGTGACGACGAGCGAGAGAAAATTACAAGGTAAGTAAGGAAAGGAAGAATGACAGTTGCGGAAGCAGTGTAGGAAGGCACAAAATGAGGAATATTGAATATCCACGAGCAGGTCGAGACGGAAGATGGAATGCAATCCAAGTCAATTAATCCATCGGACACTTTGATCATTAGGTCGGAAACGGAAGATTGCAGAATTCCGAGCAGAAAAAGCATCGAAATTATAAAGCGATTTTACAAGATATTAAAATGGAAAATAGGGTAAAACTTCAGCAAATGTTCGAGAAAAAAGAAAAGAAAACTTAAAAAATGAAGTCAGTGCAAAGATAAACATTCTCAATACCGTATCTGATCATGTTCTTCAAACTTAGATGAAGATCAAGAAGCCTGCTTTAGTGAAGCATAAGAAAATGGATTCACTTTCCAGACACAATCGATAACTTTTTCCCTATCAAAGTTACTTTGACCTAGGCTCCCGAGTGATATGAGATGATGAAAAATGTGGATGACGGAAGTGAGGAACCGAAATAACTAAACCGAATCGAGGAGTGGATAAACAGAAAGAAAAGCGAACTGATAGGGCTTGGAATCGGACTGCCATCGACTGATTTCTGCTGAATCTCGGCTCCGAGGTCGCCCGGCGGCTTAATTTCTTCTTATCGCTCTTTATCTTCATATTCTCTAGTTCGTTATCTTTGCTCTTTTCCTCCTCTTCATATCCCACTATCTCTAATAGCATCAGTTGTCTCGCTTCTTGATATGCTTGCCTTGCAGCCAGCCGCCCTCAATCCTTTCCTCCCTTCTCTTTGCTGGATCCCCCCTCTTTCTTTGCCTTTCAGCTTCATCCCAGGTAGAAGCTCCCATGCAAACTCCGAAAACTTACCTCTGCATTTGACTTTGACACAAACAAAAAATGCCACACGAAAAGCACGTAGAAAACGAGAATCATTCTGAGCTAGACTGACAATTTTGCTGACATTCTTGTAAAACTAGTAGAAAATACACGATGCGAGTAGTCTGGCATCAAAAATACTGCAATCTTGGACGTAGGATTACGGTTTTTTGAAAAATTTCGAAAAAAAAGCATAAATTTGGGAAATCTGATGAAGATCAGAGCGAATTTCTAGCTTCTTCCGGTCTCGACTGTAATAAACGTCACGAGATATCGGGTTTCGTGCGATTCATAAACTACGAGAAATTATCGAATTCGACGAGGCAGAAAATCGAAAGCGAACAAAAATGAAATAAAAAATAAAATTTAAAAAATTCCTAGGGCCTGTTCATACTTAGTTGCATTGCAACTCGTCCGAAATAGCACGGGAAGTGAAGAGAGTGCGATTGAATCATTTCTTTTGCTCTCTTGATTTCTCATGCTATTTCAAGCTAGTTGCAAATTGCAACTAAGTATGAACGTCCCCGAAGAAAAAATCACGTTCAAATTCGCGGGCAATTTTGGAGCTGAATATCGATTTTGTATTCGAGCATTTTTGAGGCGTTTGCTTTTTCTTCGTTTTTTTCAAAATGAATGTTTTTTCAGTCGATGTTGTCGTCAAATAAATCACCGAAGAAGCTAAAAGACAACGAAACAGGTGACAATGACGAAGTGCAGGTCGACAAATTGTCGTTCACAAGGTATCTTTTTCGTTTTTTTTATTAAACGTGAAACTTATCGTATTTTCAATTTCCATCTTCTCGTTCAGCCTGTCATCTTCAAATACGGAAGAAGAATTAGTGATGTCGACATATCAAAGTGCTCCTTCTAGTCCTGTTCCTGCCATCAACAACGACCTTGTACTCGAATGTGAAACTAGGTAGGTTTTCTGCTTTTTTCGTGAATTTTCATCCTGATGTGCCCTTTACCTTTTCTCTGCACTTCTATCTTCAGAAAGTGGCTAAATAGCACAATAAGTTTTTTTGATGGAAAAGCTACTCAATCTCTCACAAATTCCGTGCTCGGATCCGCGAAACTCTCGGAATCTCTGAAACCTTCCTGTAAAAGCATTCTTTCAGCTGAGAGGTTCCTATAGGAAGGATTCTGAGAGTTTCATGGATCCGGACAGTCCTTTTTTCAGAGAAAACAGTGTCTACTCTTTCCTGCCCCGTGAATGCTCTTCGAGCATCATCGGTTCGACGATTTCCCTGGCCTCCCTCGAGCCGACTCCGTTCGACATCGAGGAGCTCGGCTCCCCCTCGATGTGGTACCCGACTGCAGATGCAGCTGAGCTGCCCGATCTGTCGAAGAGGCACATGGAATGGGAGCAAATGCTGCCGAAATTCAAGCGACTCTGCAAACTCGACGAGAAGATTTCCGCTGATGTGGGCAAGGTTGATTTTTTATTTTATTATTTTTAAAAATTTTCCCTATCGTAAAATATCTAAATGTTCTATTTTTCCTTACTTTTTGTTTTTCTAAGATGGTTAGATATTAAAATTTTAGTGCAACCGCCTGATATACGCCACTCAGTTGTCGATTTGCGCAATGGAAGAAGCTCGGTGGTACAATGAAATGTCCAAGGACCCCGAATTGTCCAGACTCATTCATAGTGTTCGTTTTTTTCTTTAAAAATTAAGAAGAAAGTCATTTCAGTTGAATAGAGACTTTCCGCTGGCGATGAACGCTGAGCGCATCGATCGCAATTCGCTCGAACCGAATTTCCTGCAGAATTTCGACCTGCCCGCCCACGTCGCTGACAACTCTGTCTTCTATACCAATCGGTAAATTTAGGAAAAATAACTACTTCTTGGAAACCACCCATTTCATTTAAAGACGGAATAATGTTGAGAAAAATTGATAAACTTTCCACAAATCCAGTGTTTTTTGCTGAATGAGTAGAATTTTAGAGATGAAGAAGTGCTGAGTGCTCAGGAAGGGGTGGACGAACTGCGAATTCACAAGGCAAAGGAAGTCTCCTGTAAACAGACCATCGACTCGGTTTTGGATCGGTAAGTCTAAAATTGAAAGTTATGATTTCTGTTAATGGATTTTCCTACAATTTATTTCTCTGAAAAAACTTTAATTCCAGCTTCCAAATGTTGGATCCTCTCCGAGACGATGCTACTCGGGAATCACTCAATAAATTGAGATCCATGGATGATACGGTAAAATTTATTTTTTTTAGATCAAGAATAAAAATTTAGATATTCGAAAGGCACGGCAGTCTACAATTAGGCGAATCGCAGCGAGAAAATTGGATATTCGAGCTGTTGAAGAATGAAAAGTGAGTTTTGTATTCTTTACTTTTTCCTAAAAATTATTTTTATTTTCAGCCCCCGAATATTAGTTCTCGAACAAGACTACCGTTGCGCGGAATGCGGTATCAAAATCGAAAAGGCCATGTGGAAACGGATGAGGTTTTTTACTCATTTTACTTATATTTATTTTTGATTTTCTAAATTCCAGACTTTGCGAGTATTACGGCAAAATGTACTGTCAGATTTGTCATCGGGGCTCGAAATCGACCATTCCTTCGAAAATTCTGCATCAGTGGAATTTCAGGTTCGAATTTTTTTAATTCGTAAAATTTATAATTTTTCAGCGAATACCCAGTTTCGGATCGAGCTTTCCGATTTTTGACAGAAGCGAAAGACCAGCCCGTCATTCATATCGGCACCCTTGCACCGCAGTTGGTAGGATTTCTCCTCATTTTCTTGAAATTTTCTACGACCGAAATATAAAATTATGCTTTTTTCAGATCTCCAAAATTCGCGTTCTGAAACATGCGGTTTTGCTTCGGAAGAAAATCGCGATTCTGTGGGAATTCATCGATTCGTGTCCTTTGGCTGAGGAGACGGTCACCAAAAATGGAAAGTGAGACTTATTTTTCGAGATTATCAAAAGTTGGCATTTTAAAAAATGCAGGAATATGTGAAACGTCGTTAATTTCTACCTTTCACGCTATCTTATTGCTTCTATATTGAGAATTTTTGGTTTTCGTTGAAATTTCAATTTTTTTCCAGTCTGCAAACGATGTTCGTCTCGCTAGCGAAGCATCTGATCATGGAGATCGATCTGTTCTCCCTGTCGGACTTGCAGAGCGTCTACAACAAGGACATGGCTACGTTGCTCGAGCCGATTGTCTATTATGGAAAATGCCATATCGAAACTTGTCAGGTACATATTTTTCTCTTGAACTTTTTCTTTTTTGAAAATCCTCGAAAACCTTGGGACCCCTTCGAAGGTCTTGGATAAGAAACATATTTCTTTTTCTACTATATCATCACAAATCCCTCTTTGAAATATGATCTTTACAGAAGGCTAACTTACTCTAGCAAAACTAACTTTGTAAAAATTGTTTGAATATCGTAATTTTGGAGGAAATTCAAATTTCCAGGAATGCATTCGTCGTCTTCCGTCCTGCATTCTGTGTGCCGACCGGTCTGATGCCCTGTTCCCCCACCAACTGGAGAAATCCTGCAAATGCGCCAATTGCTCCTCGCTCGCACATGCCAAATGCGCCAAAAAATTCGCCCAGAAATGCACCTGTGAAGGCCAATTTATCCCTTCAACAACAATATAAAGATTATTCTTCTTCCATTTTCATTTTAAGTTTATTTTTTTTAGATTCCAAATGTCATATGTATCTGATTTTTCGAAGGTTATTCATATTCTTTTTCCTTTATTGCTTCCTTATGAAAGAGTTATCTAGAAATTTCTGATAAGAAAAGTCTACATTTGCTCTAAATTATCTTCATTTCATATCTTTTTTCCTGAAATCTCGATTTTCTAGAAATCTGAATGATTTGTTCACTTTCCTATTTTATTACGGTTTGTATTTTTTACGGTAACTCGACCATTCTATTTCAATAATATCCATAATCTGTGATAGGTAATACACGTTTTTCGAGATGAAATTTCTCCTTCCGAATCTTTGAGGTTACAATATTCTATCTATCATAGAGTGATACGCATAAATACGGGTTTTGCAATTCGATTCTCGCCTCTTCTCTTCGTCGAGGCGATATGTTCGTTTGATAAGAGAATAAAGATTTATATCACATGAAAGGGAAAGGGCAAGGTTAGGGTTGTTTCGTTGAACTCGGGTTGTTCAATGCACATTGTGCAGCGAATTCTCCATTGCCTAGTGCAAATACCTTAAAGTCATAATGCCAGAACTCATACTTCATATTCACTTTTTATGAATGCCACTTGTGGAGTTTTGCTCAAGAATGTTGTAAAATGAAAAAGGTGAGCATATCATGAAGTTTGAAGTTAACTCCACTTCAAATTTCACTTTTTATGCCTTCCTTATATTCTTTTCCAAGCTGTACTTCAGCAAGTCCTAAGCTATGAATTACCTTTTCTTGTCTTTCAGCATACTGTGCCTTAATTTTTTTTTTGTATCTTTCATTACGCGACATGTTTATTTATGATTCCTGAAATTAATTCATCTATGGCATGCATGCATTCATTCATTCATTTTCTCTCCAATTATGACTATTCTTGCTTCAGCAATTATCTTTGTCCCCCTTTCCCCTATCATTCCCTTTTCCTCTCGCCCTCCTCTCTTCATCAGACCTCTACCCTTCTCAATTTATCGATCGGCCGCTCTCAGGGGGGCGTGTCGTTTTCATTCGAACAAACTCCGTTTGCCTCCAGCAGCCCTTGCAGCCGACCTCACTGCCACTTTGCCCTTTCTTTCCCATAAACATTGCGCCATACCTCGGCCGGCTTTACACCTCTCAATCTCTCCATCTTTAAGCACTCGTTTACAGTCGAAGCAGTTTGCATGACAGTGGGAATGGAAGAGGGGAATTCCTTGTCGCGGAGTCCAACGCCATCCGCAGGAGTCCTCGCGAACACGGAAAGCTGCGTGGTTTGTGGTGAGTCCGCTTTCACGACGTCTAATTATTCAATTTACCGACGAAAGTCGAAGAAAATCCATTTCTGGAGGAAGAAGGAAATAGCTATTTTGTTTATTGGATTTATGCAAAATTATGAAGTGAAACGTTGATCTATGATTTTCAGGTGACGCAGCAGACGGTTTCCATTACGGTATGCATCATTTTTGACATTTGATTACGGTAGAAATGAAAACTTCCGGCCAACTATGTATCTAGTGTAATCGTCGATTCATTCATTTTGTTTCTAGAACCAAACATCGAAAAATAAAGCTTGTTTTGGTGCTTTTTTGCAATTCGTATCGAGACTGGAGTTTCAAGAACAAAATTTGGTCTTTTTTCAAACTACAATGTGATGAATTACATTGAATTGTGGCAAAATAAAACATGAAAAGATAAATATCCTTTCTCCTTGGACCAATTATTTCCATTGCAGGTGTCCGCTCCTGTCGAGGCTGTAATGCATTTTTCCGCCGAGCGATCACATTCAATATGCAATTTATATGCAGACGAGGCGGCAGATGTCAGGTAGAAAACTCATACTCAATTTATTTGGTTTTCCTTGATCATCATGAAAGAGACAAAGATTTTCGCTTTTCCGTTTTCTTAGTATGAACGCGCCCATAGAAGTTGTAATCTGAATTTGTTTAGATTTTCTCGAATTGAAACTCCAAAAACCCTTTCTATTAGAATAGTTTTTTTCTTACCGTTTTGATGTTAGGCATCTCCAAAAATATCTTTTTTAGGTGGATAAAAATGCCCGTTGTGCATGCAGAGCCTGCCGCTTGGCGAAATGCTTTTCAGTTGGGATGGACAGGAAAGCAGTACAGCCGAAGAGAGAAGGACAAGCTGCCGTGGTCTCCTGTGGAAAGAATCCTCATGACTATGAAAGAGAAAGTGGGGTAGGGCAAATTTCTATTCGAGGTTTAAAATATCTCTGGAGTTTTTTTCTTCTTCAAAGTCTTCATTAAAAAGTGAAAATTACATTGAAGCAACATGTACTGTTCATCTCTGGCGAAGTGAACACTCTATTGAAAATCCGCCAAAAGTTGTAAAAATTAGCTTACACTGAAAAGTAATGCAATATGCACGATTAGTCGTCAAACTCGCTCATTATTCAACTTGTATTCATTAACTCTGCAAACTCACGAGATATCATTTGAGTTTGTTGTGTTATTCACCCTCACCTTTTTGTTCTACTCATCTTCCCTAATATACTATTTTTCAAGAAAGAATAAGGACTAAAAAGGGTGAATAATGGAACAAACAACTGGGTATTTTTCAACGATAGCCGCAGTTACAGTTGTAACAATTTGAAGTAATCTGCGGTGCGGTTGCAAAATGTTGAAAAAGTCCTAACTCTGACAACAAACTCTATGGATATCCCGTGAATGTGCAGAGTTAGTGAGTACAAGTTGAATAATGAGCGAATTTTACAATTAATCGCACATATTGCGCCAATTGTCAATGTAAGCTAATTTTTACAACTTTTAGCGGATTTTCAATCGTGTGTTCACTTCGCCAGAGATGAACAATATTCTTCTTATGCTTGAAAGATTCAATCAGTCAGAAAAATGACGATGTTTAAACTATCGTTTTCAGTCACCACTAAACGCATCACAGCCCTCTGCGTTTACCCCGATCTCAAATCAGCTAACTACGGTAAGCTTTCCTTCCAAAATTATGAAAATTCATAATTCTGCTCTAGTTTAAAAGGCGTAAGGATGTCAGAGAAGATTTGGGGGTTTGTTCTGTTTTATAATTATTTGGGTCAAAGCTAAAATTAACCCCAACTTCTAATTTCTATGTCAATTGTCACTTTTCTGCCTGGGGACTTAGTTAAGGCAAAGCAAAATTTTCAAGTTTATGCTAACTCACAATTCACTAATGACACGCAGAAATATCTATCACTGAATCTATTGCGCTCGAAAATAAGCTGTAGAAAAGCATGGCCTAATTAGGTTTGGGGAAACTATTTCTGGACTTGTTTGGAAAGTTCACCCAACTTTTACCATCGCTCATGGATATGCAAAATTTTAATGTTGAAAAGATCGATATCGAAATTAGAACGATAAAAATCCTGTAAGCAGACTTGGCCAATTTCGAACCGCGGTTAGCCATATGAAACGAGATGGCATGACTAATCAAGAGGGAAAAAGAGCATGCCTTCTTTTCGTCTTTCGATAAGACACACTGTCTCTTTTAATGCGATTGATCGCGGTTCGAAATTTCCCAAGTCCGCCTGTAAAAGTCGAAATTAGCGCACACCTGAAAAGGATAAACTTTCCAAATGAGTAAAAATAAGCAAGACGAACGTTCATTTATGCTAATTTTTTGCTGAAAGAAATATTTTTCAGGAAATGTTCCTGCCGGCGATTTCTCCGTCTCCCCCGCCAAATGCCAGTCTCATTTCCAAGATGTGCTACGATTTCACGGAGCAAAAGAGACGCAGACGCGCAATGCTCTGCAATTCGCTCGAGGAAATTCTCAGCGATGATTGTGTGAGTCGATGTCTTTTCTATTATTGATTCGAGAGAACGTCGATATTCAAAAATTGCGCTGTTCGCCTCGTTTCTCTTCTACCCGACTCACTATTTCGCTCCAAATTCGATTTCTAATTGCTGCATGTGAATATCAACTTTCTCTCCAATTAACGATAACTTTGCAAAATTAGTTGATTGAAAGTTTCTTATATCTTCCTTTTTATGAACATCAGCAGATTATCGTCCAATCCAATGAAATTCATTTTTGAAGATATGAATCCGACTATAGACAATCTTACCCCTTTTTTCTAAATATATTTCAAAGTCACAGAAAATTTATCCGGCTTTCAGTGCATTCTCAGAAATCCAACTGTTTAGAGTATTTGAAAGATTCTCTTGGTCCTTCTATCAGATAAGATATCAAAGTCATTTAGCTTGCTGTTTCGTTGATGATCATTACAAAATTCTTTCAAATACGAATTTTCTGCTATCAAATCTGCAGAGATATGTAATAGGGGCAAAGATAAAGCATCGTCATAAGAAAATTCGGTTTTGTCACCGGAGCGTCAATGATAAATATTAAGCTTGAATTCGAATTTCTAAAAAGCAAAAAAACCAGAGTTAATAAAATTAAGAAAACACATTTAATTTCAGGACACTGCCCTTCGAAACATCGCTACTGCAGATGACTATTCTCGACTGTTTCAAGTGCAAATGGTTCTGATGTTCGAGTGGGCCGAGAGATTGGCAGAGTTCAGACAACTTCATGATCCTATGGATAAAGTCCGATTCTTTATTATCGATGATAAAAGACATTTTTGGACAAAACATAACTTTGTGTGATGGCAATTCGTAAATGTCATGAAGTCGTGCATTATAGTTAGGGATAGGGAAAGTAGAGCGAAATAGTGTGAGAAAAGATAGCTCGAGTCTTCACGACGTCACAACATTTACGAGTCGCTTCTGACAGAGATAGGGAAGAATAATCGTCAAGATTTTCATGAAGATATTATAAACTGAAGTAAATATGTGCGAATTTTAGACCAAACTCCTCCGAGCATTCGCTCTGCGATACATTCTGTTGGACAACGTCTTCCATACAGTGGAAATGGGGTATACCGACAGATATGTGCTGGTCAACAACAATTACATCATCCCTGGTCATCCGCCACCTGCCTCCTCAGCACTGCTCATTGATGAACGGAGGGTTTACATGTTGTAAGTCAATTTTTGAATTTAATTTCAGTCAGATATGACACAAAATGGACAAAACCAAGTTATAGGATTGCTGTATTATATCGCCGGTACACCGAAATCGTTTGTACTAGACACCGGATTTTAGGGCGAGAGTGTAGGCAAAGGGGAGAAATAAGAAAGAGCCGGTGTCTTTTACAGGCAGTGTCAGTGTTCCGGGGCGGTGTATAATACAGGAGAGGCCCAATTTACAGCATTTTGAAATCGAACTCATGAAAAGTGAGTAATAGGAAGACATCTGTAGAAGTTGTGAAACATCACGGGATTTAGGCCATATCATTGCAACAATTCAACATTCTTTCTCACTCTTAGAACTGACCTTTCAACGTTAGATTATAATTGACCATCGAAACAAGTCCTGTTTGTAATAATTCAATTATCGAACTCATAGTTGTGACGTGATCAAATGTATTTACAGGATGTTTGGCTGCGAATCGCAGGAACTCATTAGCGAACTGATCATCCCGATTACGGAAATGCGATTGACAATCGGGGAGATGATGGCGCTCAGATGTAAGGGAGATTTTGTGACTGGAAAAATTTCGAAATCCTGAATTTTAAAATTCACAGATATCTTCTAGAGCCAATCTATCAAATTACTCTTTCTGAATGAGAAAATTATTGGAAAATGGTTGATAAATGTTATCTTTAAGTTTCTCTAAAGAGATACAAAAATGCTCTTCTGTCATAGTAAGAGGACAAAGGATAATTTAGGCATAATGTTCTGGAACCCCGGTGATGTTGGTTTGACCCACAATGCTCTGACAATCAGTCAAGAAGTACGAAATTTCGAAATCTGGTTTTTTTTAAAATGATATTTTTAGGCCTCAAACGTGGCCGTACAAGAACTGCACAAGTATTTCGAGGTTGAGGACATCACGAATATCGAAAATCGCATTGGGAATATGCTTTTGCTTCTGCCCTCTTTCACGGTAATGAACTCTTCTAGAAATTTCTGAAAGTTTATAATTTGAACGCAAATTAATGGCAAACAACAAGACTCGGAAATTTTAAAATATCTTCCCTCGCAAATTAAAATGTTCAATTTTAGAAGCACGTGAGCATTCTCTATGAAACAGTCAAATTGATTCCGACTTTCGGAAAAATGCAAGAGTGGGACTCTTTCATGGACGATTTACTAAGGGGCGTTTAAATTTAAACCTCCGATTTTCTATTTCATATGGATAACCAATATTTAGCATATCATAACTAGTTTTAGACGGCTAATCATTTCGATTTTAAGCAATGATAATTTTCTCCATCTCTTGCCATAAGCCCATTTTCAGTCCATAGTTTCGTGAAACGTTCAGTAACCTCATTCGTTAGATTGGTTTAGACTTGAATTGAGTTCCGAGTTTTCCTCTACTTCATATTTAACGCAATGATATTTTAATAGTTTCCGATTTTTTTATTTTGTAGAAGATACTGTTAATTTTGAAAAATCTCAGCCATTCAAATTAATCTTGTCTATTTTCAATTTAGAACTGTTTTTCGACTAAAATGAACAGTAATATCACTTTTCTTTATTTTTTAAAAATATTTGTCCGCTATTTTAGTGACCAAACATAACTCTGAACTCTATTTTAGACTCGAATTCGAAATTCGACGACATAGTTTGAATGACAAATTTACTGAGCGGGTCTCAATCTGAATCAGTTGATATTTGAAATCGAAAATTAAAAATTGAAATCTGCAACGATACTTTCTCCACTGTCCATCCCCAAATATGTTATTTTGCAAAAATATGTAGAATAAAATAATTAAAAAATATCCGTGTTTAGGGAAAAAGTGAAATCTGGAAAATAAATGAATAAAAACTAAAATAGAAAAGAAAATAATTTTGAATTCCAGATTTTGTTCAAATTTTAATGCTAGTGTGTATGTGTCTAGATATGCCATTACGCAAAGTTTTAGAATTTCTGAGATCGCTTTTTTTAAAAATGTTCACAGATTTGACTTTTGATTTACACGAATTGCTTCTGTTCTGCTATTCTGCTACCTATTCAATTCAGCTAATCAGTCGGTCCAAAATCGTGCTCGCTCCAGAAGATCTGAACAATCAATAATTCTCTAACTTATTTCGGCTATTTGGAAACCACAAGACACGAAACATAGAAGAAATAGTCTAGGAAGTTAGGGTAGGGTATGGGATGATAGGCTTTCTTTTTCCACGCTATTTCTCAATGTCTCATGTCTCGTGCTTTTGTGGCTTCCAAGTTGTCCTTGTTTCTTCAGTTTTCGAAAGCAACAAGTTAACCAAGTTTTTGAATAGAAAAGCACTGAAATATATGCAAAAAAATGTGCAAATTTCTTTTAAAATCTGATACTTTCTTCATGAAATATCATTATTTTTAATATCTTCTAATAAGAGTAATTTCACGAGTAAAATGAGGGAAAACGTTACTATCTTCCTTTTCTTACCCATTCAAGGGTCTTCTTCCGTTGTTTTCATGACTGCCGTTTGCTGCCGAATTCGTTGCAGATGAAGAGGAAGACCCCGAATGCGGTGCAGACGAGGACGAGGAGTGTGCGTGTCTGGGACGGGAGGGATGGGCTCCTGAAGGAGGGACAGAACTCGCTGCAGGGGGCGGGCGGTGCGAGGCCGAGGAAGCGGGTGCGGGGCCGCCGCCACGCGACTTCGGATGATGGCCGCCTTCTGATGGCCGGGTCTGAAATAAAATAGAGCTAATCATAGCAATATTTGTTGAGACGAATGCACGAATACGAACTCGTAACGATGATGATAAATTCTGAAAAATAACTCGAAATTGGCGTAATGACTGAAATATCTTTTTTCGCATTTTTCTTCCTAACATGGTCTCATAACTTATCCTCGAACGGTGGTAGTGGTAATGATCCAAAAATGATAAGAGTTGCGAACAAAGAAAAATAATCATCCAATATGAGACCTCGTTCTGCACATCAGGTGCTTCGCCCTTCTTCTGTCGTTCCTTGGCAGCCCATTCCGGATTGTAGTTGTAATCGCTCAGATTCGGCTGCTCCGAGAAGAGCATGAAGAACTCGTTGCACTTCACTACGTCGCCGTTTTTCCCGACTCCCAAAGTCAGACCTCCCTGGAATGAAATCATTTTGATACAAATTTCAAAGTTTCTGAGTTTCGAAAGGAAAAATATCCTATTTTGTGAATCCAAAATATAGCAATTAGGGGGTTCTTCAATAGCCTACCAGGAACAAGGCTCAACGAGTCGCACTCATAAAATTCTACTAGAAAAAATATTAGAAATGTGATGTATATCCGGAAATTAAAATTGTTTTGAATACCTTGTTAATTTTGGTGAACCCTCCCCTCAACTTGACGATGTCGCTGGGTAGAAACAGGTCGGGAGCCTCGGGGTTCATGATCGTCATGCAGATGCAGCCCGTCGGGTCCGCAATTCGGTAGATCAGCAGAGTGTCTCCGTTCCGCAACGTCTTTAGGAATCCTGCAGAGAAATCAATTATGACAGGACTCTGATTCGCAATTTGATCCGCAGATCGGCAGACTGGCGCAGCGATCGTTTCCGAGGAGATCTCGATCGTTCAAGCACAAGGTGGTTGGTTAGTTTTCGATCGCCTTGAACGGGAAATTGCAATTCTCGCTGGAACGACGTCCAACTAGTGGACTTCCAGAACGAAATCTCCCAGAAAGGTTCGCCGAACCAACCTGACCGATATGCGCGAACGTTTTCTTCAGATTTTCTCCAAAAAATCCTCAAAATCTCCATTTTCGTAAATTCAAATTTCAAAAGATTGTCCAGAACAAGTTCTTGATTTATAAGATTCTCTCGAATATTTTCCTTCGAAAAGTTTTCGGAACCAATCTAGAAGCTATTCATTCTGAATTTCCCAAATCGATAGTTTAGTTTCCAAAATGTTCATTTCCCCATCCGCACCCTTATCAATGACGATGGCAGCCACGTTGACGCCGTGCATGTCGGGCTGCAGCTGCCCGATTTTCGTGTATGGCTGTTCGGAGTACGACGGGTGGCCGGACATCGTCGTCAAAATCCGGCAAATCCTCGAAAATCCGCGAAAAAATGTCTGTCAGTCAGTCAGTCGGCTCTCGCCCAAACTGGAATTTGCATTACGACTTTTACGCCGCAATAATACAGACAGTTGTTATCAAAATCAATTTTCTCCGCATGTCGTTTGAATTTCTCGGATTTTTCGATTTTTCTTGATTTTCTCAAATTCAGATGGCGTCACGCCACCTTCTGACCGGGGCGACTCGCACACTGCGAGCCTGTATACCCACTGCCTCGTTGCACACGACCACCTGTTGTTCCTGGCAGAAGTTCGAGAACGAAAGGCACTTCGAGCCTGGGGAGGACATTTTGGGTAGAACCTGGCATGGACTCACTTACGACTGGAGACGGTGGAGGAGAAGATATTATGAGGTCAGGATTCTGAACTAGAAGATAACCTATTGAAAAAGTCAGAAAACTTCTGAATATCAAGAATTTTTAAATGTCTTGAAGAAAAATATGATTCTTGCTTTCTGGAGTGTCTTGAAGAAAGGAAAATGAAATTTTGAGGCAAGAAAAGACGCCTGGAAGAAGAGGCACCCCGTAGCCCACATGAAATACGCTCCCATGGACCACGAAATGTGGCCGCACAGAGCGGAAATTACCATCATTGGGGGAGGACTCGCGGGTATTTTTATTTTCATTTTCACTTTCTTCCGAACGTTTCGATTTCAGGCTCATCGACTGCCTACTGGATCAAGCAGCGTTTCAGAGACGAGGACTTCAAGGTGGTCGTCATCGAGAACAACGACAATTTCATGGAAGGTAGTCGGACTTCTCAAAATGCAGACCTGCAAAGACTGCAGAAAATGGTGAATCTTCAAGAGAAGAAAAGAAGACATGCTCCTTTACTCTCTCAATATGACACACTTCTGCGGTTTTTTGCAGGTCGAGTTTTGGGAAGCCGGAAGATAGTCTCAAATTGCTAGATGAAAATCAACTTATTCTAAACTTTTTCCTACTTCTAAACTAAACTTTCATTTCTTTCGATAAACTTGATTAAAGGCCAACGATCAAACTGATGAGCAGTGTTTCAAAATTTTATTTTAAACAAATCACGACTTTAATTTTGACCAGTTTTTTCAAGCCCAGTTAGAAATTCTCCTATTGGCTGAAAATTTGAGGCACGACGATGCTGTCGACAGGCGCAGTGACGGCCCAATTCTCGATCGACGAACACATCGAAATGAGCCTCTTCACTGCCGAATTCCTCCGGCACACAGGAATCCACCTCCACGTGCTCGGTCAGTTCACACATTTCGAACATTTCATTCATTTGAATTACGAGGATTCGGCAATTTTTAGACAGTCAACCTCCCGACACTCATTTCCTGCCGAAAAGCTATCTGCATTTGGCAACCACAGAAGAGCAGAAAAAAATGCTGCAGGACAATTGGAAACGACAAGTGTTAGTATTTTTTTCGAAAATTATTAGGACCTAGCTGAATTGCTATTCTGAGAAAATCTGAATCAGAGTTTTGGTCAGACAAAATGGTCCAATATTTCGCTATTTTTCAAAAATGGATTTAACCTTATTTTATCATCCATAACTTTCATATTAGTTTGAATGAATAAATTAAACTTGTATTTTTAGAGAGAAAGGCGCTCGAGTGACGATTCTGTCGGCGGAGCAGCTGTCAGAGCGCTACCCATTCATGGACTTTTCTGACGTGTTGATGGGCAGTTTGGGCATCGAGAACGAGGGCGTCATCGACACCTGGCAAGTGCTCGCTGCCATCAGAGAGAAGAACATTACTTTGGGAGTTCATGTAAATTCTTTTCATAATTTTCCTTTTCTGGAAAGCCATGCAATCTTTCATGTTTACCCATCATTCACCTTCGAATTGCACGCTCACATTTTCCATGAAATTTATTAGCTATGGTAGAAGTTTGAATTTCGAGGTTGAAAGGTTAGATTCAGTTTCGGAAATTTTGCGACATTTATTTTTGACAACTAATTAAAATTGAATCTTCCATTTTAAGTACATAAAAGGAGAAGTGGAGGGCTTCGAATTCAACCGTCGTCCAGATCAAAATGTGATGGAAGAGGACGGCAACATATGGGAGAAGGAGCTGCCTACTCGGGTCATCGGAGTTACGGTAGGACACATTTCGTATTTTAGACTTTTTGCAAAGTGCACGACTATTTAAACTAAGAAAAAATGATATATATATATATATATATTATCTTAGTAAGCTCATTTTCAGGTTCGCCCCCAAATGTCGGCTGCATCTCCCCGTCTCATTCGCTCGCATTTGATCGTCAATGCCGCAGGTCCCTGGGCTGGTCAGGTCGCTGAGAAATGTGGAATTGGTGAGAGTTCAAGAAAACTTGAGCCTCGAGTCTACTCGTCGGGAAAATTGCCAATTACGAAGCTTTTGATGCTTTGATCCGTATTTTCATTGCATTGAGCAAATCAAAGAAAGATAAATTCCAAATTGAGCTTCCCAAAAAGTATGCCGACTCGAGAAATCTTTATTGTGAAGGAAGGAAATAATTTCAGGAAAAGGAGACGGCATTCTGGCAGTGCCGGTGCCGATCGAGCCCCGCAAAAGGCAAGTGTTCGTGGTGTTCGCCCCTGGTGTGCCTCCCGACATGCCTGTTCTCTTCGACGAATGCGGCCTCAGGTGCACTCAGATGAATATCGGAAACACGTATCTCATCAGCCGAATTCCCACTCCGGTATGCAAACTATCATCGACGATAAGCACGAAATTTCGACCTTTTTGGGTTGCTATTCAGAGATTTTGATACAATTTCTATTTTCGTGATAATTTGACAAACATTGCTAAAGGCAATGTTTTTGTTTCAGGATGAAGATGCGAAAATAGATCACAAAGACATGTCCATCGACTACACGGAATTCACCGAGAAAATCTTCCCCGTTCTGGTGAGAATTTCGATTTTGGAAATTATTTCTAT
The DNA here is from genome assembly GCA_964036155.1 of Diploscapter coronatus. Lineage (NCBI taxonomy): Eukaryota > Metazoa > Nematoda > Chromadorea > Rhabditida > Rhabditidae > Diploscapter > Diploscapter coronatus. The sequence goes on along the minus strand of OZ038423.1, from coordinate 78,123,729 downwards.
TTTCGACAACCCCCTTCAGGTAAAACGAGTGCCTTCATTCGAATCGGCTCAAATCAAGTCCGCCTATGCGGGCTACGAGGATTTCAACACATTTGACACTGCTCCGATTATTGGTATGCTGAAATTCGTTTTTATTATTTTTTGTCAACTCCCAAACCACGCATGCATTTTTATATATCAAATTTTTGATTTGTTTCAAATCTAAAATGTTGAAGAATGTCATATTCTTTAGAAAGAAAGATTGTTCGTGAACACTTTAGGCCCTCATCCGACTTACACGAATGTGCACATGATGTGTGGCTTCGGCAGTCGGAGTGCCATGCACTCGATCGCCGCTGCCAGGGGATATGCTGAGAAGATTCTCGATGGTGCTTACATCAATATCAATTTGGTAGGTTTTTTGGAAGATTTCAAAAAAAAACTTCTATATTTCTCCAAAATTTATTTCTGAGCATATTTTCGGTAAAATTTGTAAATTACTATTCTTTTTGCAAATTTCCAATTCTTCTAAGAATTCGTTGGTGAAAATTATAGATTTTTTGAAATTCCTAAAACTTTAAAATAACATTTTTCAGAGAAAATTTGACATGCGCCGTATCGTAAAAATGCAGCCCCTAATGGAAACGTATAGATGTTGAAGTGCAGAATTTTAGATAGTCATTAGTTTTTTTTTATAGAATGTTCGAAATGATCGCAAATTATTGCAAATTAATTGTTTCTGTTACTTTTTTAATAAAATTTGATTATTTTCAGTTATTTATTTTCGAGACGAAGTTTGAAAACTCTGACATACCTGTTGACTTTATAAGGATATTTATTTATCTTAATTTTCAGCAGCTTCAATTGGAAAACAACAAAAAATGGCTGAAGATCTGCCGTCGGGATGGGAAAAGCGAATGAGTCGCACAAATAGTAAGAATTTACAAAAAAAAATAAATAAAATTTTAAAAATGAAAATTCCTCTTTCGAAGAGAACTCATTCAAGTCTGTTTGGTTTGATTGAATTTTGCCATACGATAATTATTATATGGCGGAGTGTCTTTTCCACTTTCTTTAGCTATAGAACTCCATCATTTAGTAATTACCTTGCCATACTTTTTTTTTTCGTTCTTTGAAAAGACGAAAATAAACATTTTCAGACACGCCCTACTACTTCAACACCGCAACAGGCAGATCACAGTGGGAGCGACCGGCGAGCTCGGCGTTCGGCAAGGGCAGCAATTTGACTGAGGTTCGAATAATTCTCAATTTCAGATTATTTTCTGCGGCAATTACTATATGACTCGATGATGAGATCTATAGTTAGAGATAGGGAGGGAAGGAAAGTAGAGTGAAATAGTGTGAGAAAAAGAGGTTTTGTCATCTTGTCAAATATCGTTAATTGGAGAGAAAGTCGATATTTATGCAGCAATTAGAAATCGAATTTGAAGCGAAATAGTGAGTCGCGTAGAAGAGAAACGAGAGATGAATAGCGCAATTTTTGGATATCGACACTCTCCAATCAATAATACCATTTGTCATTTTCCGCGAAATTCTCTCGAAAATTTGATTTGTTGCAGGTCCGCTGCGCGCACATTCTGGTGAAGCACTCCGGCAGTAGGAATCCGTCAAGTTGGCGCAGCGACCACATCACCAGAAGCAAGGAGGACGCCATCAATATTCTCAACGGTATGACTCATTTCAAACAGACTTCTCAACTCGACCCGCAGAAAAAGTGCCGTATTGAGAGAAAAAGAGCATGTTGTCTTTTTCTCTTAAAACGATGTATTACTTTTTCTATGGATCGAGTTTTGAGAAGTCTGGTTTTAAATTGAAAAAAAAACGTCATGGAATGAGCATCTTGGAAAGTTGACATAAATTTGGTAAAAGAATTGATAATGAAAATGCGTGGGCTTCTAAAAAAAAAAGCCATAAAATACATCGAATTATTAAAAAATCCAATCACTTTGTAATTTTCAGGCTATATCGAACAAATCAAGGCCTCAGCCAACCCGTACAAGGAGTTCCAGACCATCGCCAAGGAGTTCAGCGACTGCAGCTCTGCGAAACGCGGTGGCGATTTGGGTTTCTTCGGCAGAAGGTTTTAGTTTTTTAAAATTATTTTCTCCTTCATATTGAATTGCTTCATTCTAAAAGACGTCGAATACACTTGTTAGAAAATGTTGATGTCTTTAAATTTGAATAGCAAACTTTCAGAATTAGAAGCAGTCGATATTGCGCTGTAGAAAATAAATTCAAATTTAGAAGGCAATTTGGAAATGACGTGAGCTATAGTTTTAGGGATAGGCGAGAGAAGGGAAGTAAGGAGAAATAGTCTGGGAAGAGATAGCTCACGTCCATCTCGCCATTTCTCAGTGTCATTTTGAATGTTACTTCTATTGTTATGTAGAATTTATGAAATGTGTTGACTTTCAGGAAGATGCAAAAGCCTTTCGAGGACGCGTCTTTTGCGTTGGACGTTGGAGAGATGAGCCCGATCGTGGACACGGATTCGGGCGTCCACATCATCTGGCGAATCGAGTAAGCCCCACTCTATTCCCCTTCTGATCTTCGACTTCATCAAATCGTAACTCATGTTCTTGGCAAAGTAGTAAAAGTATGACGACATTAACGATTTTCAAAACTTTCCTCTTTCAAAAACTTTTAAATAGCCGTTTGTAAACGTAGTCACGTAGACGCTCAGAAAGTTGCCAATTCGAAGAAATGGTATTGAAAAGCGATAATCTATTGCACGTGCTATTTCGCTTAAAGTGACTACTTTTTGGGTGGGTAAGTGATGCCTTTACAAACTCATTCTAAACTATTATCAATGCTTACTTGAAATCAAGAATATTTCATGATTTCATTTTTTATTTATTTCTGGATGATTTTCTTTTAAAATAGAAAATTGCTTAAAATCATAATTTCATAATTCCTAATTTAATTTCTCATCAAACGTCGATTGTAAAATTGGAAACTCATAACTTCATTTGTAACGGATAAATTTCGAAATTTAAAAACGCTTACTCTCGATTATTTATTTTAGTCTAGAGCTAGAATTTTTCTTAATTTATTTTTTTAAATACACGATTTTCTGTAAACTTTCAGAGTGGTAAAATAATAAATATGATTTTTAAAAATTTCATTTAAACATTTTCTAACTAAATTAGCATATGGCTTTAATTTATGTTGTGTAGTGTAGTTGCACCTAGCATTATATCATTCTGCGCACTCGCATTTTTTGAACGATTAGCACTTTCGTTTAGAAAATTAACATTATAAAAACGATTTTGTTGAAATATTCATTGTTCAGTAGCAGAATCGCTGGAAAGGAAAAGAATAAGGTTACTTCCCATCTGTTCCCGCTATCAGCGTTGATAAGTAAGACGCATTGGGTTATCAGAAGGCCTCTAATAAAAGACCCTCTTCTAAAATCTAAAAAGTAGAAGCCGCCCTCTTCTAGAGGATTTATGAATGAAGCTTCACGGTATTCACTCCTTTCTGAGAAATAGTATGATAAAAAGAAATGCCAAGATTATTGTAGATTTGTTAACTAATTAGCATAAAGTAAAGATTTCAAATACAACGCGTTCAAGAAGAATATCCGCAAGGCGTTTGACGAGCTGACTCCCGCTAAGAGGAGCGACATAGTCGAGCTCAACGTCATTCTCGAAAGTACGGCTTAAAAAGAGATCAAAATTAAAAGATCATTTTGAAGAGGTCCAGTCCCAAACGGACAACCGACCTTCTTGGGAGACGAAGTTCAGGCCGCTTTGTAAATGCTCTAGTCCGAAAACGCTGTCATGGTCAATGACGACAAAATCATTCTCATCGAATTACTTGCTCTAACTATTCCATTTTATCTGATTAATTATCTTTATCACGGCCGTAACTTTTCCTACCTTGCTAAGGTTTTTGACAATTTATCTGTTTATCTCTCAACTCAACTCACTATAGAATCAGAGTTCCCAATTTTCGAACTTTCTGAACCTCGGTTTATTTTAAATTGCTAGAAATTTTGCCTTTCTAATATTTCGATGAGTTCAAAATTAGAAATAAATGTTATTCTACGGAGAATTTTTCGTGATGCGACTAAATTATCTTGCACATTTGCTTACTCCATTGTACATTTTAATTCGAATCTTTACTTTCTCTGAAAGACCCTTTCTTTATTAGTATAGCGAAAGCTTATCGCTTATCAGATTGGGATATAGCACATTTCCCACTTTCTCACTTTGAATTTTCCATATTAGTCGGTTGCTAAGCGAGAAATCTGAATCTACCTGAATTCGGAAAATCTCCAATCGTAATCCTTCCCTTTTTCTCCGCCATTTCCCTCTCTTCTCTTATCTGTCTGATAGAAGATAAAGCCATTTTGGGATTTCGTATAGAAACGGATTAGAGAATAAAAGGATAAAGCCGTGTACTTACTGAAATGAAACTGTTACTAAAAATACGTAGAAAATGCCATCCATAGTCCTATTTTCAAGCGACTTTTTTTTGCAATAGATTAGACACTGGTCTTTTTACAGTAAGAATAATTTATAATGATAATAAGAGGATCGGATTACTATATTTTGAGATACATAAGGAGAATATTATCGCATACTTTGTTAAAAAGGATATTTATCTTTAATGACTTTAAATTTGTAGTTATACGATTCTCAGGCTTCTACACGAGTACACTTCGGCATTAGTTACCTCTTCTATATCTTCATTAAAGTTATATGACATTTGACTCCTTCCACTCAATCAAATTTCCTCTTTATTTCGAATTTTCACAATTCTTCTACACAAATATCTATATTTTGGTTTACAGTATTACCTAAATTCTTTTATTTAGCAGCTAATTAGATTTTCGGAAATTTCACAACACGGAACTTAGATTTTGCAACTTTTATTCAAAACCTGAGGAATGACTGATTTATAATGTTATCGGAGAATCTCAAAGCTTTTGTTCGATTTTCGGGTTGTCATTGTCCGATGAATTATGAAACAAGGTGCATTGGTGCATTGCACGGCTTGTCACTTTGCTCTGAATTTCTCGGATTCTGACTGATTTTTCTCTGACGTCATTGTGATGTCAAAGCAGTCAAAGTATTATCTTTCCTTCTATCCTCTGTCCACTCCTACTGACTGCACTTTACTTGCTAAACTAGAGTCGCCGTTTCCAGAGGATTTTTAACCGACTAATTTCTTTCAAATATTCATTTTCCGGATCTTTTTTTTTGCAAAAATCGCATTTACTTTCATTTACAAAGCTGTACTTCATCATGATCTTCAAATTTTTGCAAAAAATGATTTTACAAATTAAATTTCCTATTCACGACTATGATTACATTTTATTTTAATTATTTTTCTCCAATAGTACAAAATTCCGTATGAAATGGACTTGCAATCGGACTACAATGAAATCGATCCGTCCTATGTAGAAAAATGCTGCTAGCCGATGGGTGGGAAAAATGAACTCGGAAGAGAGAAAATGAGAAAGAAAAAATGAAAGCGTTCACTCATTTTTTCTCTCTCTGCTTCTATCATTTTTCGCTCTTCTCAAAAAATCTCCCTTTCTGCAAACTTTCGCCTCTAACAGAGAGCTGGCTATAGTGAGCGATTGTGCTTTGACCTTACAGACCTGCGAAATGGCCTATGAAATTTAGAGAATTAAAGAAATTGAAGTTCAAGAAATACTATGATGAATTTCGAGGTGGAAAGGAGGTGAGCAAATGATTAGAGACAATTATTTTGCTAGAGAAAAGGGAGCTGGAAATCGAAGGCCTTGATTTTCGTACGAATGGCTGCGTGTGGAGGCGTCGAAGTGGTACGGGCCTTCTCCTTGTCTCCTTCGATTTCTCGTTCCTGTCCCTCTCGCTGTTCTTTCGCATGCTGAATGCAAAAATGGCAGTCCCCCACGAGCGAAGCACCGCGACCGTCTTTTTCGCTTCGAGTCTTCGAGAAAAAACCACTGCAAATTTGCACTGTAAGAGCAGACCGAATGAAATCGGGGTAGAATTGGGGGAAAAAAGTGAAAAATGAACACTCCGTTTGGTCACCTTTCAAATTATATCAACCATTTTTCACCCAGTACTCTTCAAAATTAAAAGCGAACTTTCTGACTTTGCACTTTGAAAATTGAAAAATTCGGTCTTAAACCCACCCAAAATCGAGACCAAACAGTGTTTCAATGTAAAGTCATCTTTCGAACGAAGATGAAAAAGTCACGTTTGAACATTTTCATTTAATTTGGGTGGACTGTTCTAATTTTAGAGGGACTTTTAGAATGTCACTCCAATCTTAGGAGAGTTAGAAAGCCTAAATTTGATCTTCTGTATTTTTGCACTCTAATGAAAAATAGTCCATTCCCAGAACATGATCAAAATTGAAAGCTTATTTTTCCAAAATTGTTTATTTCTGGCTTATCAAAACAATCAAACACGATTATCCATATTTAGCAGTTCGTCGATCACTTTCTAATCTATAAACTTTTCTGAGAAATTAATTTTGAGACCTAGTTTAAAGGAGAGAAATAGTGTGTGCAAAGAAATTTTCAAAGATCGCCATATTTCATACCGTCTTCTAATTACTTGTTCATTGAATACCTCTGTCAGAATAAGGTACTTTACCAAACATCATGCAAAATGTTAGGTAAAAATTGACCACTATACATTATCTAAATTGAAGCAATCTTCCCATTAAACTGATAATAATGATATCGAGAATCAGCTGTCATCTGATATAACAGAATTTGAATAGACAACCTATTCTATATCACCTTGTTCCGAAGGAAAATTATTTTAAAATAGTAACTTTCATTTCACTCAGACGAATAATCTGCCTAATGTTTGATCTCGATTCATGATGTGCGCATTTCCTTGTCCAAATTCGATCGGCGAGGAAAAACTCGGAGAGAAAGGTTGCGATGTTGCGCGACTCTGCGCCTGGGCAGGGCCACTTAGGCGTTGTTAGAGATGTTTTTTGTGCGCTCGGCTAAAATTGGACTGCCCATTGTATTCCCCATTCTTTTCGCAGAGATGACAGTTTTTGTGGGAGAAAAATTACTCACACCCGGATATTTCGCGCGTCTCTTTTGCACACAGTGCCTCAGCTCTGCTACACGCACTTGACGATTCAAGAGGGATGAAATGCGAATTCGAAGCGTTCGGAGCGCTGATTCGCGCTTGTAAAAACATTTAACCCAAATATAGCCTAGCTCCATCTCTCCACATTTCATGTCCTCGTTTCATCATCCGTACATTTCGTTTTTGCTACTTCGCAACATTTACCCGACTTGAGTGAAAAATCGAAATGACAAACCCCGCGAGAAACGCGTGTCGATATAACATTGTCTCCGTCTCTACGAAAGGAAAGGCGTTCGTTGATTTACTTGACCCTGGTGCGAGGCGCGGGAGACGAATTAGCACTTTAGATAGTACTCTAGTTGGTTTTAAGTTCAGCATTCTAGGGCATGTCGAGAAATGTTGCCTAATAGACCATGGGCATGTGCATCGTTCACGTGCTGCCTTTCCATGCATTTGCCCCTCTCCAATCGCATTTTCACATTTCGTTGCGCCTCTTTTATCGTGCTGCGATTGTGATTTGCAGCGCGTTTGCAGCGTACCGCGGGGCTCGCGATCTTTGACCTCCTCGAACCGAGTGCCGACCGCAGCTGCTTTGTCCGCTTCGCAATCTCCCCACATTTCTGCATTTCCTTACTATCTTTCGCCTTTCGAATCATCGATCGTTTGCGAAGTCAACTCGCGCCGGAGAACTCCCCGTCGGTGATTCTATTTGATCAACCTGATCATTTTGATCGCTTATTTTATCACCTTCATCAATTTCGTATCCCTCATTTGATGGCTGTAGAGAACCATACTAAGTTGTCTTACGTCGATAGATTTGATGACGAAGATCGGTAACTTTGGGCTAGATCTCAATAGTTCAAAAGTGCAAGAAAGTGATGGATTGCAACATTCTTTCACCTCATCTTCATCTCATCAAACGCTCAAAATCACGATTTCTTTAAAGATCACCATCTTCTTTATCTCTTTCATTCGGAAGAAAGCTGATCTTCACTTTTTATTTTAAGTCTTGCTCATTAGATAGTTTTTGAAAATCTCAAATACCGTATTGCCTCTAATTGAAGGGTATGTCCTTCTATTTTTCAGCCCCTAATTTTCAAAAAATTCAAAACTCTCAAGCCATCATAACACCTCATCTGATTATCGTAATTACTCCAAATTAAGACTAAACTCACTCTACACAATCTAAAGAACATTATAAAGCACCTCCTGAGATGATCTGAGCCGGGTAATTGGTAGCTCCGACATTTGGGAGGTGTCCTTCAAATGGACGATGGCCTCCAATTAGAGAGAACACGGCATTTTAAGAAATTTACAAATTTATCTTTCATCTTTTAATTTTACGATTTTTCGAATTGTACAAAGTTGACTAATTCTCTTATTTCAATTCCCACGAGCTTTTTCTTTGCTCCAAGTTATATATAAAATTTACTTTCCCGAAAAAATCCTCTTCGAACGAACGTCTTTCTAGTTTCAATCCGTCCTTTGAGTGTATGAACTCTTTCTCTCTTCACCATCTTCATTCCCCCTACTCTTTTTAACCAAGCGAAATTGTGCTGGGGTAATCGTTCTTTGCATTTTTCCGCACTCTATAATCTCGAGCTTCTTTGCTAATATCTTTTCTCTATATTATCTATCTTATTCCTGCATCTCTGTCCTCTCACTATTTCCTCTTTCAATGTCTCTAATTCTTCATGTTTCCTCTCTATTTTCTCCATTCTTTGACTCTTTTCTCTCATTTAAAAGTGCAAGCTTTGCCTTCCCCTTTCCTCTTTATCTTGCCGTTCTCTTTCCCGTTTTCAGAGTGCAAAGGTATGCTTTTTCCTCTCTTCCTGTCTGCATCTTCTCGTCCTCTCATCCTTCGTCGCAGTCTCATTGACTGTCTCACATTCCGTTCCACCCGGTGTTCGCTTTTTTCTCGTTTCGCTGCATTTTTCCGCGTCTCTCTCTCTCTCTCGATTCGTCGCGCTATTTCTGTCGTTCAGTTTATTTCTCTTCTCCTCTCGCTTTTCTTTTGTATTTAGCGTTTGCCTCAGGGTTATATTGTTCTATAATAAGTGGCATTGCAGGGCATCGTCGGCTATAGTTGCACTCTGTTTCCTCGTCTCATGTCTGCCTGTCTCCAGCCCCTAGCCAGGCAAAGCTCCCTAGGCCTGCCCAGACCTTGGCCAGACCCAGCAGCCCTCTTATCTGCTGCCCCTTCCTCTTCTCACTGCCTCCAGCTATTCACGAGAAGGTGAGAATTGCACTCTTATATCCGCCACTCCTCTCACTATCCGAAACGATTCCAAGAAATGGGCGGAGCCAACCATGCCGCACTTTGCAAGGAAATCAGGGTATTCAAATTCAATTGTACTTTTATGGTAGCTCTGACGCGGAACTTTTGTATCCCTTTTAATTTTTGTTCAGAAAATTACAAATCCAAAGAGCATAAGATTATGGCTCTGAAATTGTATGAAGGGAGAAGAGGGAGATTGTCTGCATCGATGTTGTACTTTTACAGAGTGGAATGTCGCGCTGTTCATTTTTAATCGCTCTATTCTTTCCTGATAAGGAAAATTCGTGGAAAAATAGGAATAGCTCTCGAATTTGTTTGCATTGCAACATTTTTTCCCAAGAAAAAAGCAACTAGTAGGATCTAAATTGTCGGATTTGTAGGAGTATGTAAAGTTGACCTGACGATGTTTGACACGCTGTTAGTTTCTCGAGTTTCTTCGATAAACTCAACTTTCGTATTTTGGTCGCATTTCATATTCATAGCGGCCGAATGAAGGAGAATATTTCTCCTATTGCAACCGGCTAGGATTGCGGCTACTGCTGAACTGAGACTAGGAATAGACTACTAAAAGCTACTAGGGCTGTTTCTCGAACATCCCAGATTCGTCTATGAAATTCTCTACATCCTATTGCAAAAATCGACTTTAAAAGTAAGCCACTTCTTCTGGGCTACTCTAAAATCGATGTTTTCTTCTAGAACTCAATTTCCTTAGACATGAATCAAAACATTTGCCTTCCGCTGATCTTGTAAAACTCGGTATCAACATTCCCGAGTTCCCGCAAGCCCCACTAATGCCTTGTAATTCAGCAATGATAGATTTCAATAAGCCCGGAGCGTGCAATTATCTGTTCACAATGTCGCATTTTGTGCTACAGCTTTCCACTCTGTCTACTTTTATCCCTGCGGCCTGTAGAAGTGTATATAGTTTCCTATTTTTATATCTGCCTGCTTATTTCTGTTATATTTTTAGTCGGAGTTGCACTCTCTCGCAGTGTGTCAGTGCTACCGACCGCGAGTGCCGGTCAGGAAGTCGTCTTTCCTTCGCAATATTTCCTCCTTCCCAGTTTGCTCCCGGTCAGAAAGGACTTCGCAACATTCAGCCCTTTTGCTTCCCCCTTCTTCGCTCTCGAATCGAGTCTTCATTACTTTCTCCCTCTTCCTCTCTTTTTTCTAGCGCATTTGCAGCGCGCTGTCGTTTTCGCAGCTCTCGTTCGTTCATTTTTCTAGGCCTTTTTCTCTAAGCTCTCTCGAATTCGCCCGGTCTCTAGCCCAATTTTATCCTACTTTTTTGCACTCTCGAACACTTTTCCGAGTCTCTTTCTGTGTTTAATCTTTCTCTCTTTGTGGCCTCCTCATTTCGAATTCTCTCTTCATTTTCCGTTCCCATGTTCAGAGTAGAGAGAGAGAGAGAGATTGTGCCTGGTTGTCTCTCGAATTGCCGTACTTCCTCGGTCGGGGCAATCTCCCCAGTCCCTTGCACTTTTCTCTTACAGCCCAGCCTGGCAGTGCCACTTTTCTTTTTCCTCCGCTATTTCTTTAATTTCCGTGTTCATTTTTCCTCCGCGTTTCACGCGCTATTCATCTCGTTCTCTGCATCTTTAGTGTTCTCATTTTTTACCTCTCGGTTTTTTTCATGTCGAATTTTTTTCGTGCGCTCCTAGCGGAAAAGGGGACAGGCATTTGGCTGTTGTACTTTTAGCATGAAATGTGGCTTAATCTGTTGTAAAGCGTTATCCTCATCTCCATATTTGTATTGTCTGAATCTGCATTCTGCAATTGTTGAAAGAGGGAAGAGATTGGAGACTAATCCTCTGTCTGCTTGTCTGTCGCGGTCCGAGAGCTAATTTGCCTCGCCATTTCGCTCCGCCTCTTTTAGACTAAAGGAATTGAAAAATTGAGATATCCTCGATATACAATGAGATTTTCATAGTAAAATATGCGCCGTGAGAAAGTGGATTTTTGATTTCTGCATTTTTCCTATTCTTGCCGGAGGGGTTTACTTTATCTCAGCTCCATCTACATTGGCGCATTGAAGCACCTCAAAGATCAAACTTTATTTCCATACCTCGAATGAATACTTTTCAACGAATTGATACGGCTATTTTTAGACATACCGTAAAATTTAATTTTTAAACTATTTTCCTGTAAAGAATATCATATATTTTTGTAGCAATAGAATCGATGGGAAGAAACAAAATAGGTCACGACGATGTAATGTCACTGTCTCCCTCTTTTGATCTGTCTCGCTATCCACCTTGCCTAGGAGCCCTCATTTTGAGTATAAATTTTGGGTGCGTTTGAAAGCGCATGATGCAATTTCTGGATACTGTAGACCTTGAAAGCTAAAAACTAGATCTTTATCAATCTCCCAACTAGTAGATTCATAACATCCGGTCTAGTTCAAAAATTTCACCTACGGTCCTTGCGCCTCCCTAGTTAGAAAAATCCGTCCCTCTTGATGATTCCTGAATCTACCAGTGAAGTTTTCAAATTTTCATTCCGGTCTTACAGTATACCACTGAATATTTAATTTAGTAGTTTTTTCTGTTCGATTCCAGTCTTCATGTGTTTCCCCTGAAGCATTTTGTACACACAATATGTCGTTCATGGTACATACACTCGCACTTCTGCCTGCCACTTCTCTGTTCAACCCTTCTGACGTTCTGTATCACAAATATTTGGCATATTTTTCGGCAAACGTATCAAAGCTTTACGCTTTATGTCAGCTGTGTTCTGCTCACGACGAACCAAACACTAGCTAGGTGCCTGATCTAACTGCATGAATGAGGACACAAGGGGGCGGGGCGAATTGTAAGGTATAGGAAGAGTGGTGAAAATGAATTAGCTGCGAGCGAAAGTGTATAGTTTTAATCTCATCGATAGTTTTTATTAGGAACATTACAATATTCTGCACCATTTGTGTTATGCTTTCACCACACCGTTCGTAACATGAACCGCATTGATAAACGCCGAACTATCGCATCACCATTTGTAAAACACAAACTGCTGTATTCGTTAGAAGCGGAAGTTTGAAGATTGGGAACTAAATTATGGTTTAATAATTCGAATTAAAATTTTGTACGCATTTATTGGAGTCGACACTTTCCCTAAATATCCAATTATCAAAGTTGCGTGTCAATCCTAATTTCCAAAACCGTGCGAAGTTCAATCATATTTCGATTCGCCTTGCAAAAAGGCAACATTTTCCGCGTTTTGCTGCTATTCACAAAGGCATTGTTTCGAATTGTTGAATCGTGTGTTTCCGTTTGGTAACTCGGTTACTTTCTCCTAGCTTCTAGCAGTCTTCATGCCTGTTGCATTCAACATTTCTCTTACCATTTGCTGTCATCCCTTACCTGTCTTTCTCTTACGTAACCTTGTTGCCTGTTACCTTTGCCTAACTTAGTCTTCAGTCGGAATATCGAATCACTCGTGTATTCCCGTTCCATTGCACTAATTACACACGAATTCATCACCCTCAATCTCATTTTCATTCGAATAAGCCATCTGTCGACCTTTTTCCCCAATTGGGTTTTTATGAAAATCGTGGTCTAGTCTATGATTTTTATAGTGCAACAATGTTCTGAATCTTCTAATGCTTTTTTATGATTCAAGAAAGTAAGCTGCTGTACTATTCTTGTTCTCAGAATAATTTTATCCGATGGCATTTTCCTAATCGTTTTATGCAAAATGGTAAGAAGAATTAATTACTTTTTTACCTCAAAAAAGTTTAGACATTTTTAATATTCTTGTACTAATACTAAAGTTCAGTATCGGCTGCTATTTTTGCCTAAAATTGCAACAGCTGATTATTGTGTGGGATGAGTTTTGATTCTGCACGGAAACAAATCGTAGATGTCGTTCGATCGAAAATTGGTCCTTTATTTGAACAAGTCTGTCGGATTTTTCGTAGGCGAACGGCACGAAATGCCACTCGCATGAGTCAAAAAGCGATAAAACGCAGGAAAAATGCCTGAAGGCAGGAAAAGTGGGCAGAGAAAGGGAAAGGAACGAGGAACGGGGGCGAACAGGGGTGGATCGGAAAGAGGCAAGGTCCGAAAAGAGGCCGGCACAAAAAGACAAAGCTGCTGCTGAAATTGGAGAGGGTCTGCAGACCTGCAGACTAGCAAAGAGCAACAATGTAGGTGGACTTAGCACGGCCTCGCAGCTACTCTCATTCCGCAATTTATGATGACAATAGAAAGCATTTCTTCTCTCTGAATCTAGAAAGTAGGCTAATTTTTTTTATTATTCAAATAAAACTTTGATACGGGAATTATGCGAAGTGAAGACGTGGGGACTTTTTACGTGAAGGTTCTATTTCTGCAAAACTGCAAACGCGTCAAATGCTAGGGGAGTTGTAAAAATGGGCGGACAAAAGATGGTAAAAAGACGCGAAAAATGCGGAGATAGTGAAGGAATTGCGTAGAGCGAAAGGCAATGTTCGGTGTTGATTTTTTCTGCGTTTGACTAGGCAGCGATCTGCAACGCTGAAATGCGCTTCTTCTGCAGGCAGCCAGATTGTTGCCTTTCGCGTTTGCAGAAGGGGCGCTTAGGCGTGAGAAACCGAGGGAAACCGAAGAGGAGAAGGGAAAGAGGAAAGATTATGAGGCTATTTTAGGAGGCAAACTCGCTATTTCGGGCTTTTAGGCGGATTGGAAACCAACTCGAGACTAATTTTAGGTATTTAAAGCCAGATCTTATTAAATTTCGTTTCTTTTTCAGTCACTTAATTTTGGCAGTCATTTTTTTCGTCTAGTACAAAACCATGGACGGACATTTTTGAAATATGGCTATTTTGGTGAATGAATTGCCGACGAAATTGTCGATGAATTGGATGAATTGGCAAAGGCCGATTGACAGGTTGATAGATGGCGATAAGGGAACGGCAAATCTGTGAGAGGGGAGGGAGAAGGGAAAGGCAGAGTCAAAGGGGGAAAACTGCAAAAAGGCAGCGGTCATCACGAATCGTAAGGCAATTGTCGAAATGCGAAGTGACACCTGCACTGATCGAGGTCGATCGCTATAGTTCATCGACGCTAATTTATTGTAATCTCTCAAAATTTGAAACTCGAATTAGGTTAAGGCCCATTTTAGGAGTAATCTAATTAGACAAGTCTTTTAGATGTGACAGTTTATTACTCTACCTAAGATCGAATTTAATATCTTGTGTAAAGTCTGTCTGAATGCGTAAACTTTCGTTAAGACATGCTATTGTCATTTATCACTTTCTGATTAGTCGACAAAAATCCCTTCAGATATTTTTTCTCGGATATCTTTTATCAGCGGCTTCAAATTTCTGACTTTTTCCTCACTAATTCACTCGCTTGCAACTCATCGGCGTAAATCAGTCTAATCCGTCACAAATCGAGTCGTTCGAGTGTCGGTCATTGAATCATATCCGGTGGGTCATTCACTCGTTCACTCCTACGTTCATTCATTCCTCCCTCGTTCATTCCGGTCACCCTTGTGCACAACTGCTCTCTATCTTTTCTCATCAACTCTATCAGAACCCCTGCCCACATTTATTGCACTCCGCATTTCTGACAGCTGCACGAATCTCGAATTCGCATTGTCAATGCCCGAGAATAATCGAGATTTTTCATGAATCCGTCATTTTTATTCAATTATCACATGATATTTCCTAGGATCAATTGTGAAACCATGAAACTTTGCACTTCTAACTTTAAACACTACATAACTTTTGTTATCACTTCTAATTGATATGTTTCACTCTCATTAGTAATTTAGGCCTGGTAAGTTTTATGATTTCCAAAAAAAAAATCATGGCCTTCTTCAAATACTACTCGTTAGATGTCTATGATTTTTTCGAAATTTACAAAAAAAAAAAAGTTGAATGAAGTTGGATTTTGGTGTTTCATCCCCTTTCGATTAGTCATTTTATCCCAATTTGGCCTATCCAGTGGACGCATCTTCGTTCCTTCTCTCCATTTTTCTGCTTCAATCGTGACGCAACGCGTTACGTTGCAGGAGAAAAGGCCCGATGGAAAGGAGAAAAAATGCATCGCTTCTCTGCGAAAGAAGCGAACTGTTGCATTTTTCGGTCTCTTTGTTCACTTTTCCTTTCTCGACGCAAACGCAGAAGCTGCAAAGAAACTGTTTAAATCTTGGAGGGGGAAATCAAAGACAGAAAACGGGAAGAACCATCTCTAAACTGGCTTCTTGGAAATTCTTCACCAATTTTCAAAATTCATCAAACTCTTCTTCAACGCTAATATTGGATCATCCCAAAGGCTATTTTCGGCGATTTAAAAAAAAAAAACTATTATTCCCTAACCTCAATGCTATTTTAAAAAGCTACGATTAAGATGGAACGGAGAAAACACCCATGCTAATTTTTGAGTTCAAAGAATTTTCTTAATGATCAATTCTATTAGCTTCGACCTGGTTGAACTTACCAAGGAATTTTTAAAATATTCCCACTTCTCCCAATTTTTTCCTCTCGCCCGTTCTACCAGATGTTGGTAGTTTAGTAGGGAAGGGGGAGACAAGCGATGATTTTTCGCAGCTTCTGTTTCTCTGCCTTTCAATTTCGTCAAACATATTATCTTTTCCCTCTCCTTCACTATTTCCTCTTTCCTCCGCTTCTCTAACTATTTTCTCTCATCATTTCGTCACAAAACAGTTTATTTGTGTACGTAAGCACGCAGACACACGCATACACTTCCTAGCCTATGTCTTCAGGCCTTCAAGCACGAAAGCAGTAATGACTGTCAATCTTGACCTTCACCTTCATATCTACGTCCTTTTGAAGTTCGATCTTCACCACTTTCTTTATTTACTTTGGAAAACGAAAGTCGAACTTCATAGACTTATTCAAGTTTCATAGTATTCTTCTAAATTTGTAGTCTACATCTTCTAAAACCTATGATTATCCTTCCTGTACATTTGATTCTTTACTCGAATATTACTATTAGCTAGTAGTTAGTTCATCTATAGAGCTAGCAATTTCCTGGATTAAATATAAATTGCTCGAGTAATTATCGATGCATCCCATAATAGCCACTTCATTTTCAGTTTCCGACTAAAATTTCCTAAAATAGTTAAATGAGCGTGCACAACTTTTTATTGTAGCCACGGTACAAAATTCATAATTCGTTTCGTGGAAAAACGCATCCTTTGCAATTAGCAAATTCGATTAGAAACTCGTAGATTTTTGCTGAAACTATTGGGTGGTTCAATAAGTTGTAATACTTCTAAAATAGCTCGGAGGAGAATCTATTTTTAAATAATAATAATTTCATGAACTTATTGAACTACTCAATAAATCTGCTAGAAAGTTTCGCATTTTGACGTCAAACGGTGTTCGATTTTATCCGATTTCTGACGTCTTTTCCTCCTCTTCGCCGATCTTTCCCCTTGACAAATTCGCATCGACCGGTCTTCGGATCGTCACTTTTTCGTTTCTTCACTGTCTGCATGCCTTTCTGCACCAGCAAAATTATTGCTTTGTGTAGTTTGTTCGGCTAAATCGTTCTGTCCTAAGACACTTCAGGGAACGAGTAAGGATATGGACGATTCGATTGGATTTCGGATTTGTCTATAGAATTCCAAGGCTTTTGTTCAAATTTAGCTAAATCCGCTTTTCCGTCAAAATTCCGTACTTTTTAAATGCAAGGAGAAATTTCGAACAATTTTTGGAAGGAGATGTTTGTTAATCCATCCAGAGAGGCGAAAGATTACATATCGCCTTTGTGCAGAATTTTCTTCGGGATTTTCAATTTTTGCAGAAATTTCAAACTGTCGAAAGTGCATTTGAAAAATATGCAAATCCCATTGATTACAAAATGGACTTTTGACAAGCATTTTGCGAAATTTTCAACGCATTGGCAAAAATGGATTAGCATAACCGGCTCTCTGAATGAGGATCCGAAAACGGTTATAAGAATAAAAAGTGCAATTTCACGACAAAATTTACTCTTATTGTCTGCGTAAACATTCGCTTTTTGCAGACACGATGTGACGAAGTACAGGTAGATTTGTCGAAAAATAAGCTAACAAAATTCTTGCAGCTTGGTTTGTGTAGCGTATTTTTCACGGTGAAGTGCGAGATTTCTCTGCACGGTTCGCTCGGGCAAAGGGCAGGGGAGCCGACAAAGCAGTGAAAGCAGACCGAGAGATTGTCGGATTGGGGGATTGCAAATTGACGATTGTCTGCGAAGTCGGTGAGTTGACAAGCAATTTGAGCATTTCCGCAAATACTCGATCGCACGTACTACAACGGCACACAAGGACTACACGAGGGAGGGGAAGCATAGACGGCCGAAGGTTAGTCGGACAAAATTAATAACCGAACGGAATAACAAAATCAACCCAACAACACAAGGTTGAATCAGAATTTCGACCCCGGCTTTTAAAAACGGCTTATTTTGACCTACCCCTACAACCAAAAATAGAATTCTTCTTCTGCTGCACAAAATTTAGACTTCGAACCATTAACCAACTTTTTCATCGTGCTATCATAGATAATTGCTGAATCTTCCTTTGTTACCGTCACCAATATTGGGTTGGAAGGACGAATTTAGCAAAACTTAGCTCCCATTAAATATTCTCCATTTTTTAGAAAATTTCCTTTAACGTTCGAGCTATAATTTGACTAAAGGAAATGCATATAAAAATTGTTCTTCTTTATAACGATGTCTAAAAATTCAGTAAAGTTTATGCAATGACGAAAAGTTTAGAGGACAAGGTCTTTCTCTTTTTTTCCTTTTTCTTTTTTTTATATATGGAAGAAAAAAGTGAATTAGGCTCCTCCCACTATTCCCTGCAGTGCTACAGATCTTCATTCCTTTCGGGCGAATGATAATTTCGCACTCTTACAGTAATTCTTCTTCACTCTGCAAGCTGCAGCTGCAAGTGTCCAGTTATTTTTTTCTGCCTTTGCCTACTTTTTCTGCCATCTTACACTTTCCCTGCTTCTCTCGCCCCTCTCGCCTTGCTCGTTCTTTGCAGCTGTTCCTCATCCTCTCATTCTACTTCTACGTTTGTTCATTTTTCGAACGAACCTCTCGATTTCCATCATCATCTTTTCGACTTCAACCCCATTATCTATGCTCAATTCTCATTATTTCGCCCTACTATTTCTCCACTTTCTGCTTCTTTCCCCTCTGTCCATTTTCCTATGATTTATGCCAGAGCCGTTCGGCAGTAAAATTGACAGAAACAGAAACGACTCGAATGTCTCGAGCCACGGAAACAAAAATCCGACTTGTTTCCTTCACATGTCGAGTTTTCTGTATATTGTTGAAGATTATGTAAGATTGCTATTAGTTTTAGCTCATATTTTTCAATATATACAGGTCGTTGCCGTTTCTGTCAATTTTATTGTCGAACGACCCTGGTCTGTGCTATGTGCAGAATCGAGCGTTGGTACGAAAAAAGGCCTGCTGCTGCTGCTGCGACGCGGTTTCGGACTCCGAAATGAGAGAGAATTAGAAAAGGACGAGAGGGTGGAGAGAAATCAGGAATTGAAGAGGACGAAAGATGGGAGGAGGAAATGAGATATGGACATTGGGGGAGTGTGCAGAATGAGAGAAGTTAGAGATAGAAAGAGAACCCGAAAAAAAAATGGTTGGAAAAAACGACTGGGCCGAGCGGCCGGCGGCAGAGGAATTGGACGCGAGCGGCGTTCGCCTCGAAGGGTCCTTCGTCCCTTTCCCTCCCCTCTCCTGCTGCAGTTCTTCGCATCTCATTCTCCTTCCTCTGGGCGTCTGTGCCCCTGTGCCGTGCCTCCAGCCATTTTTCCATCGTTCTCTCCCCGCCCACGCACTCGCAACACCACCAACCCAGTTATAGACCGATGATTCACCATAACGTTATCCGGATCTTTCATTGGCATCTTCTTATCGTACACTTTTTAGAGTTCTTGAAATTCATTTCGACACACACACACGCACAATAGGTTTGCACACCATGTAATTTCCATTTTTATTTGCAAAATTTCATCATCCTGAGTTAGAATGGTTGAATATTGTATGTTTTGTTGTTCAAATAATTTTTATCTCATACCATTTTGTGATAATTTAATGAGTCATGTGTTGATTTTGAGGGTTATAATGTTAATGATAACTTGTGTCTCTTGTCTAAATTCAACAGTTTCCTTAATTTTCTGGTGATCCACTACCCGAAATCTGGTCAATTCTACAAATGCCTGCAATCATAGAATTGTGAACCCTAGAGGACTTGTATTGATTTTTTGGATTGCATTTCGTGGCTGATTTGCAAGATGCTGTACGGTTTTGGTGTCGCTTGGGTGTGAGTCTTTAGTTGTGTATGTGTGTGTTCTGTTTCAGTTGGCGATCACGTGAGGACGCAGGGTGCTTGCTGCGAGTTGTTCAGTTTTTCCACTGCCTTCCTGCATTCAGGCAAAGAGTCTCGTGTCTGTGCGCCTGCATTCATGCCCATGCATTCCGACTGTCACGTTCCTTCGTTGAACCATTCAATAATTCGATTTCTTGGAAATACCACCCATTGCTTATTCGAAAGGTTCACTGATTTAGGTTTCGATTATTAAACTCAATCAAAGGTTCATTTTCTATTGTTAGAAATTTCATCTAAATTCTAGGAAAAACTTATGCTAGTGAAGGTAACAAATTGATGAGTTTACAAAAAATGGTAAAAAATTCTCGTTCCGATAAATTTAATTCACTTGAGTACTGTTCAATAAGTCTATTTTTAGAGTTCATTTTCAACATTCCACATTTCATTTTTGTCTCCAATTTTCTGATTACTTTGAAAACTACTGTATTTCAGATATAAACGCCCATTGTGCGCAAGGTTTTCAGGAAAATATTTGTACTCAGCCTGGAAAATCGATATTTTAGGATCTTTCAGATGATTTATTCTCTAAACATTCCGAAAATTTCATGATTTTATCATGATGATCAATCTAAATATTCATTCTACCATGCTATCTGACAAAGTATATGGTTCCTCGCGCTATTTTGCGATACTCATCTAAAAACCATCTACAGTATTACGAAATTCGCTATTGATTATTGATTAGTGCTGCCGTTATTTATCTAAAACACGAACTATTCTCTAAATTTATTCCATTCCTATTTTACGATAAGTTTTAGCAATCTTATACAAATCTCTGTAGCCCACATTTGAGGTAGTTTTAAATGTTATGAATTTCGCATCTTATAGCATTTGCACTACTTCGCCTGTTGGTGAACGAACTCCAATTTAATTAAGACCGAAATAGTGATCAATAATTGATAATTAACTTATTTAATCACATGATAAAATTATGACAATGACAGATAAATGACACGATGAGATACGCTGAATGATAAATGTTCATAGTTCATAAATATATATTGCAATTTGAATAATAGATGAGTTTAGAAGTTGAGATTGAAAATTATTGGAAGAGTTTAATTTTGACGCGAAACTCTGAAGCATTTTTATGCGAATTGACATTGAGATGACATGCTAGGGCGTGGCTGCATTGCTGCATTGAACCAATCAGAAGTGTAAACCTGTCATGTACTTTACTGTACAATAAGATTCATAGCTAATTTGAGATATATGAGACAGTTCCAACGCTTACTTTGGCTATGAATAGAACGGATTGATTCGAATTTAAGCACGGAGAAATTTGCATTATTCCGAATTTAGAAGACGATGAAGGAACGATATGTGTCATGCAACAGCACAATTTGTCGTGATGATTTAGTAACCCAGAGAATTGAGAGGTCAAAATTAAAGGTGAAAAGAGGAATCGAGTAATCGTTGCCTTTGCTCTTCCGAGCACATCGTCGAGTACTTTTCCACTAGTTGCTTTCCCCTAGAAGTTGTCGTCCTCATTAGCGCTGGTTGCACGAAACCGTGGTTAACTTCGGTTAAACGACGATGCCACTGAAAATTTGTTAGGATTCGGGTGGAAATGATTGATTTGTCCAAATTAATCAAGCTATTCCAAATAGAAATTCGAAAATCTCTGAAGAAAACTTTACATAGTGGGATCCTTTTACGCCAAGTATCGCCTCGACGCCCATGATGATATCGTCTAGACTCTGAAAATTCTCAGCGGTCATTAATAAAATCTGTCGAGAGTTGGAGGTCGAACGTGAAAGTCGACTGTTCCTTTGAGCGTATTGTTACTTTGGTTTTTAATCAAAAGATGTCCTGGCTACTACTAACTCATTGATTGTAATCCAGCGCTTATATGAAATATCACCACGTTTCTGGGGTTCAAGACAGGTTAGAGCTTTTTCGGATTCTCTGACAATGAGTCTTTGATGAGCATGGTTACTCAGAGTTCGGAAAGTGTTCAGGTCTACCTGAACAAAACTCATTTTTCTCGACCGAACCTCTAACATCCTTGGCCTTGAAGCATCATTTGTAATTAGAAAAGATTGCTATCTGTCGGGAAACTTGAAAGTTTCATCAGTATAAATCTGTAATGGGATTTCATATCGTTCTATTCATTTTCTACGCGATTTTTCTACCACCGGAATTGCATATGTTCTGTAAGGCGGATGGGTTATTGTGTGGGGTGGTCCAGAGAGATCAAATTAGGTCGAAGAAGAGCAGAAAGGGTAGATCAAAGAATCATTTCTTTCTAGGCTCCACCCTGCATCGCATAATGAGAAATATCCAGATGCGCGTCAGAGACAGAGACAGGCAAAGACTGTGGTTGAAGGTGGAGAGGCAGACGGTGTAAACGCGGTTCGACTCAAAGTGACAAGCACGAAATGGCGGTAAAAACTGAAAATGAGAATGTCGGAAAAGAGCGCGCAATTATTGAAGACGAAAAGATCAAACGAGAAATAGCGCATGGCTAGAGATGTCAGAAACTGACCAGTACAAATGATCGGGGTTGTGAGTGCTCGTTATGCGAAGGCCCTGTGAAAGAGAGGTAGGCGCTTTTTATTCAGATGTGTATGGAGAAAGACCAGTGTGGACTCAGACGGAGAAGAGAAGGAGAGAGCAGATGGGGAATGGGGGAATGAAGGAGAGCGGCTGTATGGCAGAACGCAGGAACACCCAGGGTGTATGCAATTTGGTCGCTCACCAATCCTCACACAAGTGTACAGATTTGATGAAAACGAAATGGAAGAAATTATAAATACACGGGGCAGGGCTGGTCAAAGACTAAAATTCTAAAAACTCAAAGTCAAAGGCAAAGACAAAAACAAAGAATTTTAAAGACAGACAAGGCTTTGTTCAGCCCCAGCAGAGTATTTTGGTAGTTCAAAAATCTATGTAAATTTCTTACAGTATGAAATCGCTTGGATCTGGAGGATAAATCTTCAGATCTTGAAATAACCTGATAAAAATTTAGTTTTCATCTGCTTTCTACTGTAGACGAAACTTCTGAGCTTGATAAATGGAAATTCTTGAACTTTCGAGCTGAATCTATTTTAGATTTGCGTCCACATCAAAATCCTAACATTTGATTATACATAATCACATACTTCACGATGTAAAGCTTCTAATCACGGATAATTTGATCACATTTCGGACTTTTATAATGCAACGTGAATGCCGTAATGCCATAAGTGTGCTTACGTGTTTGAAGACCGTTTCAGCTACCGTATCCTTGTTTGTTGCCTCCTTCTTAACGTCCAGTATTTTCACCAACGGCTTGATCGTTGTACCCTTAACTTTTTGCCGTGTTTATATTTTTGGTGCATGAAAATATTTATATCTTATGTTGTCGCGTTATTAGCACTATGTGATCTGAAACTTGAGGAGGAACTCGTGCTCCAAATTACTAATCGCATCGAAATTTGAGGAATTCAATAGTTTTTACGCGATATTTTGATAATGATTCACAAGTTATATAGTTTTTTAGTAGAAACTCATACTTGCGTCTAATCTAGTGAGGCGAATGTTACAAGGTGTTTGCGATATTTATAAATATGAGTCAGTTAATGAAACGTTCGAAAATGAGGCGTTCCTTTTACAAAACGAGGAGATTGCAGAGATTTTTGCTTTTAGAGGAGTATCGTTTTGCAAACAATGTGCAAATTCGCCTGGGGATATGAAATTTTGTGTCCCTACTTGACCTGAATTTTGGATCTGCACTCATACTTACTAGGGAAGCATCTGACCTCGCCTTGGCGATATGAAAAACGGATACCACCATCGTGTTCTTCATGAAATTCTGAGTCGAAATATGTAAAAATTAGCTGCCGCTAGTAGGGTACCTTCCGCGCTAGGACCCGTTGAAAAATTAACACGAACGTCATCGCTCCCTTAAGCCGGTCTTGAGGGAAAGAAGACATGAGTAGGACGGCGCAGTGGTAGTGAGATGGGGATGAGAGTGAAGGGGTACTATGCCTTATGTGATTGTATTTTTACTTTTTCAAGGATTGATACCCGAATACTTTTGCAAAAATTATTCCGTCATATTTTTGCATAAATTAGCATGATATAATTGTGTAATGCCTCGACTTATTAATTTCTACACAGAAAAACCATTTGAATCAATAAGAAAAATAGTAATACAAAAAAGTGATGATAATTTAATAACGACGTATAATATATAATAAGTCGAGGCATTACACCATTAAATTATACTAATTTATGCAAAAAATATGACGGAATAATTTTTGCAAAAGTATTCGGGTATCAATCCTTGAAAAAGTAAAAATACAATCACATAAGGCATAGTACCCCTTCACTCTCATCCCCATCTCACTACCACTGCGCCGTCCTACTCATGTCTTCTTTCCCTCAAGACCGGCTTAAGGGAGCGATGACGTTCGTGTTAATTTTTCAACGGGTCCTAGCGCGGAAGGTACCCTACTAGCGGCAGCTAATTTTTACATATTTCGACTCAGAATTTCATGAAGAACACGATGGTGGTATCCGTTTTTCATATCGCCAAGGCGAGGTCAGATGCTTCCCTAGTTAGCCTTATTTATATTTATGCTTTTTGATGCCTTGCATGAATTTTGCCTAGTCAAAATCGAAAATGAACAAACTCGAGCATAATTGTTGAGAGTTTGGAACTTTACAAATTTTGAATCGGAATCAAAATTGAAACTCTTAATCACTAGGAATCAATGTAACGATTTGAGTCCTAAAGTCATAGCTAAAATTTTTAAAAATGTACTGTTGTACTGTTAGATCATTCGGCAGAAGAATTTGAAAATTTTACGAAAAATACTTTGACAAACAAAGAAATATCTTTCTCATCAGCAATAATTTTTGTAAGTATTCTCGAAGTATTTGCTTTGAAGAGTTGTAAAAGTAAAGATCATTAGGTTCAATTGCACTATCGCAGCGATTATTTTTTCTTCGATTTGCAAGAGTAGTGTATAGCCGTTCAGAAATTCACCGAAATGTAGCGCGCGAGAACGCGAATTACGGTCATTCGATTGAACGAAACTAGTCTTTTCTAATCTTTATGTTCTTGTTACATTAATTTGAATGCAAAACTAAAATGCCCTAGATATTAAACATCATTAAAATCAACAGAAAATATCATATATTGCAAAAAAAAAATCTATTCAGATCTTAGATCGATTTGATTAGAGACGGGACAATAATCAAGATCGTAAATTTTTGAAAGAAAAAACTAAGGCCGAAATCAATTTCCAAAATATCACAATCGTATCGTTCCTAATTTTGATATGGAAATATTGCCAATTTTCACGATAAAACCATCTAACATTCAAAATTCAGACTACCGTAATACCTGTATGGATAGGATCATTGGGTTTAACTTATTGTCATCTCATTTTTCTGCTGCATTTTTTTAATACAGTGAGTTGACAGTGACTCATCAAAGCGAGTGGAGCGGCGTGCGAGCAAAGTACACAAAGAATATCTTTGCAGTGAAAATGCAGAAAAATGGGAAGAACTGGGAAAAAACGACTGCAGGGAAAAAGAACGAACGAACGAATGAATCGAATCGATGCGCAGTTTACCAATGCAAAATGGGTAACTCGCTCGCAGAGTCTGAATTGTGGGCTAAAGAATGCAAAGGTTAAATTTGAAAAGGAAAAAGTTATGGAGCGTTTATCTTTCATCTTGATAAAAAGTAAATCTAAAATACCAAACCGCACTATGTTCGATATTAGACGGTAAGAAAATGAAAATTCGCTATCTGAATCGGAATTTGCCAAAAATATCCGAATGAAGTCGGAGTCGTAATTTAGCTCTTCTTTATGACCCTGATACGCTCGATTGCAATATTTCTGCATTTATGCGTGAACCGTTCCGTTCAAAACTTTTGCAGTCGATTTCTCATCTATTTACCCAATTTTTCTGTGCAAATTGCCTCAAAATAGTTGCAAATAGCCGAGTGCTGCTATTTTGGGAAATAAATTCGCGCCAAGGGCACCGTCGCGAGATGCGAGATCGCATGCACTCAAAATCACAGCCGAAAGGTCGAACAACTCAGAACTAAACTCGATTTTAGGCCAAATAAGTACATTCTCATTTTATTAAATTAGCGAGATTTTTGATGTCGATCTTGCATAAATGAAAGAATTTATGATTTTAGGGATGTACATTTTTGAAGATATTTCAAAATTAACAAGAGTTTCATTTCACTTCCTCGTCCAAAAGCCGATTCTCCGAATTTCGGCAGTACATTTTGAAATCCTTTTCAAAGCACAATGTGCTTTTATGCAAATCGTATAGCAAGACTAAATTTACCCAATCTGAAATATAAATAAATGCCACTAATATCCTGCCGAACGTCAATGCAGGTGTTGAGAAGGTAAAAAGATGCATAGTTTGGTCGAAGCAGGAAAGCCTCGGATCAGGAACGCGAACCCATTAACAATTTATCATTACTACTCTCGCCTTTTTCTGTAGTGCTATTATAAAAAATGTGCCTATTATACAATGAAATATTGCTCGTACATGTGTCTTCAAGCATTTTTTCTCCTAAAAGATATATGAAATAGGTGAATATACCTGTATGAAGACTGTAACGCAGATAACGCATAATGTTGTCGAAATGAGCATTTGTTTCGAAGGAATATCCTGTTCATCTAGAAGAAAAGGGTCTCCGAATTCAGAAAAGTTTCAAAGTTATACCGATTGAAAGTACAAGTCCATAACAAATAGCTCCACGAATACCGCCGAAAGCCATGATAATTTGATCGCGAAATGCGATTTTCTGAACTCGCCGTCTATTTGCGAGTTTCGTTAGCAGAAATACGGCTAAAAGTTTCAATGGTTCAAAAAATATTTCTTAGCTTACCTATAAATCTACTGATCACGCATGCAGTAACAGTAACGACTGCAAATGATATATCCCAGTCGTGCTTCTTGGAAAACGTCGATAATCCAAGAAAAACGAAGATTATTGCTTCACAGCTGAAATAAAATGAATCAAAAAATGAACAAAATTCATCAACTCTACCAAGAACTCAGCGTCTTCACCATGTATCGTACAGTAATTAGAGGGTTCACGCTTAGATTTCCCTTGATGTAAGTTCTCATCAAAAGCCCGCATGTGACGATTCTATTCGGAGGAAATCAGCCATCATTTAGTTGGAATAAGCCTACGATAAAATTGCTGACAGATGCAAATATTCGGACAGAAGATATGACAAATAGGGAAACACCAAGCAGATCAATGGCTGAAGTATTGGTGCAACAGATGCGTATCTAAATTTTCATAGCTTAAACTTCAACTAAAAAGGCATGTACTTCGAAGCTAACGCTGTTATGCAGACGAAAGTTGCTCCGAGTAAAACTCCTAAAAGCCATTCGAAATGTTCTAGCTTCTCAAAATATAAACCTCCAACCGAAACGAGAATAAAGTTGAACGTGGAATCGATGAAATCATCCAAAATCGGGCCTCCTTTCACGTGGATCAGCGATGATAACGAGTGATAGAGCACCGAAAAAGTTGTTTTGAGGAAACACTCAGGAATAAATAATAACTAACTAACCACAGTAACGGCATCATTGAGCAATGATTCTCCGAAAACACAAATGTAAAGGATCTGATTGACGTGGATTTCTTCAAACAAACTAAACTATTCTTTATCGTCACTAAAACCTAGGAAGGTTACCTCAGAACAGCTACTGGATCGACAGCCGAGATGATCGTCGAATAGAGTAAAATCGTTATGAAGGATAGGGTATGATTATAGAGTGGAGAAAAGATGTAAATCGTGAAACCTTGAAAGAAGACGTAATTTTGTCAATCAGTTTAAATATTCTTTTACAAATTCCAACGATATTCAGCAGAGTTCCGACTACAGCATATAGTAAAATTGTGCCGATATTGTTGAAAAACGCATTGCTTGGCATGAAAAACCCAGCTTCAAGAACGATAGGCGGTAAAAGGTATAGAAAGAATAGGTCTAAAAATGAGAAATTACAAACAAAAATTCCTGTCAGTGGATCTTACCTGGATGAAGATACAAATCCAGGCGAAATACCTCATAAATGATGTATCCGGCAGCTAACCCCAGAATAATCAACACCGCTGATTCAGGAAATATCTTGCTGAGAGGGTGAAATGAATGGAATCCTAAATAATTTCTCAAGAGTTAAAAGGAGTGAAACTTTTACCAATTCTCGCCACAATAATCGCAATCAACCATGTCATCAATAATAGCGGAGTTTCGATGTTATCCCAATGTAGCGTCGATAACATTTCGAGAATAACCACCTAATTGTGAATAAGAAAAGCTTTACGAAAAAAGGGACAATTATACAAACTCGAAAGGAGGAATAGTAAAAACTGATGAAGTGACAGACAAAACCGCAGCAGAACTGAAAGGATCGATGATGGTATCAGTGGGAAATGGCTGAATGATTGATTCCATTCATCATCATAATGCAAACAGAAACATTCATTGATTTATCGTATATTTTCGTTATTGTTCGATACAGTCAATGTTTTCAAAATAACGTATTTTTGTATGATTTTTCTTTGGAATTGTTATATTGGTCTTTCATATGAAATTTTTCGCTGATTTATTGTTAACCTATCAAATTTTGATTGATTTTCTTCATAAAAATGTCTCTTGCACTTATTTTCTATCTTATCATCTTCCGATTCCAGCTTTTTCTTAATTTATCACATGCTCGACACATGATGCTTCAGGTTATTAAAAAAAAAACAACAAAAAAATCGTATCAATTTGAAACCCATCCTCAGAGAAATAACCAAAACTTATCCTTCATACGTTCTTACCAAGCTAGCGCGCATTTTTAGTTTTAAAAAGTTCGATTTTATGATGAATTCGAAACTTTGATAATTCTCTGTGTGAAGATTAGTTGTTGATCAATCAGAGTGTGTAACTGTACGTTTGAAAATTGTCTCAACGTGAATTTCATGGTGTCGGAGGTTGGAGAATAACATCTGTGTGGAGGCAAAAACGACGTGGTGAAGACGCTGATTAATTTCAGTCTTATTGAGAGGCGAATTGCATCAGTTTCACAGGCAGGACAATCGAATTTCCAGAAACCAAAGCACTGATAAACTGATAAGGAAAATATTAGGCGATTTTAAGAGATGATAGGAGTATTATCAGTTATATAACACGTGATTTGGAGATAGCGAAAGATGCGCAGGAAAACGCGCAATTAATCAAAATTATCGTGACAGTTATCGACATGGACATATCGTCTGGTCTAATTCTTTTTCTCCGACTTTTTCACGATCTCCCAAAAATTCCTCCTTCTCAACATCTCTCTGATATCCAGTGTCCTGTCAAATTTCCTACTTCTCTCATCATTCCGAGGTCGACTTCCATCAAATTCTCCCTAGAACTGGTGCACCCAAAATTAGAAAGACAAGAAACTCGAAAACCATCGTCGAAACACTCAAAACTACTGTGGCGACCACATGAAAATAATCGATAGAATGGGAAGAAATCCGAATTTTTGGTGCCGGCTTTTACTATCTCCGATGATAATGAACTATTAGGAACGATTTATCACTTTTCGAAATTTTATTATGATTCACCAGAATAGAAATTTTAAAAATGTGATGATAGTCAAAAGTCGGAGCGTACGCAAACAAATTTATTATCGACCCCAATGCAGTCCATCATTTTTGATGTTTTCCACAAAATTACAAATTTTCCTTTTCCCAGCAAAGGTCAACTGAATCCTAGAATACCACAAAGTACGCTCAAAAATCAGATATCGAAAATCTCGAAGATAATATCCAAATATCCAATTTTTCACTCTAACAGAGGTCACTTGAGTTTACGTGATAAATCCCAGGATACCTTCAATTTTCTTATGATATTCTTGTGAATATCCGCGTTTTTCGACGATATCTCGCCAATATCGATCATAATCTTCATTGTTCTCGAATTTTCTCGCGCTTTTCAATTTGCATCATTCTGAAGCAAGTTGATGGGTGCAATCGATTCTTTCTCCAACGGACTTTGATCACTCACCTGACTTGTCTTCTCCATGCTGTATATCGGCTTGTTTTGCATTCTTCATCTCTCACATCACTCATTACAGACATACAGACATACAGTCAAGCAGGCAACGAATGAGTAGGGGGAAGCCCTTCTTTGATGGCGGGTTTGGCTCCGCCCACTCGTCTTCTTCTCTTCTCTCAATCATTCCACCAATCTCTGTATCTCTCCGCGTCTCTTTTGTCTATCGTATATAAGAAGTTTCTTGTTGTTCTATTCCTATCCTTACAACACACCAATTGCAGTGCATTCTGAACCACCAGCTTTCACGTTGTCGCCTCTTGGTTTCTCTGACCGCAAGCTCAATTCACCGTTCCAAGTCCCCCGAGGCTTTTATGGAAGCTTTTACCTGCTATGCTAATTAGCCCAATCACTGAGAATCGTTGTTGCATCACGCTGTTGAATCGCTCCGCCATTTCTCCACTACTTGAACCCAACTTTTGCCAGAAAGTGAATCAGCCTATCGGTGAGTAATTGAGATTGAACATAATTAGAGGGCAATTAACTCGACTAGTTACAGATTTCTGCCCGCCCGCTCAGTTGCCCTTCTCGTGCGATTGGCTCTCGACCTCTGTGATCTGCTTCGGCATCTGTGAGCTCGAAATCCGCGTCACCACTGCGAGTTCGAAGTCTTAAATCAACGCTCCAACAGTCAAACCACTGCAAAGCTCGAACTAACTCATCTGAAGAACAAGAACAAATAAAGAGGTGAGAACTAATGAATTCTGTCGACGTTAGGACGAAAAACTGAAATCCAATAATGAATTCTGTTTCGTTCAATTTCTGGACACAAAAATTACGAATCACTATGAATTCAGTTTATTTTATAAGTTCTGATATGAAATTCGAAAGGAAAATCTATTGTGTAACTATCGTTATCTAATATCCATCTCTACTATTACACCTTTTTGTTTCAAGATTCACTGAAACCACCAATCTGATATGCATGACACTTTATCTAATACGTTCTCTATGAATAGTCATACAATCGATAATATGCGTGCGGAAAGCGGGTTTGCCTTTCGAATTCACCAAGTCTTTTCCCCTTTCTCGCTTCTAACGATGATGAATTATGATAGGCGATAAAACGGTCAACAGTCGCAAAATACGTTAGATGAATATTTTCTCCGTTTCATCAGAAATTGACCAAATTAGAGAAAGACAAAGGAATGAAAATAAAAAGAAAGGGATGCCTGAAGTTGAAAGCGATGTGCAAATTACAAGTTTGAATGAAATGACTAAATCAGAATCTTCTTTCTTTTCGATAGACAACTTTTTCTTTTTGCCTCTTTCCTTTATCACATTATCACTTGTGTTGCATCAGATTTTGACGATAACCGTAATTGACAAGGTACATTCTGTAAGACAGAAAACAACATTTCCTTCAATTCAAAGGAAAGGAGAATTCTATCAAGACCGGGAATAGAACGAAATGGAGAAATTGAAATGGCAAAAAGCAAGAAAATATCCTGCAATTTGCAGTGTCAAATGACACAGATCAATGAGTGGAATGATAAATGAATCAATAAACAAGAAGATTATCTTCAGCAAATAAAATAGATTTAGATGTCGGCCATTCCTTTGCTGAGCAATATGCTCCACACGAGAAATCTCCGCCGTTCCATCGAACGAGAAAAGGTTGGACTAAATTCGATTTTTAAAAATACTCCTCATTGAATTTTCGACATAATCTTCCATTAATGACGATTATGACATTCTTTACAGATAATATCTTCCTGATAATGTTTCAAAAATGATTAAATCCGTCTTTTGTTTAGATCGGCACCGCTCCCTCTCACAACCTCCAAAACGAAATGTTTTCAAAGTCCATGCACCAACAACAAAATAAAGAGCAACAGAATCAGACAGTGAATGTCAAGTTGGCGCAACCACCTGCTCAGGCTGCTTTGGAAGGTGGGGCGCAGCAACACAGACGTAAAAGATCCATCAGCTGCGGTGCCGAAGCGAGATCGGCATTTGGTAGGTCCATTCCTGTACGTTTTCCAAGCCATTTCAATGAATATAGCTAGAATATTGCGTGTGCGAGTGCATTTTGTATCAAACCGAATCGTCTTTTCATGCACTTTGTGGTGAATTGTTACTTTTGCGCAATTTCCAACTTGTGTAATCTTGTAATGTTTTGCAAAATGTAATATTCTGTGCTAATTGCTTTGCATTGTGTAAAAATGAATAATGTTGTATTTTAGGAGGGATTCAAGCCATCCTCCATAGCTTCACTTAATCTCGAGACTAGCAACGACATCATTCCGAAATAAACTAGAACGAAAATAAACCAAAAAGAAGCACTCATATTATTTGGCTATCTATTATTTTATTGCTATTTTATGTTCCATCTATCTTACTCACTATTATTTGTGCCTCTAAAAATTTCAAAACTCAGAAAAAAAGTTTAAAAATCTTTAAATCTAAAAAAAAATTGAAAAACCTTTCAAATAAATATTTTTTAAAAAAAATCTTTATTCTTCATTGAAACAGTTTATTTGTGGAGATTGTATATTTTGAATAAAGGTGTGTTGAAATTAATAGACTCTTGATCCATTCACTCAACGACAAAACATTTCTTCTTTAGAAATATAAGGTACACACAAAAAATCAACTGTAAGATTCGATAATAAGCAGATAATTACAAATTATCGGCTTATGTATCATCGTAACAAGATAAGTTACGGATAAATTTAGATAAAAAAAGCAGGACAAGAAATAATTATTAAATTGAGTAGAGAAACTAACCTGGAAAAAGGGCACAGGAGAAATGAAGAGAAGTGAGCAGAGTAACAGATTAGAAAAAAACCGATTTGTGACGAGAATTGGGCATCTAGTCCTGAAATTAGAAAATTTCCAAGTAAATCTTTAGATCTATTCAGACATGTTTTCTTTCTGTATAAAGTAATATTTTGGCTGTTTTCAATAACCTCTCTTGAAAATTTTTGCAATGACAAGTTGAATAACTCAAATCATAACGTTGGAAAATGAAGACGAAATAAGAGCGGGTATTTTTAATTCTTGCAAAGAGTATGAGTGAAAGGAAAGGTCAATTTTCATAAATTTCAGTGAGAAATCCTGTCTTTTTGTACTCTTTTCAAAAGTACATTACATCTCCACTTTCATTCAATTCATCAATATTATTTTGATGTAAAAATAAGAAAATTATCAACTCTCACATCGGAGTGGACGCGTCTTTTGCCCGAATCGCTATGGTCCACCACCAAAACGACGCCGTTCTGCAAATTTACGTGAATTTTGTCAATTACAGAACATCTTTTCCTGCAATATTCTTCACTGAACGAATGATCGAGTTCAATTTTGCAAAGAAATCAAACAAATGAAAATGAATTTGCGAACTCGCGAAAGAATCGTGCAGTTTCAATCTGCTATCGAAATTGCATACTTTGACAGATAATTGAGGAAATTGTAAAATTTTAAAAGAAACATGTTTTGGAAAATTTCGAAATTCTCATATTGCCATTTGAAAATTATCAAACAGAAAAGTGGAAACGAGTAAAACGCGAGATATCGAGATACATGACTTGAGGGAATAGTATGGGGGAAAGGCGACTTTATCCACTTCTCTTGTACCTCATTCGGACTATGCCCCTTGTGTCTCGATATCTTGGGGCTTTCAAGTAGCCAAAAACCTCTTACATCCTTCTTATCATCGTGCTCCTGTTCATCTTGAAACAAGTCGTGAGTCCAAACTCCGTCAGCAGGGGAGACGAATTTGTTAGATGGACGGTCCTCGAAACTGCCTCGTCTCTCTCCATAGCGGTATCCGCGATCGTTGCGGTCGCCGAAACGGCCGCGGTCGCGATCGAACTGAAGAATCCACCAATTTATTATCTTTCCTTCAAATCATCAATCCTTGACAAGCCGAGATTAAGTTCCGAATATTCGTGAAAGATCATTTTCGTATTCATACATAGATTTTTTCTATTGCTTTGTTTATTTGAATGACGACTTTTTATTCATTGACTGGCTATTTCAAATGTTGTGAAAAATGGACTCGAATTTTTAAACTTTGTGAAAAGTAAGATATCTCTCACCCGTCCTCCTCCTCCACCGGATCGTTGCCTGCCGAATCCATCCCAGGCATGCCCGTCTCTGTTCCTGCTTCCATCCATGTCTCTGTCTCTGTCACCTCTTCTTCTGTCCCCCCTTCTGTAATCCGTCCTGTCTTTACGCGGATCGTAGGGCTCTCTGTATCTGGGATTGCGACGGTCGTTCGAGTCTGAGCTACCGCGCTCGTCGTGCTGAATTCAGAATTGCATTTTTAAATAAATGATAGTCTTCAAAGTAGCAACATCATCATTGAAAATAGGCCCCCTTGTAGTTTATCATCCTTTTCCCCTTTCTCCATACTATTTTTCAGAAAAGAGGGTAGTAACTAGAATGAGCTAAAAATTGCATAAGAAAGATTCTCCAACCAACTATTTTAGTTCAAAAATGAAAATTTTTTATAAAGTATCAAATAGGCTTACATCGAAGAATTTTCCCTTCGGCACTTCGCAGGGGTCGATCAAACGCTGTACAGGACGATCCTCCTCGCGAAACGAACCTGAAATATAAAATTAAAAAAAGGATTCCTTGCTCAACAATAATTAAAAAATACTATAAATTTTTACAATCTAAAACATCTCAATAATGATAAACTCACCGTTTCTCCTGTCTTCATTCACCTCGTGCACTTCCTGCCTGCCTTTTACTCCTCCGAGTCTGTTTTTGTCGAATCCATTTGCCTTTTCCCTTCCACTCCCATTTCTGTCTGTATTCCTCGTACCGGGCATGTCGCCATACGAGCGGAAATTCGAGTTCGCGTTGAACGACAAGCGATTGCGCATGCCGGGTCTGTAATTCGTTCTTCTCGAAATTCTTGAAAGAATTTGAATTCTTACCTGGAATCTCCGAAAGAAGTTCTTCCTCCAAATTGTTGCCGATCCCCGCCGAAGCTTCGGATTCTGAACAGGAAAATATTTTTTCTTGGAAAAATATCCAATCTTAGGACTTGTTTTTTCTTTTGAAACTCAAATAGTTGAACATGAACTTTGTTATATCAAAACTTTTTTTCAAGAAGTCTTAATTTAATTTAAAAAAAAAAGCATAGATAAACACAATTTTATAAGAAATTGTAAACTAGCCTACCTTCCCTGCATGCCACCGCGTTGAGCAGCCTCTCCGGGAATGGTAAGTGTCTGTAATCAACTGTGTTCAGCAACTTCATCTGTCAGTCATTTCCCCTTCCGCGCCGTGCATCAAGAGGCTTTCAAACAAAAAGGCTATGCAGGGAAAACGAAACGAGTCAATTTCACAATAAAATTAGGCAGATTTCAGCGCGGATAGATGCTCTAAAAGAGGAAACTTACCTGCAGAAATCAACATACAAGCATATTTTTTCTTCATTTTCTCTCAAACATGAAATCAAATGTTAAAATTTAGAGAGGAGTATTTTTGTTAGTCGAACACTTACGAGACGGGGTCTTCTTTCGCCATCTTGCTTGTGCTTCTCTGAAAAAACAAACCATTATTTTATAAAAAAAAAAAAGTTTAGAAATGCAGAAAATCTTACAAGAGAAGTGCAGATACGGATTCACAGATATTGATGAAACTTTCCAAATGGAGATTTTTAATGACGAGATTCACGACGATAACATCAAAATCGGCAAAATAGGAACCTGGAGCCGAGAAATCAGTAAAAGTCGCCGATTCTTCACATTTATTCAAATTTGCAAGCTTGAATGCATTTTTGACAAGGGAATTTCATCAATTCTTATACAAAATAAGAGGAAAAAACGGTTCCAAATTCTCTCGCTCCAGGTTCCTGTTTTGCCGATTTTGATGTCACAATCGTAAGCCCCGTCATTGAAAACTTCTATTCGGCAAGTTTCATAGAGATCTGTGGGCTCATATCTGTGCACTACCTTGTTAGGAAATATTTTTCAGTGCCTGTATTCATAAACGTACTTGGAGATGACTGGAAGCCGCCAAGTGCGTCTATGATTACTGGCACAGAAAGATTTGAATTATGATAATTTTTAGAAAGTTTGATAACTGTAACTTTTTCCCAGAAATGTTGAAAGAATTTAATGATTTTCATAGAGTTCTTGGAGACAAATAGACAATTCGTAAATGTGGCGATGTCGTGAGGACGTGCGCTATAGTTTGGGATAGGAGAGGGAAGGAAAGTAGGGAG
Organism: Diploscapter coronatus; assembly: GCA_964036155.1. Lineage (NCBI taxonomy): Eukaryota > Metazoa > Nematoda > Chromadorea > Rhabditida > Rhabditidae > Diploscapter > Diploscapter coronatus. The sequence continues at coordinate 78,087,801 of OZ038423.1, read as the reverse complement.
AAATAGTGTGGGAAAAGATAGCTCACGATATCGCGACATTTGCGGGTTGCAGCAAAATATCAGACTTTTAGACTTTTTAATCCATTATTCCTCACCGGTGACTTTCTCGAGGCATTCAGCGTCGAGCATGTTGACGACAGCAGAAACGGTTCGTTTGGTGGGTGCAGAGTCGTGCGATGCAGTGACTGTGCGGCCTGCGACGGGCGAGCGAGAACGCGACCGAGAGTAGGAACGACGCGGCATCCTGGAATCCATTCATTCATTTGTAATCAGATTCTACTAGTGAACAGGGCATAAACAAGAGCAGGACAATTTCATGGAACAAACTTTTTTAAATAAAAATATCAATACTCCTGTCTATGTTTCCATGTTCTCAAGCAAGGCCGAATGCACGATTATTGATGACAGAAAACAGATCTCGTCTTTGGTTGTCGGTTTGCAGAAAATTAAAAAAGACGAGAAATAGAGATCTAATAAAACTTTCTGAAACAACGAAAACAAATGACAAAGTACTGTCTAGTCTAGTCTAGTCAAAACAAGCCTAATTAACGATAATTATCCGACATAATAAATGAAAATCGATAGATACCAATAAAATGTGGCGAATTCGAAATAGCAACTTGACTTTTGAAGAGGAGGCGGGGAATCGATAAGGAGGTTGCAGAAGGGACACAGACAATTTATCCTTTTAACGAAAAAGAAGAAGGGAGCGATGCAAATGACGATAATTAGGGGCAATTAACCCGTTTTTCTTTCAAAAATCAATAAAATGGTGATAGATGCGAGCTTTATTATTTGACGCATTCATTCATTCATTAAGATAGACAACGCGAGAAATGGTTTTTTGACCGGAATAGGGCCGATTCATCCATGGATCCGTTGGTCGTTGTGCTTTGTTGCCTTGTTGCCTTGTTGCTTCGTTGAGTCGTTTGTGAAGGGATGTTCGAGTGCTTAGGTCCTCTGGCATCATGAGCATAGCTGTTTTAACTAGACTTCAAATGGGAGTCGTAAAAGTTAAGGGCGATTTCGTACTTTCGGCATCATGTTCAATATCGAGAGATTTTAGGGGCGAAGTTCTGTCATGATTGCATTGCTTTGTTTGATCATAGGATTTTAAAAAAATTTTCCTATCTCTTAGCTTTGAACTTTATCGAAAACTTAATTAATCATAGATACAGAGACATTGACATAACGTCATAAAAGTATAACTGCAGTCATTTTCACAGGTGAACTTGAACTAGGATTAATTTGTCTCAGGCTTCCCAAAACTTGATCCACAAATCGACTCGCAGAAAAAACAGCACATCACTTCGGGAGGGAAAAGACGGCATGCTCTTTTCCCCTCTCAATACGACGCACTATTTTTTCTGCGGATTGATTTGCGGGTCGAGTTTTTAGAAGTCTGATTTGTTTCGTACAATGTTCTGAAACCGTGAAACTTTATTTCTCACGATTATTCCATTCTTTTAAAATGAATTTAGACGTTTTTCGTGCGATGATCCAAAATTTTTTAGCAAAAGCATTCTCCAGACAAGTTTTGGTGCTCTCATGCCTGTGTTGACTGAGTGGTTGGGAGTCGACTGCCAAGTCGAGTCCGAGTCGAGTGTTGGATAGATAATGAAGATTCTTTCATCCCGATCAAAAACTCATCTTTGCGTATTTCATGTATTCAAATTTTCCAGTCAATTGTAACTTCCCCGTCAAAACCTGAATTTTGGAATTTCAAGGGTTTTTTTAGAGATGCTTGGAAATGTTATTTCTTTTCTCCCATTATATAATTGCGTAATTGCTTTATAATTATCCCAATTAAGCTAATAATAATCTCAATTTGTAAGATAAGGTAGTGGTTGAAGGACTCTTTACAAAAATATGAGAAAAGCGAGGGCCGACTTTTGATGTCAGCGTGGTATAGTGGTAGTGCGTTAGGAAAAGTTAGAAAATAGGTGCTTGGAGAAGCAAACGAAAATGGCGTTGGGTGATGATAAGGCAAGTCTGAAGCAAATTCTGTCGATACTTACTTGTCTTCTGTTGCCTTCCTTCTGACTACGTCATTTTTATCACCCCTTATCATTATCGCGCAAATTTGCACCTTCTTCAAACCTACCTATTAAAATAGCGAATACTGTAGCCTTAATGAAATGAAAAATTCCCCCATTTATTCACAGAAAAATAACACCTTGAAATTAGAAAATTGCAAGAAAAAGATTCGAGACAAACAGTTCAAAGAACTGCAAGAAATAACGTTTAGAAAAAAAAACTAAATTAAAGCTGCTAAGTACAGCAAATTCAAACGAAACCCGGCACTTTCTTGTACTCATTGTCAATTTCTTCAATTTCTTCTTCCTCATCGCAACTCTAAAATTGAATATGAACCTTAGCCTGAAAAGATATAAATACCCAGCAACTTGCACACCAATCGCCCAATCTATCTCGGAATTTCATTGGTATTGAAGAATCGCCAACAAGGAGCCTAACATTTCAACTCTTCAATAGTCATGAAATCTTTACGAGATTACCAAGTGATCTGAAGTAGAACAACTATGAAAATTAGAACAATATGCTCATTTTCCATTTTCATGCACTCGGCGAAACCACATTTGCATAAGGTGTAGATCTAAAGCTATTATTTTTCATTTTTTAGCTTAAAATTTAAAATACCAAGCCGAATGTCGTCGTCAGATAGAGAAGCACGTAGAGGTATTTCTTGATAGTCCTAAAATTTAGAAGAAGAATAATAATAAATTTGTATTTTGGAATTGATCTTACCGGCTATCAAAGTTCTTTTGAGATAATACCGACGGGTCTATGTCGTAGGCCAAAAGAATTTTCCGATCATCGTCGGCTTTGGACATCTCTTCGTACGCAGTCTGATAAGTGGGAATCTTCTTGTCAAGAACCTTTACTTTCGCCCATGGAACAGAGTCCGCTTGGTTCTCTAGGCCTTCAGGCAAATCTTTCTCTGACATCCTAAAATTACTACTTACATTCTGTGTTTGTATAAAATCTATGAAAACTGAATCTAACATATGAAAACCCTTTAACAAACAGCTGTAATGAGCCGGATGTGAAGATTCTTCAAATTGCTAGGGCAACGACAAGTTTTTGAAGCTATCAAAATATAGGTTTGGTAGCTTGTAATTTTCGCTAATTTTCAACCTTCCATTAATTCAATTTGGATTTTCTCATAAACAACCAAAAGTCAAATATTTAGGAAAAGTTTATTATATGATACATGCAAAAATATTCACAAGTCACTATCGTATGCCTTACAAGGGCCATAAAATATTTCTATAATGCAAAAGAGTAGAGAAAAATCACATCAAACAAATTGACACAAGTTGACTATTTAAATGAGACGCGGTGCTTCCTGGTATTGGTACTCGGGTTCGCTCGGCTTCTTGAGACAGTTCTAAATTTGAAAAGATCTCTTCTAATAATAGACCGTACAACTCATACCTTGCACTTTCTCCAAAAATCTCGTATGCTCTGTCTGAATTCCCCTGGGGTCGAGACGTCTCCGAAAAAGAACCTAAATATTCCAATTTTGTCCAGAAAAAATCTTATCCATTACCAAACGAGATGGAGCGCGCAGATGATGTAGAGATATCTCGGAAATTCATCCCACATTTGCAGGACATGAATTGGGCCATTTCTTTGCACAGTGTAGAGCTAAATAAAAATCGTCTTCAGCAGCTTTTAGATGATAGATTTTCAAGGACTCTCGTAAGATCAGACATGACTACATTCTTTAATCAGCTTTCTTCTCTAAAAATTAAAAATTACCAGAAAATAGGCAGTCGTCAGATAGAGAGCCGCATAGAACAGCTTCTTGCAGCGTTTTCTGAACTTTTTAGATAATTCGTGGTCAACGACAATTTTATCCAACCCAGATTTCTTGTCCTGTCGAGCGAATGTCGACGGGTCGACTCTGTCGAAGGTTGGGATTTTCCGCTTGTCAGACTTGTTCGGTATTTCGAAATCCGGTGGTTGGATCGGAAGGTCCGAGTCGAGAACTTCAACTATCGCCTTTGGATTCGGATCGGACTGGCTCTCGATGTTTTCCTTCGACATTCTAGGATTTTTGAATTTCCAGAAAGATAAAAGACTTAGCATCAACTGAAACTTGAGGTAAGAACAGAAAATAGTCTCACAGAAACATTCTCAAAACTGCATATCTTTACTAGGCTTAGAGTAAAAGTAAATGAGTTTGAGAAAGCTTAGCTACAATGTGAATGTTGTGTGAATTTGACCAGAGAAGAATTCTATCATGAGACTACTAATCATCTAACAACAGCTGCAAATGAACTCCTCTATGAATGTTTTGCGGCAAAAACTCGCAAATCGCCAAGGCAACGGAGAGTTATTGAAGTAAATTTTCGAAAAAGTGAAAGTGAAGTTATATTTTGATTTGATTTGATTACATTTACGATAGTTTTGAGAACTTTCACCGCTTGAAAAGCTTCCTACAGTAGTTTTGAGCTTAACATTGCAGATTTTCACAACTGAATCTTTATTTCCAAATAAATAATGAAGATACGATATGCATAAAGTAGCTACATGTATTTTTGAGGATTTCTTTCTTATCTACACACACGTCAAATTACATTACACGAGATTTTATCACCGAATGATAAAATTTTAGAGAATGAAAATGATGAAATTGGATGAATAATCTTGATTTTTCTCCCTTCACTACTCTTTAAATACAACTGATAAGACAGAAAATTTTGCGGGAATGTTATCTGCTTAGATCATATTTTGTGGAGTGTCTGGATTCGATGGACTCAGAATGGCTTCTTCTGCTCTGGTGTATTTGTCGAATGTGGTCTTTTCCAGTCTCTGGAAGTTCTGTCCATATTTGATCTTCAGGTTCTGAAATGAAGATTACAGCCATTTTTGTATTGTTGATGCCCAAATCTGGAGGGTCGAAAATGATGGGAGAGAAAATAATTTTAGGCTAGTCTCTCCTTTTCACGTGCTATTTCTTGCTTTTCTAACCACTAAAAATAACTGTACTACTTTGCACGCCTCCCAGATTTCGGCATTATCAACAAAAACTGAAGTTGTCTAACCTTGAAGAAATCGACGAATTCGTGATAGTTTTGTTTCGATTCCAAGGAGATTGAGGCTTCGAAACAACAGAACCTGAAAGGAAGAAAATTCCTATTAATCAAAAAATAATTCTACCAAATCGCATGAAGCGCACAGAGAACATAAAGGAGATAGGCTCCAAGATCGTAGTAATAATGCGGACGAACGATCATATAGATCACGTAGGTCTGAATTGAATGGCAGTAGTGAATCAATGCAAATTTTCCGAATCACCTGGATGTTGATGACTGAATGGATGAGTCCATGACAGAGGTTGGATCTGCGGTATCTTGGGCTAGACACAACTAAGATAAGTGTCTTGATCGGAATGACTACTGGCTGGAAAATAGAAATAGATTTAACAAATAAAGAAAACAATCGTCTACTCACCACGAAAACACATGCCAGGAAGAAGAGAAAGATGAGGCGGATCTTCTTGAAGACCCTGAAATCTTTTCGTAACTTAAAAACAAAATATTTTAAACGATATCTGAAATCACTATTTCCAAAATATTGAACTTCTTACGGCATTCCATTGCCCTTCTTCGTCATGGATGGCAGAGTGTTGTTGTCAAAAGTAGGAAGTTCTCGTTTGTTCGCTGGAAGATGGCTCGGAGCCACGTTGACCACTTGAGGTGCAACTTTGTAGACAGGAACCTCCGACACCGGTGTTTCCGTCGGCGTTTTCTCCGACTCCGGACTCGGTGGTGCAAGGTCCGGCACTTTTTCGGACATCGGAAAACGTCAGATAATAAAAAATGAAACTTGAAATTATGCTGGGAGTTTCAAAGTGTTTATGATGTATTTATGCCAAGAAATCGATGAAATGCTATTGATTTTGTGACATTCGCTGAAAGATAACATGATGTGGTATAGAAATGAGAATTTCGAAATTTGCAACAATCGATAAAATGCAGCATACACACCTTAGCCGGGCAAGTGCTCAGCTTTGCTTAGTGATAGAAGGGGCTGATAAAATTGTGCGAGAGTGAGCCCCCTCCTCTCTGTTCCTTTTTTGCCTTGCAGCTGTTTACATTTCAGGTTTTATCACAAAGTTCAGTTGAATATTTTTGAAGACGTATGAAATCACCATTGTGTAAACTAAATTTCTGAGAACATTGATCGTTTGACAAGAACTTCAAAATGAAGAATTCATTGGGAATAGGGCAACTTGTAAATCGCACGACATCAAGACCTCAAGACATGCGAAATAGTATATGATTAGGGTAGAGTATTGGTTGATAGGATTTTTTCTATACTATTTCTCATGTCATGTGGTTTACAAGTTGCCAGATGAATTCTGAAAAGCTGAGATTTGGTGATCGCATTTACGAGCCAGACATTAATTAAATAATGATTTGCTTCGATTGAATAAATGTTCTGAATTTAATAATATCACCGTTAAAGTGTTATGAGAATAGTTAAAATTTTCCCTTATTCGTTTTTTTAATATAAAAATGGTGAAACATACCAGAAGATTCAATAACTCGCATGATTCAAATGTAATATTAACAAGTTGAATAAAAGACGGTTTTAAATTTAGAGAAGAAACATCATGTGAATATAACGCATGTCTGCCTCAGCATGTGCATTTTTCTAAAAAATTCATTTTTACAAAATCGAGCAATAATTTATTAATGTTCACGAAAATTTTACTTTAACACTAAGAAGAAAATATTCGTGGATGAGAAAATTACGTTTCAATATTTTAGAGTTTATGAAGCGATTCACTATGAGTTTACGGCAAATGATAATTACATCATTACTTTTCCTTCAAATATGTTTCGCCGCTCCACCATTCGCCAGCCCATCAGGGGAATCTGACACTGCTGCATTACAAATGATTGCTGACAGAATTCGGTCAAATATGAACACATCAGTAAGTCATTAATTTGAGTATTATTTCGATTGCATGTTTTGCTAAAATAAATTCGATGTTTAGTTGAGGGACTTACTGGAGCAGAATGCTTTTTAGATCTTCGAAAATAGGCTAGTTGGAGCAAAGTTATGTCCATTTTTGTGCGATGCATTTTTCTGCAGTCGCTTCCCATTTTATTCGGCCAGCCATTTTTCAGTTTTTCAACATGATACAACACTTGAATTTTATCGCTCGCAAAATGAGCATTGCTTGAGTAGTTCCAATGCAGGATTTTATTACTCAATTGCGTCTCATGGTGAGGTTTTGCACTCTGAAATAAAACGGTAAATTTTTCGCCAAATTTTAATCAAAGGAAACTTTTTCGTTCTCGTTATGCTAATTTTTGCATTCTGAGATTTCTACTCGTAATTCATCCTTATTCCAGGTAGATCCATGCGATGATTTCTATCAGTACGTTTGTGGGAACTACGAAGAGCCGGAAGAAAAACTTAATTCGGGTATTAAAGGTATCATTTGTTTATTAGCAGGTTACATAGTAGTTTCTGTAGGAATTTGAATTATCTAGTTCATAGTGACATTATTTCAGCTTTGGATACATACCCAATAGCTTCAAATCCATCTACTTTCACGAAAGTTTACGATTTAATGAATGTCTGTATGGATAGAGAAACGGTTGACGTTGATGTACCACAGAGAATTTTACAAAAATTCAATGTTAGTATTTTACTATAAATTATCTCTGGACTAAACAAGTATTATGATAAGCAGCAATAACTCCATGCTCCAATTTGCACTCGAAAATCTTATCTAATCTTGCGCTACAGAATCTCTTTTTCACTACATTTCAAATTAAAATCATACAGAAGGAAGGTTAAATTTAGAGCCTCGGTGGTTGGCCAATGCTTGATAGTTCGTGGAAGGAATGCCGATATGACCTTACAAATCTGCTAATTCAGCTGATGCTCAGTCCTAGACACCGAATGTTTTTCGAAATAGATACCAATCCTGATTTATTTAACCCAAAGCGACAGATAATCACTGTGATTTATTTATATATCAGAGATTTTAGGAATATTTTATTATAGGTTTCGCCCATTATTAGGGGTGATGATGACGGATTTGATCATTTCAACCCCCAATCTAAATCTCACGGAATTAGCGCTGTCTTAAATTTTGGCAAGGACGATGATGGCATTCCAATGATTGTTAGTTTATTTATCAAATTAAAAAAAAAAAAACTACTAGTCGCTAATAAATTCTCAGCATCTAAAGAGCATGACTTACTTTGCTTGTGATAAGATAAATTTGTCATTTTTGTAATTCTACATCTGGTTGATATGATAAAGGGAAGTTTTGCAATAAAATCGTAATCAATCGTAAGATATAGAAGTCGTAACTTTGTATTTATTATAAAATCAATCTGAAGTTTTTGAATATCGCTATCATGTTTTTTCTAATTTAGGTGCGCAAATTTATACAAGAATCAAATGCTAACATAGATAAAGAAAAAATTTCCGCCGATGTGAAAGAGATCAATGCAATATTTGGCGAAATTATGAGTATAACGATAACGAGATCACAAATTAACTCTTATAACAAGGCAGACATGTTTACTACGGTTAAATCGGGCGATCTTCAGAAACACATTCCTTCGGTAATGTTTGAATTTTGTGTTATTAATAAAGTTATTATCGGTAATTTCACACTATTATGCTCGGAAAAATAGTTTCAGATGTTTATTAAAATAACATTTATTATTTCAACATGCACTTTCTAAATAGAATATAATATAATAATTAATGATATAAATGAAATGACTTGAAATAGGTGACAAATTCAGATTGACTGGCAACGTCTTCTTTTAGGAATATTTCCAGCCAGTACTCAAGACTATATACGATCAAATCCGGACATTTATATTTGTAAGCTAGATTCCGAGCAATAATTAAATGTATCGCTTTGTAATTTTAGTAAAACTAGATATAATGAAAAATGTTGGCAGACTTATAACAAAGTATACACCTCGAGCAATAACAAATTATCTGATGTATGTTTATGCAGCTAATTGGCAGACAATGACTCTCTATAACATTTCGCCAAGCAACTCACGAGTGGTTTAATTGTTCTAGTTCTTTTAACTTAGAAATAATCACTCAGAGCGTCGCTGATAGTGCAAAAAGCTGTAACGGTATTGTGAGAGATTATTTACCACAAGTCTATGGAGCATTCTATATTAGAAAGCATTTTGACAGGGTAATTTAAATTATTTCGCAGTGTATCTTATAATAAGTGGTATAGTATAAAATTGTTACTTGGAGAAAAATGTTATTTTTCAATAAAATAACTTTGTTTAAAGGAAGAGACTGAATATATCATAAATATTTATAAACTAGTAGTTTTAATTTCTACAATTCAATTGGTATTGAATCTAGGAGTCTAAAGAGATGATTAGTCAAATGCTAGAGAATATACATCGGACCTTCATTAAAATGCTGAAAAATAATGATTGGATGGATGAGGAAACGAAAAAGGTCAAAATTAACACATAATTTCATTTTCCAATGTTATCAATAATTAGATTTAGGCCGCAATTTTCAAGGCCGAAAAGATGACGCGTCTTTCCTCGTATCCAGAAATGGCAATGAATGATGGTTTACTCGATGAGTACCATAAAGATGTGAAAGTTTTAAAATAGAATTATTTACATTTGTGAATATTGAAAACATTCATAGTTTGAATAATATTTCATCATTTTAAGAATATTTTTAAGGGTTACCAAAAATTAAGTCAAGTGAACAAATATAAATGAATCTCAGAAAATGGAATGATTGGAAAGTCTGTTTTCGTTTCAGCTGAATTGGAATTCGTCCACGAGTCTGTTCGACATAATTGAACGCGTTACGATTTGGATGCGAAACTCAAATTTCAAAAAACTTTTGAAGCCGACTGATTATTTTGAATTTCAAGATGCTCCGCAAACAGAAAACGCGTATTATGCCCCTGGACTAAACCAATTTGGTAAAATAAAATAGTCCCATTTTTTCTGATTTTAAGTAATCAAATGATCACGACATTTGATCTCATATGCATGATTGGATCAGCGATTCTAAAAAATAACTCCATAAAATACCAATAATTTCATCTTGAATAAAAATACTTTTTTAAATTTATATTCTTCTAGCTGTACTAGCCGGTATTTCTAAAATGCCATATTTTCATAAGGAAGGTCCGATGGCATTTAATTATGCTGGCATAGGCCTAGTCATTGGTCATGAGGTAATTTATTTGAGATTGATTCAAACAAGTTTTCAAGGATATTGAGTTCGTATTTTATAAGATAAAAACTGCCACATAACAGTTTATCAGCTCAAGAATTTCAACTTTGCTAGAACATTTGTAATTTTAAATTAACGCGTTTAGATGGGCCACGCTTTTGACAGTACCGGAAGTGAGTTTGATTGGGATGGAGCTTACCACAATTGGTGGACTGATTCGACAAGATCTATATTCCTCAAAAAGGCCGAGTGCTTAGTGAAACAATATAATAAAGCTGAGCTCACTTGGCCAGGTGGCATTAAAGTTAAGTTATATGGAAATATAACTAAGGTTCAAATTTGTTCATAGGTCCCTATCCTAAAGATAATTTAGGATGAAGATATCGCAGGTAAGACGTTTTAAATTTGTGTTTCTTTGATATTTTACGATTGTCCAAACCGGTATTATATTTTTGATGCCGAAATCTGAAAGGTCGAAAATGAGAGGAGAAAGAATGGATTTTAGGCCAGCCTCTCCTTTTCGCGTGCTATCTGGCCATTTTCTAATCACTAAAAATAACTGTACTACTTTGCACACCTCCCAGATTTCGGCATCAACGATACAGTGACGGTCAAAAGTACGGAACCAAAGGCGAATATTAGTAGTGCCCGGTTCACCCAATTATACTGATCGGATCCGGCCGGAACTCAGCATGAATTCAGGTTTATATAGCTCAACATATGTAAAAACATTCAGCCGGATCCGATCACTATCGATATTCACCTTTGGCTCCATATTTTAACCGCCACTCTATTCTTATTTATTCTGGCTTTCTCAGAAACATTCACTTTTTTCGAGCTTCTCTGCTCCCTCCTTTCTCAATCTCTTGTTGATTGTCCAGAAAAGAGCGAACCCTAACTCGCTATCCACTACATCGCACTGCTATGAAGGAGGACACGCGCATTTTTGCGTTATGAGTTTGGTCAGTAGAAGCGAACAAGTATTCGAAACGGGGCGATTTAGGGAGGCTCTAAGAAAGTAAACGTTTTTGGAAAGGCTTCTATATATTAAAGAAGATATTGCAAAGTTTAAATTTAGATAATGCTGGAGTGAAAGAAGCCTATTGGGTAAATGATGATTCTTTGATTTGATATTCGGATTTTTGATTTATCTAGGCATACAAGTATTACCTATCATCGAGTGGCGAAGACAAACAGCTACCCGGCTTTGAAAAGTATTCCAACGAAAAGATGTTCTTCATTAGTCATACATTTGTGAGTGTTTGTTAAATGTTTCGAGGAGAAAAACTACTTACTGACCATTAACAAACGAGAAACCCCTTGCTTAGCGTCTAGAGTATTGGCGTTGATGCGGATCGCGAGTGAAAATAGTCTGGAAGGGGAGAGGACGATAGCAGGGATGTACAAAGAAAACGTATTAGTAAATAACTCTAACGCAAAACGCAAGTTTAAAAATGAATTTTTGTACACCCCTGTATGATAGGAAACAAACGCAGAGTCAGAGGGAAGGCTTCGCGACAACCTCTTCTCGCTAGACAGAGGCAAGAGTTTTCTCACTGATAATCTACATAAATAATAAATTGGTATAATATATTTCTCAAATATAAATTTTTATTATTAAAGCAATTTTTCAAGAAAAACTCACTTATCACAAATTCGTCATATTAGGTTACTGTAGTTATCAAATGCCATTTTAAGACTTAGCAAGCATTTAGCTATGAAAATGTTCCAGACGATACAACGATAAAATAGTTGACCATTTTCATTCATTTGTTCATTAGACATACCTCTTCAGAATCATTGTCAGTATGTGAGGCTTAGCAGCACTAAAGATGAACATTCACCGAAATTTGCGAGGTAGTGTAAAATCAATGAATAAATTTATTGTACAGCTCAGAGGATATATTCCACTCACGAACTTTGACGAATTCGCGAAAGCCTTCAGTTGCAAGAAAGGAACGAGGATGAATCCTGAGAAGCAGTGTCCGATTTGGTGATCAATCCATTTGATGAGGGCTACACATGTTTAGACACGCGTATGCCTCGAGACATTTACAGCCCCACATTCGATACACTCATCAATGACGAATTTTAAAACTCAATATTTTAAAATAAAGTCTATTTGCATTATTTTCAACTATTCTCAGATTTATGTTTAATTTAAAATAAATTTAATTAATTCCTTGTAAGTTTTAAATGGTGATATGCATTTGAAAAATGTTCCCAAGTTCAATATCTAATAGTGGAAAAAGAAAAATAAGGAAAAAATCTACTCGCAAATTTTCTAGAAATTTTTGAAAGTTTTAGCGAAATCTCTTTTCCTGACCGTCTTCACAGAGTGGGCGGAACTTGCGTTCTCTACATTTAATTTTCAAGTCCCCGTTCTTTTTCTCATTTTAAAGAGGGAGGCTTGATCTCTAACTATATAGCCAGCGAATAATTTCATCTAAATAATTGTGCTGTAAATTATGTATTCAAAAAGTTCGCTTTAATCGCGGACATTTCTTTTAGGAATATTCTTATAAAGGCTTTATTTGTAAAGTGAACCCGAACAATTGATAATCGTGATGAAAAATTTTCGAGAAAAGAGATAGCAAATATGGATCTTTCTGCATTTCTTCCTTCAACACTTTCCTCGTTTTACTATGAGTTTGAGTCAATTGAGTCAACATATCTGAAAATAAACTTTTATTTTTAATAAAGCTATTTTAGTTCCATTCATTCATTTTCTCGATTTTTTTAATCTAGACATTTCGCCCATCGATTTTCTCTACACGTGCGGATGAGGAAGTTTCAAGCTAGGCTTCAATCGAAGGAAGGCCAATTTGGCCAGATTTTCTTATTAACCCTTACTAAAATTATGAGGAAGCAAATTTAGAGAAGGTGCTTCGTCACTATGACATCAGTAATTTGAAAATTTCTTTGTCCAAACTTCAGATTACTCCTATTCTAGGTTTACTAAACAAAACAAAAATGATTTCCTTACCATCAACGGACTTGAAAACTCCGACCATAGAATTTTGCGAGACTCTTCTGGAATTGAAGAATTCAGCCAATTCGGCTGAAGCGAGACTTTCCGACTCCTCTTCGAGTCTGATTACGGTCGTTTTTCTCAGCGACGACTTTTTAAAATTGCAATACCTGAAATTTTTGACGATAAAATCAGTCCTTTTTCCTCGCACTAAATATGTAGAAGTAAAAGATTATGAAGACGACCTCGAAACGAAAACTCCTTGATTCAAGTCCAACTCATCAGAAATCGAACGAAAATGGGAAGAATAGCCTTGAGAGTATTTTGAGCTATGAAACTTCAAAAATGAAAAGCAAAGTTCCGAAACGATAATACTCTTCATATTCGATAGAAAATTTCGATAGTGCTATTTTTGATATCGAAAAGATATTGAAAAAGACATTCTTACCACGACAATGGATAAATCAGAACATCTTCATTATCTTGAGGAGCTTCTTCATAATATCGAATATCACTTTGAGCGATCATTCGCAATTTAGCGTAAAGTCTTTCGAGCGTGCATTTCAAGCTGTCCTTGCATCCGAAACATGAAGATGATTTCCTTGGACTTGTCTGATTCTGTCTGAGCGACAAGATTTAGAATAATAAAAAGGTAGTTTTTCTTACCCAGCCATTGTGCACTTTTCAATGTAAGCATCGAGAAATCGCACCAACGGATCCTGGACAAAAACAATTATATTCGAATTCGTGTAATCTTCTACGCGGTAGGAAACATAGGGTTCGCACTTGACGCTGAAAATTAAATGATTATTTAAAGCGTAGACTTTTTTCCAAATTTAATATAAATTTTGAAATAAAGCGATTTTTTTAGTTTCAGAGGAATAAAAACAAAGTTGACCAAAAATTCAAAGAAAATTCCTGCACAATATTTGTTCCTGGTCCTCTGTATTATAGACGGATCTTTTTGTTTCTTCTCTTTTCCTACATCCCCTATTCTCCTTATCCGTCTATAGATACAGGGAGTCTTTGTTGCTTACCTCTTTCCTATCATCTTCTCGTTGAATAGCTGATTTCTCAACGATAATGAATTCGGTCTTCCGATGCAGCAGAACAGATTGTTCATCAGACTAGCGAGTTTGTCTCGAGGAAGACATGACGCGATATTCTGTGAGGGAATCGCCTGAAAATGCTCGTTTTTATCGATCGAGCTATGACTGCACATCATTTTCAAACTTTCCTACGAAGGTAGTATGTTATTTTCTTATCAGCTCACCACGATTTTATTATTGACTATGTGAAATCCCGGTAGAGGGGGAAATTTGTTGGCATCTAAGTTTTATTATTTACTAAATCTTCAATTTTCTAAAAGTTCACAGGAATCTTGCTGATTTCCTTCCGAATCTTCTGCCTGATTATAGTTCGTTCTTTGTAGAAAAATGTAAAATGAGTATAATGAAATCACGAATACGAATCCATTGAGGGTCTTTTGTGGGTTGAATCGCATAACCAAATTTCAAAAACTCAATAATTTGTCATCGCCAAATTATCGAAGATCAGATTCTGAAAGATTTCTTATCAAAAATTTATCCGCCTAAAATTTCGGCAAATCAGCCAATGAAAGAAGTCTCAAGGGGGATAGCATCGTTGAAATAACATTTACATAGACACAGAATTTGAGATACTTTGAATTTGAACCCGAAATCAAGGATTTCAGAGATGAGAATCGCTGATTTCATCGGTTTTCGACTATTCAAATATTATGCTAGAAATACAATTTTAATCATTCAAAAATCAACACCAAAGTGGAGAAATTTGAGAGAAAATTAGGGGAATATGGGGATAAAAGAGAAAAATGAGGAAGAGGGAGAAAGTGGGGGAATTCGTAGATAGAATCTTCAAAACGAGAGCGCAGAAAAGATGATGGTTATCTCGGATCACAGAGAATCATTATCCGACTGACGATACTTACTAGATTTTTGTAACAATTTAACCTAGACTTAGGAAAACAGACTCTCAAAACTCAATCCGCAAAAATAGTATATCTTATCAAGAGAAGAAAAGAAGACATGCCCTTTTACTCTCTCAGTATGACAGTATTATTTCTGTGTATAGTTTTGAGAAGTATGAAAAAAAAATGTAGAGAGATGATATTTAAAAATATTGAAAATTTGAAGAAAAAAAAACTAAGTTTCATTGCTAAAAAATAGGATAGAGTTTGATAAGGAAAAGATCCTTACCCCTATAATATTTTGCATGCAATGGTGCAACTATTGAAACTAATTTTCCGGGTTGTCAATTTATTGGGTTAGGTTACTTGCAACTTTTGAATCAGTATAAATTTGCACTTATTTTTTGTTTGAATATTCTCGATAAATGGTGTCGAGAACTCATTGCGTTTGGACTTTGACTTAAATACGCGTATTCAGACAAATACATAATCTGCAATTAGACGATTCGATATTGGCTTCAGTTTGTCTGAAAATATATAATTGCTGAAAGATTCGAGCGAAGTTCCTTTTTCTAAACTTGAAGAGTTGCTTCATAATTAGTCTACGTTAGAAACTATTAAGAGAAAACATTCAAAATAAACTCTTCTTGATAAGTTATCGTAATTCACTAAATGAACGATACTAAATTTTCACTTCACATTCCAAACTTGACCAATTACTACCTCGAAAAGCTAGCAAATTCACCCTGGGGCATACATGAAAAATGGATAAACGACACCATCGAATATCAATGGCTTCTTTTTTATTTTGGACAATTCCTAAACGAATTCTATGATTTTACATTGGTACTTAACTATTCGATTCACGCATTGTTCATCTATACTCTAATCAAGACGCACAAGGTAGAAAAACAGGTATATTCTTGCATCCAATTGAATACGAGGCTTATTATCAATATTTGGATTTATCGTGGTGTCCGAGATATCCGACTTAAAATTGTGGGATTTAGGAAAAAAAGATAAAATCGAATATCATTTAATCATAATATGTGATATACTCCTAAGGTCGCGAAGATAACAAGTTGTCATTATAGCAATTATTATTGTCTTATTGTAATTTATATATCAAATAATTTAGCATTCGTATATAGAAATGCTTTATTTCATGGAGGCAGTTTCACTTTTTAATTTATTATTCTTTTCAAACTCTTGTCTGTTCACTGGCACTGCCACTGACAATTCCGAAGACGGAGCTCCATCTATAGCGTATGTGCAATTTTCTAAATTGAATAGGAATTTGCTTTTTTGTCACCTCAAAATTTTAAATCGAGACGAAATAGTGTAGGAAAATAACCCCTACCATTCGATAACTTATCAAAATCCTATACTATCTCGCCTCGTGGCGAAATGGTGAAGTGACAAAGAATTCAAATGACTCATTTCGAATTCAGATATCGAATAAATCGCATTTTCGAGAAAATACAGAACATAATATTCGGATCGGCAGTAATATGCGATTTAAATATCCCATTTACAATTCGTCTAATGCATTACATGGACTTTACATTATGCTTGCAACGGTTTATAATAATTCGGGAATTTTCTATCGAAAAAAGACTCATTGTAAAGTAAATATATTGACATAAATTAGTTTGAGTTTTTACTTATTAAGCTATTTTAGCAGGCCGATCCTTCTAGTTCCTTTCTTTTCAATAATTTCATACTTTCTATATCACAGTTATCAAATATCACTAGACACTGACCATTCAGCTGGATATCCGAATGAAGAAAGAATAATTATATTAAATCTAGTATGCATGATTTTATCTTGGTATTTCACAATATTACTCCTGACAAATTACAGATTGATGTTACAATTAGAGTGATAATGTTATTGTGTTCAGTCTCGATTTACATCTATTTATTCTATCATATCAAATCGATACGCGCTAAGGCTAATAATCAGGCCAGCATCGCATTTCTGATTCAGCTTATACCATTCACAATCTATCAAATTGTAAGTTTAATGACAAGATAAGGTGATAGCCGAAAGTTGGATCCAAAGGTGAGCTGAAGTTGCGGTCGTGAGAGTATCTCTCTTTCTCTCCATCACGCACTTTCCTTTCTTCCCTTTATGCTTTCTCTGCACTTGCGGTTTCGGTTCCGGTCTGACCGGGAGTGCAGAGAAAGCAGAAAGAGGAGAAAGAAAGAAAGGTGTGTGATGGAGAGATATTCTCTCTCACGACTGCAACTTCCACCCATCCCGCCCACTCCTGGTTGAGACAATTATTATCATGAATAGAGGCTCAGTAGTAGACAAAATTATCGTTTAACCAATTTGAATGAAACCTGAGACACATAATTTCCCTACTGATTTGCGAATTCTCGTCGAGTTTCTTCTAAATTGGCCCACAATAATTCCGTCTACCAGCAGTCATAGTTGTTCAAAACATTTGTTTATCATTGTAGATGAAGATATACACTAAATTGATTTTTATTACATATCAGATGATTTACGTTTACAATTAACAGAATTATGTTTTAATAGCATAACTTTTATTCGAATTATTGCACGACTAGTTTTAGTTTTATTAGAGCTTATTTCCCAAGTTGATAAAATATTTTCAGATCGATATCATTAATCAAATTTTGAAATGCATCGCTGATATATGGAAGACTGAATATAAATATATTTTGATGGAGTTTATTAGATATGACCAGCTATTGAACAATAACACGAATATCGAAGTAATAAATCAACTTGTCTTCTATTTTAGCATGTACGGATATTACGAACAAACGCTTTTATTCAACCGACTTGAAGGACATGCAGCTTACTTCACGAATATTTGCACTCCATGGTCATTCATCATATGCAATAAGGATAAACGCAAAATCGTGTATAACTTGATACCAAAACGAGTTAGAAATTGGATTAAAAATCTCAAATTTCTAAAATTGAAGAAAACTTCGAAAGTCATTAACATTTTTGTTACAAACCGAAAAATTCCTAGAAATAATTTGCCAAGTTAAATAGCTGATTTCATTTAACTGTTTTTAAACACCCATTGTACCTTTTCCTTAATTAATAACACTTAATTTTTAAACATTATTAAAACTTTATTTCGGTTGTAATTATCCCTCGCTACTTTTGGATGTCTTCGAGAGTTGTCTGTATCATGTATACTGAAATTAGACTATTATTTCACATTTTATATCAGGGAAGGCAATTATCGATTTAATTAGGGAGTTTAGACGGATCCAAATTGGAAAATGCTTTTTGATTGAAGTATTTGAAGGCACTCACAACATTTTTGCAAGCCTCAAATCCAACTAACATAAAAGCTGAAAAACCAATTGCGCTCTCTAAATTTATGATAGTCAAATTCTTGAATTTCAATCATACCAATTTCCTATTCATAATGATAGATGCTTATTTCGTTGCCGTGATTAATCTATGAGCGCAATAAACGCAGTGTTCAATGGGTATTCAATTGGGTACTTTTTCAGTTTGTCAGTTCGCTAGCGATCCATTTCTATAATGTGGGATGACAGGGGTTATCTTCAATCACTCTGCATTTGTGCTCGGTCAAATCCATATCTCTTTCCATCTCTTTACCCTTTTATCTCTAATCCGTTTATCTCTATCCTCAATCCGGCTATCCCTTTTCTCCTCTCCCTTTTCTAGTTGTTTACGCCTTCAATTCTAGAGACAAGGGACAGGGCATCCCCAATAGCAGAGACATTTCGATTTGTTTCTCTTCTAAATTCTCCCTCTTTCAATCCGGCTTAATTTGTCTCCTCGGCACGAATTCGGTCTCCGGCAATTCCATTTTTAGCCTCAGGAAGAAGCAGACTAAACTCATCCTTTTCGGGAATTTTACTGATGTCAATGGATCTTTGATCTTTCAGCTCTCGAAAATCCTCCCGTTTTCATAATTGGAGGAATTCCCAGATATTCACTTCCTGACCCCTCTTTACTTCCAGAATTTTATAGAAGACCATGAATAATCATTCAAAATCCATTCATTTTGACTTCGTTTGCATAAAAATGGAAGAGTTCCTAAAATTCGTTTTCTTTGCTGCTCTAGCAAAGTCCATACATCTCCTGGCATAAATAAATTAGCGAGTTTACGCGACTCTGTTCCCGGCACGAGAGAATTTGTTTGTTTCCAAATTTGGCTGTTTTCCCACGCCTCTTGCTCATCTCTGCGTGCCACGTTTGTCATATGATTGTCGGCAAAAATTGATTCGGCAGAGTTTCGCCATCCTCTGCGAATTTTCTGTTGCAAGAAGCGGAGAAGCTATTCGATATTTACCCGAGGATAGCGTAATGTCGTTCTAACTCTGACCCAGAAATGACTCACTCACTCTGCTACTTACCCTAGGTTTTATCACTAGGAAAAGTTAGATACGCAGAGTAATAGAGTAACCACGCCCTCTGCAGTATTAAATATTTGCACATTCGAAACTATTGTGTTATCTCTTCTCTGGATGAGTCAACATATTTCGTCTTTGTAAGAAGAAATGAGGTATTTTGCTCCGGAATTCTGAATAGTTTGCCAGCTTTCTATGATTAAAGTCACGCCATTTCAGAGTTATGCAATATTTTCGTGGTCGAGATGTAAATTTCGTAATGTCAAATTCATTTTTAAACCCTACTTCTTGGTAACCGAGAAGATTGGTAAAAACTCGTTGAACCTTCTCTACTACAATTGTATTGCTTCTTAGAGATCTTACTAGTTCGCTTACTATATAAGTATTCTTTCGGAGAGTTTATAGAATTTCGAGTCGATAAGGAGCTGATCGTAAAATTTCTGAAAAACTCTAATTTTGCTAAACCCTAGATGAGTTTGTAAGATTTTTCGGTTTGCCAAACACAGTTTTTTCGCATAAAATTCCATGTTTGTCATGTAGTGGCGGCGCTCGTACTCTTGAAATTTTTTCGCCGAACTATGTTCGATTTTTATTTTTATTTGCCAGCCATAGTTTCTCATGCTCTATCGTTTGTGTGTGTTCATCAAAACTTGTTTTTACCAGTGGAATTTTGTGACGATCGAATTTTTCCGCTACCATTCAGACGATTACTGAATGCCAGTACTCATTAGTTAGAATTTCTCATAAGTCATACTAGCGATCAAATAGTTCTTCATCGTAGATCCCCAATGTACAAAACTGAATTCAAACATCTTCGAAACCTATCCACATTTTTCCAATTTATTCTATCAAATTTGGACTGCCCAATTTTCAATCTTTGGGGTTCATTTTCATGAGTTTTGGCCTTGCAAACAATCCCTGTCTGCCTGTGTGGCGGTTGGTTTTGTCGAGGGATTTTTCGTTCGTCCTGAAAACTGACGCCTTTATTTTTAAGGAAGAGCAAATATGAAGAGAAAGTGAAAAAATAGAGACAAAATATTGATAGGTTAGTACAAAAGCGAAAGGACGCAACTACTGAAAAATGCTCCGACTCCAGGCTCCACCTACTTTTTGTCCAACTTGAGATTTTCACTCTATTCTGTTCGAGGTATATTCAGAAAATTCACGAGTTTTCCCATTTTGCATAAAAATACGAGAACTATTCTTTTGTAGGTAGATATTTCTAATCATCGCTATGAAAACTTATTCCTTTCCATAAATGTGAAATGCCCTTTAAAAATTCACAAAAATACCATAGATCACCGATATTTCATAAAACGAATATGTCTGTCTGTCAGTCACTTATTCATCGCTTTAGTATTTAGTACTCGATACACAAAAGATGTGATGTTTACCGTTTTGTGAGCCCAAACTGCGGATAAATATTTTTGTTTTTCGTAGAGAATGACGACAAAATATGGTTGTCTGTTCCTTTCTTGTTCCCCGGGGATTATTCATTTCATAAGGAGATCTCAACATGAGTCTGTTACCCGGCGACAATGCCATTTTACTACCTTTTCTTCAACTGCTAATCTTGTTCTATACGAATCTCAATACCCATTTATATTATTCAGGTGTATGCTTTGTTTGGATTTTCATCAGTAATCTTCATATTTTTCTGACGTTCTATTTTTCGGTAGCTACTTTACTAATTTTAGTTTCTCTCTGCAACGACTCAGTGTATTTTCATTTGCGAGTTTCTGATGAATAATCCGTCAAAAATCGGCTTTAGTTCAATTTCAATCAAATAAAATAATGACTAGGTCTGCCAATTTCCTTCCGCTCTGTCTTTCTATCATTGTTTACCCAGTCTCTGCGAAAAGCTTGCATTTCTAAAACTAAACTGAAGGTAAAAAGCTCGAGTTAGAGGAAGAGGGAGAGAGAGAGAGAAAAATGAGATCTGAAAAAGTACAAATAAACGTGAATATAACTGGCTATAGATCTGCGCCACCAAACGAGAGGCCCTGACACGAAATGCAGCTATATCTATTTCAATAGATTCCTTGCATGGAATTTTCAATGAATAGTTCGGTTTTATGACTAGACAGAGGATCCAAAGCGGAATTTTGATTTTAAAATCTACGCCTAAATTTGAACCTCAAAAAATTTGGCACGATTAAGAATTTTGCTGTTTCTAATTGGGTGTATCTCTTTATTATTTGAAAATCCGAAACTCAATAATTTCTTTTATCTTTCGATTTCTAATTTTTGACGAAACGACTTTTTTGTTTATCATTTCGCATCTTAAAAATTAAATGCCATTTCTTATCAGCGGCACATCGAACATTTTCAAAGTTTTGCTTGTTCTTTTATCAATGAGAAAATTAACGGTGTAGCCATCTGAAGAAGATGGCGTATCGAGTGATGAAAAATATCTCTATCGTTTTCTGAATTATTTTTACCTTGGTTAAAAAATCTCTTGATCAGAGATTGATGAAGCTTCATTTTTGGGATATCCTGAGGTTTAATCCTGGACTTCCAGAGCTAGCCTCCTGACTATCCCTATTTTCTTTTCTTTACATTCTCATAGCAAGCCAAAGCGAATTTTGTTGCAGTGCTTTCGAATCAATGTTCTATTTCTTCGTTCTTTTGCAAAAAATTAGAGAAACGCCTTTCTGCCACGAAGAGAGCCGTCCACTTGATTTGTGAGAGTTAACCTTGAGAATTCTCCTCTTTCTCTTCCCTCTTTCTGACCCTTCTTTCTAACTTTGCCTCTGATTGTTTACTGTCTGCCACCTGGGTCAACTTTTATTCATACCGTCTCTTTTTACGATATTCATATTGCTTGCCTGCCACTAGTTTATTTTTGTCTATTCCTTTCTTCTAATAAAATATCGATTATTTTTCAATTTCTTTGTATTTTTGGACCTTTTCTGGGAACTTCATCTACGTTCTCTTTCACTAATACAACAACTTATCTTCAAAATGAATGAATTATTCAAGAATACTGTTAGAGACTCGCCCTATTCCTCTACTCAATTCACTCTCTTTCTCCATTCTCTCGTCTTTTTCCCCACTCTTTCTCTCTCTCACTCTTTCCCGCCAGTGCCGCCTAACGGACATTGCTCATTCCCTCTACATCTTTCCTCTTTCTTCATTTATATTGTTCTCTCTTCAACCACTGACTACTGGTCATTTAGTCATCCTTTTTTTTCGACCAGCGAGACTCATCTCGCGTTTTCGTCTTGGGCAGTCGGTCTTAATTTCCGTCTGTCAACTCTTCCAAATAGTCTATTTTCCTTGTCGTACTAGACAATAAATAGTTGCCAATAACTTGTGGCCGACGGCATCACTCGGGAAGGACAACACTTACAAATTCCTTAGGACATTTTATCTATTTGCCTATCGTTTATCATTCAGCCCCCAATTTCAACACTTTTATCAATTTATAAAGTTTTAAAAGTCAACTCACTTCGGTCTTACTCATAATCTTTCTCCAAAACTTCCTTCAGTCTTTCACGTTTTTAGAGGGTCTAAATATACGATCTTCCGACCGCATTGATCTATTTGGTCTTGAAATTTCATAAAATTTCGATTATTTTTGCTCGATTCCATGCCAAATAGCGTCGGCTCAAAACCAGAAAATTTGATGGCATAATATTCTGTGAGCCTATTGATTTTATCAACGATAAAAATCCCAATTTCACATTATGAAACCTTCTGGCCATAAAATGATCAATGATAATTTGCATTGCCAAAACATTTACTGGTTTCCTCTCACCACATCAAAAAGCGGCCACATTGTTTGTTTTCTTCGCTTCAAGTACCCAGCAGAATTGTTGTGAGTCGCGTGAGCTAGGACAAAAAACAGCGAGTCAATCAAGAAATTAGGTTGACGAATTCTGTTTTCTCTACACAAATAATATTTTTCTCAATTTTAGATCATCTTATCTTTCAACCCTATCTATTTCTCACTTTTTCAGTGTTATTTATAAACATGCATCTGTTCGATGATGGTTAAAAGTTTTAGCTTCAAATATCGGGTTTAAAACCTCCAATTTTCCATTCATTGATTCTAATTTCAATTTTTTTTTGTAAATATCACTTCCTGCCAATGTTTACTCTTGTCGAATTTTGCCAGATGTAAAAATAAAGCCAGTCTCTTGTTCTCATATTGGAGATTACACGTTTTTCCACATTTCAGTCGCTTTTTTAAATCGGTTCAATGATTTTGTCCCCTTTTATCATAGATCCCTAGACATCTTCTTCTTCTTCTTTGGCATTATCCCGATAAGGGGTCTGCGCGTTGGGATTTCCTCCTCCAGACTTCACGATTTTGTGCAAGACTTGGCCGCAGTCCGACGGCCTCCATGTCCCTACTGAGCGTGTCGGAGTATCTCAGCTTCGGTCTTCCCCTTGGTCTGCTTCCCGGCACTTGAACAATCTCTGGTGAGCGGCATATTGCTTCTCTGTCAGCACGGAGGACGTGGCCGTACCATCGCAGTCTCGACTGGCGCATTTTGTCTTTGATTGGGGCGACGTTTGTCCTCTTCAGGATGGTCTCGTTCTTGACGTGGTCCAGCAGAGTGTGACCTAGTGACCATCTGAGCATTCGCGTCTCCATTGTCGCGAGTCTTCTTTCGACTTCTGCGGGTGTCGGCCAAGTTTCGCAGCCATAGAGGGCGACTGGGCGGATCGCTGCTTTGTACAGCCTGCCTTTGAGTTTTTCGCTGATCTTTTTGTCGCACATGACTCCGGTTGTTGACCTCCATTTCAACCATGTGGCTGCGATTCTCGATTCGGCTTCTCTTCTGATGTGACCATCGCTCGCGAGTCTTGAGCCGAGGTATTTGAAGAGGTCGGTCTTGGGAACTTGTTGGCCGTCGACTTTGATTGTGCCACTTCTCTGCTCACCGATTTCGAGGTATTCCGTCTTGCCGACATTGAGCTTTAGCCCGTATTTTGCCAGTCTGTCTTTCCATGTCTGCACCTCCTTTTGCAGTTCTTCTCGCGAGTCATTCGCCAGCATCACGTCATCTGCATATAGCAGGCACCAGGGGGCGGGTTTCTGGATATCGCGGGTCACAGAGTCCATGACAAGGATGAAGAGAAGAGGAGATAGGGCTGATCCTTGGTGGACACCTACGGTGACAGGGAATGGTAGGGTCATTCCAGCGGCTGAGAGGACGCGACTTGTTGGGGACCGATACATCAGCTTCACGACTTCAATGAGGTATTCTGGGACTTTGTGGTCGCGCAGAGCCATGATGATTGCGTCTCTGGGCGTTCGGTCGAATGCCTTTTCGAGGTCAAGGAAGGCCAGGTGCAGGGGCTGCTTCTTTTCAGTGAACTTCTCGACCAACTGTCGTACAGCAAAAATGGCGTCTGTTGTGGCTTTCCCTTTGACGAACCCGCATTGTTGGGAGGAGATTTGGACGCATGCTCTAATGCGTTTATCCACGATACGTTCCAGGATTTTCATCGTATGGCAGAGCAGACGGATGGGCCGATAGTTTGAGCAGTTGCTTGGCGATCCCTTTTTCTTGAAGATCGGGATTGTGGACGACGTGTACCATTCAGACGGGAACGTGTTTGTGTTGACGACGAGGTTAAGGAAGTCAGTTAACCATTTGACGCCTTCGGGGTTGGACTTCCAGACTTCTGAGGGAATGTCGTCTGGTCCCGTGGCCTTGCCGTTTTTCATCTTCCCGATGGCTTCTTCGACTTCTGCCATTTCTATTGGAAGGGGATGGGAAGGAAGAGGAGGGTGGACTTGGATTGGCGGATGGGGAAATTCCACGTTGGAGATGGTCTCGAAGTGCCGATGCCACTGCCGTTTGACTTCCTCTCTGTCAGTGATCAGATTGCCATGTTCGTTGTCGATGCAGACATATTTTTCGATGTCTTCTGTGGCTTTCTGTCTCCGTTTGGCAATTCTGAAGATCAGACGGTCGCCCCCTGGCTTTTCGATTTCGGTGTAGAGTCTTTCGGTGTACTCTGCTCGCCTTTTTGCCACTTCCACTTTCGCCGCTCTTTTTGTTTCCCAGTATTTTTCCCTATCTTCTTGGGAGTTTGTGGCCTTCCATTTCTTGAACGCGGCCTTTTTCGCTCGCACCGCTTCTTTGACGCTTTCGGTCCAGAGCCAAGTAGCCTTGTCGATGTATCTTCGGCCTGGGACTGTCTTGCCGAGTTGCTCTGTGGCGGTTTTGTGAACGTTCGTCCTCAGCTTTGACCATGTTTCTTCGACAGTCGTAATGGCTGGCAGGCTGATGTTTAGGCCATTTTGCAGTTCGGGCAGCTTCCACCATTTTATTCTTGCCGCCTGCGTTCTGTCGGCTTTGGGCGGTTTCGGTATGGGGAAGCGCGTGTCGGCAATCAGCATTCTGTGCTGGGGTGCGACGTTTGTGGAGGGGATGACTTTTGCGTCCAGGAATTTCTTGAAGTCGCGTTTTTGTGCCAGAATGAAGTCGATTTGCGAGTTTCGATCACCGCTGTTGTAGGTGATCAGGTGGGAATCGCGTTTGGGGAAGTACGTGTTGATGAGTACTAAACCCCTTTGTTCGGCGAAATCGAGCAGCCTTTCCCCCTCGTCATTTCGGTCTCCGTACCCGTGCCCTCCGTGGCATTTCATGTCAGCCTGCTTTCCGACGTGCCCATTGAAGTCTCCCATCAGTACCTTCCTTCCGGGCTGTGCATCGTATTCCCTCGACAGAAGGGAATAGAATTCTCCCTTTTCTGCGTCGCTGCAGCCGGATTGAGGGGCGTAGGCTGAGAATACCGTGATTCTGCTGGCTTCAATGTCGAGCGTTACAGCCATGAGTCGATCGGAGTATCTGTGGACTTGGGCCACGCAATCCCGGAGGTTGGATGCGACAATGATTCCAACTCCATTTCTTTTTGTGCCTGAGCCGTTGTAGAGGATTTTGTAGCCGTCGGACAGGTCTTTTGCTTTGCCGCCTGACCATTTGACCTCTTGCACTGCCGCGATGTCGATCTTGCGAGCTTTCATTTCTTTGGTCAGTTCGCTGCCTTTCCCTGTCATTGATCCGACATTGATTGTTCCGAGTCTCAGGTGGTGGACTGGAGGAGGGGAGATGATGATTTGGCCTTGCTTACTTAGCCCCGGTCGGCGAATCCGAGGGCACCCTGTCTGATTTTTCGCGTTACCCGGGCTCCGGCGGCGCGCGTCGCTTGTGGGGGACGCCCTAGCTTTTGTCTGGTTTCTTAAAGGACTACCCATTAGGTTTGTGGCGGGGTCTTTCTCGGCCGGACTGTCACAACTGTCCTGACGCCGGAATGGGGGGTGCACGGAATTTATAACCCCTCCGGCAGGGGCGCCTGGGGACTATGTACAGGGCTTCGCACATAGAGGCTAATGTGGCTATATTTTGGACGCGCCACAAACCCGCGTCCCGGTCGCACCATGTCTTCCGATTTCGGGATTTTGTAAGGCTTGAGGAGCCTATCCCCCAAGCCCGCCCGTGTCTCATGGCTGCGACCGGCCCTGGTTGGTCCACGTCGGCCGAAGCCGAAACCCCCCATCCGCCACCCGGGGAGACGC
This sequence comes from Diploscapter coronatus, assembly GCA_964036155.1. Classification (NCBI taxonomy): domain Eukaryota; kingdom Metazoa; phylum Nematoda; class Chromadorea; order Rhabditida; family Rhabditidae; genus Diploscapter; species Diploscapter coronatus. The sequence continues at coordinate 78,060,720 of OZ038423.1, read as the reverse complement.
GCCACTACGCCGTCAGGGCTATGCCAGCGCGTGGATCCCTAGACATGTCCTACAAAAAATGTAAATATCTTGTTATGCTGAGTATTCAAATCAATGAATCTGTTTCAATTTCAAAAGTGCCCAAGACTCGTGCATAATTGTGTCGAGTTGATTATTTTTGCGAAGAATTAGCTCAATTGCAATCGAAAATTGTCTAGTTTGAAAGTTTTCATTTGCAAAATCTTTCTGTGCTCATCCTATATGTCATTTTTTAAAAATCGATTTGCATTTTACTGTATTCCCCTTCAAAACATTGAATGCTCGTTTTTGTCGGAAAAGTACGATTTCAACTTTTTCCGATCTTGTATCTCTTCTAACATTTCAATCCATTGCAAATCTTTGACATATTTTCTACCGAGCTTCTCATAAATCACATTCCCGTATTCATTTTCGCTTCTCTGATCTATGAGACTTGATGCATTTCAAATGTGTCGTTTCAGACTCGAACTAGACTTGCTCTTCGAAGTTGGCTGAAAAATGGCTCTGACCTGTTCGGACGTTCCTAAGCTCATTTGCGCAGCTATCCTTCCGGTAAAACTTCAAGATCATACAAAATACCAACATGGCATTTGGTTCATGTTTTTTTCAATTAAGCCTTTCTGAATAATAGACTGGAAAGGAAAAATAACAAAATAATAATGGAAAAACGATTAAAAAGTACAATTTCAACCTCTTGGCGTGTTCTTCGAGAAGGGCTGTGACTACCACTTGGCGATTTGCATTCTGCTCACCCTTTTGGGCTACATTCCAGGTACCATACTCCTAAACTATTTGACTCAAGAGTTAGATTAAATCTGAGATTGTTTTAATTCTCGCACGTAAAGCAGGGCTGTTCCGAGTTTCAACTTCGAAGAATTTTTGATCTCGGGATTCCGATTCCGACTCAGAATTTTTCAAAATCTCAACTCCGAACAGTCTGATCCAAAGTTAAAAAAATAAATAAAAATTCTGAATTTAAGAATTATGAATCTCATTGCAGGAATCATCTACGCCTGCTACGTCATTTTGGCCTACTAGACCCTGAAATTCCAAAAACTCGACAATAATCAACTCATTCTCGATTATTTTTACGAGTAATCCATGAATTGTAAATGACCGTCACTTATTTTATGAGCACCATTGTCTAAATTTTCCAAATTGATGAATTTCTTTCATCTTTCTACTTATGTTCCAATTTCCATTAAATTCACACAAAACCACCTAGCATTTTTATCTTGAAAAATTGTATTTTCTAGGTTCATTTGTGATTGAAAATTCAAGACTTTGGCTTTGGAAAACAATCGCATCTCTGCCTCTTTTCTAGATTTTTTTCTCGTTTCTCCAAAAAATATTCTTACCTTTCAAATTCCTATAAAAATCAATGACATAATGAACTATATACAAAATGTGTATTCTTATCGAATAAATATTCATTTTTAAAGTTCACTCATACTTTTTTCTATCGCAAAAAATCAAACTCATTTTTCCTGATTGAAATTTGAGTCGACAGTTGCTAGTTTAAACAAAAGCGTGGTTGAAACGTGGATTTATTCTTTTTATCCTTGTAACTCAGCAACAACAATTTTCTCCAAACAAAACAAGTTAACTTTGAAAATTCAGCTAAATGTGTTTTTGGAATTCTCTTCAAATTAAAAGATAAAAGCCAAACAAAAAATCAACAATAAAAAAGTAACGAAAACAAGTGAAGAAATTTCATTGAGCATGGTTGGTGTTGCTCAATTAATGAAAAGTCAACTAATAGAATTTTTAGGTTCGCATTTTGAGCAAAGAGAAAATAAAATTTTTAATGATTTTTTCTCGAAAAAGTGGAAATTCAAAGAGAAAAGCGTGAAGTTTCTTACCCTTTCTTCGAATTCTCGACGAAAATCGTAACCTACAGCAGCTTTCCCTTCTTGCGCAAATTTGCAAGCTTTCGCTTTTTCTTCTCCTCCACTCGTTTTCGAATGTTCTCTTTCCGCTTGTCTTGGCGCTAAAAATCTTCTTTTTTTTTAATTTTAGAGTCAAATTAGTACCAAATATTATGAGAAGAATGATATAGATTTAAAAATATCCTGTTAAAATTTCGTAAGTTATCACACAAATCATATTTTAGCATTCTTGCTTCACTTTCTATGATCAGTATCGTATTTCCATACGAACTTCCCTTACTCATATTTGCATAATCTGCACGATTTCTGGCTGATCATTGATAAACAAAGGATGACTCTTGGTCAAAAAATGATATTTTTTGTTTGTAAAATCAGAATAGTTTACCTCCTGGATGTCCCTCTCGACTTTATCGACTCTCTGTCCCCACTTCTCCTTCTTCTTTGCCTTGTCCTTCTCTTTCCGTTTCAGGCCCTTCATCAGCAGGTTTTCATCGTCCTGAAAAGTTTCTATCAAAATGACAAATGGAGAAATTTCTGGAGTCAATAATCTCGAGCAAAAATGAAGATTTTTCATACTTCGATACCCATTGAAGTAGCTTGAAAAAGTATTAACAAAATCTTGAGCAGAGATAAGTTTCAGAACAATTTAGTACTCAACTCATTAATATAGAAATTGAATAGGAGGAAGACATTTTACGAAATCTCAACAATAAAAACCAACCTTGACTTTGACACCGCTCGCCCGCTTCATGGCCCTGCTCCATTTGATGTCTTCCTCGAGATTCTTCGCCTTTTCTGGATCCTTTTCGGACAGACCTTCCAGTTTCTCCTTCCGTTTTTCGACCTGAAAATTACTAATTTGGAAAAATCAATTAAAGAATCAAACCTTGTGCAACAGGGATCGGTAGTCTTTGCCAGTGAATTTGTCGGCCTTTTCCTTGCGGGACAACTGAAATTAAAAAGAATTTTAAAATTATTGAGACTAAAAATTACTCGTTTCTTCTTGTGATTGGCCTGTTTGACGATGAAGTCGAATTTGGAATAGGCGATTTTGCCGTCGTCCGTCAAGGGCAACTGCATCTGAAAATTAATATTTTTAGAAAATTCATCTGATTTGTAGATGAATATCTTTGACAAAATTGAAAATGTGGATGATTTTTCAAGATGTAAGGATTAATTCTAACAAGTTTTTACCTGCTTTCCATCCTTATCCACTTTGACAGACACGGGAGCTGCTGCTTCTCCATTCGGTTTCGAGCCAGAATCCTCACTTCTGAAATTACAAAATGCTAAAAAATCACAATAACACAATTCCTACCCCTTCGTCTCAGCCTTTGCCTGTGCCCGTTTCTGTTTCATCTTCAACTTGCTCATTCTTCTCTTCAACTTTCTTTCTCTTTCAAGTTCTGCAGCCCGCTTTCCACTGATTTTCTTCGACTTCTGGCCTTTCCGACTAACTAAAAATAATAAAGTTTAAAAATAGGAAAAAAGTTATTTCTTCTAAAATATTTTTCTTTAAATTTAAAATACAGGGCGTTTATTTATTTATTTTCTTGCTACCTTTCATATTCTCTATCTTCTTCTGCAGTTTGAGCATGGCGAGGTGTCTGCTCTCCACTGGATCCAACGTCGATTCGTCCACTCCAACGTACTTTTCCAATTCCTGGAAAAATCGATATTTCTAAAAAAAAAAACAAACAAAATAAGCAATTTTACCAAATCGAGCTTGGTCTTTTTCGGCTTGGGTCCATTCTGAGCTGCCTTGTCCTCTTGTCCTTTTCTCTTTCCGCCTTTGTTGTTCTTTTTCATCTGGAAGATGAACTTCTTTGAAGAAAAATTTCATGAGTGCGATTTTTTTCAATTTTATAAATGAGTATTAAAGATTTCGAGCAATTTGCAAACCGTAAGAAATCATGACAAAAGGCATGGAGAAAATTATGAGAAGAGTTGCCGTATCTTTCCCAATTTCCACTATGTCTTGTGTATGATATCATGCTGTTGTTTACAAATCATCAAGATTCAAAATTCAACTCTGAATTTAGAATGAAACTGAGAAAGAGTGCAAAACTCAGTCATTTAAAAATTACAGCACCTGCGCTTCCTCATCCGTGCTGTCGTCGTCATCTCCAGATGCCATTTCCACGTCCTCTTCTCCTTCACTCTCTCCATCGTCAGAATCCTCTTTCTGCTTCTTTGCACTCTCTTTGGTTTGTTTGCTCTTCTCCTTGTTCATTTGCAGAGACTTCTTGTCCGAGGCGGGAGATTTGGGTTGGGAATCAGTTCTGAAAAATGATATTTTAAGAAACTTTGTTCAGTTGTAAAAATATGCCTAGGTCAAAAGATATAAATCAAGAGAAAAAATCTCACTTCTTCTTTCCCTGCTTCGGTTGTTTGTCTTCCGAATCCTCGCTCGAAGAAGCATCAGATTCATCAGTGTCCGAGTCTTCCTTCCCCTTTTTCAACGCTTGCTTCTGTCCCTCAGCAGCATTCTGCTTGCCTTTCGTCGCCTTCTTTCCCTCTCCCTCTCCTTGTTTCGGCTGCTTGACAGGGGGCTTGGGCAGATTTGTGGGCACCTGAATCCACAAATAAGAAGAGCTATCTTTCTAGAAAAAAATGGCTGATTTTTCTGGATCGCGCACCATCTTTTTTCAGCTTATGATAAACTGGAAGATGACAATTCTTCGGAAGAATTCGTGCCTTTTCTTAACAAAATGTGTTTGGTAATGAAAAACAGCATGAAAATTTCAAAGAATTATATAAATTTCAGAATAATACTTCTTATTGTCTTTGAAAAAGACTTGCAGAGAGAGAAGAAAGAGGTATCTGCGAGATTAACCACTGTGCTCTGCGTCTCTGCACCGTATACTTCATATTGAGTCCTGTCCCCTCAGCAAGCCTTTTTCAAAGACAATGAAGGAAGAGTGAATCACCTTGACATGGACATTGACGCTGCTGGTGTGTGCGAAGTGATCGAGTATCTGCGTGACCGTGTTGAGCACGCCCCCGTCCAGACTCCTCGCCAGCAACTGCTTCCGACTGTTCGGCATTTTCTTTCTTTCAGCTGAAAAAAATCAATAAAAATTGAAATACTCGAGAATCTTCCAACCCTTGGTGAGAATTTTGTTGACGAGTTCGTGCTTGTGCTCCCTGAGCCTTTCCTTGACCGTCTCGTCGAAATCCCACGTCGAAACGGGAATCAAATCGCACGTGTTTTTGATCTGGAAAAAAAGAATTTGAAATTGCATCTTTTTCTTCGAAAATTTTCTCCTCAAAATCTTTCAGGGGAAAACTCAAACCATTCAAAATAGCTTGAAGTTCTGGCTTCTTATGAAAGCCAACCCGATTTGGGGATGTCTTTGGGAATGCTCATTTCGGAGGAGGGTTTTTTTTTTTTAGAAAACCCCGAATTTCTTTCGCAAATTAATTCTTTTCATCTTTCAGGAATTGAATTGCAGAAGAAAAATTCCCCTTCAAAAACTTTGAATAAACCAAGAAATGACCGTCAATTCCAAGCCCTGGATCTGTTTGAGGAGCCCCTCGTTCACATCACTGCCCTGCTGCTGCTTCTCCTCATTTTCTCCACTTTTGCTGTCGGTCTTCGAATCAGCTTTATTTATCCCTCTCGGAGGCTTCATCTAAAAATTCGAATTAAAGAAAAGCTCTAAAATCATAATATTCAGATACGATCACAGATTTGGACCATTTGTGTCTCAAAATATTAAAAACAAATTACGAGTTCTTTATTCAATATTCTTTCTGAAATTTCGAAAAATAACTACTAATTAACAAAGATCATGATTTTCAAATACAAATTCTAAAGGTAGAAAGACATGATTAGGGTATAGGACTTCTTAAATCTCGATTCGCAAAAACCCGCAGAAAAAGTAGCACATCGTTTCAAGAGAAAAAGACGGCACGCCCTTTTCCTCTCTCAATACGACACTACTTTTCTGCGGGTCGAGTTTTGAGAAGTCTGTTAGGGTAAAAACTATTCTTTCATTGAGAATCGAAAATCTCGTTTTGAGCGGGAAAAGTGAGAACTTTAATTTTGACTAGATTAGATTCTAGGCCTAAGCTGCTAAGAGATAAATTAACCGTACGCTAAACTCCTAATAAATTAAGAGAAATCTCGAAATGTACGATAAAAAGCTTCCTTCTTCGATTATTAGCACATTTTGAGAATTACAAAATTCAACAGTAAAACAGCTCAAAGCTTGCGAAAATGAGGAAAAACACCCGTACAGGATTTGCTACAAAAAGTTACTTATTTGAAGCCTGAAAAACCTTTTGAAAATGCAGCTAGGCTACTGAAACTAATTGGAAAAATGTTTGGTAAGAGATTATTCGATTACACGCATTTCCTTTGGAAAGCAGACGAGAAACGACAACTTAAATTTAAGGAAAATATTTGCAAAAAATCTGTTAGAAAAAAATTGAATACATGGCAAATTACACTATGCTGAAAAGAACTAGTGTCGATGTTTATAACTTGATGACTTTCCAAGAACAAAACTACATCACAGTGAAGCTTTGCAAGTATTTTCGACAAAAATTTCGAGGTAAATAATCATTTCTAAAAGCATACCTTCTAACTGCTATCTTTCAAATTTAAACTTTTTTTTATCCCGGAGGCAGCAATTCATTACCCAGTCTGGTCTGCACAGCCTCAGTTCTGTTCTGGAGCACCAGCCAAACGTCCTCTGCCAGATCGTCGAGAGAAGTGTAGCGCACTTTCTTCGGGTTGAATATGTCCACCACGAACTGCGTTATTTGGTCCTAAAAATGAATTTGTAAAATCGCGTTATTTTTCCAAGAAGAAATAGAACACATAAGATTTCCACCTGATGACCATATGTCATTTCAAAACCATAGCCTAAACGCAACGACGTGATGAAAAATAAAAGATCAGGAGCAAGATAGAATCTCGATTTTTTTACTTGGAAAATTTCTATGCAATCTAATCTTTGATAGTAAACAAATTCTAATAAATCGTGAACTAACCCTGAAATACTGACAAAGCTCCCCAATTCTCCCGTCAGTTCCCAGGAATCCTAGAGTGATTGCAGGCATTACGGCTTCAGAGATGCTGTAGAAATGAGCGATGAAGCCATTCGAGTTCTCCAAATTCACAAGCTCAGAAATTTGAGAGAAAAAAATATGCTTAAGATTTTACCTGAAGTCTCTGCCGTTTCGCTTTGAGCATGGACCAAATGATCGTGCTGATTGTCGAATATTTCATCGAAGACGAGAGGAAATAGTTCTTTGTCACTAAAATTCTTTTTTAAAAAATGCTACAAAAATCGCAATCTATTTGATACAAGAGAACTCTTCCATCGAAGATTAGATATGGCTTTCGATACTTCAAAAACTTGTAGTATTTGAAAATTTCGGATGAAGAATGCATTTTGAAATTTACCTGAATAAATAGCAGACGGCGGCGATTTTAGATCTTCGAAAGCATCGAGCAGAATGAAGTCCAGCACCACGTCCCAGAAGCCCAATTTCACTACCTTCAGAAAAGAATCATGGGCTTGAGATTTTCTCAAAAGAACAGAATTTACCCTTCTCTGAGACAGTTCCTCCTCCATCAGCTCCAAATTTGACTCGTCTTCCAGGAACTCGACCAATTCGTCGTAGGCCTTGTAGAAACTCGTTGGGTCCTGAATTTTAGCACTTTTCTTAAAATCAGCAAAAAAGATGTTTAGAAAAGTGAAGGCAATTACTATATGACGGAGTGTTTTTCCACGCTATTTCTTTCAAATTTCATCGTTTATCTCTAACTATAGAACTTCGCCATTTAGTAATTGCCAGGCGAATGGTATATTTTATATCATAAAAATTATAAAATATTTATTGGTTAGTAAAAAACTTCATTGGCTTGAGGTTTTCAAACGATTTTTTTTATAATCCCTCACCTGTTTCGAATGTTTGAGAATATCAGCGAGCAATGTCCTTCCTGCATTTCTCAGCCAAAGTCGGCGGTGTTCGTCTTTCAGAACTTCCTGAATTCAGCGTTTTGCTTCCCATTTTCGAAAAATTCTCACTTCAAGTGACTGTCTGAGACACCACAGCTTTGCAGCGAAATCCGTCTCGCTTTCGCACTGACAGAACTCGGTGCGGGATTTGCGATATGCTACCTAAAACATCAAATAAGCAGTCTTTACCAGATTTTTTACTTTTATTGTAACGAAGTAGGAATACATTTTTGATGACTTCGCTAGAAGCTCATTCAATTTGAAGAACAAATAAATAAATCTGATAAAGGAGAAGATAAGTAAACTATAGAAATCTATTTGAAATTTTCTATATCATGATTTTTTGCCAGTTCAATTGAAAGCGTCCGAGTTGCATATTTAGATCCGAATAGCATCCGATCGGGTCTTTCTCTCCTTTCTTCGTGCTTCTTTTGCACCCTATGTCCCCCTATACTATTTCGTCATTTTCTGCCTCTCTCACTCTTTCTTATATTATGTCGGGTCTCAAATTGGCAACCCTGGAAAAGCAACTCATCAACTTTTACCTCCCCTTTAGCAGCCAACTCGAGTCCCTGTTTGAGGAATGTCATCTGGTCGAAAGTGATGTCCACTGTTTGAATGTCCACGTCGTCCAGGGGAATTGCCTCAAACATCCATCGACAATCGCTTTAGAGATTTCAATTTCGCTTACAAACTCCTCGAATGCGGACATGAAAGAGTCATCAGACAAGACGGACAGAGTGCCTGCTCCGCGGGGCGACTGATAGCTCTGCCAGCTCGAAGAGCCACCACCATATTGGGTGCCTGAAAATTCAGAAATACTCCGAATTTTACCAATCATTTCGAGACTTTTAAGTTACTAAAACATCAACTGCGATGAAATGCATATTTCACAATCAGTACTATTTGAATATATATTTTGAATCCTTTGGAAATCATTTATAAGCTTGAGATTTTAATAGTCTTGCTGTCTATCCATATCATTTGACAGTTGCGAGCCCAATAAATTGTTGTTAATAAGACATGTCTAATTCAACGCATCACTCTATTTTTGATAAATCACGAAATTCTTTTTCTAAATCAACAAACTTTCATGAATTTTCAAAGAAAACATTCGTTTTTGCCGACCCAGAGAGCACTTTCGTCAGACGAAAGTAAACTACAGGAGTAGGTCGCAAGAACCTTCTGACGATCGTCCTCTCTAGATCTGATTTGAGAGAAAGGAAAACCAACCGAATTCCTCCCGAATTGCATCCTCATTGACCATTCCAATACCGTCAGTGTCAACCATGGCAGCCAGGTCCTTTTCGACCTGTACGAGTCTGTCCAAGGCAGATTGCAGCGTCTCCGCTCGCAGTCGATCTTTTTCGCTGCGATTCTTCACCAGTTCGACTGAGGCGAGTGCTTTCTCCACTGTTCGGAGGGCTTCTTGGCAAGATTCCACTCCTGAAAAAGGAAATGGGTGATTTTTCGAAGAAACAATATCAGACTCAAGCTTCACGAACATGAAAAAGAAATTTAAACTTTAAACATCTTCGTTCATGAAGAAAATAACACTTATAACATGAGATAATTGATCGAAATCAGACTTCTCAAAACGCGACCCGCAGAAAAAATAGTACATCTTTTCGAGTGAGAAAAAGAGAACATGTTCTTTTCCTCTCTCGATATGTCACACTATATCTTCTGCTGGTTGATTTGCGGGTTGCATTTTGAGAAGTCTGATCGAAACCAAGTAAATGAACTAATTATTGGAGTCTTTGCAAGTGTTGCTGTATAAAAGGATCAAAAGCAAGTGGCTGCTCATGTTTACAAGGACTAATAATTTACCGCAAACAATATCAGCCTCGATGGGTGGCAACGAGACGCTGTTCTGTGTGCGTGTGCGGCGATTCCGCACACTGCCTCGATCTGACATAGAGGGCGTGCCGCGGAAACGCGACAATGGGGTTCGGCCCGCTGAAATTGATTCATTCGAGAATCAGACTTGTAAATTTCCAAACCCGCGGGTGTGAAAATTTATAAGTCTGTTAAAAATATCATACTGGAAATTTCTTGCATTTTAAAGAAGAAAAAAGGGTAAAATAATGGGCTTTTGGAATTGGAAAAAAATCGGTGGAGAATACAACATGTTCAACTCTTCAATTTGAGAAACTCATCAACATCAATTTTCCGACCTGGCATATCCGGAGTGTAGAGTCTGTTTCTTGCAGAGATGTCGTCACTCAACGCATCAGAAGACTCGATTCTCTTCGGTGTTTTTCGACGGAACCATCTGCAAAATGCTCACTTCCATCAAAAATTAAACATTCAAGTTAACCTCCTCAAAAAGAGTCCAAGCAGAAGTACTCCAACTCCGACCCCAGCCGCAGTTAGAGTCGCTGTCCTGTTGCTCAATCGACTCGAAAATCCACCGGATGACATCTGAAACCAGAGAATTGCAAATCATTACAGGAAATAGAAAAAAACGAATTTTTGAAAGATCCAAAGTTCTCGTTATTTATCAAGGCTAGTCTGCCTTCGAATGGGGTGAGATTTCCTATCCTGTCTGGTATAAACTTCTTAAGAAATCGATAATCAGCGATAGTTCTGGCAATTAGCGATAGTTAGAGAAAATCGAAAAAAAAAATCGTGAAAAGAGTAAAGGGCAAAAACAGACATTGCCTCGAGCAAAGCGGTGCTTTCGGTTTACGCGCTCCGCTCATTTATATTATCGAGACCCTCGTTCTTCTCGGCCTCGCCAGTTTATTTTTTGCAGTCAATTTTTTCAATTCTCCTCCTCTAAATCGATATTGATTTTTTAAAATTCCCAAATTTCGAAAAAAAAAACCAAAAAAATTATTTGAGTTCTCCAAATCCAGCGGAATTTTCAATTTTTCGACCCACCCAAAATTCAGCCATTATCGATTTTTGCAAAAACACTTGATAAACTCGAAACTTTAGCTGATTTTCCGTCTATTTTTGTCGATTGTTTTTTTAATCTTCTTTTGAGTGAAAGTAGGAAATTAGTGAACTTCAGAGTTTCTGTGACCGGAGGCTCTCAAAACTTGGAAGTAAATCGATCACCTCCTTCCCCCTCCATCCCCTATCCGCCCCTACTTATTCACCCAATTTCCCACCCACAATTAACCTAATTAACTATTTAATTGCCTAATTATTCTAGTTATTTCCTATCCAATTGGACTGGTTATACAGAAGATCTCACGGTGTCTTTTGTATAGTTCGGCTTTCATCCAGTCTGCCTATTTTCGGTTCTAGGAAGGCTATTTGTCTCAAGCCTCCTATTTATCTATTAATTCTCCTAATTCAAAGTTCAACATTTCGTGCCAACGCCTCAGTTGTAAGTCCTTTAAAATAGGGAAAATTCCGTAGAATGGGGGATGGTATTTTCATTTTCAAATCGATAACTTGAAGACTCGACAGAACGTCGACATTTCCATGTTTTCATGAGTCATTTCACGAGTTTTCCGCTTTTGCGCCAAGAAATTCCTTTTTCCAGAAGGCTTTAGTTCGTTTTGGGCCGGCCCTATATTATCGATCTTTTTTGGATTTCAAGTCTAAAAAATATTTGAAATTTTGATAATTTTACAAAAAAAAACAAAATTAGCTTACATTTTTGGGAGGAAAGGTGGTCATTAGTGAGTTCGACTAATCAGACCATTATTAGGAAAGTGTCTTTCTTGGTTGGTCGTGCATTGTGAAGCAGTCGTGCATTCGTCATTCACCTCTTCTTCACTGTCGAAGTCGTGCAGTTCACAACGGGTAGCCCTTCGCGTCCCCTCTTCGAGAATTCATCAGCTGTACAAACGCGCAACAACCCACTTTCCCTGATTCCCACAATCCTCTGACGAAATGGGCACCTACTACAATAATGCTCCTGTCACCAACGGGTAAGGAAGACTCGAAAAAGCGGGAAGTTCCCGAAAATCGTCCTAGTTTCGAGAACTTCTCCGGACTTGTCTATACAATTGGAGGTCTTACCGATTATAGCCAGCTTTCTGCCGATCGATAAAACGTCGTGTTAGGTCGAGAACAAGAAGGAGGCGGAATTTCTATTCCATCTCATTCCTGTTGCCGATCGGAGAAACTTAATGTTTTGATCGGTCAGTTCACCAAACATTTTCCGATCAAAACGATCATCCTCTTCGTTGTTTTAAGCTCCTCATGATTGAGCATTCAGATGGCCGAATGGCTATAACCAGGGAATGGACACGAGTTACAGCCAACAGGGCCTTCAGAACCACGCAATGGCTGGTCCGGCCACCAATGGAATGTATGCCGGTCAACAGAATGGGTCAGTTAGGGAACAAAAAAGAGCTTTTACGCAGAATTGACATGAATTTCAACTCAAGCATTACGCCTGCTGGCTTGTAAGGTTCATTCAGTTTTCTTACCATCATAATCAAACCGAATGGGCCTTGCAAGAAGGCAAATGCATTTGAATTTGTGTCTGCCCTGCTTCCAAAAATTCATCCAGAAAACTTCAGCCATATTCCCTCTATGAATTCCTCTACCAGCTATTCCAATTACCAAAGCAACACTACCACCAACAAACCATACCAGCAACAGTCTCAGCCCTATTTGAATGGTACCATGCCCCCTCCCACTCGCCCAAATGAAGCCATTCCGTCTGGGAATGGATCTAATGGCGGTGGAAATGGCACCAATCCGAGTGACCCGTCTATGTTCTATTATTCCCCACCCCACAATCAACAGAACAATCAGGCAAATCACATGCCTCCGCAACAGCAAATCAATGGGTGAGGAGATTTTTGGTAGTCTGCATGAATTTGCACACTTCTGCTTGTGTTGTGAATGGAGATGAGTGAAATCTTGCACTTTTCTTACCTAATTCAAGACTTCGTCATTGTTGATTTGAATTTCTAGTTTTATTCATTCGAACTTCACCTCCTCTTTCCATCTTCCGGCACCACGATTTCCACACTGTATTTCCGTCGTAACCTCACATAAACATGCTTTCGTTGACTCGCACTACCAATTGAAATATCTGCAGCCAATAAAACTCGCACTGATTGCAGATGAATCTCCAACTCAAATAATCCCTATTCGTTTCAGCTACCATCAGCAACAGCCAATGGTTTACCCGAACTACGATCAGGTCGGCTACATCGCCAAGGCATTCGGCTACAACTACAACAAGTAAGAGAAAAGGGAGATTCTTGAAATTGAATGACTCCTAGTCAATCCTCTTTTTGAAAGAAGAATGATTTGGCAAGAATCTGAAAGACCAGATATAAATCTTTCTCTGGTTGAAAATGAATGAATGTTTGGTGATGATTCGTGACAAAATCACAAACTGTTCTGCATTCTTGGAAATGACAAGTTTTTGAGCGGGTCCGAGGCGATTTGTACTAGCATTATAGAGGCCTTCCTCGTGTCTTCTGGTACAAACCTTCTCCGATCAGACTTGTAAATTTCCTAACCAGCGAGTGCCCGCATGAACGAGATACGTAGTGTCTTACCGAGAGGAAAAGAGCAAGCCCTCTTTTTGTCTCTCGAAAGACGCTATTTCGTTCATGTAGACCCCTGCGGGTGTGAAAATCTACCAATCTATCTTCGACCCAGTTTTTGTATTTATTTTTTAAAAAAACCTCGTTTTCAGTGGCGATACGCTGGACTGGAATGCGCAGACGCTGGGCTCTGACTCGATGGAGCAGCAACTGTTCCTGGCTGCCAATTCGGGCATCAACTTCGCCAAGTACGAGGAGATCCCCGTGGATGTGAGTCCGGCCGACGCGCCGCCAGCCATCCAGCACTTCGTCGATGCGAAGCTGCATTCCTTCGTTCAGGACAATGTCGCCAAGTCCGGATACACCAATCCCACGCCTGTTCAGGTATTCAAGAGCAGAAAATTGAATATGAATGTTAGATTCTGAAGAAAGTTCTATAATTTTTGAGGTGAAGGTAAGAAACGGAGAAAAGTTGACCGAACAATTTGCAAATGAGTTTTTTTAAATCAAGAAAATGTGCATAAAATTTGAGATGTCTAATGAATTCTCAGAAACACTCGATCCCGACTCTGCTGGAGAATCGCGACCTGATGTCGTGCGCGCAAACCGGCTCCGGCAAAACGGCCGCCTTCTTGCTGCCCATCATCTCTCACATTCTCACTGATGGACCTGGGGTTGTCAAGGGGGTGAGGAGTTGAAACAAAACAAAAATATTGAATTTGGCGAACTATTCTGACGATTGTCGAATTTTGATTGAATGAATAGGAAAAAACGGCTTTTTGAATTGCTCATCCTCGTTACGTCATCATGCTTTCTGATATAGGGCTAGGGGCGTGGGGTTGGTAGGCTATATGTTGCTCCACTGTGATCATCAGCTCATCGAGTAGGGTGTCTCGGCCTTCGATCCTATCTGACCCTACTCTAGCCTAACCTAGTTACAGGGGGAGGATGAACTATTCAAAAAGCCAAAGAAAAACTTATGATTTTGAAAAGTTCGAAATGCATTCATCCATTTTTCAGCCGACTCAGGTGAACGGTCGCCGCGTCTACAACCCGGCAGTGCTCGTGCTGTCGCCCACTCGCGAATTGGCCATTCAGATCCACAAGGAGTCGGCTAAGTTCAGGTAGAGAAAAAGAAACATCTATAGTTCCATGAGCAAGAAAGAGTCGAAATTTCCATTTTAACCTGTCAAAATGCTTATGCCGATTCATCCCTGTTTGCATAATGAAGAAAGTGCTGGATGAACCATTTGATTTTTCCAAAAAGTCCAATCCAACTTTGCAAATAAATAATCGTAACTGCGGTTGCGGTTGGCAATTTTTAGGAAAAATTTTAAGTCTGGTTCAGTCATAAATGCTAGAATTTTCAGCTACCGGACGAATCTGATCACTGCGATTCTGTACGGAGGCAGGGAGAATTACAGAGAGCAGCTGAATCGTCTTCGCAACGGCTGCCACATTCTCATCGCCACGCCTGGCAGACTCATCGACGTTCTGGAACAGGTAAACGACTATTTGGAGGAAAAAGGAAGATGTTTGAAAAAAGGAGTTGATTTATCTGATAAAAATATTCTTAATCTGCAAATACGAAACACAATGCGCATGCTTTACAAACTAGTCTTGAGGTTATTTTCGAGAGACTTGCTAAAATAGAATAATTTTTTCACGAACATATATGCGATGCGAAAATACTCATTTTGCAGGGTCTGATCGGTCTCGGCGGAGTGCGTTACCTGGTGCTGGACGAGGCGGACAGAATGCTGGACATGGGTTTCGAGCCGCAGATTCGCAAGATCGTCAACAACGGAATGCCGCCCAAGACCAACCGCGTCACTGCCATGTTCTCCGCTACCTTCCCTAAGGAAATTCAGGTATATATTCGGAGTAAAAATTGAGGTTCTCAATATTTCACCAAATTTTAACAAAATCATTGAACGAGGAACGAAAATTGTCAAGGAAGCGAAACTCACCAAGCATTAATCTGACAACCTCTTTCTAAATACTCTGCCTGCGCAGGCTATTAGGAATTGAGAATCAGAATTCTGACATTCACATTTGATCAGATGAATAACGATTTGTCTTTTATTGAAGATTCAACATTTCAAGTTGGATTCTTTTTGCAGATCCTGGCGCAGGACTTCCTGAAGCAGAACTACGTGTTCCTGGCCGTGGGCCGTGTGGGCTCGACGAGCGACAACATCGAGCAGAACCTGATCTGGGTTGAGGAGACTCAGAAGAGACATACGCTGGGAAACATTTTGGAGAATGAAGGTGAGAATTCGGAAAAATAAATTACTAGAAAGCCCGTGCAAAGCATTCCTAGAATGCGCACCCCGATATAGAGAGAATGACATCTGCAATCTTTCAGAAATGGGCTCTCTGGTGCTGATTTTCGTGGAGACGAAGCGTTCGGCGAACGATCTGTCGTACTTCCTGAGTCGTTCGGGGCTGAGCTCCGTGCCCATCCACGGCGACCTCAAGCAGTACGAGCGGGAGCGCAATCTCGACATGTTCAAGTCCGGGCAGTGCCCCGTCCTAGTCGCCACTGCTGTCGCTGCGAGGGGACTCGACATTCCCAATGTCCGTCATGGTAAGCAATTGGAATAATAATTTTAAAAAACTAACTTTGAAAAACTGATCTTTCATTTGATGGGACAAACTCTTGTGAAATCTTCCAGACTTCTCAAAACTCGATCCACAGAAAAATAGCGTGTTATATCAAAAGAGAAAAGAAAATTATGTCTTCTTTATCTCTCTCGAAAAAGTACACGATTTTTTCTGCAGGTCGATCTGCTATGGATTTTTTGCAGATCTGAGTTTCGAGAAGTCTGGTTTCTTTTTTATCTGATTTTTTTGTGGAAACTGCAAGCTTTCTTTAAAACGCTGATTAGAAAGAAAAATGAAGCTACAAACTTGAAAAGTAAAAGTTCTTGAACTGTAGCGTGCAAAATAATAAGGCAAGCAGTAAAATGTTCAGTGATCAACTATGATTTGCCCGGAGACATCGACGAGTACGTGCACAGAATCGGCAGAACGGGACGCTGCGGCAATGTCGGAAAGGCCACCAGCTTCTTCAATGATAAGGTATGGCAGAAGGGTCGAAAAACATTAGGAAGAAGATTCATGCTGAATTTTCTATAGCTGAAAATACCAAAAATATATGTCCTTCACGCAGACATGGCTTGAAACTGAACACACTTTTATCGGGTTTTCTTTCGGAATGGACTTATATTCCACACCCACTTTTTGCTTTTCCCCTACTTTTCTCCTATACTCTTCTAAAAAGTGGGTATAGAATACAGAAGGCCGCTCGGAAGATAGAAAATGAGATGAATATTTGCTTTTTAGAACCGCGTTCTGGCACGCGATCTTCTGGAGATCGTGAAGGAGACCCACCAGGTGGCTCCCGACTGGCTGGTCCGCATCGCGACGGAGAGTCGCTCGTATGGTGGCGGCAATCGAGGTGGCTACCGCGGCGGCAACAGCGGCAGATTCGGCGGCACCGACCACAGACGCGGGAGCGGACGTGGCGGATTCAATGGGGGGTGAGTTGGCGATGAAATGGCCGATAGATAGTCTTGTCGCAAATCGGTATGAATTTGCAAGTCGAAATGAATCCGAAACGGACAATTTATGTGTGGACGAATAGTTGAATACAAGCGTGGAAAGAAGGGTATAGAAAACTTCCTCTCTATCCATTGTTTTCTTTTTTATACCCTCCTCAGCTCCTAAAACTCACGGCCTTATGTTCCTTATGGCTAGGCTTTAGCCCCGCCCATCTGCAAAGCCTACTGCGCCGTTGTGCATCTCCATGCAATCGCGTAGATTTTGGCGATTGAGCGAGATGATTCCTCGTTTTCATCAATTCACTTGGAACGATCATTCATTTCCTCTCCATTTTCAAAGGCATTTCTTTTCTTCGAACGTAATCACGGACGCTACTAAAGCATCGAGTGCACAAGGCCGTGAACTAGACATTTTGCTTGATAATTGATAAATTTCTTCTAAAATTGCAAATGATTCAATTTCGTCATTTTTCAGCACGTCGACGTTCAACTCTGCGCCGTCGATAAACACGTGGAATCAGCCGCCGAGCCAGGCAGCGGGCGGCTGGCAGAAGTCCTTCGGGGGCGGACAGGCACAGGGCAGTGCGGGAGGAAACGGATATGGCAATTCGGGATTCGGAAAAACGAGAGGTAAATCAGCCGCTATTTTTTAATTGTCTAAAATCGCTCCTTTCAAATTATTACACTGTTGCACTTTGGAAAGTTGAACCTTTTCTGAAAATGTTACAGTTGAATGTCTATTTCAAAACATGAGACTTTCCGAACAGCCTTTAAACCAGTAATAATCAACTAAAAGAAGATGAAATGTTCAATATTTTGAGAGATTTATATAATTCTTATCTTTTAGGAGGCCGCGGCGGAGGCTTCAACAACTCTGGCAACGGCTCCAGCAACAACTACTACGGAAGCGGCTCACGCGGTGGCGGCACCTCCTATGGAGGCAATCAGGTTGGAAATTCGAATTTGGAAAATCATCACAACAAAAAATTTATCGTGCATTGCTTCATTCATCAAAATAGAGAAACGCGCTCCTCCATATCAGAAAGAGGATGATTGCAAGACTAAAAATTTCAAAGATAAATGAGGAAAAATGCATGCAACTCGCAACGCTTCCCATATGTTCGGACTTTAGCTTCCTTTACTTTTCGCAATCTAGAAATTTTGTTGGAATCAGAACTTTCAGGGCTTCGGCGCTCAGCAGTCTGCTCCGACTCGCGGAAACCACGGCTATGCGGGCTACAGCAGCTAAACAGTCAGATAGACAGACAGAGCAGCTGAACTACTCGCACTCGACGAGAGCAGCACGCTACCACACCAATCAGTAAGGCTCTTTGCCCCCTCCCTTCCTTTCTCCTCCCAAATCAAACCCAAAAATCATCCACCAATTTTCGAAATCCGGGGGCATCACTTTATAGGACAACAGTTAGGTGGGCTAATAGGAAAATTTCTCATACGTTTGGAATTTTCTAAATCAACCAATCTTCCTGCTGATTTCTGTAGAGATTTTGGCCCATCTCTTTTGGGTATAATCTATTTTTCTAGAAAAGTAGATTCCCTATCCTCATTTTCCCTCCAAATTTCGCCCCACTTCCAAAATTTCTCCCCACTTCAGTAAGAAAAGTGTTTTGTTTGTATTTGACAGAGGCAGTTGCGGGTTGTTAATTCTCTCCACTCTCCCCTGTCATTTAGTAGAATAAATGTCTCTGTAAAACGACTTTCTTTTAAACAATTTCTCTATTTCTTTCCTTGATTTTCTTTCCATGTTCTTTTTCTCGTTGTTTATTTTTATCGTTAACTTGTAAATTATTCGAGATTTTATCATTTTTTAGGGTTTTATTTATTTTGATCTCGAATTCTTCACGAATCAACGATAATAGTTTGACTGGCTCGAGAGAAAAGTCATGATTTTGAAGATTTTTCTCTTGAAATCAGCCGTTATTTGAAAACCCAAAAATGGTGTTTTATTGGATTTTTTTATCAAAATCGTTGCAATTGAGTTTGAGCTGTTTGAGCTCATAAACTCTTGCTATTTGTGTCAGCAGGCTTTGTAAAGGGGAATTTCAAAAACCCTGTAAATCTTCTAAGTCCCCTATTGCATATCCTGATATCCCATTATTTCGTTCAACAATTTCCCCCTTCTCTTATTATTATTATGGTTTTTATTTTATTTCATGTTCTTATCAAATCCGCTCTCATAATTTCTCCTCTCATCATTCGTTGTTATTCCGGGGTCATTCGATGTTGTTGTTGTTTGTTGTTGCTGATGATTGTTCTCATTGTTATGTTTATTGTCTGATTGTTCAAACAATCTAACAAATCGTATGACTTGATTGACTCTAATCACTAATCTAACTGATTCATCCATCCATCCACTTATCACATCTATTGCTTATCAATGATCATTGGTTAGTTTTGGTTGACCGGAATGAATTATGAATTAATGCAGACCGGATTGATTTCCCCGTATTCTTAAATTTTTTTATTGACTGACTCATTCTATTTGATTTTTTTGGACTGATTGATTATTATTTTCGTTTTCAAGACGTCAATAAATGTTCTTCCATGAAACTTTTACCTTACAGAATACGAAATGCGTTAAAGATCATCGAAATTCTTTTAACATTTGAAAATTGCGTATACTTTTCTAGTCTTCACGAGCTTTACATTAGCAAAATGTTTTGTTATGAAAAATGATAAATTTTAGGAGCCCTCTCATAATACTCTAGGACTCACGATTCAAGAGTGCACTTCGTTCTTAGCCAAAATTCGCAAGCAGGTTAAATATATTGTGATATTCTTTCTGGATGAGTTCACAAAAATTTATCCAAAATGAATCGTGCATTTTCATGAAACCACACATTATTTTCTCGAATTTGATAGAATCATTATTTTCATTGGATTTGAAATCATTATGCTCAAATTTTGAATAAAAAATATTATAAGATTCACTTCATTATGAATAAAAATAGGAATAAACCAGAAATTTTGCAGAGCATTCGCATTTCGAAAGAGTCAGTACTGACCTCGCCGTCCGGGAGCTCAGAAAACTCGAAGGAGGCCAAATCAAAGCCTCTCAGGGTAAGCAGAGTTGAATATCAAGTGTCTCCAACTTTGAAATAACTGTATATAATCCGAATCGAAATCGTAAAGAGTGAAATTAATCCTCGTGAATAACGATGCAAGTCAAATATTTTTGTTTAATCTTCATTCATACTATACTATTATCACTAAAATCGGGACTGTTGAGTGTAATAAAGAAAATTTTTAATAGCAAAATTTGGCACGCATGTTTTGCGCTATTAAAATCTGCATAAAATATCTAAAACGAATTATTTTTCAGATAGCCCTCCAACCCTCGGATTAGCTGTCGAGTGCACAGCCGCCAGTGGATCAAATCTCCGGCGAAAGTCTCAGGAAGTATTGCGATCAGCCAAACATCGTGTCAATCCGGATAATGCAAGATCTTGGAAATCCCCCGTACCTCACAAAACGATCTCTTCATCAGTTCAAATCCACAAGTTGAATCTTCCTTATTGAGGGCAGTGTTTCTCGACATTTTTATTTGATAGGAAAAAGTGATAAACAGTGAACAAAGCGCGCAGTTTATGAAGATAAGGCAGAGCATTCGAATGATGAATATGAAAGGATAAGGCCAAATGATGGTTGAAAGATGAAACTTGAGGAAACGGGAGAGAATGTCGATGGGTCGATAGTCGATTGAAATTACGGCATGAAAAAGACGGAGTTAATTGACTTGTAGGAAAACTCGAGATATCGTTTTGCAGAGGGATGATCTGACCTTCATTTCTGAAAGGAAGAAAATTTCCTCGCAATGATATTCCCATTGGTTCTTCTCGTTTTATTCTGCACTTTCATAATTGTAATCTGCAAAATTGAATGAATTTTCCAACAAGTCAAAAAGCTATTGCTGTGCGAGCTCTTTGATTTAATGATATTCGGCTGAATTTTATCATTGTACCAAGAACTCACAAGGAATAAGGCGAATCGCTAACGATTAGACTACAAATTATATAGGATTGTCATAGAAAATGAACGATTTAACCGAATAACTTCTAGAATATTCCAATTAGAATAAGGAATTGTAATAAAAGGTATGATTCACCTTGTCATATTCCATACATAATTTTTAAATTTTAACAATTAAAAAAACGATATAAAATCTTGATAAAATAATTAAATATTGCTGCACTTTAACAAATATATAAAGAAATCATCAGAACATAGTCAAAAGATAAGTAGCTAGTTAAAGAAAGATAAAAAAGAAGGAAACTCACTCGCAATTCTAGGTAAAAATAACCGGTTCATCATGTGATTCTGTTCATCCAGATAAGTCCACTTGTTATTATGAAGAATTCTGAAATTCAGCTTTTTAACTTACTTTTGTTATCGACAAATTCTTAGAATTCAAAAATTGTGTACGCTTTCTTGTCATACTATTTATGGTCAAAGATGATAGAAAAGCAGTAAAGGCCAAATAAATTTCAATTCGGTGAGAAACTATTAGGCAGCAAAGTGATAAATCGCTTACATATTTCCATTCTAATGACCCCAATCGTTTGGAGAGAACAGGTCGTTCAGATTGGCTGGGTCTGACGGAGTTCCGAATGTGTAGGGCTCGGTGTCGAGAGCATCCAATGGCAGGAACATGTTCTTCTAAAAATATCATTTTAGATTTCCAGTAAACCTGGGACTTTTCCACTGCAAAAACTCATCATCGTCTCTCGCTCTATTATTAAGGATAGTAACTCAGCTGACTGGAATAATTCGCCGCATAAGGAATATTTGCGGCGGAAAACGTCCCAAGTCTGATTTTCAGTCGACAAATAATTTGTTGAAAATCGGAAGGAAAGATTTGGTCATTTTTGTTTTTTACTATTTGTAAAAGTGATTTGTCGGGAATTATGATATTCGTTTTATTCGACTGACAAAACTAATTTTCTAATTTTTTAGGCGATTTTTACCTCAATTTCATGATTAGCATTTTGCGAAGAGGTGCTGGAATGGCTTTCTGCAATGGGCATGTAGACAGAGGAGGTCTCTTCTGATAGCATCTGAATTTGACTGTTTAGCTAGAAAATTTTCTTCGACTGAACCTTGAGAGGACTCATATAGACTCCGGAATATGGATATTTGCCCGGGGTTATCAAGTCGGCAGTCAGTTGAGAGGCAGACACTAAAATTGAAATTGACGAATTTCCGCTTCCATACAAATCGTCGATTTTTCCCTTGAAACTTTAAGGATTCATTTGTATCTTGACAGCATGTCAATATCAGAAACAGGAAACTGATCAGTGATTGCATTCCAGTGTATGCAAAATCGCCAAGTTGAAAGGCAAATCCTGTATTTCCGGAAATTCATTCTTACAAAATTCCTACTCACAATTTCCATGAGAATGTGTCGGTGGCAGGACGAAATTCGCGTTTGTCAAATCCTGCAGCTGTGAATTTGGCAAGTGCTGGCTGCTGTTCGATGGGGCGGAATGAGCGATGGAAGAGGCGGAGTGAGTCGGTGCAGTGGCCGAGTGGAGGTGGTAGTGGGATGGACCTGAGACGGGCCTGCGGGACTCGAGTAGTGTGAGATGGTGGCCCGATTGGTGAGAGGGAAGGTGCAGGGGGCCGGAAGTACTCAGTTCTTCTGAAATTGAAATTTTCATTCGAGTTTATGATAGGAATAACAGTAAAGAATCTAAACTCTTGAATTTATGGAAAGCTAATCAATCTTGAGATGAAATGTAATGATAAAAAAAAGAAAATCTATTATTATTATTATTTTTCTTGGCCCTGTTTTACAGACGAATAGGGAGAGTGGGAATGTAGGAAAAGCGGAGAAATAAGAAAAAGTCGTCTATAAATATACAAGAGGCCATTTTTCTTCAAAACAAGTGAATTTTCGCAATTTCATCGAAACTCGAACCCTTGATTCCTCCCACGAGGGGTTTGACGTCTTCGTTCCCATCGACATCCGTGATGCAGTGCTCGAAACTGCTGCAGGTGTGACTTTCGGCCGGGCAGAGATAAGCACTGAGTGGCATGCGCTGCTTGTTACGCACTACCATCTGGAATAGACGAGTCCGCACTGGGTCTGCCACCTAAAAATAATAAAAAATGTTGAATAGCAAAAAAAAAAGTTCTAAGAAATATTTTAGAAAGTTAACCACCTTGATAAGCGAAGCACTTTGCTAAAGAGAAATGTGTGTGTGTGTGTGTTTTTTTTTAATCAGAAATTCCATTCTTATCATTCGAATTTTGTAAATCTGAAGCAAAAATCCTACCTCCATGCTGGAAGACGAGTCGGGCGGTGCCTTGATTGCGATCAGAATTTGATTCTCGAAATGAGGCAGACCGCGCATTTCAGAGTAGCGGACATAACTGAAACAACAACTTTGATTTCATCAAATTACTTTGCAATTTATGACACTGATTGTTTAACTCCGACACGCTTAAAATAAGGAGAAAGTATCCCAGCCAGTCCTAGAGAGGACGAGCGTCAGAAAACCCTTGCGACCTACTCCCCGCATATTTTCTTCGTCTGACGAAAGTGCTCCCTAGGTCTGATCCCAGCTAAAATAATTATAAAATTCCGACCTGTACGGTTTATCAACGGGATCTTCCTTGGTGAGTTTGAGTGCGGAGCTGACATCGTGCAGCAGGGAATCGAGAGCTGTCTCTTCACAATCCAGAGCAGCGAGTTCGTCCTGCAGCACGTCCATCTGACCGAAGTCCACATCGTCTGATCTGAAACGGACAAATTTGCTGAGCTGACTGAAAATTGATCTAGCACTTCTTCAATGAAAGTTCTTGTAGTGAAATTGTATGACTATTTTCTAGTTTATCGATATGAAAAGTGTCGCTGAAATTCCTTCTTTGGACCTCTCCAGATTTCATTATTTATTTTAGTTGAACACTTTTTAACTTCAACGTCTTCTTACTTCCATCTGATGGAGTTCTTCCCAATCTTCTCGACCAAATCGATTCCTTCCAGCACATTCGTTATGTCGTACAGCCTTCTCTTCGGCACGCCCAATGCATTTGCTGCTTCGTTCAAATTCAGCACCTGAAACTTATTCTTTCGTTTTGTTGGAAGAAAAAGTAGCAACCCCTGATTGATCTTTCAGGTTGAGGAATTTTCTTGTCGTGACGAGTAGCGAGTGATCGAGTCGGGTGCTGCCTGTGGAGTTATTTCCTGCCGCTAAATTACGATTCACCATGGAGCCTGAGGCGTAGTCTGAAAATTCATGTTTTCTATGAGAATTTCCGAGTTTAGCATTCAGCCTTCTTTTAATATCAAATTTCAAATTTGAAATGCAACAATTCGTAATTTTTGCAAATGATATATAAAGAGGAGGTTTAAAAGTTACCCCCATCCTCAGACGGTTCAGACTTGGGAGCCTTCCTCTTGCCAACCCGTTTGTTAGTGCCATGTGCAGGGGAGAATGTCGGCGCGATTCCACGAGGCAGACAGTGCATCAAATTCCCCGATTCCACAG
The DNA here is from genome assembly GCA_964036155.1 of Diploscapter coronatus. NCBI lineage: Eukaryota > Metazoa > Nematoda > Chromadorea > Rhabditida > Rhabditidae > Diploscapter > Diploscapter coronatus. Next base: position 78,036,293 of record OZ038423.1, on the reverse strand, counting down.
GAGGGTAGTTGTGTTGTTGGGGTTGTTGATACTGAAATTTGATACCGTTTTAAATCTTTCAAAAATTATCCGTTTCCTTCCTTGCAAATAGATACCATCAAAAATGATCCATTTTGGAAGAACTTCACTAGGGTTTTCAATAATTTTTTTTACGTATACCCAATGATTTCACAAGAAAAACGTTAAAAAAACTTACGATATTGTGCATTTGCATGTCGTCGTTGAAATGGGAAAAATTCGACGTCTCATTTAGATTCAGCCGACGACGAGCCTGAATCTTTTATTTTCAAAACACTGCGTCCTGTAATTTAACGTCAGAAAAATCTTCTTCCCCTTTTTCTTATACTATTTCTCTGCTCCAGCTAGAAACAGTGAGAAGAAAATGGAGAGATGAAGAGATCTTTCTACCGTTAAGAACAGAATATTGCCTAGAAGGAAAAAAGTAGTCGACTTACAGCAGGTTGTTTGGTTTTGTTGGTGGAAGCAGAGTAGGAGAAGGTGGGCGGTGCCGTGGTTGGCGTGCTCAGATTCACGTTCTGCCAATAGTGATCGGAGTTGGGGGTGGCACTGCAAAAGAAGCATTTCAAGTGCAGGTATGCGCTAACGAATTCGACCATATGGAGCACGTATATTGGGGTAATCAAGGGCGCTGAATCCAAATATGATTTCCATTTTAGTAAAAAAAAATCCTAGTACCGTTCTGCCTACCCTTATTCGTTAATTCGGAGCCTGGTACCGAAATATTGCTTATCCTTGTTCGTGGTAAGTGTATGCGCATAGATCTGTTCCATGCCCACCCACCCATAACCCTAGATCTCATACTTGGATTCAGCGCTCTCGATTGCCTCAATATGCGTGCTCGGGAAAAATCGGTTACATGTACCCGCCTTTTGCATGTACCCACGGTCTGTACATGTACCCACTCCATTGAAAATGTTAGTGGGTACATGAAACCGAGTGGGTACACGAAATCGAACGTGGATTTGGGTGGGTACATGAAACGGAACAAAGTGGGTACATGAAACGGAACGGTGGGTACATTAAATGGAACGGTGGGTACATGAAAGGGCTTATATAGGGAAACTTCCATTTCATGTACCCACGAGATCGGCCACAATAGTGAATTTTTGACAGTCTGTACATGTACCCACTTTGTTCCATTTCACGTACCCGCCTATTCTATTTAATGTACCCACCATTCTATTTAATGTACCCACCATTCTATTTAATGTACCCACCATTCTATTTAATGTACCCACCATTCTATTTAATGTACCCACCATTCCATTTCATGTACCCCCTTCACAAAAGTAACATATTTAGAGTGCTAAAAATCACGCAAGTATCGTAACGAAGAAACGTTAAGTTATTTTCATCATCTAAATTTTTGTAACCATAATTTCTGACTCCTAGAACAAGACCGGCACATCGGGACACCAGTTTAGAAAAAGATCACTTTTCCCTACCTTTTTCCCTTCCCTCATGCTATTTCTCAGAAAACGGTCTTTTTCTATGAGCCTAATTTATATTTTTCTCAATTGAATGACACGCTTTAAAAACAAACAACACGAAGTTTTAAAAACTAATGGCAAATAATTAAGCAGAAAATCGCAACAAGTAACAACGGGATTTATCAGTTAAAAAAAATAATGAGCCAAAATTTCGCGAAAAAAACACTAATTTATCCTAAAAATATGAATAAATTTGAAAATGTTAACAGCCCGCGCATCTGTAGCATGCTTTATAAACTTCGAGTGGGTGGGTACATGAAACCATATTGGTGGGTACATGTACAGACCGTCTCACTTTATAGAGGAGGGAAAATGTGGTGGGTACATGAAATAGAATTATCCCACTAACGCTAACGCAAAGCACTTTTCGGGATAATTTTCAAAACGCGAACGTAAATTCAAAATTAGATTTTTGTACACCCTGCAAAATGATTTATTTGAGAAAAAATTGCAAGTTTATCTTGAATGGTCTGAAGAATATTTTCTTCATCGCATGAGAAGAAGAGTATGAACATGGCTGCACACAATAAACTTTAAAAAAAATTATTTTTGTGAATAAAATATTCCGAATCCTTCTCGATTTTTGATGAACAAAAAATTGGGAAAAAATCTTACACTTCGACTTTCGGAGAGATGCCTCCGTGCATGGGAACTGCCGACCCAACTGCAGGACTACGAGTTCCCATTCCCCGTCCTCAATTCCCTCGACTCGACGCGATCCGCCTCAAACTCGAACAAATTTAGACTACCGGACGCCGATCGCTAACTTTTCAATTGTTTTCAACGAATTCTGAAATTTCGAAAGTTAGTAATCACGAAAAAAGTTGAAATTAGTGGCAATCCGATGAGAGAATAATTCAGCTGATGGATTTGGATAATTCGAGAACTTATCACTAGTCTATCAAATCAGAAAAAAATAGAAATCTGATAATTAGGAAAAAATGAACGATAATTGCCCTAATTACGCTAGTCATCGAGAGTAAAAATGTTAGAGGAGTTCAGCGAAAGAATATCGATTTTCCGAGATGGGTCGCGGGCCACTTCTCAAAATTATCGAACATGTTCTTTCACTTTCTGAATGCTTGTGAACTCGGTAGCGGATACCTAAAATCGAGCCTTTCGAAAGGCGACGATAATTCTGATAACGCTTTGATAAGGGACCGATAGAATTAGGGGCAGTCTGTGGTGGGGGGTGTCAGTTTGGGAAATGCGGTAAAACGTGGATGCACAAGTTTGGGCGGTAGATGGATCGGTGCAGGCAGACGTCGACGGCACAGGGGACAGAGGGGGCAGCCCGAGGGAAGACAAGACAGGGCGCGAGGCAGAGGGGTGGAAGAGAAGAAGGAGGGGCGGGCCTCCACCCGTCGGTCTCTTGAATTTCCCGCCAGAATGGGCCAATCCCACGCGCCAGTCACGCCCTACATTCCCTGCTCTGCAATTGCCAAACCCAGGCAAATTTCGCCTTCAGGCAGCCTATTATTGAATTCTCTTTGAATCTACAGCTCGAACTTTTGTCTAAGGCGCTTTGGAGAATTCATCAAGATAGCCAATTGAAAATTAAAAAATCCACCCCATTTTTGTGAAGTGAAATACATTGACAAGGGAAGAAAAAGAGTGGGTGGACTGTACGAATCTTCAATCGGCGAATTCGAGTAATTTTCAAAGATTCTTTTTTTATTTTTCGGGTTTCGATGGAGATTTTCGTGATTTCGAATTGGTAGAAAATGATTTTAGGGTATCGACAGCTCAAACGATGGGCTTGTGGCGGCACGCTGCGCGGTGCAGCCAAATTCGACACCGATTGCATCAGCAGCTCAATGCGAGGTTCGAATTTTTCAACCCTCGAAAAAACAGAAAATAAACGACTTAAGAAGTTATAAATTGCACAAGAAAATCATGAAATTTTACAAAAACTAGGAAATGTTGATCATGACAATGTACAAACTTGACAAAATTCGTGCGATTTAAAAATACAAGTTTTTTCTGTTTTAGATGGAACAGCAACACCGCATCGGCATCGAACGAGGCGACCGAGGCAGCGAAGCCGATCATCATTCCTGGAGTGCGACCGGTCGAGAAGATTCGCAACATCGGAATTTCGGCGCACATCGATTCGGGCAAGACGACCGTCACGGAGAGGATCCTATTCTATGCGGGAAGGATCGACTCAATGCATGAGGTGAGCATTCGTTAACGTTGATTTTCTTCAAGATGGTTTTTTTTTTTTTGAAAATATTATTCCAACTTTTTCCTTACATATATTATTTCACATCGCCCTTTCAGACAGGTTTATCCTTTCTGCAATTATGAATTTGGAAGATCGAAAATCGGAAACGTCTTATTTTCAGGTGAAAGGCAAGGACGAAGTCGGCGCGACGATGGATTTCATGGAGCTGGAACGACAACGCGGGATCACGATTCAGTCTGCTGCTACGTACGTGGACTGGCACGGAACGAACATCAACATCATTGATACTCCCGGTAATGCGCCCTTGTTTATCGTCTTTGTTTTTACGATAGTTTCCTATTTTAACTTCCAGGACACGTGGATTTCACGGTTGAAGTTGAGCGAGCTCTGCGAGTCCTGGACGGAGCCGTCCTCGTTCTGTGCGGCGTCGGCGGAGTGCAGTCGCAGACTTTCACCGTCAATCGCCAGTTGTCCAGGTAGAATATTTCCTCATTAACAGCCCCCTGCATTACAGACGGCTATTTTTCTTAGTTCTTCACTTTCTTGCATTCCCTAGTCTCCCTATTCGTCTGTTGTAAATACAAGAGACCTTATCAACGATAACACGAGTGAGAATCTCAAATTTTATTTTCGTCATTGATCTCTCTGCAAGACAATAATGCACTATTCCTGGATAATTCGTAAATGACGAGACCTATAGTTAAAGATAGGGAAGGGAAGTAAGGTAGGAGAAATAGTGTGAGAATAGATCGATCTCGTCATTCCGTCATTTACGAGCTGCCTGTTCCTGCGTTATAAAGAAACCTGCTCACTGCTATGTCGCTGAATATTTTCCTACCTAAATTAAATGCATTTTAAATTCGATTTTCATATTAGTAATTGTGCATTTTCAGATACAAAGTCCCCTTCATCTGCTTCGTCAACAAGATGGACCGTACTGGTGCAACCCCTCTGCGAGCTCTTGATGGCTTAAGGAACAAGCTCGGACACAATGCCGCACTTGTGCATCTACCAATTGGAAAGGTTCGAAATTATTTCTAACCGTGTTTATGAATTGAAAATTCAGGACTCGAATTTCCGCGGTATTATCGATTTGATCGAAGAAAATGCCATTTTCAATGAGGGAGAGGACGGACTGATTGTGAGAAGGGACGAGATTCCACAGGATATGGTACGGATTATTGCAGTTTCGTAGTATTTTTGGAAAATCTCTTTGATTTTTTCTCAATCGTTAGCTAGGAATTTTATTCGATAGTTTGCAAGTTTTAGTTGGCAGACTCATTTTTGCGATTGATTGTTAAAATCAACAGGAACTCAAACGATTTTGCCTTCTTCCATTCGAAATACGTTGATTATAGAGAGCAGAGGCAAAGGACAGACGGCAAGAACTGATCGAGCACATTGCGAATGCAGACGAAATTCTGGGAGAGAAATTCCTAAATGATGAGTCGCTCTCGAACCAGGAAATACATGACGCTATCCGAAGGACTACCATCAAAGTAATCCCTATTTTCTGGAAAAAAAACAATTGGTGCAAATCTCATGCATTCCATTTGGAACAATTTTTATTCCATTTCTGCAATCTCAAATGCTCGTTTTCTGAACGAACAAACTCAGAAGATAATTTCATCCCTCATGAATTAACATTTTAGCGAACCTTCCTCCCTGTTCTAACTGGTACGGCTCTGAAAAACAAGGGAGTCCAAACGATGATCGACGCCGTCGTTCGGTATCTGCCAGATCCTTCTGAAGTCGTCAACAAGGCAAATATCAAAGATCCCAAGTATTTTCTTCTTTTTTCAAATGTTAAAAAGCTGACTTTATTTTTTGAAGAACTGGTGAAGAATCGACTATCATTTTATCTCCCGATCGCAATAACGAGAAACCGTTTGTTGGACTCGCTTTCAAATTGGAGGTACATTATATTAACTCTTATAATCTCAATCTTTTTTTTAAGAAAGTAATTATTTCAGGCCGGAAAGTATGGCCAACTGACCTATTTCCGTGTCTACCAAGGCCGACTGAGCAGGGGAGATGTAATTCTGGCTTCGAAGGATGGAAGGAAAGTTAGGGTGCAAAGACTCGTCAGAATGCACGCCAATCAGATGGAGGTAGATTCTTTCATTGCAATGAAATTTCTGAAGAAAGATAGCAAGATGTTTTCTGACAATGATATGATATGGAGGAAAATCTGTTCCTTGAGAAAGATTATTACAAATTCGAATTTTCAGGAAATCGAAGCAGCTTATGCCGGCGACATTTGTGCGACTTTCGGATTGGACTGTCATTCCGGAGAGACTTTCTGTTCCGATCCCAATTTCCAGCCGCATTTGGTAAAATCTTGCAAAAATTGAACATTCGATTTTTGAAAATTAAACAAATAATATGATTTTTCAGTGATAGTAAGACGTAACAATTAAAAATTCTTTCCCAAGCTAAAACTGTTTCTCACACAACTAACGAATGTTTGCGAGTCCTTTAGAGAAAAAAGCGCTGCGAAATAGTGCACAGAAGCCAAGTCCTATTGTATCAGACTGATCATATTTATATGGTATTTCTCCGTTTTCTGCTCCCCCTCTCCGAGTTCATTCGCTAGACAGGCAGAAAAGAGAAATAGCATATAAAGATGATGCAATGGGACTCGGACCCTACACTATTTCGTCGCGTTTTTTTCCTCTAAAGAACTCGCGACACATCCCTGATAACCAATAATTTTCATTTGACCACTTTAAAATAAGTGATTTTTGAGGAATCGATGCACATCCCCGAGCCTGTGATTTCTATGTCGATCAAGCCAGTCAACCGGAAGGACGGAGACAATTTCATCAAGGCTCTGACTCGATTCACGAAAGAAGATCCCACATTCAGGAGGGAGTACAATGCTGAGGCAAAGGAGACCATCGTGTCCGGAATGGGCGAATTGCATTTAGTATGCTCCTATTATTTTAGTTTAAAATGCTATTTTGTGCTTCGAAAAGAAATACTTTCGATCGAAATATCACGATGAATTTTTGCAAACAAATATGAGTGGTTTTTCTTGCAAAAAAAATGTCTAATTTTTCAACAAAAAAACAACATTTTTGCACCACTTTACCGCTTTCCAATTTGAGGAGCAATGACTTTGGACCAATTTATGATATTTCAAATGGAAATTTGTGCAGTTGTGCATACATATGGAAGTTTCTGTGCTCGTATTCAAAACGCATAGGGAGATCCCGATGCGTTTATGGACACGCGAGCACTGGAGTTTCCAAATTATCGTGAAAAATATCGATTGGTTTTATCAAAATAGCCTGTTTCAGGAAATCTACGCCCAGCGAATGAAGAACGAGTTCAACTGCCCCGTAGAGCTGGGCAAACCGACTGTGGCGTATCGCGAGAGTCTGGCTTCTCCCTATAAATTCTACTTCCGCCATAAGAAGCAGACCGGAGGCCAGGGACAGTTCGGAGAAATCCACGGAATCGTCGACCCGCTTCCTCCGGACAGGTAACAAAAGCTTCTCTATTATGTTGGAAAACTACTGTTGCTTTTTCTCTGTTCAACTCAAATCACATTCTGTTTCGTTTCTTTTTAATTTACTAGAATTTATCGTAACTTGACAATTATCATCTTCAGCTTTGAAGAAATAGGATACGAAATTTGATTTTTATTCGAAAAAAAAAGTTATGAAATCATTAGATCTGTGATTACTATATAACGGTGTCTTGTCCACACCATTTCTCCCTACTTTTCTTAACTATAGACTCGGTCCCTTCCGTCAGTCGTCATATAGTAACTGCCCATTAGATCAGCAGTAACTCTGAAAATGAAGAAGAGAATTTGAGGAACACAGTCGTCGAATTCACGGATGAAACCTACGGCAGCAACATTCCAAAGAACCTATTCCCCGCTCTGAAGAAGGGTCTCGACATGATCGTCACCGAGGGACCGCTCATCAAATGCAAGGTTGCCGGAATCAATGTCAGAGTCCAGGTATTTTTTCCTACTTATAATATTCGGATTATTTCTGATCCTTAAAAATCATAAGTGGTAAACGCTGTTAAAATTTCACTTCTTCCTAACGCTCTTTCGCGCAAAATTCTACAACGAGTGATTTGTTGCTGCATTCTTCTGCAATGAACCACTATTTATATTGTCGACGAACGATAACTTGGAATAAAGTAAGAGGAGCGCGTTTCTCTCCTCCCACCTGTGAACCACGGATCTCCCTCGATTTGACGACACTTTCTTATGTCGGTTTTCTTTTCGTTTTTAATGTTAATTATCGATAATTGTCCAGTTAATGTTCTATCAATATCGATAGAGAACAATAATTGGATAATTTTCACGGCGAAAACCCCGTTAATTTCTATGAAAACAAAGAAGCGAAAAGAATTATAAAAATCGCTCATGGATAAATGTCGTCTGTACGTGCAAATAGGGACTCAGAAGAGGAGAAGAAAGAAATGCATCCCTTTTACTCGATTCCAAGCAATCGCCCATCGACAATAACCATTTTTATAATAGGACGGAGAGACACACATGGTGGACTCGACTGAAATCGCTATGATCAACACGATGATGAACATGATGCGAGAAGGTTGATTTTGTTTTCAAATTCAATAGTTGAAATGTCTTAATTTTAGCCTATGAAAAAGCTCAATGGATTCTTCTGGAGCCGATCATGAAAGTCGAAGTCACCATGCCCAATGAATTCCAGGTGAATTTTATTATTTACTATTTTTAAAATTTAAATAAGTGTAAAATAAAAGCAAAATTATCATATTTTTTCGTTTTTTTCAATATTTCAACTATGCTAGAAAAAATCAACATTTTCAGGGACCAGTCGTCGCTTCTCTATCTTCTAGAAATTCGTTGATTATGTCGACAGGCTCAAATGAAGGATATTCCTCCATTATTTGCGAGGTTGGTATTGTTTCGGTCAAATTAAGTGAAAGTTCGTGTGTTGAAAAATAGCGAGAAAAGGCGAGAGAAGCAGGGGAATTGCGTACCACCCTTTCCATTGTGCCCCGTTGATTCTCGTTTCTCTGCACTCTAATCTTCCACTTTGCGCAGTCGTGACGCGCATTTTCGCCGAGATTTTTAACACACGAACTGTCACTTAATTTGATCGGTGCAATATATTTTTCTGATAGAAACTGAACTTTAACTGAATTTCTAGACGCCCCTTTCGGACATGTTCGGCTACATGTCTGAATTGCGTTCGGTCACGGAGGGCAAGGGCGAATTCACCATGGAATATTCCAGATATGCGCCTACCACTAAGGATACTCAGGTCAGACCTCTAATTTTTCTCTTTATCTTTAAAAATTAAAATATTTTTATGCTTTTTATCATAAATTAGCTCACGATAGAAGCTAAGAATTAATATGATTTGTAAAAAAAACTCGATTCCTTGCATTTCATGGATTTTTTTTTTATTTTTCAAACTTCAGGAGCGAGTGATCAGAGACTGGCAAATTCTTCATGGACTCATCGATCCAAATCAACCGGACAAAAGTAAAAAGAAAAAGAAATAGGTAAATTTTTATTTTAAAAAATATATTGTCATCTTTCCAATCGAAATCTCAAACTTTCATTTTTTAAGTGCGCAGAGAAAAATCGACCGTCATTTTCTTGCACAATTTTATGCCTTCTAAAAATTTTTTAATTCTTTTTAAACCACCAGTCAAGCCAAAGTAGATTTTATAGTAGGTAGAAAATTTTCAAGAAACTCTTGTTATCATTGATAGAATGATTGTTAGTTGTTATGCTAAAATTGTTTATTCGTTTCTTTTTCGGATAAATTTACCAAAATTTTCGACACAAATGAACGTTAGATAGGAACTGAGATGATGATTTCTGAGATGCACGAGATTAAAGCTTCAAACTAGAAGACAAGTGATTGAAAACAAGCAAAACCAGCATTTTATAATGTAGAATTCGATGTTCAAAATCGATCCATAAGTGTGTACGACATGTCATAGAATTGCGATACGAGATCAGTATCGTGATGATTCGAATCACTTGCCAGGGGGTCGAGGTGGGAGCGTGGGAACAAGGGGAATTGGGGGTGGTCCTCCTCCACTCGGGGGTATCGGAGGAGAGCCTGCTTGCTTCAACAAAGGAGATGGTGGCGGGTTCGCAAATGCGTTTGCAGGTACCACCTGAATGAATGAATGAATTCATTTGCAAAGTTTTCTTTTCGGTCTATATTTTGAAGCCCGTATTTTTCATCTTATGTGATCATCATTTATGGCTGAAATTCGCTATCGAATTTTTCTATCCCTTCAAACCTAAATCCGATGACGATAACGAATACCAACAGATAAATAAGCACAAGGGGCCTGTTATGTGGATAAGAGTCAGTTTCTTACCAACTGAGGAGTAAATGAGGTTGTAGGAGTATTTGATATCGTAGTTGTCATTATAGGTGCTGCAACAGGAGGCAAGGTAGGACCAGGACCGTTTCGACTTGAGACCCTTGGGGCAGTCGGAAGAGTCTGACGGGATGGACCAGGGGTTCGTCTGACATCGTTCGCCACAGGAACTGTGGGTGGTCTGGGTGGGATGGTTGGTGCGTTTGGGATAGGGGGTGCTTGAGGTGGAAGTGGTGGACCTGCTTGAGCAGGCCTAGGAGGCAGAGGTGCGCTCATCTGAGCCGGACCAGGAGCTTTCGGAATAGGAGGAATGGTCGATGGATCCATGGGAACGATGACGGCGGGAGCCTTTCCTGACTTGTCGAAGTTGACGCCCGGGAATCCGTGAGTCGAGACGAGACTCGAGACGGGCTTGCCATCGTTTCCGATGGGCACTTCTGTGGTCATCACCGGAACGAAGGAGTTCTGAGGATCAGGGCAGGTGAATGCGTCCTGCATGTGGTAGGCGAGTTGGTAGGGTGATAGACCTGAAAAGAGTTCATGCTGCATTCAGTTTACTGTTTACGTCTTGCCTTGAAGCTGTACTGGCTGAACGAGGCAGGTATCGGGGCATAGATACTCCACAAGTGCTTTGGTCAGATCATTGCGCTGTTGACAGCTGTTGTCACAGCATGGGCCTAAGAATTTCTCCGACTATTGATATTCTTACGAAAAAGTCTACTTGGCTCGATCTTGATGTCATCGCAAGCTTTGTTCTCGCCCAGACTCCGGCATGCTTCAATATCACGGTTTGAACATCTAAAATTCCCATTTGTTCACAGATGCATGGTTCGCTTCGACTCACTTGTTCATCATGCTTGCGCAAGTTGGATCGGCATCTTCCACTGTGATGTTGGCAAATCGAGTGTCGTAGATGTTGACGATCACTTGCACGGCACGGAACAGTCTGTACGTCTCTAGCTTCATCGCTACAAGATGATAATGAAACTAATTAGTTGGTTCATATCAGACAGAACAATGATGAATATCAAGAATGATGGAATGTGCTTGTTAGACAATCTAACACATCTAAAGACAGATCCATACATGACCTTCATGCTATTTGCGGAAGCAGACTAGAAAACTACCGCCGGAATAATATTGGGAGAAAGTTTATCTTCACTTACACTGAATCTCATAGATGGCTTTGAAGAAGGACGGAGCAGTCAATGCCATTTCTTTGGCGGTTTGCATGTACATGATGTTCGAGAAGATTGGGAGGTACTGGAATTTCAGGATTAGATTTTATCGATAACAATGAACCGCATTCTTGTGACAAGAATACTATCTTCCTTGAAGGAGTGCTGTTGATGCTCGAACGTTGACTTTCTTTCTGTAAAGCATGATACCTTCGAGTATTGAGGATAGATCTTCGTCTCGTCCTGGAACGCAAAAAGGACATCGTCTCTGCAGACTGGTGCCAACAGAGAACAGCCTTCGAACTTGTCATCCGTCATTTCTAAAGGTTGACAAATTGAATCGAAATGGTGAACCATTTACACTCACTCGTACAGAATCGTCTAGTCTTCTTGTTGAAGTGGGACCAGTACTTCTTCGAGCTCTCCATTCTGAACTTCTGTCCAAATTCTGGCGAGCTCAAATCCTCAACTGCACGAGGCTCTTTCCATGGATTAGGATCAACCCATGAATCCTAAAAAGTGCTGTGTTGAAATTTGTTAGGGTAGCTTGGAATATTGACATTTATTTGTAAGTGTTTGAGAGATGCACAATCAACCGTGCTTAGTGTAAGTCTGGTACATTCTCAAATTAGCCTACATCTTTTACAGTTTCGACGATCGACATTTCCTTCGTCATGTCCAGGTAGTCTGCCTGGTTTTCATCGACTAAAATTCATTCTTTTTCATCAGCGTCCTGAAAGGGACACTAACTCGGTGTTTCGGGGAAGACTTTCTTGTTATTTGGCAAAATCGGCACCAACCGCGTCGGAACTGGTGGGCTCGTTGGCTGAAATTGCTCGATTATTGATGGGGAACGGTCACTGCGCACCAAGGTATGCTATTGTGCGCCCAAGTCTTTGATGCGCAATGGCATACGCCCACTGTTGATATTGTTATCCCGAAATCTAGAAAGTCGAAAATAGGGCAGAAAATGATAATTTGAAAGTCACTCTCATTTTCACGTACTATTTCTCCCCTTCTATATATCAATTCACAAAATAGGTGCACCAATTTGCACCTCCCAGAATTGGGGCAAAACAATTTGGCAAAATTGTAAGTAGATTTACCAAAGAGTTTCCGTCCGCGGCTATGATTGGGGGAGTGACCTAAAATTTTGAAGTCGTGGCAAATTTCGATAGCACGTAAAATGGCGGCCAAAAAGAAGTTGAATACCTATTTTTGCACATTAACCAACTTCTACTTGTCATCCATCTCCGGTGAAAATAGACTAAAATCAAAATTTCTAGAGGCTGTAAAAATTAGAATTCAATGAATGAACGATGAATGCGCACGATTGTCGTAAGTCTTCAGCTCATTCTTGAAACTGCGCTAGCCCTGTGCGCCATTATACGAGATCTCTCTCGCGATTTTCTTGATAGAAATGACTGGTTGCTTTCCAAAATAGAACAAACGGGTGGAGAAATTTTTGGCAATGAGCACGTTTCACAGCTGTTTGCTGAAATTCCAACTTTTCTGGAAATTGATTTTAGTATATTTTCACCGGAGATGGATGATAACCGAGACGGCGAAAATTTTCTGGACGTGTATGCATTGACAATGCACTAAGTCTCATATAATATCAGAAATCTTTATTCTGCCCGATTGGTAGAAGTTTCTAACTAGAAAATAGGTATTCGCATTCATCTTGGTCGTCGCTTCATGCATATTATGCTGACCGGTTTAACGAACCCATCCTTCCCCCATAGCGCGTTTGGGTCGTGTTTCTTGCAGAGCGGGTCATCATCTATGAAAGTTGAGAGTTAGGAAAGTCGATCTTCGTGCTTAGCTCACCCTTCGGTAATAAAGCACATTTGAATTTGCACAAGTCCTCGTCGTAAATCCGTCGCGCCTGAAAGAAACTTTAAGATTTTGCCTAATACCATAGGATTACTTGAAGTCCATCGTCAGTGAAGTTGGTGAATTCTCCCAACTTGATCAGTTTGCCAAGGTGCATGCAACCTAAACATGGAACTCTTTCTACAGAAGCAGTGCTACTAACTTACCAACGACTTGGAATTCAGTTTCCTGGCACTTGTAGAGTGTGCCTTCCTTCTGGCTGTCGTACCAAGTTTCTCCAACAGCAAAGAAGGGCGTTGGCATCCGGAGAGGATAGCATCCTAACGTTGAACAAATTCCAATATAGACCTGATCGAATTCTTACCTTGGAACTGAAGACTTCCGCTAGTGCACTTGTGTCCGACCTGAGTGTTGTTCATCAGGTAGATTTCACCCTCCTTGCACGTTCCTTCAAGTGGTTCCCCAGACATCAACTCGTTGTAGACAATTCCACTGCTGATTGAAGCTAGGCAAAGGATGAGCCACACATGCTCGAGGTAACGCCAGCGAGAAGCTGACAGCATTTTGATCACTACCTGAATAAAAGCGAATGTGACGGTCAAAGGTTTAGAACGATGATGACTATGATGCAATCTTATAGACAGAATTCTCGTTGTTGATCAATTTGAACGGAATTTCGTAGGAATTCACAATTCAGTGAGAAGAATATGAGGTTTTAAAATATGGCATATTTGTATTATATGACGGCACGATTTTCAATAGATTTGAAATAGTTCCTTCTTCTTTCTTCATTCTATAAAATCGTCCGCAATATAGTAAAAGTTTGTGCCGTAGCATGCCGTGAAATAGCGATTGCCGAAGAATATATATGCAAAATTTAATTCAGATTGATCAATTGATCAATGAGAACTCCGTCCGTCAGGCTACATTCATAACCGCAATTATTCCAAACCTTCGGCAACTACTGTAAGTATAAAAAGTTTATGAAAGATAAAATGGCCAGTTTCGGAGTTCCGAAAGTGGAACGGTTCCTGATCGTCCACTCCTTAAATACCTTCTCCAACCTACTGTAAGGTAACGATAGATTTGGAGGAAATTGGTTGTTATTTCGTGTTTACTTTGAACTTTTCCTTTCGTTTGCTTTCTTGGTCTTTGCATGCTCCGCTACTGACTTCCTCGGGTAATCGTTTCGTTCTGAGGGTTCAATGTCAAGGCCAGTCATTTCCTTGTCCATCATGCATTCGATGTGCATTCGCAGTTGCAGACGATCATTCGTCATCTTGACATCGTTCGCAATTAGCCCGCTGTCTCTTGCAAAATGGCATAATTGTCGACGGCCAACGAATCTAAAATCATTTTCGAAGGACTTGTAAATTTTGGGCACTTAAAAATGCACATTTGGGCTTGACTCGACCCCGTTTCACATTTACCGTTCTCGTCAAATGCGCCCTCATTATGCAATTATCCACCCACAAATTCAATGTAGCGCACATTTTTGAGTTAGAGAAATTTGATCTAAAAGTTCCGGTTTCAAGGCTAATTGCCAATTTGCCGAGTTTTAGTGCGGATAAACATGAGGTTTGTTCGTGTAGTGTATTTTGTGTATTGTATGGTCAGGTTGAGTAAAACCGACAATTAGCCCCTGACATTGACGCGCATTAGACGAACAGATCGGCGAGGAACAAAACGTTGAAGTTCGTAAATTTGAAAAGACACAAGGAGACAAGGAAGTGCTCCAGGAATGAACTGAAACTTTTCCATCTTTTCACATGCAGAGTGGGACCCAAATGAGCTATACGATAGTAAAACTTTTAACTATGGTAGTAAGTGAGGTAGTTAAATTTTCGTTTAACTATGATAGTTGGACTTATTCGAGTCCCACCCCGAGGCTATTTATATTATTCGAATGAAAATTTCAAACTTTTCACAATTCCAAATCGAATGAATCATTCTGTTGGCAAAAGTCAACCGAGATTTGCGCGGTCATAATTTGTCGTCTCCATCCCGTTGACTGTTCCTTCTTCTCACTTTCTCTCTTTCACAGCCCTTGACATCGGTCAGCACACTCTTAGTCAAACAGAAACACCGCGCGATTCAGCAGCAATTCATCTAGACAGACCGAAGCTTATTCCTTCAACACTCACTTTCTCTGCACTCAGCGCCTCTATGCAGGACATCCAATGTTTGTGGTCATTTTTGGCAGCAATTGCTCATTTTTCGCGCGCGCCTTTTTGACCCCCATAGGTGGGCGGAGCCACCGTTCCTGCGCGCCACACAACGCCAAGTCCTTCAAAATCAGGAAAAAGGCAAGGATCTCGTCCTCAGAAGGACCAAAAAAGGAGTCGCCCATATAAAAGACAGCCTGTTGCTAAATTTGGGTGTCAGGCGACGCCGCTCGGATTAGGCTCAAAGCCCCCTATTCGTTGAAAGAAAGATATTTATTTTATCGTAGATATTAGATACTCTTAGTTGCTCGTTCGTCTCTAAACTACATACTCATCTAATGCAAACATTTATTTTTACATTTTGTCTGATTTGCTCTGTATTGGCTCAATTCGATGAGTTATCGATTCTGCAAGAGGTTTTGGACCGGACTACTCAGGATCCTAGTCGTGTTGCTGAGAGGTTGGATTTGAGTTATTCACCTTTTCCCCTATTTTACTTCTTTAGTACAAAGCTACCTGCGAGCGGTCCTAATGCCGCGAAAATCCTGAAGCCTGATGAGAACATCGAAGAAGGTTCTGGGGTTGAGGTGGAGAAGGAAGGCCCACTGGTTGTCGTCACATCAACTGAGGCTTCCAAGACAACTACAGAACCAATTGGTTAGTCCTCAAGGGCCTTTTGTAGTCCACACCCACTTTTTGAGGAGAGTAGAGGACGAAGATGGGAAAAGGAAAAAAGGGTTGGAATATAGTCCTCTGGCCTATTTAAAAAAAGAAAAAAAACTTCTTTCACTAAATGAGACTCCATTAACTCATCCTTTCAGATACCGTTCTAACCGGCTCAGGTTCTGGTACCTCAACAATCAGCCCAGTTCCGGCAATCACCCCATCGACTCAAGTTTGGGTGACAACGACCTCAGATCCGATGGACACCCTCTTCGGCTTTAAAGGACCCGATTTGGCCACGATCTATCGAAGACTCTTCCCATTCAACGATCAGCGCGTGATGAGACGACCGACCTACCGACGCCTTCGTCCATAAATTCACAAATTATAATTGAGTTGAAAATTTGAGCCTAACGAAAGCCATCATTTAGTTTCTTCACTCTCTTATGTCCATTAACGACAAACTTTTCCCTGCACAATACTGGTAATCGTCAGTGGTGCATGGCTAACGTATTATACCGTATCGATTTTAGGCCCATTTCTATCTAGTTTTCGAAGTGAACTACTTGGTGCATATCCCTTCCTTCGTTCGTGAGTATGAGCAATTCTGTAACATTTTGAACCATGTTACATCTTTGCCTTCCTTCGGTAAAGAACATGATAGTATTCTCAAGAAGTAATGTTGAATCATCGATGGCTATTTGAAAACAATATGACACCACAACATGAAACATAGGCAAAATAGTAAAACGGCAGGATAAGATATCTTTTCTTACGCCATTTCGCTAATGTCTCGTTTCCATAATATTATGCAGGGTCAAAGTTGTCTAAACTGATTTCTTAATTTATCGCTTAATGATGGCACCATTTCACAAGGCTCAAATTTTCATCATCTATTTGAAAACTGACGTCCTACTTGCCGTAATTCCGCTCTTTCGTATCACAGAATAGCTAGAAATTTTAGCGGTGTTTATTGGAAACTTATCCTTCGGGATACTAACATGGCATAAGCAATTCTTGACAGACTAATTCCAGGTTCAAACGAAACAAATTTCCATAAATTTATGCAATTAGGGTTTATTAGATTAAAAAAAATTATTACATGTGTCTCGTTGAAAGTCTTTCATGAAAGTATCTGTGATATTAATAGGGTTTTAGAACTGTTTGCGTAACTATAGACGAATGTTGATGTGCAGTTTATTCTATACTAAAGGGTAGTCTGGATCAGATGTAATTTTATTATTTCGCGCTGAATAAATGTTGTTCGTAATGATATGAATTTAAATACTATAAATAGTTCATTGAACTATGCCTGAAATGATTAATTTAATTCAAGAATATGTAATAATTCGACAAAACTATCCTACCATATTCCAAGCTCGAGTAATCAAATATAAAAATAAAAGAAGATTCAGTTCATTTGTTAGCTTTGGATTGAGCAAAAAAGAAGAATGTATTTTAGGGAGGGCGTGCGTTGCCCATCAAAATCTTTATTGGAAAGCGCTACGGACTCAATTTCAAAGCTTTTTTTTTTATCAACACATATAGCAGGAATAGTAATCGATTTCTTGTAAACAATTGTTGAACGTATTCAAAACATTGTTCGTCGGCAACATCAATGGTAGCTTATTTTTCTTATTTTCTCGACATTTTACTGAAATAGCCTACGCATTTTCTTTTCGGTCAATCTCTCCTTTTCGTTATCTAATCGATGATGAGGCATTTCTTTATCATTTTCATGGCATTAATCCATTTAATTTCAGTTCAATATTTTTCAATATTTATTAAATTTATTTGATCGTTCTACCACTATTAATTTCCGTTCTTCTTAATTCTGAATATCAATACAAAGATCTTTAAATAAACGTAAATTTTAATTTACAACCTCATTTGAAGGAAACAATCCATATATAATCAATATAAAGCCTGATCCTAATGGATTATGATTCTTTACTCATTTGAACACGAATGCTTGGAATATGTTCTAAAATAATTTTAATTTATAGATGAAAAAATAATTGAGAAATGGTGTATATCGGCATTGACTTGGGAACGACATATTCGTGTGTTGCTATTATTGAAAATGGAGGATGTAGGATAATTTTTGATGCCGAGGGTAAATTAATTTTGATATATAATTTTCAAATTAATGAATTGTTTAGGGAAGAATTTTCTTCCATCTATAGTTTCTTTCGGTGACGAAGAAATTCTGGTAGGTAATCCAGCTCTGAATTACCATGATTTATCAAGTGTTCTCTACGGTTGGTTTAACACTCCTGCTGATCATTTATTAGGTAATCTTTGAAGATTCAAAGCGACTCCTTGGATGGAAATTTATGAATAATTTGCCAATTGCGGAGAATCGTTTACTTTGGACATTCAATTTGGATACAAGACATGTGAGTAACTTATATTTTCAATAGAAGCCCACCCGACTTGTCGACTTTGTCAGTCTCCTAAAAATCTATCCAGAATTATAAGCCAGAGATTTTCTAAAAGTACAGATATGGATCTAAATTATCCATCTCTTCATAGGATCAAATTCTGATAAAAATGAATAGCTTTGAAAGTTCAAAGTCAAAAGTTAGGGTAGATTTTATTATAGGTCTTACGGTATTTAATTTGGACTAATTTAGAATAAAGTGGGATATGTTTTGAATAGAGGAAAACCTAATGAAAGATTCGTGACGCCCGAAAAAGTTTCTGCTGAAATTTTGAAGAAAATAAAGGCCATTGCTGAGGTTCGCTATTTTCGATGTTTTGAAAGATATAATGATTTTAATATTCAGTCATATATTGGAAGCCAAGTGACTGGCGCAGTGGTCGCAATTCCAGTTAACTTTCAAGACAATCAAATAGCTGCAACAAAACGAGCTGTTGAAATGGCTGGACTTGAATTGAAGTTATTAATTGACGAGCCAATAGCGGCGGCAGTTGCTTATAATGCTGAAAGGAAATTGGACGATTCAATGATAATGATATTCGATGTTGGTGGAGGTAAATGATTATTTTATTATAATTTTTCGTATAGTTCATTTATACGAAACTGGAGTAGAGGAACTTTTATGCATTCAATTCTTAAAAAATTAAAACAATATGATTTAGGAACTCTCGATATTAGCATATGTGAAATAAAGAAAGAAAAAATCACGATTAAAGCTGTGAAAGGAGATGAACACTTGGGTATATTTTTCATATCATGCAAATAATTTCTTGTATCAGGTGGACAGGATTTTGACGGGATAATAATGAATTATGCATATCAGGAATATATGAAAACATCGGATTACGATATTTTTACAAATAATCGTTCGGTTAAACGATTGAGAAACGAATGCAAAATAGCAAAAGAATCACTCTCTTTTACTGCTTCAACAGTAAACATTCATGTAAACGGTGAAAGATAAAGCAGTTGTATAATTTTCCCAATTTAGCTGGACATCGATAAGGGACCAGACTTAGATGTAGACTTAACAAAAACAAAATTCAACGAACTGTGTGATGGTTTATTCACCAGAGCGATAAATTTAATCGATCAAGCATTAAAGATGGCTCGACTTCATGAAAATGATATTAGTCACGTGGTATGTTTTATTGAAATCAAATCTTCCATTACATTAAATTAAAAAAATGAACTATTTGTATTTAGATTTTGGTGGGTGGATCTACGAGAATTCCTGCCGTTAACGAGTTTCTAGAGAAGAAATTCGGAAGGGATAAATTGAAGCGCAACATAAATCCAGATGAAGCGATTGTTTTTGGAGCAGCTATTTTGGCTGATGCTATTGAAGTAGAAATATTGTTACTACAAATATTTAAGCAAAATATTCTAGAAGGAAAAGCAGATCTCATTGATTAATAATATGACAAATAAATTAATCCCGAATATCAATAATTCGCAAATTGGTGGAGACAACTCATCAAACCGTAATGATTCTCCAATTGCTGTAAGTTAAAGCTCAATTTTTCATTTGATATCTTACATACATTTACGATATGTCGTTAAGCTTATTGTCCGTCCACCTGAAGTTTTTCAATTACTAGATGCAAACGATCAAACTGTGATGGAAACGAGGTAGAATGTTGATGATATAACGGGGCATTCTAAAGCGCGAAATTGCATGGAACGAACAATTTAACGCGAGAAATATACGAAAAAATAAATAAATAACCATTTACTCCATGCAATTCCACTTATCTTTATTGAAACATACCTACGCATTTCTTTTGTCCAGAGTATTTTACAAAATTAATTATTATCGATGAACTTTGTAGTTTTTCTAAATAATTTTACCTGGAAAATATTCGATTATATATTGTATTTCAGGGAAACAAAAGATTTTTCAAATCGTCAATATCCTTGGTTTAAAAAACCGATTTTTCTAGTAGCTCTAGTATGCGCACTTCTTTTGGCCGGTGTTATTCTAACTCTTCTGATCGATCAAAATATTCAATCAAATAACAGGGATAAAATCTTATTCTATCGTAAGAAAGTATTCTTTGTATGGGTGAAAATTAATTTTAATATTTAGTACCTTATGAAAACGACAACATTTATGAAGGAAGAATTTGTCTGTTTGATTCGCAAAACAATTCTGTTGAGAAGATTTCAAAATTCCACAATTGGTATTTTCCATACCAAGTAGCAGCTACACAGAATAAAGTAAATTATTTTATTCGTTATTTTGACTAATTTCTTAAGCTTCAGATTTTTGGAATTAACGACAGAAATAAATCATTTGAAATATTTGACTTGAATACTCGACAAATTTCAAGAGGTCTTATCAACAAATTCATGAATGATCGATTCAATGACTTTTACAGGCCCAGATCCTCCTGAATGGCGTCATTGTGCATCTGCGGTTTATTTCAAAGACAAATTATATTATTTGGGTGGAAGGGATCCTAAAACTAGAACGACTACTAATAATGTTAATGTAAGAAGATCAAATGAAAATTTATGAAATAATTTATTCAGATTTTAATAGATGGGAAATGGCAAATAGGACCTACATTTCCTCTTAGAACTAGTAATCTTCAAACAATAACATGTGATAAAATCTTATACGGTCACATTATATCATATTCATTATTGTAATCATGAATATTCAGTTATTGGTGGTTATACAAATCGAAAGATATATCGATTATCAAACGATGAACGAGAATGGATTGAAATTGGAGAGATTCCAGAAGAACGAATTCATTTCGAAGTTGCATCGTTAAATGGAAGAATTTATATAATTGGGGGACAGAAGTCGTTAATTTTGTGTGATAAATAATGTATCATTATATATTTAGTGATTTTGGTATATTTAAATCCTGTCTGTGTTTCGACTCTTCAGCTCCAGTTGGTAGTCAAATTTCTCGAAGCGCTAATATGAATTATGCAAGATCTCATCATTTGCTTGTTGCTGCGAATGGAAAATTGTATGCAATCGGAGGGTGAGCTGAGATTTTGCATGTCTTTATACGAAATATTTGTTAACTTAGATTACAAAGGTCGTATAAAAATTTTTGTAATTCAATCGAGGAATACGATCCAAAAACAGATGAATGGCGTAAAGTCGGAACAATAGCATAAAATAAGCTTGATTATAATAATCTCCGATCTCATATAGGAATTTTATTCAATAAATGTGAAATAATGATTTAATTTCAATACACATAATACAGACAACTCTCGAAGACATCCAGAAGTGATGAGGGATAACTGTAGCTGAAATAAGTATTCCTTTTAATCAGGGTTGTACGAACTGAACTGAACTTCGAACTGTCTGGAAATTCAGTTCAAGTTAAGTTAAAGTTCGATTTTTTCCGAACTTCAGACAGCCCTGATCCTGTCATTTACTCTCCATTATTTGCGACAACGTCATTACCAGAAAATTCAATTTTGTTTTAAATGTGGTCGAATAAATTCAAGGAAGCCAATAAGTAGTTGATAGCATATCGAAAATTGACCAACTTATGTTAACCTTTCGAAAATATTC
The DNA here is from genome assembly GCA_964036155.1 of Diploscapter coronatus. Classification (NCBI taxonomy): domain Eukaryota; kingdom Metazoa; phylum Nematoda; class Chromadorea; order Rhabditida; family Rhabditidae; genus Diploscapter; species Diploscapter coronatus. The sequence goes on along the minus strand of OZ038423.1, from coordinate 78,014,402 downwards.
ACCCTGAAGTGAGTTATTCCGGAAAATGTGATAATTAGTGATCATTTTCGAAAAAAGCAAATTGTACCATGAGAATCAGTGAAAAACTGAACAACATGTGAAAATCAGCCAAATTGACGGACACTTGGAAACCACCTCTTTGCTAAGACTTTGGTTTTTCCTGGCATTCATTCTTAATCGGAATGTGACTGATTTGCGACCAAGAATCTATGGTAACTCGATTGTATTTTTAATTCAAGTTAGCATTAGACGTAAAAGTTCTTTTCAGCATACGCATCAACTCAAATAAATATTTATGAATTAATGCAATTTTCATTAGCAAAATGAGAAAAAACTTGTTTTTATGACATATCATAACTATAAAACGATTTTATATAAGTTATTTATTTCCATAGGACATAGTTAGCAAAGAGTAAATTACATTCACAGCTTCAAAATAATATTAACCTTTGTGAATAGGTTGATGAAACCTTTTCTTATTTATATTAAAGATTAATTTTCCTTGTATGAATTTCCTGTTTTATCAGGTTTGTATGTTAACCATATGTAATCTCGGTAAGATATTTCGATTTGGCGAATTATTAGATTTCTCAAACATAGAGACATTTGCTAAATTTCGATAAACGACTATTTCACTGACTGTTAGTTTTTTCTTACCTGAAGCAAGTGTCTTTTTGGGCATTAGTTTAAGCAATTTTGATTTGATAAATTCACGGTAGAACTTATTAGAGGCCATCATAGAAATTGACCCAATAAGTCCATGATTTGACCCAGTGTATAGAACCATATTTGTCACAGCTAAAACTTTTTTGGATTCAATAGAAATAACGTTATAAGAACATACTTCGATCATACTCATTCCCGGAAAACCCAATGTAAATTGGTATGGCCATGAGTAAAAATGGGACGAGAATCTGAACTAATATTTATTTTATGTCTAGACAAGCTGAAATAATGAATATAAAAATAACGCGAGTTTCACTTTGATATTTTAGACTATTTTTACATTTTATATTCAATGAAAACTTTCATATAATTCTAAAAAATTATAAAGACTACTCATATCACTCAAATATCTATATTCCTGACCTGTGCACACAGGGCGAATAGGAACATTTTCTGCAGTCGGTATGTATTTTCCGAAACGAAATTCTTCTTCCAAAATAGATTGTAAAGTGTTAGAATCACGAAAACTGTTACCACCTGAAACGTGCATTTTATAGCAAAGAAGATAGAAAAGGGTTCATTTACCACAACGCAGAATGACGTCATTCCAAACAAACCCTTATGGCCAAGACAAAATGTACAAATATCAAAAACGATGGACTGACGATACCATAGCGAATCAATAGGTGTCTTCCAAAGCTGAAATATGAAATGTTAGCGTTTTGTAAAGCAACTAGACATGGATCAAAATATAGTGGTAAATAATTGAGAATTTGTCATAAGTTTCTGCACCTGTTTCATGAAATTCGTATTTCATTTTACTATCCTTAGTGTTCGGAAATAATGTTCAAGATTTTCGAAGACTGAAATCAAGAACAATCAGACAAAATGGAAGATAGCGGGGATTTTTGAACATCTTGATTGTGACTCTTATAGAAAACTAGAATCAATATTCTACTTTAGCTAGTTCCAATTTTGCAATATCCTGATTGTGTGGATATTTGATATAGGGTATCCATGACACTTGGACAAGGCTCAACTCGAACATTATTGTCAGAACTATGCGAGTTTTAGTTATTTGGCTGGTGTGTTTGTCCATTCGAGAGCATTGATATCGATACTCAAACAAGTCCAAAATCGAGGCACCAACTCCTAAAACACAATTTGAAATGTAGAAAATCAGCATAATGAATCGACTAAAATGATATTTTAAAATTCTATAAACAAAGAAAATAAGATGTTAATCTGATTTTTGCACATAAAGTCTAACATCAAATTTGGCATTTCCAAATTAGCTCAAGAATACAAAAGCGAAATTAGGACTCTCATAAAAAAAATAATAATTTCGTCTGTTCTAGATCAATATCATATTGAATGAAGAAATATATCATACTGTTAACTAACCTGCCGAAGTGTAAGACCAAAGCATTACTTGTGCAACCCCACTCAAATCGAATACATGATGTAGCAATCCATTAGTAAATCCGCTCAGATATGGTAGGAATACCAGCGGGCATATCAGCCAACTCATATTCAAGTCTAGTAATGCTGCTCTAAAAATTTACTTAAAAATAATAATAAATGTAATAATACACATACAATATTTGATATTTGACTAAAAGGCACTTGTAGTAGTAAGTCATGGACTTTGGTGAGACATAGATAATTAGATAAAGACCGAAAATATTGATAGGCAACTGAATAAATCCGAAGGCTCGCAATATAGCAAAATAATAGCCAACATCATAATGAATAACCGTTATATTTAGTTCACCCATTGACAATAAATTTTAAGGAAATCTATAACTAAACAAAAATAAGCATAAATGATATGCCTAAACTTTAAAGCTATACAAATTAAATGCGTATTATTAAATAATCGATGAAAGCATTATATCTATTTGCATATTTTGTTATCTGAACTTTGAAAAATTGGAGATTTTTGATTAAACAGCTGAAATTAAAAATGTCAAAAATCAACGATGAGAATTCTTATGTAATTATCTTTGTCTATCTATAGCGCATTGCTTGAAAATTCAAATTATTAAAGCTACGTAATTCTACATATGAAGCGGACCTAGGGAGCACTTTCGTCAGACGAAGAAAATATGCGGGGGATAGGTCGCAAGGGTTTTCTGGCGATCGTCCTCCCTAGGACTGGAAACAACTGTAATGTTTGATCATCAAATCTGTACGTCAATTTTGCTTAGTCTCAACATGATAAGTCAATTTATAGAGTTGTCTGATTTTTCTTTCCCACTATTAGATATGAGCCTAGGTTGTCGTCTTCAAAAATTCACATATTTGGTTACACTGATTCGTTTCATGCGGTTTTTTTTGCTATAAGCTTGATTAACCCATCAGATTTTGAGGAAAAAACTTTTATGGCTATCTTCATATCGGGAATATCACTTGCGCTTTTTATTTACAACTTTGAATTTACAAAAAAAATATCCATTCGCAATAGAGTCATAACGTAACACGGTCTGTCAAGCGGTGCATAGGGCTGAATTTTCTAATTTCTCTAATGCACTCTATTTTCCTCTTTGTAATTTTGTTTTTCGCCTAAAGATTTCTTACCGGGCATTTTTTTTCAAAATTCTTGAATCCATTTCTTATAGATGGGACCTGTCGCTATAAGAAATGGGTTCGATTTTTGAAAAAAATGTTTGCTAAGAAATCCTTAGGGAAAATTTAATTTGACAATGCACAAATTTACGTTATGTTGACAGGCCGTGAATAGTGTAATCTGAGATCTCAGATTCTATATTGGTGTTTGCGTCGGAACATTCTCTGATCGATTTGGTCAGTTTCGGTGACATTTTCGAAGTTCCAAATCGGTTTGTCCACGAATGTGATAAAGCATTTGTTTTCCTTCATGCACGATTTGGGCTGTCGTTCCAACTCGATGAACTCCACTAGATTCGTTCCTTTCTTCAAGAGTGCAGCTGGCACATAGAGGGTGATCTGGAATGGAAATTTACTCATGATTTTGAAAATAGATTATTCTTTATCACAGAGCAAGAGGTCAATCATTCAAGAATAGTGGGCATGCTATTGTGCAATCTATTCTTATTCCTTCGACAAAGTCGAGTGTCTAATGAGGAGTTGCGGAATGTTTTCGAACTCTCCTAGTCACTCTTTCATTTTTGATAACCTTTATTTTGAGTGGATAAAGGAACCTGAGGTCCTTGCGTAACCCAGTAGCGACCGATATTATGATATTTGTTGATGAAGACGACTCCTTTTCCCCATCCACTCGGGTCCAAGAACGTATCGGCTGGTTCGTCGACTTCAAACTCAGCCCAGAAACCTCCAAACGGTTCCAATAAATCATTCTGAAGCAATATTCTCTTTCAGTCAAGTAAGATAATGATGAAAAAACTAGCATTAGAGCGCATTCATACTTCACTCACGCTCACGTGAGTTGAAAAAAAAAGACGCGAGTGTGAGAGACGCAAAGAACACATGCTCTTTTCCTCTCTCACCCTCAGTGCTATTTCCTTTTGCTCACGTGGATGTGAGCGAAGTATGAACACGCCCTTACCGGCTTTAATGCTGATTTCTCTTGCGATTTTTCTTCGGTATTGATTTCGTACGGGAAATTTATCCAAGGTGCACAACTGTTCCAATTAGTCACTTTTTGACCATTCAGGTAGACATCGCCAATAATTCCCTGAATGAATGTTGTAATTTCACTAAAAACGTGTTCTATTAAAATATTTTGCCGTCAATAGAATAATGAACTTTCAGATGGGATTCCAATTGCCATGCTATTTTTACAATCTTTGGTCAAAAATAACTTGAGAAAATAGTTTTTTTTCTCTAAACTCCATAAAAATTATTTGACGATTCATTACTTTGTGATCATTGATGGTCTCCCAGTTTTGTCTGCCCTGATTTTCAACAAGAATCACCAGTTGCTGCGTTCCATTTCTGCATTTGGTAATATTCAACTCATGCTTTTGCACGCCATTGAATGAGTAAGTCAGTGTTCCCTAAAATATAATTCGATAATTTCCTCTGAAATAATATCGTACTTCATATCGTTCTCCTCTACCATTTGTATCTGAGGTTATAACATATGCAAAGTCTTTGAACTTCGGAATCGACAGAGTACCGCAGGCATTTTGCACAGTCTAAACTCGAAACACGATCATATCATGATCAGGGCTTGGACTCGAGTTCAATTTACGTGCCTTGTAAGTCAATTTACAAATCTTGTAGATTTACTTACAGCGCAACTTACAAGATCATTTTAGCTTTGTAAGTTACTTACAAGACATATAAATTGAACTTGAGTCCAAGTCCAGTCTATAAGTGGGAATGAGATGGAATGGATATTTGATAAGTCTGAAACGTAATTGGCGCTCGAAATTTTTCAGAATCGAAACTGAAGGAGAAGATCTTCACAAATTTTCGTAATCAAAATCGGAGTTGGAATTCCGTTTCAGCCTTATTTGTAAGGGGCACAGGTCACGAAATGACGAAACCCTATTTGGAAGTGATCGAGATGATGATAATAATAAGAATAGCATAGTAAAATTTTTCTCATAATATTAGATAAGATGGCCAATTGTATTGCTTTGTCTAAATCGAAATCGAACCGTTTCATAGGCTATGAATCCCAGCGATCCGTTGAGTTTCTCCGCATTTGGTGGGTACTTCGAAGTGGTGCATCCCTTTCTATCGCTATGCTTCTCAAACATATCTCGAATGCTATTTCGTGGCCTATTCAGTTTTATCTTTCCATACGCCTTCTTCCTATGTTGCAAATTCATAGCTATAAAACGAGTTTTAATTTACTTGCTGTTCTTCGGGACTGGGAGTGGCTTGTTCTTCCAGTCAGGAATACCGCTGATGAAATCTCTTATCGCTAGATACTTCTCGGTGATATCTCCAGCCTCGGAAATAGGCGCGAAGTAGTCATACGATGTAATTACCTGAGGATCAATTCAATTGACAAAAATCCTCATTTCAATATACCGGTCCTTGCGGCTCAGCACCGTTCCAGAACCTAAAACAGACTTGCTAGATCCGACCCGATTCGATCCGACAAGTCAAATCGCAGAGGATCACGATTCTTGAAAAATCATTTGGGTCGGATCAGGTTGGGTTGGTTTTTTCTTTAAATTCATTAGATCGGATCGGATATAAGATGTAATAGATCAGATAGAACGTTTTCTGATCGACCAACAAGTCTACCCGAAGTTGGTTCCTCCGTGTATCATGTAGAAATTGAAATTCGCTCCGACATCGTACATATCTAAAGAAAATTTGGGAAAAATGGTGATTTTTCATCTTTTTAGCGACAACTGGAAACCGCAAGGCACGAAGCATGGAGAGATAGTATGCAAAAGAAAGCCTATCATCCCTTATACCCTACCCTAATCCTATACTATTTCGCCTATGTCTCGTGGTCTCGCGATTTCCAAATAGCCTGTTTAACATACGCTGTATCGATTTGATGATGGAAGCAGTGGATGGGAGGGTTTGATTGCGGACGCCCCAACGGGTGAACCAACCGGCGTAGAACTCGGAATTCACCAAGGGTCCTAAATCAGACTTTCAGTTGGGATATTCACAAAGACGCGTTTATACTTTGCTCACGAACACACAAGAGTGTGGCACGTGAAGAGAAGCGAGACAAGAGGATGTTTTCGTAAGCAAAAACTAGCATAGAAGTGCATGAGACGCCGACGATGAAACCAGCGAGGATAAAAACATAGAGAACACGTACATATCAGAGAATATCAGAGAGCATAGAGACAATAACGTGCACGAGCAAAGTACATATATAAACGCGCCTTAGATGAATAATCCCACCTCTGACAGCATATTTCATCTGCATTTCGAAATAGTGGTTTATCATCTCAGGCGTATCCGGCCCGAAATCTATAGTAGGGTAAGTTCCAGGCGTGTAGCCGCATTTCAACGACCATTCAGGATCGGCTAACAATCAAATTTCATAGGGGATGTAGATTTTTAAAAAATTACTTGTATACAGAACGACTTCTCCCAGCATATCGTGTGTTATGTCCCGCAACCATTCGGTGTATTTGCTAATTTTTCAAATGATGTTTTAAAATGAAGATAGGGTTACTTGTCACAAGCATCGTACATTCCATACTCGTTTTCGATTTGTACCATCAGAACTAAAATTTCTCGAATGATAATTCCTCGCATTTATGATGGCAAAATACCTGGCCCCCCGTTATTTCGCATCAAAGGCTTGACCTTCGGAAGCAACACCCTGAACCATTTCAGAACGGCAGTAGTGAAGCTTAAATTCACAGAAAGAAATTCTACGTTGTCTTCAAGAAAGTTACTCTCGATCAGCGCTTCTCATCTTGATATTTTCCGCTTTGTTCATAAGCCAATACGGCAATCCGCCGTTCTCCCACTCACCACAAATGTAGGGTCCTGGAAAATTCATAAATTGATACGCTGTTTTCTAACATCAATACCGATCCTCAGAAGGGTCCACATTCCAAGTTCGTGAGCGGTTTGCGTGAAATTCACGAAATCTCTCCATCCGGAGAAGTCGTATCTAAAGTTGGTCTCTTCTTGAAGAAGTTTCGATTTTTAGCTTACTGTCCTTCTTGGATCTCATGAAAGTTCCAAGGAATGTAATATTGGATTGCATTGAAGCCTAAAGCTCGCACACGATAGAGTCTAAAATAGTATGATTTGGATTTAGAGTGGAATTTATAAAAAAAAAAGAACTAATTTATTAACCTATCTCTCCAAAGACTTGGGTGGATTCGAAAATAGTGGATCGATCCAGAAATGTAACGAAAAGGCTCCCCATCCAGCAAGAATTGATTGTTCGTGTAATCTATCTCAAAGGAGGTCTTGCTGAAATCATTATAAAGCTTATTGGCAAATTCAATTATTTAGAAACCTTTCAGATGTCTGGAATAATAAGAGAATAGGAATAAAAAACAAAAGAAGTAGCATTCAGCGACTAGGTTTAATGCAGCAAAATGACAAGAGTGCCTTTATCTATGAGGTCAATGATAGAGACATGGGATTGGGCAAGTGGAAAAATAGCTCGGCCCCTGACCGCCTAACCCCAACTCGACTGCTGTTGTTTTCAGTGAAAAATTGATCGAATTGCATCAACTCTGGGAAATGCTCTAATAAAATTGCAATTTTATCAGTGAATCTTGTTCGTTGTAAATGATAAATTATCGAATAAAGCAGTTTTTTTTTTCAATTATTGCAATTGAATTTTTTCTGAATGATATTTTATTTATATAATTAAAAAATTTGAACCCACTTATCATCATTATTCAATTACCAATTTCAAAATTGCAATACAAATTCTGAACTTCTTATCATATCGCAATGAACAGTCTATATTTGATAGTCATCCATTCTAAAACAAACTTCAGTGTATCAGTCACGAATTTATCATTCAAAAATAAGATTATTTAAAAAGTGATTTATCGTCATAACTAGATAATCAGATATGACACCCATAAAACTAGAGAATTACTGTGATAATATTAGATAAACCCAGGGAAATATCTCTAAAAAAAAGATGACAGCCTAATTTTCCCATTGCTATAAAAGCCCTACCAATATCCTCAGCGTCAATCCACTCTGAAATCGTCTAATATTCTCTCAATTCTCCTAAAAATCTTTAAAAATGAAGTTCCAATCGGTCGCTGCTTTATTCGTGACCTGTATTCTGGTAATGACTTCGGCTGAAGACCTGCGTCGAAAAGGCAAAGGAAAAGGCGGAAAGGGAAAGAGATGCGGAATTACCGGTCACGTGAGATGTGATGCTGCTTGTCATGCTATGGTAGAAATACAAGAAATCTTTTAAAAAATCGAGAATATCTAGATTTTAATTTGATTAAAGCTATCAAACTTATCCTTCCTCAACGAAGATAAAAATTCAAATCTTCATTCAGTGTTTTGGATACTTTTCTATCTGCATATGCCTTTCAATAAGTATTAAATTCCGTAAGTTGTTTACAGAATAATGCAGAGTTATTTAGGGATGCCGCGGTGGCCAATGCACTCACGGAATCTGCCATTGCCATCATTGTCGCGAAGTAGATCAATCTCGCGTCACTTCCATCAACAAGTTCCCGGAGAAGCCCGTCAAAAGACCAACCAGATACGCTCCAAGTCGTGTCACTCCATCTGATGGCAAGCATTCTGAGGAAATCGACTACGTCGTTGATGATCACCTTTTGGCGGAAATTGACAATTCCGTGGAAAATCACCATTCTGCGGAGAATTAAATTGAGCAGTGCCCAACACTCTCAGGAAGCATCTCAGACTGATAAAATTTGTATTCTTCGTTATAATCACTTTCCCAAAAACAACATTTTTTAACTCAAAATGTCTTCTTCCTTCACTTTTAATTGTAAATAAGTTTCGTTAAATAAATAAACCTTATTCAATTTCAAGCCATCGAGTTGTCTTTTGCTGCAACATATCCCAATAGCACATGAAAAATTAATAGATAAGGCAATAAATTCATTATTTGATGCTTATGTATCTTATGTACATATTAGATCACTTTGACATACAGCGAATTCCAGCCAGTCGCAGTTCACATCGTTCCATGTAGGATTCATATCTTCTACCTAAAACCATTGAAGAAATTTAATACTTTCTTTATTCTGTAGAGATGGATTACCGTTACGCAGTTTTCCATCCCGCCGTTATTAAAGGGCTCTTAAAATCACTTGTTAAATAATAGATCGTGAAAATAAATGACTTAAAACATACCTCCAGTAGTAAACTGTTCATATGTCACAGGGCTGCCATCAACAACGCTTACAAATGCGGTAATGCTCATTACTGCGTTCTAAAGTTTGATTAGTTATCGACTTTTTATTTTATTGTTTTTGATTATAGAAAAATGAACCTTATCGGTCAATAGGAATAAGTGAAATTGAAATATGAAATATCGCAGACAACGATATTGTCAATAACCTAAGAATCATCATTTTTGAACGAGAATCCTTTTTCACAAGCCATTATCCTCTACTTTAACGGCAAAGGATCTTATCTCTCTCACTCTCCATTTTCTTCGTATTACCTTATATATCTATTACTAATTATAACTGAAGAAGAGGAATAATTTGAAAAATTGAACAGGAAATGATTTTTTATGTCGTCGTTACGAGACAACGCGATGACAAAGAAAATTAGATGGATATATCTGATATTTCTTACACCAGCAGGATATCTCATGATTCCTAGCCAAAACCCGTTTCCATACATGGCAACCAGTGCGTCATTTTGAGCCATGCTTTCCATGATTGGTGGATGAGCGGTGGGATAGAGGCTATGACATCCCAATTCTGCATAGACAAATGTGATTTTCGGGCCAGGAACCTTCTATTTTTGTCTTTTTTAATTACTGCCTAAAAATCAACGAATTACTTACGGTATAACATGAGCCCATGAGTAGAGTAAATCCAGTTGGACACACTGAAATTAGTTGTTTGATGATTCGATCATAAATTGATCAGTGAATCAGACTTCAGGTTGAAATTAGGTCAGGGCAGGAAGAACTAATTTGAGCGAGATATCTCGAATAAGAATACTGATGAAGATTAAATATAGACTTATCTAATGCTGAGAAAGATATCCAAATCACGTGGTTTGTGTTTCTTTTCTATTACTTGAAAAAGTTTAAGTTAGTAATGTTACTCACTGCACGATGTTGTCGTAGGCGTTGTCGTTGAAGTTGTAGTCGTCGTCGTTGAAGTTGAAGTTGTAGTCGTCGTTGTTGAAGTTGTAGGCGTCGTTGTAGATGTTGTCGTCTCTTCTGTCGTTTTAGTGGTCGGTGATTTTGTTGTTGTTGTCTGACCTTAAATTTGTCATTTCAAATAATTCAATCCAAATAAAAGCTAATTAAATGTGCCATTGATCAAATCCACATGATATTATTTCTTCAAAGTATCGATTCCAACAACACGAATGCAAATTATTTCAATTTCGAATTCATATGAAACATTACTTGATGTTACTATTGTAGAGCTGACAGGTGGTAGATCCATGTCTGGAGTTTGTAAGCAATTTTCAGCCAGCTTAAACAATGATAACAGGATTATTATCGATTTTAACATGCCCATTCACGAATCAATTGGTATAATAAACTAGGAATAGACGAATTGTGGACTTCACGTTTAGGTGATTAAAGCCGAAATGGTAGAGGATATGCAGCAGGCTTCAGAGGGGATCAAGAACAGGATTTTTCCTTCGCTCCGACCTTTGGTCTCATGCTTATTTTTAATTCAAGAAAATTTTATTAATTGAAATACTTTCTTAAATAATTATATTAATAGATCGAATTGATCACTGAAGTTTAACCTATTTAAAATTACAATATAATGATAGTTTACAGATACTATGTTTTCAGTATATATCAAATAAAAGTAAGATTAATCAAATCTGCATTTTCAAAGTGATCATGGTACACTGCTTCCAACACGTTTCAAATTGAAGATTTTAAGATATTTGCTCTAATAGTTCGATTTAGACTGACGTAAGTCATGACGGGTACACTAACGAGTTTTTATATCGCATTTCAAGGATTGGTGGTTTTATCCATATCCAAATTCCCAAGCGAATTTTTCAAATAAAATTACTAGTTTCGAACTGGGTTTATGTTCACATTCACAAGACTTTGATTACAACGTTATTCGGTTCGATAAAATTGATGTTTCAACGAGCAAATGAGAATTCGAGAAATTTGTCCCTTTATTCAAAACTATTTTAGGCATTAATGCTAAGATTGCACACAGAAGTGAATTTTGATTAAATTACAACAGATTATTACAGAATTTCACAGAACCACAAATTTATTGTCGAAATGCAATCTGCTTAATTTCGATTAGGGTCCATTTTGACGAGGAATCGCGTGATTTTGCCTGCCTGATTGAGATCGACTGGCTGCTGATCGGACATGGATTTGGAGTTGCTCAGAACAGAAGAGGAAGGGAGGGCGGTAAGAGACAGATTGCATTCACCATCTGAAAAATCTATCTTTGGATAAATATTCACGAGATACTGAATGTTGAATGTTTCAGTGTTCTACAAGAAATGAATGTTAGAGTTTAATATTTCTCAAGAAATGAAATTCGCAGATGTTTCCTATGGCTTAACTTACAAGATTCATCAAGAGGACTGTTCGTATTACCAGAATGCCCAATATTCTGTCTTTTTAGAAAGGGAAAATATTCCAAGTCTGCCAATCTTTTCAAATATGACCTTTCTTATCTATTGTTCGTTAATAAAAATGTTCCAGACTCACTAAGAAATTGGAAATTTCTGGGAGTGAGAAAGAGGATGCCATTTCTGCAGAGAGTGGGAGGGAGGAGGAGGAGTTTGGAGCCGATTGGAGGGAACAGACAGTGGGTGGGCAGAGGCAGCAGACACTGTTCGAAGCCGCACACCGTCCTCTCGCCGTCGTCCAGCAGCAGGCGCAGCACTCGAGTGGAAGTCTGCAACGAATATCAAGAATAAATCATCTTATCCAAATGTTTTCCATTTTTCTTAAGGCTTCTTTGAAAGACTGCACTTTTTGATGATTATATCCAACTGTTATTCCTTCCAAAAATACAATCTTTCCTTTCTGACAAGCCATTCTTAAAGATGACACTCTTGCTAAAAGCTTGGGAGTCCGGAAATCTTGTAGGATAAATAGCAACTTTCCAAAATTACGAATTATCAGGAAAACATGTGGAGATTTTCGAAATGGCAGAGAACCTTAGAAATTTGAGAATGCAGTAATTTTACTTCTGCAATCAAATTTCGTTGTTTTCATGAAAATTTGTATTGTCTACAGGAAAACTCACATTGTAGTCGTCTCCCCTGTCGATTTCCATGACGCTCTCGAAATCCGTCTGATCCTCTGCGTTCTTCTCGTTCTTCGATCGCGAATATTCGGATTGTCGGATGTCCTTCACGCCTTTCACCTGAAAAATTACGGATTTCAAACAATTCAAAATGCTCAAAAATAAAGTTCTTCATTGAAACGATCATAGAAAGAATCATTCCGTTATTTTCCCAAAATTATAAAATTCAACTTGAGACAGTTCTCGAATTTAAAGATCTTCAGAAGAAAAACGATTTTTTTTATCTGGGAACAAATACGTGCCTGGAAGATGAGTGGACACCGGATGACGAGTTTTGGAGTGGCGGGGTTGAAGTTGAACTGGGAGAGCGAGCCGCAGGACAGGGAGTGCGACAAATCTGATAGCAGTAACTGCTCAAATACCAATGCAACCACTCGGTCCAGTGAGGTCTGCAAACGGGTTTTTGGAATCATTGTCATCAAATTTCATGACATTTTGTAAAATTTTGACAAATACTGAAAATGATGTTCTTGAAATTTAAAAAATTTAAAGTCTCACGAACAATCTGCAGGCAATTTTATCGCATCTCAAAGAAAAATTCAATGATTTCGACAAAAACCGAACATCTCAAAACTCGACCCGCAATCGATGCAGAAGAAAGCGCACCTTTTTGAGATAGAAAGAAGACATGCTTTTTCTCTTTCAATGCGGTACTTTTTTCTGCTGGATGATTTGCAGATTGCTTTGAGAAGTCAGGCAGAAACTTTCTCAGAATGTGCAAAATTTGTTGATTTTGAGGGAAATAGGAAAGCTGTCTAATTGTCTCTAACCATAATGGACAGAAAATTGTGTCGATCTAGGAAGGCGAGGACGGAATCGAGCCAGTCGTCATGCAAAGCGAAGTGCCAGCGACGAAACACCAGCAGCACGTCGTCTCGAATCATTCACAGTAGGATCAACTGGAAATTTGAAATTTAAAAATAAAAAAAGAGCCCGATAGAAGGTTTGTCATCTTACAGTACAAAAGATAGGAATTGCAAGATCAAGTTCAGAAAGTTCTAGAAATTTGGAAGTCTGAGGAAAGGCGAGAAGAAATTCGAGACATATTAGGACAACTACGAAAATGCGTAATTTGCCTGATGGAAATACTGTAAGTTTACAATGTAAAAATGAAATGTTTCGACTTCAATTCTTTTCGCAGCTGGTTATTTTAAAAAAATATTTTTCGCGTCAAATACCAATAATTATCGATAATTACCGGTCACAATTGATGGATTTTCAGCCTGGGCGACTTGTCGATGCAGACGATATCAACCTGCGCGTGAAGGAAGCCGCACAATCGTTCTATGACTTCAAGGTTTGTCAAATTTCGAAAAACTTGGAAATCTTGCTCATTCCTTGAAAATCAGTCTAAATTCATGTTAGAATTTCAAGAAAGACTTTTTTCAAATTGAATGCAAAATCATGTCAAGTTATTTGAAACCTCCCCATTCCTGCTCATTCTGCTGTATTTGTAAACACGACTGCAGTTGTTACAAAAACAAACGTTAAACGATTTTTCGCTTTTTCACTTTCCGATCAGCCCAGCTCCATTTCGATTTCCCCTTTTTCACTTTGAATCATCAGCTCCGATTTCTCTCTTCTCTTTTGATTTTCCCTGCAAATGCTCTGCATTTACGGCGCATCTTGCATTGTGAATGACCTCCGTGCATTCCATTTAGCGATCGCATGCTTATCTTTCGTTCCAGTTTTTGCCGTTTAGTTGCTCTTTAATTTCTGGAATTCGTGTGGAATTTCGACAATTTTGAGTCTAAACAATGCACAAAATCCATGTCCTTCAATCCACATTTTCGCTATTGTTTTATCTTTAATTATCTTATTATTTGATCCCAAATATTATATAGATACAAGCCACAAAATCTTTGATTTTCAATTCACATTTTGCTATTGCATTTTTATTATTTTCCAGTTCTTCAATTTCAAAATTTTTCTTTATTTTGTTGATTTTCAGGCAAATGCCTTCATCGAGTTCCTCTGCGAGCACAAGCAGAGCTTCGTCTTCGCTCCGCCTGCCGCAATTCGACGAGAAAAGGGAGGCCGCGTTCGGACTCAACTCATGGAACAGGTAGCTACTTTCCAGAAATACGCTAAAAACCGAGATAAAAGCATTTTTAGAGTGTCTTACTCGACATTTTCCAAAATCATGCTCAATTTGAGGTTTTCTTGAGATTCGTGATTTTGTGGTTTTCCAGACTCCGCGTTGTTTATCAGACGAGCAGCGACCGCATGCGGCAGTTGGAGGAGTACAAAGCCAGTCTCACGGAGGACCCCACTTTGGCGAGCTGTCTGCAGGCTCAACAAATCGTACGTTTTCTTCCAAAATTATTATTTCCCTACTAGAAAATCTTTTGCTTTACTTTGAAATTTGAATATTCTTATTGTAATGAATGATAAATGATGAAAACTGCGTAATTTTCAGCTATCAGAAGTCTCGAATTGGTCGATTCGTGTGGAGTCGAAGCGGAAGAAAGTCAACGAGTTGAGACGAATGTGCGCCAAGAAGCGGATGATCATCTCCGACATCAACAAACGTATTCAGGATAAGGTCGGTAAAAGATTTCTCAACTTTAACAACTCAACGGAATATTTCCTTATGAATGTCTTTGAAAATGTGAAGTGCAAGTTTTTATTGTATCTTTTGGTTTAATAATATGCGCTATTTTACTGGGTTTAAGATGAATTTTCTTGCAGGAAGAGCGTTTCGCCAAAATTACTTCGTACACAGACGTTGGCGCAGAGTATCTGAGTGATTTGAGAGAGGCCAAGGCTGAACGGAGGTGTAACCTATTCTTTTGCAAACATAATTACCTCAATTTCAGCAATTACCTGAACATTTACTCGAAGCTGTGCATCGCGAGACGGCGGTCGCTGATCGGTGAAGTCGCTGGCATTTTCCGGATTAAGGTTATTCGTCTTTACCGAAACTTCCAATCCAGAATTGGACGTATTCTTTCCAACTCTCGATTTCTTAATCTTCTATCATCTTTTTTTAGCTGCGTACAAGCTGTGACACCGACCCATCGACCTCGAAATGCCTCCCCTGCACATGTCAAATCTACGACACGATCAGAGGCGTTCATCTACCTGACACTAATCGTCTGCAGAGTAAGCATTTTTTGCCTTCTAGAGCTTCTTGATATTTCTCAGCAAAAATTGCCCGATGCCGGCGGACAGTTTTTTTTGCTGAGGTTGGAATGACCTTTTCTGCAATATATTCACGAGCAAACGCAACGTATTAAAAATGTAAAATTCACAATGTTTGAAAAAATATCGTTAGAGTTGTCATTCGTTTTCCTTCCTTTTTGTTATTTTTTTTTTTCAAAACTGACAATTTATAATTATCAGACTTTCAACGTTTCCTGCAGTTAACCACGGTTCGAAAACGTTGCAAGTCTACAGCTATAAAAAAAAAGAATGAAGAATTAATAATTTTGTCATTCAGATCACAACGAGGACCAATTAGCAGCGGCCCTTGGGTTCGTCTGCCACCTGCTCTCGGTCATTTCCCTGGTCATTGATTATCCATTTCGATATTCACTTCGACCGGGCGGATCCACTTCACACATCTTCTCTCCGTGCAGCCAAAAGGCGTGAGTTTTCCATTTAGTCATATTTTTGAGATTGATTTAACCACTTGGAATAAGAAGACTAAAAATACAAGAATGCTTTGATTTCAGTTTGCCTCTCTTTGGAATGCGTAAGAAAGTGGATAAAGAACGCTTGAACGAAGCAGTGACTCTGCTGACTCGAGACATCATTCAGCTAAGAGAGGACAGTGGAATGCAATCGGGGGCTATGAACAGGTTAGCGAATAAAAATCTCCTCTAAAAATGCCATTACAAGCATTTTCAAAATTAATTTATCATTTTTTCTTGCCTTCTAAATAAAATATCCGCTAAAAATACAAATACAGATAATTTAGATAATTCATTTTTTGCAGGACGCTCTTTCTTATTAATGAGTGGATATGTGCTGCTAATGGAGGGTAAGAATTTCGGTTTTCACGACGATTTCGCCATTTTCAATTTTTCAGGAGCATAATCCTGTGGTATCCTCGCCCATTCAACTCAATCCTTTCCCCTGCGTCTCTGATTCTGATCGACGAGAGTCTCGAGACTGTGGACAGCGAATTGAGCGTGCTGAGGAGGGAGGACGAATTGGCTCAACAGCGGTTGCAGAAGGAGAGGCAGGCCGAGAAAGAGAAGATAGAAGCAGAGCAGGCAAAGGAAGAGGCGGTCGAAGTGGCTGCTGTCAGGCTGAGAGAAGTGTGAGTTTTATGAAAATTTCAGAAAATTCACTCATTTACTGAAAATGTTGAAGTTGAGACAGACTTGTCTTTGATTCAACCTTTTGGTTTTATCAACTTTTTTGTTGATCTTTTGAAGGTAAAAAATAAAATCTCATTTTGAGAATCCACGAGCCGCCCGACATAAATCGGATTCTGTTGAAAGAGGCAAAAAGAAGAAAGAGCAGCGAAATCCGACAACTGCAGTCGACAGAACTCGTGGCTGATTCGAAGGAGCAGAACAATTGCAAAAATGGGACCATATGAGTGGGAAAACACCCGTAAGACACAAGCAGATATTTCTTAACTTAACTTTTATGGTCAGAGACGAAGAATATTAAATGTAAAAAATTTGTATTGAAAAGTTTAAATCTAGAAGGTTCAAAAGTGGGGAGATAAAAGTGGTTTTAGATAAATCTCGTCTTTTTATGCTATTTTTTCATTTTTCTAACCATAAAAATAACCGTACACCACTTTGCATCTCCCAGGTTCAGAACTAATAAATTTAAGATGTCATTTTTACGAAATGATACATTTTTGAAGAAATTGAATATTTTCGATTTCGCTCTTCTCTCAATATCATAAGAATCAATTGTCTTATTTTCAAGACGCGTCATTTTGAGAGCCATTACAAAGAATGATTTGCAATGATGTTTCTCTTTTCAAATGTCTCAATACTTAAATGAGCTTGAATTTGTGTGTGTGTTTTCATTTTTACTTATCTTTTGAATTTTCCAAATATGGAATTTCACTTAAAATCTCAATATCTGAAATACGTTGTGGATGTATGCGGCCTTACCAAATCTGACTTATCATTTGAATTTTCATTTTCATTTTTAAACTTTCATTTTTCAGATTTAAAAAATATGATGTAGAATTCTTTCTTTCTTGTTGTGCGTATTTTTATTATCCTTCATTCAGAATGAAAAGTATACATAACAAGAATGTTAGTTTTGTGGTCTTATTGGAAAATTGACATAATTTGAAGAAGTAGCTTTTCGAATTTTCCAAAAATATCCACTTTTTCTTATCTGTCATACCGAGCTTTCTCTAGTGATTTACGCGATTTCCCCGGAAAAGGGCCAGTGATAAAACAAAGATTCGACCGACTGTGATTCTAGTGCATATTCCCATAAAATTTCACGATGAATAAAGATTTTTCTCGAATTTCACGAGATACAAACGATTCCTAGCAGGTTTCATGCCAGAATTCAAACTATCTTCTGGAATTTTAAATTATAAAATTGTCATTTCAGATCAGTAAGAAGAATTGCAATTTCCTTCATTCGTGTATGAAAAGATGAATGGGGAATTTTGCATTTTCTTCCTCATCTGACAATGATTGACATAAAAAAAATTGTAGGTTTCTTGAAAACAACTCCAGATGCACGATGGAATCTCCGAATGAACCATCTTCGTCATCGCGTTTCTGCCGATTCGTTGCAGGGGCTGAGGAATCGGTGGACGAATCGCTTGAAATCGACGATGCAGATGAAGAGAGGCCGCTTGAACCGAGGTTCAAATACGACCGGATTGTTGGGCGAGATGCTATTGAAGCGAGTTTTTTTCTGATTCTTTTTTATAACGAAATCGACATTTCGAATGAGAGGGAAAATATTAGATTCTTTATCTTGGAAAGGAGCAGAGATATTTCCAAATTAAAAATGGAGAATTTTCGGGAGAAAGTTAAAATAAATGAGATTTCAGTTGGTAAAGAACCAAATCGCGACATGCATAGCGGTGCACGAAAAGCTGCTGGTTGTGGGCACAGCATCTGGCTATGTCTGGACGATGGATCACTTGGGGCATGTCGATCATCAGTATGTTCCGGTCAGATTTTGCATTTTGCTCAAAGATGGCATTTGTTATATTCGTCTTTTTTTTATCGAATCACGAAAAGGACCAATTAAAGTCGGAGTCTGATAATGCATAAGCTTGAATTCTCTCTAAAATTGATTTGAAATTCACGATTCCTTTAAAATCTATTTGTCCAGATAATTCGCCCCCATCGCTGCCCAGTGACTTGTTTATCGATCGACGAACCCGGCAACTACGTTCTGAGTTGTGCGAATGATGGTCGTGTTGTGGCGAGTGGAATTGGCACTTCGGGGAAGCACTTTGTCAGTTTTCAGCCATAATTGTCAAATGTCAAGACATAGCGGATATAGATGAGAGAGAACAGAGAGGACAAGTGCACAGTACACTTTGTCGAATAGCAAAAGGTCGAGAAGCTTGACATCAAAACCGTTCGATGTCAAGAAAATTTGACACCCGTGTCGACACTATCTTTTCCCCTTCTCCCCTTTTCATGCTGCTTCTTCATCTTGACACTGATACGATGTCAAAAGTATGAACGCACTCGAAACACAAAGAGTTTTCATCGTTTCTCGAATTCAATGAATCGTCTATCAAATTTGAAATTTCAACAAAGCCATTTTTTCAGAAACTGAACCTTAATTTTATGCCCCGCTCGATCGCGATCTGCCCCTCGTTCTCCCGCCCGAATGCAGCGCAAATGTTCATTGTCGGCGAGAGGAATCTGATGCTCTATGAGAGGAAGAGTTCTTTCGTAAGACATTCCTTCTTTTCGGAAAATATAGAATAGTTCGCAGATCGAAACCTTCCCCTGCAAGCCGATATTTCGTGGCGCTGAGAAAGACGGCTTCATAACGAGGTGCTCGTGGAGTGAGCCATTCATCGCAATGACGAACGATGCTGGAACGAGTATCTATGACAGGCTAGCATTTTTTTACTTTCTGCTAGGATTGACAGTTACTAAATGACGGAGTGACGAATGGTGGGGTCCTATAGTTAGAGATAGACGAGAGGATGAAATTTTAAAAGAATAGTGTGAAAAGACACACTCCGTCATATATAGTAATTGCCGTCATGATTCATTCGAAAAATTCATATCTGGGATAAAATGAATCACTGAATCTTCTATTGTTCACGCAAAAAAAATAGATTATGCTAGCATAGAGGGAGCAATCAAGATCTGGTAAGCCTACGACGAAATAGCGTGTTGAATGAAGAGCGCAAGGGGCATAGTTAAAGCGTTTCCTCTGCATGCACCAGCTCCCGGTGACCTCTTTTTCTCGCGATACTAATAAAATGTTATTTTCTTTAGATAAAAGATGAAAAGATTGCGATAACCCATCTTTGCAGAACAGAAGACAAAATGATAACCCTGGTGACCCCGAGCCACGATGTGGATCGAATTCGTTCCTCGCGCATTCCTCCCGCTCATTGCTGGTTGTCTCCAACGTCTCTGGCTATTGGTTGGGCTGACACGATCACTGTCGTTGTCATTGCCGAAGGAGAGAAGATTGATAATGTGAGGATTTTATTCTGTTTTCAAGAGACGTGATTTTCTCCTACGTTTCTTATGGTGGAAACTATTGGAATAATGGTGAACCGGATAGTTATTTCAAATTGACAAATCATCGAATTCCCTTCTTTCATTAGCACTTAAAGTTTATTTGAATTTTCCAGAAAATCCAGCCGAAGCGAGGCGAAGTGCACTACCAATGGAGTGTCTCAATGCTGCTGAGCGGGATTTCCTTCGTCAGTGACCCACAGACAGGCGGGTGGAAGGAGATCGTTGCCCTCGGACTGCAGCCCGCTTCTGACGATGCGACACTGGATGAAATTAGCGATCAAGCGGTAAGTTACTTTCGATTTCATTTTAAAAATAGTAATGAGAGATTCTGATTTTTCTTAAAGTTTTTATTGCCATTTGAAAATCTACATTTTGTAACTCGTCGAATTTTATGAAATAGATTGACATTCAAAAATTTCCTAAGGGCGCGTTCAGAGTTATGCTACAATCAGAATCAGCAGAGAGAGTGGAAATGAGAGCGAAAAGAGCCACTCTCCCCTTTTGTGCTGATGCTGGTTTCAGCACAACTCTGAACGCGGCCTAAGAAACCATTTGAATTTCTTTCTTTCAGTCGACCGTCTCGATCGGCTCGGACTCCGCCCTCATTCCAGCCGTTCAAGTTTCTGTGTTGGCTCCATTCAAATTCGACAAGTATCATTTGATATCGGAAGACCGAATTAGGTTTTTTCATTCTTGCCTTTTTATACAAAATCCTCTTTCAGTCTAAATATCCCTAAACGCGCTCAACCCTTTCAATTCAACCTGATCGGTCTGTCTTCCTACGAAATACACTTCATCATGGGGCCGAGAGACCTTGTTATTGTGAGCTTTTCGAGAATTTTTGCAATTTAACAAGAAACTCAAATGGAGTAACTTTAGGCCTCACCGTACTGTGCAAGCGAATCGGTAAAGTGGCGAGTCGAAAATGGAATGTGGGAAGAAGCCTGGCAACTTGCTAAACAAAAGGTTTTCTTTTCGGAATGTTTTACTTTCATTTGTTTTTGATTTCCAGGCCTCTGAATTGGATGGTACAATTTGGGACCAGCGTTCTGTGGGCAGGGAAATGCTCAAGACCTACGTCGATGAAGGTAGACCAAAATTGGCTGTTGCTTTACTGAGAGAGGTAAGATTATTTTTTTCATGAAAAAATTCTTTAAATTTTCTACTTCTTTCTAAAAATGGCTTACTTCAATCGATTTAAAAAATATTTCTTCCAGGTTTGTGGCGACTCTCGTGCAGAATGGGAATGGGCAGTGGGTCTGTTCGAAAATGCCCGACTTTCGACTCTTCTGGCTGAGATTCTGCCGACGAGCAATCCTCAACTCGAGCCCGAATGCTATCAATCTGTTCTGCAGGTTTTCTTGTTGAATTTCAAGTTGTATAGTTTTATCTTGATTCAGGCAGCTCTCTACAACGATATGAAGCTGTATAAACGACTCGTTCAAACATGGAGTCCTGATTTATACAGAACAGGTTCGCTTTTTGTCTGAGTTTTGAGTTTTTCGAAAATTAGAAATCGAAGATATGAAAGAAACTTGTCATTTCGCTTTCTTTCACTTTGCATGATGCGTAATGTGCATTCACATGTTTGATGACTATCATATTTTAGGCGCAATGGTGACTGAAACTCTGCAGCGAATACAAGAAATCGCACAGAAAGGCAACACTGAAAGGACCGAGGAGGAGAATTCGCTTTATCAGGCAGTTCTCTTGATTTGTTGTAAACTCTGACTTTATTTCAGGTGCTTGCTCATTTGTACGTTTACGAGAGGAAATTCGAGTTGGCTCTGAAGATCTACATGGCTAACAAAGACCAGCAGATATTCTCCGTCATCGACAAATATCAACTTTTCGAATATGCGAGTTCTCCAATATTTGTCCCTTTAATATTCATGTTTGATTTATGCGATAAGCTAAACTTTCATCTGTACCCTTTCTTCTTGCATTTTACTTGAAGAGATTCAAACAAATCCTCTTCGAAATGAATATTTTTGCAATTTCCAGGTGAAAGAAGACATAACCGGTCTGATGGAAATCAATTCTGACAGAGCCCTGAGACTATTATTGGACAATGCAGACAGCGTGCCGCCAAGCACGGTCATGACGAAGATAGCCAGACATCCCAGACTACAAATGGCTTATCTCACAAGATTATTTAAACAGAATCAGGGTATTTTTAACCTTTCAACTGAAAAATGAGAAGTATCGTAGGAATCAAGCGAAATGGAATTTTCGTTTGTTCCGTATTTTTGTCAACAGAACTCATTAGGGAAAGGAATAACAGAAATTAGACAAAAGTTATCAAATACGAACACTGCCAGTTTTCTGTCGGTGATTAAATGCAATTTGTCAAATTTTGACGCAGTTTAAGAAATTATTCTTTTCTTTTCCAAATGAAATTCCAGGCGCTGAATATGCGGACCAAGCAGTCCGTCTCTACGCTGAACACGACAGGAAAATGCTGATGCCTTTCCTGAAGAAGAATGAAAACTACCACATGAAACGAGCACTGGAAGTCTGCAAGCAGAAGGGGTATTTGGAAGAGGTTCGGGATTGCTAGATAAATTTCAATTATTTTTAATGCTCAGGTGATCTTCCTTCTGTCAAAGGGCGGCAGTCACAGGGAGGCACTCGATTTGGTCCTACAGAAACCGGAGAATTTGAACAAAGCGATTGAATATTGTAAAGGTATGGATGATGTTCCTTCGAGTTGGAGGTGGTTTGTACAAAAATTCTAAAGGCTTCTCTCGTTAATTTTGATACAAATCGTCATCAACCCTTTCCTTTTATTCTCTTCTTTTCTGAATTTATTTTCAGGAGGAATTTTTTTTTATTTCAGAAACTGACGATTCCGATTTGTGGGATCATTTGATCGACAAAGTGTCAACGAAGCCTGAACACATCTCGAAATTGCTCAACTTGGCTGGAAGCAGTGTCGACCCTTTGAAGGTCATTGAGAAGGTAAAATTTTTGAAAAGTCCATCAATTTTTGGCACTCTAATCCTTTAACATATCCAGAAAATGGTTTTTTTTAACTTCCAAGATCACGGAAGCTGATCTTCATGCATTCCAAATCTAAATTTTTTTTCTTTCAACTTCTTGTTTGACTAGTTTTAGATAGGCGAGTCAGTGCAAGTGCCTGGGCTGCGTGACTCGCTGTGCAGCGTGTTGGCGGACTACGCGTCTCGAGTGCGTCTACACGAGGGCTGCAGAGAGTCGACTCTCGCAGACACACGACTCCTACTCAGCACGTTCGTCCACAGGGAGAAGATGGCCATTCCAGTCAGAAGACGACACAAGTGCACTCTTTGCGAGTCGGTTCAATTACATTCATAGATAGAGAAACATATGTCATATGTCAATTGCTCTTGTCTTTAAAAGATGGTTTCCAAAAGTTTTCTAAGTAATAATGTTCACGTTGAAAAACAGAACTTTACAAAACGTGATGTGCAGCAAAAATGGTTGGAGAAATTTTGGAAGAGGAATGATATGAATTATTCTAGTAAAGATATGATAAACTAGAAAAAAAAACATTTATTTCAGACGTCGCCTCCTAAAAGATGACCCAATGCCAGATTTGCAGGCCTTCGGCTGTGGCCATGTCATTCATCTCGATTGCTACAAACAGGTTATTTCCAAATTCTCCAACAAAATATTCGAATCATCCGAAATTATCTATGCGTGATAAGTGCCTAGATCAATTCCTGTGCAGGTGCAAAAAATCAGCCATTCAAAATCGAAAAGAGATGTGAATGATACAAATATTACAAACTTACGCATTGCATTCAAGTATACTTGTGCATTTTACACGTACACATCAGAAAATCCAGTTTTCAGTTAATTTTCCGTTTAGTAAATAAGCAGAGCATAAAATTTTGTTGACAAATTTGTATGTCACGCGATTTCACCCCGAAAGAATTCCCTAATAATTTTCAATCTTCCATAATTCCACCGAATGTTGATTCAGGCCGTCCACAAAAGCCTCGTCCAACCGAATTTATGTCCGACGTGTTCGGAGAAGAATCAGGGATAACCACTCGAAAATCCAGGCTTTGCACAGATAAAAGCCATATTGCAGCAGGTCTAAATCTCACTTTTCCATTTTTGGAACAGTGAAAAATGGGCTGCAATTTTTAAAAATAATAATTGGTTTTATTGCGCAAGGCTCTGTGAATGTATTTAAAATGAGGATCGATTGAAATCCACACACACGCTCGGGATGTTATGCTTTCACTTATTTTCCCATTTTTCATGTTAAAACCATTGTCCATTTTGATGCCTAAATTCGGATTTTCTAGAGCCTTTTATTCTCAAGGATTTATTATTTTGGTCGTGTACTTGTGTTTTTTTTAATTCTTTTAAAAGACATAGGTAAATAGGGTCACGATCTGAGTAAATACTTGTTTTCTTGAGCAAAGAATTTGCAAAACATTTCAACTATTCATTTTTATTCTTAAAAAATTATATCATCTTCGATATCATTGTGATAATTCTCGGTTAATCATATTCAGCCAGGCAGCTGCCAACATTCGATTCGTAAATCGTAAACCTTGCAAATTTTCTAAAATTAAGATAATTATGCCTAATTTTTCATTATCCCAAATTACACACCAATTAAGTTTCTAGAAAATGAAAATGATCTAATTTACTTCTGAATATCGATACTGTTGTGCCTCTATATGAATTAGTGATATAATAGGTCATAAAACAAGCGTTTATGGCAAAATTCGATAATTTGAGATTGTAGTTTTAGATTTTTATTTATTGAAGTCGAAAAATGAACAATTTTAATGAAGACTAATGAAGATCAGATAAGCAAAAACGGAAAATTTATGTTCACATTCGAAAAAAAAAGCTGGCAAAGTAACAGAAAGACACGCCTTTTAACCTTCCCTGCTTCCTTGTATCGGTAAAGTTTCGTTGATTTATCATCACGTCTAAAATCGTCGGCTAAAATAACACCTATCGTTGCTTGATTGTTACACAGTTGGTTTCATCTTCTGGATTTTATTGCTTGGACATTAACGTCGCCATCTTCATTACGAATCCTGCTAATTTGACTTCTGCAGATTTTTTCCAAATTAATTTATCGCCGTATGCTATGGTCAGCTAGAATAGCAAAATTCTGCCGTAGTTTGACTCGTTTGTTGATCAATTACATCCTTTCTCTCATTGAAATTATTTCCTTTTCAAATAGTTCCTTATAAAAATTCTTCATTGGGAAGAAACGCCGAATTCTTCTCTAAAATCATGTCTAAACTTTTCAGAAATTTCATATAATCCTTGTTCGGATGTTAGTCTCAAAAGTAATGTGCCAAGCAATGCAGTTGTTTTCTTTCGAATTTCTTCCAACTCGGCATTATCTATGTTGTTTAGTCGCTGATTTATCGGTGCTGTTGCATGTAATGCTGCAATAATGACCAAATATGACAAATGTGTTGTAAGCGGACATGCTGTGTCCGGTGGCATGGCTCGGTTTCTGCCTTCTCGACTCTAACTCTGCGTTGAGTCCGACTCCACGGACTCCCGAGTCCGGTCCCTTTCAGTGCTAATTCCAGTCGACTAACTACTCTCCTCTCGCTTCCCCTCTTCCGCGCTCTCTTTCAATTCCTTTTTAGCCGCCCGCAAAGAGTCAATTTCTCGTTTTATAGTGATTCAAAATTTTTGACACTTTTGGCAAATATTTTTACTAAAATTTCGATCCACAGATGAATGATAATTTTTCCAAGCATAAAACAACAGTTCTTCATAAACGCAATTTTACTTTCTAATCTTTTGATATAGCTAATTTCTCCTTGATTCCATTCTATGCGTCGTTTTCGGCATTTCGAAAAATAGATCTTTTTTCGCATCAAGGTGTGGGTGAACTTTCCAAATTGGTAGTCATCGATATGGATGGGTTGTTTTCTCGAAATGCCGTCATTTTCATCTCCACATTTGGTCATTTCGCCATTTGCAATGCGACGACATCCCGTCTCATTTTCTAATCCACTGCAAAAACTTTGCAATTATCCGTTTATCTGCCGTTCTCCTGGGAATTAGCCGATTTTCGATTATGAGCGACTTTTTCTTGTCAAACTGCGCGATTCTTCTGGATTCGATTCCAGATTCTAGTTTCGGAGGTTTTGTTTTGCGATTTCCAGAGCTTCATCTTGATTCGCCAACCTCCGTCGTTATTTTCGAGCTTGTTCTTCGGGACCTAGATCCAAAATATGATAAATTCGAAGTCTTTGCTTATTTTGAGCCAGATTCAGCAATAATTCTTCTCCTAAAGTTTTGAATCATGCCTGGTGGAATCTAAATTTTGCAAAGATTCGTAACCTCGTCTGGCCTTGTTTTGATCATTTTCCACTGCAAAATTGTATAGCATGAGAATGATATGGAAGTTAGCAAATATCACTCATTCTGCTCCAAAATAATTACCAATGAATGTGCCGTGTTGTGCGGCTGTTTTGTGATGCGAGAAGGCAGGCCAGGAAGACAAGAAGAGACTCATTCATTCTTTTATGTATATGAAGAGACTGCCATTCCCACTGAAATATTCATCGAAAGGCAGGAGGCAGGAACTCGGTCAAACACGAATCTTTCGTGTTTGCAAGATCGAACATGGCTATTTCGGTATTCGGATTTTGTGGGTGTATATCTATGAAATTTTGCACCTTATCGCTAATCCGCTTCAGATTTGTATAGAATTTGTACTTTTATAGAAATTTAATTGAAATGTCTGTCTAAAATTCGAAATGTTAGAAACATTGCTTAGGAAGCTAGTTATTTTAGAGGAAGTTTTCAAGTAACATGAAAATTCAATTTAGTGTTTCTAAAGTACAAATCTAGATGTAATCGTATTGTCGCTAAAGATCTTCTTCAGGAACAAAAAATAAAGCCCTCCAGCCCTAATCCACCCCGTCAGTAATGTGATTATCGTGGCCCTTTCGTGCTTCTGCCGGTTTCGCAACCCCATCCCTTTGCCATTTCCCGCTCTGCTCATTTGTTCATTTGTGTATCCCCTCTTCTGTCTTCTAGACGAGCATCGGAATGCGTCCTTCTTGGGCTCTATGCAAATCGATTTCCAGCTCCTAGCCGAAGGCTCTCTTTCCCTAGCAGCCTCCCGTACCCCCTTCCAAGCTTCTTCTTTTGTCTTTGCCTTTCTCCCTTCCATCTTTTCATCCGGCCTCACACCCAGGGCATTGAGTCGTTCCTCTCCTCTTTCACTTCATATTTCCATTTCCATATTTCGACCCTCGACATTTCTTACTTTGCAGGTTTTAAATCCGAGTGAAAACGATATTTCTTCAATACATTTTTCTCCGAAAACAAAAATCTTTCATTTTCATGAAGTGTTTGCTAAATTATACTCGAAATTGCTCCATTTTTATTTTAATTCTGGGAGGTTCTATTAGACGTTTTGAAAACTATTGTCCTTGCACGTTTTTTTAATTGATTTCAAAAGTGAAAACGTTTCCATAGTTTTTCCTGAAGTGCTTTTTTCATACTTATCTCTAGCAGTGAAATGATATTCTTCATGCATTATTCGATCCTGATTTAGCATTTGGATCTATTTATTCCCTGAATTTCCTTGTTTTTATCCAGCACCTTCTCACTTGCAATTAGAATAGTCTCTTCTCCTTTCCTGTCCTCGTCCCTTTCAATTCGATGGATTCTCGTTGTAATTCTTTCACACAAGCGATCCATACTTGAACAGCATTCTCATTTATTCCTGTAAAACACTGAACATTTGAGATTTTGCCAAAAAGAATTGCAAGAAAATGCGAGACAACTTAACTACTAGGCTATCTAGCCAAATAGTAGAATCGGTGATTAAAAGGTGATCAATAAGTTCTGTCATTGTTTTCAAAAATTACTGTGGTGCATACATCTAATCTTCGAGGATAACTTGTTGAATATTTTATGAAATCGTTTTATCAACAGCTCCATGAAAATAACACCATACTATTGGCCGAAAGAAAAGAAGCTATTGTAAAAGGCGGCAACATTTTGATCATCCTTTGAATGGATTATTACGCGAATTCTCACTTACCTTCAAGCATGTAAACATCAGCTGAAACTGCTTCTTTAGAATTTGCATTCGCAATTGTTTCAATTAGCCATCTTCCATTGCCTTCCTCTTCCAATTTCTCAATCACTGCCCTCGATTTTCCTCGCTTTTTCTACTTTTCATTAGTCAAGTGAGTGTGGTGTTCATTCTGTCGCAATTCCATTTGAGAAGATTCAAACAAAAAGCCTTGAAAATTGTCCTCCTCTTCGTGCCATTCTGTTATTACGCAATTATTAGGCTTTTTCATTTTCCTTTATATTTTCTCTTCATAACTCATAGAAAATTATGTGCTTGGTGTCCAATGATCTCTTTACAATTTTTCTATAATTCATAGCAAACTGTAATAGAAATTATTAGATTTTCTCATTTTATTCCTTTGCAAGAAGAACAAAATCTTTGAACCACAAGCAATGTAGACTTGTAGCAAGTAAAACAAGCACGACATTTTTATCGCCCAAACTTCATTAATTTTTCGTACATGGACGCTTCGAACCGCGAATGCGCACGGCTAGATCGAAAATTAGTCTAGTTTATTTTTATTTTCCGCAATGTAATTTTTCTGTTGAAAGCGATGCAAATCTCATTTGTTTCATCGAGGAAAATATGCGAAAATTTCACGTTAGTTTTCTTCCTTGCATGCAGTTTCGAACTAATAACTTATCATCTTTTCCCTTATTTTCCTCATCACTTGACCTAGATTTGCATCTCTTGCAACAACAACAACAAGAACTAGGCTTTCATTTATGAAAATCACCAGTTACTTTTGAGTTATTGGATGTTCATTCATTTTGTATCTAAAAATTTCATTAGAAGGAGATGAAATCTCCAGGAATCGTGCGTTTTTCACTGAGAGCTCAAAATAATTGACTTTTTGATTAGAAGATTCGAAGTGAGCCGTGCATCTGACATTTTCGACGTGCCGTTCTTCATTAATTGCAACGCCGCATCGAATGGCAGCTGTTTTTCGTATAAATTCCAAAAATGGACGACTGGGCTTTTGCTCGAAAAAGTTTGATATTTTCATTTATCATGTTTCATTTTGGAATAGAAATATTCGAAATTTCTCACTTGTTTATGGCTTTGAAAAATTGGCAAACAAAGCTTTTTTCTTCGTAATTTTAAAAATTTCAGTATTCGGAGTTCAAAGTTTTCTATTTTTGGATTTTCCTCTCGACCTAACAGCAATTGTTTCGGCTCAATTCCCTTGCAGCTAAAATTCTTATGTAATTTCTAAAAGAACGCTGCAATTCTCTTGACATCTTCTGATTCCTCTGCAAGAGGTTTTTGATAGACAATTTCTCCTTCACATCCATCTCCGACGCGCTTTCGACTAGTTTATGTGCAACTTCTCATCTTTTGTTTTGAATTTGATCGTTGAAGAGTGAACTTTCAAAATTTCAACGACATTTATCATCCAAAATCGTCGTTTTTATTGTAGTCGTCATTTTTCTCGAACCAATAATGGCTGGTCCGAATTCCTACATGCTTTGCCTCATTTTTTGGATGAGTCATAAGCTCCTAAATTAGTTTCGTACCCTGTTTTTCTTCTTTCCATCTCTCTCAGCTCCAATATTGCATCGCGTTTCCAGAATTCAGCGATATTTTCTCGTGTTTTTGGGTGTTTTCCCCCAGCGACCCCTCTGCCTCTCGCCCCTGGAAGAAGCAATCCTTTCAGTTGTAAATACTGCTGCAGAAGGGCAGAAGGAGTGTCCAAATGGGCCGAAATGCGAGAAAAGCTTCTTGTGCCAAATCGGGGAATCGATGGAGCAGTGGCCAGGGCAGGAAAAGCCAAAAAACGCCGCGATTTCGCGAAAGATATCCATGAATCGAGTTGATTTACCCGACCCGAGCCGGAATTCCATGTAACATCCTTCATCGTGGATTTTTTTCGCCTGCTGAATAGCAACACTGATGACCTCAGCTAGTTTTCCGATGCCATCTTTTATCAGTTGACTGGAGTATTTCCGCATTAGTTTGAGGTTTTTATTGTAGTATATGACGGATTTTGAAATCCCGAGCAAAAATGGCAGAAATCTAGAGATAATTGAATTGCGTGCCCGGCACTTTTTGCTCTATTTCTGTGAAGACCACCCTCATCAGGAAGAGTGTATTTTTTGCACTCACTTATCTGCTATTTGCTGCTTTTTTCTGCTTGTGTCGCACTTCCTAAACGAACTACACTAAAAACGGACATGTGCTTCTGCTATAGCTGTTATTTTGGTTATTTGTATAGTTTGGATGAGTTCCAAATTTCCAAATCCGAAAAGTATAGCATTACGAATTTTTCCCCTCGAAAAAGTATTTTCATTTCTCAAAGTTTCAAAGAGAAATGTGACTTTATGAAACTTTCACAACTGCGAAATCGACTTTTTGTTGACAAAACATCGCAAAATCATCGGTGAATATTGGAATTCCTCTTCGAAACTTTATGGTCTTCTCTCGTTTCTTTCAAAATAGGATAAATTGCATACGGTATTTTTGGGTTTACTAAAATTTCGAAGATTCTCACTCCATTATTTCTTCCGAAAATCTCAATACACAACTATTTTCATTCTTCTAACTTCACAAAGTCACCATTTTTATCTTCCTCACCTCCGGAAGCTGGACTTCGTCTACAATCATCACATTGACTTTGCGTGAAACTAGTTACGCGTTCCCCTCTGAACTCGTTTAGCTCGTTAGGGTGCAATTAATGAACCCTGCAATCGGGTCAAAAGCCCTCCTCCCCTTTCCTCGCTCTATTGACATAGCCTAAGGCGAGGACTCAGGGTGTTCTTCGCAAATCGAAGGGAGTTCGCGCACCTCTTCCCTCCTTATTTCCCTCGAGCGCAGTCGTGTTTTGCGTCCTCCGTTCCCCGCTGCAAATTCAACCGGAGCAACCGAGGAATCTCCTGCGGTGTGTGGACCGGACATCAATAGAGCAATAGAGCCTGGACCCGTAGCGAGAGAATTCACACCTCCTTCCGACAAAAGCAGGCAAAGACAGTCATTCCCTCGCTCTTTCCTACACTAATGCCTCTCTCACACATTCGCACATTTTCATATTGTCTTTTTTCTCCTTCACATGTCCACACACATTCCTCGCTTCTCACTTTCTCTGCTATTTCTCCTGTCTGCCCACAAATAGATCTTTCCTCTAGCCAGGGCGTTTTAATCCAATTAGCCCAGACGGTATTTTGTCCGCAAATCTGACGCAAAGCTTTCCTTGTGTAACTCTCACTTTTCATTATTCTTTCGTCGGTCTTTTTCCGCGGATTACGGAATCGGGCAAGTTGCCAATTACTCTTCGTTTTGAATTGTATATTCTTGGAGAAATCGGTCCTTGGTCCATTTTCTCTCATAGATCCTTTAGACTATTAGATTCTAATGTTCAGATGAATCATAATTAATTTTCGCTTGATCTTCACCCCGTAATTTTCCAATTTCATCTGAAATAATGAAGATCAACCTCTGCGCGATATTCTTCAATATTTCTACTCTAATTCTGTGTGTAACGATTGAAGATCAGCTTCTTTTTGAAGTAAAGGGGTACGATTCAGATCTCTGAACTTCCACCCACTTACGGAGTGCTATTCCTTCATTATTACGATAGAGCGATCATGCTTATTTTCCATCAATCTTCCTGCATTCGAATGCATTCTTTATCCGTTTTCCTTTCCTGTCATGTTCCCATTTCCGATCCTCTTTTTGATCAGTCATTTATCCTTTTCGTTTGACTGTCAGATGCATGTGCATTCCTTTTCTTTCTGTCTTTGTTTTGTCTTCATTCTCTACCAATCCAAACGAAATTTTTACTATGTCTTTAAGAGGAATACTTGCAAAATTCACTACTTTGTCTATCACTTTGGAAGCTAAATTGTGTTGAAAAATGAGTAAATGAACTATCCAGATTGAATGCTGGCTATCTGGATGAACGTTCCAAAATGTTTTATTCTCTTTCTCTTTGTTTTCCCGTTTGTTTTTATCCTTGTTTTTATATATCCACAATCTAAATGAAATCCTAACGATGTCCTTAGAAGCCAGAAGAATAGTCAGATTGGCGTGTTGTCTGCTTTGAAACCGAACGTCATCTCCTTTTGACATAACTCAAACTTTTTGTTAATTCTTCGTTGAAAAAGGCTTGAGAACATCAATTCTCCGAGCAAGTCCGAAGCTTTGAAAAAGTCATGTAGCCCATAACTTTTTCTCTCATGAAACTTTCCTATGGGAATGGTCATTGGCAAAGTCTGCTATTGCTAACATTCTTCTTTGCAATTTCATATCATTTTTCTAATACATTAAAGTTCTACAAAATACTCATTTGAGACATTTCGAAAATGATGGAATGACAATGCATTGATTATTATCGATAGTTGAGAAGAGATTATTCCACTCCAAATTCATGGCAATTATTACTTTTTTATCATTACAGTAGCTTCTTTAATTGCATTAGTTCCTTGTTTATTTTCATGTCGTCTAATCTTTCCTCCGAAGCTTTCGCGCGTCTTGCAATTCGCCGTTCGTTGCTCTAATTATCCAGCTCACGCAGTTCTTGTCGTTCAGAGGCAGCAGCAAATTGGCTTACCGATCGAATCCGATTTTCTTGGCCTCGTCTTCGGGCGGGACTGCGGAAAGCAAGGCCCAGTCTGGTGCTTGTGTGGCTGATCTGCATCATCCAAATTCTCTATCATATACGACGACTGATGCAGGCATGAGCAGTCGAGATGCAAGTGATTATGCAGAGTAGGTCTTGTTTTTAATATAATCAATTTTGAATACCAATTACTGACTCTGGAGAAGACGAAGCGATGATCTTTAATTCATGCTAATTTTAAGATAATCGATTACCATTGTCAATGGCATCGAAACTGTTCAAATTACTCCATGATCTGTGACTTTTTCGAATAGTTTTTCCCTAGCTTTGAAGATCTAAACATTCTTCCTTTCAAATTGCTTAAAATCTCCGGAATCATGATAATTCTCTATACATTCTTCTTTTTCTTACAGTTTAGAAGGGAATTTTTTCTCCGAAATTTGCCAACAATCTGACCGAAAAACCGCCTCATTTAAATAGCAAGAGTTAAAGTGATCATTCAAAGAAACCGTCGAACGTGTTGATGCGTGAATTGGATGACACGACAATGCCCTTTAGAGGGCATAAACACTTGGCTATGAATTATGAATGATAGGCAAATGACAGGGAGAACTGACTTGAATTGCTGGAACGGTGGGCCAGAATAGCTTTATATTTTACATTTTGAGTGGCTGCGTGATTGGGGCGACCTCCAGCAGTAGGGACTACATCGAAGCACCGTCATTCCTCTACGATGTCGATCAGGATATCAGGCAGATGAAGGTAATCTAAATTTTATTGACAATTATCCTAGCTTGATTTTATTATCCTTTCTTTAGCACTATAGTTTACGCGTCTTGGTTTGTTTTATTCATGAAGACAACCCTACGATTTTCTGAGAGTTCATGACCTTTTCTTTGTCAACGCTATTTCATCTTCATAAGATATGAACATTCCAAAAGTCTTACTCTTACTCTTATTCTTTTATTCTTGAAACTATATCCTGGCCTGTTTTTGATTAGTCATCCCTTTTTATCATTGCATTGAGATGCCTCAGTTTAGTCGCGCCGCACTTGAAGGTAATCAACTTGACAGTTAGCCTGCTTTACATTTACACCTTCCAAATTAGGCTGATTAATTGGATTAGCGTAGAATTTACGAGAGAAAAAAGATTATCACGCCTTACTTTACAAAAAGAAATCGAGTAATCCCGCCTATATTCCACAAAAACGTGGATTTTTTGGAAAAGTTGCAAAGACGCGTCAGTAAAAAATGCTAGCTATTTCTCTGAGTTTTCTACTGAGTTACAAACGTAAATTAGGGGTTTATTTTTGCTGCTTTAGAGAGGTAAATTTTCCTGTAAAAATGAAAAAGAAACCTAATTTGTCCTATTCAGCATTTCTCTTTTTTATTAAAACTTTTAAATTTCAATAAACAAACATTGAATTTTTACATTCGATTAATTCTTCAGTCAGCCCTCGGTGCGACAAATCTGCTCGAGGATTCCGGCTATCAGTCGATAATGGAGAAATGTAGCAGTTCAATCGCGGCTAGCCTTCCTATTGAAATGATCTTGGATGAACAATCGGAAGCGGATTCCACTGATGATAGTTGGGGTGAGCTTATTTCTCATTTCATTTCATCTTTTATAAAGTTTATTAAATAGTAAATAGTAAATACCATCCGAATTTTAGATTCAGGCCTGAAAGGTGCAATTCTTTAATGTTTTCTTATTATTAACTTTCTAACAACTCACGCTACACGCAATAATTATGTCATTTTCTCTAGGATAATATGCGATTTTTCTCTTACATAATAATGTGGGATATTATTGAAAATCCCATGCAAAGGCAGAAAAACCGCATCTGCATATCCTCACATTGCGCTTCTTATTTTTGTCTGTAGTGTCCTCTTCAAGTTAGCCTCGATGATGGCATATGCATATTCTCGGCAGAAATCCATTTGAAAGCGAATAGAATGAATGGAAATTCCTATTTTCCCTGTTTGCAAGAAATGGCAAACAATCGATGGAAAAAATAAGGGGAAAATCTCACTTTATGTAATCGACATCCCCTATCGCATAATCAGAATCAACAAATTAGGCGAATTAACATGAAACAAGTGATAACCAAATAATCAGAAGGAGAAAGTAATAAGGAAAAAATTGACGTTGATGAATTCAGACGGCTTCGTGACGGTGGGCAATGAGAGGGTTCGCATCAAGGATCTTTCTGACATTCTTGCTACACGATTCGCTCTAATGACCGGTAAGAAATTTCATTCGCTACCTTAGAAAATTTGGAATCTTATAATTTCACGCAAAATTATATTTTCGTTCAGGCGCCCGTACCTGCGATGATCTAACCATCGTGACATTTCCCGATTCCCGATGTTTATTATCATTCGAGAGTTATCGTTTGCTAATCACCTACCTTCTGCAAGTTCATCCGTCAGTTTCTGTTAATATTTCAAAATTCGATAATGAAGATCATCATATTTCAATTTTCGATAATCGGGAAACAAAACAACAACAAGACGACAAGATATGCGAAATAGTATAGGGTAGGGTGGGGGAAAGATCTTGTATATTTCTCTTCCAATACTATTTGGTCGTCTTGTGTTTTTTCAGGTTGCCCAATTTCTACGTTTCCACATACTGCAAAAATCCTTTATTTGCGCTGCTTCTTTGCAATTTTTCCTTTCTCTTCAATGAAGAGTATGCGTATTTGTGGAGTGATTCTGTAAAAACATGGTGAAGATGAGCATCTTTTGATTTTCACATTTCCATATACTGAAATCTTGTTCTAAATATTTGTACTGCTTCTTTACAACGAAAAGCACACATATTGTGAACGGTCTAGTTGATGCGCGAATGGAAGAATGTAGAGAAGGGTCGTCAGAACTCGCATAGTAAATAGGTAAACATGCGCTCATCTTGTGAAAGAACACCTGCCAGAGTTCACCCTATTACGAACATACCAGACGCTATTCGTTAAGTATGCTTGAGCATTAGCAAAAAGGTTTTCCCCCCCAAGCATTAGGACATGTTCCATGTTTACTTTGATCACCTTTACCATTGCCCTTTGACACATTGACTAGAGTTATGAAAAATTATGATAATAAAACGGGGGAAACGACGTAAAATTGAATAATAATGAAAATGATCATGTTGAAATATGGGCGTATTTTTAGGATGGAGGACTCGCAGCGGGGATTCGTTTTGATCATCGACCGACGGGCTGACAAGTGGTCGTCGGTTAGAACGCTATTCATACATTTGAACGTGGGTTTTTTTCTTTTTATTTTTATTTTCTATGAAAATAGCCTGAAGTAAACATATTATCCAGAACCTAATACAAATGAATCCTAAGCTTTTCTTTCTGATAGTAATAAGATCTTGCATAATTTGAACTTGACTGAAAATTCTAAAAACAGACTAGGCCAATACCAAACGTCCACTTTGCCTACTTGCAAAGTTATTCGAGGCAGAAGTCCCCACTTCCGGATTATTTTCTCCTGGGTTTCCGTTAAAATTCTCACTTCTTTTCCAAATTCTTGTTCCAAGGAATTCGACACTTTGCGACACGCGATTATCTCGTTAAAATCTTCGAATTTTGCAACCGTCCGCCGAATTTCACTTCGTTTTTTGTGCGTCGCGTGGATTTACGCGAAAGAAAAGGCTGGATCTTCATTTTTCTTCCAAACCAAGCTGATTTTCACTTCAAATTTCAAGTATATTTGCTAGTATGTTTTCTGATTGAGTTTTCTTTTACTATTTTTACGTTCCTCTTTAATCAATCTTTCGGCGTTTGCTTATTTAGCAGGTAAAAAGTCCGAGATGGGTCAATTAGGTTGGGGAAGCGCTCCTTTCGAATACTTGAGTTCTTTTTACATCGCACGCTTTTTATTCTTGCGGAAGAAAGCGCGTTGCAAGTTAGGGAAATCGTGGATTACTCGAGAAGATTGCAAAACTTAGGGATTTTTACGCGGGTATTACAGCTTCAAAAATATATAGCTAAATTAGATCTAATTTGAAATACGGTTGATTTGATGTTCAGTCAGATCTATGGAGTTTCAGACTTCAATGTATAACGCTGACTAAGTTTATGACCCGGAAAACTTACAATCAATTTCCCCACTTCATTATTTATCAGTACTGACCAGTTTACCCTATCTTCAGGCCAAATCTCGGCAATAATCTATTTTTGAATGCTATAAAAATTTCATGCTCGCATTTTTATTACTACATTATTTATCAGTAATGAGCAAATAGACATTTTCTAGGGAAATTTCCTGTAAATATCACTCTTCAGTACTGCTGACCAGTTTTCGCTACCTCCAGGCCAAATCCTCTGCAATAATCTATTTATCTATCTTATCCAATCGAGTGCCCTCGCCTTTCTTTTGCCTTATCTGATCTCTGTTTATCCTTTAGCCCCCTCCTCTTGGCTTCTCCTTCCAATATCCGATCCAATCGCTTTTTGTTTCTCGGCTCTTCTCGCACATCTTCGAGTTCCCTTTCCCTTCCACTTTCCTATTTGTCCGTCACACGTTTTTCCTCATAAACAAACTCTTTTTGATCTCGATCGTTTCACGATTTTTGAAGTCTAAAAAAGTTAGCCTGAAGAAAGTTTTGAGGAGTCCGAAAATCTGACGAAATAATTCGATTAACTAGATTTTGATTGAATTTTTCAAGAAAATATAGAATTTTGGCGGTCAAATCAAACTATAAATGGAAATGTACAACTTTTCTAATTCCAACATTTTAAATCCGGATTTCTGGCTCGATGAATTTGAACTTACAAGTTTTGAACATTTTCAAAGTTTAAAGGTTTAGTTTCTGGTCGATAAATATCCTTTCTGCAGAATCACATTCTTTCAGAATATATTTTGAATATCCTTGCACCCACGAATAGTTCGATATCTAAACGAGATTTCTAAATATGAAATGAGCTATTTGGAAACCGCGAGACCACGAGACACGAAACATAGAAGAAATAGTCTAGGAAGCTAGAGTAGGGTATGGGATGGTAGGCTTTCTTTTTCCACGCTATTTCTCAACGTCTCGTGTCTCGTGGTTCCCAAGTTGCCTATGAAATGCTAAAACAGTTATTTTCAGTCGTTCTTCCCCGGTAAAATCCACGTGGTTTATTTGTTAAAGCCCGAAGGCGTCCTGCAACGCGCTCTAGAGGTCGGATACAGGGGCATCGCGGACAGCTGTGCATTCAAAGTAAGCCAATTATTTCATCATTTGAGAAATTATCCCAGCCACTTTTATTAGACTATCCTTCATCATTTATAGATTTTTCATAAACATCATTTTGCTTCCTGTCTGTTCAATATTATTTCAAGGATTTTTTAATATCTTTTCATATATTTCCTCAAAATAATATTGTCCACATCATAATTTGATTAATGTCTCTTTTCAAGACATAATTGTTTTTATTATCCTTCCTCCATGGCTAAAGAATTTTATGTAGTCATTCCGGAATTCCTAGCCTAAAATATTCGTATTTAGGTCTTCCAATTTGAGTCCTCAGTGGAACTGCGGAGTTGCTTCAAGGCGGAGCAATTGACGATGGACATAGGAGGATTGATCAAATACAATCATCTCGAATACGTCCAACATAGAATGGTGAGAATTTTAGGGGTTTTTTTCCCCAATATGACTTCTGTCTAATTTTTGCATTATGACGTGAGATCTAGAATAATTTCATACTGAAATATTACGATTATTCTTCCAAGTTATTACGCCATTTCATAATTCATATTTTTTGTTGAAAATTCTGACTTTTGCATTTCAGGACATCGAAAGAATGAAATCCTCTGCGAGTGCAATAGCCGAAGCACTGAACGAATTCGCAAAGACGCTACGAGAAACTGAGTTGCCGAATGACGCGGACACCACTGCCAGAATTCTGCAGACACAGACTTGCGAGAGGGTCGCCATTAAGGTAAGGGAATACCTTATTTTTTAATCTTTAATCAAACATATTATAACCTTTTTTGCGAACTTTTCCCTCGTGTTTTATGCCATTTAGAACACTATAATCAAAGATACTTTGATTCTCCGAAAAGTGAACCTCTTTTGGAATGTTCTTTTGGGAACAATGCATTTGTTCATAATGCCTCTCATAAAAGTTCAAAAGTGCCAAAATTCAGGAAGACATAAAAATCGCGATGCGCAAATGCACTGCCTTGCTGCGTGCCGTCCGACAGAACGAAATCAAGCCATCTGCAGCGCAGCTTTCCCCGACAAGACTCCACAATGTCTCCTCCATCGAGAGAATGCTCATTCAGCTCGGTTAGTTTCTTGTCAAATTCATCTTCCTTATGATCAAGTCATATTTTTTCTGGAAGTAAACGCTAATTTCGGTAAATATCTTATATTTCTATTCTTTTCGAAAAAATGAAAAATCTTGTACGGTTATCGATCGCCCAGTTATTTTTGACGTTATTTTCTTATGATATCAGTTCCTTTTTCCGCTGATTCAATGCATGAAAATCGCTGATCTGATAAGATAGTGAGGAAAGTGTGCAAAAGAGATAATCATGACCAATTCTTCCCGAGAACACTTATCATTGAGTTCAGCGGTTTCGTTTAATTCTGGGAATTTTCAGACGAAACCGAGAAATCGTTCGATAGTTTCTGGGGCAAACACGAGAGACGACTAACGAGCTGCTTGCAGTTGAGACAGTTTGAGGATTTATTCAGAAAGGTAAATCAACTTTTAAATTAACATGACGATATAATTCTTCTTGCTTCATAATTCCCTTCTAACACTTGACAAAACGCACTAAAAATAGTTTTCATTTGCATTTGCATTAAATAAAAATACAAGTCTATCTTTCGCGTAGAAGTCTTCTTGTTATTTCTAAAATTCCGTCTTAGTTCCTCTAAACAACACCCAGTAAACAGAAATATTGGAAATCACGGCGACATTTACATTTCTATTGAATTTCTACTGTAACATTGGGTCATTGTGGCATCGCATTTCTTTCCACATTTCTATTTGATTCATTTGACTTAATGCAATTAGACCGTTTCTTTCGTGTTTCTCACGGTTTCATACGAAGCAATTCTCGATCATTATTCGATTGAATTAGTTTTACCTTCTTTGATTCGAATAGTTGCAGTTACAATAAGCATAGATTTTTGCCGCATTCTTTAAAGGCTACATAATATTGACGAAGTACAGCTTGATTCCTTTAGTTTTTTTCTATTTAAATAGGATGATTATTTTTCTCAAGCTTTCTTTCCAAATTTTTATTGATAATGTCGAATTCCGAAAAGGTTTGACTTTGTCACTCTTCTATTATCATATCTCAGATCCAATAAGCTCCATCCCCAATTTATTCATGAATATCTTCTAGCCTTATTCTGTAGTCATGTTCTCTATTTGTTCACTTGACTTCTTCTTGTTCGTTTACAACTTGCCTCCCTCACATTCCGCAGCTGAATCTAATGGCCACTGGCTCGCTTTGCATCTCATTTGCAGTGTTTTCGAAAACGATGCGCAAAACTACGGCAGAATTCTTTTTCTTTCAGATTTTATGACCAAATTCTCACTTCCATCACTTCGCGCGCACGCGGTTTCTTTACGTCTTTTCTGTGCTACTGATCATAAATATCTGACTCAGGCTATACTCATCTTTAGTTTATTCGCTAGTTTAGATACTGAAATGATGTTTTAGAAAGATTTCTTGACGAATAACATGTTCTCATTTTCATCAACACTATCTAACTTGAAATTGGTGATCTTTCCAAAAATCCATTCAAAATATCAGTAAATAATAGTAATATTTCTAACCTGATTAATTTCAGCTGCAAGCTTCCTTCGCTCGTCACATGCTTTATCTGGAAGAACATCGCGGCGTGGGTGATGGGGTTGCTCAGGTAGAAAGTAGACAAGGAATGATCATAAAAATTTGAAAATTTGCCAGGCAACCCAACTTGCTCAAGCACACGCGCAATACACTGCAACTGCAATGGAAGACGTACAGGCTGCCAAGGAATTGAAAAAGAAAGGAGATGAACTAAGGACGGCGAATGAAGATGAGGTTGGATATTTTTAACTCCAAGAAAATACTCTTTTTTCTAAACTTTATGACATTGTAACATGCAATGAAAGGCAAATAACTAAATGCCACAAACTGTTCTGTTCCAAATGTTATTCCACGTTGAAATCGCATGAAGGCTCTACGAGGTCAAAGTTTTGAAGATAAATCAATTCCAAATCTTCAGAATGACGAAGATCTTGTGAGTTAATTTGTATACTTCAATCACTTTGTTAGAGATAAATTCTGAGAATTCAAATTCCAGCATTCTGATTCTGTTCTGCCAAAATGTGACGAATTGGAGAGAATGGCAGATGCTCTGACTTCTGCATTGGAACGAAGAACGCAGGTGCTGAGGATTAGCTGCACCATGCACGATGAAATCAGGTGCATTTTTCTTTATTTGATAAAAGATGACTAGCCAAAATAGGGAATATCGCCAGGATTGACACTGAAAATCGACAAAATCAGCTAAAACCTGTTACAATTCTCTCGATTAATTCGATTACTCTTTCCATCCTTCAAATCATAAAAATGAGTGCTCGTTTTACATCAAGTAAATGATGAAAAAGTCAAGATGCACTTCTTATTTGAAATTCGGAATCTAACTAATAAAAACGGTCCTATGATTCTTCAAACCTACATGAAAATTTTCTGGCTCTAGCCTGGTATACGAAAATTTTACTCACCAAATTCCGGAATCTCACTGAGGAAAGAACTTGTCACATTTTCTAGTTACTCTTGAAAACCGTGATATTTCACCTAATAAATTCATGTCATACTTTCCGCATTCGAGGTAATGTTCTAATTAAGACGTGCTAACGCGTGGTGCAGTCGTGGAGTGGACTTGCTGACTTCCCTGCCTGCAGTGGAAACCCCTTCCGCAGCCCGCACCTCGCTCACCAAACTCGACTCCTTCCTCCACGAGTCGAATGATATTTGCGTGAGAATAATTCCTTTCATCCATTTTATTATCCGAGAAAATTCCGCTCAATCCAAACTTTCGAGTATTTTCCCAGAATAGGGCGGTAGATTGAGTCATAAAAGGGACTAGTAATAGTGGCCGAAAGAAAAAAGTTATTACTATTCTAGTTTTCCAGAAAGATATCATACAGTAATTTATATCTATGTGAAAGAAATTGTTTTTTCTGAATTTTTTTGCAATTTTTATGAAAAGTTTGAAAGAAAAACCGGAAGAATTACGCAACTATGATTGGACTTTTTTGCAGCTTGACTCGTGGACCAACGCAAACCCCGCAGAGAATTTCGTCCTCCTCACCACCACAGAGACGTCCACACTAATCACACAGGTCTGTCCTTCATTCCTCATAAAGAAAAAATCCCGTTATTCCTGGGAAAATGACGATTTCATTGCATATATTTATGGGAAAACGTGAAAGTTTGCCAAAAATGAAGAAAAATAAATATCAAATTCCAATTCTTCTTGACCTATTGAATTTTTCGGGTCAACATTCTAAATATCCCAATGAGAAGGTTCATTACCTAGTCCTCTTCATTTGACGATAGATTTATCGTTTTCGGTCTGCAAATGTCTCCCCTCGTTGATAATTAATTCATCCGTTCTTTATCCGTCTTTTCTTCCTTCCTTCCCTCCTTTCCCTTGCCTGTCCAAATAGGCAGTTTGCGTGCGCGAAACCTCGAATTTCGTCCTTCTCCTCCTCTCCCTTTCTTTCCACTCGAAGATCGACTTTCATAATTAATCAGATCTGAAGGCTCCGAATTCCGAATTACAAATGACATTTCAGTCATAAATTCCGCCTTCTTGATTCTTTCTCAGTTTTGGA
Source organism: Diploscapter coronatus (assembly GCA_964036155.1). NCBI lineage: Eukaryota > Metazoa > Nematoda > Chromadorea > Rhabditida > Rhabditidae > Diploscapter > Diploscapter coronatus. The sequence goes on along the minus strand of OZ038423.1, from coordinate 77,971,710 downwards.
TCTATTCTAAAACTTCTTCAGCTATTCTATTCATAAGTAATGCAGAATATTTTGACTCTTCCCTATCCATTTTTGATGAAATCTTGAGGATTCCATAAATATTCTAAATTTTGGGAGATAAATAAGAAAAAATGGTAACCTTGAAAAATCGCGATTTAGAAAAGATAATATAGAAAAAGATAATGATCTTCATTCTAAATCTGCCTTATGCGGTATCACAATTCCTATCTTAAATTGGAAAGAAACCATTTATAAAGATAAGAATGAAAATAATGCTCCATTTTAGGTAGCGGAAAGAATGAACGACATTCTTCGAATAAGCGCTGCAAGAAGGGATGCGATTGCGAGGACAGAAGAAGCTCGAAGTAGAAATCCACCTGTTCAGGTACTATATATGGCAGCAGCTATTTGACGGACCCTTCCTTTCCCCACACTATTTCTCCCTACCCTACCCTCTCTCTAACTATAGGACCCATCAGTTCATCAGTCCGTCCGTCATTTAGTAGCTGTCGTACCATATTTATAACGATTTATCCATAAAGTTAAGATTAGAATAAAAACATATTTGATCGTTAATTAAAAATGAAATCTTAGACCTAAAAACTATATCGAGCTTGTATGACTATGGAAATAATTTTAGGTTGTCACTCCCGAAAAGAAGCCAAGAGAACGGGAAGAAAGAAGCAAGAGAGAAAAGGTAGTCAAGAAGATGGAAGAGGAAGACGAAACATTGAGGATCGAGGATGACAACACTACTGATGAGGTTAGTCGTCATCCCGCCGTTTATTTCAGATTTCTATCTCAGTACAGTAGTCGATAGTCATAAATTCATTGGAAAAGATACAATTTTCCATTTTCATTTCAGTGAAAGGATTATAAAACTCAAAAAAATCTAACTTCAACAGAATTTCACTTTTAAATGAAAACTGTTTCATACAGTTCAACTAGACATGAAACAATATTCAAATTCAACTTTCAACATTTATTCCCCGACCTCAATCGCAAAATCCATTCCTTTCATCACAAAGTTGATAATGTCGTACTATCAGAACGATCCGAATTTATGGATTGCGTATGTCTGCATTGCACATTGCACATTGTTTGTGATGATTCTGCTTGAAGTGATGCCCAATGTCCACTATCAAAGACAATGCAGGCACAGAAATAGACCTGAAGAGAGAAGAGCGAAGAAGAGGAGATAACAAAATGATGCACATTTTATATCTGACATGACAAACAAAGAGCAAATGTGAGAGAATATGATCAGGGAAGAAAATTTCCCGACAGGATTTTCTACGACAAAGCAAATATCCACAAAAATCCTGTGTCTATCATGAGTTTTTCTTTTCGAGATTTTGCATCATTTTATCAGCTAAAATTTGTCTTTTCAACCTGGAAATTTTGTCTAATTATAATTTTCTCTAATTAAGCTCGAAAAAAGCTGATCTTCACACATCTTCGGATCTAAAGTAGAAGTCATTTTTATCCCAACCCAATTCTCCTTCCTAAGTGCATAATATAAATTTTGTTATGAAACGTAGAGCTAAACGATATTCCTCCGATACATTAGCCTTCCCCTTTCTGTTCCGATAAGTAACCCATTTTCTCCTGTTTTTTTTTCTCTCGAACTCCTTTATTCCTTCTTGCTTGAGTGAACTCATTCTGATCCATCGCTAAACACTGCACTCCCACGTAGTTTTTGCCTTTCAATGAATCGTGTCGTATCCAGTCGACTTTCAACTTGACTGATTCCATCCATTTTCCATTGTCAATCGCGCGGTTTAGCGGACAGCTACTTCACTCTATCATAAAGCGGATATGAAGTCAGAGTTACTGTGGCTTAGGCTTAGATTTATGACTTTAGCATATTTTGCAGTTAGACGAAAAAACGAGTTGTAATTGAAACTCCATCTAAATCTTTTTTTATCCATTTTTCAGAAATTCAGCTAAAGTAGTACCTGCGCGTGTCATTTTTTATTCTGTGTAGGTTCAATTTTCCTCCCTAAATCACTAATGATCACTGTTTTACTTTGAGCTTACAACTTATTTTAGATTCTTGAATGGCAAATCTGGCGAGAATCTAGTTTCCAATAGCGAAAATAGTCCCCAAACGATAAGCCTTTCTCCCGCAAAACAAAGCACTTGTGTTTTTGCAAACAAAACTATTAGTTGTTCAGCCTTTACCTACTTTACTTTTGAGTTGGTTTGCCGCATTATGTAATTATCGAATGTCTTTTGGAGCGTTCGATCTAATCTACTGGGTCATCATTGTTCTGTTCTTATTTGGAGGGGGGTATCTTGTAAATGCTACTCATTTTTTAGGAATAACACTGGAAAAAGTTGTCAGAAATTGATCATAATTAACAATTGAAAATTCGGAATCAGGGCATAATGCCGATCCACTCTTGTCAATGACAAACTTAAGCCTTTCTTCTCTAGATAGCTGATCCAACACGAGTATCCTGGATGTATCTGGGTGTTTACATTTACTTGATTTTCTCGTTGGTCATTCTGTTTAACTTCCTCTCATTGCAGTTGTAGGCAAACGATACTTCATCTCTGCACGAATTCTATGAATTATGACCAACAGCAGCATTATCCCTTCACTTTACTTGTATCTAGATCAAGATATAGCTTATCTTTTTTTCTGTTCAGAGAATATTCTTGACCATTTTTCTTTCTCTTGCAAAACTCACTTCACACTTCCAGTCCTGCCCTGTTCAATAATGGACAAGGTCAAGATGATGTCTTCATTCATTTTTTCATATCTGCTGTTCTAACTTTTGAGACTCAATATTCCATTTTCAAATAGTTTCTTCTTTTATTCGAACCTCTGCAATTTAAACGTGCCAAATTTATTCACTTCTTAAACTCGATTATTAGCTGTCGTTAGAATTCAACGAAAAGTTCGAATTCAGTCGGAAACATCGATCCTTCACTTCTAAGCATTCTTGCAAAATTCAACTTCTCTAAATCTCATTTTTCTGTCCTGGCTCATCCATGTTGCTTGCATCACACCGCGTTCGAGCATTTCATGCATTGCTATGTGGTTTCCCTCTCCCTTCTCCGTCATTTGCGTGGTCATAATCCTCCCTGTCAATGTCATTGGCAATGCAGTGCATATTCCTCGACACTTCTCCTTGGCTTGCTCCCTGCCAACTTCGAACGAACAGCTGCCCGCACATGTTCCTCCTTTCATTCCCATTCCCCCTCACTTTTCATTCTCCTCAAAAATCCCCTTTTCCAACACTCACTTTTACTTACTTAGCGTTTTTCTCTGAACCTATTTCAAGTTCTCAGATACTCGTTTCTCTGGATTCTTATGAAGTTCACCTACTTTTTCTCCATTATCAACACCATTCTGTTCAAAAATTAGACCAACTTTGCAGTTTTTTTTCTGAAACCTATTTCAAGTTCTCAGGTACTTTTTACTGGCTTATCGTGAATCTCGACTGTTTGCTCTATCTTATCACCACCATTACGATTCAAATCCAGGTGAACTTCTCAGATATTTTTCTTAACCTACCTATTTCAAGTTCTCAAATGTTTTCCCTTATGCCTGCAGACTCGTACTCTTTGGCAACTATTCCAGAGAAACATGATTTTTTATTGATCTCTAGTGTGCGTTCATTTTTCGACACCATGCCAGTGTCAAGAGATTTCACGTGTGAAATTCTGACATCGATTCCAATCGTATCGAAATCTACACTTAAAATCGCTTGAAAATTGACAGATGTTAAAAGTATGAACTCGTTCTTATTTTTTTCGATTTTACCAAATTTCTGAAAAGAACCTGCGTATATTTTCATGCGATATTCGCTTCTTGAAAATTTCACTTATTTCAGAAACAGAATAGGATTTACTTAGAAAGAGAACGAAAAGTGAGTGAATTTTGCAAACCCGTAGCTCAGTGAACCTTACAAGAACCCTTTATTTTCCACACCATCATCATATCCTTTCTTCCTTGGCATGCTGCCCTCTGTCTCTGTTTCTGTCTTTCTCTAGCTCCTCCCCTTTCTCTCCCTCTCTCCTTTTGGCATTATCTCTATCTTTTCCTCTCCTCTCTTCTCCTATTCTTTCCTCTTCTTACCTTTGACTCACTCTTTGTCCTCCTTGCATATTTGCAGCGTCGGTATTTTATCCGGTCACTTTAATTCTAATCCATATCGATTTGTTGTCAAGTGGCCTTCTATTTTTGAATTCGTATTACAGCGGTTTTTCTCGCCTAGTTTTAAATAGCTCTCGTATTTTGTAGGGCGATGAATAGTGAACATCTGCATAGGGGACAGGCAGTGTCGCGGCCTATTTGCTTACTTCCTGGCCTGGATCTGCATATCTATAGACCATAGATATGCAGTCCATTTCTATTCTATCTGTCTCTGGATCATATTTATTTGACACCATCAGTTTTTTTTTTGTAAACCACCAACTTTTATAGAAAACATGCTCGAATTTGGTGGCATTTCCAAGTTCGAATGGTGAAAAATAGAAGTTCGATTTCTTTCTTTTCCTTCTTCAGCATTCAGACATTCAAATACGATTTGGCTCCAATCGCTCAATTCTTTGTCAACATTTCGAATTTGCCGCTCATTAGTGCGAGATTTGGCCTGTTTTGTTGTTCATCTGCAAAAACGCTCGACACATTCTATTATTCGCTAATTCGATATCGCATTTCGAACGCGCTATAGAGCAAGTGGCTGTGCGAAGAGAAAATGCATACAGAATTTAGTGAACCTCTCATAGTTTTATCCGGAGTTCCCGCATAAATTCCACTTTTCAGTCAATTTTCCGGATTCCTGTACTCTCTGTATTTTGCGGTGATTCATGTTGCTCTCTTTCCCTACATTTTCTTGATCGAACAGTCATTTCCCACTATTTTCAGTTGGCGCTCCTAGTTTCAGCTATTTTGTGCCTTTTCAGCAGCTTTCGCGATAGCGTCGCTGACTGCGGAACCGTTCGGCTCGCCCTCGCAAGGGGCGGGAGGCGTCCTCAAGCGATCTTTGCCGAGGTTCTTCTCGTTCCGACGATCAAAACGGCCATTTTTGCCCTCGTCCGTGTCGACGCCAGTACTCCCGTTTTCAGCAAGGAATTTCCAGGTCGGTATTTTTCTCGTATTTTCTAGATTTTTGAAAACGCCACATAAATGCACACTATCTAAAATCGAGCTTTGAAATTACGAGTCTCTCCACGAAATTCTGCTCTATTTTCCATCTATCAGAGAATTTCCGAACATTCCCAATTTGCATTCGTTAGAAGCGCCGCTAATTTGCTGCAAATTCTTTCAAAAACAAAGATAGGGCGAAAAAGTTCGTTTGCTAATTGAATTTGCCGAAACTTTGTTCTTACTTGTTGATTTTTGTCAAGATCAGTCGAATTTATGTTTGAACTGCTCGCTTTGCTCTTTAAACTTGGCATATCTACTGCGTAGATCTGCGAGTATTTACAATGCCAGCGACGAGCGTGAGAAAGAAAAAGCGCGATTTCTAGGATCTCATTTTCTTCGCATTTTGACAGTTTCTAAATGACTGAATTCTTTCCTACCGACTTTCAATATTTTCCACTTACGCTATTCACTAAGATGCTCAAGGTTTTCATATTTTCGGTGAGCAGGATTCATTTTTAAAATTCGACAAGAAAAATCTAAAAATAATGCTCTTTGCACTGTCTCTCCTGTTTTCTTTGAAAATATCTCTCTAAAAAAGTAGCCATAATTTAAACAAGTTTCGTACAGATTCGCTCTTCCATTCTGCTAGTGGACTTTGGAATTACTCTGCTTCCATCTCCCTGTCCGAGTCATTTGATTTGTTTTCCGTCTTTTACTATACCAATTCGCCCTCTTTTCCTCTTTTGCTCGTTTTTCCTTCCTCCGAACTTTTCCCCTTCCCTCCAGATGGTTTCGATTCTTCCTTTCTTTCATTCGTACTCCACAAATCGCGCGACATTTTCAACTCGAATCTAGAAAATTAGACAGGGAAAGTTCATTCCTGTACGGAATTCATCAGAAAAGTACCGAAAACGTACTTCTTGCAAAAATTTAACTAAATTGCGCAGATTTTTTCCCAATTCCTTTATACGATTTTTTTTCTTAGTCAGGCCTAGGAAAGTACAAAGAGCTTTTCGCTTTGGTAAATTTTTGAGGGAGAAAGTGACTGTACAAAGAAAGGAAGAAATTCATCTTTTCGAAGCGGGAAAAATCTAGAGGTTTTTTCCTGACTAAAATTTTGCAGTAAAAATTTTATAGAAGCTCGAGAAAGCTAGCCCGCTTAATCATTAATCATCTGCAAAAAGTAATCAAAGAGAAATAAGGGGGAAGACTGACAAGTTCGGCTGTGATTTGCTCTTCATTTTTCGCCGATTTTCTCCGATTTGCCTCGGTAAAAAGTGGCCTGTCGTTTTGTGATAAGTAGGGAGCAGAAATGAGGAAAAGTGATTGGAATTGGGATTTGTTTGCAGAAATTTCCTCTTCTTATTGACAATTCGACTTTATTTTTCTTTCCTCCATACTATTTCTCACTTTTATCTTTTCTCTGCTTCTTTCCCAGTGCTATTCTCAGTTTCTCCGACATTCTAATATTTCCGTCAAAGTGATTTGCGTGGACTTTCCCTTGACTTCTTCAGCATCTTCTCTCAATTTTCTGTAGCTTTCTGTCCCTAAACCGTCACACAACTCGGCGTGAAAATGCGCTTGAAGTGGCGAGGAAAGTTGAAAGACAACGAATTTTAAGTGAAGAGGGAAAATCGATATGGGTTGACAGAAATATCAGGCTATTCATAGATTTTACAAAGTGCTAAAATGTCAGACTGATTTTTCTATCTAAAAATGAAGAATTTCTGATAAATTTTAGCGGTCCTATTAAAAAATATCCAAATCAGTAATCCATCAGTATCCCCCATAATGGGACAAAGTTTATCTTTTCTAGAGCAATCCGATTTTGATAATGGAAAGCGAAAATTGGAACACGTGCATTATTTTCGACAGAAAACAACAGCAAATCGCAGTGCATTAGCGATTTTATTTTTGCTTGCTACTTTAGAAAATGGATTTGGAACTTTCAATAATCCTATCATTAGAGTGGTTCGCACAAGTCTGCGAGAATCTTTCGAACCATTTTTTGTTTAGAATTGTGAAATCTATCATAACACATGACGCCTTGCTCTGTAATGTTTTGATTACTCGTTTATCAAATCTTTCGATCTAAACTTTGACCCTAACTTTTTCTAAGAATCATCAGTTTTCCTGGTTTTGTTTTATTGTTTTTTCGCAAATCTCCAGGAAATCAGAAATGTTGCCGAAAATTGCCTTGCTGCACGACAAATTACGCAAAAAAAAAACAAACATGAAAACACGCAAAAGCAAAGAAGAAACAAAAACTAAACAAATGCAAATCGTGTTTCCCCGTATAATTACGCAAAGATTAGACGTGGATGTTGGCAAAACAGTGAAATTAAATCGGTAAAGGGAAAATAGCTATCGGTTACTGTACTGATAAAATTATCATTTCTATCGTGAATAATAAGACGAATTTCCGGTGTGAATATGACGATTTGTCATTCTTTAAAGAGTTTGGTAAACATTATTAAATTTTGACACTTCTAAAAGGAGCGAAATATTCGATTTTTAGGGTAAAGTGATGAGATAAACATTACTGAACATGGAAAATTTAGTAAAAATAGCCTAAGATTAAGATTTTGATGTAAAAGAATTAAAAATTAAATAGAAATAATTTCAGACAGATGACTCTTCCTCGTCACCTCCTGAAACTTCAAATGAGCGAGCCATCGATTGCTGCGATGCAATGGAAAGCGGCTCGTTGCCTGTTGAACCCACCAGCAGCAAGTCACTACAGTCCTGCGTCATCAATGAATTGGTGAGAATTATTTTCTTTAATGTTTTCAAACTTTAAAATGTATCTAAATTCCGATCATGTTGTAGATAAGGCTGAGGTACAATCGAGAGTTTGAAAATAAGACAATGAATTCCTAGATTTTTTCTGGAATCAAATAGAGCTGTGCTAGATTTCTTATGTCTTGTCGCGAGAAAGCCATCAATGCAATCGCTAAATCATGAGCAATAGGATAAGTAACGAATCGAAAATAGGCAGTTTGTAAGAGAGGATGAACATTGTTGCGAAAAGAACTTTGTTATGACCAGTTCCCAACTGTTCATGAATATTCATGATCCTTTACACATTTCTGAGTCATTTTTTGTCACCTTGACTTTTTCAAACAAACCCAAAACCCGTCTATTTTTCCTGTCATTTCTGTGCAGCTTCAGGCTTTCCTTTCTCACTCCTTACCCATTACCGTTCCAATTCATTACTTTTTTCTTTGCTTTGCTGTGGTTTCGTTTGCATATGCAAATTTGCCTTTCTTATTCTGTCTTTCTCTGCGTCTCTGCTCGTTGCTGTGTTTGCAGATGCAATTCTTGCCTCGGTCTCATTGCATCGTTAGGTTTGAAACGCTCATGCCGCCCCTGTATGGTATCTTTTGCAGAAGTGAAATGTGAAAATAAGGAAATGGATCAAGAATTGGGGAATTTATGTGATCTCACGCTGTAGATTTGATTTTCTATGCTTACAGTCAAAGAGAATATCCTTTCGGCAGCAATCCGAAAAGAAATATTTTACCTTATAAAATCTATTAAGACGCATTCTTTGAATAACCTGAACAAACTATTAAGAGCGGCCGGACAACTGCAAAAGTGTCTCGGATCCGAACCAAACTTATATGGTGGATACACCCATGGACCCTATTCACAAAAATGGGGAGATCAGGCCCTACCCCCAAAAGTGGGCGGAGCTAGGTGGGGGTCAAAGTTGGGTGTTTTCACGATTTGGCACCCCTCAGGGGGTATAAAGAAAACTTTTTTGCTATAAAAGATTTTCGAAAATTTTAAAAAGCATAGAGTAGCCCATGTAATTGCGCACCTTCTGGTATATAGATTTTCGAGCAACAACCACCTGCTGGGTCAGAAAGGGGTCCTTATGTCAAAAATGGCGGTATGCTGATGCCCCATTTTTGCATAAAATCGATTTTCCTGAAAAGTTTAAGGCGAGTTCCAAAAATCTAATGCTATATTCAGATTCTACGTATCAAATTACCCTAAAATCAGTCCTAAAAGGCATAGATTAGGTATGCCACTTTTGAGAAAAAAACGGTTAAAGTTCGCAAGTCAGAGTATGCTTGAATATTAACTACTGCAAATAGCACAAAGAAAACTTTTTTTCTATAAAAGATTTTCGAAAAATTTAAAAAGAATGAACATGGCCATGGAATGTACTTTCTAAAAATATATAGGATTAGGAGATTAACCGCTTTCTGGATGTGGGAGGGGTCCTGATGTCAAAAATGGCAGTTTCAAAAACAGGTATTTTTGCATAAAATCGATTTTCCTGAAAAGTTTAGGGGGAGTTCCAAAGATCTAATGCTATATTCGGATTCTACGTATCAAATTACCCTAAAATCAGTCCTAAAATAGATAGGTTAGGTATGACCCTACACTTTGCCATTGCACCAAAGTTGGCGACCCAAATATCGAAATTTCAATTTTGAGGGTTAGACCCCACAATCTGTATACCAATCGATAGCCCTTGAAAAACTGAGCAACTTTTGTGAAGACACCACATGGTTATCTATTATGGTATGCGTGGTATGGAGGCTTGAATAGGTCAGACCCACGAAAATGACAAAAATCTTCAAAAAATCATAACTTTTCGAAAATCAAATGAATTCGAAAAATTTCTTCGGAATATAGCAGTTGAAGGGCAAACTTCATTTTTGCTTTCTAAAGTACTGTGTTACCACTTTACCACGGTATCATATGGGTCCATAGTATACCACCCATATGGTACCCGAGTGATACAATATCAAAATGGATAGCAATCGACTCGAAATTGACTGGAGAGTAATATTCGAGCCCATTTCTACCAGTTTCAGCAAGTGGTTTCATTATATCATCATTGTAATTGACTATAACCACCTGTTGAAAAAGACCAAAAATGGGGTATTTTCAAATGACCATAAAAGGCGTTACACTAATCTGTTTTTCAAGTGGTTTTCAGCATATTACTCAGGTCGATAAGGGCTTTCGTTTGGTATATAACATGATGGATATTGGTTACCAAATGGTAACTTGACCATATGGGTCGCTACCATTTGATACCATACCATGTTTGGTATCGTTCGACTCCAAATTGAGTGGGAATAAACAATAGATGTCTCTAGCTTCAATTTGAGCTCGAATTTTGGTAGACTGCCTATGGAAATATTCTCGTATCATTTTCTTGAAAATTGACATTAAGTTTTGGTTTTTGGGGTACCACTCCCATACCATAATAGATAACCATGAGGTGTCTTCACAAAAGTTGCTTAGTTTTTCAAGAGCTATCAATTGGTGTATCGTTTGAATTTTTCTGATCGATTTTGTAAAATTCGACCCTCGGGCCACGCCCATTTGATTACTTTTTTCTCAAAAGTGGCATACCTAACCTATCTATTTTATGACTGTTTTTAGGGTAATTTGATACGTAGAATTCGAATATATCATCAGATTTTTGGAACTCCCCCTAAACTTTTCAGGAAAATCGATTTTATGCAAAAATACATGTTTTTGAAACTGCCATTTTTGACATCAGGACCCCTCCCACATCCAGCAAGCGGTTGATCTCCTAATCCTATATATTTTTAGAAAGTACATTCCATGGCCATGTTCATTCTTTTTAAATTTTTCGAAAATCTTTTATAGCAAAAAAGTTTTCTTTGTACCCCCTGAGGGGTGTCAAATCGTGAAAATGCTCAGCTTTGACCCCCACCTAGCCCCGCCCACTTTTGGGGGCGGAACCTGATTTCCCCAGTTTTGTGATTAGGGTCCATGGGTGTATCCACCATATAAGTTTGGTTCGGATCCGAGACACTTTTGCAGTTGTCCGGCCTTTGTTCGGGTTACTCAAAGAACGCGTCTTAAGTAAGAGGTCTTCCAACCTAGCTTTTATGGTTGATCGTCAACGACAATGCAATTTTCTAATAAAAATCTTCACACCTCAGCACAATATGAAAGATTTCTCATTCTTTATACCAGCCTGAATATCTCCTATCTTTCAGCATTGCATAGAGAATTCCTTGAGGAATGGGAGAAAGTGAGGAAGTATGGAGTAGGTTTGTGGAAATGTGTGCTAAGGCGAATTTCCCCTTATTCCAGTCCCAATTCAAAAGAAAGAAAAGGCGATGATTCGCATTAGAACTCTCCTCCTCGGCGTGGGATAATGGCTATCAGAAGGGCAGCAGAATGGAGAATTGGATATGAGAAGGGAGGGGAAGGTGAAATGAATGAAATGATGATGCAATACGCAATATGCTGCGACTTATTTACTTTATGAAATTCGGAAAGATTCGGAGTTTAGTTAGATCAGAGGAAGAAAATTTATCGGAAAACTACTTCAAAATTTTGTCTTTTCTTAAATATACGTACCTAGAAAATCCGGCTGAAAGATCGAAAGTAAATCTATCAAAGATGAAATGGATACATACTAGATTCTCTAATAAAAGTTTATCTTGATGAAAGTATAAAAATTTCCCTTAAAAGTAAAGATAGTAATTTTATGATTTTTGTTCCAGATCACAACAGAACGGACTTATGTCTCTGAACTCGAATCGATAGTGGAATTCTACGTGAAGCCGTTCAAGCTGGCCGAGTCGCAGGCTCAACTCGGCCCGGAAATCAAGGGCAGGGCCCATTTGCTGTTCGGCAACCTGGGCGACCTGCTCGACTTCCACTCGCAGTGCTTCTTGCCGCACTTGGCCAACCAGCCATCGCCCTCTCACATCTGCAAGGCCTTCGTCGCTCATAAAGACAGGTGGGCATTTTTTCTATTAGAAATGAGTTCTTTTAAAATATTGTGAAGATTTTTTATCTATTATTTTGTTCATGAAAATTGAGGTTTCTAAAATGTTCGAACAAACTTTTCTTCTAGGTAAATTCCGGAAAAAATAGAGGTTTACATTTAAAGAGGAAGGATTATTCTCTGAGCTCAAAAGAAAGTGCTTTGATCTCAATTACCCGATTTCCACTTTCTTCTGTGTAGAAACTCCACGCTCTATTTTTTCTTCTTCCGTAATCTGAGGTCACTCATGAAATCGAATATCAGCTCATTTTCTGTCTGAGGATCAGAAAATTGAAAATATTGAGCTAACCTTTCAGATTCCTGCATTTGTATCATCACTACTGCCAGAACAAATCAACTAGCGAAGCGATCAGGAAAGAGTTCGGGGATGGAACGCCTTTCTTTATGGTAATCGTTTGTATAAATCGAAAGAAAAAGATGATCTAATTGAATTGTTGAGACGGAGCCATACTACGAAACAACAAAAAAAATCCTGTAAAATAGAAGAGAAAGAAATCACCACCTTTCCATCTCCTATTTTAAACACACTCACCCCTTCCTAATATGAACACGCACTCCAGAATTTCAATTATTCCCAAGTGATGGTTAGTTTCTAATCGCATTGTTTATTCGCAGGAATGTCAACGACGTGCCGGGCACCTCCTGCCTCTGGGAGCCTACCTTCTGAAACCTGTGCAACGGATCACGAAATATCAATTACTCCTGAGGGAATTAGAAAGGCACTGCAATCCTGAGGTAATTCGGAAATTCGATTCCTCCACATTTTGGAAATAAAATTTCAATATTTTAGCATTTTTATGAAATACAAATCGTAAATTTTCAGGTCCGTCCCGACGTGATGTGTGCCTTGTCGACGATGCTCGAATTGCTGGCTCAGATCAATTCAAACATCAACCAGCTTCATATCACTGGATTCAATGTAAGAAGTCGAATTGGAATTCCACTGATTGCTGACATTTTCAGGGCGACCTCCGATTGTTAGGCCCACTTCGACTTCAGTCGGACTGCAACATTTACGCCTACAATCGAAGGAAGAAAGGCAGCAGACTGGGCAGGGCGCAGAGGAGGTGGGAATTTTGAATATTTGGGGGTTTTTCTTTCTAAAAACCTAGAAAAGTCCATGGAATGTGAACGATGAAAAATCTTCATACAAAAAATCTAATTCATTCTATCCACCATCAATGATGTGCTAGAAGAAGTTTGAAAGAAATTTTAGAGCAAAACTATTTGCCAATCATTTTAACTCGGCAGATTTTTTGCATCTTGTACACACTTCATCATCCTATGACGATAATGTAGTTCTCGCAGCTATCCTGCCAAATCCACTTGTTCTCTGTAAATCGATCTGGTCATTTGACTCCCCGACATCGAAGCTTTGACATTTTCGAGTCGGGAGTTGACAAAAATTGTAAAGTAAAACCGAAAAATCAGTGTTTGACACGGTTTTTTGCGACTTTGTTGAAAATTTAGAAGATCACAAACAGCAAAAAATGATGCAGGATGTATAGTCACTTGTCTGAGGGAGATTGAATTTCAGAGAATTTGGCTAATTTTTGAAAATCCTCTAAATTTTCAAGAGATAAAGAAACTTTTTAGATATGCCCTTCTATTCGACGGGGGTCTTCTATTCTGCAAGAAGAAGTCCGCGCTGACGAGTCCTTCGGCGGTCGAATCTGAACACTTCGAGTACAAATTATTCATTCCGGTAAGGAATTTGTTCAAAGGCGAAAAATATTTGCTGTCACAATTCTTCCCAAATTGAATAAAAGGTGGCAGAAAAGTTATGACGATAAACTTTTATAACATCGAACTTACAATCATTATTTTTTAAATAAAAAATATTTCAGACTAACCTACTCGCCTTCTGTGAGAGTTCCCGATTCGGCTTCGAGAGATTCGACGTGTGGGACACGCTCAAAGTCGAGGCCTACGTCGTTGAGATATTCGATTTTTCTATTCGGTAATCACTTTTCCGCATATTTTTAAAAAGATTTATATATACAAAAAGCGGTAGATTTCAATTCTGCAAACTCGATTCACGAATATACTTCGCTGTCATCATCTCTGAATGAATAATTCTCATGGAATTGTACTTTTGTTTCAGATCACGCTGGCTAGAGAGACTGGGCCACTCCCTGACGTGCGATGCGCCGTCGCTGATCGGCGGGGAGGGAATCGGCATCGACTCGAAGAGACGCCCGAAGAGCTGGTCGAGCACCGTCAGCAACGAGAGCTCCGCCAGCAGCACGCACACCTCCGATAGCATTGATAGGTAATTTTAAAAATGGGAGAAATTTGGGCCTCTTGTAGTTATCCCCTTTTTTCCCTTCTTCATACTAATTCTCAGAAAAGGGTGATAACTACAGTAGGCCAAAAATTATTGTCCAGAAATTAGAAAAACAATCTGTCTCTGAATGTAGCATTCTTTATTCAAAGGAGACGAGTGAAATGCTCAATTCCAATTTGTAACTTCTCGAAAAGTTTAATTCTACTGGGAGATGTTGATTTTTTTTTTTGTAAAATTTTGATTTTAGCCACATGGACTCGAACGGGAATACTCATTGCTCACCTCTGAATTCTGCACGATTCCCACCCTCAATCAGCTCGCCTGCTAATATCGCGGTAGGGATTTTTGAACTTCTTCAAAGTTCGTAACGATTGAACACTTTCAAAATTTCACAAAGAGGACGTAAAACTACATCAATAATAGCTAAAATTTGATTACCATCCTGAAAATCTGAATATCTTCTTTGCAAAAATTCATTGAGAATTGCTATTTCAGCTGGAAATCGACACCTCGCCGAATCAATACGTGAATTTCGATGAGACAGAGGAACTAATCGACAGCGTCTGAGTTCGATTGTCAACTTTCCCTTTATTTTCATTTTACATTCCTAAATCCCGTCCTTTCGCATTTCAACTTTTCCATTTCCTTGTCCCTTTCATCTTTCATTTCTCATTTCTACGGGCAACTTCCAACTGACTTCTCATTTTGTCTCCAACCAATTCATTTTCAACAATCCTATTGGTATCTGCAGAAAAAGGATTCTTTGAAAATTTACCTAAACTGATGAAGATAAGAATTCTCTCAATGATTTTCAAGGACCATCTTTCACTACATAAAACCACTCTACTGATTGATACGTTGAATATCTGACAATTTGAAACTGAACATTGTGAGTTCAAATTACATTTTCATTAAGCTGCAGAAGGATATGAATTTGAAACTTCTGAAACAAGCATTCTTCCCAGCTGCATAATATTTACAAATTGCTACAGTACTCTGTACATAAACTGATGATAGTTTATTTGATTGAGACTATGACATAGAAAGCATTGAAGATTTCTGAAGGTAAAATATTTGTAATTTTTCAAAATTCGGAAATCTGCAATGGCGTAATCCTTATCCGAATTGAATTGCTCGTCTAACCTATTATATTTTACCGGTCACTGATGATTTTTTTCTTTTTTACTTTTCTAGGCAAGAAAATTTGCTCTTTTCGATTGATTTATGATTTGATGACGACAACATTTTCGACGGTGAATCTGATCTATTTTCTGTTTCAAACTTGGTCAACTGTTCGAATTGACATGCGAAAATAAAGATATTTTTAAACTCTTTAAATAATTTTCATCGGTTTCGTCGATTAAAGTCTGCAATAATTAGAAAATTATCCTGTCTTTCAAAATATCAGTATTGTCGATGACGGACCACAGTGCTTTGAGCTCTGAGGTAAAAAAGCGCGTGTTTCTGCCTTACAAGTGGTTTTTCCTTAGGTATGGAGAGCAAAAAATGATGATGCAATCCTACTCGGAAAAATATTGCAGAGGTTATGCGACAGTGGTGCGGCAGTGAAATAACCTCTGCGTAATCATTGCAATATTTTTCCGAATACCTTCACTATAAAGGGGACTTAAAGCACTGTCGAATATTATAATTATCAATAAAAATTTGTTTCTTTCGTTATCAGCTTATTCCATAAGAAGTGAATCAAGAAAAATTCTATTGGTTTCGCAACGATTTCAAAAGTGAATGCAAAATTTCTCTAAAATTAACCATCATGCTAATGGTTTCCACTGGAATCGACTTGGGAACGACATATTCGTGTGCTGCTATCATTGAAAATGGTCGACCTCGTGCCATCCATAATGACGACGGTAAAAAGTACAACAATATCGTTTTTCATCTTGATATAAAAGGCAATTTGTAAAACTCGTGACATCGTGACATACGAAAAAGTGGGAAAAGAACTTCGAGCTTATCCTATCCTTTACATATATTACAATGTTTCGAATGTCATGATCTCGCGAGTTTTAGAAATGGCAGAGAAACGGATATTTTCCTGAAAATTGTTTCAGATAATTTTGACCTCAAAAAATGGTTAAAATTAGCATAAAATCGATTTTTCAAAACTCCATATTTTCATACCAAAATGGAGCTCATTCGACCCAAAAATTTACTGATAACGAATATTTAATATGTTAGCTGATTTAATGCTCGTATCAGTGATAACGACTGACAAGCGGGCGATAGTCATAAAGAAAAAACAAATTCCAAATTTAATTAAAAATCATCAGTACAAACGATAAACTATCTTGGAATTCTAATTTTCATTTCAGGAATAGCGAAGACAAAGAGCGAGCGAAGGACCTGTGTTATAAGGCACAGAGCAAGATCCTTGGCAAACCAGAATTGCATTTCAAATAAAAACTCGTGAAAATTTTCGATCTGAATACTCGACAAATCACTAGAAGTAGCATTACAAAAGCCAATAGATTGGTTTAACTTTATTGCATTCTTTGCAGGACCTTATCCTCTTGAATGGCGTTTTGATGCATCTTTCGCTTATTACAAATACATTGTATTATTTGGGTGGAGATGATCCTGAGACATGGAAAGATACGAATCGCGTTGATGTAAGAAGATCGAATGAAAGTCCATGAAATAATTTATTCAGGTTTTAATAGATGGAAAATGGACGATGCAATCGAGTCGCCTAAACTCCCACACGGACAACACCTCATCGACATGCAGTGGCATAACACTCTGATCTACCAGGTAAGCTTGCACACTTTATTCATCGGTGATTATGAGATGTTATGCATTGACAATAAATTTGAAGCTCCAATGAAGGCCAAAAGTAATGTCATAGACCACTTTCTTGAGAATTTCAAGGAAAATGAACGTTTTGAGGGTAAAATCAATATTATAAGCAAAGCCGGTCATAAGAGATAGATATGAGAGCAATTGAATAATTATGAGAAGATATTATACGGCTGGTATAATTTAAAAGGAGATGATATCCTTGCATTGAGATTTTAGGGATGCATTTTTGGAACGAGATCTAAGATTATAGCCATCTTTCCACTTCATCATTCGGTAGCTGTTCAGTAGATTCATGATTTCTAAATATAATTAAAAATTAAGCTGCGCTTGCAAACTTTATTCCAAACGAGCATACCCTCCGTTCATTTGAGGCCTATAACCCCGTTGTTCTTTGACGTCATTTATGATTTTCCGAATTTTCACAAGAACCACGACACAGACTAAAAACAATGTTCCCCTACGAATTTAGCAATATTTGGCTTCAACTTACTGCACACGTTGATCCCTAGTAAGATGACGTATAGAGCCATCCTAGTAAGTGTAATCTTGTCTTCGATCGCTAAAAATAGATGATATTTTAGTATTTTGAAAATATATAATAATTTATGTACTCACACTCGCTAAGAAGCATAAGACCCAGGGCCACAAAACAGAGAACGATGAGTATAGCCTAAAATCATTACTGGATATGAAAAAACTATCTTGCTATAAATTTTCAATTATTACATAATAAAAGAAGATTGTCCGTAGCAAGCAAAGACGCTTCGTATAAGTGATCCAAATAGTCAGGCAATTCAGAATCTGTAAGATCAAAGTGATATTAAAGGTTATAAAAAACTGATTACGATGATTATTATGGCTCCTGCAGCACGTTCAGCAAGCGACACAGGCTCCTCGTGAGCGATTCTAAATAAGTCAATTATTGATTGATATTGAAGCTTATTGATAATTTCTACTTACGGCATGGTTGCAACGAAAATCAATTGAAAGGCCATCGACATGATCATCACCGCAGTGATGATCTTCTGTAATTTTTCTTCTAAGATATAGCAACATTTGTGGGATCTTACCGTGTTTTTGTCATATCGCTGTCGCATTTTATCGAAGGCTCTGAAATCAGTTTTTTCAAAATTATCAAATTGACTGGCTGTAAACCTCGAACAAAACAATTTAGGAGATCGCGTAAAATGCAGATGCAATGATGATTTTAGGGAAAAAAGAAGCTCTTTGTTTTTATGTTATTGCGAAATACGTCCGGTGCCAATTGATAACAGATGAGCGTAAATAGTGCATAATTGATTTTTTGAGCAATGATAATGAAAACAACATTGGCGAAAATTAATAATCTAATTTTTAGGACGCAAGACAGGCTTTCACGTTCTGACGGTAGACAACTCAACAGTGATGCTCTCGAATTCTGCGCTCAAGATGAAGAAGGCGCACTGTCTGACACTCGGATGATTGGTAAGTTCTAGACAGATTGAAAGTGCGCATAAACAAGTTAAAAACGCACATTACAGGAGGGGCACCAAACAAGATAAGGCAGAATGTCGGAAAATTCAGAGGATGTCTTAGCAGTCTCAAGATCAACGAGAAAATTTCGATCTTCTGGAAGAAGCTAAGGAAAAGAAACAGCGCGGGCTGTCAGTGACGTGCTGCAAACAATAATCGCGATTATCAAGCGCAATATTTTACTATCATAAGGGGGGTGAAACATGTTTTTATCGATAAATTATTTGATAGCCAATAATTTGATCAGTAAAAGAAAATGATAACTTTTTATCTCCCGGTAGAAGTGCGAAATCAATACGCTTAGCTGGCAACGAGTCTATAGAGCATACGGAAATGTCCCTTTATCAGCCGCACCCTATAATTGGAAATAAATATTATAATTAGAAAATCATCATATTCAAAATAAAAACACGAATATCGATTATACCATAAAAATTAATGATCATCTACCGACAGAAAGTATTAGAGATTTCTGAAGGTAAAATATTTGTAATTTTTCGAAACTCTGAGATCTTCAATACGGTAATCCTTATCCGAATTGAATTGCTCGTCTAACCTATTCTATTTTACCGGTCACTGATGATTTTTTTCTTTTTTACTTTTCTAGGCAAGAAAATTTGCTCTTTTCGATTGATTTATGATTTGATGACGACAACATTTTCGACGGTGAATCTGATCTATTTTCTACTTCAAACGGTCAACTGTTCGAATTGACATGCGAAAAATAAAGATATTTAAACGTTAGAAATTGAAAAACTAAACTTTTTTGTACCAGAAAACTTGACAGCATGATCAAGGATGTACGAAGTTAATTTAAAGAATGTTAAATTGAACAAAAAGCTAAATTTCTTTTTCAATCTTTAAATTCACGGGTATTTTATTTTCTACCCTTACTTTCCCCCTTTCCATTTTGCATTTACACGTTCGGCGCTTTACTATTTTGCCCTTTATTGATTTTTAAATTTATTTTCAAACCATTTGCCAAATTCGTCTAATTTTTCAAAAAACGGAAATTTCTCGTTGATTGTAGAAGTTGTGGAATGTTTTCCGGATAAAATGCCCTCTGTGCGAGTACAGCGATCCATCGGAGGAGTGGATCGAGATTAGAATTTGGTATTTTAGACTTTATTCAATCGTTAATCATTTTTTAAAAGCTCATCTTAATTTTTATTGAGTATTAAAAATAAAATTAAGAAAAAATAATACCTATTATTCACTAAAAATGATGTGGGCGCTGATTAACTTTATTTTGAGTGCTTGTTTTTATAGGCAACTTGAAAAGCGACGCGCATTATCTCACGACATGCATAATAATATGGGGAAATAGAGCCTACCACTCAAAATCCATCCTATTTCATGTTATGAGGCCATGCGTGTCATGCAGTTTCTAGATAGCCCTTATAACTTTCCTGCAGAAGTTGTGTACATTGTAATTTTCGGTTTTTCATAATTCATTAAAAAATTATTTTAATTTCAGCCTCGACTTGGTGACCAGTCTCAATTGCCCTATCGAACAGAAGAGCCGAAAATGGACATTTTCGAAAAGAATAAAGGCGAAAATTGAGCTGTAGTTGAAGAGAAAATGAGCAGTTGGAGGAAGGAGAGATCACAGATGAAATGGAATGCGAACTGTTTGATGTTCATGGATGAAAAATAAATCTTAGAAAATTGCAAAAATAGTTTGAAAAGAAATATTATTTTCGATTGAAATGTCGTTCGCGAATATCGGAAAATTGAACGTTTGTGCAAGAATTGTTATTTTACTGTGATCCCAAGAACTTTATTTATTGAGTTTAAAAATGTTCTCCGAATAAATTATCGTATTTTATTCTCTAAATTTATTTGACGACGATCCGTTGATTGCCGGGACTTTGGTATCTTCCATTTTTAAAGTGATTTTTTAGCAATTTGATTTTCAGGATGTCTATCAACTGCCCTCTATGCAACTTTACTGATCCGCAGTACGAGGTTCTTGAGGTTCGGATTTTCAAAAAATACCCTTTTTGAACAACTCTTCCTACCTTGTAAAGAGTTATTAATCAAGTGGCAACTTGGAAAACGCGAGACCACGAAACAATAGTTATGAAGAAATAATATTTAAAAAAAAGTCCTACATTACCTTCCCATTTACTATTTTGCCTATTAAATATCAGTATCGGTATTTGTGCCCAGAAAGACTTTCGGACAACCAGTCCGACTTCCAAGTTGATGCTTCTTAGGCAAAAATACCGCCACAGATGAAGAAGAAAGCGTATCAACTTTACATTTCATCAGAAAAGTGAAACTGAATTCCAGGCCCATGTCTTGGAAGATCATCTGGGTGATTTCCGTCCTTGGAAATGCATCGAGTGCAGCGTGCGCAGACCCACCAAACGACAACTCGACAGCCACATTCTGTCTGCTCACAAGAATACCATTGCGGAGGTAGTTTATGTCTTTCTTTCATATCAAATTTTGGAGATCTTTACGAATACCTAGAAAGGTCTGGCTTATTATTAAACCTGTGAGATTTGAGTTTATTTCTGAATGATAATCCGAAATTTTATCGACTGGTTTTCATCATATCACACTTTTTCACGGGTTATTTTCAATTATGATTTTGAGATTCGTTTCAATTCAGGTGACGTACGTGTCTGACTTGGCGAAAGAAGCTGAATTCCGCCGAATTATGCAACTCGCATGGGACAGTGGTAGGGGGAAATGCGATGCGATTCCCGATCCGACCGCAAACTCTGCCAGATCGATCACTCCTTCCTTCAGCGATGCTCCCCCGACTCCTAATCAGGTTATCAATTCGGTAAGATCTTTACTTTTTCACCTGCTATTAGCATTATCAGGAAATTTTAACAAAGGTAACTTGTAAATAACTCACTGATTTTATGATTAGAAGAAGAAAGTAAGAGTAGGAGGAAATAGAATTGGGGAGACCAGACTTCTCAAAACCCACAAAAAATAGTGGATCTTTTCGAGAGAGCGATAAAGAAGACATTACCTTTTTCCTCTCAATATGACGCTATTTTTTCTGCGGATCAAGTTTTGAGAAGTCTGGCAGAGACAGGATCTGTCAAGTCCGTTATTTACAAGTTGCTGAAGCAAATGCTTCAACGTTTTCGAAATGATGATAGTAGTGCAGTTATCGTCTAAATTTTGACACTAACACTGATGAGCATCGTAAGTCGTAAAATTACACCCTTCATCACGATAGGCGTTTCATATCTTTTAGGATTATGTAATTTTAATTCAGATGTTCGATATAAAACAGGAAATCGATTCAAACATGAAAGAATATCCGAGTTCGAGTTTGGAAGCAGCAAACAGAATGATGTTCGAGGCGTCCACTTCGCAGCTCAATGACACTGATTGTCTTAATAATTTTGGTAGTCAACTTTCGCAAATATAATCGACTTAGAAGAAAAAGAAACGAGCATTTGTTCCAGCTTATTTTAAAACTTATGATTTGAGACATGTCTGAGGATGGCGATGTGAACGATGATGCGATCGAAATTTCGGATGGCAGTGAGGAGCACAGCATCGACTCTTTCGCCACTATCAATGCAATGCTTAATGAATCATTCAAGTAGGAAATATCTTTATTTAAATTCTCTAGAAACGAAAAATTGCTAAAAATTTGAACTGAATATTTTTTTTTACAAAAATCAACCAGCAAAGTTCAGACCAAATTTCGAGTTTTGAATTCCCCAAATAGTAGAATATTTTGTTAATTTTGTATTATTACGATTAAAGTTGCTCGTTCAGAAACGTGGGGAGTTCTAAGGTAGTCGGAGAGCAGAGTGAAGATCAACCTTCTTCTTCTTCGAAAGGAAATCACTCGATTAGGTACTTTCTCTATAAAATTCATATTTTCTTCCTTTCTCATATTACTCCTGATCGCACCTAAGAGGCAGAAAATCTGTTTCCCTCCATTTTTGCATACTATTTCTCTCTCCTAAAAGAGGTTTCGTGGAAACAATGGAGAGGGAAACAGATTTTCTGTCGTTAAAATGGACATGGCGCCGTGCATATTTCCAAATATTTTATTTATGATGAAAATTATTCCTTACTAAATTCCCAATGTTTCAGCCGCTTGCAGTGCCTGAAATGCAATCAGTGGGTGATCGACTGCGAGTCTTTCAGATTGGAGCACGCACATATGCACATGAGCCTGGATGAGAGCGTAAACATTATATATATATGTATATATGCCTTTATCAGGGGCTAGCTGATTTTTGATATGTTAAAAATTTATTTCGAACTATTCTGTCAAGTGCTCTAATTTAGATCCCGATTTTCGCCCCTCCCCTGCTGTTTTTAACTTTCCTAATATTCGAATTCTCAGATGCACGCCTACAAGTGTTCTTCTCCCAATTGTTCATTCACCCACTTCAAGAAGGTCTGCGTCATCGGGCACGCGAAGAGAGAACACGGCCAGGCTGAGTACATACAGTTTCCTCCGAAAAGCTACATCGAAGAGTCTGGATTCAATGAAAGAGCTAGGGTTGGCTTTTCGATTTGCAGGATAATATTTGGGATTTCAGCTATCTTGATATTCAACATTAGAAAGAAAGTATCTCGAAAGATGAAGAGTCACAAAAGACAGCATTTTCATTTTATCATTCCTCAATGACAATGTCAGATCATCTTGTCTCGATTGCTAAAAGAAAAAGAATGACTCTTAGAGAAAAAAAAGTCAAACTCAGGCGGTCCTTGACGAGTGCTTCCTCGGAGTGTCGTCTGTGCGCAAGCTGTCGACCGAGTGGAGGAAGACGATCAAGCAGAAAGAGGGCGTGAAGTGCCTCGTTTGCAAGTGGTCATATACGGGCAACAACCCCAATCGATGCATCGTCTTCCACGCCGCTACGCACATGCTCAAGCTGTTCAAGGAGCCGCTCTATGTGTGCAGTCTGTGTCAGCTTGGGAAGGCACAGTTCTCGAGGATTAAGATTCACATCAAGACAGCCCATAACGGAGAGGGAGAGCCCGTCAATAACTTGAAGGTAGCCTATGTCTAATTATGAGTAGTACATCCCTTTTAAGGATTTGACATGAGTGAATATTATCAAAACAAAACTAAGGAATTCTGCATTTGTCGCCCTTTACATTTTTCAATCCTCACTAATCGCCGAAATTCGATAATGAATAAATGAAATCAAGGGGGATAGAATTTCGCAATACCTCATTCGCAATCTTTTTTCATATTCATTAGCACAAGTTCGAAAAATCATTCTGTCTAAATTTTGGAGAAGAAAACTGATTTTTTGAGAACTGGGATGCGAAGAATATCAGGAAAGTGTCGAAGCTGTGTTTTGGCTCTGACGATTTCCTATTCAACTGCATGCCGCGGATCTGTCAGACGGGAAAATGCACTCCGGTAAATATTTGAAATTCAAGTTTTCGAAGAAATGAAGAATAGTCCAGAAGCGAAATTGGAGTATTCCAAAATTTTCATTGGAGTTGAGAAACTATTTGCTTTTAAAATTTTCATGCCAAAGAGATAAGTGCTAAATTTTTTTAGTTCTAAAATTAAAGATGCTAAAATACTCAAAATTCTCATAAGCAAAAGAAATTTTGCTCATTCTTGATTTTCATTGAGACCACTAAACTCTTCGGAAATTTTGATTTCAGAATTTTCTGTCCAAATTTAGCGGGAATTTTCATCTGGATTTTTAGAGTGAAAAGAAGCAGGTTGCTGAAATGGAGAATGAAAATTCATCGGCAGGCAATAATAGTGCAGATGCTGCCCAGTGGAATGAAGAAAATGAGGACTTGAGCTGTGAGCTATTCTCTGTCGATGGATAAGATTATTGTTTTCACCAAAATGAAAGTAAAAACGGGTATGTATAAAATTCATTCCAAAAATTCTTCGACATCGAACTTTATGCAAATTAATTTCGCTAAAATCGCCTAATTTTCATTTAGTAGATGCCGAATTTTATTCATTTTATTATCTTGATACGTTGATCTTATGAGCCTAACTTGTTGCTTTTCCAATGATATTCACTTTTTCCCTAGATAAAATAAAGTGATTATTTTGAAACTTTATTTCTTTATCATCATTCCCTTAATTATCGGGATTTTGATATCTTCCCCAATTTAAATTATTTTTTGGATCACATGATTTTCAGGATGGTAATGAATTGCCCTTTGTGCAGCTTTATGGATGCCTCCTACGAAGTCGTTGAGGTTCAACTTTTTAAATTTGTTTCCTGCAAAAACGGCAGTTACTAAATGGTGGAGTTCTATAGTTATTAGCGATAGACGAAAGGATGAAATTCGATCCAGTTTGAAAGTTAAATAATTCAAAGTGATGAATAAAAAATGGATGAGATGCCTAGAAATTATGAATTGGTGAGCTGGACGATTTTTAAGAGTTTCAGACCCACATTCTGGAAGATCATCTGGATTTTCGTCCGTGGGAATGCATGGAATGCAACGCGCGACGGTCGACGAAACGCATGTTGGATGGACACATTCAAGGCGCTCACAATCAAAATACAATCAAGGCAATAATATTTAAACTTTTTCGAATTCTGAGAAATTTTCCTCAGATTTAATCTATAGTTCATCAAGCTTACTTCTTGGATGAAATTCCCTAAGATTTCTTAATAAAAATAGGCAGTTAAAATGGAGAAATAACTGACTTTACAGTTAGGGATAGATGAGCAATTTAGAACAGGAAGAAATTCGATGAGAAAAAACTCCGTCATATTTTAATTGGAAAGGAAACCATTATGAACATCAACTAGAATGATTTCAAGAGATCGGAAACTCTTCTATTTGAAGTATATATGCTTCAAAATTCAGGTTCTCTACGTATCCGATTTGAAAAAGGAAAACGAGCATCGTCGACTTATGCAACTGGTGTTCGACTGTGGAAGAGGGAAATCAGAATCCGTTGCTGACCCTGTCACATCGGCCAGATCCATCACTCCATTCAGTGAAGCCCCACCGACTCCTAACCAGGCTGTTAGTTTATTTCTGGAAATTTATAGAACTAGACGATAAATGCCATAAAACTTCTCAGAATTTCTAAATGTACGAAGACTTTCATTGTATTTGTCGTACTACTTTTTTAATTACCGTTTCTCCTTGAACATTCATTGAAGTAAACTTTCAACATATGCGGAGTTCAGTTGTTCGATGTGAAGCAGGAATTTCCATCGACTGTTGAGCATAGTGCGAGTTTGAGCTTGGAGGAGAGTAAAATGATGTTCGAGGCATCGACTTCGCAGATAAACGACAATGACTTTCAGAATCACTCAGGTAGTCTTCCAGATGAAATATTTTCTTAAAAAAATAATTTGTTCACATTTTTCATTTTATTTTTAGTTAAAAATTTAAGAAACTAAAATTTACTAACAATTGCATTATTTTTAGACATTCCAGAAGTTGGCGACGAAAAGGGAGGAGTTTTAAAAATTTCCAACTACAACGATGGACAGAATAACGGTGCGTTTGGTGCAATGAATACAAGTCTGAATGGTTCAATCAAGTAAGGAGACATTTAGTTCTTTGTTTATTTGGTCATATAATAAGCTCTGGACTTTGAAATTGGCGTACACACTTTACACTTACCTGGTCCGATATAATGAAAATATCTGATTGGAAGGATGCTAATTTAGAACCTCAAAAACTCATCGGATCATATCTATTGACAACTAATAAAAATTAAAAAAGAAAGTAGCACGGTAAATATCAAATTTGCTACAATTTTTAAAGGTACTATTTTGATTGACTCTTCTCTTATTAATTCTATCAGTTTCCTACCTAGTCGAATAAAATTCTCATTCAGAAATGCAACGAGTTTGAATGGGCTCAACGTAAACGGGGTGATGTATGACGATTGGATGTTGGCCGCTCAGTCGAAGATTTCTTCTATGTACGTTTTTCTTCCATAACACCGAATGACAAACTTTATCTTTTGAACACGAACACGGTAAAATACACGCCGCGCTCATGTCCGGGTTTCAAACTTTAAGCCTTGTATTCAAGTCTTACCATTTCCAAATTGCCTGTTAAAATGCAAGAAGAGACAGTCTTCTCGTTTTATTTGTTTTATCCTCAATTATTTCAGTCGTCGTCAGTGTCAGAGGTGCAAGGAGTGGGTCAACGATTACCAAAGTACCAAAATCGACCACGTCTACAATCACATGTGCACCGATGATAATGTATTTTTTTGTTATTTTTTAAGCCTATTTTAATTTATCATTTTGGTCAAACGAACTAAAATATGAACGAAAATACACAATAACGAGTAGATAAAGTACGCAGAGCGCAACAACAGATTAGTCGTCGAATTTCATATTTCTCGTTTTTGCTACATTTTCGGCGCCCTACTCTGCATACCTTTTGTCTACATGTTATTGTGTCTGTTCTCCGGCTAATGTCCACTTTGTTATTTTGTTCAGGTTTGCGCGTACAGATGTTCCTTCCCCACTTGCACCTACGGCCACACCAAAAAGGGATGTATCCTGTTTCACGTCAAGCGTGATCACGATAAGGCTGGATTTGTCAATTACGAGCCAATCTGCTGCATTGAAGAGCAAGAATTCAAGGACAAGTCCAGGGTTTGTCTCCAAATTTATACATTTGTTAGATTCTGATTATCCTCCTCCTCCTCCTCCTCCTTTTTAGTGTTTCATCGCATATCGTTCGTTTTCGTTATTGCAGAATGTGTAAATTGGCGCAAATATTTTGTCAACCAAGTAGATCAACATTTCTTTCGAAATCTTCAAAAATAGGCATTCACGAATTATTGTATTTGTCGACGGATGACATACACATACAGGGTTAGCATTTATGAACGGATAGAGACACTAGAGAGACTCTAGAAAAAATATTCAAAAATAGTTGTTGACAAACTCAGGGGGCAGATTTAGGCAGTTTTGAAATGACGTGATGACATAAGGACGTGCGCGCACTATAGTTAGGGATAGGCGAGGGTGTGAAGGTAGGGAGAAAGTGTGAGAAAAGATAACTCACGTCATCCCCGGTCATTTCTTAGCTGCTACAGATCTTCATGACCGTTGTAAAAATTCAGGAAGTCTTTAACGACTGCTTCCTCGAATCGGCTCCTGTGCGAATGTCAGACATGCAGTGGAACATGACGGTCAAGCCGAAGTTCAAGCTGAAATGCGGCACCTGCCGTTGGATGTACATGGGAAACAGTAGTAGACAGGTCCTTGCCCACGTCGCCTCTCACATGTTCAAACTCTACAAGGAGCCTATGTTCGTCTGTGGCCTGTGCAAGTTCGGAAACGCGAATCGCTCAGTTGTCGTCAGACACATCAAGTCTGTGCACGAGGACAAGGCAGACGTCGTCAATAATACGAGGGTCCGCATATTTCTCTACAGTATTTTGTCTATTTTATATTGACTTCTCAGAAAGTTCATCCACTTACGAATTGTCTCAGTTTCGCGATGTTTTGAGGAACTAATAATTGCAGAACTGGGACGTGGAGAACGTGAAGAAGGTGTGCGAGCTCTGTTTCGGGTCTGCTGATCACATGCATACAATCATGACGAGAACCTGGCTCTACGAGAAACGCTCTCTGGTATTGTTTTATTGGCAGCCTGGAGTCCTTAAATCATGAGAGATAGTGTGAGAACAGAATTTTCTCCCTATCATTTTAGCCCTATTTCGCATGGCTTTAGGGCCTGAGATTTACAGATAGCACCTTCTTCAGTCAATTTGAACAAAACAACAATTTTAGATTCATTCATATATCTGGTGAAATTGCCTACTTTACTTTCAGAAAGGGATGAAGAAGCGAAGTGATGAGGTGGAAATAGGAGATGATCAGCCCTCGACTAGCAGAGAGAGTGCAAGTGAGGAGTGGAATGACGATGACGAAGATGAAGATCCGAGCTATGAGTTGTTTTCCGTCGAAGATAAGGTTGACACTTTTTGACTAAACGCGGGAAATCAAGACGACATGAAGACTTGCACTTTGCGTGCCGTGATTTACCGTATGAATGAAAGTGTCTATTCAAGAATTGAAAGAGGGCATATTCTTTCTCCCTCACGAGCATAGTCCCCATCTAGTTCTATGTAATCAACCGGAATTTTTGAAAACTTGACTATCTGTTTCATATGTGAATTTTTGCTCAAAAATGTTTCAATCGACGTTTCCGTCTTCTATTATAATTTATTCTTTTTGTAACTTATGCTTTATCAGTTTCATTTTTTGGTATAACGAACTTTTGATAATTTGACTTGTTGTGCTTTAAATTTGATTCTCAGTTTATTTCCAAATAATAAAGTTTTTTCACATTTTATTATTTGGGCATTATTCCGTTGATTATCGGGACGGTGATATTTGATGAGATTTTACTGATTTTCAGAGTAAAAAACTTTCAGAATGAGTATACCAGAAGGTTACGCCTGTCCCTTATGCGAGGTTTGTGGGATTTCCTACGGGGCACTCGAGGTTGGAGTTGCACATTTTTGAAGCATCCAAACATTTTTTGTATTCATAAGATGTTTTTTTGTTCTAAATTGTATCTTTCATGCTCATTTAGTGATGTTTTTTTTTGTAAAGTTTTCACATCTCTTTGCTTTGAGTTATTTGAATTGTCTAGGATATTCCAAACTTTTCGCAAATCAGCTTATCGTTGATAGCCAAAACGTGCCAAACAAGCCAAATTCCATTTTTGTTTTTAGATTTTCTGCCAATATCAATTTCTATTTGAAGCGGGAAACTTTCTCATTTTTCTTTTCTTCTCTCTCTCTTTCATTCATTCGTTTTCATTTCCAGTACTTGCTAAAATGCGCGCAAATCCGTTCAAAGTGATTTCTTCTTGGGAATTTTCGTTTCTTTTTCCTAATTTATTCTTTATTCCTGATAAAGTGATAATTCTGTTTGAATTTAAACTTCAAAGATTATCCCTTGACTTTCCGGGATTTCAATATCTAAAACATTTGAGATTATGCATTTTTTCAAAATTATCCTTTTTCAGAGCAAAAATGGTCGTTCCAGGCGTGCGGTTCGTCTCCAAAGTCATGGTAAATTCATTCTTGTTTAAAAAATTGAATTGCTTTAAACCCATGGGAAACTTCAAATAAATCATTTTAGCCCTCTCCCCTGCCCTCGACGATCTGTCCAGCGTGTTCGCTAAATGAAGAAACTACGGAAGCACTTGAGGTTCATTTATTTTTTAAGAAGTTTGTTGAGTTTCAAATTTGAGGAGCACGTGATGCTTGACCATCTGGAATGGGCGCCGTACAAGTGCACGATTTGCAGCGTGAATCGAGTTTCGAAGAAGAAGCTGGCAGATCACGCTTGGGCCAATCACAGGAATTCGAATCCGTCGGTAAATTTTCAATTTTCCTCTAAATCAGCTTGTTTTTAACATTTTTCGGTTCGATTCTTTTCAGAAACAGATGAGAACTTGCAGAAAACTCCTTTATTTTTATGAATGATGAAATGTTTCAGACGGATATTTGTTGCAGATAATGTTCGTTTCTGATCCAGATAAGGAAGAAGAATTGCGGCAGATTTTGGGGAAAGTCGGAATCAAGCCAGACCTGCCCGTCCCATACAGACCTCCAACCACTTCAAACGAGAACAAAAAGTAGGTTTCACAATATTTGTTTAAATTTCAATTTTTAGCTTTAGAATTCGTTTTGAAATACTATTTTCTTTATCTGTTCTCCATACTCTTTGTATCACACGTAATTCTCCCGTCAAAATTAACGAGCTGAAAATTTAGAGGTAGATTGAACGAGAAACAAATAGTAATTGCATTTTACAGGGCGTTACCGCGCATACAATGCAATATGTGCGACAAATACATGTATCCATCCGATAACGAGAAGAAGAGGCACGCTCTATCTCATCTCCACCAGGATGAAGGGGTAGGTTTGAAATTTTTGGCTGCGGATACTTTCCCCAAAGTTTTGATGGGAGTACTTTTCTCCCATTTTCTAGCTATTCTTTTTCATGGTTTCGCTTGCTCAAATTTAGTCATATCTGAATACTAACCTGAGAGTCTTATTGATTTAACCCTGATCTATAACAAAGTAACATTTTAGTTGGCGATTTTCAAATGCCCCGTGTGCACTTTTCGGCACTATCTGCGAAACACGATCAACGCTCACATCGGCAAGTATCACAAGGGCTCTGCCTACGTCGCGATTGAGGTCAATTCGCCTGAAATCGAGAGCAAAATCGACGCTTGCACAAAACAGTGCTTCGATGGAATGCAAGTCGAGGTTTGTATGACAATTAATTCGGATTCACCTCCTTGAATTTATCACTAACTTGAACCTTCAATATTTCTAAGTTTCACTTATTTATTGAAGAATTTGGTGAAATACACGAATTGAAGGGAGAAACAAAGTGAAAATCCAAGAGCTGCTAAAATACAATCAGCAAAATTGTGCTTGAGCTGCGATCTCTGGAAGAGTGGAGGGACATCGCGAATGGATGTGTGCCTCGGGACTCGAACGAGCCAGAGAGGAGTGAGGTGGTCATCAACAGACCCAACGATATCACTTTCTGCAACATCTGCAAACAGCACTTCCAATCCGGATACAACGAGGTGAGCCGAATACTTGGCAGATTTCAGTAAGACGGCAAATTCTAAACATCGCGACATTCTAACATGGAACACGTGAGCAAAATAGGATACGATATTTGTTTCATGCTAATGTTCCATGTCATGTATCGTGATATCTTGTTATCTACAAGCTGTCAATAAGATTTTGATGAGTTGAAAATTCATCAGTTTTCTTTTTCATTTGATCATTCGAATTTTCTGCAAGTGTCAAAATTTTCAATATTTTCAGATGATCATCCGGCACGTCGCATTTCACATGTTCGCCCATTTCAAAAACCCACTCTATATCTGCACGCTGTGTAGTTTCAAGGTTTGAAATTTCAACTTTAAAAAAATGATTTAAAAACCTGATTGACAACTATTTCAGGCCGCTGACTGCTTTACAATTCGAAACCACACGAAGAAGGCACACTGCAAAACGACGTGTTACAAGGATAATTTGATGGTAGGGTTTTCCAGTTATTCTTTTCTAAGAAAATCTTTATTTCATCCCAATCATCAAACATCACTTGTGAGACGATGAGCTTTTTCCAAATAAAATAGCTGGTTCTATCGTTTTTCCAGAATTTTGAGTGGATTATGCGTTTTCAGCACTGGGACTTGAAACAGGTGTTGGCCATTTCAGTGATGTGTTTCGACGAAGAGCACTTCCTGCTGAATCGGATGCCCCCGAAATTCTTCGTTTTCAAGAACACACAGATCACGAGTGCTTCCAATCGGGTATGTAAGAGTTAGATTGTTTTCTTTTAATATTATTTCTCAAACTCGGAAATTTTTCCAAAAACTAACCTAAACCCCAGTTTTCTCTAAAATTTTTACTTTTATTGAAGTGTATGATAAAAATCTATCATTATCCGAGTTTGAAAAGAATATTCGAAATTTCATGAATTCGTTTTGAAATTGTGTTCGATTTCAGGTATCCCACAGTACCAGTCCCTGTTCTTTTTCTTCAAATTTCAACCCATCTGCACAATTCGATGACCAAGAACCGCGCACAAGCAGAACGAGCACAGAAGAACGAGAGCTATCCAATCGGGAAATCAGAATGGACGTGGAGATTCTGGATGAGAATGATGCAGAGGAAATTAACATGGACGAAGAGCAGGCAGAGTCATAATCAATCGAAGTAGTCAGTGTCGAATATGACAATTTACAGGATCTCTAAAAGAGTTGTGGTATCTCATCTCAAATCATATTTTCCTTTTAAAAATGTTACGGGTAATTTCAGACTCTAGTTTTTCCTAAATATTTGTTGAAATAAATCGATTTTTTGAAGAAACCCTTTATTTTGACGATTTTAAAAATCCGTTGAATCGCGGAATTTCATTACTTTGGATTTTATGAAATTTGAATTTATTTAATGTTTTTTTTCAGAGAAATGGGGAAGAAGTCTAAAGAGACGAAAACTGTGGAAGAGTCGATTGAAGAGGAAAAAAATGAAGAAATGATGCAGAAGAAGCGGAAAAGCGTCACGTTCAAAGTCGACGAGAAAAAGGAAGAAGTCGCAGTTCAGGAGAAACCTAAGAAAAAGGTACGAATTGTTTTCTTAAAAAAGTTTAACACATAATTTTTGCACATAGTTTTAACATTTCAAGGCAATTTTTAGTCGAGATGAGTCTTTTTTCAGAAACTGACCATCGAAAAGAGCGATGCAAAGGCTCCAGAATCGACTGAAGCGAACTCGGACAAGAAGAAGAAGCGAAAGAGGACCAAACATAACAAATCCGCGTGAGTTAGAATTAAAAAAAATAGAATATTGTTTTCTTGCAAATATGAAGCTGATATAATTTTCAAAATATTGACTTTCAAAAACTTGACAACATTTTTTAAAAAATAATGATGGCTCTATTTTTTAAAAATGAGTTTTCAAAATTCCAGAAAGCGTCGAAAGATGATGGACGAAGTGATGGCGCCCTCTGTCGAAAAGGCCAACTTTGAAGCGACCGAGGAGAAAACTTTCGACAATTTCGACTTGGATGAGAGAATCATCAAGGTAAAAAAACGCTCTTATTTCAAAGGCAGCTTGGGGAAATAGTTACATCGTTGCATACAGAATAGTATATGAATTGTTAGAAAAGACTCTTCCTTTACTATTTCGTATACAGCGATACACAACTATTGCAACTACGTCACAGGTCTCTGTCTAACTCTTGATTTGGTTATTTGTTTTCAGACAGTCAACAGTCTTGGTTGGAGTCGTCCTACTCAGGTGCAGGAGGCGGTCATCGGCCTGCTGATGGAGGACAAGAACGTTATGGCGCGAGCCAGGACCGGCAGTGGAAAGACCGCTGCATTCCTCCTCCCCATTCTCCACAAAGTACTCTCGCTTGTTACGGTAGGTACTTTTCTGTCAATTTTATGGCAATTCCAAATCAAGATATTGATGGAGTACATAGTCAAAGATGAAGATATGAAAATTGGAGGAAACACATCCACCATATTTGAAGAACAAATAAGGAATAAACATTTTTCTTTTGTTCACAAATGATAGCTGAGATTTGATGTGATGCAAATTTTTAGGAGCAAAACCAAGACTCCGTCCTCCCTCTGGCACTTTTCATCGCTCCGACCAAGGAACTGGGAACTCAGATCTTCAAATTCCTGCAAAAGTTCATGGAAAATCTGCCTTTCTTGCAAGTTCTCAGCATGTTCGAGCAGGTCAGCGGCGAGCAGGAGACTTGGAAGGATGTGAGTATTTTTTTTAAAAAGATTCTTTTCTGATTCAGAAACATTTCGAAAACATGATGTCTCGAATTTATGCTTTTACGAGAGAAACAAACACGCGGATATGATTTTTTGAAAGAAAATCTTTCAGGACACAGCCCATTTGGTAGTCTCGACGCCCGGCCGTCTCCTGGAAATGCTCAAATATCGACCCGACTTCTGTTCCTCCCTTCGCCATCTCGTTCTGGATGAGGCCGATCTACTGCTCTCTTATGGATACGAGAAGGAAATGAGGTTTTCATTTCTATTTTTGTTTGAAAGAAAAATGAATTTTTAATCATTTTTGAAGAAAGAAGACATTCTCTTATTTTTGGGAAAAGAATGAATTTCCAGTGAAGTCCGCGATCATCTTCCCTCGGTCTACCAATGCATTATGACCTCTGCAACTCTGTCAGATGACATGAGCTATTTGAAGAAGATCTTCATGACCGGGTCTGTCGTCACTATCAAGTTGAAGGTCAGATTCAAATTTACTTTTTAGTCATTTAATGCAAACAAAATTTCTTCTTCATGACGAATAAATAAAAGAATGATTTTAGGAAGGCGACCTGCCAAATGCAGACCAGCTGTCACAGTACCAAATCTCCTGTGCAGATGACGCTCAGAAATTCGCGATTCTGGTGGCGATGTTCAAGCTGAAGCTCATCGTCGGCAAGTCCATCATCTTCGTCAATACTGTCAATCGATCCTATCAGTTAGTTTTTATTATTTATCCTAAAATTTCGGAAGAAATTCTAAAGAAAACATTTCCTCATCTTTAACTGTTGATTTCTTGCAATTAGATGACTTATTTTCGAAATGATTTTTATGAATAATATAATAAACTTTCAAATATAGCGATTTTGTGAAAAATGAAACTTTCAGACTCTCTCTGGTTCTTCGCTCGTTCGGTATCAGATCCTGTATTCTGAACGCTGCAATGCCGGCCAATTCCAGGTTTCTCTGGTGTTTCTTAGGTTTTAGAAATATGAATTTCAGATGTCATGTGATCGACAAATTCAACTCGGGTCTGTTTTCGATCGTGATCGCTTCGGACGACAAGAATGTGGACGGGGTGAACAACCAGGAGGAGGAGAAGGAGAAGAAGACTAAGGTTGGACTCAAAAATCCGCTTTCAATATTCGGCAGCTAATAAATTCGCGATTTGAAGAATAACGCGAAAAGATGAAAACCGATTTCTCATATCTTCTTTGTTTTCTTCCAAAACAGTTGAATTTTGCAAGGATATATCATAACGATGCGTCTTTACAACCTTCATTCAGCATTCGAAAGAGCGCCAGAAACTGGATCGTGAGGCTGGTGTCTCCCGTGGCATCGATTTCCACCACGTTGGAAACGTCGTCAATTTCGACTTTCCGCTCACTTCCGAAAACTACGTTCATCGAGTTGGCAGGTGAATATTTGTCCTTAAAAAGTAAATTTCGCCAGTTGAGCTATCGCCCAAATTCATCATCTTTTCACGCCATAATTTTATTGATTCTAAAAATGTGCATTTTCCAGAACTGCTCGAGGTTGGAACAAAGGCACAGCCCTTTCATTCTGCACGCCCGAAGAAAAGCCGCTCTTCGACAAAATCGAGGCAGAAGTCAATGAAATGAGTAGGACGTTTTTCTTTGAGACAAATCATTTTTATCGAATTTCTTCAGTGGGCAGTCAAGTCCTGGTTCCCTATGAAATGAAGATCAAGGAGCTCGACACGTTTGTGCTCAGAACGAGGGTAAATATCTTTTAAGACGCGTTCTTTGAGTAACCCGAACAAAGGTCGGACAACTGCAAAAGTGTCTCGGATCCAAACCAAACTTATATGGTGGATACACCCATGGACTCTATTCACAAAAATGGGGAGATCAGGCCCTACCCCTAAAAGTGGGCGGAGCTAGGTGAGGGTCAAAGTTGAGCATTTTCACAATTTGACACCCCTCAGGGGGTATAAAGAAAACTTTTTTGCTATGAAAGATTTTCGAAAAATTTAAAAAGGATGAACATGGTCATGGAATGTACTTTCTAAAAATATAATGGTTTAGGGGGTCAGCCACTTGCTGGGTATGGGAGGGGGTCCCAAAGTCAAAAAGCGTTAAAAATAGCAGTTTCAAAACATGCATATTTTGCATAAAATCGATTTTCCTGAAATATTTTAGGAGGAGTTCCAAAAATCTGATGCTATATTCGAATTCTACGTATCAAATTACCCTAAAATCAGCCCTAAAAAGCATGAATTAGGAGGGACATTTTAGAAAAAAATCAATCAAATAGGCGTGGCCTGAGGGTCGAATTTTACAAAACTGATCAGAAAAATTCAAACGATATACCAATCGATAGCCCTTGAAAAACTAAGCAACTTTTGTTAAGACACTACATGGTTATCTATTATGGTATGGGGGTGGCATCTCAAAAACCAAAACTTAATGTCAATTTTCAAGAAAATGATACGAGAATATTTTCATAGGCAGTCTACCAGAATTTGAGCTCAAATTGAAGCTAGAGACATCTAGTATTTATTCCCATTCAATTTGGAGTCGAATGATACCAAACATGGTATTGTACTAAATGGTAGAGACCCATATGGTCAAGTTACCATTTGGTAAATAAAACCCATCATGTTATATACCAAACGAAAACTCCTGTCGAGCTGAATAATATTCTGAAAACCACTTGAAAAAGGGATTAGTCTATCGCCTTTTATGGTCATTTAAAAATACCCCATTTTTGGTCTTTTTCAACAGGTGGTTATAGTCAATTACAATGATGGTATAATGAAACCACTGATTGAAATTGATAGAAATAGACTCGAATATTACTCTCCAGTCTATTTCGAGTCGAATGATACCCATTTTGGTATAGTACTACTCGGGTACCATATGGGTGGTATACCATGGACCCATATGGTACCATAGTAAGTGGTAGCACGGTACTCTAGGAAGCGAAAATGAAGTACTGCCCTTCAACTGCTATATTCCGAAGAGATTTTTCTAATTCGTTTGATTTTACAAAAGTTATGAATTTTTGAAGATTTTTGTCATTTTCTTGGGTTTGATCTATTCAAACCTCTATACCATGTTTACCATAATAGATAACCATGTAGTGTCTCCACAAAAGTTGCTTAGTTTTTCAAGGGCTATCGATTGGTATATCATTTGAATTTTTCTGATCAGTTTTGTAAAATTCGACCCTCAGGCCACGCCTATTTGATTGAGTTTTTTTCTAAAATGTCCCGCCTAATTCATGCTTTTTAGGGCTGATTTTAGGGTAATTTGATACGTAGAATTCGAATATAGCATCAGATTTTTGGAACTCCCCCTAAACTTTTCAGGAAAATCGATTTTATGCAAAAAATGCATATTTTGAAACTGCCATTTTTGGCGCTTTTTGACTTTGGGACCCCCTTCAACTCCAAGCAAGTGGCTGACCCCCTAAAGTCGATATATTTTTAGAAAGTACATTCCATGGTTGTGTTCATTCTTTTAAAATTTTTCGAAAATCTTTTATAGCAAAAAAGTTTTCTTTATACCCCCTGAGGGGTGCCAAATCGTGAAAACACCCAACTTTGACCCCCACCTAGCTCCGCCCACTTTTCGGGGCGGGACCTAAAAACCTAATTTTTGTGATTAGGACCCATGGGTGTATCCACCATATAAGTTTGGTTCGGATCTGAGACACTTTTGCAGTTGTCCGGCCGCTCTTAATAGTTTGTTCAGGTTATTCAAAGAATGCGTCTTAAAAATGAGACACAAATAAGGATTTGAAGTGGTATAAAGAATGATAGTCATAAAAATAACTTATTTAGCTTTTTGCCATTTTGCTAAATTGAAATTGTCAATTAAAAGAGGAATTTCAGGAAGCCCTAAGCAAGTGCTCGAAGAAAGTCATCAAAGCGGCTCGATTGAAGGAAATCAAGGAAGAGGTTATTCTTGATTTTCTTGTTACTTGATTTATTTTACATTTTAGCTGCTGCGTTCCACTAAACTGCAGAGTTTCTTTGCCTCGAATCCTCGCGAGAAGAGTCTCATGGCCACGGACAGTCAGCCCGTCACTCTCAGAGTTCAGTCTTCCGCCCTTGCTGATGTTCCCGATTACATGGGTATGTCATATTGAGTCATTTTATAGGTTTTTGAAAAGTATGCAGAATTTTCAAGTACATGATTTGGAATTTCCTCGAAAAACGCTCGAACCATCTTCTTTTCGAAATTTGATTTCATTTCTCGACAATTGAAATTTTCAGTTCCGAAAGCCCTCCGCGGAATGGATTTCTCCACGCAGACGCATCGAAAATCGAAGAAATCGTCGAAGAATCGGAACAAACTTCGATTTGCGACGAACCACAAGAAATTCAAGAAGAAGACTGCCGATCCGCTAAGGAGCTTCAAAGTTTAGAAGAAAAATGTCTGTTGATTTTCACCCAATTTCTTTGTTACTGCTGTTGTTGATTGTTGACGATTTCATAAATTTTATCTTAGATTTTTTGAAAATTTTTATTAGAAATTGTTCAAATCCAATTTGAATACCTCGGAAATTTGATGGGATTACCAATAAAATTCGATGTTTTTTTAGAAAAATGGGGACGGAAAAATCGAAAAAGTACGAGACAATCAGGCACTTGGGTGAAGGACAGGTACAATTTTGAAACGAATTGAAAATATTCTTGACTTTTGAAAAAACGCCATCAGAGATACTATCTCGATTACCTTACAAGAAGAAAATCACAGTTATGAAGATCGCCTTGTGTTCAACTTTTCTAAGCATGGGAGAAGTGAATATTTCAGTTCGCCAACGTCTACATGGCAAAGGACGTCGACACTGGGGAATTTGTCGCCATCAAAAAGGTTTAGAAATTTCAAATTTCTTGAAAATTCAAAAGTTGCAGATCAAACTGGGCTCCCGTGCGGAGGCGCGCGATGGCATTCACAGAACTGCGCTCAGAGAAATCAAACTCCTCCAGGAAATACATCACGATAACGTTATCATGGCGAGTTTTATTATAAATGAAAATTCCAATGATAGTGACGAATCTATAGGAAATCATATTTCATCATTTTAGTAGCCTTCTAGCATTTCATAATCTCTAAATGACGCAAGTTTTCAGTTGCGTGACGTCATCGGCCATCGAACGAGCATTCAACTCGTCTTTGACTTCATGGAGACTGATCTCGAGGTTAT
Source organism: Diploscapter coronatus (assembly GCA_964036155.1). Lineage (NCBI taxonomy): Eukaryota > Metazoa > Nematoda > Chromadorea > Rhabditida > Rhabditidae > Diploscapter > Diploscapter coronatus. The sequence goes on along the minus strand of OZ038423.1, from coordinate 77,932,755 downwards.
TTTACCTGAATTTAAAAATTTTAATTAAGAATATCATGCACAAACAAAGTAATATAAAGTTCATCTGTATACAAGCTATATGAAACTCTTTCCCATCTATTAATGCTATTTTGTCATTCGAAAATTTCTATATTTTGAAAAATATGTCTTCAGCACGTAATCAAAGACTCCGACATCGTTCTGATGATGCCTCAAGTCAAGAACATCACGCTGCAGACACTGCTCGGACTCGAGTTCCTCCATGCGCACTGGATTCTCCATAGGGTTAGAACGAGTTTGTAAATTGCATAATAATGACGGAATATTTCATTGTCGCGTCCCGTCATTACGTCATTTACATATTGGCAGATCGAATTTCTAAATAGTCGAAAAATCTTTCTCAGGACATGAAACCGAACAATCTGTTGATGAACAGCACGGGCCGAATTAAAATAGCTGATTTCGGTCTGGCGCGATTTTTCGGATCGCCGAATCGTATCTACACGCATCAGGTATGAGATTTAGGGGAAAAACCATCAAATTTTTATCTTCTTCGAACAAAAGGAAGTGAATTTTCGTGAAGATCAGTTTTATTTGAATTTCTTCCTGAATAAAACCATTAGGGATTTCTAGGTCGTGACTCGATGGTACCGTTCTCCCGAACTGCTCTACGGTGCCAAGGCCTATGGAGTGGGAGTCGACATTTGGGCGATGGGATGCATCATCGGGGAGTTGCTGCTCAAGGTAGACCGTGATTTGATGATTTTGATAAGCCGAATTACACATGCGAGATTGGGGAAGATGGGATAGAGGGGTCTTATTTAGCTATTTCATATATTTTACGATACAGCTACTTTTTCAGCTTCCGTTGATTTTTTTACCTAGCAATTTGAAGATCAAGATTTCAGGCTCCCCTATTTCCCGGCGAATCAGAACTGGATCAGCTCTCGAAGATCTACCACGTTCTGGGAGTGCCGACTGAGGAGGACTGGCCTGGCATGAAACAATTGTCCGGATACATTACAATCAAGTATGCAATGTTTCATTCGCTCGCTCGAATGATTGTTTTTCTTTCAAATTCCATTGAATTGCTCTCCATCAACGATTATAAAATAATGAATTCGAAAAGTAGCAACGACGAAGTTCTGTTATCCTTTCGATATATTGAAATATCATTCCTTCATCGAACTTGTATATTTCAACACCTTGTTTTTAGTTCCGAAAACCCGCACGGTTTCAATCTGCAGTCAATTTTCTCTGCTGCAGGCCCCGATTTGATTGAGCTCATCAAGGGAATGCTCATGTTCGACCCGCTCAAGCGAATCACTTCTACACAGGCGTTGCAGATGCCTTATTTCGAGTAAGTTCGTACTCTCCATTATAAACGAGAGCGGTATTGCCAGAAAGAGACGTCCTTCTTTTTCACGGACCCTCAATGCGTCTCTCGCTTTTGTCTAGCCAGAAATAGCGTGGACTCCTTTCTTTTTTCGCTAGGGCAACGGTTAATAATAGGCGCGAGAACGCAGACAGTAACAGGATATACTCGTGGAAAAGAGGGGATCTCTCGCTGGTAAATCCGCTCTTCTTTATAAGAGAGAGAGAGAGAGTACTTCTTGAACCAGAAAGTTGATACTTTTCAACGAATATAGCACTTTTATCATTTTCAAATTAGGAAGAAGGATGTGAAACTTTGCAATTAGCAACATTTCTGTCTGAATAGTTTACGAAACTGGTTGATAAAGCGAACTTCAGAAATGAACCAATCCCTTGTTTGGATGAAGAACTGCCTTTGCCTGGACAAAACGGAGGAGGACCGGCGAACAAGAGGAGAAGGTGAATTTCGTCATTTCTTCATCTTTCAAATATTCAATCTAGCATTTCCTAACCACCTTCTAATTTATAAATTTCGTTGCGTTGTACTCTTACTTTTAGGAATCATTTCATATGAAAAATAGTTTTCCTATTTAAGTTTTTTAGAATCCGCGAAGACGAAGACGTTCCTTTCCGCAAGAAGTTGCTGTTCGACCCTTAATTTCTCTCTTCAAATCCAAGGCAAAACAAGTTGTGTCATTCCGATCTCTTTTCCATCAATGTGATTTCATCGGGTTACGGTATTTTTTTTAATCATTTTATTCATTATTTTCGACGTTCATCCTTTCTTCAATTTTTATCGATAAAACATGAAATTGTGACACTAAAATACTCGTTACAATGTCAGATTGTACACGAATGGTGTGCACATAAAGAACCGCAGAACTCATCAAATTTGACGTAGTATCTTGATTTTCCTAAATTATTCCAGCCGGTTTTTGATTGCTACGCTTCAGCACTTAAAGATTAGATATCTGCATATTGTGGATGAAAATTCTCGCACATGTTTTTGTTTCGGGGATTGTCAGAATCAGTTTTGGTTTTCTTATCTCTTCCTTCCTCTTGATATCTTTGGCTCTCTCCGTCTCTGCTTCTTGTCCCGCACTCTCTCACCCTTTTCTGCTTCTCTGCTCTCTCTCGCCATCCCCTCTATCTCTCCTCTGTTGTGTTGTAATCCGTTTGCTCGATTTGCCAATGGCAGAATGCAGCTTCTCCTCTGTTTCCCCTCTCTTCGTTTTACGCTTTGCCGTGAATTTACTCGTTGCAAATCCCTCAATTTCTTTATTGTAATTCCATCCTCAAGGAGCATTTCTTTTTACTCTTCTCGTAAATAGGTTTATGATCAATTCTATCAAAATTACTACGTTTTACGGATAATAAATACGAGATTTTAGTGAATAATAATTTCTAAATGACGTGAAGAGATTAGGAATACTGTGAAGATAGGAGGGCAAGCATGAGAAAGATAAATCATGCCATCACATCGTGTATTGAGATTTTGATCAGTGGAATTTTCATCCAATCAATCATTGAAGCGTGAGAAAATTCCTCAAAAGTGTAAACTTCTATTCAACTTGAAATGAGTTTATTTTTTTCGAAATAAAAATAACAACTTCTTAACAATAGTAATAGAAAATTGCTTCATTATCTAAATTTCTCCGATCTATTGAATAGTATTTTCTCATTTATTTTCATACTTGTCTTCACATATTTCCCTTGTTTCTGAATAATTTACTCATTCTTTCCAGCGACCCAACGAAAAGTAGCGAGTACAGACGACACAAACGACATCTCAGACAAGCGAACCAAAGATGATGGATGGATATAGCGTTATGACCTCTCCTTCGTACCACCACATCTCTCCTCTTGCGAGATCCAGGAGTGATGTTAGATCCTCTGCCATGCGGCGGTAAACATTTTCAGATTTACAGTAACTAAACGAGTTTTCGCGTTCTCGATAAAAATCCAAGAAAAAATTCCATTAACCTGAAGCAGACATTCAATAAGTTTTAAATTTGAAGCTCTTAGATTTGCTACATGAAAATATGTCTGAATCTAAAGAAAACCACCTATTCCAAGATAGTCGAAAAGAATGACTAATGTGAAATAGTATCCTTCGAAGAAACACCTTGTTATTCCTCTCCTTTCGAATACAACATGTCAATCATGTTTCCTATGTTCATCTTCCGATCATCTGTTATTGTTCTTTCAGAGCGAGCTCATTCTCCGGCCGTACGGAGCGTTCCCCTAGCATGAATCGATTGGCGCGCGCAGAGTATGGCTATGGTGGCGGTTTTATGTATCGTTCCCTGTCCAAATGCGGTAAGCAGCTCCACTTGCAGTGGCCTGTCGAAGTGCCTTACAATGCAGAGTGGAATCTCGCAGAGGCACTCTGTCTCGTGTTCGCTGTTTCTGTAGGCGTCGCTGGACTCTATCTTTTCCTTTTCTATGCTTCTTATGACTAAAAGACATTTGAATTCTTCATCAGTATTGCGTCATATTTGGAAAAAACCCTATGATACCTGAATTCAAACTTTTCATAAATTGAATGATGAAGAATCTAAATCTCTCAGATTGAAGGCTTTAGAAAATTAGAATTCTGTAATAGTGGACTAGATCAATATCTTGAGTACTTTAAGTACAGATTCTAGAATGGTCTCTACAATTTCGGGTAAACATTTGCACTTCCGGTTATTTTGCTTCATCTGAACACTGTCTCAGGATTATGTATCAGTATGCACCATTGAGAACAATTGACAAAATCATGGAAGTATTGAATTATTTCACAGGTAAAAATGCCTGATCTACCTTTTCTCATACTGCTTCTCCCTATTATTGATTTCCTTTACCTACCTACAATAACTGATCCTCACGTCATTTAGCAGACGCCACGATTTTGTCAATAGTCACCAAATTCTAGTCCAGATTCTCTAGGAAAACCGATTGTATTGTGTGATTTTGTGCTGGTGAAATCTCGATTATCAATTCTCCAAAATTCGAGTAAACGATTTGATTTGAATTGGTTGACAGCTCTCTTTGTTAGCACAAAATGGCACATGCAATCGATAGATTAGGCGTTTTTTGCACCTCGTCTAGAGAATCTAGAGCCTTGGAGCTATTCGATACTTCCCTCTACCCCTGCCATGCTCATTCATTCCCTCGGCATGGTGCTTGTCTTTCTCCATCTCTTTATCTTTATCTCTCTTATCACTGATTTTCTAGCAGTTGCTGCGTCTTTTCTCTATCTGATTTCATCCCGCCCACATCTTTTTTCACGCTCATTCCACGCCATTTTTTATTCGCAGAGATGAGAAAAAATCACCTTTATCCCTGAAACAACGCATGAAATTGATCATAAAATTCCCAAATCAAAACAAAAATCCTCAACTCTTACAAGATGTTTCATTGTGAAATTTCAGTGATTCACTATTTTCTCATATTATTATTTTTCTTTAATTTTCGGAACATAGAGAAAGAATGCATACGATTCAAAGAATGTTCGACATCGTTTACTTCATGCATCAATTGCGTGTTTTCATGAAAAAACAAGAAATCCGAGACAAAGTTTCGATTTTCAAAGGGAAACATTCGAAAATGCGGGACGTTTGAATAGAACATTGAAAATTACAAATCATGGGTATTTATATCACAAGGTGTGGCGAAAGTCTATGCTCCGAAATTACCTCTAACAATAAGAATCTTCGGGTTTGAAGCTCTAAATTTCAAACCCCAATTGAAACTTGATAAAATCTTATTATTCCAGGCTCCTCCCTGTTCGGCCGTTCCTTGACAGCCACCGCTCTCACCAAAACCCCTCCATTCCACAACGTCGGTGTTCAGCGAAGCACGCCGCATTTCACTGATAAGTATGAATTATTGTTCTTCATTGTAAATCATTGGAATCGCTATTCTCGAATAAATCGTAGGCCTACTCTTCATTGTCTTTGAAAGAGGTTTTCGCTGAGGGAGGGCGAGGCGCGTATCCGCGAAGGACACAATGCAGACTATACGGTACAGAGACGCAGAGCACAGTGGTTATCTCGCGGGTACCCCTCCCCCCTTCTCCCTCTGCAAAAGTCCTTTTGAGGGACAAAAGAGTGCATAAATGTCAACTATCGTCGTTTTCCAAACGAAGATTGATTATCAGTATTGGGCGAAAAGTATATACATTTTCAGATCTCGGAAACCGCAAATAGAATTTTCACCCGAAACTGATTGATATATTCATGCCGTAAAATTGCATCTCTGACTAAATTTATGGTCAATGGTGTGCAGAAAAACATACATGTTGAAAAGATTGTCGATGATAAACATTGAACTATGCAAATCTTTAGGTATCCCTACGTTCGATATTCCTATGGCAACACTGACACTGGTCTCGGAATCATCACACAGTCAGAATCGGTAGAAGAGACCTATTAGTATTCGAAATTCAACGATATAGATAATTAGGTCTATTCGCACAATAGAGGAGTCCGGGATATGGGAACGAAACGATGGCTGGAAGGCAAACTGAATGCATACAACACGACGCTCTTCACCCGACCCAACTACCAGGCCAGGGTCGAAAGGCCCGTCACGCCCATCAGAAGCTATGTTAGGTAGCTCTCTTGTATATTGTCTCCCTAAGTTGTCCTTCTTACCCTCTTGTAGTTTTAACCCCTTTTCTGGAAAATAGCAAAGGGAAGAGAAAGAAGGGGGTAATGATAATTTAGGGGTAAAATACAAAAAAAAAAAAATTCTGTTAGGCACCCGCCAAATTTATGATCACATCAAATGGCATTCCATCTATTTTATCATCACTAGAAGAAAGCGTAAGATGGTTTTTTGAAGAAAATATCGTCACTTTTGACAGGATATTAAAACGAACAATCGTTAAGTTGCTTCGCAATGAACGAATTCCAGATACATGCCCGTAGATGATGCAGTTGATATGTACAAAAAGCGATGCATGACTGTCGGCACACTTTCTAAGGTATTGTTGATGCAAAGCTATATAGATGAGAATACCTTTTTCGTTCGACGATTTTCTATAGTCACCATCACTTATTGATATTTTCTTTATTCGCTCAATTCAGTATTGGCTGTCTCCCGCTACATGGGCTTCTCGTCGCGAGAAGGAATTGAATCTGTCCTCCTCACTGAGTCGCGGCTCCTATTCGTACGCAAATAGGTTCGACAACAGGTATTCTAATTTATCATCCCTTTATGATTTACATGTAATCAACTATCCTTGCAGTCAGATATTAGAACTTCTGTATTTGTTGAGTGATTGAATGTTATTTCAAATAATAATCTTTCTGTTAAATAAAACTTAGCGAAATAATTTATTTTTAACTGATGAATAGTCGAAAATGTCATATTTTAGACTCAGTGGTCGATTCTATTGAAGATCTACGATCTATGTCATCGATCAAAGCTTCCCCAACATTTTCTATCCATCTTTCATGACAATTCCATTTTTGATTTGATTGCTGTATGAAGATGGAGTTGAACAGTTTAGGATATTCAACAAAGATTACTTGAAGATGAGGCAGTACATTATCAAACTTATCAAATATCCACTCCGCTTTCATGCAGTAATTCTCACTCGACCAAACCCCTTGAGTTGTTTCTGTTTACATCGTTCTCTTCGTTCATCTCGTTTTGCTCGTTGTCGCTCTTCAGCTTGATGATGCGCACTGCCCCATTTGAATTCTATCCCGATGAAGATCACATTCATTTTCACGCATTTTTCCTTGCTCAATAAACTTATTCTTTATTGTAAATACTATGGGAAAATTGGGATAAATTACACCGAACCAGAATTATTCAGATTATTTACTAATAAGAATAACATCTCAAGGATTCGACTTCTTTAGTTTCAAAATACCAGTAATTGTATGCATTGCACTTCGCACCAAATACAAGGTGGTCTTTTATATTTTTACGTCAATGTCACTGAATAAAATTATTTGCAATGAGTATTATTTTTGAAAACGCTTAACGGGATTCCATTCTCCTAAGCGAGGGAATCCTGAATATGCATGGCTTTACTTACTTCCATTTACGGGCAGTCCGGAGCATAGATAAGGGTAAGGACTTGGTCTTATATTTAGCGGGCAAAATTTCAAGCTTCTCGCATAGTGAAGCCAAACCATCTACCCTATTTATGCCCCAAGTTACCCGTAAAGGAAAGTGGGTAAAGCTATACCCTTCAGAGTTCGTCCACTAGGAGAATAGAAACCTTCGAAATATATCAAATTCAATTGATGCGAAAACTTACAGCGGAATGTTGCATGAGAGTACGAGAGTTCGAACTTGAAAAAAGTGCGAGTGCGAGTTCGATTTTTGTTCGAGCTCCGTACATCCCTGAGCATGGGACAAAAGGATGGAAGTTACAGGGAGTCATTAAATTCAATCTTTTGGATGCACTTGCTTCAATTGTGGCATCAACTTCATGTCGATTTTTATGTGATATTGCTTTGATCAGTTGATAACTCGGTTCTCAACTTTTAGATACATCTAAAGCGAGTATTTCTAGTGATCTAGATTAATCAGAATATTAATCCCTCATTATATATCTCATTTTTACGATATTCTTCTCAAGTAGATTGATATCGACTTGGTATTTGAAGTTCGCAAAAGGCTATCTTGCTTTGAGCTATTCATTTATCATAATTATTTTATGAATAAGAAGAGATTAATTTAACAGCACATATTGTGGGTTCTTTATTTCCATGATATGGGTAAAATTAATCAGAATGCATAATATTTTCGTTATCATTAGAAATAAAGCTTCTCGAGGTTTTAACTTTTAGTAAAGATAAGAGGAAATTGATTGAAAGTATTCGTGTTTCAAACAACTTCTTTCTTATAATCAGAATGAGTTATATACATTCGTGAATTATAATTTTTACAATTATTTTTTATTATAAATAGTATTTATTATAACAATACAATACAGAATATATTGAAATAATTTTATGTTAAAATTCGTAATCTTTCTATCAAGATCTTCATTTCTATCGTAAATATTGATAATATTATAATTATAAACTATTCATCTAATATGAATTTGACTTATTTCCTATGATTAAACATTTCAGAATGCCCTCGATAGTTGGCATCGATTTGGGCACGACCTTTTCATGTGTCGCAACTATCGGTCCAAACGGGGAACCGGAAACAATAGCTAATCTCGATGGTATTTCTATCGTCGAAAAAAACTCAAAATTCTAACTTTTGTTAATTAGGTACTAACACAACGCCATCCGTTGTCGCATATTCTGATGATGGAATTTTTGTCGGAAAAACCGCAGTCAGATTACCAATTTCGCCAAAAAATGTCATTTATGGTAATCTAAATTAAATAACTTAAATAGACGAATCTTAAGGGCTCGGTCAATAATGATTATGCAATTCAGATTCAAAGCGATTTATCGGCAGACAATTCAACGATGACTCTGTGCAAAATGATATGAAATCATGGCCATTTAATGTCGTTTCTAATGAAGTTGGACAATTTTAGTCAGTTCAAATAATTGCGATAAATTCCAGGGAAAACCCCTTGTGAAGCTGACTCAAAATGGAAAAGAGAAGAAGCTAGCCGCGGAAGAGGTCTCTGCCGAAGTCCTGAAGATGATGAAAATGATTGCAGAGGTAAATTGCGTTTTTCATGAATGTCATAACTCATAATCATTTATTTCAGAAATATCTAAACGAAAAGGTCACTAAGGCAGTCATAACTGTGCCTGCGAATTTCGATCAACGTCAAAGACACGCAACTATGGAAGCTGCGAAATTGGCCGGAATCGAAGTGATTCGGCTGGTCAATGAACCGACTGCTGCTGCAATTGCCTATGGATTACACAATCAAGGGACCAACAACGTGCTGGTCTATGATCTGGGTGGAGGTATTTCGTAATTACTTTTACAAGATAATAGCTATTGAAACTATCCAAGTCTAATTCCATCGAACTTCAGGAACTTTCGATGTCTCGATCGTTAAATGCGAAGGAAACAAAAAACTCCACATAATTGCTACATCAGGCCACAAACATCTTGGTATTTGATCGTTTTCATTGGAACTATTTTCTTGGGAAAATAAGCAATTTAGGAGGCCAAGATCTCGATAAAATCATCATGAATTACGCCCTCAAGAATTTTTCCAATTTCCCCAAGCACAATGCAAAAATGATGAAGCGTCTACTTGAGATGTGCACGGAAGCGAAAATCGCATTATCAGCAAACGAAACAACCACCATATTTGTATGTTTAGACCATTATTATCAAAATAATTTCGCAATTGATTTGACATTTAGGTTGATGACGCTTCATCAGACGATGGTTGGAAATTAAAATTGACCCGGAATAAATTCGAGGAATTATGCGGAAAGACCATTCGAGGCACCATAGACATTGTCAATGAAGCATTGCGTCAAGCCAAAATGAATGAATCAGACATTGATGTTGTGGTAAAAATTTCAGATCATTTATATTTAATTTATCAATTTACATGAATCAATAAGATAAATTTTATCAACGTCAGTTTAGATTCTAGCGGGAGGATCTACACGCATTGCCATGGTTCAGAAATTACTGAAAGAAAAATTCGGCGATGAAAAGATTTGGTATTTTATCTAAAAAAAAGGTGTCAATTTTACTACCATTATCAATACTAACTTTAAGGAATCGTCACAATCCTGATGAAGTAGTCGCTAAAGGAGCTGCACTGATGGCAAAAGCCCTGACAAGAAGTCCATCGAGTGACAGCTTGCAACTGGTCTTCAATGATATCGTTCCTCTGTCGATAGGGCAAGGAGCTTATGGAGACTTCATGTACTTTGCAATCAAAAGAGGGACAAAATATCCATGCAAAGTGCCGAATAGTTATTATAATTTCCATAATTAACGAATAAATTTAGGTAGAGAAAATGATTGAATTGAGTCAAGATAATCAAAAATCAACTAGCACTGATATCTATGAAGGAGAACGAAAACAGTGCAAATACAATTTCAAAATCGGCAATGTTGAATTAAATTTAAAAAAACGAAACAGCAGGATGGGATACAGAATTAAGGTACTCCATTTCATTAAAAAGGATTTGAAAGTGAAAACAAAGACGAACAAATTTAGACGATATACGAAATAGACCAAAATGGTCTTCTCCATGTAACTCAGGTAGAAGTCGAAAATGGGAATAGTGCATCAGTTGTTATTCAATATGATGGATGTCCGCATAAAGATGTTAGCATCAAAATATTAACCTAATTATCATTGATATGATATAATTTAGGCAAATATCGAAGATATCGTTGCAGAAGCAAGGAAAAATAAAGAAGAGGATGATGAGTTTGAAATTCTAATTAAAACATTTTACGAGTTCGAACGCCAAATTTATCGCATTAAACATTCAATCGAAGATGATAAATCGGTAATATTCTTATTGTTAGTTTGGAAATTAGTTTCTTATTAATTTAGATGAGCAATGGTGATAAAGAGAAAATATTTGAAATCGTAAACGAATATCTTGAATGGGCTGAGGACATTCCTAAACCAATGGAATTATACGAGACAAAAATGAAAGAGTTCGCCAATAAAATAAGAAAGTATTGTTTTATTAGTTTAAATTTAAAAATTTGTAATCAATTTAGATATTATCCTTCGGTAGATGAAACGCTTACACTGGACAGACTCACTTGCGATATTGTGAAAACATGGATAACCTAGGCACAATTAGCATCCCCATGTTACGAAGCAAGATGCATATTAGTTTTCATGCTTTAATTGTATTCCAAAGAGATTACTCTTTTTTTTTTTATAAACTATTCAATAAAGTTTTCACTTTTTTAAAATTCTTTTCAATATATTTGAATAAAATTTATCGTTTTAAAAACTGCCATGCATTTACAACGTACTAGTTTTGAATTGCGTTACTATTTAATTTTAATTTTATATGATATTGGCTTTTGGAATTTATTTCTTGAGTTTTTTTTGCAGAAATGTCGGGTGGAAAGAAGAGAGGTCGAGCATCAAAGGAGAAGCAGACGCCGTCGACAAGCCAGACCTCGACAAGCAGCGTGAACGACGAGGAGGATGAGGCTGGCGCCTGGGACTGCTCTGTCTGCACTTTTCGGTAAATTTAAACGAATAATTTATGCTAGTTTAAGACTCGCATAATTCCTGCGCACATTCTTATTATTTTCCTCATTTATCAATGACAAATCCTGATAAATTGCGCTGATATATTTATCCTGGCTTTGATACGCTAGAAGATAGTTGGACTCTTGAAGAATAGGAAAATTGCACGCGACAAGGCCTCCTAATAAGTTGATATTTAAAAGCAAAACTTCAGGAACAAATTCGAAGCGTTTTCGTGTCTGATGTGCGAAACGAGGAAAGGAACGTCGACGAGAAAGCCGCGACTCAACGACAACATCGTTGCTGTGCAGAAGACCGTGCACGACTTTGTCATGAAGCAGCAGACCATCCCAAAGTAGGAATTATGGAATTGGACTATTCTAAAAAATATAATATACAAGTATTTTATATGTGAAATATAGTGAAAGAAAGGGTGTTTCCTAAATGTTCAACCTACCATGCATGTCAGTATAGGATGTTTTCAAATGATGCATGTATAGCTAAATTTATGATCCCATGACTTTCAGACGCCGCAACCACAGCACTGGTTCTCCATCGAATTCACGAAACTCGCCAGAGTCAACATCGAGTGGAAACACGAAGAACAAAGCCGACACAACGAGTCCGTCAGATTCGAAGTCGAAAGGAAGAATCACACTGATTCCTGATCATCTTATTTACAGGTATGGTGGAGAATAATAGCCTGGAGTATTCTTTTTGTAAGACACCCGAACCAGGGATATTATGGAATTGAATTTTAAAAAGTCGAAGTCGGAATTTCTTCTAAAAAAATTTCTGAATCAGAATCGGACTGAATTACCCTCAAAATGCCGAAACCGGGGTCGGAATTTAGTCTCTCCACTGATCCGAATCAAATTCACTACCGTTTGTAGGAGGATATGTGAAAACAATTTGGATTAACATGAACGAACTCTATGCCCAAACTTGGATAATAATTATATCAAGTATTCGAAATAATTCTAGAACATCACCGAAGAAGATAACGGTTGTGGCTCGAGGAAAGTCGGTCACGATAACTGAGTACAGAAGAAAACCTGCTGCCGACGCGAGGGTCACCAAGTACTCACAAAGGAAATAATAATTACGATTACGCCAACTCAATGATAAAATAAGGATAAATTTATTCGTTGGCAAAATCACATATTTTCTGTATTCTCTGTACTTATCGTGTTGCATCTACGAGATCTCGTTGCATTGAATTTCAAGTTATCATTTGAACTGATTTATTGCTAATCTACCGATTTACAGTTTCATACATGAACAATGAGCAATTGTCAAATGCTTCAGCTAAATGTGTACTCCTATCTATGAATAATAAATACGAATCGTTAATTTGCAATTTCAAAACCAGTTGTGAGCTTCGACGACTCACTTTTCGATATTTTTCATCGTGGATAATGAATAAATGATAAATACAAAAAAAATATACAAAAGTTGTAGAATTGGGAAAAATAAATAAATTTCGGATCAAATCAAGTATTTTTTTAAAATATTTCCAAGTTGAACAATTTCGAGTTGAATTTTATATCATCACAGTCAGTCATTGGGGGTAATGGAAATGTGGCATTTTTCATTTTTTTTTTTTTAACTTTCAAAAGATAAATGAAGCATAATTTGATAGTGTCATTTGTTTATCACGACTTCTAATGAAAGTGAAATTTTGAAATATTGAAGGGTCTAATCAATTTTCCGCTTATGTTTAGTTTTTACGTTGATCCCTATTAGACCTCGCAGTGTTAGCAAAACTTGACTCAATCTTAGAAGCCTAGATATATGCCACTTTCAAATGGTCGTGTTTATTTATGAGTTGTTTGGAGATCATCAGAGAATCGGAGTCCGACCAGAAACCGTACGAAATGAGTTCCGATTATCGACGCACGAAGATCATAAGTGCGGCGAGTGCAGTGCTCAGAAGTGTCGTTACCGCAAAAAGCTGCAAGTCCTCATCGTGTATCAAATGAAATTTCTTGTAAAATACTCAAAATGCAATGTTTCCCATCAGATATTAGGCTTTTAATCATGTTTAATGGTGTATATGCAGGAGTTGCATATTTCATATCTGCGTCAAATCGCATATTTGTATGCATTAATAAAAGATAAAGCAAGTGATATCTAGCAATTTAATGATTTATCGATTTTATTCTTCCAATTTCGTAATTTTTCAACTAATTGTCGGTAATTATCGATAATTTCATGAAACATTCAGATATTCATCATGAGGGTCAGAAAAATGCATTATGCCTACTTTTTAACGTCCAAAATTACAAAAAAAGATCTCATTTTTAAAAAATTTCTTTTCGATTATTGTGATTTTGTGATTCCGCCTATCGATCAGAAGTAATTTGAAGAAAAATATAGGCCACTTTTGGAATTTTCGGAGGGTATTGCTTAACATGGCTGTAGTTGTTGGCCGTTCATAATCATACTGCTGCACTGCTAATTAATTCAAAACTATTGTTGTTTTCCCCTTTCAAACCCATAAGTTCAAAAGTCCTTACCATATTGCGACTCCTCTGTCTGTCTTTCTCCTCTTCGAGGTCGTAGAGGCGTTGCGAAATTGTAGCTGAAAATTGTAGTTTTCGGCTGCGTAAATTTTCCCTCAACAAGTCGAGACTTTTCTCCCAAAACGAGGAAAAATATCAAGAAGTAGAACGTGGAAAAGAAAACAGCGAGAAAGTGTTCGGGAGGAAAGTTTACGTAGACACGGTTTTAATTTAAAATTCAAATTAGAACGTTCTTACTGAGCTGTCGTCGCATGATTTTCAGCTGCTGCAGGGGATTCTCCTCGATTGCAATCGAACTTGTACTCAGCACGTCTTCCTCAAATCATCATAGTTGAAAAATTGAATTACAAGTTTTTTTGAAAAGGAAAATTTCAAAATACATTAAGATAAATTGAAACAAACTGATTTTTTATTTCAAAAGTGGACAACTTGGAAACCGGACGAATTCAAGATCTCAAAACATGCGAAATAGTTGGGGGAAAAGAAAACCTACCACCCAATGCCCTAGCTAAACCACAAACTATTTCGCATGTCTTGAGATGTTGATGTCACGCGATTTGCAGATAGCTTAGAAAATGCTAGAAACTCGAAACGGTCAGCTCACATTTGCACTGACAGGCCTTTTGACGGCTTCATCAGGAGAAGACGTCTCTGCAACTGTCAGTGTCTGCGGCACGTGCATCATGTCAGCGTCCGTCTGAAATATATACCATTTATAGTTTAGTTAAGAGCAAAATATAAAATTCCTGTACGAGAGAATATTCTTCTTATACCATTTACGTTATCTTACTCTTGTTATGCTCTATCTATCTATGCATTCAGTTTAAAATTTAGGAACGAGAAATGTTCATTTTGTGCCCACCTTGACATCGAATATGTTGTCCATTCTGATGACCTCCCTGGGAGTGGCCTCGAATCCCTTGTATCTGTCGCCACCATCCATCACAATTCGGTCGGGGACTGTCATTTGCTCCAGAAGACTCAGACGATTTGCACGGTTCTTGGCCTGAAGATTAGGATTTTATTGAATCAGATTTTTCCCTTCCAGCTATGTCTTAAATTTTCTAAATTCAGTGGTGTTCAAGATTATATTTCTGGGACAAGAGTGGGAAAATTGCTAAAAATTTTAAATGGGTAACACAGTGGTTTGCTCTCTTTATCTTGTCCGGCGAAGCCCTCTAACAATTGACTCAAAAATAATTTTTTCTAACCTAGCAGTTTTTTTGAAAAGTATGTTTTATATTGTCGAGAGATGTGTTTTCAGAATTTTTCAATGGAGAAATATTTTTAAATAATAGTAATGCATAGATAGAACGTTACAATAGTTTTTTTCGGGAAAAAATGGTGCGCCGAACAGTTTAAAGCACTGTGGGTAAGGGTAACCCTAGAACACTCCTGTATACATTTCATCGGTGTTTCAGCAAGTTCCGATGATATTTTCCAAAATTGCAACTATTAAATTGAAAATCACTCACATCGAGAGTTGCATATTTGGCTTCTTCTCCGGTTGCCAAAATGTGATCAGGCACGATCATTTGAGTGCTGAAATTCTGTCATTTTTATTCTTCGCTTCGTCATTTTGCATGTTTCACAATTTTCGAGCGACATTTGAAAACGAAACATTGCTAATTGTGAGAAAGAGAAGAGAGGGAAAGAGGGGAAGCAAAGGTGAAAATGACAGACAAAAGCGCACAAATCATGATGATGCAAACGTGAAAGCGATTTGAAAAAGGAAATCGAAATTTCAGTTTAACGGGAGAAAATTGAGATAATTAATGGTTTCTTCAAAACTATAAAAAAATGATATCTTACAAAAATTTTCGTGAAGAACTGTGAATTTGTTCATGCCATTGACAAAATTGATCAGTGTTAATGGTAAACAAGCTGATAACCAACATGCATTATTCATTCGCTCATTTGAATAGGATTGAAAACTCACGCGGCAACTGAAGGTCCTCTGCGTTTGTAGGTTTGCATGCGGCTGGTTGCTGAAATCCAGAAATTTCAGAAACTATCAAAAATCAAGCATTTTGAAAGGATCCAAAATTTTTCTATTGAAATTTCTCGAAGTTACCTGACGATGTTTGCCCGTTTGAATTCGAAAATCGATTGGATGAAATGGGGCTGCAGAAATGCAGAAATGGAATGAAACTGACAGGACTGAGGGACGCACCGAATCACTAAACGACTGAACTGAACAGCACAACAGAAAGGCAATGCAGCAATGCAGACACAGGCTGTGGAGAAAGAGAGAAGAATGATTAGAGACGCGGAGAAGGAGACAGATGTGATAGCAGATGGGAAGCAAACAGAACGCTGCAGCAGGACTAAACGGAATTACGGAAACAACAGGTTGACGAACCGGAGAAATTAGCTGAAAATCCATGCGAAATAAAATAAAATCATGCAAGAGATTATCAGTGAGTTGAATCAATATGAAAATGCCTAAATTGAGATTAAAAATACTTGAAAAACTAAAAATTAATCAAACCCGGACAAAACTGATCAGGAATTCACGATATCCGAAGAAAGAAAAATGAGAAACGAAACAACGCCAAAAATGCACATGCTCGAAATCGACTTGGCTCTTGGCGCAGTTTTGCATTTCTGCACCAAACATGCATTTTTGAACACTTGCTGCGCCATTTTTCCTTTCTTTGTTTTTTTTATGTATATATTTTTTTTCAAATTTTATTTTTTCAGATGGAGAATCGACTGAGCGACGGCGAGAAGGTGTTCATAATCAGCGGGGCTGAAGCGGATTATCGGGTTGATGGAAGGAGGTGCTTTCGAAAATTTATATTTATTTAAAACTTTTGATTTAGATGCGAAGATTTTCGAAATATTATGGTGGAGAGCGGTGTGATCGACACGACTGACGGATCTGCCCGTGTCAGATTCGCTACCACCGATTTGCTGGTGAGGAACAGGCCAATTTTTTCTTAATTTGTCAATGCTTAATTCATAGAGTCCCCAAGCTGGGCTTTTTGAAAAACTTCAAATCCAAGTTACAAGTTCTTCAAACTCAAAAATCCTTAATTTTCCAGGTCGGTGTGAAATGCGAACTGCAATCTGTGGAGGATTCCGCGGCCGTTCAAGACAGAATACGGTTCTCTGTAGACTGTTCTGCAAATGCCACGCCACAATTTGAAGGTACTTTTTTCACTTAAAATTTGTTTTTTTTTTTTTAAAGATTCTCACATTTTTCTTCAGTAGAAATAAATTTTTTGAAAGTATTTTGAAATTTCATATTTCTTGCTGTTTCCCAAAAATCCAATTATTTTGATCAGGCAAAGGCGGCAACGAGTTCGCGGATGAAATAGCGTGTGCCCTGCGAACCGCCTACAGCAATGATTATGTCGTTCCTGATTTCGAAAAGTATGATTTTTCCTTGAAATTGCAAATCAAAAATGTACTTTCAGACTAGCAGTTTCCCCTTCTCACGTCTGGATTCTGCACGTCGACATCGTCATTCTGCAGTACGGTGGAAGTATTGTTGAGGCCGCTTCTATTGGGGTGATTTTCTGAGTTTTTTTTTTTTCGAAAAAAAAAATATATATAGATATATATTTTCAGGCAATAGCAGCCCTCACTGACACGAACATTTGCGAGGTGGAGACGAAGCCTGCGGATGAGAATCGAGTGACTGTGGAAATGTCCGAGATGGGCAAGGTCTGGAATCTCGACACTACACGGTACACCCCTGAAATTATTCTTTATCCTCGTAGAACAATGAATCCTGCTGAAAAGCATTGCTTTTTCGTGCATTATTCTACTCGGATTGATTTTGACAATTCCTTGAATGCATAGTTTGAATGATGTAATACTGTACGACTCTTTCTCATAATATGAAATTCGCTTTTTTCATGCTTTGAAAATCTTCCCGTAATATTCGATCGTTCACGGAATACACGAGTTTTCCCTATTTTAACTTAAATTATCTAGATTCCCCGTGATCGTCTCTGTCAACAAGCTGGGCAAAGCGAATGTGGTGGACTGCAGTCTGAACGAGGAGACCTGCATTCGGTCGGCCGTTTGCTTCGGATTTTCGTTCAGTAATAAAATGGTAACTTTTTCAACTCTCCTTAAAGATGCAGAGAAAATTCTAGTTCTAAACTGAAAGTCTAAAAATTCAACAGCAGAAAAGCAAAGTTGTAATCTTTCTATGAAGACAAATTTCGAAATTGCAAAAATGATGTTTTTTTTTTTTAAATTTTAATTTAATGATTATTTTTCAGCACATAACCGGTCAAACGGAGAATCGTCTGAGTCTGATTCGAAAGATGTCCGGAGGCAGTTTGGATCCAGTTTCGATGCGGGAAATGGCCGAATTGGCTCTGCGCGTCGCGTCTCTCCTACACAAGGAACTGCACTCGCATCTGTTAAATGAAGTCAAACGGCCTGCTGGCTACACTTTCCTCGATTAGGTAGGACATTTTGGGTAATTCGGAAAGGTGAAATGATATTCAAATTAAATGCCAAATATGTATCATTATGGTACGTTATTCGTAAGAAGAAAGTGATTTTTTGTTTAGAAGGGAGAGGATTGAAGAATTGTACATCCTCAAACTCACTTTTTACAAATAATGTCCCGTACTTTTTCATTCATTTTATGACCATTTCATTCTTGAATTACCTAAATATAAATCTAAACGATGAGAGAGGGAAATGATTCTTACAATTTCGAATTGAATAACTCTTATCAACCGGGTCTAAAAGAAATCGTTAGTTGAAAATGAGAACTTCACTTTTTATTGAACATTACGATATTTTGTTGATTTGTCTGTTATCGAAAATAAATTTATGAGACGAATAATTTATTTACAATTTCAAGATGGTGATGAGATTGCTGTTGCCTGTTTTATTCCTCAGCTGCTCATCTAAAATTGAAAAATAAGGATCTCGTTTTGAATCATAATAATTCCAAAACAATCCTTAATTTAATTCAGCTCGTTCAACTTATCTTAAAACGTCGGCAATATGATAGTAAAATGTCCTAAAAATTCATAAATTTTACCTGCAACCGTGGCGAGAACGGTAACGTTCAAATCGTAATACAATTTGAACGATTCAGCCTGTCCGTCCACTGTGAGGGGGAACGAATTGTCAGCAATACATCGATACGAGCCACTATCGAATGTCGATGTGCCGTTAATGAATAACGTTGTCTCCTGATAAGTGATTATGTCAGTCGGGTCTGAAACAATTCATTTTGTTACAAGAAAATGTATGACTTTTCGATGTATTTGATCTCTGGCTTTTCGTGTAATCGTAGTTTTCAACAAACATTTCATTTCAACATAACACATGGCTGGTGTAATGCTTGGCATAAAAACCAAGATGAATTACACGATTTAAGCATGAATTTAGCGTGGACACATTTATATCCAAGATTTTGTCATAAAATTCTAAACACATACCGACAGTTTTCCCGTCCTTCTGCCAAATGACGGTAGCTTTAGGATGTGAGAATATAGGGCATTCGAGAGAAAGCGGATCTCCCTCAGCCACTTCAATGGACTCTCCTAAATCATGGAGTTTGTCTGATGAATTGCCCTAGCATGATGACTTGAATGATGCAATGACTCACCCACGATTTGTGGCGGAGTGCTGTTTGTCGCCTCGACTACCTTCGCGTTCTTCTCGAATATAAGTACGGGAGGAACTGAAACCTTGTTTCTACGTAATATCTTAAGGTTTAAAAAAAAAAAAGTTCTAGGTATTTGAAGGAAAACTAGCGTAGATTTTCTATTTTATAGGAAATTTTAGAAGCACATGAGAAATTTCTGAAATAGTCATTTTCAGAAGAATAAATGCTTGAAAGTCAGCTTCTTTAGATTTTATAAACTTATCGAAAATTGGGGGAATCATGATAATCTTTGAGTAATCATCTCAAAAAAGCCGAAAAGGCATACCATAAACTTCAAGAAGCCCATTGTAGAGCTTCTTATCGAGTGTCCTAATTTCACATCGATACGAGCCAGCGAGATTTGCAGGCGCCTTGCCGATCTCCATGAACACTTTGCCATTCGTTACAGTGCCTGTAAATACCTAAAAATATCATATGGACACAGAACTAAGAGAGATGATCACTTCATGCTCGATCTTACCTTCCCGTCCCGTAATCGTGTGAATTCGCCATATTCCGACGCAATATGCTGTCCTAATGATTCTGCGCCACACCTGAAATATACAGGATTTTTCCAGATAATGAAATTTCATTCAGTAAATCAATGCAAACTCATAAAGTCCGGTTTAAACAAGAATTTAAATGTTTTGCACTCTTCATGTCATTCATTGAATCTGAACATTTTCTGCTGAATGACTATCAGAATCTCCAAATTTTACATAGAAAAGTGGTAATGATAAGAGAATAATTTGAGCTTGAAAGAGAGGTTCATCATAGCTGGTCTAATTGCTTACCACAAATCATTGATCTGAGCGTGTAGCGTTTTACTGGGAGTGCTGACATGACCATCAATGATGGCGACCGTGCTTGTCGTTCCAACGACCTTCACCTCGGGCTCCTCAGTTGTAGCTCTTATCAAAATAGGCAGACATAAATAAACTGCAATTCATCAAACTATTTTGTCATTCAATAAATTCTAGGGGTAGAAAAATTAGTATAATATTTATTCTAGCAATTTTTTGTCGGAGATATTGAAGAGATCGTTGGAATTGAGCATACTAATTTTTTGTAATTACAAAGATCTATTGAAAATTCAAACATGCTTTTTTACCAAATAAAAGTCATGGTACGTACCCAAATAGAGTTGTGGTGGAAATAAAATGGATCGTCGTCGCCGTGTTAGGCTCATTGTAACAACTTTGAGGGATGGGGAATTGAGGAAAGGGAGGCAAATGGGAGATGATAAAGCGATAGCGGATATGAAGTAGATGGGGGAATGGAGACAGCTGGTTGCAGAGCTGAGAGATCGAGAGATTGTCCGAGACACGAAGGGCGAAGAGGCGAAGGGAAGGACGAGATAGCTGAGGGGCGTGGTCAAGGGCTGGAGATGCTAGCTGATGGTAAGGGAGACAGAGCACGAGGCTGAACGCGACATGCAAAGTGACACACACACACACATCACATTCTTCAGGTATCTTCAAAAACGGCTGCTCCATGCGTCAGTGGTTAGCTATAAGGAGGATATTCGATTACAGAAATGTTATTAGAAAAAAAACGGAGTGAGGAATTTTGCTTGACGATTTCGGCCGAGCCTAGCCATTCGGAAGTGATAATTCAGCATTCCAAGGTAGGATTGGGCGAGTAGAATAGTAGAATTTTGAACTTTTTCATCATATTTCCTTTCGAAAAGTTAGAATATGTTCTGCTTACAATCATCAGTATGAACTTTAGCATGCTTGATGATTAATACCTTATCATGTCGGAAGTGATTTAGTGACCTCAATTCATCCATCCATCCATTCATCTTCCTCTGAAATCGACTGCCACTTTTGCCTGCCCGCTAATTCTCACAATCAAGCAGGATTCTTTGGTTTTATTCCTTCGTCAGAACTTTTTCTCATCCAGAAATCTTTTTTCCTTCTCGCATCTGCTCCATTCCTCTCGGCTAAATGTGTGTCACGTGTGTTGTTCGACAGCACGTTTTGCTCCTGCTTCAATCAGCAAAGTCAATTATTGGACTACTAAATTTAGGCCTGTTTGAAGTAGTTGAGTTATTTAAGGAGACGAATTTATTTCTATTTGATATGGAGTATGTTCCAGGAATACTTCTACAAATTCTTTATATCTTTTGTTGGAAAAGTTTTGTTTCAATGGCAATAAATTAGTCGTTGATCACATCTTGGATAACTTCTTATCAACGAATCTCTTGGCGTCTGAAAACCAGAAACTTTGTAAACATAACTAAAGTATCTCACGTTGAATAGCTTCGGGTAGAACTCGAAGACTCTGGAACTCATATTTGAATGCCTCGTCAGTGGTGAGATCGAGCGACTTGAAGAGAGAATCTCTGTCAGCCAGCATGCAAGAATATGGATGAGAGGTGATTAGACGAGCTAGTTTCGTAGCCTCCTCCAAAGCTGAAGTTGAAAGATACATTTTTGAAGTTCGATTACTAGAAAATATCAGTAAATCGTTTCGAACAATTATGAAAGGGAAAAATCGAGTGAGAAATAAATTGCAAGTGATTAGAGATATGACAAGAATATGAAAAATACAAACTCATTTTCGAAGATCATGCCCAATGACAAACCTTTTCCCGGCTGCACGACTCGATTGACCAGTCCCCATTGCAGGGCTTCATTGGCTGGAACACCTCTTCCTGTAAGTACCATATCGAGAGCTCTAAATAACGGCTTGCTATTTGTCGGTCACGATTCTGATACCTGCCAACTCCAACAACCTTCGGCAACCGAACAGTTCCACCATCGAGGAGGGGAACCCCCACACGGCGACAATAAACGCCGAGAATGGCGTCGGATGCAGCGACTCGAAGATCGCCTTAATTTTGAAAGATGATCATGTTGCTCAACACATGTGACATTTCATTAAACTAATTTGGATTCTGAAAGCTGAACCTGATCTTCCGAAGTTAGAAGATTTACCACAAATACTCATTTTGACTCTATTGTCTAATGATGAAGAACAAATTGCCTAAAAGAGACATCTCAAGTCCTCCAGCAACCGCATGGCCCTCAATCGCCACAATCAAGGGCTTGCGAATCTCCATTATCGAAGGACCCTAGAGTTCTCTAATAAAGATAATTCAATACGCTCAAGTCTTACCATATATCGATACTTCTGGAAGAACTCATGTGGAATCACGTCGATCTTTCCCTTCGACTCAGATACTTCGCTCAAATCGTAGCCAGCACAGAATGTATTGCCTAATTTTAGACAAGAAATCTTTGTTTATCGATGAAAATTACCTTCTCCATAAAAGATTCCAATCTTGACCTGCTCATCATCGTTCAAACGTTCAAAAGCCTTGATCAACTGCAGTGCTGTCAGATGGTTGACGCAATTTCTCTTTTCAGGACGGTTTATCGAAATAAAAAGAATTCCATCTTCAAATCGCACGTTTACTAAAAATTAGAAAGAAATAAACGATTATAATTCACAATATTACCGAGTTTAGTCTCCATTTGCAAACAATGGGATATCACTAGCTTCGCAAACGACAATAATTTAGCAGACAGAACAATTTCTAAGAAAAGAATAGACAAACATGCTGCAAAATGCTACACTGTAGTCAAATGAAATAATGCACGAATGAAGTGTAGACTATAGCCATTTTGTTTCCAAATAAATAAATTTAAATTTGATAAACATTTATTGGCTCATTCTTGTTTAGATTATGAATTTATTTGAATCACTTCCGTTTGTTGATAACTATTTACTGAATTGGTGATAGTTGCTGGTGTTATTTTTCTTTTCCGCCTAAATTTTAAAGATGAAAAATCGCAATTTATGGCTAGATATATTGGTTGGAGAGAATGTCGATATCCAAAAATTGCGCTATTCGTCTCGTTTCTCTTTTACGTGATTCACTATTTTGCTACAAATTCGATTTCTAATTGCTGCTGCGTGAATATTCACGTTCTCTCCAATCAATGATAGAATGAAAAATTGTAATTATTAAATTTCATAGACTTATTTGCAGATGAAATAGTTTGATTTGTTTGTAAATTGTAAGTATTTCGACATGTCAAAAAAATCAGGAAGATACAGTGCACGCGTCAGAACGTGTTTGGTTAAAATTTTTACAAAAAATTCTAAAAATTATAAAGTTCATTTAAAATTGCCAAAATAGACAGAAATTTAAGCAACAATCAATGTTGAAAATGATATGCGTATCAAGCACTCTCGATTATCCCTGAGACCGGTATTGCTTCTATCTCTGGGCAGAAGGGAAAGTATGCAAAATCTTTTCTTTGTCCCCGTCTGTGTCCTCGTCGCGCTCTCTTCACTTTCTACACTATTGTCACTCGCGTATTGCGTGCGGCTCGCACCATTTTCTTTGCCCAGAGACGAGGGCAATACCGATCTCAGGGATAATCGAGAGTAAATAGGTTCAGAAAAGGCATTATCATAATAACGAAAACAATGTAAAAAATTAGCCGTAACAATTGTGAATAGTTGATGAAAGAATTAACGATTCGATCACTACACCCTAATTCTGCCTAACTGAAAATATGCCAATGTTCTATTCACATCTGACGTGGAGAGTTCGAATAGGACTGATTTGGCTTGAATCAATTTTCGGGGAATTTCAAATTTCTAAATCATATTCTGAATGTTGAACATAAAATGAATAAAGTAGCATACAATTCGAAAATTTTTAACTTCCCGAAGTCTCTTGCCTATTTTCTATTTTAAAAAATCGAATTTCTATGTTTTCCATGTTTTATTGATCGATATGTTATGGAAAATGTTGGATTTGACCCTGATCTGACCGCTTTTCACCAGAATCCTCCGACGGACTTGCCGTTGACTTTCTTGAGTGCGCCCTTGGGGATCTTGTCGAAGATTAGAAAGCCCGCGGCTCGCTCGATAGCGTCCAGCGGCACGTGGAATTTCTCGATCGGCGTTTCGTCGGGGATCACCTGAATTTTGAAACATAGAATAAAATATTTCAAGATCTCAATCTATAAGAAATTAGATATTGTCAATGATCGATAAATTGAGGCGAAATAAATTATGCACAAATAGTCGTCTGACTCATGCCTTGAATATGCTGTAATAGCGTAAAATCATCTGCAAACAACACGTTAATTACTGCGCATCAAAAGTCAGTGCTGTTTACTCCGTCTCAAACAATCGGTCATTGACAATAAGGGAAATATTTTTCTATTGCTGTTCACACATCTGGAATTCAAGAGTAAAAAGATAGAATGTTGAGAAAATAGTCATAAAATGAAGAGGTGAAAAACTTACCTCATTGGGAAGGAGAAAGGCTTCCAATTCGAAATTGTTGGGGCTGGTCTCGTACAGAATCACTTTGAAGAAGTGCGTTGGCACGGCTACCTGCGACTTTCCGATCACCTCAAAGTTAAAGCTAAATTTGTGGAGAAATTAGGTAACTTGAATTCTTTTGCATTTCCGTCGCCTAAGAGTTTTGCCATGTTATAAAAATAGTAAAAAGAAAAGATATTCTACCTAGCCTAGTCTAACGAAGTAACATTGTTGTTGCGAAGTAGGAAAAAGGCAGTATGGAAAAGTAGTAATGTAATAATGTAGTAGCTGACAAAATAGCGAGGTTAGCACGACCTTACGAGCTTTATTTTTTCGAAACGTCGTACGTTTATTCCCGAAAAAAGAAAATCAGTAAAAATCGAAGAAAATGAATGAGTGTGCAAAAGAATGAACGATAAATGGTCTTAATTGCTGAAACGACGGCCAACATTCGGACGATTAGTAGCTATGCACAATGCCGCAACAAAATTGCAGATGGGTAAGACCAAGGCCTAACTATAAAGAGCATAAGACCGTTAGGCAAGTTAGGGACGCTATTTTTATTACCTTTTCTCCATGCTACTTCGTATGCTACTACTTTTCAGGTTACCCAAAAATCAAGTCGCGCAAAAGGAATGTTTCTTACTTTGTAACGGACGTACATATGCCCATCGGCCTCTTTCCGTGCCAAGTACAGCGGCCCCGTGAGAATATATGTGTTGAGGTGTTTCTTCGCTAGCTTTCTGAAATTTCAAATTCATGTTTCATAGGAAGAAAAATTTTTCATCAATAAAAAGAAGAAAACTTATTCTTTCCAACTATGCAATATTTCTTCCATCAATCAATGCATGAGTTAATGAGTCCAAAAGAAATGAATTTGAGTGATAAGCAAAGTTTCTTAAGGGTACTCTAAGTGTTTTTTCGGAAAGATTCTACCAGATGGTGAATGTTATACGAATAGATTCTTAATATTTGAAAGGGTCATCGCGTAAAAAACGCTCACAAGAGAAGTACACAGATAAGAAATCGAAAATGGCGAAATTTTCCAAATAGGGGTTTTCAATGAAGGGGAGACGATGGTGAAGTCAAAAAGTGCTGAATAGGGATCTGAAGTTGGAGAGTTTTGTCGTTTTTCATTTGTATTTTGTATGAGAAATGAGCAGAATCGCTTTCAAAATTTAAGCTAATTTTGAAAACTTGTGAATACCAGTGAAGAATTGACGATTTTCACTGATTTTCAGTTTCCAGGCTCCCTATTCAGCACTTTTTGACTTCAGCATCATCAGCTCCGTCATTGAAAACCCCTATTTGGAAAGTTTCGTCGGTATCTGTGATTTCCGACTTGCGCACTTCCCTTGTCAGAAGGCCTTTTCTGAACGTTCAAGGTGTGATAAAATTCAGCTCATAAATCATTGAAAAGTGATTTGGAAAGGTCGAAACAATGCAACGTCGCAACAAGACGAAATAGCATGTAAGGATGATAGGAGTGGGAAGAGATTGTAAGGGAGATGATCTCTCGCTTTCACACACTATCTCGCCATGTTGCGACTATTCCAAGAGGTTGTGAAAATGAGATTTCTGACCGCGCGTATTTTTCGACGTCGTTCCACTTGTCGCGATTGAACCCTTTGCCGACTTGGGGACTCATGTTCGTGAGGAAGAACGTCTGGTTGATGGAGTTCTGTGAGCGACGATGGTTGCCCGCTGCTGCAAGATGGCCGCGGTCGTAGCCACTGCCCTAAAAACTCGTACGTTTGCAAAAATCACATTACTTTCACCACATTTTCCATCTTTAGTAGAAACATCAAAGAACACCTTTGAACTATATACATGATGAAAGAGTATCAATTTTAACACAAACCCCTTCCCTCCACTTGAAAAATTTTAAAAACCCTGATTTTTTGAGTTCTAAAAGTTATATATGGATATTTGGAAATCATTTAGATTTGAAAGATAAGTTCATTTCAAAATGTTGGATTTTCCATCCTACAAACCCTGTAGTCCTCATTCTGCGACCGGAAGTATGCATGGATGCTCTCGTCCGGTCGGAAGTCGCACTTCGATCGATCGATGTCTGGCACGTACACCATCCGGTCCGGTGTCAGGTGCTCACACACCTTGAAGTTAAGAAAGATTACTAGAATTTTCAGTTTTCTGGGGAATTAATCGAGAGAATCTGTTATGTTGTTAAACATTTCTAATAAACTTTTCGATATAACTTGTAGAAGTTACCAAAAAAAGCGTGGTAGGTCGACAGCAAGTAAAGTCTATTCGATACAACCTGCTGACAACTTTCAAGTGGGTGAAGTTCATTCAGCGAGTTTTCATCGATTTAAAACTTGCTAAACTCACCCAGTGTGCAGTTCTGGTCTTCCTGTCATATGAGAGCACGAAATCCTCGAAAGTTCTCAGGTTGTCGAAACCGGGATAACCGAATTTCATTACTTGCGAGGCGCGTGACGGGGGCAGGTCTGGCAGCTTATCTGAAGAACTATTATTTCATCTTTTAAACTAAAAAACCATCATGAAAAACGCAATTTCAACTCCTATGAAGAATTTCATTCAGAATGTCATTCTTTTGTAAAAAGTGATCCTTTTCTAAAGTAGGGAAAAGTGCCATAATAACGTAACGCTTACCCGTCGGGGACATTGGAGGAGTGCTCGAAAGCGAAACTGTGATCGGTACATTTGGCTGAAATTGAAAAGAATGAATTTATTTGAAAACTATCCATAAAGATGCGTTTAGGCTTAGTTACAATGCAATCGATTTTCTTCAATAAACTACTCCCTCCAATAACTCGCCAAGATAAAAGTTGGACATGTGAAAATGAAGATAAGGCTGCAGTCTAACTTTCTTACATTCTATCAGTTTTGGGCGATTTTACGTGCAAAAATTTCAACATAAATGTCCAGTCTATCCACAACTTACATGCAAAGTCGCCTAATATTGACATGAGGTTAAAAAGCATCAACTCAATCTAACAATTTTTCTTTAAATTTCGGCAAAAAATTATAGCAGATACATTTTGATGGACTTACCGACACAGCGGTTGCGGCCTGGAGTTTCCTGAGCGAGTCGAAGTCCGTCGAGTAGCGGCCGATGAGGAAGGAACCCGCGCCCAGCAGAAGGGCCCCTCCGAAATTGAATGCACGATTCATTCTGATTGGCTGAAAAACGAAACATCAAAAATCAATAATCCAAATATTCGCTATCGGAATTATGAGTAGAGGCATAAAGAAAACAATTCGATGACGAACACTTGGCAAAACCATTCGATTTTGAAAAGATATTCTAGCAGATCGCTACTGATAGCCATAAACCTTCATTGAATGTTATGTAATTTTATTCCGAATAACTGAAACAAGGAAAACAATTTGTATGAACAAATAATGATGACACGTCTGGGAAATTTCAAGGCTAGTTCAACAAATAAATCTTATAAATTCATCGGGAAGTTCGAGATTTTCAGTAAATCCACTCGTCCAGAAATCTCATACGATCAAATAGAGTAGCTTATTGAAAATCTCGAAATAAACAAAGACCAAGCTCGATCTGAATTTGGACTTCTATGTTCTTCATTAAAAAATTCAGTCCAACTCTAAACGAGCTTGATAAAAATAAGAAAAAAACTAAACTAAGCCCTAAATTACTAACTAGTGTGTTCTGAGGAATCTGCTGTAGATGACTGGGTAGGTCCTTGCCGCATGGATGGCGAATTCGGCATCACTCGGTCTAAGGAAATCCTCTATTTTGACCAACTTCTCCTCCCTCTCCGTCCTCGTGTCGTTGCTCTGTGCGCTCCCTGGAACCGATGTGGATTCTCCCTCTGCCTTCTTCTTGTCCACTCCCTCCAATGAACGACCCAGCTTCTTCAGGAACTCGTATCTAAAATTCGCATTTTCACAAAGAAAGAAGAGAAATTGAGAAATGCATGAGATTTCAGAAAATTACGAAGGAAAATTCAATTAACAAATTCGAGGAGAATCATTGAAATTTTAAGAACGAACAAATAATAAACCTTACCGTAATCGAACGACAGAAAGCGAAGCTCTGAGGAGGAAGGGATGTTGGCTGATTGTCTCGTGGGAAAGCTTCATCGCGTAGTGACAATAGAAGAAGTTCTTCGCGATAGAGCGGGAATCTGCAATTTCAAGCTGGTGGAATTAATTAAGCAAATACTACCAATCTTTCTTCTTATAGAGCCTATCATTCTAGCGAAAGTAGTATCGATAGAGAGCAAAAAGTGGGTAACATTTTTTCTTATAAAGAATGCTAACCCTGAATAAATATCCTTGGATCTTTAACGATCATCGCTCGCAGCTGGTCGCGTGTGAAATCCAACTCTTTCGTCAGCAGATTCACGAGCCGCTGAAAATGATCATCGTCAGATTTTTCAAAATGAGATATTTTTTATGTCACTTTTAAACCGTGAATGAATAGGATACAAAATATTTTTTTTATAAAAATAGTAATTTTGAAGAGAAATTATACAAGTAGAAAATCATCTTCCTAAAATGTCTAGCCACTTACATACATAGGGCCGATACCGAACATTATGATCCTGGGCTCCTTGACGACGATGCTCCTTGCCAAGTGTCTGTTGATACGCAGATGGTGCTGCATGAAACCGATTCGCGCATCCAGCGTCTTTTCGTCCGTGTTGATCCAGTATCTGAACAATTGATTCATTTTTCCCCGACTTTCAAAACATTATTGTTTATAAAGCAATACTTTTCTTTCAAACCAATCTTTCCAAATAAATACATTTCTCAAAAATTTTCAAGAGAAAAAACACATGCCGAAACTCCTTGATGACTTTGTGAATTTCATCTTTCTTGAATTGCTTATTCACCAAATATTTCACCCGTTCCTGAAAATGAAATTACAAATATATTCTTGAAGAAAAGACTTCACTTTCATGACATCCAAATCCTGCAGCAGATAGTATGGGTTTCTTGTCAGATAACTTCCCAATTCATCTTGGCTGAACCCGAGCTCCATCAAGTAATTCACCTGAAAATTCAAAATAGGAACTTTTAAAAATCGGTCAAAATTACCTTCTCTTGGACTTCAGGCAATTGCAGCTTCAAAAGAAATTTTGCAAGTCGAGGATTGTCCATGCAAACCTGAAAAATTGTAAAATCAACAAGTGATACAGCATCCTTTTCTTATTTCCATTATTTTTAAATATTTGCATGAAAAATGAAATATTTTGCCTGAAACAGATCGACTTTCAGATCAACAAGCAGCCTCAGAATCGGTGAATGATTTGCGTAGTTGAAGATGTGTCGGGAGTAGGTGGGTGGCAGGGTGGAAGTGTCAAATGGATGCGGATTGGAGCTGAAGAAAAACATTCAAAAATAAAATAAAACAATAATACGGTGAAGGAGGCAGCGACAAATCGGAATTATCCAGTTCGCCCTCGTTGTAGATGATCTCTGTTGGCACTGTTCGACCCGTTTTCTTGTTGAATGCAGGAACGACTTCCTTCTCAGCTGATTCTGCCTGAATTATTCAATTCAATAACTCTTTTAAGACTTCTCAAAACTCAACCCACAAAAATAATGTGTCGTATTGAGAGAGTAAAAGAACGTGTCGTCTTTATCTTTCTCGAAACTATGTGTTATTTTTTGTGGATCGAGCTTTGAGAAGTCTGCCTTTTAAGAAAACTGTTAGACATTTTAGAAAAGAAACTAATTTTCGAAAATTAATCAATTCTTGAAAGGAGCACTAAAAATCCAACCGTTTGAAGTGAATTATTCCCGTTCTGTTCTACGTCTTCGTGAGTGTCAGCCTCGAGCTGTCCCTGCCGCACTCGCTCGATCATTTGCTTCGCCCGAGTGTCCCATTCCGTTTCCACTGCCACTTTGTTTTTGTCTTTCTGAAATTATTTGTCAAGTTGCTTTCAGTGAATTTCTTTGTCCTTTCTCAAATTTGAGTCTTTCCTCTCAGAACAAAATTCAAATATTCGAAGAACATTGCTTATTCAATCATAATCTTCCTGAATTATAATTTTTTTTCGACGCACTTGATTGCATTCAATGAGAATAATTTTCAAAAAAAAACTAACCTGCACGGCCAAAGTCCTTGCTCTGACATTTTGAATTTTCGCTTGTCGTTCAGCGATTCTCTTCTCTTCTGACGATTGTTCTTGCTTCTGAAGCATATTTTTTCAAAACTTCAGCATAAAAACATCTTTCATGTCCGAATTCATTCCCTTTAGGATTGGAGACTTCACGTTTTTAGAAGAGTTATGAAATTATAATTAAAAATGAAAATTCAGGCCTCGTTTTGTTTTGCAGCGTCTGCCGAGGAGGAGAGCGATTGTGCTATTCGAAATGTTCGAAATCGGCTCGCATCTGCCAACAAAAGGCAGAAATTCAATCGTCGTAACATTCCCTAAAAAAGACGATCATTCAATATCTCGAAACATCTAAAATGCCAAGAAATCTCAGGGATCTTAACCCAAAGATCTGAATATTCGCCAAGAATAAAATGATAACAATTTATTGTAAATGACGAAAGAAACTTGGATATGGGCCTAGAACTAGAGGAGAATCGAAATAAAGCTGAACTACTCTCTGTGCAACTACAATTCAACAAAAACAATGAACAAATAAGGAAAAATATAAAGGGGGAAATTCGAGTGACTGGTTTTTGGATGAAGGGGGCAGAATCACTGCTTCTTGGCATTCTGAATGGCTGCATGGGGGCCGAGCAGCATCTGCTGCTGAGCGAGCACCTGGAAAGCTGTTTTGTAAAGGAATTATGACTTTTGAGGCGAAATAATATATTTTCTTCAAAAGAGCTGATAAAAATTCTACAGAAAAATAAATGTAGAGATGCTAAACTTATCGGTAGAAATTTCACGAGAACAAAATTGTTGAAAACTCCGACCTGCGACCGTTCCATATCGCTCCTTTCCTTTTCGATGATGTAGGGCAAAAACATGATGAGTGACGAGGTCGCAACTATCCACGCAGTGTTGCAAGCCAGACCGAACTGCAACACCACAACAAGTGAATTTTACATTCCATCAAATATCAAATGCATTGCAATTACTTTGCGACCTGTGACCAATTTTGGTAGTGTAAAGTATCGCGAAAACGTAGCAATTCTCAAGAAACTTCAAAATATTACGGTGCTTTTGGCAGTCCAAATAGTCCAACTGGTAGTGCTGGTAACGGCCTTCCTCACGGACTGCGGCACCATTTCGCTCAGACCCTCGATTCGCTCCAGAATTGTTTCCTCAAAAATCCTTCATCATGATGCTCGAAATTTTCGATTATTTTATTAAATTTTCAGTTTTTCAGACATATCCTATCGGTTACTGTATCATGGAAAAAATACAATTCCATTGAAGCAAAATCAGTTCAACTTATTGGAATTTTCACTTTATATATTTATTGTAAAGTTGCATGGAAAATTCAGAGGTTCTTTGCAACTTTTTACTCCGAACCCAAAGATTCGTTCTTTTTTTTTTAATTTTCAAACCCTCACCTCCAATTCATCATCAGGCACGTCGTCCCAGTCGTCTGGAGCTCTAATCATCGTCTCTTCCGATTCTAAATCAAATAAACTGCAGCCAAAATAATCTGCAGTTTCTAAAATCAGTTATTCATTTCCTCTTTCACCTTCCCAGACAAAGATATTCAACCAAGGCAATTAACCTTTCGATTTTTCAAACATCATAAAATCTTAAAAATACTAATTTAGTCAACAAGAACAAGTAACAAACAATTGAAGTTGAAATAGAAAATAAAAACCGGAAAACTAAAATGAGATTTAATGAGGGACAATCATCAATGTCACTTTCAAAACTTCAAAAGGAAAGAATCAAGCATTGATGATAACGATAAAAAATAAAGTAATGAAAATGATGAGTGTAAAAATACCTTTCCAAAGAAAGGGAAATTTTCAGGAAAAGTATACCACACTTTGAGAGATAGCATGTATTTGTGAGAGATCAGATAACAATTCCTTCCCTTCCTTCATTCAGCTGGTGTCCATGGCCTGTTGATTGGCAGTGCGCGCCTCGGCAGCCGACGTTTTCGCGTCGATGAACAAGTGAGACGCCTCTTCCACGTCAGTTTCCTGAAATTTAAAGATAACCTTCAGGAGTATTGCCAAACATTTTCACGTTTTGAAGTTCTTTTCTCCAAATTCAAGGAAAAAGATGATTGGATAAATTTTAAAAAAAATTGAAAGTTGTAGAGATAAGAAAAAACATACAGAAACCGATTCTTTGCCATTCAAATGAGCGATCAGCTTTGCAGGTGTCAGAAGTTGGGTCACGTATCTGCAAAATTCAAAATTTACTTTACATTGTCAATATGTTTTCCTGAACATTTTTTAAATTACAAATTTTTAGAAAAACTCGAAAACCTCATCGAGCTTCTCGCTCCAATGTCAGCTAGCATGTCGAGGGCTTTCGACTCCAGTTTCACGTCCTCTGCCTCGGATCGGATTGTCACAATCTAAACCATGTTCTCAAGTGAAAATTTAAAGAAGAAACTGACTTCTCTGATATTTTCCCGACTGTATTTCTCCGTGGCAATGATGAGAAGTCGGTCGAGCAGATCGCGGGGAATGCCGTGCGGAGATTCCTCTTCGGTGCCGCTGGAAATAAATTTTAACAGATCCGAATTTTGTTCAATAGTAAAGAGAGCTGCAAAAATATGAAAATTGCGACAATTTTTACGGAAAGGATTTTCTTCTCACCGCACAACACTGATTCCTCTATTCGTAGCAAAAACGACAATGGGGCTCATGGAACTCTCGAGCGCCCTGTGCAGGTACGTGAAACACTCCAAATCCAGCAAGTGCACCTGAAAAATAACAATTCTTAGAATTCACTTAAAAACTAGAACCTCGTCAATGAAAAGAACGCCCGGCATTAGCTCCGCAATGCCCTGGTCGATGTACTCGTTGACCACCTTGTTGATTTCGGCACGCAGGCGATCTGGAGATATTAAGTTTTTAAAAAGTGAAAGAAAAGTTATCGATGGTATTATTTTTGAAATATGACCAGTCCTGCTACTTTAGTTTTGTGCCACCTCAATACTGATAATCCGTTTAGAAAAGTATGCCTCTGATTATGGGCAGAGGTATATCTTTAAGGAATTACCAGTGATTTCAGTCTTCTTGGGCTTGAGGAGTTGACCAACGATGGAAGACACATCTCCTCTCTGTCCTTGAGGACGCGCATTCGCCACGTCCAAATCGTGCAGAGTCACGTCCTGCAGTAATTCAATAATCCTTCCTTTGCATAAAATAAAACGGAACAAATCCTCCAGCTTTCTTCACTTTAAATTGAACTGGGAAGTTTTCTCCAATACCCAAGAAAAAACACAAACCTGAACGACTTCCTTGGTTTTGTGAACGTCTCCTTTGGGCAGGGGCACGAATTCGTCCGCTTCCAGGTCGAATTCAGACGCGTACGCATCGCAGCGACCAACCCTCTGGAAATTTTACAAGTTATTCCTTAATTTTTGAACTTTAACTGATACCTTGACAGCGCCCGAATTGGATTCGATGTAGATGACATCCCCGATCTCGATGCGCTGTTTAAGGATCGAGTCGTAGATCGTCGGGTCCAGCTTCAGCTGCTTGCTGCCTTTGCACGTCTTCAGACCGATTATCAAGTGCGAAATCGTCTTGCCTGAAAACCATCATCTTGTTTAGAAGTGAATATTTTTGCACCGTAAGTAGCAGCGAGAGGTTCGGCCTCGACGGGAGTGAGCTCGGTCACTTCGCCTTCGTACACTTCCTTTTTCTCCTTGATGCGGAGACCTGAGAAGACATTTCGAGTTTTAAAAAATGTCATTTTTAATTCCAAACTAGAAAACTGACAAAATTATAATATGCAAGGAAAAAGTTTCAAGGGGTTTAGATTTGAAAAATAACCCTTCGAAGTGCAATGCAAAGATTCTTTAACATGGCATATTTACCAATGGCCCTTCTGAAATTCTCCATTAGGACTTCGGTCTTTTTGACTTCATTCGAGAAGACTTCCGAGGCGACCATAGGGCAGAACGGCAGCTTGTCACCCAATTCCTGGGCCATCGCTAGGGCAATTGCTGTTTTGCCTGCAAGTTACCCCATTTAGAATTCTGAAACTTAAACCAGTCACTTATTATGAATTTAGAGCGTTCACAAATATTTCCTCCTCTATAAACAATTTCATGACAACCTGAAAAAGCAAGACGATGAAGTAGTACTGAAAAAGAAGCACAAGACCTTTCCTCTACTCTGCCCTATATTACTATTTCGTATATATTGTCTTGTTTTTCCCAGATTTACTAACTTTATCCCAAAATTTGCTGAACCTCCGATGGCAACCTTCACTTTCACGAGAAATGATGCAATTGCCTTAGAAATTACCTGTTCCAGGAGGGCCCGCAAACAACACGGCTCTACCAGCGAAGTTCTTCATTTTGACGAGATCCACGATCACTCCTGCAGAAGTGCGCGCCTTCATTTGTCCGACGAATCCGGAGGCCTGCAATTTTTTTTATCAATTTTTAAAAATTCGCGATTTCCCCCTTACTTTAGGCAGCGCTTCCTGTGTCTCCGGATGCAGGCCGAGTCCTTTCACGTGGCTGTGCGCAGCTACTCGCTGCACCCGAGTTGTCGATTTCACCTGAAAATTGAAAAATATAATTTTAAAAAATTGAAAAATTCACCTCATCAATTTTGACGAGGTTGGTGCTCGACTGTCCCGCAGAGGTCGTTCCAGAATCACCGTCCATTTTTGGTCCTGAATTTTTAACTCTTTGTTCGGAAAAACTGGAAGAAAAGGCCGAAAAACATGGCAAGAAAATGCAAATTTCGAGAAAAATGTCTTGATTCAAAATTTGTGCGCATATTTGTGGGCGGAGCTTGGGTGGGGCAGCTTGCACGATTGGTGCATGGCGGGTGCGCTTGCAGTTCGAATCGATTCCCTCCACCAACCCACTAGCTTCCCTATTTTCAGTCAGTGTCTCTTCTGCTTTTCTCTGCCCTCTCCTCATTTTCCAGCATCTTCCCCTTTTGTTCTTGCCTCCAGCAGTTTGTCTCCTCTCTTCGCCTCTGTTCTCACTTCATTCCCATTTTGTCGCGATCCGATAAAACGTTTCTTTGTCTAAGCGTGTGTTCATTCCCTTCCAACTGACTCTGACTGATTGATACTCCATTTTTTATCCACGCCAGCAGAAATTTATTTCTAAAATTGGGATTTTTAGGAATTTCTTGAATTGTTTGTTACTTTTATTCCCATGCATGATTCTCACTGCATTATGTGGCTAGCATTATGTTTTCTGTGGTGGGAAATTCGTGAAGCCGAGCTGGAAACATACGTAGCGAGAAAAACACGCGGCGGGAGAGTCGAGGGAGTTTTAAGGAAAATGAACAATTGCGAATAGTTAGCGATGGGACAAATTTACGGACACTTTTCTCCTAAAATCGATGCGAAACGAGTGTTTAGCGAAAGAAATATTATTTTTCACACTTCCGCACTCTGTACTTTATTTTTGAACATCAGTCGCATATTGCAGTGTTCTGCTAAACTGTCCTGGCTAGGAGAATTATTTTCCGGAAAATTTTAATTGATTCTTCTCACAATTATTACGTTTCCAATTTTGTTTGAAACAATTTGCGCTTTTCTTCTCGTTTAATTTTATTTGGATTTCGAATTTCAGATAATCAGACGCAGTAAGCAGCCAGTCAATCAGATAAAATGGCCCCGAAGCAGCGCATGACCGTGAGCAACACTAAGTTCAGCAAGAACGTCACGCAGAGGGGAAATGTCGCCAAGAGTCTGGTCAGTGAGAAGAATGAACCTGATACATTCCGATCTAGTCAGGCCTGGAAATTATAGGGCAGGGGGAGGGAACCGAAACAGGAGATATGGCTTTAACCCAGGCTAGATCTGGATACATTTCAACTTCAGCTGTCAACTCGGGTTCAATTTTAGAGTTTACAGCTCAAGTTGGAATAACATTACAAGAAGAAAGGTTTTGTCAATTCAAGCGAGAATTTTTCAGAAGCCGTCCGAAGACAAATACGCAGCTGCTCCCTGGTTAATCGGACTGTTCGTCTTCGTCGTCTGTGGATCTGGTCAGTGAAATTTTCGCTCTTCAACAAACTCCCCATTTTCTACTATAAGATTAACAAAATCGAAAATTATAACTTTTTCTCTTCATCTAGAAGGCAATTCTCCCAAACTTGAAAAGTGTCATTAATTTACACATTTAATCGAGAGAATTTATTGAAAAATCAGTCGCAAACGCATGATCGTAAATTTCAGCTGTATTCGAAATCATCCGCTACGTAAAGATGGGCTGGTAGATATTTTCTGCATTCCTCTTTCAACAGAATTCGGGATTTGCTGTGCGCGCACAACCACGTCACTCGATCACTCGGCCACATCTCTACTCTACTCCACCCACATATTGTCCAAACTCGAGTAATAGTTTCTTCCCCTCTCCACACTTCTTCTTCCACATCAATTTGACAACGCTTTGTTGTTCTTAATGGAAACTCTTTGTTCTTGATAAAATTTTTAAAATACCCTCATAGAAATATGCTTTATTGGGAAATACAGAACTTTTCTTCTTTTGACAAATGAAAAGTTTTAAGAATATTTAGCAGCAGAGCATATTTCACACAAGTGAGCTATTTTGAAATTTTGATGAATTTTTCTCTGAAAATTCGAATGACGAAGAATTCCCGTTCCGAATGACAAAGTGCATTTTTGTGAATACGGTCAGCGTCGAGACGCGGCTTCAATTGTGATATTTTTCTGTTCTTCTCTACAAATCTCTCTTCCACTGTAAGCCCTCTTCGTTTTATCGAATTGTTTTAGTCGATTGAGTACTTGTATAATTTATTCTCCTCTGATTTTCAGATTTTTATCAAAGACAAGAGTTTGTAATAAAGTCGATTTCCAAATTTTTATCATTAGTTTTGGACTTTTCGAAAAGTTGATAATCTACACGAGTATCTGCTAATCATTTACATCGCTTTTATTCACCCTCTTATTTTACTCAGCATCCCCTTTTGTAAGTTTCACCATGTTCTATTTTCTCCTAGAAATTGGCGAGATTTGCAAAAGAAGACCATGAATATAGAAAACATTCCACTAACGTTCTGCAGAATACTCGGAGAAAGTCGAATTACTCTGCAGCATCTCGAAAATTTCAAATTGTTTTATATCTTTTCAGGATTTTCGAGATAAGGATCTGAAAATCGGATAAAATGAGCGGACCGCCGGGTCCCTCGACGGCTCCGACGAAGAGTAAGTCGAAGACGAACAGCTTCCCCAAACCTGAGGACTTCGCCATCAAACCGCCCTCTCTCACGAGTGGAGGGGTTGCGAAGAGACAGATGAAGGTCGGCTTTATGAAATTCAGACCTAGGGAATACTTTCGTCCGACAAAAGTTAAACTATAGAGAGTAGGTCGCATGAGCGAATTCATCGTTATGATACTCAGGTCGTATTGGTGGAAAATTTGGCTTATAGAAGGTCGGAAATAGAGATTTACTAAGAAAATATCCTGGGGTAAGTCGCAAAGGCTTTCTGACGATCGTCCTCTCTAGGTCTAATGGAATTTCAACTTTTTATCTAATAAAAATACCTGTCTGAGAAGGATTTTTTTAAAATTTCCATAGATTAGACAAAAATTTACCCTAAATGTCCTGGAGAGAAAGTTTCGTTTTTCCTTCTTTATTTTCAAGTCTTCAATCGAAATTCGCTATACTACGAAATATTTTCTTTCAGACTGCAGGATCGACATTGATGACAGGCGCAGCAGGAGTGTTGAAGAAGCCTCGAATGGACATTCAGCCCATGCCCAAGTTGCCGTCGTCTTTCCAGTCTTCTTCTACTACGACGGGTACATCTATTCGTTTTCAGAAGAAAGGGAAATTTTGATTTCAGCGTCTCCCCTGCAGAAACCGAAACTGGACGACACATGGGTCGACATCTCGAATGACACGACCGTGCAGAACTTCCCGCAGCAGATCAACGAAGCCATCGAGAAGGGCAAATTCAATAGGGTGCGATTTTTGTTGATTCGGGAATTTGTAGACTTTATCGTTATGTTCAGCTTTCCCGAATTTTGTGTGGCGGTCTGCGTCTGTTCCTGCAGAAACAGGACGGTTCGTTCACTTGCGAATACGCCATAATCACGATCATGGCTAAGGTCATCAAGGAACATGCTGAAAAAATTCAGGTTGAAATAAATTTTCATCAAATTTTCGTAAATTTTTAAGTTCCAGAATGCGACTGTTCACAAAGCGCTTCTCAACATTCTCTGCGTGATGAAGCCGTTTTCTCAGGCATACTTTTTCTTTAGCTTTTGAAGAAAACGAATAGAATTTCTCAGGACCGCCAAGAATTGTTCGTCGCCATGCTGCGCATTTTGATGGAAAGACAGTCGATCCTGGACGACTACTATATGACTGCTTTTCTGTATGATTCACTAGGAGAAAGGCAATGGGTCGATAAGGTATTGTTTGCAAAAGTTGAAAGAGGTTCTAGCACCTAAAAGTAAATAACCACGACAATGACGTAAATGGGGTTATGAAGTGTCAAAAAAGTTACACAGCTCTAAATTGTCACTTTTCAGCCATTCTGCGTGCAAATCGTCTCGTACGTGCTGCGTCCCTTCGAGACGATCTTTCCTCGTCGCGAGCTCTATGCGGAGTGCAATTCGGAGATCAACATGATTAATGTTCCCGAAGTGGTCCCTTCTTTGGTAAATTTTTAGATGTTTCCAATTTGATGATCATTCTTTTTATTTTCTTAAATCATTCATTTTTTCTAAGTGATCGAAATATTTTTGTAAATAACTCACTTCAGGACGTTCCAAGCCGTTTCGGCAACAATAGCGAGCTGCGCAACATTGTCCTGAACACGATGAAGCCATGGTTGGAAGGGAAGACGGACAGTCCTTCAAGAGCTCTGCTCAAAACGAGCTGCTCGCTGATGGGAATTCAGGAGATCAGACTCATCGTGGCCACGAAAATCGATACCTGGGCACTGAATACTAAGGTTTAAACGGCTTGTCCGAATATTTAGAATTGTAAAGCTTGCAGAGCTAGTGTCTAAATATAGTGTTTTCATCGGTCCTTTTTTTATCTATGCATGTTGAGTACTTCTTCAAGTTTCTGCAATTGCACAAATTTGATTTCTAATAAAAGCCTGAAAGTTTTTAGACTCAAAGACTTGTAAGCGAGCTGCTTCTGTTCCTTGGCTGTAACATAGGAGATGCAGCGACTTCGAATGCAGACCAAGAGGCACTGGGATGGCTGCTTAGAATGAGGAATGTCAAGGGAAAACAGGTCTGTTTTGAATTGAACCAACTTTTGGAAGCTTTACCTAGTTTTGAAGAATCGCCTATATTAAGGAGGAAAAAGAACTTTCCAGGAATAAATAACGAAGTTTGAAAGCAACGATTTTTCAGATGCAATCTGTTCACGCAGCGACAATTCGTGAAGTGGCCCGCAGATTCGAGGACAACACTCGCATCATAGTCAGACTCATTCTCAACAATGAATTTGGATTGCCTGTCAATAGGTCGACATTTTTTCTCATTTTTTTTTTAAATAGAAGAAGCAAATTTTGGTCTTCTTCATTGAATCTGATAGAAACTTAGACAAATTTGCGGTATCACATTTTGACAGAAACTTAGTGAAGAATAATGAAAGCAGTTTTTTCAGAGTCCTGACTAACAACTACTTGCTCTCTGTGATGATGGGATTCGGTGCGACTAAAGTTACCAAGGTCAGAAATAAAACGATTTTAAAAGACAAATATATGCTTCCAGATCCTAGCAGAGGAATTAGCTTCATTGCTGGTTCGTCGAGAGGAATTCTCGAAGATAATTCGTCAATTCATGTTCGCCTTGGTGAGAACGCATCTCAAGGCGGAATTCCAATTCGCCACGTTCACGAATGCATTTCTCAAACATATTTCTACGGAAGAAGAGAAGAGCGAGCATGGGATTGAAGTGAGATTTTAAAGCTTTTGATTTCATCCCTTTTCTTTTAAATTTTCACAAATTTTTCCAACAGAAAAAGATGTATGTTTGCATTAAAAGACTCTGCCTTATATCCACGGACTTTCAAAAGTCCTAGTTCTTTTCTTCAGAAAAATCACGCATTAGTTTCTTATTGTGAATTCCAGGATCACGTGCAACGCGGTCTGGTTGAAGTGCTGACCCTTCTCCCCTTGTCAGCGACCACTAGCAGCGTGAAGGAGTCCTTTTCTGCGAGGAGAGCCAATGGACCTATCTCTGCAGAACTCGCCAACATCCACAGCAAATTCCACGAGCAATTCATTCAGTTCCAGGAATCCGTTCTGAGGTAAACAAGATTTTTTCTTTGTTAATTCTTGTTTTACTTTTCTTCTAAGCCAGAATTTGAAGTTATCTGTATGAAAGTACTCATTCATGAGAGAAATGTATTCATAACTTTTTTTTCTTAAATCCAAAAATATGTATAATTTTCAGCTGGCTGCAGAGAGCTCGAAAAATCTTCCCCGAGAAAAGCGAGTACATTCTCGCCTATCTTCGATTCCTCTATCTGGAAAAGGTAAGCATTTTCTTCTTGGAAAATACTATTCATTGTCTTTGAAAAAAGACTCTTGCTGAGAGGGGCGAGATGCATATCCGCGAATGGCATACTATGAAATATACGGTGCAGAGACGCAGAGCACAGTTGTTATTTTGCGAGTACCCCTTCCTTCTCCTTCTGCACGAGTCTTTTTGAGGGAAAGAGTAAAAAGTAAGATTTTCAGTCGGAATACTACACTGGCATCGAGCACGGCCCGACTGAGGTCGAATTCTCGCAGTACATGAAAGTCGTGGGCGAGTGTGGAGTCACCGAGAAGATGATGT
Organism: Diploscapter coronatus; assembly: GCA_964036155.1. Classification (NCBI taxonomy): domain Eukaryota; kingdom Metazoa; phylum Nematoda; class Chromadorea; order Rhabditida; family Rhabditidae; genus Diploscapter; species Diploscapter coronatus. The sequence goes on along the minus strand of OZ038423.1, from coordinate 77,890,955 downwards.
GGCTGGTAGGAATTTTATTTACCTATTTCTATTCAGGAAAAAACGAAATAATTTAACAAGATTTAAAAATGTCATTTTTTTCATTTTTAAAATGAATGCAATTGTCTCTCAAAGATTTTTCTTTCCAGATTCTGGGCGAAAAACTCTCAAACTTGGATCAGATGAACGTGATCGAAATCGTGAACGAATTAACGAAGCGGACGGTGGCTTCCAGAAATGCTTCAGGTTTTCAAATTTACCTTTGAAAATGTCAGTTTCCTTTTGTAGACACGAATTCCTCTCTGCTGGAGTTGGAGAGTCCCGTAGCCCTAATCGATCGTCTGTTCAGCATCTGCCAATTCAGTCCGCCTGCACAGTACTCATTCGTTGATACGTGAGTCTTTTTTTAAAACTATTTTCGATGAATGTTACTAGAGCTTCAATTCGAACTTCGTATTTTTTAAAGGATGCGAATTTAGGCGTGCAGTTGTTTCATCGAAATTTTTTGCATTCTTTATTTTGGAAATTCGTATATGATTCTGAACATACGCAAAATGTATCGTTTTTTTTTTTTTTTTAAATAAAACCACAGAAAATGTCTCCAAAATTTCATAACTTTCTCAGTTATAATTTGTGTAATTTTCAGTCAACTCACCAAATCAATTGTCATCGACCAGTGCTATTGGAGATCGTGGTTCATTGTCATCATTTGGCTCTGCACAGGTACTGCAAAGATTTCGATTTTCAAACTTATTATAATTTTCAGGCAAGCAAATCCCAAAATTCGAAGACGTCTACAATACCTATCCCCTGCTGCGGTTCTTCGTTCAGGCTATCCTTTCTAAGTAAATCCACTTTTTATTCCGCTTATGAGGAGATACATGCCGCATACACATTGCAACTCGATTTCGCACGCGCCCCGCCTTTCTTTTCTCTCGCTTTTGTTTTCTTCCCGTCTCTCCGCGAGAGTGAAGAGAAATAGAGGAGCGAGGCTTGGGGGATGCAAGTTGCAAAGAGTATGCAGTATCTACCTCCTCACAAACGGCAATACTATAAAATGTTGCCTTGTGGTTTTTCAGACAATTCACCTTCCCCCAAGCGTTCGATGGCAAATCGATCGGAGAAATAACGGAATTGATGAAAGAATTGGATAAAGAGGACAGGAAGGTTAATAAAAAGAATCATTCTTTTCTCTGAAGTTGACAACATTCAGAAAATCATGACCCTGGAAAGAGCCCTGTCCGGGTCGGATATCGATGAATCCAATTCACAGCTGATCAAAGTCACTTGTGTGGCTGAACCAAAGTGGGTTTATCATTTTCTTCCTAAAATTTAAATTGTGAAAGGCAAACTGTAATTACATGGCCATGAAATAGCACCAGCAAAAAGCAACTACAATTTTCTAGGCTATTTTCATGTAATTTTTATTCTTGTCTTTTCCCTTGTTCTATAAATGTCGAAACGGAATTGAGTTTTCGATGCCTCGAAAATGGCAATTTGTAAAGTTCGTAAGATAGTAATAAGGTAATAATGTCTTTAATCACATGCTATTTCTCTTCTAATTCACCTTATCCTTCTCCTTTAACCATGCCTTACTACTCCACTTTACAAATTACCTTCTAAAATTCTTCTTGGATCTGGAAAATTCAAATTTCCAGAGGGGCTATCCGCCGTCCTCCCGACGTGATAATGACGGATCTTTCTCGCTACGCTGCGGAATATTCTCTGTCAGCCCGGCTGGCGCAGTGCAGAAAACCCGATCTCATCTCGCAATTCATTGCATCTCAGGGCCTCGCAATGGCTATGCCTACTATTCAGGTAGGCATATTTCTGCTCATTCTTTTCAGAGAAATAACATTGGAAAGGAAGAAACATGAGTTGTAAAAAGAGTGAATAGATGACAAGTCTTGAAAATATTGAAATTTCAATTTATGGGGCTTTTCAGGAATTGCTGACTCTGAATCCATCGTTTCTCGATTCTCTCTCCCTGCCGAACATCGTCCAGTTCCTGCTGCATCACATGCGCACCGACACAACTCTCTCCACCAGTCAGGAAATAGAAAATATGGTAAGTTATTTGATGATTCGTCTTCTTCCAAATGAGAAAAATGTCTAAATTTAAATCAAGGTTTATATCTTTAAAGTACATTTTATGACAAATTGGTTTTTTTTCGAGAAAAAACATGGCATGTTCAAGGATTTATGTCAAGTTAATTATTTTTCATTTCAGATGTTCGACCGAATCAAATCCTCGGTGGAATCATCGGATGTCGAGTCCTCGGGCGCCTCTCTGTTGCCCATTTTGGAATCTCTCCACTCGGCCGTTGCCCCTATAAGACTGGCTGCTCTTCAAGTGCTCTGCAGGATTTTTGAGGTTAGTTCGAATTTTCACGGCAATTTCTTGAAAAATGCCAAATTTTATATTATACCATTGAGATTAAATTCTCCATCATATGACAATTTTCTGCGACATTTTCTCAGAAATGATTATTTATTTTCCAATAGGCAATTAATAAAAGTAGCACCTAAAAAATCATAAAATTATCATCATATGAATTTCCTGAGCTGAAAAGTTCGATATCCAGCATTATATTACTAAATCCCTACTCCATGCCTTGTGGGTAAGCTATTACTTTGCAAATTGGCCCAAAATATATGCATATGCGTTCAAATGTTGTGATATCACTTTTATTAATTGCTTTCCAGTAGATTGAGAAATTTGCAGTCTTCTTCCTCATTCTTCTCCCCCTCATCATTGACTTCCCTGCCCAGCTACGGCAAATTAGAGACGGACATTCTCTCGCACATTTCCAATGCAATTCGATTCGATTGGGATGAAGAACAGAGGGAGGCACTTATCAATTTCGTCATCGAAAAGTTCAACACCGAGAATATGCATGAGGTAACTTTTATGCCAATTTTTGTATGAAGTTGCTTTTCGTAAAAGATAAACTTTGCTATTTTCACATATGCTATTTTTCTCCATAGGTAAAAGTACGAAATTTATCCAAAATGTTCATTTTAAGAAACCTTGATAAGAAGATCAAATATCTCAGATCGCCCATCAAATCTGCACTTCAACTCGTCTGCAGACTCTGCCAACCTCTCTGCAGAAATCCCTTCTCAACTTCTTCGTGCGATACTGCAAATTGGCTGACCAGAAAGGGACGAAAGCGCCTGAAGGAGTGCAGTTGGTTGAGGCGGCGGTAAAGGGGAACAAGGTATTTATATTTATGTATTGATGAATTTTCCTTATCCTTGGAAAATATTTTCATTTTTAAACAGTTGCAGAAAAAGGAAAACGTCGGATTTTGTAATAATCTTTTTCCTAAAGGACTAATAGCTTTATCTTTCCTTCAGATTTCAATTATCGCTGAAGCCCCAAGCAGTATCATATACCTGCTGTGCGTCACAGAAGCAAACGTGGCATCTAATCGGGACGAACTTTTGAAGGTAAAACGATTTTTTAAAAATTTCTTTCATTTCTGAGATAAGAAGTATTTTCCAGTTTTGGCTGTGCGCTCCTCTGCCGAAGGTGGTGAATTTGAAGACGAAGCAGGAAATTAACCTGATCAACAGCATCGAATTGCGGTCCAGAATGCTCTGCGCCAAGGACGACAAAATTGTTGAGGTTAGATTTTGGCCTTCGAAAAATGAAAAATTGATCTAAAAATCGTAGACTTGCGATTTTTGTGAATGATCATGAAAAATATCAATTTTCAATTATTTACCTTTTTCTTTAATTTATGATTTCTTCAAAAAATCTTTGAATTCCAGATAGCTCTGAAAGGCGTGTCTCCCGATGAAGGGTTCGAATTGATTTGCTCTTTCGGACTTTCAACTTTCAGCGCGGGAAAACTACTTCAGATCTGTGAAAAGGTTCGTTTTTGATCGAATTAGAAAATGTGTTTATTTTTCAGGCCGACAGGTCAAAACTGACCGATGAAATGATGCGGAAAATGATGCCTTTCGTGATTGGATATAAGGCGAATGGAGCGACGGCGGGAGATAATGTGCATTTTCTTTATTTATGTAAAATATATATCGAAGATAATTCAGATGAATTTTCGTGTCTCATCATATGATTTTCAAAATTTAGCTATTTTTAGTGAAGTTTAATTTTCAGTTGCTGGAATATATGAAGCAGAGGTTGTTCAAAGAGTCAGAGAGCATGGAGACTGAGGGCGAAGTGAAGATAGAATCTGAACCGATGCTACCCTCTCCGATCAGACTCGACAGCCGACTGCTCACTAAGGCTGAAGTGCAGAAATGGGCTAAGACTGCCGTGAATGTGAGATCTTCTTTTATCATTTTTCTTAGGAAATTAGTACATATTAGCTTGTTTTTATCATTACTTCATGGAAGAAAGTCGGAGTTTGCAAACATTATTTTTCTTCTCATCAGTTTACTAGGCGAGGAGATCCAACCTCTTCAAATTATCTTTTCAGTATATAGGTTAAAAGCTGAGGTTATTTTTCACTTAAGAGAAATTCAGTTTTCGAAAAAGGAAAAATGTGTTGATTGAGGCTGTCCCCTTCTCAATTCCATCGCCAGTCCTGCGCACTTCGTTGGCCTTCAGCGAAACAGCTCTGATTTGTCTTCAGCTGGTCGAAGACAATCCCAAGTTCTTCATGACCAATTCGGAAGCTTTCATGTCTGTGCTACTCCTTTTGGATGCTGCCTCGAGAAAGGTAAATCTACCCCCTTTAAATTTTTAGTCTTCATTAAAATCTTCAAGGGATGAACAACTCCATTGATTTAACAAGAGCTCATCAAAAATAAATGAATTTTTCAGTTCCCCGAAGTTTCGACCCGTCTTTCCCATTTGGCGAACAAGTTCTTGAAAAACGCCACTTCGATGAGCCCTTCTGTCGCCTCGTATCTGCATCGATTCGCCCCAGCTGCAGCCACAAAAGTCGTCAAGAAGAAGAAGTCGGAGAAGGTTTGACTTTCTTTCCAAACATTTTTCCTAGTTTTGCATTACAAAAAATTGTGTCATATGAATTGAACTTCATTTCACTTACTCATTTCGTCATTTTCAATGATATAAAATCCTGTTGCTATTTTTGCTGACTTTCAGGCAATGAGTGCGGACGCAATTCTCGAAGCACTAACGAAACAAGTAAATGTGGCTCAGAACGACAGGAGCAAGTATCTGAATGAGTACATGCAGCTGATGCCTGAGATTGTGGATGAGCATGAGGACGAGAAGAAATTCGAGAAACGGGTTGGCTTCTTTACTTCTATTCAACTTTTAAACTCATTTTCTTGAGAAAAGTCTTATGTCGAATTTCATGTTGGATAAAATCTTTGAATTCATGATTTTCAGCTTACCTCCCTATTTTCCGGCAGAAATGGTCTGGACGGACTCGTTTGGCAATTGCCTTTGAGATCTTCACTCAAAGCTCTGCACAGAATCTGCAACGCTCTTCTTCAGGCGCATAATCCAAAGTAAAATTTATCATTAGAGTTTCCTATCAATTTAAAAACTCTTCGTATTTTTAGAAAAAAAAACAAAAATTTAGAATTGTTGATCATTGAATTTTTTCAGACTGAACGCAGTTCTTGTATGCGACTTCATCTCGCACTGCATCGATTCGGAGAAGTACAAAATAGTGGACAAGTCGGAGCTGTCGACTTTGGCCATGTTCGTTTCGCAAGCGGTCAGGGAAAATGAAGCTAATGTCAACAAAGCAACGGCTATTGCTACTGCGCTGGCAAGTCATTTTTCGAAGAAAAATTTCGGGCTAATAATGATGGAGTTCTCCCCCAAAGTAACTCTCTCAATATCACGTAACATTCATTATTTTTTCTGGGAGAGAATGCTACTAACTTGAAATGTTAACAATCCATAGATTCTGTTTATTTTGTCGAAATCTTATTCTAGTTCGCTGAAAAGTGAGTTCAAATATTGTCTTATGAGCATAATCTGGAGAAAAATACCTCATTTGTTCATTGAAATATCACGAGTTTTCAGAAAGACAAATGCGGTTTCGAAGTGCTCTGCCCGTTCGTGGAAGGCTTCATTCGCGTGTTCGCTTCTAACAATCCATACGCCAGTCGACAGGCAGCCAAGTTGTGCATTTCCAGACTCGAGGAGCTGTTTCCTTGTAAGTGCATATTACATTTGATCCAGAGTTTATCAATTTCGAAATGAATTCATTTCCATCAAGCTAAAGTTTAAGCTGATTGACGTTCTTTATTTGTTAACAGCTTATACCATCGCCATTGGTATTTTTGTGTGGAAGTTTAAGTTAGGATGTAGGAAAGTTAAAAAAAAAACGGACTATAAATGCAGAAATTGTTTTACTTCTAATCAGGGAAATAATAGCTTTGTTTTTCATTATGAAACGAATTTCAGGCATTTCGTGCACTTCCTCCCTGCCAGGCTCAGTTCGCTTGACAGGCCGTCTTTGCACGAGCAGCGAATGGGACAAACGGGCTGAAGACCTTGTTGCTACGCTCATCGATTCTAATACAGGTTTGAAAAATCGATATTCTTTCCAAGAATGATTTTTTTCAGACCTGGTCGCAGCGGCAATGGACACTCTGAACTACATCCTCATTGAAAAGCCGCTCATTTTGAAGAGGTTTGATTTTGCTTCTTTGGTTTTTAAAAAGAATTATTTTCAGACAGTATGGAATTATCACAAACCAATTGTCGTTGGCGTTGAAAATGAGGTCGGGAAAAGAAAGGGTGAGTTGATTTCAAAATACAACATTTTGGGAAAATTTTCAATTTTATTTTATTTTATTTTCTTTCGGATTTTTTCATTTACTAAATGGCACACTGTATTAGGCGGAATAACAATACGCACTTTTCTCGGACTACTTCTCGAATTTCTTACCTCCCAACTACTGTATTCCGTCATTTACAAACTTCTGAGAAGTCTGAATATTTCTTTCCAGAGCCGTACACATCAGCTGCACGTGGCCCTGCTCGTGCATGCCTCGATCGTCCTCCTGCCGCACTTCGTCGATTACGAACTCGACAATCTGGACATCGCTATCTCCATTCTGCTCAATCTCTACGAGGTTTGACAAATTTAGCAAATTACAGGAAAATTGCTCGATTTCAGCAGCAACTCGTCCAGCAAACCCCTCAGTCCTTGCAAATCGGCGACTCGATTCTCTCCATTCTGGGACTCTACTTGGAGTCCAATTTGCAAAGGGTAATTTTCATCGTGTTATTTTGAAGAACAATTTCAGAGAGTAATGAATCACTGGCCCCTCCTTGTAGTTACCACCCTCTTTCTTTTCTCCGTACTATTTCTCAGGAAAGAGAATGGTAACCATAATGAGCCTGAATCATTTGATGATCTATCAAAATATTGCCAAAAAATAGCCAATATCTAGAAAAGATGCAAAACTCCATATAATATTATTTTCAAGCCATAACAAGAACGTTGCACGCTCGTTGCAACTCGCTTTTGGAAGTGTTCCACCTATCTTTTCCATGCTATTTCTCGCGTGAAATAGCATCCTAGCAAACGAAAAAAGGTAGGCGGGGCACAAGAGAGGAGGGATGCAAAACGTGTGCAACATCTTTGTTGTGACGTGACGAAATATCAGAAACGTTTTTTATCTGAAAATGCATTCAAAATAAAAAAATTGATTTCAGGCCCGCGAATTCCTATCAGAACACCGCGATTCGGTGACAGCTCTGTGCACGAATTTAAGAGAGCAGAAAAATGCTGCCGTTATTCGCGACAACATCCCTGCTGCGCCTATTGAATAAAGAATGTTGACAGGTAAAATTTTCCTGCAAATTACTTCTTCTCCGAGTTTGACATTTCTTTTCAATGTTTGGAAGACAGATTTAAAAGGAATTTTGTAGGATCAAATTCGATAGGATATCAGTAATTTGAAGTTATCTGAAAGTATCTTTTTTCTATCTTCTAGCGGGTATTATTTTGTTTGTCCACTTATCGGGTTGCTCAATTCCTGATGATTTCATACTTTCTATCGTTTTTTTCTCGTATTTACTATTATCATCACATTTTTCGAATAAATGTTGCTGGCTAAATTTACGAAGATCATTGAAAAGGATTTGGTCAATATTCCAAATCAAATATTTTCAGAAGCAATCATTTTTTCCTCTTTCTAAAAATATTTTTCAGGCGCTCAAAAATGCCGGACTTTGTGAACCCGGAGCGTAAAATTCTCAACCAATTCGACCTCAACCCGTGGTTCTTCTCAATGGTAAAGTTAAAAATTCTGAAAATGATGAAATGGCAATTTGAAAATATGTAATGATATTCGTTAAAATCTTGGCTGCACGATTTCCAGTAAATATAAAAATGTTCTTTCTTCATGCATTGAAAATCATGCTGCTATTTCTTTCAGCTCACGTGAGCGTGAGCGGAGTATGAACGCACCCTAAAAGTCATGTAATAGGATTTGAGTTCTCAGATGAAATCGAAAATAGTTGAATTGCAGGCCTACACGGAATACCTCCAGTTCCTGCACACGATCAGCGATTCCGTAAAGGGCGTGAAGACGAGCGTGGACATTCCCTGCAGTGCGAAGATAATGGCTCTCATCGATATGCTCGAGGAAATTCAGGTTGGGAAAATAGAGGTTTCTGAAAAATTCGATTTATGACGAATTTTTAAATTTGTTTCTTTTGGCAGCCTTGAAATTGCAAGGCAACGAGGCGATGAAATAGCATTGCAAATGGAAAATACAGGATACTTTTCTGAAAATTTTCCATGACTATTTCGTATGCATTATTGTCGTATATTTTCCAACAATTATCCAAAAATTTCTGGATTATCTTTCATTGTTCTCATTTTTGAGTCGTGGATGAAGGACTTCCCACCCGAAGAAATGGAGGCGCAACGATACGGCAACAAGGCCTACAGGAAGTGGTACGATAAATTCGCACAGGTTGAATACTTTTCCTTGCTATTCCTTAAAAACAATAAATCCAGAGCGTGGACTCACTGCTCGAAAACGTGCTGCCTGAGGAACTGCGTGCGGCTGTGATCGAGCTGAAGGCCTATTTGCTGGATGCGTTCGGAAATTCGACCAGAATCGATTATGGATCAGGTCAACTTTGCAGTTAATTTTCTTTTCTAGAGAGATGATGAATTAGCCAACCAATTACGAGTTTTAAAAGAATGAAAATTTGTAAGAAAATGACTTGTAAATTCTCATTTTATTTGACTTTCAGGCCACGAAATGTCATTTCTCGTGTTCTGTATGTGTCTCTATAAAATCGGCTACCTCGAGGAGGGCGATCATCAGGCCACTGCACTCAGGATCTTTGCAAAGTACGACATTTTATGGATTACTTCAGAAATTCATTCTAACATTATCATCTACTTTATGAAATTATTTATAATTTTCGAAAAGATAAGCTTAAGAATTCATTGACTTTCAGATACTTGCGAGTGTGTCGCGCTCTGCAGATGGAGTACCGAATGGAGCCCGCGGGCAGTCAAGGCGTTCATTCCATCGATGATTTCCAATTCGTTCCCTTCCTCTGGGGAAGTGCTCAGCTCGTCGGTTGGTTTGAATTCATTAAATGGATTTTCTTTGATTTTTCAATGCATTCAATTTTAGCCTTCTTTTAATTAATTTTGATAAATTTGAAGATTTCACAAGATAAATGAATTTCAACTTTTTTTACCTCAGGAAACCGCCGCCTGACTCCCGACTCGTACACTCGAAAAGAGCCCGCCGAAAATTACGCCCACGAAAGTCTCTTCTTTGACGCCGTCAATTTCATCTTCAAGGTATTTTCTTAAATATTTGTGAAATTATGCAATAATTTGCAGGTAAAAACCGGTCCATTCCACGAGCACTCGAATCAGCTTTGGAACATTTCTGCAGTGCCGTCCTGGGACAAAGTCAATATGGGAATGTTCAAGATGTATGAGGGAGAGGTAGGAATTTGAGCGCTTTCATCAAGAGATAATTTTTGCCACTTCTACATGAACATAACATTTAGGCCAACACATATTCTTGTGAAACTTTGAAATATTGGAATTATGAATTTGAGTTGAACGCACAATAGCATTCAAATTAGCAAAGCAGTCTTCAATTCAAGTTTTGAACTTTTCAAAAATAGATCCTTTCCAAGGATGACAATTGCGAAAATTAGCTGCATCGTTGCAGGCGAAATGTAATAGGATCTGGTAGGAGAAAAAATGATTTTCCTATACTATTTCGTATGCAACGATGCAACTCTATCTTTTAAGGTTCCCCATAAATTTTACCTAAAATTGGAATTTTTATTTGAGGTGCTGAAGAAATTCCCGGTGGTGCAGCATTTGCGTTTCGGATCTCTGTTTTCGTTCGACAAGCGAAAGGGCGCTCCGGCTGAGCCATTGTACCGCGTCCCGCCTCCCACCGCCGCAGTCCCTCCGACTCAACTCGATCCCGGATAAATCAGCCATAAATCGACTGATCTCAAATCAAAGCAAAACTCAAAATACGGTATATCATTTATTGATCTTCTCATTCGATCGAAAGATTTTCCTTAATTTTTTGTGACATTTTTACACATAATTCATGAGTTTCTCTAGACTAGTATTTTCAAAGATAGATTTTTTGCAATTTAATTTATAATTTTCCCGATCATTGTAGGTAAATTTTCTAATCTTTATTCTGTTTGAAAATATATGTCAATCATTTTCTTGTAATTATAATTTATTAAAAGAAAATTCCCCGATTTATGTAAGTGAATTGCTCAAGTTTAGTTGCGAAGTTAGCTTTAAAATGACCCTAAAACTCTGAAGAAAATCGATTTGGAATACGAATTACATGCTTCGTTATTTCAGATTCTAGAACTTATCTTTCCTAGCCGATTCTCGATTTCCTAAAACCCTTTTGCTATAAAATATAACTTCGAAAGAAGATCAGTTAAATTATAAAATTTATCTTCTTGAAATTAAAAATAAATCATAGTGATTGAAAAATGAAAGATTATAAAATTAGAGAAATGTGCGTTTACGAGTTGCACAGAATTTTATCGCACTAGCACCTACTTTTCAATCTCAATGACAAACTAAAGCGAGAAAAATGCCAAACACAGGATATATGTACAAAAAAAATTGATAATAGTCTCCCAACTCTCGTTCGTCAAATTGAATGAAACCTAATATATCATACTGTCTCATCGATCTCGAAAGACATGTATGTTGGAAGTTGTTTTTCATCGAACTTCAGAATGGGTTAAAGATATCGAAACATCTTCCAATAACTGTTTAAAACTATTTGGTTTGATTTCGATGTTAAAGAAGAAAGGATCTTTGAAATTAGACATTCAAATATCTCGCAATTTCCACAGCCCCGTATCGTTGGAAACAGCTTCTGTGAATCAGACTAAATTCTGTGGCTGTGAACGGGGAAAGCGGGTTGATTTCGAAGTTGAACAGGAAATAATCCAGCCTAAAATGAGTATTTTTGAATAAGCGGAAAATGATTGTCTATGACTGGCAAATTGAGGCAGGACAGAAAGCACGAAAATTATATGCATGAAATTAGTGTGTACTTCGCAATGCACTTTACAAAATTTGATCATTCAGCAAGTAATGATTTTTGAGAGGCTCCCTGTATTCCTGTATTTACAGACGGATAGGGAGGGTAGGGAATGTAAGAAAGAAATAAGAAAAAGAGCCGTCTGTTTTTGTCACCCGCCTATAAATACAGGTGCACTTGGCATTTTCATTTTTCGCAGCATTTGTTCTGTCTCAATTTATCGGTTTTAACAATAAAATTTACTTGGCAATTTGTATCAGCAGATCTTTTACTTTATCATAATTCTCCGACTTTTCATTGATATGAATTTCAATAAGAATCTAAAATTTTTAAATCCAAACCTATCTTTAAAAAAAGTTTTTACCTGGCAAACAGAATTCCTTTCAAGGAAAGGAATGACAACTTCGTATTCCGCACCCTCGATATCGATTTTCAGAATTTCGATACTACCCACTCCTTCGAGTTTCATTAGATCCTCTGAAAAATTGCAAACAGAATTTGAGCAATTCAATTTATGAATGTCCAAAGTCGAGATTTTAAAAAATTTTATTCTCTCCACGTTAACATATCGATTATTTCGTTTTACTGTTTTCTCTAAAGCTTCGAATTTCGAAGTTCTAAAGAAGACCGAGAAAAGCGAAATAATCGGTACGCTAGCATGGGGAGAGAAAATAAAAAAGGAACATTTGGACTTTGTGCAGCCCTGGTGCGAATTGTCTACTTTTTCAGTTTATCTTCGTTTCTGATAATCCAAAATTCAAACTTCGTTCAGAATATAGTTGCAATTCGACCTACCAAGAGAAATAGTGTTAGTGTCTTCATTTGTGACAACACCAATAGTTTTTCCTCTAGACAACCCATTTATCGACCGATAGACTCCATTCGAAATGGTATCTGCTTCCTAAAATAATTTTCGAAAGTTTCAGATTTCTGTCAACAAAATTTACCTTATCGTACCCGTAAACTTTACATCGCATATTTGTATAGTACTGGATTTCTTTTTCGAATGATGGATTTCCATTTATGCCAAGAGAAAATATTCTAAAAACGGTTTATCTCCCCTAAAATAGACTCAATTTTCCTACACGCATCCATTCCGTATATTTATTGGATCACAAGTCCATTTCCCACCATCGAAAATCGATCCCAACCGAATTCTGGGACAGTAAGCCTAATTTTAAGTTAAATTTCAGGAATAACTTTGATATCACTGGCAGCTTTTTTCAAAAAATAATTTAGGAACGTTTACCTCTGGCACTAGAATATTGAATAGATTAAGAGTGACATTCGTTTTGAGATATTGTGCGCGTTCGAGTACTTGATGCCTATACCATTCGATAAGTGCTTGGCTTATTTCGTTGGTTTTCTAAATTAATCATAATATAATTATATTTTCAAGGCATTTAGTAGAAAATCAACTCATTTATTCATCTTCTATTGAAAAGTTCATGTTTTCTTTTCATGATCAAAATTATCATTCAAGATGGATGCTAATTAAAAAATTTATCTCCAAAGTACTTACAATTGGAGGTCGAGTAGCGGCATTTATGCTATTTACTAGTAACTGAAGATCAGCGAATCGTCCTAAAATATGAGATAAAATTATTATTATTTTAAAAATATTTCTTACTTTCTTGAGCGTCCTCATTAAGTATCCACAAATAGGCGTTTATAGCTGATAAAATTATAATTATTCCGACATAAGGCGCTATTTTTGTCATATAAACGGACTTTCTCGAATAGATAGTTCTCAAACGTTTCAAGGATTTATGCAATATTCGATTTGAAATATAGGTCATTAGGGCTTAGTAAGGCATAGCAAATCTAAAGATCATAGATAAAAACACCTACTAATAAAATATCTAATATTTAAGAAATTTCAGAATTAGCAGTTCATTTTTAAACTATATATTATCCATGAATATTTTCTCTCAGGAAGAAACCAATTTATAAAATTCAAAATATGACTTACATTTCCTTTTAAATGTCCTCAGAAACTAGTCATCCAGAAATTAAATAAGATTTAAAATAGTGATAAACTTTAGGTTTTAGGTCAATTTTACATGAATAGAAACATTGTTCTGTTCTAATTTTCGGATACAGGACGAATGAACTAATTTTATTATTGCACTACTCTCTCGGATCCGCACTTCTTATGAATTTAAATGAGTTTTATAGCTTAGATTCCCGAACAGATACGACCAAATATGGGCTACGTTCGATCCCTTGGTGAATGCCATTCCCAGAACCAGAAATTCAAAATTGAAATAGTCAGAATAGACAGAAGAAAGATCCTAATCGACACGTATTGAATTAAGGATTTTTCGCTTGAAAGCTAAATTTTTGCATAATAGATTCTCGACTAGAAACATTCACTCCGTAGCCACGTCAGTCTTTTTTGCTAATTAAAGACCAAATTAGTAAGTAAAGCGGTGCAAAAAGTGCTGATATGAAAAATTTTCTCATTATTTTCCAAAATCGACTATTCAAAGGAATACTATGTAAAATGATGATTAGGATCCCCAAGTAAGTATGATGATTTGATGTTGGTGACAAAATTTTTTGACAAAAATATCAACAGGGTGGTAAATAACACCACCGTGAAGAAAAAATAACATTAAAAACTTTTCTGGCTGAATGAATCGCTAAAATCCGCTGCTTGAAATGAGTACATTTTGACAAACTTCAAACTGCCTGGACACAAAATTACGACCTGGTTTTTGGCGCAGAACCGTTTTATCAACTTTATCACCGATTTAGACTAGGCCTTTCGTGACAATTTGAATTTGAAGGGTAGTTTCTTCGCAAATTTTTGCTTGCAAACTACCACGTTTCGACCAACAACTTATTTCTGCAAAAGTGCGGAGCTTGGGGACTTTAATTATGGCTCTTTGGTAATCACTTTGCCTGCGCAATGCTTTCAAATGATAAATTTCTAAATTTAGTTTATCTGCTCGTTTTATTTTGTACCATATGTTTATCAGGAGTTCGCTTCATTTATAACCGGGAATCTCTAAACTACACTCGTTTTGTAGTAAAATGTGTCCGTGAAAATAGCCCCGAAAACGGCGATTTCAATTGATTGAATTCTCTTTGCTGCAAGAGTCAATTGCTAGTCATTTTTGACACAGCGAACTGCCCCTTCTTCTTCGTTCTTTGCCCTAATCTGATCACATCATCGAAGAATTTAACGACTATGAAAAATATGGTTCCGAAATGTCTAGGTCATCTTTGTTTTATTGCACATATCTTCCAAAAAATCATATCTTGCACTCAAGTTTAGGTACACATTACTTATTTCAATGATCATGAAGAGCTATTATTAACAAAAAAATTGGCCACGTTCTAAAAACATTAATTGACAAACAATTACACGCATACATTTATTCATCTAATGGTGATAATTGAACAGTAAACCAAAATCAGAAAATAACCCATAATTTAGTGCTGAGATTAAAAATATCATAAATATCAATAAAACTCATCTTGCTTCTTGATGAACGCTTTCATCGGCGAAATTGTCGGAAGAATCACAAATCCAAAGGCGTCTTCGAGTGTTGGAGCGTCGATTTGACTTATTGACTGAACTTTTAACCAAGATAATTTTCATTTCCCACACACTGGCATGAAAATTAGCAGCTCCAACACTGGACCAGAGTTGTTGTTCATAGAAATAGTTTGAATTACTGAATAATTTCGTTGATAAAAATTTGAATAATTTCCAGCCACCTATCATTTATTTTCAAAACCTCGAAGGCATTTGGTAATGACTTATTCGAATCTTTGCTATAGCCAGTTGAAGACATTCAGTTAGAATAATTTCAATATACCAAATGATTACTTCCTAAATAAGGTATACAGTTATGTACGTCTAAAATAGGTTGCACTTGGTAAACTATCTAGAAAGAAATGACAAAGAATTAAAGAATAAAAATGCGCGCACGTTTTTCTTCTCGATTAAAAAACGTGTCTGTTCGTTTCAAATCAACAATATCTATCATATTTATCCTTCAGTTTGCCTGTCTGTTGTGTGTTGTCGCTTAACATTAATATAAGATCTCAAACTACAGTATTTTGACGACTAACAAATTTCAAACCAAATTCGCAGACAAGGTCGTCCATTTTTGCTGAAGTTTCCTGAACTGAAACTCAGTGCAATTTTATTGCCATATTGTGCTTTTCGAACGAAAAAGTTAGAAGAAAAATAGCGTTGACAAACATTCAAAATGATATGACTTGTGTGTCATACTGACTGGGTTTCAATAAAAATAGGCCTGAATATTCTCGACCATTGAAGTGATGATTCTGAAGTCGCTTGCAGGCTACGGGAATGCATATAGCATTCACAAGTGATTTGTTTTTCATAATCCGAAGTATCCCGTTCTTGAAAGTGGACAAGGATATTTTATACTAACTGAGCTCTTATGAATTATGAATCTCCATTTACATCAAATAAATCTAAAGCCGCAATAAAATAAAAAGGAAAATATTTAGACAAAACACATCGCAAACAAGAGACGTAAACGATCAGTGACATTGCATAATTGTCCACATCCCTTGATGCAAAATGCTCTGTCAGTTATTTATTTAGAAAGTATCAAAAATATAGCTAAAAACTGCGAACATATCAATAGTACAAGTTCAATAAAGGTCGATCAATACACCTAAAGTGATTTCATTAAAACAAAGATGGGTAATGATTTCGACATCAATTTTCGACCTTGATCATAGAGTGACTTCCAAACGCTTTATATAACCCCGCGAATCTAAAATACCGCCCACTTTTAGTATTGTAAATGAAGATAATTTAAATTTGTGGTGGTAATTTCTCAGGATTTTGTAGTTTATTTTTAAAAAAATTTTAAAAAACTGGTAGAAATTTCGAAGTCTCCGCCTAACTTGACATGTTTTATCGAGTAAATTTCCATTTTAGTGACGCGTCATTTCATAAACTTCAAATGAACAAATGCTCGTCTCTCGCACATTCCGAGACTCACAGGAGGGGGAAGAAAGCAAGAAAGACGCCCCTTTTCTCTCGTCTCAAGTTATCGGTCATTTACAATATCCCTTCTTTGCTAGCACGAAGTTGCGATTTTGTCAGACTCTAATCGTGATCAATAAGTTTTATCAAACGTTTTTATTATCCGAAGACGATCAAATAAATAACATTGTCATTTGGAAATGGCAGAATAGTTGAAAGTCATGCAATCTCAGAAATTTTGCATTTTTAATCAGAAAGTGTAGATTAATTTTTTCCTATCTAACAATGACTTTTCAACAATTATCTCCTCTTTCCGTAATAAGATGAGTAAGTGTTGTAGCTGTAGGGATATTGATAATTTTGATAGTAGGGATAACGATAAGAAGAAGAATAGGAAGAGCTTGGATAATAGGAGTTTGAGTAATAGCTGTTTCCATAATATGGTGTCG
Organism: Diploscapter coronatus; assembly: GCA_964036155.1. NCBI lineage: Eukaryota > Metazoa > Nematoda > Chromadorea > Rhabditida > Rhabditidae > Diploscapter > Diploscapter coronatus. The sequence goes on along the minus strand of OZ038423.1, from coordinate 77,874,059 downwards.
AGTAGCTGTAGGTACTGTATGGGTATGAGTACGAGTAGGTTCTAAATTCACTTATGATCAAGTGTACTCGTCTAAAAACTTACCCGTAATTATATGGCGAATAATAGTTTCCGTACGAGGAATAGCTGTTTCCGAACAATCCTAGATATTCAATTCATAACTTATCATGACCGGAAAAATACCTGGGAACAGCCAAGACAAAAGGCCTCCACCACTACTGCCAGAGCTGGAACTATATGAACTGCTACTACCCGTACCGAAGTAGCTCGCTAAAATTAAAGAGCAATTGCCATAATGTCAATAAATAAATTTTCAATAACTAAAATCATTAAAAATCTTACGCGAATAAGAGTGGTGAAAACCGCCGCCTAAATAAATAAGACATGAAAATTTAGCATTTATTTGTAAAAAAAGATAGAACATTAAATTTAACGAAGTATAGCTATGACATCTGCAGCTATTCTAAATGATGAAACATTGAAGCATTCTAACCATGATGGCTGTGATGATGCCCACCCGAGTAGCTATGTCCCCCGGAATGATGACCGCCTCCGGAATGACCTCCGCCGTGGCCGTGGGCAGAAACTGAAATACGTTCCTATCATGCTCTTCAAATTTCAAGAAATGTGATATTAATTTAAAAATGAAAAGGAAAACAAGCAACTAGTTCTCAATAGTTTAGACAAGGTTTCACATAATTCTTATTCATTAACGATGTTTTCTGGGATTTATTCAAAATAACTAATGTCAACCTTATCAGATTTTCTCCGAATTCAAAAACCAATTATTTTATTTTACCTACCGAATGCAACGAAAACGGAAACCGTAGCAGCGATGAGCACAGTTAGTTGCATTTCTTGTAGACTACTCTGGGTATAATTTAGCAGCAGCGAGGAATGGGCGATCAGTCGATCACTTTGCCGAATGAAGTCTCCATTCTTTCCACTTCCATTCTTTATATCAGCTAACCTTAACCGCGTTTTATTTTCCCACTCATTCTTTGCACATGTAGCCTTCCTGTCTGAGAGACTGAATTCGCTCAATTGGCCTATTTTTCGCATTTCACAAATTCGTTCGATTTATTTATAAAATGCAAAAATTCTTCATTTCCAGGGGAAAAACGCAGCAGACTTCTAATATTTCAAACAATTATCGTCATTTTTCTGCTATTTAATCGAAAACAATTTAGTCTGGAATTGACGTGATCTTCGATTGATAAAGAACCACTTCATTCTTCTAAATTGAATTTTCAGATATCGCTTAGAATACTGTATTCATCAATGGATGTTATTAATAGGGACCGCAAATAGCTGCAAAAATCATCATTTTTAGCAATTTCTCCAAATGATCAAATTTGATGCAACTAAAAGTATTCTCGAAGAAAAATAAAATAAAAGTCATTCTAAACCGAAAGAATTGACTCAGATTGATCAGCGAAATGAACACGTTCCCGGTTCATAAAATCCTCGTGAGAGTGAGCGGACGCGCACTTCTTGACAAGATTTTCTTGCGAACAGCCATTTCTATGAATGGTTTATCGATTCTGACGATGCCTTTTCGTGCCCATACACTTTGAAGGGAATTTTCTTTCCATTTTTGAGATTTCAAATGACTATTTTTTTGTCTTTACTAAATTGGATCACCCTAGGCATATTTCGAGAGGTACATGTGTTTTTATTTCATATTTTGATTAGTTGGTCAATTGTTTGTCTTCAGTGAAAAAATCAGAAAAATCCTAGTACCCGCGACTGAGATCCTGATAATCCGTGAAAATATAAAAGAAGCCAATGCTAAAATGAAAGAGAGTGCAGAGAAAAGATCCCAAAAGGCAAGAAAAGAAGGACGCTCCTTTTATCTCGTCTCAAGTTATCAATCATTTACAATATCCCTTCTTTGCTAGAACGAAATTATGATTTTGTCAGACTCTAATCATGGCCAATGAGTTTTATAAACATGTTTATTACCCGAAGACGATCAAATAAATAGCATTGTCATTTAGAAATGGCAGAATAGTTGAAAGTCATGCAATCTCACAGATTGAACATTTTAGTCAGAAAGTGTAGATTAATTATTTCCTATCTAACAATGGCTTATCACAAATTATCTTCTTTTTCCGTAATAAGGTGAATAGCCGCCTCCAAACGGTCCTGAACCGAAGTAGTTCGCTGAAATTAAAGGGCAATCGTCGTAATGCCAACAAATCAGTTTTCAATGACTAAAATTAGTAAAAATCTTACACGAATGGTATGGGTGATAATCGTGATGGTGGTGATAATAATGCTCGTGAGAATGAGAATCATGATAATGATAATGGCCGTGGGCAGATACTGAAATACGTTCCTATCATACTCTTCAAATTTCAAGAAATGAGATATTAATTTAAAAATGAAAAGGAAAACAAGCAACTAGTTCTCAATAGTTTAGACAAGGTTTCACATAACTCCTATTCATTAGCGATATGTTTTCTGGAATTTATTCAAAATAACTAATGTCAACCTTATCAGATTTTCTCCGAATTCAAAATATTAATTACTTCATTCTACCTACCGAATGCAACGAGAACGGAAACCGTAGCAGCGATGAGCACAGTTAGTTGCATTTCGTGTAGACTACTCTGGGCACAATTTAGCAGCAGCGAAAAATGATCGATCAGTATCACTTTGCTGAATTGTCTTCATTCTTCCCATCTTTCCACATTTTATATCAGTTAATTTTAGCTACACTTTCATTCCCCCATTGATTCTCTACACGCGTAGCCCCCTGTCCGAGAAGCCGAATTCGCTCAATCTGGTCCATTTTTTTCGCATTTCACAAACACAAACGCTACACGACTCCCCTTTTTTCTCTGTATCTCAGCGAAAGATAAAATTCGTCATAGCATTCATCATAAATCAGCAATTGGCCTATTGATATAGCGACGGTTACGGTTGTTCCCTTGCTAAAAAGAAAGATCTGCGTCTCGTCATTTCGCGCACTATTTTTTTTGTTGTTTTCTTTTCTCGTTCGTTATTTATACCATGAAAAGGTGACGAATTCACGTAGTGACAAAGTCATCCGATTTATTTATAAAATGCAAAAATTCTCCATTTCCTGGGAAAAAACGTGCAGCAGACTTCGAGAATTTCAAGCAACTATCGTCATTTGTCTGCTATTTAATTGAAAACAATTTAGTCTGGAATTGACGTGATCTTCGATTGATAAAGAACCACTTCATTCTTTTAAATTGGATTTTCAGATATCGCTTAGAATACTGTATTCATCAATGGATGTTATTAATAGGGACCGCAAATAGCTGCAAAAATCATCATTTTTAGCAATTTCTCCAAATGATCAAATTTGATGCAACTAAAAGTATTCTCGAAGAAAAATAAAATAAAAGTTATTCTAAACCGAAAGAATTGACTCAGATTGATCAGCGAAATGAACACGTTCCCGGTTCATAAAATCCTCGTGAGAGTGAGCGGACGCGCACTTCTTGACAAGATTTTCTTGCGAACAGCCATTTCTATTAATGGTTCAGCGATTCTGACGATGCCTTTTCGTGCCCATACACTTTGAAGGGAATTTTCTTCCCATTTTTGAGACTTCAAATGGCCATTTTTCAAACAAAAGCGAAAAATGAAAGAGGGAGGAATTTGCGATCTCTAATGATAATTCAAAGAGGTGATTTTGCCAAATCCGCGAATCTTCCCCATTTCTTATTTGACAAATTCGATCTTTTCACGTTTGCAACTGATGGTAGAAGCATTTTATTCGATTGTGTGTAAATTCGCCAAACTCTCGTGTAGATTACTTGTCTGTAGGCGGATGTGATGATATTTTTCTTGTGAAACATTCTTTCTAGCATCTTGTTGATCAATAAATTGATTTTAAACAGGAAATAAATTTGTTAATCAATTGATTTCAAATCTAATTTTAAATTCCAGGAAAAAAGAATATTCCTGCAAGTTGTTTTCTAAAGAACAATTGGATCTGAATTTAACAAACGTAAAAATAATGTGGCACGTGTGATAAAATGTTGTTTCGCGGGGTAATTCGAAATGAGAATGGAAGACTAGAAGAACAGAAATAGAAGGAGGTCGATCTTCACGAAAAGATCGAATCGATATATAATAGGCTGGCCGGTAAAGTTCTAGCAAGGAAAAGATAGGACACCGAAATTCGCAGAGTTCAAACCGAGAAATTGGGAAACTTACGCAATGCGCATCGGTATTTTTCTTGCAATCCTTGCAACTCTTACCGCATTAGGTTAGTTTTTATTTGGTTATTGCCTGTTTTTAGAATATTATTGCTAAAATCATTATGACCCAGAAAAACGTTCCAGTTGTATCCGAAAATAATTCAAATGATCTTTTTTATTCCAAGTTTAGTTGAAAAAAGTTTTTGGTATAGTGGATATTCCTGTGTCCGTATTCATAAACGCATCGGAAGGCAATTGGGAGCCCCCGCGATGCGTTTGCGTGAATACGGGCTCTGTTAAAATTCTTGATTTAATTTTTATCTTCAATCCTTCAACTTTCGTAGTTCAATATAATCAATATAATTTCAGCCACTGCCCGAGGAGGCGGCGGCAGAGGTCGAGGCGGTGGAAGAGATGAGATTTTTTTTCTATTTTCTAATTTATAGCTTTTAAAACCATAATTTAGATTTCACGAGGTGGTCGAGGAGGGGGAGGGAGAGGAGGTAGTTTTGGCAAGTTTGGATATTTTTGAATTTGATCACCTAGGATATTCGTACGGTGGGAGAAGTCGCGGAGGCGGTGGATATAGTCATTTTGGTGGATGTAAGTTTCTGACACTAAACCAAAATAAAACAACAAATTCCGTAAAATCTAAGATAGAAGTCCCCTAAATTGGAAGTCTCACTATGGTTGGAGTTCACCTCCCGAAATTTCAAAAATGTCCATTACCCAATTCAGATCTCAGATAGCATTTGATATGATGAGTAGTTATGACAGTTTGAAACGTTCAAATTAGTCTCAGAAATTAGGAGGCTGAAAGATACAAATTCACAGACCTCTATTTTTAGATTTTACGGTAAAAATCGAGTTTTCAAATAAAGAAAAGCAGATCATTAATTTGTTTAGAAAATAATTTGGAATATTTTAGTCCATAGTTATGGAGGAGGGGGCGATCATTCGAGCAGCAGTAGTTATTATGGAGGAAGCAGTGGAGGCGGTCTGCTAGGACTTTTGTTTCCAGGTACTTTTCAAATATTTTTTTAATTTGGGAAGATTTACAGGACTGTTTGGCCAAAGCTACCAGTATCAATATCCATCTCAATATTATCAATATTCTACTCCTTACTATAGCTATTCTTCGTATCCTTACGGCTATTCAGGCTACAATTACAATTACTATGGAAAACGACGTTGAAAAATTTTAACAAATTCCAATTTCATTGTTTGGTGATATTTGTAAGCAAATTTTTACAATAAAGTTTGAAAATATCCATTAAATAGTGAAATAGCATACTAACGGTATCAGACAAACTATCTCACTCATGCGACCTACCCTCTATAGTTCCTTTTCGTCTGACAAAAGTTCTCCATAGGTCTGATTTCCATGGAATAAAACGTTGAAAATTTCCAACACCCCTCTTTAGAAATTTCATCTTTCGTTTTATGCTATTTGCGGATAAAATTCTCAAGAATAGTGTTTGTAAACTCGCCAAATAGTGAACTTACATCATTTATTTTACCAGATACTTTGATCAAGACTCGAATCGAGTCAGTACATGATAGAATGTTGTTGGACGAAGCAGAAACTGAATTGTAGAAAAATTGATAAAAAAATTAGGAGGAAATTTGCACTGAAAGGGGAAAATGAAGACCGACAGTGGATTTGGCCAATATAGGACTGAAAGTCATTCTCATCGTCAGCTATAAAAGGGAGGATGACTATATCCGAAACTGCACGCTTCACAGCGTAATGATGCATCTGCGCCAGTTCACTGCTGCTTTGATCTTTCTTATTGCCGTCGGTAAGTTATTTTCGAGAAATTTAATAATCTTTACAAATATTTTTGAATTGAAAAATTAATTTTTAGGTCATTCAGCAGGAAAAGAGTATGGTCCGGGATATGTTGGAATAGGTCAGTATTGACTATGTTTTCATTCAAAAATTCAATATACCTGTACTCTCCATTGTCTCCGAGATGAGCTCTTGCAAAGAACGAGGGAAGAAGTATCCGCGAGTCTTAACTATGTGCATGATGCGCTTTTCTGCATTCATCCTCTTCTTCTTATTTCTTCCAGTCTCGATGCGTCGCGCTCGCGAATCATACACGTGTAGAGTGCATATGAAGGGTTCAATTCGGGGATAAGGAAGAGTATCTTTTCGATTCTCCAAAAATGTCATTTTCAGATACCAACGTGCCTGATCCGAGTACTTACGAGTCTTCAGGAGGTAATAATTAATAAATTAAAGTTAAAATGAGTTGATCTAGGAGGGGGATCACAACTTTATACGAACAACTATTACTACAATACTGGATACAATTCATACAGGCCAGGAGGAATTCTCGGACTATTGTCAGGTATTTACTTCCCAAAATAAAATAATGACTGATTATCTCTTTCAAGGACTATTTGGAAGGAATTATCAGTATACGCCCACTTATTCGTATACTCCCTATTACGGTTATTCGTACAACACCAACTCGTATAATTATCCAGGCTATGCGTATAGATACAACTACAATGGAAAATAAATTGGTTGTTTCTTGTTAAATTTATTTTGAATTTCATCATTATTGATATCGCTTGACTTACTATATTATATACTGCCGAAACACCGACACCGGATTTTAGAGTGAGGGAGTGTAGATAAAGGAGAGAAATAAAAAAAACCGGTATCTTTGCAGGCAGTGTCGGTGTTCCGGCGGCGTATAGTGTAAGATATCATATCGTTTTCTTTTCATTTTATGTAGTATTTTCTAAAAAAATATCAATTATACGAGTATGTATGAAATATTTAGACGATTCTTTTTCTTGAATATTGAAGTGGGTTTTTTGAAGAATGCTTTCAAGATTGAATAAAGATGTTTACGCCTTTCTGCAGAGCCGATCCATAATGAGAGAATTGTAGTAAACCCGATTAAAATAGCTTCATCCCTCTGGAAACAACACGTTCGGTTATACTGCCTTGTTTAAACATATTTTATTGTCAATGACCGATAACTTGAGACGAGATAAAAGGAGTTTCTTTCTCCCCCTTCCTGTGAGCCTCGGATGCGCACTGACGACATTTTTCATTTGCTGATTCTTTTTACTTTATTCAGTTGTTTGTTCGTTCATTGAAATTAACGGGATTTCCACAACAAGCACTTGCTAATTATTTTCCTCTATAGATATTGATAAAATGAACTAACTACCTATAATTACCCTTAAAAACGAAAAGAAAATAAATAAATCGTCTAATGAACAAATGCTCGTCTCTCGCACATTCCGAGACTCACAGGAGGGGGAAGAAAGCAAGAAAGACGCCCCTTTTCTCTCGTCTCAAGTTATCGGTCATTTACAATATCCCTTCTTTGCTAGCACGAAGTTGCGATTTTGTCAGACTCGAATCGTGATCAATAAGTTTTATCAAACGTTTTTATTATCCGAAGACGATCAAATAAATAACATTGTCATTTGGAAATGGCAGAATAGTTGAAAGTCATGCAATCTCAGATTGAACATTTTAGTCAGAAAGTGTAGATTAATTTTTTCCTATCTAACAATGACTTTTCAACAATTATCTCCTCTTTCCGTAATAAGATGAGTAAGTGTTGTAGCTGTAGGGATATTGATAATTTTGATAGTAGGGATAACGATAAGAAGAATAGGAAGAGCTTGGATAATAAGAGTTTGAGGAATAGCTGTTTCCATAATATGGTGTCGAGTAGCTGTAGGTACTGTATGGGTATGAGTACGAGTAGGTTCTAAATTCACTTATGATCAAGTGTACTCGTCTAAAAACTTACCCGTAATTATATGGCGAATAATAGTTTCCGTACGAGGAATAGCTGTTTCCGAACAGTCCTAAATACTCAGTTCATAATTTGTCATGACCTGGAAAAATACCTGGGAACAGCCAAGACAGAAGACCTCCACCGCTACTACTACTACTACTGTCAGAGCTGGAGCTGGATGAGCTACTACTACCCGTATCGAAGTAGCTTGCTAAAATTAAAGAGCAATTGCCATTATGTCGATAAATAAATTTTCAATAACTAAAATCATTAAAAATCTTACGCGAATAATACGAGTGATCATGATGACCGCCGCCTAAATAAATAAAACATCGAAATTTAGCATTTATTTGTAAAAAAGATAGGACGTTAATTTCAGCGAAGTATAGCTATGACATTTGCAGCTATTCGGCCATTAATAAAAGTAGTATACAAAAACCAATAAAAATGTCATCATATGAATTTTCTTAGCTGAAAAGTTTGATTTTCACCATTCCACTACCAAATCCCTACCCTATGCCCTATAGGTAAGCTATTACTTTCTAAATTGGTCCAAAATATGCATATTCGTTGAATTTGCGTGGTACTACTTTTATTAATTGCCCAACTATTCCAAGTGAAGGATTCTAAGAATGAAAATCATGCCAACCTGAGTAGCTATGGCTGTGTCCACCTCCGGAGTGATCACTGCTGCCTCCAGAAGAATGGTCACCTCCGTGGCCGTGGGCAGAAACTGAAATACGTTCCTATCATACTCTTCAAATTTCAAGAAATGAGATATTAATTTAAAAATGAAAAGGAAAACAAGCAACTAGTTCTCAATAGTTTAGACAAGGTTTCACATAACTCCTATTCATTAGCGATGTTTTCTGGGATTTATTCAAAATAACTAATGTCAACCTTATCAGATTTTCTCCGAATTCAAAATATTAATTACTTCATTCTACCTACCGAATACAACGAGAATGGAAACCGTAGCAGCGATGAGTACAGTTAGTTGCATTTCTTGTAGACTACTCTGGGCACAATTTAGCAGCAGCGAGGAATGGTCGATCAGTCGATCACTTTGCCGAATGAAGTCTCCATTCTTTCCACTCTTCCCTCCTTTTATATCAGCCGACTTTAGCCGCATTTTCATTTCCCCGTTCATTCTCTGCACGTGCAGCCTCCTGTCCGAAAGGCTGAGTTCGCTCAATTAGTCCACATTTTTTCGTATTTCACAAATTCGTCCGATTTATTTGTAAAATTTGCCAAAATTCTCCATTTCCTGGGAAAAAACGTGCAGCAAACTTCTAACATTTCAAACAATTATCGTCATTTTTCTGCTATTTAATCGAAAACAATTTAGTCTGGAATTGACGTGATCTTCGATTGATAAAGAACCACTTCATTCTTTTAAATTGGATTTTCAGATATTGCTTTCGAGTACCTGTATTCATCAATGAATGTTATTAATAGGGACCGCAAATAGTTTTGCAAAAAAATTCTATCCAAAATTACGACTTTTGATGTAACTAAGATATTCATGTAGAAAAAATAAAATAGTAATTTTTGATTAAAAAAACTAATAAAAGTAGCTTACGAAATGAACGCGTTTTTTCAATATAAAACACCTATCGCATTTTGCAGAGAGAAGGAGTTTACGATTCCTAGTTATTTACTTTAATTTTTTGTAATCAATTTCGAATACTTATCTGAATCATACATTGCTAGTTCATTGTGAGCTGATCTTCATGTCCAAAATCTTATAGAAAATTTATTTATTACATATATATTCATAAATATATGTATATCATCGTCAAAGAAGTTTGATTTCTCATCAAATAAAGTTCATATGCAAGAATGAAGAGTCAATGCGAAAGAAATCATCGAAATGATCAAAATGCTCGAATATCGTTGACTTGCAAAGGGTTCGGTAAAAATATTCAGATTTTCGAAAGTTGAAAAACAAATTTCGAGTAATTTTCATTTTACGAATCAACGATAGAAATGGCTAGTCGTAACGAAGATCACAACAGCTTCGAAGCTGCTTTCATTTTTAAGGCAGGAAGTTCGGAGTTTCGAACGAAATTATGCAAGAAAAATAGTGCGTAGAGAATAATATCGAGATGATCAATTCACGTTAAATAAGCCTGTCGTTGTGCGTATTTTCGGAGATGCCCTAAATTTACTAACTCTGCGGACTTTAGGTAAAATGAAGCGAACTGTTAGATTCGAATATCATTCAACTTGAATAAATCTCGTTTTGGCTACCTTTTCCTAATCATCCTCTTTATAAATTGTCTTTTGGTTTTAAAACATTGTTTCATCCAAATTTATGAATTTTACCTCTTTTCTCGAGTCCTTTCCGTGCAGGGCATCTTTGAGTTTGATAACTTCCCGTCGTAGATCGTTAATTTCGTGTCGAAGATCGTTTTCCTAATTTAGTCATCTTTTTCAGATACGTTTCATTTATGATTACTTTAGTAGTGTTTCTCGGAAGAGGTACGGGAGGTTCCTTGTTTCGGCAGACAGCACACACCCTGTTCTTGTCCTCTTGAGCCTTCGCCGTTTGTATCATCGTTAGTTCCCTCTCCAATTGATAGCACTAAAATTTGATCATCTCAAAAATTTCCATAGCCAATCATTTTGTGGAGAAAAGTGATCGTAAATAATCTGAATAAAATATCTAGAAATAGGATAAATAGCATTTTTGCTCAATTTGTAACTTTAGAATTAATAATTATTGAAATGTTTTCAAATGTAACAAGAATAAGACTTCAGTAGCCTGAAGATCATAATAGGGGATGAATTTTTACCTTTCTAGTGACAGAATTTTTCTCCTCCTTCAAATCATGCATGCTTTTTGTGAGCAACTCAGTCTGTCTCTGACACGAGGCCAGTTGTGTTCGGAGAGCGTGTTCTCCCTTCTCTGATGTAGCCAAGCGGTTCCGCAAATGCTCCAATTCATCCTTCCAGGCTTTCTCCTTTTCTTGATAAACCTAAATTTACGATTTTGATAAAGTCGAATTGAGAAAGTTTTTTTAAATAAAAGATAACCTTCATAGTTCATACATTTTTTTAATTTAGAACCGTCATGTATAACTAGGTAAAATAAATATCTACATAAAATGAATGCCTAATTATTAGCATTTCTTTCAAAGTTTCACATAATTTATTGAAAATTAAAAAAAAACCTTGACAATTATTTCTTCATTCTGCTCCATAGTGGATCGAATTTCCTTCAGTTCATTTTCCTTGTCTCGAATCAGTGATTCGTAGTCAACAATTCCGCTGTCGCTCGGCGAAGGCGTCACATGAAGGCCTGAGGAGCCACTTCGTGATATGTAGGCTTTCTGAAACCCTCGATTTCATACAATTTTAAGTTTAAGGATGGATAATTTTTTGCTAAATCCGTATGTTTCTATTATTTTTAGCTGTTGTTAATAATTTACCTTATTGGTAGAAGGCGGACTTGACAAATGACTTGCAGTGCTAGAAGTAGTAGAGGAGGAGAGTTTGGTCGGATGAATTGAGCCGTAATCCGAGGTACTGCTTCCGACTAAAGTTGTTCATTTAGAAAACAAACTATCATCTTTAGAGGTGTAATTTTACTCATACAAAAGCTATGAGCTCGTACTTATTACTATGCAAGGCTAAAAGTTTGGTTTGCTGTCATGATAAAATGAATAGTGAATAAAATAAAATTTTAAAAATGATTGAAACATTTCAAGAAACATACGCACCATCGCTCTTTTCAAAGTATTCTGGCACGGTGTCATATTCGTTTTCCGTTTGTTGCTGTGGTTGTTGTTGCTGAGCTTTGGCCACAGAAAAGCTTGTGGAAGGGTAGAATTGAGAGCGAGACGGACGGTGATAGGAGTCGGTTCGTGAGGTAGGGATAGGAGCAGCCGCAGCGATGCCGATTTGATCGAGGTGAGAGGCTGACTTAGTTAGGTCTCTGAAAATTTATTTTTATTGGACTTCATTAAGAGGAATGCAAATTTGGAAATGCAGTTGCATCATACCATGAGGAATCAAAAATGATAAAATAGGGATGAAACTTTCTCACGCCAATTTACATGTTACGACGCATTTATTTTCCCGATTTGGCAATAAAAAGCTGAAATTGATACCCTCGAATAACAGCATGTCGCTTGTCTCTTCCCATTTCCGCGGTGTCGGTTGCCGAAGGTCGGAATGCGATCGGACGGATAATATCGTCGCGCTAAATTATTAACATTATTTCAATCATCTTTTAAATAACAAATTTAGATAAACAATGATTTGCTCTAAAATGGAGTGAAGGGATTTGATGAATCAATAATTCGACGAGTTCCATTCATTTTTATCTAATTTCAAGCTAGTGTTTTCGCAGCGAATTGTGCAAAAAATTTGACTATCCCGCAATTTTGCGCTATGTTTCGAATTTTACGTGCAGTAAAGTTTTTCTCAATAGTGATTTTGCGAGGATACTCCGTTTGAGTGATAGATTTAGTGACTTTGTTCTGCTGGAGAATGAAGGGAAACGACTCATTAAAAAGTTAGGCTGAAAAAATATGAGAGATCGAAAAATGAGATAACGAAGATGCGTTGTACAATTCATTCAGAGAATATTCAAGGATAAATGGTTTGAAGGTTAGAAAAAGAAAGGGGAGGCGATAAACATGAATGAAGATATCAATAAGGCGATTGGACATGAGAAATGAAAGGTGATGCAAACCAGAGGCGATAGCGGATATTTTATCGGAAAGAGAAAGAAAGACAATAAATGATGAGGATACATATTCAATCAATCTAATATGCAGTAATAAATAAGAACATCTCTATCCGTAAAATGACCAATGCGATATTTTAATTATCTTTTGAAAACTTACATGATGAAGCACTCCAGAAAACGGCAATAATTTGGCGGGAGCCTCCAAAGCATTTTTGGTGTAAGCTGAAATAAACAGCATTATTGTCGGATAATGAATTTTTCGTTGCGATAATTCTTTTCGAGTGAAGACCACCATGAATCTTTAATGTTCAGAAAGGACAATGGATAATGTCATGATGATCCTGTGCAATTTGCATAATTGATTTTTTAGATTTGAATATCGAATGAAAATGTAAAGAAATCGGTATTATACTGAAAAATGATAGCGATGAATATACCTCACTTATTACAATTAAAAAATAAATCCTCAAGTTAATAAAAAAGAATTTAGCTACTGACCTTCGAGACTATTCATCATCTTTTGTAGACTGTTAATGTTATGAAAATGGAAGGATAGATCCTTCTGCGATGCAGATATGGGCTGTCCTTGCTGATTGGCCTGTCCCTGCCCTACTCCCTGCCCCATGACTACCTCCTGCTGATTCTTCAGTGTCCTGTGCTGCATCTCCGATTGCTGCTGCTGCACTTCTTGCGGAGGATGTCTGCAAATACAACAGATTTACGTCGATTTGGGTCAATTTGAATTTGGAATGAAAGAGATAATCATAAACAGAGAGGAATAGAGGAAGGGTTGGCATGATCATTAATGGGAGTACAGATGAAACCGTACTTAGAAGTTTAGGAGCTAAATGATATGAAAAATGGGTTTGAAATGAACTTGAATTTTGAAAACTCGAAATTCTCTTTTCAGACTTGATTGAAAATGATATAAGAAGAAAGATAGAGATAAACCGTATTCTATACAATTTCATTCAAGTTTTGTATTTTCGATTTTGCCGAATAACAGTGCGAATGAAGGTGACTGTGATTAGATAGAAGAAGAAGAAGGACACAGAAATTAGAATGGAATAGGATAAATTGATTAGACTGAAAGAGTTCTGCATGAAAGAGTGAAAAATTAGAGAGATTGCCAGACAGTGCAAAACGTGACAAGTCGGTGTGCTGCTTTGAATAATGCAAAGGGTAGGAAAAAGAGATGAAAATGACTGCAAAAAGGGGATAGGGGTGATGAGTTAGCATGGGAAAGGGGAATGAGAGGGAAGGGAAATAGCAAATGATTGGATGCACAATTGCATATGAAAGGGGAGATTTGAATACGCAGAAGAATCGATATGTGGATGATCGGTTTGCTATGTGAAGATCAGCTAGTTTTTCACTGCTCTAAATTTTCCTATTCGATTATCCGAAAGATTTATGCGTGAATATCAAATAAATGCTAGATATCTTTATCATAAGGGAAGAAATAATGCAGTTAACATTTCCCTTCAAAAGAATAGAATTTTCGCCATTAGGTTTTCTACCAAAACTTGCAAAAAAAAATCGATATAACCAGAGCCACACAACTCGAATGGTAAAGAATGGCTAGAGTAAAAGTGGCAGCAGACAACCCAAAGGGAGTGGGTAGATAATGATATTGCGATTGTGGGAAGTGGGAAGAGACAGAACAGATGGGACAAGACAAGGAGTGGTAAGGCAGGGGAGGCAAGGCAAGGAATAAAGAAGGACTGACTAGGGTGAACACAGTCTCACAGCCAGACAGGTATTGCTGTGAGTGACCCTTCCTTCTTCCTTCCCTTCCCTATTTCCTATTCCTATGTCAACACCTCGCGGCAAACTAACATTTCTTTACGGTCTTTTGGTCAAGAAAGGCGTACAGACCATATTCCAAAAACGGCTTTTAGACAAGGTATTTATAAGAACAGAGTTCAGCGAAACAGCAACTAGAAATGGAACCTGGAAAAATGTTTGCAGTAGTTGCATGTGGAACATTTTGTGGAAAAGGTTTCATTCCCACCAAATTCTATCATATTTCGCATGTAACTATTTTTCAGATTCCAGGAAAACTGAATTTTAGACGCAGAATTTTGTTCCAGCAAAAACTCGCTTCTGACAATGAACGTGTCTCGAAAAATCAGGCCGAGGTTAGTGCCGCTTTGAGATTCGAGATTCAGAAAGATAAGCCACGAATTTTGAGGTGTTGGGGTGAAGGGCGTTCAGAAATTGTAAACAGGACAATTCATATTCATCTTTCAGATAGTTTTTTTTCTTTAGAGTTTTAGATTTTATCGAAAATGATCCGCTGAATTAGAACAATTTAAGAAGAAAAATGTGTTTAAGCCTAAAATAGAAAATGAATTTTTTAAAAGCTTCATCTTCAAAAATTCGATAGAGGTGAAGTTTCGGCACAAAATATTCCAATAATTTATGGAAAAGTTGCAATTCCAAGCCTAATTCCAATTCTATGTATGGGATTAGATTGGGAGTGCTCTGGTAAACAGACAAGAAACTGATTGAATGAGGAATAGGACGGGAAGAAAGAGAAAAGGACGAAAGAAAGGGAAGATGGGATGGGAATTATGAGATGAGGCAGACGATCGTAAATGGAATGGAGGGGGGATTACAGGGCAGCTGCAGGAAGGAGTACTCGAGAAGAGCTGTACTTTGACCATATGTGAATGGGGATGAGACGACGAGCAAGATCCAATCAGGCAAGATTGACAAAAAACAAAAGAGAGTTGGGGGCGGATCATCGTTACCATCTGTAAGGAAAACACGCTCATATGGGGGAAGAAAGAGGGATGGATACGAACGTCCATTTTTAATCGGAACTGAGATTCCAGGTTCTTGAACAAAATGCAATTTTTTAAATTTCAATTAAATTTTGGCTATAAAAATTTTACAGAAAATTGTAACACCGACAAGGATTTCGACAAGAATGAAGAAATGTAAAGCTTTGATCATGCAAAAAGAGCAGAATGAGTTCAGTTGTCAAGCTGCTTTCTTGCATGACAAGCAGCTCTACAGATGTCAGAACCGAGCGTGCATTAGAATATTTTAGCCTGTTTTCTGGACTTTATTCATCAAAGCAGGAGGATAGATGTAAGGAATGGTTTGGTTAAGCGATAAAAACTACGCTGATATGCTACAAATGTTACAAGAAACTTTGCAGCTGAGAAAAATCGATGAATGAAGCGACAGAAGGCAGAAATTTGCAAGAAGACCAGGAATTTAAGTAGAGCTTGAAAGATTCTAGTCCAAAATTTATATAAATTTCAAAAATTCACGCTCAACCATTTTATGAGGAAATCCCGATAATCCGAAAAATTGTATAGAAGAAAAAGTGGCAAGTCTAATCAATTCATATGTAGTGCGATTTGATGAGACGGACTTTTGAATGTTGAAAGGCAGAAAAGCAGAAAGGAGGATGATGGACAACGCGAGCACACATGTTCACACTGCTTTGGCTGCTCAATGGGAAGACTTCGAAACATTGATAAATGACTGTGAATTGCGGAAAAATGAGAGGCTCGATCAGGAGAAATCGGCAAAATTGCGGCAAAAACTGGGGCTTGCGAAAAAAATTACGGGCAATTTTGAGCAGAAAGTGAACTGAACGGCTATCATTGAGCAAAAAACCTTGAGATTCACAAAATTTGAAGGGATACGCAATCCGTTTGTTTATCATTACAAAAAGGCGACGAAATGGTGATAAGATTTTTCAGCTTTGAAATTGAAAGATAGGATTTGAAATATGAAATTGAAAGTGTAAAAAATCACAAGTTCGGTTTTTCTAGATAACAAAGTCGATAAAAAATATCAACATTTTAGTTGAGAAAATGGCATTTTCTTTCCAGAATTTCACATGATTTGGTGAAGAAAAATCAAATGCCATTGGAATGTTTTCTGATCTATATTTTTCCTAGTTTAAAATAATATCTCGTTCGCAAAAACATCTGATTGAAGTTTTGAGTAGTCAGAAAAAGCAACAAGAAAAATGAGCTTGTATACACATATGCAAAAAGTGGAAAGCTGTCAATAAGAAAGGGAGAAAGAGTTCAGAGAGAACATAGGTTGGACAAGAAAAGAACTGACTCTGACTGACACAGGCATTGAAATGAACACTGAAATGAACAGGGCAAGATCGAATGCACTGAAGAAATGAAAGATGAGAAACTAATACATCAGCAGGCTTGTAACAATCCGATCCGAACGCTTACAAAAACACGACTATAAATCATTTTCAGAACTTCCTACTGGCTTCTTTTCGCAGGATATACAAAATTGTGTTTTAAAAGCCCATACTAAATTCGATCAGAACTTGAGTTTTGCATGCAAAATATGCTGCTCATGCCAAAGATCAAGAATTTCGAACCGAGTTTCACAGGCCTGATATCAAGTAACTAAGAAGAGGATAGATAACCTATCGAAATGATCTTCTTCAGAAAAACTGATCTACTCAACTGATTGTCTAATTCTATTTAGCAGATAACTTATAATTCGATAAAATGTGGAAATAAATTCGAAATAAAATACATTTTAGCCTACCCGCTTGTTGAAGTATAGATGAGACTGTTCAGATTGTCGAGCATTAGTGAATGTGCATTGGATGCAGATTTGGAAGTGTGCAAGGAACGGGGCGGCGCCTGCTTCTGTTTGGTGCTGCTGGATTGAGAAGGGAATGGAGCGACGCCTTTCGATGACATTGGGGGAGGTGGAGCTACCATTCTGAAAGAAGAAGGCCAAATCATAGGTTAGATTGAAATTAAAAATAGAAGCATGGAAATATCGTGGCTCTTAGGGTCGATTCAGCTATCTTTCTCCAGATAGGAAAGACTGACTATATGATAGGAAATCCTGACTGGACTTCACTTCCAACTAATTATAAAATAAACTTCAATCTAAAGTGGAGTTAAAGGTCGAAGTAGAGATGGACTATCATCTTTGGGTCCGATTGTAATGATTGATGTGAAACATTTTCCTAGCTAGACCAAAGATTACTCTCTGAATATACCTATAAAGTGCCTACAAGACTTACAGCATATCCAGAATCTGGATGTGTGTAAGCCAACAACTCTAAACGAAGAGCCACGATGTTTCCGAGGAACCGAGTGAATGAGTGAATGAGGTAAATGAATAGGGGAAATTGAAGAGGCGATAGGGGAAGAAGGGGAGGGACAAGTTACAAAGAGAATGGCCAAGGGATAGGAGATCAGATAGGGGATAGCAAACAGCTAGGGGGAACTCAAAGACTCAAAGGACTGAAACAGCTGCAGTAGAGGCAGTAGAGAGCTGTACAAGTAAAGGCAGGGAGGGGCTAGTACGAAACACGGAGAAATAGTGAAGAAATTTGCGAGAGAGAGGAGAGAAATAGAGACGAATGAGGTGATGCAAATGTGAATGCAGAAGAATGTGAGGTGAACGGCCTTGCAAAGAATGGTCAAGGCATAGGAATTTATTTTTGTAGCAGTCAATCAGGAAAATCGCGAATCGTCCGAATATCATAACTCAGCGATTTTCACTGTTCCATTCAAAGTTTGAGGAATTTTGGCGCCACTTTCATAGAATGAAAACATTTGAAGAAAGTTATTCATGAATTGTATAAAATCATGATAGATTTGAAAAAAATTAAAATTCGAAAAAAGAAATTGTTGATTATTCTAAAAAAAAACCAAGAAAACTAAAGAATAAGTAAGAAAAATAAAAATGTACCTTCTGATGGGCGGTGGTTCGCTGACATCCTTGGAAATCCTCCGCATCGTCGATAGTTTCGTCTTCCATTTCGCCAGTCGATCTTGCGAACTGTGCACTGTCATTTCATGCATTCCTGAAAACTCAAAGGAATTATATTTGATAAATCCATTTCTAGTGAAAGTACTAAGAAAATACATTGAGAATAGTTTAACAGAAGCACAGCTTATTTGATCTTTTTCATAAACCTCTGAAGGATAATAAGTTTTCTTTCTAAATGTAGTGGGATTTTGAAAATTCCAAACAATGAAAAAATTATACGAATATTGAACCTGGCATCCCAATTTCTAATCCATAGAGATGACGAAAGATAATAATAGCATAACAACAATAATACGAAAGGCATACCTCAATTTCCTATTCCCAAATCGGACGTTTTTCTCCACGCAGGGAGAAAAATGCGTGGGCAGGCGTTAGTGAATGAAATCAATAACACCGAACAAACTAATAAATCCTTCGCTTCTGCATGAGCATTTTGTGCATTGTTCATGTGAAAACGAAAAACTCGCGGCGACGACGAGAAAAAAGAAGGGCGCAGATAGCATCGATTTTCAAAAAGGATTCGATTTTGTGTAACTCTTCGTATGTATTTCAAGTAGAAACATAGAAGCACATAGTCATTTTTCTGATTTTCTCGAAGTTTCGTTCGTAAAGCCGCACACCTAGTCATTTTGCTGTTTTTCGTTCGATATTCACAATGCATTCCTTCCGCATAGTCATGCTGTTTTCAGAGCAGTTGTCCGAAATTTCATCCAAGAATGAGCTGTTTCTTAGAAGGTAAAATTTATCGCAACCTGCTTTATTCACCTATGCTTAGCAAATGATAAGAGCTCTTGCCCGATTTTTTTCTATTGGTCACTCGAAAAACGGCTAGCAGAAATCAGATATGTTTTGTCTAGTCGTATTTTCTCTATGCAGTATTGTGCTTCTGATTTCTTTACTATCTCACTTCACATACAGCCTCGTTTTGTAAATATCACACTCGCATTTTATTATTTTCTATATTCTAGCGGCTCGCGTTACAGGCACTGCTTATGCGACTGAATTTCATCGAAAGAAAAGCTACAAATTACCCGACTTCCTTCTATTATAGTTCAGTTTTGTGGCTAGGGGTTTTCGGGTAACTTAGCTGAAGTAAATTATATTTGATGTCTTACAAAAGTTTAGGCGCTAATTCAAACATTCGAACCATTATCGAATTATCACAAACCGAAAGTGTACTATCATGTCAGGTTCAATTTCTTTGAATTGTACAAAACTTTAGAATTTGTAACCGAATTAAATGTTTTAAATAAAAATATAAATGAGGTCCATGAAAAAACGTTTGATCATTTACTCAATTTAAAAAAATTCTAACCTTGAAAATTTTAGGACTCAAAATTAACTCGACAAACCTTTGTTGCTCCTTGTCGCGAATAGACTGTTCGTGCCGTTAGTCTGTATATCTGATTTGCTCATTGGACGGAGATCGATGGGTGAGAATAGGAATCCTTCGGAAGCGTTCGGGGATCCGTTTACTGGATGTGAAGAGGTTCGGGGAAACGGAGTCGGGTGGGAAAATGAAGGCGACAGATGCACAGGCACAGGAGGAGGCACGGGGGACGACGATATGGTGAAGGAGTCTCGCAGAACTGGCGAGGCTATTTCGATATGGACCGGGTCGGTTCGCTCCTAAAATCAAAATGCTGCATCACACTACCCGTTCGACTCAACCTAATTAATTCCCAATTTAGGCATGTCTACTCAAATTAACGAATTCAAGTTGTGATTTGTCCAAAATACAGAACAAAGAGTTACTTTTTCAATATCTATAAAAAAAGAATCAATAAATTAAGTTCCCCTAAGGTTTTGTGATCTAGGAGAAGGGTGCTAAGTTGATCTTCAAAATGTTTCGATCTAGAAATGTATCGACGGTAAAAACTCTTACGGTATTGCAATATTCGCTGTCGTCGCTGTCAGTATTCTCTCCCTCTATGCCAGCCTGCACAGTTATGTGTATCTTCTGCTTCCTTCTGGTTGGGGACTGTGCCTCGGCCTCGACCTTCTCGATTTCCAGTCGGTTCGCTCGTTTGATCGACTCAGCCAGTCTTTCTGCCTGCAGTGCGATTTCGTTCAGCTTTTCTTCCACCTGAAAACATATTAATTTCAGCCATTTCTCCATTTTTACGTTGATCCGTAAGAAAAACTCTTTGACTACAAGTATTTCTCTCCGAGAAAATTTTTGGCAAAAATACTTGCAGAATCAGTTTTATTATTTCCTACGAATCAACGATAATTGAATTGTTTCATTCATTTATTCGACCATCTCATCATTCATTCACACACCGCATAATCGCATCACCATTTCTCACTTTCCGCGAGAAAATTCTACATTCCCTGTTAAATTCATCAACAGCGTATTTATAATTGGATTTGATGAAGCAAAACACTGCAGGATGAGTTCAAGTTCAGGGCCGGAAGATGGAAAGGGGGCAGACAGAAATGCAGCAAGTGGGACAGATAAGATCGGGCATTTGCCTATTTTCTTAAGCAGAGATATAATCCGCGTAATCTTTGAATTTCTCCTAAAAACTTTCGAATTTCATGCATAAGGCTAGCGTGGGTAAATATAAATTGACCTTTCACTTTTTTCGGTATGTCCAAAACTCGGATAAAAGGTGGAAAAAACATTTCCATGCTTACTAATCCTTTTCGGAAACTATAAAAATCGAAATTTCGTTCCATCCCAGTTAGCCAGCCATGCACTTTTATGATCCTTCATGCTTTCATAAGCGAGCAGCAACTGTACACTGCAACATTGACAAGGCAAGAGCACAGATGGATGAAGAATGACCACAAGGGAATAGAAACGGAATTGAGAATTCGGATATGTCCGACTGTATTCCAAAACTATTCTTCATCATAGGAAAAAGAAGTCTTAGAAATCGTTCAGAAATAACAGTTCTGTCACACAAACAGATGTGAATGATTGAATGTTGAACATAAGAATATTCGAATGACAGCATGCAACATTCAGTCAACACTGCAAATATTTCGGTGTGAAGTTTGCACATTTTAGAGCCTATCTATCAAAGCTGAATGATTGATTTCAGCGAAATGTCGAGAATCGTGAAGGGGACGAATCGATTTTGAAGCATTGCTTATTCACAAAGCTGATCTTCGTCACGTTTTTACAGATAATAATTAAATTTTGCAACAAAATATTGCAACTAGAATAGAAACACGCATGCCAAATGATCTTGTTAGTTATTTTTGTTTTCAACTGAAAATCACTCGCAAATCCAGTCTATTCTAATACCTTCAAAATAGCGGAATAGTCGGCCTGAGGAGGGGTGGGGAAGCGGCCTGCAGAGGCAGAAGAGGCGGCGAAGGGGCGGTAGGACTGAAAGTGGAGGGATTTGAAACAGAAACAGAACAAATCGGAGGGAACAAGGAAAGGAACAAAGCAGAAATGAAGTGGAAGTGGCAGATGAAAGCTGCTTATGAGTGGAGGAAAGTGGGCAAGGAGAAGGGTAACGGTTAAAGAGAGGAACGGGATGGACATAAGGGAAATGAAAGAGGAAAAAGACGACATGAAAAGGGAACGGCACAATTACGCGCCTGCTAACAATACAAGTACAACTTACAAATACGGGCAATAATGGCAATCGCGAGGTTTCTGTTACTATGAAGATATTTTCGACACCAAATGAATGACAATAAGTCAAAAAACGAGAATTTAAAAACAAGAAAATGGATAAAATGCAGATACGTTTGACTCGATGACAATGACTTTTGACAAAAATCGAAAATTCACGAATTTGGAATGCAGAAAAGAATAAGAATTTGCCCTTAATTTGCTCGCGGAGAATAGTTGAGGGAATTTGATCGGATCTATGCGGAAGCGAGGCTATTTTTTAGATGAAAAATTGCGATTTAGGCAGGCTTGAGTGGGTCAGGCCATTTTTCAGGTCGAAAATAAAAATGCATTGCTTTCAACACATACCATTTACTGCTAGATTTAAGAAGAGAAAGCTAAAGATTGATAATCCAATTTCCTGGCAGACTAAATGAGATATGCATGAAAATAGCCGAAGAATGCGGGGAACGGGCGATAAAAGCGATATGACAAATGGCAAAAATCTGACTGCAAAAATAGAAGAGTCAAAGAAGCTTGGGCAACAGATACTAATGCGATTGATAGACGCGCACAAACCGCTATTGACAGCGATGTTAATTCGAATCAACACCCGACAAATTTGCCGCATCGAAAAATGCTAGAGAAAACAAGATCAAGGGAGAAAAATGCAAAAATCAAGAAACTGCAAGCAACTATGCTTGTGATGATGCAACAAGCAGCATATTTGAGATGCGCGACTCATTCTCGTGTACTCAGACATTCAGAAATTTGACAAAAAATGGGAGGGAAGGCAAAATGCATGAATGAAAAAATGTTGTCTGTTTACAGTGTACTTTGCTAAGGCATAAGAAAGCAAGAAAGAACTGAGCCGGTCTGCTGGCAAAATGAGAGGATTGATGGTGCTCAGCTGAAGAATGAAGAAAAATGATAAATGATAGGGCGGGGATCATGTAATGGCAAATTAATGGCGGTGGTAATGAAATAGCCTATCGCCAATAAGTTTCTAACATTAGCGTTCCATGAAAAATCACAACACAACAAAGAGTAGAATGAACGAGGAAATAATGAGTGATAATCATAACCATGGCTAACGACCCTAATAATGATTTAGTGCCTATTCATTGTCAGTGATAGCTTGATTTTATTCATGTCAAACGCAAAAGTTGCGCATAATCATTTTCAATCTATCTTCTTATCTTTGCGCACTTTACAACTTCGTCCCCATTCCAACTATTGTTACACTCCATCTTCAAATCTCGCGCATCGTCCGTTTGCTCCGAAAGTTTGATCCGAATTTTACCAGAGAGAAATTTACGAGATGGAAGAAAATATGCCACACTTTCAAATGTTCTTTCGGAAAATCTAAAAATGAACACTCGTGTAGCGGAATGAAATGAGAAATGAGAAATGTTATTGAGTCGCAGAGAAAATCGAAGGTCGATCATTGGAAAAGGGCGAACCTCTCATGCGTGTATGAAAATACCTCTTCAAAGGTTTTTGTGCAGGTATTATTTTCTGATTGTTATTATGCAAAATGCATTTGACTCATTGAAACTAAGCGCTGAATTACCTTCTCGAGGAAATCAACTCCTAAACTAATGTATTCGAATCGGAACAAAATCATAAAGATATTGGATTGGCCAGCAACATCTTGGAACTTTCGAAATGAATATTTCCTCCTAATGAATTAGCATGGAAGCACCCTAAATTTTAAATCCAGTTGATTTTACTAGATGATCCAGTAAAGGAAAATAAATACGAAGACTACAAATACCGTAAAGTAAGCGATAGCCACAATTATGCATGGGAATGAGGCAAAGCGAAGCGGAGTGAATTAGCGAAATGAAATGAACTGAAACTGCGCAGATTTGCAATGCGCAATGAGATGAGACGGATTGCATTGGACGAATGAGGAGAAAAGGGAAAATGGAAGAAAAAGCAGAAAAGTAAGGAAATTATGCAAAAACTCGCAGCTGACATGGAATACTAACAGTAATGAGAAAGGGGGAGATTGAAAATAAACAGAAACAGATTAGAGAAGATTGGGAATGGGAGATGCATAAAGCAGAGACAGAGACCAGACTAAGAGGACCAAATTCCCAAATGCCCGCCCAAATAAGGGCAATGCGTACGGAGAAACACATAACGGTCCACAGCTTTGAATATCGATTTTGTGTGGCACAAAAGTTTTCGAAGAAAAATTCGTTAAGATTTTATATTTGTGAAAACGACCTAATGAGTCCACAAATAAAGTAGTTACCTCTATTATATTTTTGGTTTGGCTTTTAATTATTGAGTATTTCTGATTATTTTTAAAATGAAAACTAAGTGCACTTTTGTTATACAATTCCTGCACATGGAGGGGAGCTCGAAAAAGGAAACTATCCAGATTCATTTTGATCTCAAAAATGCTCGAAATTAGCATAGGCAGGACGAAAAATATTCCTGCTCTGGAACATATCCGACTGGATTAACTTCCGACCGGACACATTCCAGCGCAAATTTTTCTTCGCCCCACCATCGCGTTCCTCCAATTTTTATCATTTCCATTTTTTTTTTAAATTTCTTTACAGCGTTTTAGACGTTTCACGATTTGCCGTGTACAATCATTCAAAATTACTTCTATTAAATTTTTCAAATTACTCTAATCATCGCCCAACTTTTTATAAAAATTACTATTTTTTCAAATACATACGATGAAAATTCAGCTAACTGGTTTTAAGATTGTTATTAGCTGCACTCATCAACTGCGAAATGCGATTTTCAAGTTACTCTATTAGAAAGATATTCCATTTGAAAATACTAAGCAATATTGTCATTTTTACTTAATCCATTGGAGTTAAAAATCTTGTCATTAAATGATCAATTATAAAATAATAGTTATAATTTTGTGAAATTGGTTGCGCCAGCCGAATGTGAGTGAAAGAAGCCTTCTAGTTCTTTTATATTTCGAAAATATAATGCTTGCCCAAAGATTCGAATAATTATGAATATCCAAAGTTTTTCTTCCTTTCTTACTCGATTCATAAATATGCACAATGATATATTCGCTCGTGCCGCTCACTAAAAACCTTGAACGTGAAAAACAGGACGGGACAACGGACAGGACTATTCAGAAGGAAGTAGAATAGAATTTGCATCATTATCGGATTAAACCGGTATTTTCATATTCATAACCTCATTTCGCGAATAAATGAGAGGATTTCCGTTATTCGTGATAGAAATGAATAAAAGTACCTTTTGGTTCGGAGCAGGAAGTGTAAGTTCGACTTTTTCGACGATTTTGTTGGGAACCACGACCTGCTCAAGATGGACAGTCTTCTGGATGTTCTCGTGCTGTCTGAAAGAAAACAAGATTTTTTAGGAAAATTTAGCTTCTTTTCAGAGTTTCTAGATTAATAATTCCGAAGATCATGATTTTAATTTAGTAAGATAATACTGTTTAGAAAACTAACGAATATTAGCAAAATTTAGAAATAGAATGTTCTCTTCGTCAAATGCAGATGAAGCATGTGATTAACAGGTAGAACGTTCTTACAAGAAAAGAGCATCTTCGAGAGTGAAATTTGCAGATTTCTGTTAGAAAACTGAAAGGCCACTCGAAATTTCAAATACTGTAGTTGTGTTGATGAAGAATGGTAAGAACTGGGCTAAAGATTGAAGGAGAAATGCGTAAATCGTTCTTCCAGAAAGAAAATTGAAAATTTACAGTTGTGAAGAACTTTTTGCAGTGTGTGAAAAGCTGTGCTAAACTATTGTGGGAAATCGGGAAAGAAAACGAAAAGCGGAAAGGAAGGAAAGGAGGGACGAAAAGTGATACAAAGTTACAAAGCAATCAGAAAAAATAACAGGAAACGAGAAAATGCAAAAGGGAGAAAGATAACGAAAATATGAAGATAATAAGCAAGACACAAAATATTGATAGGCAAGGGATGAGATGGAGATAAAAGAGGATAAGATATCTGTTTGCTTGAATAAAGCAACGGACCTCTCACGTGGGAAGGCAAGGCTCAAGAACAGTGCAAAGATTCGAGGACTAAAGAGGCAAAAATAGAGATTTTATCGAATCAATCATTTAGAAAATTGGGCATTGATAAACATAGAGATTAGACAATTTTCATCGTAAAATGATGATCAGTAGGTCAAGCCTTGTGCTTTGAAATGAGAATAATCCTCAATCAGACAGCTTTTTCACTAGATCAACCGACTTCGCAGCAAACCTAATCCCATCAATAAAGTCAATAAAGAAGCTAGAAATCCAAATATGCAGCTTGATGATCCAGAACTTCTGAAAGACAACCTTTCTGGCTAGAGGATGAGGAAAGTGAGGTTGTAGCGCCGGCCCATTTGAGAGGCGAAGAAGATAGCAAACGGGCGCCAACTCAAGAATGGTAATAAAGGAAGAGAGGAAAAGAGGAAGAGAAAGGGCAAATGAAAAGGACGCCAAATGGCGGAGGGATGAACTGGAGGATGAAAAAGTGAAGAATTCGTGGGTTGTGGGAACTGGTAAATATAAAATAGGAAAAAACCCTAAATGACCGATTCGATTTGATTGAATGATGCTAATTTGATAAATTTTCTGAATTAAAACTACAAAAAACGGTATTTTTTACAATATTTTAAAGGATTTCTAGCATTCTAAATAACTCAACAGGAAGCAGATGAAATTTGCTTAAGAAATATGCTATTTTTTTAGAATTAAAAAATTCTAGCTTCAAATGACTCAACAATAAAAATTATGATATTTTAAAATCGCGCATCTTTCAGCGTTCTTCCAGCAACCAGTCGGTATGTAAATAGAAGTAAATACGTCGCGATTTTTCATGCGAACTTCAAACTTTCTGCTGATTGAATTGAATGATTGAAAACTGACAATCAAACGGGGGAAAAGCTGCGTGTTCGCATGAAAATGCAGGGCAAGCAGAGGAAGGGGCGGTGCTTTTGCAGAGAGGCAGGAAGGCAGACAGGAGCGAGGGGGATTGTTGGCAAGCAAATGCATAGCAATATGAATCCTCCCTCCTCAAGACGAGACAGAACGGGTAATTCAAGAAATTCGCTACTCGAGTTGCCCTGTCCCGTCTTTTTTCTCTTCTTCATTTTCCCCATTGTCTTCCCGTCTTTCATTCTTCGAGTGTTTATACAGTCAATTCGCAATTGAATGATTGCTTTCAATTTCATGCGTTTTCAATGTTCAATGCGACAAGTCAGACAAGCCAGTGAAGTTCGGGAAGCACACAGGAGGACAAGCAGTTAGGAGATTTGGGAGGAGTGCAAATATTTTCAACTCATGTTGAATGAATACGAGAGCACAAGATAACAAGAAAAGTTCGGAAAGACCACAATGATCAGCATATTTCAAATCTTTTTTTTTGAAAAAAAAAAAACACGAAAATGAAAAGAATAAAATCCATCATATCAGTCATCAATTTAGAGAGCAAGTAAAGAGCGCAAAAGAAATGATAAAAACGAAGAAATTGAATTAGTAACTTTTGATATTTCAGAAAATTTCAAGTTTGCTTACTTGGAAGGATTATGTAGTACAGCTTGCGCACTGCATTCCACCGTCTTCTTCAGTCCTTTCATGAAGAGACGCTGTGTTCTGGTTGGTGGAGTTGGGGAGGATCTGCAAAATGAATGCATCATTCCCTGAATCACCTGTTACAAAGTTCCTCTTGGATGTCACCAAATGCCACTCAAAAATTAAATTTCGCTCTATTTTTTTCTTTGACAGTGGTGAAATTTACAAGCTAGTATAATAATGACAACGCGGCTAAAATACAAGAGGAATTCCAAAAAAATCAATTTAGCTACATGATCAATTTACAGCCAGTCTGATAGAGTTTAGTAATGTAAGGCAGGAAGTAAGCAATGGGCAGGTGGCAGGGGAAATCGTTGGAGGATTGACTGGAGACCGAATAGATAGAGCTGTACAGGGAGGAAGACCACGAGAGACGAGGGTCCAAACGCGGGTTCCAGCAACGACAATGCATTTCTGGACGCAGACTAATTCTGGGTCAGAGCCTCCCCTTCAACCAATAATATCTTGCACAAACCCAAGTAAAAATTACAACATTCTTCACACGAGTGTGAAAAGTTACTCGGACACGGATGATGAATCGCCGATCAAAATTTGTTCAGGGTTTTAAAACGAAGAATACTCTCGTTGACGTTTTGGTTAAGTGAGAATGAAATTTCGATCTGAATAAAACGGGATCTTAAAGTTTTCGATTCTCAATCGATGGAAACATTCGATTCGAATTCTATTTTTTTTTAAATCGAAAAATTACAATACCCATCGATATACTACGTCGCCAAATTAACGCAAAAATTCTGAATCAATGCAAGATATAGCTATTTTCTCTAAAAATCAATTGCAGAATTGATCGTGACAAAGTTAGCGAGCTCTGACCAGGAATGAGTCTGTGGATTCTGAAAGCGGACGCTCCTAAGCCTAAGCTTGGCGACAACGGAAAGGGAGCGGGTGGGGGTATGTGGGAGTGCAGAGGTGCAGCAGAAGTAGAAACACAATGTGCTGAATGTTTATCTACTCATGCTCAGGATTAGCAAGACTTCTCAAAAATCGAAGCAGTTATGAAATAAGAGAGGGGCGATGATGAAGCATAACGAAGTCATAAGGAGAAGTTAGAAGATGAGCAAGAGGATCGTGATTATCTAGCTGAGTTTAGACTGGCTGAAATTGAACTGCCTGAGGCTGAAACGAGACTAAACTGCTTGAAATGAGATGAGGACGTGGCGAATAGAAAAACGTGCCATGAACAGAGTCAGAGAAGAGAGGCAAAGACATTTGCGAGGGTTCCAAATGAAACAGCAGCAGACAGTTGCTTTGCATGAAAAATGCCGAACAGGCCAAATGGAAACATGAAACCATTCAAGAAGGAGAAACGAGGTCACGAGACAGGTCCATCAATCTATGCTGAAGGATAGAAGAGCAAAACGGGCTGGGATATCGGAAAGAAACTTGCAAAGTAATGAGCACTCACTTCTTGACTGCAGTGGATGATGATGACGTCGGAGCCGTGGCTTTCAGGCAATCCTTCCCTTTAGGCTTTTCCTTGACTTCTTTATCCTTCGTCTTCGCATTCTCCTTGGCTGCTTTCTTCTCCTCTTTGATCGGCTTGCTAAATTCTTTCTGTGTTATGACGATCATTTTAGAGAACTATGAGGAGCATGTGATCTACAAAACTCTCAATTTTCAAAGACTTTAAATTTAGCAAAAACAAAAAAAATCTCGTTTGAAATGTTGTATTACACCTGTCCTGCACGATTCTTTGCTCTGACTAAACTGATAAAAATTCGAAGCGACAGACAGATAAACTTCGTCGAAAGAAACTTGAAACAGTTTTTGCTGCGTCGTCTTGTCATTTCTGTCACAGCATAGAAATGCCGAGGATAAACGATATCCGTGTGTTGTATTTTGCGGGAAGAAAGTATACAAACCGACCTGGTCTTGAAAATGCCCAGTTCGTTTTTAGCAGCTGCGAACATGCCGATTGGCGAGGCCTGCGAAGGTTCACGAAGGGCCGGTGGCTCGGACTCGAGGGTCGAAGTCGAAGGAAGGAAGGCAAATCAGCCAACAGCTATCTTTTGGGATACTGCCTTGAGGCCCTCACTGACTGTCGTCAGCTGCCAACAACCACATCAACGCAAAGAGCATGGCAAATCGAGAGGGCACAGACAATTTGACGAGTGAGAGATCGGGCTGATTGGGGAGGGCACAAGGTCTGCAAAAAGAGGACTGAATTGAGGAACGAAAACTGGGGCAGCCAAGAAAGTAGTAAAGTTCATGGAAATGAAGAGCGATCGATGCAGGAAGCAAGGGGGATGGAAGGGATAAATCAGGTGATTTCGAACCTGGACCGGCAAAATCGAATTGCAAACAAAACGTGATGAGATTTTGAGGGGGACTCTATTGGGATCATCAAAACTCCAATAAAATTTATGAAGCTTCGAAGTTCGGAAAACTTTTTCTCCCGTTTTATTTCGTAATTTTTGAAAATTTTGAAGAAACCGTGAATATTGCAACTTCCTGCACACTGAATAAATTTTCCAAGGTTTAGGACTGTGAATTTTCAAATCTCAGAAGCGAATAGGAAGAACCTGTCAAAGTGAATCTGAATCGCGGAATTCGAATTCTCGAAATTCTCAATAGTCCGCGGGTCAATCAGACTGGCAAATCTAATTGAAATTCGAATGGAAAAGGAGATCTTCATCTTACGATAAACGCATCGAAGGGGCCAGTGAAAATGAAGAACGAACGAAAGGAAAATATAAACGAAACTGAAAGTCGAGTTGCAATTCTCGAGAATTTTACAAATCCGATGTGAAATGGACACTTAGCGATGCCAACGAAAATATCCTCTATCCGTAAAAATAAGCTGATGGCCGTGATCCGAGATATTTCAGGCAAGAATGCAACAGACTGAAATCGAGAATGAAGGGGAAGAAAAATCAGCTAGCGTAAAGCTCGAGGAGAGATTGAATGGGGATGAAGATAGACAAAAATCGAAGCTTGATATTATCATGCCTCTCACACTTGCACAACACGATGTGAGAAGAATTGTGCGAAAGTGAGAGAAAGCGGCGAAACACGGCAAAACACAGATGGAAAAAGATACAGAGATCCGGAAAATACTCGAACAGAACGTAATAAAGGAAAAAGTAAGAGGAAATAATGGGCCCTTCAATTTTCCGATCTTTCGATCAATTAACCACGAAAATAATTGCTAAAATCAATCAACTCGAGCAAGCAGGGCAAGCAAATAAGCAACTCCTCGGCAACAACTACAGTAGAACGTTTATGAGACTCGCTCAATCAGCGAAACAATCAATCAGGGAATTTTTGAAGAAGAATGCTTGCTTATGATGAATTACCGAGCGTTCCTGAAACTAATCTCGAATCATGAAGCATTTCGGAACTCAAAAAATGAAAAGAAATCAATTTTTCGACGGATTTTCTCGATTGTCGTGATTGACGAATGCGCTGCAAATGAACACATGAACAGAAGTACATAATGAAAAAGAAGGAATAATGTTTTGGAGCACTTTTAAGACCTATTTGGAGGATTTGTCACGAAAAGCAACAAAATGTGGAAAAAGATCGATTTGATAAGCATACGTTACAAATGCTGCTTGAAAGGGACTAGAAGAAGTTGGATGGATGAGTCCAGAATTTCTGGATGATTCTAGTGGAATTTGGAAAACAAATTGAAAAATATTTTTTAAAAATGCGAGAAAATGAAGAAAAAAACCACTTGCGTAAATCACGTGGATGCAACACACATTTTAAGCTACTATCATTTCATTTTTGATAATTTTCGAATTCCTCGCTCACCTTTTCCCAGAATTCTCGAATTTTTTAAATGCTTCCATGAATTTTCGAAAATATACATACATCAATCGACAACAATTTTTTGGCATGCTCTCGCATCATTTTGCTTTATCATTTCTGTCTCTTTCTCTCTCCAGATTGAATTTTCCGGATGAAAATTTGCAAAACTCGTGATTTCCTCTAATTTTTCAGCTGCAAGATGCTGAGCGGGTTGCCGGCCGACGTCGTTGCGCTTAGTTGCCAGTTCCTGTCCTTCCGAGACGTGGAAGAATTGGCCTGGACGACCAAGCAGATGATGCAAGTCGTGAAGGATCATCTGCCCACGGCACTCGAACCGAAAATCGACATCAAGGGAATAAAGGTTTACTCCTTCGAGGATGGAAAGGTGAGTGGAAGCACGGACATGAGCAAATTGGTCAAAACGTGAGAGAAACTCGAAAAAAATGAAAATTTTCAAGAGTAATTGAATGACCAAGTTAATCGGCACAAAACAATCAAAGAGATAGAGGAAGCAACAGCACTAGATTGATAGACGTATCTACTGACAATCACTGGCAGTGAAATACAGCCAGTCAGAAACCTGAACAGTTATGAAGGCATGTAATAATCGAATCATTGCAAGTGCACACAATGAAATAATCATTTGTATTTTTCAGTTCAGCAGTTCATTCAAAACTTATCGCCTGAACTAATTAATGTTTGAAAAGTCCAACAATAAATCATCGTTCAGGATACATACTCTTTCGGCATCGAGTGGAAGAATCCGGAGAAGACGGACAAGTCGCGCGGCTCCATCCGCAACGAGTCCATTCGCTACATCATTCGCGAGGGCCCGCCCACTCAAGAGGACGAGAAGGTCTACAAGGTCTTCCTCGACTACTACAGATACCGTGAGTTTACCGGAATTGATCATTATAGGGTGGTTGCTTGAAAGACTGCACGATTTGAAACTTGCATTCAACTAGCATTTCCAAGAAAACATACATTTGAACAAGCCTTTATTATTCTTCTGCGTCGCATCGTTATCTTACCACTTTCTTTGCCCTGAAATTGTACAGAAAGATCTTTAACCTTTTCATCCTTTCATGTTTCAACAGTGAAGAACTGAGATAATGCCGAAACCATTTTGAATGCAATATTTGTAATTTGCACAAATTTGCAAATTCATTGGATGCAGGCTGCATCGAGAGGAATTCCGACGGGAAGCGATCGCTCAACTTCGATCGATTCGCAGTGGAGAAGGCGGGTCTGATCAAGAAGAAGGAGCCCGTGCCTGCGGTCAATCTGCACATGCTCCTGGGCAGAGCCGATGTCGGCAAACTCGATATTGTAAGTCGATTTCTTATCTTGAAAAATGAGAATTTACCAAGCAAAAGAAATGAAGAGAGTATTCAACGTGGACATTTCCACTCGAAAAATTTATCATTAAAAAACGTGCTGAGGATGAATATTCTTTCCATTTATGAAAGAAGTTTCCCCTTCAAACGACCCCGACTGATAGTTCTGCCAACTCTAAATCTATACGTTTTCATCTACTCTACAAATCATCATACCTCACTTCTCGAAATTCGATCTGCGTAAATTCTCAAATCGACCCGCTGGAAAATAGTGTATCCTTTCGAAATAGGAAAATAAGACATGATCTTTTCCTCTCTCAATATGGCACTGTTGTCTTCTGCGAGTTTCTGCGGGTCGAATTTTTGATACTGTCCTACATTCTTTTTTCCTGATCAAGAAAAATACGTAAAGTGAAAATTTTCGATTTTTGCTTCAGGACTTGTTCATGTCGCCGAAGTGGCATTTGCTCGACATTTTCGCAACTCTGAGGGCGAATTTCGACGAGAAGAAGATTCGCACTGGAAGCAAATTGGACAACACGTTCTTGGGCATGGAATACGAACAGCACTTCGCGAACAAAGCCTTCTTCCAGACTAGTAAGCAGTCTAACTTCATTTTTCTTCGCATTTTGCAATATCAATTTTCATGTTGCATTCTTGCAGCATTTTCGGTTTTTCATCACGGTGAATTATCATAGAAAATGAGAAGACGATGAATATCTTGTAATCATCAGAAAATAATGAGAAATTCAAGTTTCTTCTTTTTAGATGTCGTTGAAATCCACTGCCAGGTGACTCCCGAACTGCTCAAGAGCGTCCTTCGCATGCTGCACTTCGCTAATACGGTAGATTTAAAATTTGCGATGCTTTTTTTTCTAAAGTGGCAAGTTGAAGCAATCAAATTCATATTCAGCGTTGGGAGCTGTCCGGGTTCGAGCAGGACCATTTCAATGTGCTCATCAACTCGCGTGCCAGGTCGATCAAAGTCAACAACGGCACTATCCATCTCATCTCTTTCCTCTCAGTAAATCTTTCCTCTGATTCCAAATTTGATCATTTAAAAAGAAATTCGCACTACAGAATTTCATCTCACATTATGTGGACATTGTTGTGCAATCCTAATATGACTTGACAAATAGCCATTCAAAAATACCAAATTTGAAAATTGAGGACCTGATGCGAGTCGCTCCCTTCAAACCACGCACCTGGACGATTTGGTTCACGAAATTCGAGGAGGACAAGCTGAATTGGAATGCGATCAAGGGGGTCCTCGACACCGCGCCCAACGTCAAGTATTCCGAAGTCCAATGCCGTGGATGGGACAAGAGGTAAATTTTGTTTCCAGACTTCTCAAAACTCGACCCGTAAAAAAGTATCCCATATTGAGAGCAGACGTTGGAACGTTTTCTACCGCAAATATCCCTTATGCAATGAATTATTCCAGTCAGCTTTGTATTACTACCCTTAATAATGGAACGAGAGATGTTGGCGAATTTTTGCGGTGGAAAAGCCCCAAGTCTGATTGAGAGAAAAAGAGCATCTCTTCTTTTTATCTTTCGAATAGATGCATTATTTTCTGTAGGTCAAGTTTTGAGAAACCTTCGTTTCTTGGTGAATTTATTTTTTTTTTCAATAAATCCAAACTTCACAAAATGATATCCATCTAGGCATTTCGAAATTTACCGAAAACACTTTCACATTTTTCTTGTTGAATTACAAACAACTAGGCCAAACTTCGATGTTAATTTTGCAGTATTCCACTTTTCTCATATTACAGATCCTATATGAAGAATTGTCAAATTTCATATTCTAGATCTCATTAAACGACCATTTAATGTTCAGATACAAGATTCGCACTGGCACGACTACCTGGAATCTGGATCTGCGCTACACGGAGGCAACCACACTGACATTCATCGACGAGCCCGAGTCCCTGGTCGACGGCACTTTCATCGACATCAGAATCACCTAAACCACTGAACAGTCAGTCGAAGGACGAGGTTTCATTTTCAACCTACATATTTCAAGGTCAGTTCTATCTCTGCTTTAGCAGTTCTATCGCTATTTTATTAATGATATCTAATGTCAGTTTTATCTATATTTTACCATCGATAACCACGATAGTAGAATATTGTTTTGTTGCTGTCTTGATTTTTTGTTGTTTTATTTCAAGTATGGAGTTGAGCATCGTAATAAATTACGTTAGAGTTCTGACGCAACAACTCGTTTATTTTGCGCT
Source organism: Diploscapter coronatus (assembly GCA_964036155.1). Lineage (NCBI taxonomy): Eukaryota > Metazoa > Nematoda > Chromadorea > Rhabditida > Rhabditidae > Diploscapter > Diploscapter coronatus. The sequence continues at coordinate 77,839,112 of OZ038423.1, read as the reverse complement.
AATGATATGATATTTCGCAATCTCAGTACAAAATAGCAAATAATTTTCGAATGTGCGGGGAAATATAAGAGGGATTTGAGTATCGCTGGTCTTGTTGCCAGGACAACTCGTTCCTCGTTAGTCCGCCATTTGGCACTTTGAAATCTCCAGACTTACACCTTCCTGGTGCGCACGACTCGTAAAAGTAGTTCGGAAACGACTACAATGTTTTTCATTATCTTATTCATTTTTCATTCGTCGCTTTTGCAATATATTCTCCGAATGAAATTTTTGAAAGAATGCGATTTTTGTCGTTTCCACGTTCGGTTTTGTTTACTGGTATTGTTGCTAGCGGTAATTTCCGTTTTTTACTCTCTAAACGATTTATTATAATTAGATGATCTCGATTCCGCAACGATTTTCACCCGCATTAGTCTTCGAGAATTGCATTGCGGCCTCTTCTTCAGTCGCACTTCTTCTGCAAACCAGCCTTCTCCTCCCTCTTCATCGTTTTTGCAGCATTTTCTCGGCCCTATACTCTCGCTTCTCGAGGCAGGCACTAGGGTATGAAGCATTTTTAGCTAATCGTCTCATCGTCATAAAACCATCTACTTTTCTCGAGATTCTCGACGATTTTGTGCTTCTGCAGTAATTGCCTCAGGGACTGCGATTTTTTCTCTAAAAATCGCCGCGCGCGCTAATGGAGAATCCTCATTATTTCCTTCATACATTGCGAACGATCCTTCACGTTGCTTACTTGTTGCAACTTAACCTGGCTTTACTTTACGATATATATCGATTCATCATGACAAACTGGAAACGATACTATGAATTGTTGTTGCAATTCGTTAATTCGCATCAACGAACACATTTCATGTACCTTCTATATTTGCGATATTTGAAGTTTGGCTATCATAGACCTTTTCCAGCTTTCAAGAATTTATCATCTGCTTTGATTTTCTTGGCAGAATATTTCATTAGAAAAGCGCTATTTTAGGCAACTCTTAAATCAAAGTTCTAAAAGTATAAAAAAGTTAAATGGAGAAATTCAAGTTTTAGGTTTCTCATTAAGAAAATGTAGGGGTTTTCTTCAGGATAACTCGATAAGTAAATTACGAACTTATAAGATAATTGGATAATTACATTAAATCCGAACTAATTAGCTGGCTATTATGAAGAGGAGAGCCAGTGTGAAAATGCGAAAATAAACAGTCACATCTCTGGCTTGCCCAAGGCAAACATCTCTCCTCTTCACAAGTTCTGTTTCTTTTCCGATCTCTCTCTTCCCAATGATATTTTTCTTCTTTCACGGCTTTTCCTTTCTCTTCACTTCATTCAATCATTCGAATAATTCCGCACTAATCGAATAACCCATCAAATCCCATCATTCATTGTAGCAATTTTCCGATTTCATTTCAATATTTAGCATTTTCAATTCAATTTTTGCTAGATATAATTGCTTACTTTTATACACTTTTTAAGCTTATGACAAATACCATCACGCAAAATTTGGACTGGATTCTTCGGAACTTTCCAGTTTCTATCATAAGCATATGATGGGATTTTTTCTTGAATTCCGTCATTTTGATTTCTAGAAATATTGTCAAAATTGTTAGCCATTCTGACTTTTACTAAAATTTCTATGCGTTTGAGCCATTATTTCGATTTTCGATCAAACTTTTATTTTCACTTTGTTTTTGTTTGGAATGGAGACATTAGAACTTTCCAATCGAATCGTCAAGTTTGCCTCTGCCTTTGTGCTGACTAATTGCAATTGCCTGTGGGCCTTCAGTTGCGTGGCTGCTTGTCTTCTCCTTTTCGTCCGTTGTTTTCGTCTCTCAAATATCAAAAGTTTGCATTGTGTTCGTTCGATTTCTCGTTCGTTACTGTCAAACTATCGATATTTTCCAATTTGTTGTGACATAAAACTGCACATTTATGGCTCTTAGCATCGATTCTATTTGCATATCGGAGAAATGATGATGAGTCGCGAGTGATTGTAGGGCAAAATCGCGCAAGGGTTTTTCTCCTAAAAATTGCATTGATTTTCAGCAACAATCGAAGTGGTCTTTATTCATTCATTAAAATATACGGGAGTATTATCTCATGCTACACGTGTTGACAGCTAGAATGGCGGCATAAATCACCGTAACTGTTCATCATCACTTTCGCTATCTCGATAATCATCTACATCCCGCGAAAAAATCGCCAAGCTTCATCGTTAACCTTTCATGTTTTGGCTTCCAATGATATAGGGAAATGGGGGACACAGCTGTTGATTTTTCCTTTTCTTTGATGAGTATATCTGAAAAGGTGTTTTTTTTATTATGTAAAACCGTTCTCTCATAAAGGAACACCCACTGGCTATGCAGTTTCCTTTCGGGTCCTCTCAAAAAATTTTGCGCCTTTTATTCTAATCCTCTGATGAGGGGGATAGTAATTAGCTGTTGACACTTGCTTTCAGAGATTTGGGGTAGCCAAAAGTTTTCAGTTTTGCAAATTTACTCATTTTTTTTTTCGATATTTTCTGATCTCTTATCTATGAGATTGTAGGTTAAAGTGAGATAATTGGAACATTTTTGACAGACTTCTTGTGGAAAACGTAAGATTTTTCGATTTGACGATATCCTAATCAAGATAGGGATGCTTCGAAATTTTCGATTGTTTCTAAAGAGGAAAATTCAATTCTCCATCTCATCCTAAATCCTAATCTCTGTTTTGGTCATCTTTAACCTTGCGAATAATTCCCATTATGCACTTTTTCCACCCATTGCTGATCGACTTATTGTCCGTTAGGCGTTCGAATGCGGCAATGGCAGGAATCGGAAGAAGCGGTCTAGCGCTAAGCAAAGGACAGGATCATCCTTATTGATTCTCCGTGATTCACTTTGCATAACAAGTTTATAATCGTCTCTATTCTCTGTTGCTTTGCATATTTGCGTGTCGTCGTCTGTTCTGTTGTGTTTTTATTTTTATTCTCAATTTCATCCACCACACTTCCACTCTGCAATGTCTCTATGCCTCTAGTGCAGCGAGGATTTATTCAGACAAACGATCTTCCTATTTTCCGTTTTCCGCATTTTTCAATAAAGTTTTCGTTTACCAATAGAAATTGAAATCTATTCAACTCGCTCACCTAGATATTAGCAATTTTCTCTAGTTCTTGAAAAAAATTAACTTCAAACCAATCGTTTGTCAGCCTTTTGATTGGCCTTATAACTCTTAAAATTATTACGAATTTGTATCTCTATCTATGTGGTGTTCACATAAGATTATGTTTCATCGTTCATTTTTTGTAAAGCATCACATTGCCAGCCTTTTTCTTCTTGAATCACCAAATTTGTTTCTTTTGAAACGTTTAGAGGGGATCACTAGCAAAAACGCCTTTTCAAGAAAAAGTTCTAGAAGAAGGCGGGTGGGTCACTTCCTTTTCTGCAATATATCCCTCGATTCGCATTCCCACATTTCACTCGATAGCAGAGTTGATTTTGATCGTCTTGTCAATCGCAGTCAGTCGGTCAGTTTGTTGTTTGCAGTACCTTTGCTCTGCGCGGTGGTCGATTCGTCACTCTTCTCGCTTCGCTTCGCTCTGAGCTCGGGCCCGAGGTGTGACTTTTTCGGCCCTCCGCTTCTCCTCTCGGTGTGCGTGTCAATTCTTCTCCCCTTCCTATCCTCGTTCCCTTTCCTTCCCGAAATGGTATCGACCTCCACTTCGCCGTCATCGTCTCTATTCGGCATCTCTTCGCATTCGTATTTCGAGCGATTCTGGTAAGTGTGCCTATTTGTTCGTTCGTGTATTGTATGCTGAATGCATCTTCTTCTCCTTTGCGTTGCCTTCCGCATTACCCCTTGTCACTTTTCAATTGCACCCATTCGCCATTAGGTATTTTTCTCAGTAAGCGTGGAATTTCGCTGTAAGGCTAAAGCAATACGCCGCATTGCCTTACCATTACACATGTTTTTTCGGAGTATCGTTTGATTTCTTCGTTTCCCTACAAATTTGCATAGAAGTTTACGACGCTTGCTCTCTTTTATGCAATGGTTTCGGGTTAAGTTTTCTCTTTCTCGACTGACTCTGATTAGATGCAATTCTTGATTCTCTCCTATCGACCTTCTTTTTCTTGTGAAGGTGGGTTTCAATTAATCTGCTGATTTTTTGTCATTTTTAGCAGCTGTCTTTTCCAATTACTCTGAACGTTGTTTATTTCATCTTCAGTTTCAGAAAATCAACAAATTTTCAGTTGATATTGAACTGGCTCCTTATTTTTGTGGTTTTGAATAGGCACCATTCCAATATACTCGATTTTCTCAGTTTGAAATAAAATCGTCTCGACTTGAGCAAGACTTCTCGCTTGTCTCACTTCATGCTAAATAGGCGACAAGTAATGCTCACACTTTCATACTATGACAGTTCATCATCCTCGATATGTCACATCTCTGTAGGTCGAAAAAAAAACTAGACAGCTCACAATTTCACAAACTACGCGTTTTTTTCTCCTAAATTTAGGCGGTTTATCCTACTCTAGCTCTAAACTCAAATCGATACCCCTTTGCGAGTATTTGCTATTTGGTAGTATTTTGTTTGCTATTTGCTAGTTGTTGTTTGCGATAAGAGGGATTAGCTCAATTGGCCGAGGGAAAGGGACGCAGGCCGTCGATCGAATCGGTCGAATCGTCGTCCATTTCGCCGCGCCTAGGCCTATCTTCCTTCCTCTCTCGTCCACTTTTCGAACTTCCGCAAGCCTTCTTTTCGTTTTTCTTTTTCAATTCGCTCTTTCAAAAAATCCCTTCATCTTTTGTATCTCTGCCTCTCTGTTTCCTCTTCTCTCGTCATCTGTGTCGTATTCGCGCTGTTTTTTTGCACTTCTTCCTCTCAGCTCTTCGCGCAGTCACTACTCTTCCGTCCTCTTTCCGCGTCGCCTTCTCCGCGTCTCTCCACCTTCCCTTCTCTCTCCTCCATTCTTCCGCGCTGCGTGACTGCAGCTGCGCGTAGACACTGTGTGGATTGTTCTGTTCTGTTTCGGATTCAATTCATCTCCAATCGACCTGTAACTCCTTTTGTCTTCTCACTTTTTCCGTCTTCCTCTTTCACAGTTTTTTTCCATCCATTGTTTCTGTACACCTCTCATTTTCTGCAGTCTTTCTTTTCCAATTCCATTTCTACCTATTCATTCACTTTTCTTCGCAGTTTCTTCGTTTTCTATCTTTTCTTTTTCTTCTCTTCAGCTTTCGAACGATGTCCCCAATTTTAATTCGAAATGCCTATTATCATCTCCCTCGCCTTTCTGAATGTGTTCATCTTCCCTCCCACATCCCCTTTCCTTTGCCTTCTCCTTTCATCGTTTATTTGTTCTTTTAGTCATTTTACTTTATACTCTCGCTTGCTTATCTCTCTACCAGTTCAAAACCTCGCGCTTTTATTACTGTTCATTAAAAATCGTTGCTTCCAAAGCAAACCACGCAATTGTTCCGACTATTTTTTGGACTGCGAGTGGAGAACTTTCACTTTTCCTTAAATAAATTCCCGTTTGAAATCGATGAAAATTCGGGTTTTGAATTGCGAGAATTGGCGCTTTTTTCCTCGGCGTGCCTGATTCCACCCATTCGGGCTAGCGATCCTCGGGTTTTCCCTAATCGAGAATAATCGGTCTGAATCGGGTGCGATTCGATCTGCTTGCCTTCTCCATCCCTCTATTCCTCTTATGACTCTACCGATAACATCAACAGTCTACCTCTCTTTTCCCTTTCGACCTCTCGACTTCTCCTTCACTTCTGCCGTCATTTGCGCTTCTTTCGAGTATTCTAGAATTCCCTTCATTAATTTTCTCAGTTGTCAGGTTGCTGTCTTAGTCCAACCATCTTTGAACTGACGTGCTCCTCGTTCATCATTTGAACGTAAATGCTCTTTTGTCAACGGAAACAGCATTTTAAAGTTCAGTCATATTGTTCTAAAATCTGTAATTCTTTTGGAAAATTCTTACAGCGACGGTAATAGTTTCGAATAGTCTTGATTAAGAATCGAGCATAGTGTATTTAGTTATCATAAATAAACAAATTTGAGCAAAACTGTAAGAATTTACAGTTCAGTGAGAAAATATAGCTAAATTTTATTCAAATTGATCCACAATAAATGAGCGTGCCCGAACTTCATCATAATCACGACTTCCAAATTTGACCGCGACTATTACATGTTTTACAAAATTTTAAAATATGCGTTACCTCGATTTCTCTGAGTTGAATTATCATACTTGTCGTTTCTGGTAAATCATTTAAAATTGACTTCATTTTAATTTCTTGTACTTGAAAATTGAATTTTCGTAAACAGCGTCACAGTTTTCTTTTAAATTTTCTGCAAATTCCTACATTTCTGTACAGCAAAATCGCTCGTTTCTTGGCAATTTCAATGTCACTACCATTTTTGGCGCCTTGCCTTTCCTTTCATGTCTCGTCTTCCATTGATTCCGTTCAGCTATTTGTGTCAGTGTCATTCTGCAGCAGTCTGACTCATTTGCATCCTCCTTGACTCTGCCCTTCCCTAGCCCTTCCCATCTAATTCTTTCCATTTCAGGCCCCGTTCAACTTCGTCCACATCTCCAATCCCGGACGCAGGCAGTCGCGTTGCTTCGTCCTGTTCGGCCCACGAGATGATCGCCTCGGACGTCAGGCCGAAAGTGCACCCTGAATTCGGTACGTCAAAAATGTTTGAATAGTTTATGATTTACGATAAAGATTTTTCATGCAGCCGCTTATTTGATATCAGCCTATTTCATGAGCCTAGAAATTTTATCTTTTCAAATATTTGCGCGAATTATAGATGTTTTTTCCTATAATTTAATGCTAATTATCCTTCATATCATATCTATTCGTTCATTGGTGAATTTCATTCATGCGATATCTCTTGATAAAACCCTTCCGAATTGCTCCTTCTTTCTGCTCTTCAAAGATACCGAACATTCTTTCACAATCTCCAATATTTTAACATACTTTCCATTACAAATAGAGTAGAGTTTATTTGTGTAAAACCTTGCTGAGCACATTTGTGTCAATAATTCGGCCTTAGCGCGAACTTGTTCACCGTAATTTGACTACGCGCACGTCTTTCAACTGTAACTCCGCATAAATTTCAATCGATCGCAACAATCATTTTTTCCCGACTTCAATAATACGTTTACTGTGACCAAGTCGAAAATTGAAACGCTTCCTCGAAATTTTTCGGATTCGAATCGAATTCTCGCATTTTCTCTGTTTATTTCTCATTTTGTCGCCCTTCCGACTCATTTCCTATTCCTCGCGATGGCCGTCCCTCGTTTTTGCAGCTTTCAACTCTCAACTTTGTCATTTCCCTGTCTCTCTAACTTGCAATTCAGGCTATTTCTGCATCTCTTGGTCTCTTCGCTGTCTCGTTGTTCTCTAAGTTTCCAGTGTCTTGTCCATTTTTTCGTCAGTTCCGTAGTCCAAGCGATATCGATCCTCTGCAGTTCTTCAGTCATGAATCATGTTTCCTCTGTCTCCTTCCCTTTTCCCTTCCTCGCTAGCGGCATTCATTCATAAGGTATCCCTCTCTCTTTCTCTCTACTCTCTTCACTCAACCTTTCTATTTCTCCCCTCACCTGTATTATCGATTAGTAGTCGACTTCCCCGTCTGTTTGTGCGCGTATTGCTTTTGGTCTTTTCTCTCGTCTCGTTTTTCTTTCGCTTCTCATTTATGCATCCTTTCGTCATGCTATGTCATTGTGATCAAGATGTTCTTCATCCCAATTTCATGAATTTCATTCTCTTCATTGCTCTTCGGTTTTCGATAAGTCGATATTCACTTTGATCTTCATCCTAATTAGAGAAACTGAGTTTTCCTTCTACGATATTCAAATGAAAAATCCCAAATTTCTAATGATGCTGCTTACTATTGCAATTATCGAGTTTATTTTGGATCAACAATACCCTTCCCTCATCTTCGTCATTCATTGCATTAGCATTTCAGCTTCATTCTCGCATTTCCTAGCAGTTTTGCCAGTTTTGTTACTCCTCTCTTCCCTTCCTTCTCAATTTCTCTCTTTATTGTCTCTGCTGCAATGTTTCTGCCAGTCACTTCGTTGTCTTCCTTCCCCCTTCTCTTCTCGTTTCTCTTCTATCTTCTCATTCTTCATACATATTTTTGTCAGTCCAAAGCGAATCCAATTTGCCTCTGTCCGTGTTTAGATTTGTCTTCCCTTTCCCTCTACCCCTTTGGGTTGTAACGGAAATACACTAATTTTATTAGTTCATCATGCAAAAAATGCGCAAAACCATTATTTTATTGTTAGATTTTCCTTAAAAAAACTATCTTATTCATTCTATAACGAGTCAAACCCACTTTATGCACTTTTCTCCGGAATTTTATCGATTTATCATGAAAAAATGCGCGAAGAACTATCCTTTTATTAACCCAGATGATTAGAATAACTGCCTACAACTTTCAGCATATTTTTAGACTATCCTAAACTATAAGCAATCTATTCCGAAAACCAGTTTCATATTTCGATTGGTTCCCCCTATGCTGCAAAACTCAAACTGTCACTTTACTCGAATGCCATTTCAACAATTTTTTCCTAACAAATTTCGCGTTTCATAATTGGCGTTCTTCTATTTACTTTGGCCCATTATTCTAACTTTTGACAAATAGAATAGTGCATGAAATAGCAGAGCATTCATGTCGTTCATGACGTCTTTTCGATCATTTTCACGTAGATCACCCACTATTCTCCAAAGTTTAATGGGCAATTTTGAAATTTATGATGCATAACTTACTGCATTTTCCTTATGGCTTCAACGAGAACAGAAGTCCATGAAGCTCAACTTCAAAATTCCAAAGGATTTTAAAAATCTATTTCGACCTTGAGCATTCCATAAAATAAAATCGTGTGCACTCTGTTCTAGAATATCTAGTGCGATCTCTGTAAAATTGCATGTTTTGCGATAATTTTGACTTGTACACGAAGTCGTTAGAAGCGGCGTTTGGGGTACTCAAAAATGAATGAATGAGAGGCAGAGTAGATGAGTGGCAAAAATGGCCGACTATGGCTCTGCGCGAGTCGGTGAAATTCTCCACGCTGTTTTTTCTGCCGTCCGTCCAGTCGTCCAGTTGTTTGCCGAAAACACGCTGCCTTTTTCCGCCAGTCAGCAGGCGATCGATTCCACGCACCTTCATTCGTCCGTTGGTCGTTCGTCCCCTACCTGCCATGCTTCACCTTTCAAAACCCATCCGATCCCTTTCACGTGTCTCTCACTTTTCTACCTTGATCTCTCAAATCTGACTAGTTTTTTCACGATTTCGAAATCGTGTTCAGTTACTCGATACCTGCACCAATTTGCTTGTACCTGTAAAATGTATTTCGTAAGAATCATCGATAGTCTAATTCTAACGAAGTAATTGTATCAAATCGAAAACTAAATTATATTGAAATCAATTATTGTAAGCACCATCGACTTTTTTAATGAAAATGTTATTGATGCAAACCCAAGTAATCTTTTACAACGAGGTTAAATTTCCTTCTGGAAAAGAAAACTTCAAAAACCTCAAACTTTTCCTTCGATTTCGGAAATCAATGTTTCGCGATGATGCTTTGTAAAAAATCCTTTCAATCTTCTAAGCGCTGTGATGATCTACCTGCCTTCAATCAGCTGCATCAGTCTGCGTCTGCAGTCTCTTTCGTTCTCCTTCTCTTTTACACTCCGTTTCCCCAGTCATTATGAACTTCTTTCCTCTCATCCTGGGTCTGACCCCGTTGTGTCCTTCTTTTCCTCCATCCATCCCCGTTCTTCTGTCCCCTTCTTCATTTCAGCACCCCTGCCCAACACTGCATTACTCCTCCTTTTCACGTTCTTAACACAATTACTCATACTTCTCCGCTTCCTTTCATCGATGTGCTATGTAGATGTTGGCAATTATGCCAGTTTCCAGTCGATTTCTGCTTCTTTCAATCATTACAGCTTTCCTTCAATCATATCATATCATATCTTTCACCCTCTTCACTCTTTATTATCAGCGTTATTTTGATATTCTAGCTTTTTCACATATTTTCGACTTCTTGAAAGTTGACATTCCTTCCTTCTTTTCATTTTGACTCTAGATGAACTATTCAGGAATGCCTTATTTCCCGCTATTCTGTGGTTTTCTTCTCAAATAAGTTCTACTATACAAGAAGCTGTTATGCGATCATAAATTTCCTAGTTTCGTCTAGTCATTTATTAGATGTTGTTCGCCCTACAGCCGAACATTTTCAATGATAGAACTTTATATTTCGTATACTTCCCAACATTTCATTATTATGTCTTTGCTACACCCAATTTTATCAGTTTGCTGTTTCTAATTTCATTTTTTGACCATAAAAATATCAAGAGAATGCGATATTGAATGAGAGAAGAGCGAAAAGGGGAAATTACGTAATGAAGTTCTAAAAACGCAAAATCATTATGATAAAGTGATAATTGATTTTTGATGGCAAATTTATGAATATAGAGATTTTCAGATTGTTCGATCGACATCGTCGCGAGTGACATTTCAGGTGCAGAGGTGGAAGTCCTCACCAAAATGGAGCAGCTAAATCGGTAGGCAATTTTTAACTATTTATTTTTTTAATCTGATAAACTAATAACAGTTCTTCAGCTTCTATCATTGTTTACCTGCTAAACTAGACATAAGATGATTTTTCTTTATTTTCTTCAAAGATCAACTTTGACAAGAAAAATTGAATGATAGCGCCTAATTATTGAAAATCACTCTTCTTGCCGTTCTTTCGTCAAAGCAACCAATCTATGCAGAACACGATCGCTGTTTCTATTTTGAACGTTCGAAAAAGTAGTAAGAATGCGCTCTTCACTAGTTTTCCCTCCTAACACATGTTGCTAACGGCTTTTTCTCTTCCTGTTGTTGCCTGGTATGAATTTTCCTCTTCAAAAGGCCTCTTCGAGAAAAAATAATGCAAAAAATCATAGATGAATCGGGTTTTTTTCTCGAGAATTTTAAGGATAAATTGCATTTTTGTCACTGGATGACAGGATTTGCCTGGAATCTGTCATGTTTGTGATTTCTGAAATCCTTCTGTCTCGAATCTTTTTATATCCCCTCTCTCAATTATTCATGCCCAGTGTCTTGACCAAAATGGGCTGCTTCTTGTCATGAAACGACCCCTCGAAAGTCAGCAAGAATGTCAGAAAGGGAAGTCTGAAGGGAAATTCAAAGTTCCAAGTTTTCCACATTCGTGACATGCCAAGAGCCGCGATTGGGGAAATTTTCGAAGAGAAGAGAGAAGGATTGTGAGAAACAAAGAGAATGGAGAAAGACGAATGGCTTGAATGACTTGACTTATGATTATGAGAAGGGGAGGAGTGACAACAAGCTGCTCGAATCTCTGCTGAAATGAACTAGCCTTTGTCCAGTTTTTCTTTGACTATTTGCATAGGAAAATCGATGACAGGTTCAAATTCCAAGTGATTAGGAAAGCTAGATTTTTCGAAATATGACCCATTCTCAAGAGTTAGTAATGGCTTACCTTCTGACTGAAGATCACCTTTATCACTATTTGGAAACTGAGAGATTTCTATGGCGGTCTATTTTCATTTATCGATTATCTCAGATCCAGCGTGATAAATTGATAAATAGGAGAAGTGATGAGATAAATCGATATGATTGATAAAGGACAGTGATAAATGATAAAGGGTAGATAACTGGGCTAATTGCAGGTCTAATGAAGAGGACGCGAAGAGTGTGGCGTCACGAAAAAGTGGATCCACAAGCGGCAGTCCGAAGACGAGGGAGAGCATTCCGCCTGAAGAGGAAGAGGTCATTTTTACTGATTTACTTGAAATTTGCATAATCCTTTTTCAAATGTTCGGAGTGATAGTCTGATGAAATGACGAGGCAAACATCTCTTTTCTAAAAACTAAAATTTTTTAAATGGGGAAGATTTCAAAATATCTTGCCATTCTTATTTTTTTCTGAAAATACAAAAAAATTCATAAATCAAACAAAGATTTGGAACTTTCGCACCATTCATTGAAACATGTTTCCTTGATCACTTCGTCAATGCGTAGATAATCCATCACCTTTGAAGAAGATTTATGAATTTATCCAAAATAAATTACGTATTTTGATCTTCACATCGATAATTTCAGGAAGATTTATGGACAGTTTGGGGCGAGTTGGTGAGGAATTGGGAGGTCGAAGCGAAGAAACGATGGCCTTACATCAAGGTGTTTTTAATTGGTATAACTTTCTAAAGCCAATGACTTCAGAGTCTTGTAAAACGAGGCATTCCTCAGCATTTTCGGACAATCGCCTGGCAATTGCTGGCCAATGCGAGTGTGTCTTCGGTCCACGAAATGTACTCGGAATACATGCGACAGAGCTCCGTCTATGAGAAGGTACATCTTTTTCTTATTATTTAGGAATTATCTGATTCAACTGTTTCTGTTGAATTTGAATTTATGCCAATTTTGTCAAACGCGATCTTCTTTGCTCCTCAAACTTTTTACCCTGAATTGTGAGGATGGGTTATTTCATAGTATAACCTCAGGTGATTCTGCGAGACATTCCCCGAACTTACCCCGAATTGGAGTTCTTCAAAGACGGCGGTCGAGGACAATCGTCTCTGTTCAACGTGATCAAGGCTTATTCCATTCACGACAAAGAAGTCGGCTACTGCCAAGGAAGTGCCTTCATTGTCGGATTACTTCTTATGCAGGCAAGAAATTTCGATTTTCACAAAAATAAAGGTGATTTCTAGATGCCCGAAGAAGAGGCTTTCGCAGTTCTGTTGCGATTGATGGAGAATTACCGACTCCGAGAGCTCTACAAACCGACCATGACGGATCTGGGACTGTGCATGTTCCAACTCGAATGCATCGTTCAGGAACAGGTTTGCTAAATTACTTACTAGAAATTTCTGGACAAATTTCCCAAAGTTCACATTTCTTTCATCTTCGACACTTTTCTGCAATAAGCACGTTTTATTGCAAGTTGCTTTATGCTCAATTTCAAGAGCTCTTACCCTTCCTCCATCTGTTTTGTCATTCGTTTTATGATCCTTCTAAACTTCGGATCAGCAATTCGAATTTCGATCGAAACCTGAATTGTGATGCGTGAAAACATATTGAAACTGAAGCATCAAAATATGAGAAAAAATCATAGAAATTCTACTCTTTCATTGTAGTCTCGGCCATCTTTTCTTTTACTGCATACTCTCAAAAAATAATATGAAAACTATTATGGATTACTATAGAAATGATTTGTTTTTTTTCCATCTAATCCGATTTTAGATGCCTGATCTTCACGCTCATTTCAACAATGTCGGCTTCCATACGTCAATGTTCGCCTCTCCCTGGTTTCTGACTTTGTTCACGACGACGATGCCGCTCGAAATCGCCAACCGAATCATGGACTGCTTCTTGGCTGAGGTCTGGCAGGAAATTTAAAAGTGTCCATTTTTGGATCTTTATTTCAGGGTATGGAGTTCATTTTCTGCATAGCGATGTCGATTCTACAGCAGGCAAGGATCGATTTGCTCCGATTGGATATGGAGGGAATGTTAAAGGCAGGTTTACTTATCTTCAAGAACTTTCGATAATTTAGCTTCTTTCACACTTCTTATTCCAAAAATGTAGCTTTCCTTTGGATTTTAAAGACGATTTGGAGTTTATACACTCCACATTTTCTTCAATGTATCTTTATCTAACCATTTTTCGTTTTTCAGTACTTTCAACGCGACATTCGAGAGCGATTCGAAAACGATCCAGATCTGCTGTTTCACGTCGCCTACAAAGTGCAACTCAATCCCAAGAAAATGAAAAAGTAAGCAGGAAGATAATTCATAGAAAGTTTACGCTTTCCAGCTTTACGAAATTAGACTATTTTTGAAATATGAGTCATAAAAAACGATAAAAATGAATGCTTTTGATAAGAGCACACTATTTTTGCAGACTGGAAAAAGAGTACCTGGCGAAAAGGACCAAAGAGCAGGAGGAGGCAGTCGAGTTGAGGGTTAGTCACTCATTTTTCATTTTTTTATGCTTCTCTTACTAAGTAGATATTTTGTTACTCATCAATTTCTTATCAAATACTGAAGGGTTAATGAAGAAAACATTCTAGAATATTTTGAGGCTTAATTTTACCAGCAATATTCTGATATCGATCAGTGAGGTCCGTTCGTTTTTATGTGCCGCAGCGACTCATTCAAGTTCAAAGGCAAAACTGCCTGTTAGTCACGAAATATTATGGTTATGATGCTGATATTGATATCGTAATATTGCTGAGGCTATTGAATTGAGAATGACTATGCAAACTCGAGTTTCTATCTTCTCCTATATTTTTCGTCCTCTAAACATAGTGATATTGGCGCCCGAAATTTTCTAAATTCTGAATGTCTTTACTCTGCTAAAATCATTACTTGATCAAATGCATTTAGCAAAGCGAGTTTTCATCGCATAGTTATTATATCCCACCACTAAAGGATAACATTAGCTAAAAGTGGATAGACAGACAAGCAACATTTTGGTTTATCGACAGATTTCGGCAACTTGTGGTAATATTACCGGTTTTGGTCTAGAAAGAAGAAGTTCATGATCCAAATAGTTAGCAGCGTATTCTGCCGAAAATTCTCACGTCGAGGATGCAAAGCTTTTCTGACAAATTTGCATTTCTAACCTCAAAATTTTCCGACTTATTCCAAAAATGACTAAGCCTTCGAAAGTAATGAAATTCAACAATTTTATGACAATTTGGAAAAGTGGACGCATCGTTTCTTGCGAAATTGAATAAGACTTGGCAAGAAAAGGGTTTTCTTTTACTAGCATCTTGTATGCCAAGATGCAGTCATTATAGCTATTTTTCGCGTTTATGCAAATTTTGAACTTTCTTTTATGCATTCAGAAACTGAGAAAATGTATTTTCTTTCGCATTTTGCCATTTGCCAATTCCAAATGGTTGCATCATTTGATTTGCCCCTTTCAATTGACCATGTCGCAAGTTTGTGTTTCTGTTATTGCCAACCGTCTTTTCATCTTCCAGTTTTCTTCCAATTCCCCCAACCTTTCTCTTTTCCATCATCTCGACAGTAGAGTTACTCCCTTCTTTCTTCAACTTGTGGGCGTGTCTCTGTTCATGTTATTTCGCCGTCATTTCATTCTTTTCCCCTCCCATTTCATCATGTTCTCTATTTTTCTTTGGCTTTTCTGTTTCTCTTCGTTTTCTCTGCTTTCCGCAATTCTCTTGCACTCTACAGGCTGATTCATTTCCTGTGTCAAATCTCCATCTGTCAATTGCTAATCGGTCGATTTTCTTGAATTCGAGGCCTCGACAATTTGTCGTTCTGAATTCGAAATTTCCATAGGGAAAAATGCAACTCCGTCAAGTCCGAATGAAAAAGAAGTTCACTTGGACGAAGAAGGTAAAGAAGTTTAATTTTTTATCACTTCGAATCAATATTCTCTCACTACAATCCACCGTTTCGCTATTAGAAGTTCTCCAATTCCTTATCTGAAATCAATTATCCTCCATTTTTCTGACTTTTCCTATCAAATTATCAAATCACACGCTTCATCGGCCCGCGAAATTTGTCTCTATTGTCGTTTTACAAGTCTTTCTTGCCTTTGTTATTTCGAAATATTCACCGATTACTAGTTTACTTCGATTGAAATCGATCTTTTCTGATCCGGAATAATCCAGTCTTGCCCTCCATCTGCCTGGATCTTTGATGTGCACTTGATGATTCTCTTCTCGATTCAATATGTCTTCATTTCTTCAATCAACCTCTTCAATTTCACGTTCTACACACAAGAGACACGGGAGGAAATACAAGAATACAGCGGTAGTGAGAAAGTCGAGAAAATGAAATACAAGGCGCCTTGCTCTTTGCCTCGGGAAACACAACTTTTCCTACATTATCCATTATCCAACATTTCTTATGTTTGTATGCTCGCAAGTTGTAATTTGACGCTCACTTTCAAACGATTCTTGCTAGAAAAAAATCACGAAATAAATGAAAGTAGTGTAATTTCGTGTAAAAATAGGTCATTTTTTCTCGGAACCTTTACGATATTCTATACTTTAGCAGCATTTTTATTACAGCTTTTTAATACTTTTTCCTAGAACTTTATAATTCTGCCGAATATTCCTTGAATTTTGCCACCATTTGTTCTAAAAGGGGCACTAGAAGTGCTCATCTTTTGTCTTCGATTAACATGCGAATTGGTCCTCTTTCATATTCCCTCCCCTTTCGCTAGCCTTTTTGTCCAGTGAGCGGTGCAAATTCGCAATTATCCACAGGCAGTCATAAATATAGCCCTAGTCCCAGTGACAGGGAATATGTACGGAAATGTGAAAATGAGAGGGAAGCATATAGATCGGACATTCAATGAATAGTCTGGCAAATATGAATTGAATAGATTTATGAGTTTCAAATATTGAATACCATTGAATTTTCGATCACGAGCCTATTGAATAACATTTTTTTAGAACTTTTAGGAGACTCATGGTAATGAGTGACAATTTCTGGAAATAAAAACAATCATGATCGGAATAAAACAATGATTTTTCATCAGTTTGGAAATATCTCCGGCAGAAGCCAAGCGTTTTTGATATCATCTTCAAAAATCTTGTGTTTTGCTTATTTCCCAGCTTCGTATTTTTCCAACATCCGTGCAATCCCTCCGTGCATTTCTACATCTGCTCTGTTCATCTGTGGTTTCCCTTCGGCCGTTCAGCTTTTCCCTGTTCTATTTGCATTCACTGACTCCCTTTTGTTGTGAGCGGCGTCCAAATCAAAATCGAAAAGCTGTGTATTTTTGACTTTTCTCGATTAATCGCCAAGAAAAAGTACGGCCTTGACACGCAAAGCAAAAGAAAGAGACCTAGTAAATGGTAATTCGAAGCTAGTCAAAATAGTCAACTTTAGCAATGATAAAGTTTGATGCTCATTGACAAAATTGCAAATTTTATCCCTATCTTGACCTTAGTTATTGAAAGAACGTGTTTTTATCGCAAGAATTGCCAATTTCAATACTTTACTCATTATTTTCTCAAATTTCCCTTTCATCTTTGAAATTCGTAAAACAAAATGTGAGGATAAGTTCAATTTCCAAACTCCTGTCAGTCTCTTAAAATCTCGCAAATTCTGCCAAGCGGTTTCGAGTTGCTTCGAACTATTGACACTCGTCCCTGCAATTAACAAGCGAAATGCCTGTTAAACTGATTGATTGATAAGCAGAAAAGCGATGAAGATGAGTGGAAAAGATAATCGCAGACGAGAGGAACTAAGGGATATTTGCGGTTTTGTGTGAATCTCAGAATCTCTTCCCTTCATGCTTCTGATCCCGTGACAGGGCTTGTCTTGCTGCGCCAAATCTGCAAATCAATTCCCCTGCCTGTCTTCTTGCTATTTATCATCTATTCAGGTCTCAGTCTTCAATCAAATCGAAATCATAACAAAGTGGTTCATAAAAATGAACGGACAGTTGACAAATTCATTTATCTATCAGTCACACTTACGAATTTTTTTACAAAAACACTAAATTTCATCTAATCTGATAACGAAAATGAGGTGATAAAGGTCATTGAAACAAAGAAACGGAACAGAATGACAATTTTAAAACTAGATTTTTGAGCTCGAGTTTATTCGAATAATTTGATATAACGAAGATTTTTTGGAAAATATTTCATTCAAATGAACAAATCAATGTTCACTTCAGAATATGACCTTATCGAAATGTAGATTTCTACTGAACTTTATAGATTATTATTGATTTTACTGATTGTCGGAATTTCCAGAGGTTGCGCACGGAAAACCGTCTGTTGCGGCAGCGAATCGACTATCTCGAAGCGGAATCCTCTGCGCTGGCCGACAGACTCGTCAAGGGCCAGGTAACCGCTCGGCAAGACTCCTCGAAACTAGAGCAAACAATTCAGGTGAATTTGGCAAAGGAGGCCGAAAACTGCATCAACATTGCACACGAATTGAGCAAATTGCGAGATATCAACAGTGATGCGCACAAGAAATTGGAGGATGCCTATGAGACTATCAGGTCATTTTTCAAGATCTATCATCTCAGATATGATTCGGAAAAATAAGTGTAGTACAAAACCTAATTTCGCGATTTTACTTCTCGTTTTGATTTCTTCTGATTTCAATTTAGTTTTTCAAAACATTTCACTATTCCTTTTCAATCCTCTAGAATTGATTTGAAATTCCGCGAATACAATTCCTTTTGAAACTTGAATAGAAATGAAATGACACATGCATTGTCGTATATTTTTGGGAAGTTGTATAGTGTTGATGATTCAGAGAGTTGTCCTCGACGAAGCGCGACGAGTTCGTGGAGATGGGCATCCAAGTTGACGACACGACCATGATCGAGAGGATCCATTCCCTCACGCAGGAACTCATCGATGCTCACACCAGACAGGCTGATAGTGAAAACACCATCAGGGAGACCAAGAATAGGGTCTTGGTAAGTAAAGAATGCTTGCTTTAGCTTTTTAAATTAAGAAAACGCAGGATTTCATAGCATTGAGATGGTGCTTTTTCTTCGAACTTTGTTGCCATATGGCAGTAGTTTATCTGAAATTGAAAAATATCTCGCAAATAGAAGCTTTATGAAAAAGTTTCTTTTTAGTAGTTTCTTAAAGATAGCGAAGGAAAACAACCTTCATCACGAATTGTTTCTCGAGCTATTTTCGTTCGCTCATTTCTAAATTTACTTCTTTCACATTCCTTCACTTCTGCGACATATCATCTCAGACTCGGATTTGTGACATTCGATCAGCAAACTGAGTGGTGCGAAAAATTACGCGACAGGTTTCGAGTTTCACTACTTCTGCAGGAAACGTTCAGCATGAATTTATAATTCCTTCCGACAAAACAAAATGCATTACATAAATTTTCTGGATCTCTGCAAAGTAATCTATTAGGGGAAATGCTATTTGTCACTTCATGCATTTCGAAAAATGACAAATTAGGAGAAAATTGGATGGGGAAACCGGTTGAAATGGAGGAAAGAAGCAAGGAATTGCGAAATATCTGAAGATGAATTTTATGTTTTCATCTGTCTGTCCATCTGTTATCTGTAAAATTGGAGGTTTCGGAAGTTTCAATGGTCGATTTTTAATTGATTCAAATGAATAGAAAAAGTTTACATTTAAGAATATAGAAGATCTTCACACTCTAATTCAGGAACTGGAATCTGCGAACAAGCGATTGCGAGAGGACGAGCCATCAGAAGGCATCGCCGGACTGCAGGAGGAGCTGATCTCCGTCAAGATGAGAGAGGCTGAGAGCAGCCTGGCGCTGAAGGAAATGCGACAGAGGATGGCTGAATTGGAGCAGCAGTGGGCGGTAAGGGATTTTGAAAGAATCGTAGGAGCTCGATTTCGAAGAAAATATGGAATATTTTGCACAATAAGCTCATTTAGCGTAACGAGCAAACGATGAAATCGTGAAAAGCCGACTATCGATTGGGAAAATTCTGTCAAATCAGTTTCATTTTCACATTTCGTCTAACATCAAATCTAAAGCGTTGCTTTTTTATCAAGTTTCTGAGTTTCCTGCAGAGATGTTCATTTATGAAGGCAATTGTTTCAGAAATACGTCCATGACCGAGCTTTCGATCAATCGCCCACGTCTGAGACTGCAGAGCCACCGAAAGAGTCGAAAGAAAAGGAGCAGCCCTCTCCGCCCATTGGGCAGCTGAATTCTGCAAGGGCGAAGTTGGCGAAGATCACAGCCTCGCTGATGGGAAGTCCTTCGGAGGAAGAGGCAAATGGAATCACTGTCAGGGAGCTGGAAGATCAGCTCATGGGGGTGAGGATCAAAGAAATCGACACACTGGCTGAACTCAAGGAAATGAGGCAGAAGGTTGGCAGTTTTGAAAATAATTCGAAAGATAAATCAAATAGGAAAAGTTGATTTTTCAAACTTCTCTTTGTTATATGAGGTTATCAAACAAGTACTATAGGTTAAGTGCATCTTATTTGAACCCTTATCTGAGTGTAACTTCACTTATTTCTATTGCTGATAGTGAGACTTTGAATTATTTACCTGACAATTTAGGTGATGGAGCTCGAAACACAAAATCACGTCTGCACGAATCAGCTGAAGCGACAGGACGATGAGATGAAGCGATTGCGGGAGGAGATGGAGAATCTTCAGAAGGTAAGAATTTGGCAGCCTGCAAAAAACAAGACGGCGAAAGTGTTGAAAAAACATGCAATACCTTTCTTCTAGCCTACCCTATACTATTTTGTATGTCTTGTCGTCTTGTTTTTTTCCAAATTGTCCAAGAACTGTTCTTGGCGATAATTTCGAATAATTCAATTTTAGACCAGGAAAGAGCTCGAGAATGAATTGAAAGAGCAGAAGATCAAATTCGTGCAGAGGGAAGGCGAACTAAAGGAGGAGTGCATCAACGAGCGACTGAAATATTCAGAAGCCATGCAGAGCATTCAGGACTTGAAGCAGAGTATTGCACAATTAGAGTTGAAGGTAAAATTTGATCCTCAAATATTTTTGGAAAAATTCCTTTTAGAAGGCCGAAAAATGGACTCGAAACCAACTGAGAGGCAGTTCGGTGTGCGATTTGGATGATGAAACGGTAGAACTTTTAAAAATCAACAAAGAAATATTAGGGATTTTTTTTTTTATAAATATTTGCTAAATTGATAGAAAGTGAGACATTGCTGTTTAAAAAATCTAATAACTTAAGAATTTCTTGTTTATAGAACTCGCATGGCTCAGCCAGCTCAAACGGAGACGCGCTCTCGCTCGCTTCGGATGACATGAACGCGCTCATCGCTGACATGGCCATCAAAGTGCCCACTCTCGAAGGGCTTGTTGAGGTAAGACGAATCTGAAACAGATCGTCGTCAATTTGATATTTCGTTGGGTTAGAACCCACTTCCTCGAAAGAAAACATTTCATTATATCATGATGCATCATCGTTCGAATAGGAACATTCAACTCCCATCGAGTCGATATTTAGAATTTTAGAAAGTTATACACAAGACAGCTTGGTTTATTTATGATTCCAACTAATGTAATTCCAGGAGAAAACTGACGGAAACGACACGACAGATTCTGGAGTTCAGTTGTCTGATGCTCGATAGAACAGTCAGTCAGGCGTTTGGAATTAAACAAATCAACCTCGACCTTCCTGCCCGTGCTATTTCTGATTCGTTGAAGAATTTTCGAAAGATCCTTCGATTTTCTCGAATTCTCGAATCCTGATCAGAAAAGGACGAAATTTGCTTGGCAAATCAAATCTCAACTCTTTCTCCTTTCCAATACGCGGTCCAAATTAATTTGTCGTCTATATTGAGTACGGTATTCATTTTCTATTCTTCTACTTTCTATGCTAATTCAGCGGTATTTGTACAGTATCTTCCCAACATTTGACTTGTATTTACCCTTCAATTATCAATTTTTCTGAAATCTAGGCGGTTTTCTGTGTTATTTCGATACGATTTGCTACACAAAGCTTAGTCATTTTATTGCATTTCGGAATGCATAATATTTCTGATTTTTTTTTTAATTTCTGAAAAACTTCGTGAAAATTCTGTGATCGCATTCCTCGTCGCCTTTCTTTTTTCATATTTTAGCGATTTAAAAAAATCATCGTCGCTTTCTGAATCTGTTGAAATTTTACTATCTAAGAAAACGATGATGTCACTCAAATTTTGTTAGTTGTTCGAATTTCTTAATTTTACTGATATCATTCAATGTTATCGTTTGTCTTATCAGACTATTAATTGATCGATTTTGTGTCTGCAGCAGAGCGGCCTTACAAATTATCACTTCGGCTTCCGAGGAGCTCAAAATTTTATCAACGGATTTTTCGTATTCGACATTTTATTCGAGTCTTTTGTCTCTTTCCCTTCGAATACGAATTATTTCTAAGAGGTAGATGTTTTTATCCAATGAAGTCGCGTCAAAGTTTATCCTAGCTAATGGAATTTGAAAGTTCATCTGACACGATTTTCTAGTGCATTGTGCCCTAATTTATTCCATTTCGATTGTGATGATTAGATGCAAGAATATCAGAGTTTCCAATGAAATAAAGATTTTATCTTCAATTTTTTCAACGATGTATTGAATTAACATGAAGGCTTACAGATTGATTTATTCATAGCATAAATATAAAAACTCGTTTAACACAGGCAAAGTTTTTGTACTACTCAAGCTGTATACAACTATATAAATTTAGAAATTTGATAGGAGAAAACGTTGAGCAAATAAGGGACCCTTGATGGATATGGCATCGTTCGAATTTGAACAGAATGCAAATGAGTCCAATAACCTGACCTGCCACTTTATATAGTGCAGCGACAAGTTGATTTGATACCAATTGGGCATAAACAGTCAATATTTTAAAGCCTTTCTGAATGACTGAAGCAGTAGTTGCTAGTTTTTCAAACGAGAATAAATCAATTAATTCGGCTAGCAGGATCATGAAAATAAACCAAAAAGAACGATTTCTACATCAGTGTGTGAAATCGTTATTCGGAAACCGCACAACATCAAAGACCTCAAGATATGCAGAATAGTGTGTATGGCTAGGATTTCTTTTCCTATACTACTTCGCATATCGTGAGGTCATGAATGTTGTGCGATTTACAATATTGTCTGAAATTGAACTTGTAAAATGGCATTGCTGATGCGTTTCTGTAGCAGATTCAGTACTTTGATTGTACAAGTTGGTTTCAATGATACCGATAATTCAAAGTATTTTGCAGATCAGTTGAAAATCGAGGTAAGAGATTCTAAGAGTGTAAATCACAATCACTCATGCCCCTTATGCTATTGATTCTGATTGTTATGGTTATTACATCAACATGCATGCAGTCACAACCAGACTTCTACATTTTCTCGTTTTATCGATTGAATTATCAGTAGTTCTCGCTCAAGGACCATATTATCCAAACCATTGGTATGGTGCAAATATGGTAATTTCGTACAAAAGTTACGCCGATTTTATAAATACTCGTAGGGGAACATTCGTAGTGGCAAAGTCCCCGAATTTAATCCGATTCCTGTGATGAATGAAGGCACTTTGGCCCCACATGTTTGTGGATTTAATACCTTCACGAGGTATGAACTTTGGTGAAAATAATGTCATTTGTATTTTGTTACTTCGAGCAACCGAGATATTTCTTTCAGTGCAAACAATCATTAGAATAATTATTGCATTTAATATTACAGTTCATCTTCAGAAAATGTATGGATCCCGAAAATTATTGTCCAGGCCGATGTATGAATTTTCGCTACACCTACAACACTCTTTACGATTGTCGTTGTCTTGTGATCAAGTAATACTTCAACAAAGTTCAGAATAATCACTTTTATTTATATTTCATTGACTGATATAAAATATAGCTCTTGAGTAAAGAATGAGTGGTTTGACATACCAAATGTACATACAATTTGTGCAGTGTTTGATTAGTAATGCCTATGAAAATACACATACAGAGCAGGGCAAATTGCTCTGGCAATTCGTATTTCGAAGAGCGAGAAATCGAAGAATGAAATTTTCATCATCGTTTTGGCGAGTTTCTATTATGAAAGATTTCTCCCTCCAATGTACGTTTTGCTATATAATTTAGTTTAGCTATGGTCCAATAAGGTGTTTTGGTCATGAAGGTTGGAGGTTTAAAGAATTATAGCATTTTTATGATAGAATAAAACTTTATCTCACTACAATTCTTCATAATGTATGTAGAAAAGCATGATTTGATGTTTTCATATAAAACAGCATAAATTTGCATGAAACACGCACACACGACTTGTTACAAATGTGGAGAGAAGTTGAAAGCCATTGGAAATGAAGAGCATGTTAAAATGATGAATTGAGAGGAAGAGAAATGGGGAATGAGACATTTTGACAGATATTGACATTCAGGGATCGGCAGTGATCGAATACTGATATCATAGATTGTCATCGAAAATGCTAAAGAATAATGATCGGCAGAAATGGTTTCAGATCGATCACTCCAATTTCATTTACCCTGACAACGATGTGACAATTGACAATGAATGAAACACTCAGAACAGTTTCAAGGCATCAAATGGTTTGGCAAATCGATTGACATACAACAACAACAACAACACAGCTAACAACGAGAAGAGAATATCGCAATGCGCAATCAAATTGAATTCATTTTGATTTTGGAGCAAATGTGGTTTGGTGAGGGACATGGAGATGCAAATCGGAAAAATTCGGAATTCTTTAAACATCCATAGAATCTCCACATTTGGTCAAAGATTGATAAATTATGCCGATGATTCTCTAAATATCAGTCTTCAGGTTCTAATATTCTAGCACTGTCTGAAGATCATCAGCTCAGATATTTAATCAAGAAAATCTGATCGGAATATCCTCGGCTAATGCAATTGGCTTATAATAAGTAGAAAGGCCTTGTAGATATATCTATAGAATGATGATTACTGAAATATGTCGAGTCGGTTAATAATATAAATTCTGTGAAATAACAAATAAAAACAAGCAGAATCACAATTGAGCAGGAAATAGGAAATACACAAGATGCAAACAAATTCTTGATCCCTATGTACACATCTTGGCCTATCGTATCATGATCTCATTCAAGAATCGTAAGAAACTGTCATAGTGAAATGGCGATATGATAGTCAAAGAACACCGTTTACATTTCTATATTGCATCCTCAAATTTCGTATGATGATCGCATAAAGGAGTGAATTTTGACGACGCTATTTTATAAATACAACAAGTTCTTGAATTGCTGAGGTATCAAGCAGAATTGACTACTTTAAAGTTACTTTTTGCTAAATATTGTTGTAGTTCTCTTTTCCAGATAATGTGAACTGGGTTTACAAATATTTAGCCAAAGTGACATTGTAAATGTGGCCGATTTACAGGTATTGCTGATATAAGTTTTCAATCCTCATCAGTGGCAATTCTGAGCCTCTTGCCGCCCACGCAGTCATCGTCGCTCTCCTCGTTTCCACTCATTTTCGAGTCATTCGTCACCGCGTCAGTCACCTAAAATATCCACGCGTTCATAATGTCTCGAGACCAAACTCTACTTTGAACTTCATTCTTCTATTTATTCAACACTTGCTGTGTCTGAGAAAAAGAGCGTTTCTAAATGCCATTCAAGGCTGTGTTCTGTGCGTTTCGCGCGGCCATTCAGCAGTTCGAATTTTGCCAATTCTCTTCCTCATCTCCTTTTCATTTCCCTATTCAACCATCCAAAGAAATTACAAATCTGCACATGTTCGCACAAATTCAGTTCAGTCCAGAGTGCTATGGTCTTCCATCCGACTATGTTGCGTTTCAGGTGAATAGACCTATTCATGAAACACAAAGTCCAAATCGCGAGCAGCGCGCAGATGTGAATTATAAAAGTTCGTCCTCGATCTCTCAGTCTCCAAATTGCTTCTTAAACTCGCTACGTAAACTGTTTTCAAGTGACGAATTGAAAAGGCAGTCGTTTTGACCGTTCTTTGTGAGTTATCTGGAACCAGAAGAAATCTAAGACATCGGTGAGGATTGCTTAGAAGAGTCTTAAAAAAAAATATCCAGCGCTACTTATTTCCAGCTCAGCCGTTCTTTATAAAATGCCATATTGTTACCGTCCGATTGATGCCTAGAGGATTGGACGGAATGACAGAGGTCGGTGGGTTGGTCTGAATTGGAGACGAGCCTCCAGAGGGCGAAGACGCAGATGATGCACGGGAAATGCTCGCTGAAAAAAACAAATATCATCGAATCTTAATGGCACAAATGAATAAGAAATGATGTCATTATTGCTCGCCATGAATAAATGAACCATTCATTATGTGATCCCTTTGATCTCGGGCTCATCCTTCCATTCCTTCCAAAACCAATTCATCAAAATCTCAATGGAACCAAAAATCACCATTTTAAAGACAACTATTGAACAGTTGCTCTAGTGTGCTTTATATTTTAATCATATGATTCAAATACCACAATAAAATTCGAAATTTTTGTTTGAGTGTGAAAGGAAAAAACTTCAGCTCGATTTACTAATTCGAATGTAAGGATTATGGAAGTATGTGTTCGATGAATGGATGAATTTTTATCGTGGGGATTATAAGAATTGTGAAATTATTGAAATAGATAGATTGCAATCTAGACGAGACGAAGCATTCATTCAGAGAGATATCCGATTTAACATATCTTTGATAAATCCGATAAATTTATTTCACATTGCATCAACTTCACATCCTCTCCGGTTGAACTTCAATATTTTGCTAAATTGCAAAAATACTCACATTCCATGTTGGACACATTCGACGCAGCACTGACAGAAGTAGAGCTGATTGAGGTAGCACTGAGAATGGCACCGGGCAGAGGCGGTCGCTTGAGTGGAGGCGATTTGGTCGAATCTCGGAAATCCCTGCTTCTGTCCAACTCCTCTCGGGCTTCTTTGAAGATCGGATCCACTGGTCTGCATGAGAAGTCCTGCAAATACAAAGGTTGATAAGGAATTCCAATGAAAACTTGGATTTTAAATAACTGATAAAGTAATAGATTTTTTATCTTTCAATATTTCCTTCTAAATTCCCCTTTCAATAATTGGCTAACTATACGTTACGTCATTTCTTAACTCTATTGCGGCATTTGTGGCATTCGAAATAATCTGCTCATCATGCGGTGGACTTCGAGACAATTTAGAAATTCATACATAAATAGGGTTGGTAATAGATAACGAATTCCTAAGCACCTGCTTGCTTCTTAATCTGGTAAATGCGCAATAATCGAATACCATTCTTGCATACGAAATGGTATGAATTTCTCAGAAATGTCTGAAGAAGGAATCAAAACAAGTGATGCAAGAATTTGGGACTATCCGCGTAGTTTATTGTTAATATTTTCGAGTAGGGTAAAATTATCTATAGGTTTTTCATGATCCTATAATTTCTAAGTCGAAACGCAATATGACATATCCCCCGATTTATGAGTCATTGTTTCAATTTTTGTTTAATTGTCAAAAATCTAAATCGTACCACCAACTGTCTGTTGCTGTCCATTCCAACAGGCGGCACTCCGCTCGTTCGCAGAGTGGTCTGCACTTGCTGCATGCAGTTGTTCAAATATGACATCATCAGAATCGATGCTAGCTGAAATTTTCACTAATAGTACCAGTTTTCGATAGCATTTTTGGAATTGTTTGAAAAAAACGGAACAATTAACAATGAAAAGTAACGAGCGTTTTTCTGTCTCAATATAATCTCATAGATCACATTCCCTTTAAAATGTGTATTTTTTATCCTTAAGTTATCCCATTTTCTGGAAAATAGCAAGGGAAAGAGGAAAAAAGGAGTAAAAACTACAAGAGAGTAAAGGGTAAGTTGGAGGTAAAAAGTATAAGAGGCCTTTTTTGCGAATTCCAAAGTTATTACCGCAGGATTTTCATCATCTTGATGCTCAGGATTGCCATCAGTCGATCCATTTGCACTTCCATTCCCACTTCGCGTTCCATTTTCAGTCGTTGTGACAGGCGACTTCTTCACCTCAACACCAGGCATTCCCGCGATAGTCATCGGCGTTTCATTTGATGAAGAATTGCTCGATTTGACTGAGTTTGGTCTGTAATAAAAATCAACGAATAATCACAGGAAAAAATGGTTCCAGTTTTCAATGAACTGAAAAAAGTTAAAAGATTTGAAACATTCACTGGTATCTTCTTCTTATTAGAATAATCAATTCCTAAGCTAGTCCTACCGATTCTTCCCGCTGAACGCTTCCGTAAAGTGTTGCTCTGAGACTTGGAAGAGGTTTCCCCTGGATTTTGGTGGCTCTGTCGAAGATTCCTTCTCAGTCTTGATCTCCTGCTGACTGTTTGGCGTGGAAGTTGGTGGGGACGTTTGAGCCTGAATAATCTGAGATCAGCTTTAGACTGCTCGAGGCAGGCATCACGAAGTACCTGCTGGTGGATTCGCAGCGGGTCTGTGC
This sequence comes from Diploscapter coronatus, assembly GCA_964036155.1. Taxonomy (NCBI): domain Eukaryota; kingdom Metazoa; phylum Nematoda; class Chromadorea; order Rhabditida; family Rhabditidae; genus Diploscapter; species Diploscapter coronatus. The sequence goes on along the minus strand of OZ038423.1, from coordinate 77,811,158 downwards.
GAGGAGGAGATGGGTCGATTGGAATGGGAGGCCGAGGGGAAAGCTCTGCATCGCCACTGCCCACTCCTACTGCGACTGGTTTGAGGATCTGAAAATCCAATCGCTACTTCATCATAACGCCACAAATCTTGGAATCCTTTCAACCTAACAAATAGCAAAATGTAGCGAAAAATATGAAATAAGTTATAAGTGGAGAAATTAGTGGAGATTTAGTCTTTTTGCTATTACGCCAAATCCACGATACTGATCTTCGAATTTGGATGCTTGACAAACGAAACAAATTTTACATAAATAGTCCCTCAGCCATCTTAAAGGGTATTCTTTTCTTATTACGAATTGGGATTCACTACGAAACACGACGACATGTGCAATGTGTGCATTTTCATCTTTCATTAATTACTTCTATTTCAATTTATAAATGGCAGAAGACAGTCGAACGCGCGATCAGAGACGAGCATTTTATCTCTTGCAACGAATGACTAACTCATTATGCGCGTGTTCAATTTTAGATGAGAATGTCTCATACCAAACTACACACATTTTGTATATAATCCAAGAATTGGTGAGGAAAGACCTAGACTTACATCACTGGGTTTAAGGAATTGTTGAAGACCAGGATGCTGGGCTGCCTGAGCCCCCATGAACTGCAGTCGCATCTCTGGCAAATTTGGCTTCTGAGTCGTCGTCGCTGAAAATCAAGAGTGTTCACTCGTCGTTATGAAACAAAAGAAGCAAATATTAGCTGATTAAAGTCGTTGGTGATTTGTGAAGCCAAAACCTAATCATAACTTGAATTTACTATGAAAGAAATTATGTAATATCAACAATTTGGAATATTCCTAGCTTTTAGGGCCCCCGTTCAGGCGTTAGTTGCAATGCAACCCACTCGAAAAGCGTGGGAAGTGAAGAGAGTGCGATTGCATCAGCTCCTGTGCTCTCTTCACTTCTCATGCTATTTCGAACGAATTGCAACTAAGTATGAACAACAGGGACTTACTATTGTTGGAGTTGTTGGGTGCATTTGCAGAGTACAATGCCTGCTGCAAAAGCAGGGCCTGTTGATCGGCCAAGGCGACGTGAACAGACTTCTGCGAGGACAGAGGCGAAGATGAAGATGACATCAATTGAGACTGCCGTGCTAGCTGAAATCAGTCACTTCAAGATTGACATACGCATTTTTATACCCTGGGTTTTATGTTTAGAAAAAGAACTCTGCTGGACTTGTGAACTCTTGCATTATGAAAGATACCCAATAAATCTTAATTTGAACCAACATATTTTAGGTTAAAGTCTATACTAGTTTTTTACTCCTTTTTCCACGGAGAAGCATGTTTCTAGTTTGTTCAGACTCTGGATTATATCCACTTTTGTGCCTTATCCAATCTACATTTAGGCGAACGAATGAACTTTAATCTCATTATTTTCCCTATGCATTCATTAGATTTAAAAAAGGATGCGAGCCTTTCTGGCCAGGATTGAGAAAATTGACTCAAATATCACACATCCGTATACATTTTTGTCCATTCAAGGAGAATCTCTGTCAGAATTTTCGATGCAATTCAAGAGATTTTTCTCAAAACATGTAGATTTTACGTCTCTATGTGATAAAAAGATGAGAAAAGATCTTTGAAAGGTGAACTTTCTTCTAAACTCTTCATGAAAATCATCCTACTGGAAGGATGATACGGCTGTTTAATCCCCCAGAAAATCATCATGATCGTTTATAAGATTCTCAAAATTGTAAAAATTTGAAAAAGTCGTAACACCGTTGCGTCTTGGCATGAGAAATAATATAAACTTGGATAGGGTAAAAAGAATAATTCCCTAAAAATCTTGCACCTTTCGATATTACACAGCGTTATGACTTTTCCAATTTGCCCGAATTTCTGACTAGAGAATAAATACAAGTAGATTTTAAAAGTGGCATAATAATATACCTGTGACGCTGCAGCGGCAGCTGGTGTGCCTCCGAGAGCCTGAGATTGCGCGAGAGCGATCAGATCGGCCTGAGTGACTCGGACACTGTCCGCCACAGACGAGGGAATCTGCTGTTGGCCTGACGATGAACGAGCCGCTGCGGCTGCCAACATTTGGGCCTGAGCTTGTTGCACCAATTGCTGCATCTAAAATAATCCAATTAAGAATTTCTATTTCCTTATCCACCAGTTGTCATGGAACTAATAATTAGAAAAGTCACCAGACGCTGAAAACATCACGCTATTCCAAATATCAATTCTCGTATCAAAGATTACAATTTCGCGACCATTGCCTTATATGCCTTATAATATGAAGAGAAATAGAGACCTGCTGCTGAGAAGGCTGTTGAGGTAGAGATTGAGGTTGTTGAGCGATGCCTAATTGCTGTTGATGTTGCTGCTGAGCCCTAAAATAGAATTAAAAAGGCTTAAGTTCAATTATATAAAGCGCTACCTAAATAGGACTTGCTGTAATTGTTGTTCGACTGCCGGTTGACCGCCGACGATCGTTTGATTCGTGGTTGGCAACTAAAATGAAAACGGATATTTTCACAACTTGCTGGAGCTTGCATTTGAAAACCCCAATTTGGATGAATGATGGAATTTGAGGTTCAAAGCTCCTAACTTCTTTCAACTTTGTTCTTATGGTCTATCAAATTGTTTATTCTCGTACCAGGTTGATAGTGGTAGGATTGACGAGGCTCTGGAGCGCGTTTTGTGCAGCGTTCAGATTGGCTTGTTGTTGTGCCAACTGGCCTGCATTTGCAGACATTTGTGTCTTGTGAGGAAAATCCTGATAGGCCCTTCCCATCAGCATCAACCGAGCCTGCTGCACGCCCATGTTGTAGAAAAATCTGCAAACGCAAGTATAAGGTATAAAGTACAGACAACATTAATCATGATGACTTTTGAATGATTTTTATTTGCGCCGCATCAAAGTAACAACATTTCCCAGCTCAATTTATGAATGGCGACTTTAATTATTCGCATTCGACATTTCATTCTCACGACGAAAAATTGTACCATGTGCCGCATGTTTTCTAATGTGGAGGCTATCTTTAGTCGCAATTAAAGATGCTCTTTATGAATGCTGTAGCCTATGCATTTTTCGTGAAGAATTTCTAAGAATCTCATTTTAAACCCGTCTAATTGAAGAAATAAGCCTTTCGGAAATGTGTTTGTGGTATCAAGATACGCGATGTTCCCATCTGACGAACTGCTGACCACTAAATCAAAAATCGCCGAAAAGATATGAAAAGAATAGAAAAATGCAACTTTGCTTGGAGGATTTTATAATGTGGAAATTTCGCAAGAGATGAGCAATACAGATAAAGGGAATTTGGAAATTAGGATAAACATTAACCTGAGTGTCGGTATGTCGTAGAGCGGCAAGTCTGTGCCGTTGGATTGCGCACTCAGAGGAGCTTCCATATTGACAGATTGATAGGAGATCGTATCGAAATAGGGGACGGAAGTCATTGGATTCGTGATCGGCCAAGGCAGATAGGGAATTCCTTGCATAGAAAGCTGCTGCTGGACAGAAACTTGCTGGGCTGGAGCTCCAGATGGAATGACTTGGAACGATTGGGAAGTCGATGGAATTATCGCGGCAGAGATCTGAAATGTCAAAGGTGATCATTTGAACTTTCGACCCTCCTACTCTTTGACCCAATATATATGCTGTTTATCAATCGTTTAAAATTAAACTTTCTTTCCCAGCGGCCAGATTATTTCGCGTCAACAATATGCCTTTTCTCTGTTGCTATTTTTGCATTTCTTGGACATTTGAAGCGCCTCGCGAAATGTATTAATAAAAGATAAGAGACGCAGACGCTTTTCTAATCTGTACAAGATTGTGATAAGGTAGAAAGAACGACTAGATCCAAATGAATTCGAATTCGATCAAAAACAAACAAAAAATGGCATTTCAAAAAGGAAGCTGCCATTTCAATCAGCAATTTTATCAGTTATTTCCCTGTTAAATAACACCATTTCGTGTTTCTTTTAATTAAATTAGAAATTTTAAGAAATCGCGAAGATTTTTAGTAATCCAAGTAAAACCTGTTGTCATTTTGGACATTTGATTTCATCTGTTTTCTCTAGTTCCTTGTTATCTTTATATAGTAGTCTCAGAAAAACCTCCTTATCGCATCTTCAGCGAAAACCTTAATCTCCATACCAAAATTTAAAATTCAAACTCTCAAAATAAAGGGATAAAGTCTATTTTCTGAAAATTACACGTTGCTCTCCTTAACCAAATAATTATTAACAAGGCGACAAAACTGTTCCTCCTCCTCTTCCGCATTTTGCATTTCGGTTGCAATTGTGCCAATAATTTGATCGAGAGAAAAAGCGATAAAATAGGAAAAAGTAGATATATTTTCGGACAGAAAACCAATTCACTTATTCAAATTTGCAACATTTTTTGCGACACATGAATCATATGTTAGGCGCTAATTAAAATCAGTTTTCGGAGAAAGGGGGGAAATTTGTCTTTTCATTACGATGTCAAATGTCTCCATCCATTTAGCTAGCACTTTGAAAAACTCGTCGAGAAAAAATTTCGGTTAGCAGGGTGAAAAATCACGTAAGCATTGGAGTCTCAGACTACGCCCTGTCTGAAGTATGATCTTTAAGTTTTGACTTCTGAATGAATGAGATAATTTGCTGATTCGGGAATAGGGTAAATGTCTGACATTTTGCATTTCATCTTCCGGTTGACTTCTTTGGCCCCAAAAATATCCGACCGAGGACAACACACCCGAATTATCCAATTTGGCAGTGTTTCAACACTCTCAACACGTCTCCACTTCCTCGTCCCTCTCGGCCTTTTTTGGCATTTTCTGCATTCTTCGCTCGTTCATTTGCCCAATTAACATTACTAACTATCTGCCTGACCAAATTCGGCACCTGTCTGATGGCTGATACCCTCAACCCTTTTGTATGTTCATTCGATTAGAGAATCAGAGATTAATTACATAACGGAAAAATGTATTCCATTTTTTTTGTAGCATTGTCATTTGCATCATCTCCATTATTCACCATTTTCCCATTTCAGGATTGACGAATCGATATTTCAAAATGAGAAAATGTGACCAGAAAAACAGACTAAAACGCGAATCTCATCGCCCCGAAAAATGACGCTCTTTCGGGGATTTTAGAAAGGGTAAAATTGCGTCGACAAAAGGGTTTTTCTTTCAAGCTATACTCGCTGATGTCAAAGAGGAAGGTTTGTTGTGTCTATCTAAAAATCGCATCAAAGTTTGGCAATATTTCAAGCGAAAAATAGATTTTCTACGGGGGAATAGCGTTGGTAACAGACATCATAATTCAGAATTCGGCAGCGCATTTGACATTTCGCATTCGTCTTTCAATGCGCGTATCTATGGCATTCCGCTTTCCAAAGCACACTGAATTGACTATGCTCTTGTCCGCTGCTTCCCATTGTTGTATTTTGTATGTGATAGGTCGATTTTTTCTATGTCAATAGATCGGGCCAGGGGCTTCGCTTCTCCTACACATTCCACTCCTCAATTCATACTTACTGTCTCATAGATTTTGCAGCCGATGATTTCCGGTTTGCTTGTTGCAATTTGCGAGACGGACAGAAAAAGGGAAATCAAAAGATCTGTGACACGACTAGTTGGGCTGGCCTGTCTGCTTTGATCAGAACTAAATTGCGCAGTTGTCTCTCCTCACCCCTCCCCTTTTCGTCTCTCTCAAACTAATCATAAACAGAGAAGTTTGCCAAGTAGCAGTCGCCACAGCGTTGATTTCGTTCCGTATCTCAATGAAGTCAGCTCGAATTATCGTTTGCTGTGCCCCCTTACTGCGCAATACTCTCAGTCGATCAAGTCAAGTTGAGGGTGATCGACCCGCATAGAAACGAATTAACCATGTGTTATTCTCTTCTTTCATCAATGATAAATTCTAGAAGTTTGTTTTTGCTTCAATCACCGGCAATTATTATAAATCAATATAGATGATGCAATACTGATGTTGAAATATTTGCGTACCTTCCTAGCAGCCAATTGAGCTGCTGCTGCTGCTGCAGCAGCATTCTGCTGTTGTTGCTGTTGGTGAGCCTGGGCTTGAGCCTGAGCCTGAGCCTGAGCCTGAGCCTGAGCCTGAGCCTGAGCCTGGGCCTGGGCCTGGGCCTGGGCCTGAGCTTGTGCTTGTGCTTGGGCCTGAGCCTGGGCCTGGGCCTGGGCCTGAGCCTGGGCTTGTGCTTGGGCCTGGGCCTGAGCTTGTGCTTGGGCTTGTAACTGATTCTGCTGCTGCTGTTGAAGAGGAGTAGCAATAGAAATCGATGGAGCCATTGTCAGTGACGTTCCGTTAGCCGTTGATGCGAGGGCAAGTGTGCCGGGAAGACCTGAAGATTATTTATTTCTTTTAATTGAAAGAAAAACAAATGCTACCAGTCAGTCCAGCTAGACTGGTGAGCGAAGAAAGTGGCGTCGCCGAAACAGAAGGCATCGTCTGCAGTCCATTGATGAGCTGCTGAAGCTGTTGCGGAGTGAGCGAAGACAGACCCGTCAGAGGATTGGCAAGCTGCCCAAGTTGCCCAGACACAGGAATTTGTCCCGTAGGAACATTCATCGTTCCCAACGAGAGTGGAAGTGACACCAGACTGTCGATGGTCGTGGGTAGGTCGAGGGGTAAGGCAGCGAATCTGAACGACAACGTACATTTTTCCGGGAACCTCTATGAACAATCGAATGATAATTGATATAGAGCGAAACGCAAATAATACGAACGCAGATTAAGAAGGTCTCGAATGTAAACAGATGTAAACTTATTGAGGATTAATTAGAGAATCTTAAAGAAAGCGTGCTCTAATTAGAGCATTCGGAAAATGGTAGCTGAATTAGTCACATTGAAAGGAGATTAAAAAAACAATGACGCGTGTATATTTTGATCGTTCCACCGTAATCTGTAGTTTCTCATCCCTAAAATTTCGTCTATAAATTGCCGTAAAAACTATGATGATACAAAGAAAGAAGGGACAGTTTCGAGAATTGTGGCATTCGAGTGCAAATTTCCATGCATATCCAATATCTTTATGTATTATCGTTCCTTCTGACAATTAGTATTCCCTCTTCGTAGTTTGTCCAATTTGGTACCTCCCCTTTCGCAGCTGTACTCTTTGTTATGCAAAAAGCGAGGCGGAAATTTTTACACTTATCAGACGCGGAGGTTTTCTCAACTCGCTACGCACCTATTTCTAGTTTGTTACGCTCTACCCTGCTGACACAATTTGATAGACACATTATGCGTGTAAGCAGTTTAAAATTTTCGCGAATATTGTAGTTTACGAGTCAAAAATGATTTCATAATGAAGCGCAAGACATAAAAATGAACGAAATGAGGCAGTGAAGTTGGGTAGCGCTAACCCCTAACCCAGACACAGACGTGTCAACAGAAGGGAATGAAAAGAGGGTTTGGGAGATGACCAACGAAACAAGGGAAGGAAGAGGAAAAATGAGAATGAACCAGAGCAAATTGCAGAAAATAAGAAGACAAAAAAGCAGAAAGACATCAAATGATGAAGAGGGTGTAGCTGTTGCTGTTGATTCAAGAATAGACTGTAAAGAGGCAGAGGGGCAGAGGTGGAGACTCAAAATACAATGTCAACAGAGAACAGACTCAGACACAACCGACCTTGAAGTACTACCAACCCAGACTAAGTCTAACTTAGTCGAAATGAAGAGTTGCAAGTTTGCACTTCGCGTTGCATCACCTCGCATTGATCCAAGAGCCCCGATCGCATTCCCACGAGCAGAATATCAAATAAATTGCGCACTTGGGATTCAATTTGATTTGATGAAGAATGTAAATATTTTGATCAAGTTTCATATGGAAGTGCGAGAGTCCATGGGAAGAAGTTATTTATGAAATTAGTGATCAAACATTGAAGCTAATAAGAATGGCAATTGAAGTAATGGCGACTCAAAATGAGGAACTTATCAACGCACACTTTTCTACCTCGAAGTCGGAAATCAAGAAAAATTCGCGACTGGGAAAACCGAAGCAATCGAAATTTTTCTAACTTTTTCCTGATTGTTCCCCCATTTTTCTTGACTAACAAAATCAGGAGAATTTGATTTTTCGCCTGCAATTGTCGCTGATTATGATTCGATTAACTAACCCAGTTTTTATATAAAATGAATTGCCGCTAAAACGCAAATGTAAACGATACTGCAAAAATTAGAACGAGAACGAAACGAAACGTGATAAGTGGGAAGTGGAGACGGAGAAGAGCAGGGAAAACCTGGATCAGGGTTGCACTTCTTTCGAGTCGAAATATTTCGAAGCCGGAGCTTAGTTTTTTTTGTTTAATGCTGAATTTTCAGTGTGAGTCAAGTTGCGAAATAAGGCTGCACGAAGTTTCGATTTCGACTTTGTGGAACCTAAATTAGACGCTATTTCTTAGATGAGTTAAGTCGCGCCGAAAAGAAAATTCCTAGAATGAAATATCGATTTGTTTTCATCTCTAAAAAAAATCAGGACATGAACCCGTATGGTCTGATCGAGCAAGTTGGGATCGAACTTAAAGAAAAATCTCGTAATTACGGGGAATTTTGGAAAATAAAGAGTGCAGAATTGAGCAGATGACTGGCCGAAAACAAATCAACAACACGGGAAAGACTACATATTGATCGACGCAGAGAGATCAAAAAACTGAAAAATGTGGAGAGGGGATGGAAAGGGGCAACGAGAAGGGGGAAGGGGGAGGGAGAAATGAGAAATGGAAGAAAGAAGGAGAGAAAAGGTCTGGCTGAATGCAGACACAGACGAAATGCAGAAATGTAACCGGTGCAACGACGTGTGACCCTTAAATATATGGAAGGGGGAAGCAAATGATTCGAAGGGTTCCACAAATTAGCATGCTAAATTGCGCGCGCTCAAGCATATCAAAGATTACACGATGCGGATCAAATTATGTTTTTTTTCTTCAAAGAATGAAAGATAATATCGCCGCTATACTTGAGTCACTGCTAATTTAATGCCGATCTTTAATATTTGTCGTAATACTCCAAAATTAACATGCGAATTAATATGCAGAGTAGAGTCTCTCTAATCCTATGGCATCGACAGCACCTTGTGCGAGTTTTCCTCGGACCGTGTTGGTTCTTCGATCTCGCTCGCAGCCAAATTGCCGAGTAGTCAAACACAAACACGCGCTCTACGAATTGCCTATTTTCGCATCGACTTTAGATAGCAGGAAGATGGGAGAAGGTAAAAGTGAATATGGGTAAATGGGCTAAATCGATCGAGAGATGAACGTGTCTGATCAGACACACAGACAGACACAGCCACATATGAAAGAACAAATACGCCCTCGGACGAGAGAAGGAGTAGGGCAGGCAAGGGCGAGAGGGGCTACGCGTAGTTTGCTCGGTCTTGCACTCGGTGGAGAGCCCGAACAGAAGAAGTTGGTCGGGAAGTGGAATAGGCAAGGAAGAATGGAGACAAAGGCGAGTAGTGTATAGGCAAGAGGTGATTCGAGGACCGATTAGATAATGTGCCTTAGCGAGCAAGATAGAGAGTTCAAAGTGCAGGCAGGTAGGGACCACGTCATCAGCCCAAACAGGCAGATGGGAGGCAGGAAAGTAATTAGGCGTTGGACAATGGGTCTGGCCAGCCATATCTATGGTTCTAATCCCTTCCACCCATCATTCCCATTACGAGTGATCTCTCCACTGCTAAACTGCGTAGGAACCATTGCGAAAGAGTGCGAACAACGAAACGAATTAATGTATGTGATGTAGTAGTGTGTGCTGTTGGAAATGGAAGGAAAGAGGGGAAGAAGGAAAAGAGTCGCGAATGTAGAAGAGAAGAGGGAAAAGAGGGAAACAGGAAAAGGGGGCTGGGCGAGAGAAGGCAGACACCCAGAAACTGCAAAGAACCACCACCGATACGACTAGACTGCAGCACAGCTGTGAGATGGGTGATGCAGCAGAGTGGAGGACCGCTGACGCGACCGCGATGCGTGCGGAGGGCAGACGCGCAGAGAAGGGCAGAGACATGACTCTGGCGCGAATCCCGTTTCGCAGAGATCATTGGGTGCAGTTCGGGAAGTACAAAAAACCAATTCCTCTTTGCTTTTCGGCCGAAAATATCTGGCTTCGCGTTTCTCCGTAGATTTTCTATACATCAGTGTTCTCGACAAATGGCACACAGAACTGCACACTCACTCTCTCAGACCCCCTCCACTAATCAGCACAAATGGATGATAAAGCCGGCTCTTAATCCGAAGGATTTGGGTGAATGTATGGATTCTAAGCCGCGGATAAGGCAGCTGAGGATGAGAATGTGATCCCAGACGCTGTTTTCATCTGCAATAGCTTCTTCACTCACTAATATCGCGATCTTTGAAAAATGGCAGAAAATGGTGAATTTCGCTTTTGAAATTTTGGCGGTGAAAACATGTGACGAATGGATTGGGATTTTAATAATCCATCGTTGTTGGAAATCCCGAGGAAGAGTTTTAACGATGCTGGATGTACGAAATAGATCTCGAATGCGACTATTCTGCGTGTCTGTCCGTCTGCCTCCTCATCTCCAGGCCATTTATGTCTTTGCTACATAAACCTGGGCCTGATAAGCATTAAGCAGCGAGGCGTAAGCAAGCAATGCGCCAGGAGATAGACAATCAGCAAGCAGCCGGAAGAAGCCGACGCAGAATTGAGATTGAGGCATAGTCGTCTAAGTGCTGATTTCAGACTCCAGGCAGCAGGCAGAGTTAAAGGAATTAATAGTTAATAATAATCTTGATTGAATAGCTGGGCTGGGTTTGTGAATAGGGGATGATGAAGAATGAGTGATAAGGATAGAAATGGAAATGCAAAGAGACAGGAGTAGAGGGACAGACCTGACCGACTAAAGGTAGGGGGAAAAGGGAGGAGAAGGGGACGGGGCGACAACGCAGATGTGGTCACACAAGTGCGGGCGTAAAAGGATCGAGAAAGCAGCAGACCAGCAGCAGAGAAAAGAATTAGACTGGAATGAATAGAAGGGAGATAAGAGATGAAAAGGATCACGAAAAAACTTATAAGGAAATATGGCTAAAATTTCGATTCCTAAGAAGGATAGTACGAAGTTGAACAGCGAATTTCAACGATATTTGGATAATATATATGAGAAGGCTGTTTTGATAACTAACCAAGTCACCAACGGCCTTCGGTATTCCACGTTCACTTTTTTGTTCTTTTTCCTCTATCTTTATCCTCTACTCTTTCCTCAAAAGTGGGTGTGGAATACCAAAGACCGCCACGTTACCCAGCTCGTCTTGAGAAAAACTCACCACGCGCATTCGGAAATCTCACGGTGCTTCATCACGTTGCAGAAATTGTTTCTCAACTTATGATTTTGTTTTATTGTCGTCATTGAGTAGGATAATTTTATTTTCCTGTCACTAGCTCCTATAATTGTGCAATTTACATAATTTGATGGATAAATAGTGCCTTGTGGGGGTCGAAAAAGAATTGAGTCTGGTAGGGAAAGTTAACCATTCCTCTAAATTCATCTCCATACCGAGAAAGAAATACGGTGAGATTTCCGAACAAGCGTGGTGAAATGGTGACGCGGTGAGGTATTCAAGTGTTCTATGAAAATGAACAGGCAAGACTACTAAAACTTCAACTTCTGAAAACAGCTTTCGTCCTAATTTCATCATCGAAATAGCCAGACTATGAGAGCCGTGAGAAAGTTCGTACTTTCCTATCAATGGAGCCGACAGAGCTTATCCAAGTCGTATCAGAAAAACTAGTGATTATAGGGATATCGTGTAAGACTCAGAATTATGATAAACATTAGAGACGCGGAAAAATTATTTTTAAATAGTGAGCGATGCTGAAGATCAAAATTTCGAAGATATTCATTTTCGAGACGCTCTCCGAGGCAATAAGAGACTATCTCGAATCATTGATGGATCACGACTGCCAATCTAATACAGCGGAGATAACTCATAACGTCCCTTAGCAGAAAAGCCGAAACCTGGCGATTTTCTAGATAAAACTTTGCTCGCTTCCGAACTCATCTTGCACAGCCCTGAACCCAATGATATGAGTAAAAGTTTAGTGATCAACATCAAAGAAGGTAATCGAGTTAAACGCTCATTTAGGTTCCACATTATATCACAATTTGACGCTTATCAGTAAAAATTAGCTGTATAGCGTTTTTCGCGCAAAATCATGGTTCAATCTTTCCGCAAAACTTACGGATTTACCTTGACAGAAAATGAGCAAACTTCATATACACGAATGGATGAACGATGCATAAATAGTATCGAATTACTTGGCATTTATCCAGGTTATGGAAGCTCGCTTCAGTAAGCCTTTCATTCATAGATCTCACCATATGGAGTAAATTAAATTCGCTGCAATTTCTGACCTCCATAATTCATTAAAGCCTTACAAATTGACTGCGCATGAAATGATGTCTTTCCTCTCTAGTAGCCGAGCAAAAGAGCAGAAGCAGAGAGCATTCGCCACGAAGTTATCCATTTCGGTTCACCTCTTTCCTCTCCTCTCCTCATTCGTACTCATTACATTATGCAGAAGGGAGAGGCGGGGTGGATATTTGTGGCAGAGCAAAATGAATACGGAAAAGGAAAAGGAAAATGCAGCAGCAAAAATATGCACCAGGGAAATTGAGCGAATAAAGAATAGCGGAAGAAAAGTATAGATGAAGCTTTAAAAGCTTAAAAGACTGAACATAAAGCAGAGAATATCACCACACCACGAGCTCAGATGACGTTTATGGGAAGCACACGATTCCCAACAAATGCCCCACACAAATAGCGAATTGAAAATTACCGGGTTCAGTTTTGCATTTTTCGGGGTTTATTTTTCTGCATCATGTGATGATAAGACATTTTTGTGGAACATTTCGCGTTTCTCATTTCGCCCAATGCCCCGAGAACACAGAGCAAGGGATTGAATAATGCTATTTGCACAAGTAAAATGTACCTCCATCGTTTTGAAACCGAAATATCAACACGAGTGCGCGAATTCGAAATGAAACAAAGTTCAAAATCCAATCGGGAAGGTTTCAATGATCTGCGAGTTCTAAAAACTACAATTATATACGTCTAAAACTACTAGACAGCGATAAAAATGTATTTCACCTCTAGTTATTTTGTGATTTGCGCGCTAAAAATGTCGGCGACGCAAAGTATTCTGATTCTGTGGCTGAAATTACTGAAAATTCGTAGTTAAAATCGACAATTTAGAGTCGAATGCCGAAACCAACAGTTTTTATATGAGTTTCAGTCAAATTATTAAGTCTCCTCCTCGTCACTCGCAACAACTCATTTAGAAGGAGGAAAGTTAGAAATAAATGTTGCTGAAATGTGTCAACTAAGTGACTCAGATTTATGACCGACCAAGATAAATGCTAGCTTTATGCACAAAATTATCGAAGTTTGTCTGCCGTTATTTTTCTCGTCATAGGATGATAATTTCTTGTATGTTGTTCCGCAAAATGCTTAAAAACGCCCCCGTTATAATTAGCACTGAGCCTTCGTTCCAGTTGTCAGCTAATTTGAAATATTGAAATAGGCGGGGAGAAAATGGAACATTTCGTGGAAAAATGTTCGCGAAGTCTGTTTTGGGAGGCTCAAATGTCGTTTCCTGAAGAATTTTTCTTCTTAAAAATGATAAATCTAATCGTTAATTCACGCAGCCTTGTTTAGAATGACCCTTCGACCCTAGAGAAACTAGTAAAGGAATAAAGTGCTGTGATTGTTGGTTTTCCCTTATTTCCACATAGAGTGCAATCCACTTATGAGAGTGTGTAACCTTGGAATTGCAAATCTCGCTACCCGATACTCGGTTGGGACGATTGAGACAATTCTCGAATCGAGGCCAGCCCCGCCCCCTACCTCTTACTATCAGATCAGGGAATCGCAATGCGGATGCAGGGCACAGCATTGAATGACGAACAGATACAATCGATAGACACTCGGACTATGAGAGGGAACTGAGAGACACTGCGGGAGAGACCTCGGGTTCGAGAAAGAAGGTCGGACGGGTTCATCGAAGCACAATCAGGCAATCCCATCTTTGATAGGGCAGAGACGAAAGGGAGAAGTAGCTGATAAAGGCAGAAGGCAGAAAGATGATAAATATGCATGGAAAAGCAAACGAAGTGAGACGATGAGTGCGATAAACCTGCAATCAGAATCGGCCAGATAATGGGGGGTTTATAGGAAAGCAGGCAAGAGCAAGTGCCACAATGCATAGAAGGCGCACAGGCTAAATTTGAGTGATAAAGTACATTCTCACTCGCGTATTCTTAATTCATAGCTTTACAACACACTAACACAGAGAGAACTTTGTCCTATATACTCGGCATTTACACAGCTAAATGAAGACGAAAGGAAACAAGACTGTCGTTCTTCTGACTTCGAATCTGTGAACTCTAGTTTATTCCACACAAAATAACACTGTTAAAAGTGCAAACGAAGAAATATTTCAACTTGCATGCATTCTTTTCAAACTACTGAAATCTGTAACATTATTAAAATGTCAAACCAACTATTGTAACACACAAATTCATGTCATTATGAAAAGATCTTATAGGCGGTTTTAGTCTGGTTAGAATTTTTATTATTATTTTTTAAAATTTTTAACTAACTATAATGGTTTTCTTGCGTAGAAATCTTAAAATAAGTTCTCTGAGATGTTGCATGCATAAAAGGATGTCTCATAATCATTTTTGGATATATTAGCTTTATTATCAACTCATCCTTAGTCCTCCATTAGGATCATATGAAAAAATCGAAGAATAATGAAGAGAAGGAGCAATGTATCAAAAATCTTCTATAAATAAAAAAATTCTACCCTAAAGTTCATTCACAAAAAATCGCAATCAATGCTCAACAAGGTGATAATAATTTCAAATCGATTAATTAGAATCATTATACCAGTATAATTGGACCCAAACTCACAACTATGCAAAAAGTATTCATTTAGAAAAGATGATATCACTTTGCAATATCTCAAGTGCATCCATTTTAGAAAAGAAAATTAATAGCATTTTCTATGCTTTTATCAGGAGTTTTTTTCTTTGAGATAAGACAAAATTGAAAGCGCTTTGGGTCTTTTTTGAAATTTCCCTAATTCTTCGAAATTCATAGGTTCAATTAATTTTGCAAATATCTATTACAGCTAAGAGACAAAAATCTTTAGAATTTGCAAAATTCATTAATCCTGTTCTTCGATGAAAATTTTCGTCATAATGCGAAAGAGGGCTTGTATGGATGTAAATTCTCGTTGTTTTGTGTAGGTTGGAAGAAAAAGTAATAGGAATAACTTTAATCTAGCGTGTAACTAAAGTTCAAGGGGAAAATTGTAAATGCTCATTGAAACAGACTAATAATTTTTCATTATATGGAGGGGAAAAGCTATAATCGTTGTTTGACGCCGCCATCTTTGACGATAATTGCCTTGCCTCCATCCTTACTCGCTATAATGTTGATGATTACGATATAAATAGCGAGAATGTGGCAGATATTCACGAAGATCATCACTATTCGATACAAGGTCATTTGAAACATTCGACGAACATTTTCCCTGAATCGACCATAAATGAGCACAATCCAAAGTACCAAATAATTAATGGAGTCCAAATAATCAAGAATTTTCCCACAAACCCAGAATGTAGTAATTATTTGTAGTGCAAACTTCCTAATTCCTTTATAGAATTTATGTGAATATAAATTTTGTGAAATATTCCCTTCTAATTAATATTTTCATCATTCAACTACAATTTCTTGATTAAAAATACAATTCGTGCAACATGGCTTTGAAACTGAAATTGAGCAAAGTTCTTATACTCGAATGAATAGAAACTCTCTAGTTTGGCGTTAGCGTGACGGAATAATTATTTACGGAATTTAGATTATTTTATCTTGAGAAAGTGAAAGTGTAGACACTATTATCCTCAATTTTGCGAAGATAAAAGGTCTAAATAGGCGCAGCGATGAAAAAATGGACTTTTGTGGGTAAATTCTCAGCAATTATTGAAAATAAATGTTGAAGATATTTAATTTCGTAAGATTTTACTTCTTACTTCAATTATTTAAAATTTCTCGTACCTCATTTCATGCTTTGGATTTAGTGGCAGGCAAGGCCAAAAAAATCGTAGTTTCGTGAATTTTATTATTCCCCATGATAGTGCTACCAGTTTGATACACGAGGAAAAGAATACGGGATTTGCTAGAGATAGTCGGGGTTCATTAGTGAATAGAATATTCATGCAGGCCGGCAATGGCACCTAAAATTTAAATTATCGTAAAATCTAAAATAGAAGCCCCTTTAAATTAGGTCTTCCTTAATAGAAGTCCACTCCGCAAAACGCCTAAACTGCACAATACCCAACTCGTATCGTCTCAGAAAGTATTTTATTATGTTCTTTAGAGTGTATAGAGTAGATTTAATCTCGATTTGAAGTGATTACGATCGTTAAATGAGGAGTTATGAAGATTTGGAAATTGAAAAATATAAGTCTATGGAATTCTATTTTAGATTTTACGGTATTATGAATATTTTAGTTGTTTTGTTGGTCATAAAATATTATTCTACGTATACATTTTCCCATCAAAATATCGTAACTTGCATAGTGTGTAATGTTTTGACATTGCTCGACATAAATTTTCTAAAATTCATACATCTACACCAAGACAATAATTTCCGACTAATAATACTGTTGCTCAAGAGGGAAAACATCGAAGACACACAAATTTAGAAAGGCGTTTTATATTTAGAAACTGCAAGATATCAAGAGTTATCGTCATAAAATTTTCATATGGTGGCTAGCAAAAATTTGAGTTTGAATAATAATTTAAACAAGAAGGTGAAATTACTCTTCAGAAAGAAATAATTCTAAAATCTGACATAAATGTAAGGAGTCGAAAGAATAGAAGAAATCTAAGGCTTAGATTTGTAAAAGTTTAGGAAGCTTAGCTTATGGCGAATGATTTTATTCTTCATTTCATTTGGTTCCAAACTTTTGCTCACCACTGTATCCTCTAAGAAATTTAGTTTGACGAGACTACAATCACAATGGCAATTTAGATAATTCGTAATCTACGAAATAGCATGGGGAAGGGAATCTCCTCCTATCTCGCTCTATACCCTTAAAAAACCATGCGGGCTACGAAGTAATGAATTATTCTACTTTTCTCCTATTCAAATAGGAGAAGTGCATTAGCATAAAATGCAATAAGAATGCCGCGTGAGTAAGCCCTATGCTGTTATTTGATTTGGGTGCGTCACTTTGCTGCGACTATTCCCACATTCGGTCACCGCTGACTAGCGATGGGTCGTTTCGACCGCGGGTCCAGGGACTTTCGCCCACAAACACCGGGCGGGGTCCGGATGGATGCCTGTCCGGTGCACGGTCACAGGGAGGACCGGTGTGTAGTTGCGAGTGCACTCCTACGCGCCATTCTGGCTGCGCTCTCCTTCTTCCCCTTTTTATATTACGCGGCAAACCCAATGCGATATGCTAGTCTGTTTCCCTGCGCTATTCCCCAACACTAAGCGAGAGAGAACAGCGGGTTGGAAATGAATGGAAAGAAGACGTGAAATAACGAACGCTTGATAATATTTTGAACAAAAGATAAAATACTATGCAGAATATTCATTTATGAAATATATTTTAGCGGAGACCTACTTTACATATTATTTTTGCATTTTTATTGGAAAGTTCTTATAGCCGAAGATCAACTGAAATAAAATAAGAATCGCGGATTTTTCTCTGCAAAAATTATCATGTTATCTGTGGCAAACTTAATGAATTTCAGTCGGGGATGTATAAAGAAAACGCATTAATAAATATAGCTAACGCAAAACACTTTTCGAGATAATTTACGGAACGCACACGCAGACTCACAAGACCTTTGCGTTAAACACAAACGCAAAAATCTAAAATTCAACTTTGTACGCCCGATTTCAATAGTTCAATAAACTACTTTGAGGAAAATTTGAAAGCTACGCATTGAGCATTTGCATATTCAACTTATGCATCGTTTATTATATATCAATTGATTTATTACTGACAATAAAATCATTCAATTTTCTGTAAAAAAATGTTCGCATCTATGATTTGTCTCAAAAATTCGAAATCACGATGGATTTTCAATCTGAAAAATGCTGAAGTTTTCGAGTTCCATGATGAATTATAGGCCTCAGAGTTCGGTCTGTCTCTCAAATTTCTGCAGTTTGCATGTGCATTCTTGCATTCTAAAAAGTCTGTTTTCCGAAAGATTGACGCAGTGGAGTCAGGGTTCATTACACTCGGAATGAGGCAGAAAGAATCCCAACTCCTGATGGGACCTCGATCTGCTGATTCGAATCAACAGCTCAGTCAGCCCAGTCACTGCTCAAAGACACCGGGTCTATTGATTGATGGCAACAGCAGCAGCAGCAGGCACTTTTTGACCTGTTTAACAGCCAAACAGCCTACGAATCAACTAAAAATATCGGGCACAAGACCCGGATGCCAATGATATCATTAGATAGAAATAATGTGATTTTGCAGAGACGAAGAAAATTGTAGAATTGATCTGATTGACAATCATTCATACAATCACTTTCATGGTTATTAGCTCATAAATTTGGCGGAAGTTTCTCGAGTATTGCAAAAAAGAATGGAGTCTGCTCGAATGCATCAAAAATCTGTGCTTCTTCGTGCAAATTACTCAACTTTCTAAGCTTGCGTAAATGATATCAACATCTCAGGTGATGGAAGATAAGTGATATTTCTTCCAAGAATTCCTCTAATTGATTTTTCGCGAGTGGACCTTCGCTATCTTTCCCAATTCATCAAAGTCAGTGCCTTGCAATTGTTTGATCTTTGCTGATCTGCTCATCTTCCCCCTTATTTACTCTATTTCTCATACCAAATCACCAGCCACCATCCATCAGACGTGATCATAGAGAATCGATAAAATGTCTGACCTCTTCCAAAGTGAGCACCATGCTTTTCGCCAACCGCGCATAGAAAACGTCCTCTTCATCGTATTTCAGCGTTCTGCATACATCAACCATTTCTGCGATGTACACGAAAAAACTGACACCTGAAATGATGCTCACAAGTCACGTAAAAACACGTAGAATATATGAAAATAGAGTCAGAATGACAGGATAAACATTTCATGCCATGTTATTTCTGGCTCAATTGTCGCAAAGCAAGGCATCACTGTTCATCATGTAAAGCTGATCTTCATGAATTGTTTTTCAAAGTTTCCAAAGGAAGATAAGATTGCTTCGAGAAAAATGCTAGTTTATGAGGAAAAACTCACCCGTAAAGAAGAAATACCCATAAGCAGCATAAATAGCGATTTGCGACTGGAAGTTGTCGAGGAATTCAGCAATGCGATTGCAGACGAGCAGATCGGCCATCAGATCCAATGTGGCTGCGAAGAGAGTGACCACTGCGATGACGCGAACTGGAGGGGCCCATTCCAGTGAATTCCTGAAATAAGGGATTTTTTAAGATAAAGATTCTGGTGCTAAGAAAACCTCTGATGATCATAATCAACTGATCCAATGCATGTGGAAGATAAAAAAGAGCAAGAAATTCTTGTCATTCTTTTCTATCGAGTCACTTTTTTCTATCAGACGTGGATCACCTTGAAGTGCAAAGGTAGAAAAAAATTATCATAAAATTGTCAAATTTGTCGCGAAAGGTACAAGTTTTGAAGTGTAAAGAGTTGACAGCTACACTATCCCGCGTTTATTAACAATTAGTACAGATAAAATCAGGACTCATGAAAGGGACAAAAATCGATAACCGTAATCCTCCTGGGCATAGATCTTTCAAAATTTAATTCTCATTTCCATTAACATCAAACTATTAGAGTATATATTGATCGCATTTTAAATTCGTGCAAATGGGGTGCGAAGACTAATAGCGTTGTTTTCGGTTGTTAAAGAACACGGTATTGTGCAACTATTGGATCAAGAGTCTTGACAATTCTAATTCAAGGAGTGACATGGTTTTTCTCGATTTTCGAGACTTTAACTATACAAAAACACGTCTTACCCCGCATATTTCGTTCGATCATCGGGATCTCGGACTAGAAATGCGAACCGCATAATTGCAGTTCGGCAGTGTAGGAGTGAGGGAGGAGCGCAAATGAGCAAAATGAGAGGTGCGAAAGTTTGAAGTGCGAAGAAGACGGAATGGAGCAGATGAAGCAGTGATTGAGGATTTCGCAAATTTCGAAATTCGATCCTTTCTGTTTATCTATACAAATGGAGGGGGCGGGGCGGGATTTGCCAGGCAGATTTGTGATTTGCGAATTTGAAGGATATCACAGCCCGCGTTTCGTCTTTCTTCCTGCCTGCTATGTATCAACGCTTATCTCCATGAGCTTGAAGTTTGAAATTTTCGTGAGTGGTCAGTCTTTGAATGAGCCAGATTTGCAGTGAGAAGGAGGTGATATGATAAAAAGAGGAGGAAGAGAAGATGGAGAGAACTTTGATTTGAAGGCGAAAGCTGTCGTATTCACAACTCTGCTGTTAACGAGCTGACATTGGACGAGAGACAAGGGAGATTTGAGAGAGAGTAGAGAAAGAGGAACACTTCCGGATGAGATCGAAATCGAACAGAAACAGGGTTGAAATGACTCAAAGATGAAAACATTTCATCATTCATAAGGAGGAACTAAATTTAGCTCCGGAATTCTGAGCAAGAATATTTGAGGAAGGATTTTTAGGGTTAGACTCAATTCACTTTACTTTTTTTTCTTCGAATGATTCGACCCAAAAAAATCAAATCGAATTGATTTGAAAGCTGAGGAAAAAACTCACGCAGGTCCATCGTTTCGCCACGCCAATCGATAACCCATTTTTCTTCGATGCTATCGTAATCCTCGAAAACTCGGCGTCACGTCAGCTTCTGAGGAATCAGAATGGCGTCACGTCGGGACGTCAAGGATCAGGACTGAAATGTGTTGAAGGGAGTGATTAGTTATTGGAAAGAGACGGAATGGAGCGATGCGTGGATGAAAATGTGATTGAATGGATGAGGGATGAGCGGATGATTTGTTGCAGTGTTCGGGGGATCGGGACCGATTTCACAGGGGGTTGCGAAAGACTCGAGGACTGAAAGAATGCCTGGGGTTAGGGACCGGCAGAGGGAGGGAGGGAAGGGGAAAAGTGGCAGAAGAATTGGAGACGAGGCGGGTCACAAAGGTTGCACAGAGGCAGAGGGCAGGGCAGACTCACTCTAATTGCCGAGTGGATCGGCGAGTTGATAAGTAATGGACGCAGGGCAGAAATATGAACACTGACGAAACGGATGAAGTTCGGAAGGAAGAATCCAACCGACTGCGCCATTCGGCGTAACCTGACTATGCAGCCAAAAAATAAACGAAACATTCAAGGAAATTTGTAGAAATGCAGCTCAAATGACTCAGTGCATGTCAAAAAGTGTCGAGCAAAAACCGGCTGACATGCAATCTCAAACGGATTCTACAAATTGCATACAAACAGAAATGCACGAATGCACGATGCGAACCAAAAATCATAATATCGTCCTTTGTAAAGACTGAAAGTTGACCAACAGATTTGATTACAAGTTACAATGGCAAATGTTTTACCTAGGATACAAAGTAAATTGAGCGGCTTTACGAAGTGTTCATTTCAAACACACGAGTTCGAAAGCAACTAACCTTTAGCCAAACATGCTTGTAAAACAACAAAAATCAGTTAGGATCAAAAGCTCGGATTCTAAAGAGAAATTCAAACTGATACTGATCCTTGTTGCTGACAAGTCTTTGCACTAATAAATAAACCCTATAAAATCGTGCACTGAACCAGTATTTATCACAAAGATTCTCTCGAAAATCAAGAGCTCACTGAAAAAGTTGGTCTTTACGCAGTTTATTACGCGAGACAACCAATAAATTCAACTCATCTGGAAGTAATTTTCATTCAATTCATTCGCAGCTTTTTTCAAGTCCAACTCATGCACTTTTCTGATCCGTTGTTGCAAAAAGAAAATCTTGAATTTAAAATTTTTATCTCGATGACCATAAAATATTTCTAACACAAAAATAGAAAAGAACAAAAATCATTAACTCCAACATAGTAGATACAGATAATTTATGAACTATTCGGTTTGCTTGTGATTTTTGTGAAGAGATCGAAATAGTAAAGATACAAACGAAAAATGTTGACCTATTCAATGCTTGACTTTTGATTTGTTATTTTGAGAGAAATCATTACCTAAAAATCGAACTTCAAATATTACTTTACATACTATGCTAGTGAGAGGAGAAAAATAATATTTGGTTGAAAATATTCATTAAAAAATTCGAAATTCGTACCCGTTTTGGTGCTACAAATGAAGAAACATCTCGAGAAATACACGATTTCAAATGTCATCATCAAAATTATACCAATTTTGGAGGAATCATCAAAATGGTGAAACCGACTATTTTCTACGTCTTCAAACTATTTCACCATTCTGACTGAATTTGTGAGAACTTTAAATAAAGAGCTTTGCAATAAAAATGAACACGCTTTGTCGTTAACAGAGAAAGAAACATCAAAATATACACAGAAAAAGTTGGATGAGATTCTGTCGAATGACAAAAATAAAGTCAAAAGAGGATATTTTGAGATGAAATTTTTGACACTTTGAATTTGATTGAATAGTTGCATGAATGAAGATCGAAGTAACTTTGATGAAAACGATAATTCTTTCAAAAATCAATAATATTTCGAAGAATTACTGAGTGTACTTTACAAAATGCGTGACCTGCATAGCTCTGCCTCGGCTTAATTTTTCAGCAAATTCATTTATTTGGGCGAATTATTTCCATTGGCGAGATTCGCCGTGCTGCCCGTATTCGAGTTCGTGCCGTTTTCGAAGCCCTCGAGCATGTCCAAATAGATTCGGTCTTTCAGGAACCTGCAAATAAAACATAAAAAAAAACTTCAATAATATTCTTCCTCCTTATCATTTCATGTGTTGATTGTTCTCTGTCACAAAAATGTGTTGCTAATGCCATTACAACTACAAGATACTTCTAATTTTAGAACTTCTGCAAGAAATAAAATGACTAAAATCATCTTTACAGAAATAAGTCATTGTAAAAGGCCTATTTTAGAAGAATTGAAAGAATGATATAATTTATGGGTTTACCTTCTGTAGGAGTCCTTGGCCATGAGCTGCTCGATTCTGGACTGAGCCAGGCTGAACGTGTCCAACTTGACGACCTCCTCGAAAATGGCTGCTTTCGTCGCTGCGCGAGTGTCGGAGTCCAGGTTCACCTGCAACGAAAGAGATAATCTCGATATCTTCGTAAAAGTCAACTTTACAATCACTTGAAAAAGTAACAATGCATTAAAGTTACAAAAATGATTTGATTCCTCAAAATGCTTAATCAGCTTCCTAGAATGTCTGGAATTTGGTCAGTAAAGTTCAAAACTCTCAAAGCACTTGATTCAGTCATAAAATTGCTTTTCCCTTGCGTTTGCATTTCGCCAGACCGCCAGGTCAGAATTGCCGCCTTCCTGCCTTTTAGAGCCCTTGAAATTGTCGAATTTATCGATAAGATGCTTATGACGCTGCAGCTAATCATACGAAAATTGAAAGGAAAAGCAGGTCAGAAAAGTATCGAAATGGTTGATTTGGAATGCATGAAATTACGTAGGAAAATACGTATTGAACGGCCTACTCATTTCATATCACAAATTATGAGCAACTTCGATAGAATTATTATTGAACATTCAAAGCTATTACAGCTATTCAAGAAAAAGGATGTAAAGAAAGGAGTTTCGGTTTTTTTTTTTCTAAAATTTCAAAACGATTACCTCTTTAGGGGCCTGTTCCGCGACGAATTCCTTGTAGATTTCGTGGGCTTTCTGC
This sequence comes from Diploscapter coronatus, assembly GCA_964036155.1. NCBI lineage: Eukaryota > Metazoa > Nematoda > Chromadorea > Rhabditida > Rhabditidae > Diploscapter > Diploscapter coronatus. The sequence goes on along the minus strand of OZ038423.1, from coordinate 77,787,288 downwards.
TTCAGCTTTTTCGGGTCCTGAAATTTCAAAAGTCATTTCAAAAGTCATTTCAAATTTTGTCTAATTTCTTGCAAACCTTGATATTTTTGAATTCCTCACAGGCGCACCAGAAGTCGACGTTTTCATCGGAGAACTCCTTCTTCAGAAATTGCCGGAACAACGCGCAGCCTTCTGAAAATGAGAAAAATTAGCATACATCGGCTTTGAGGAAAATGAAACTCCTACGTTTATTATTGAGCAGCGCTTCGAAGCTGGTCTCCCACTGCCTGACCTCATCCTTTGTGGGATAGAGCTGACTCGTCGACAAGGCCGTGTCCATCTTGTTGCGCAGATACGACAAAGTCTTGCTGATCGGACCACTGAAAATTTGAAAATCAATAAAATTTGGGCGAGAAATGGGTAAATTTGAATTTCAAACACTCATATTCACTGCGCTTACGCTGCGTTTTCATCGATTTTCGACATTTCTTTCTTGCTGTTTTTATTTTTTATTCTATTTTGATTCGAAAGAAGAGTGCATACCCAGAGGATTTGGATTTGGGTTTGCTCAACCAAGGAATATTGATGAGTTGAAGTGAATGTCGGTGCTCCCTCGAATTAGAGGCAGCGAACTTCTGCAGACTAAGCGGTTTATCGCCTTCGCTTCCGATTCGGAATCTTCGTTCTTTCGTCTTCGGAGGTTTCCTCGTCTTGTTCTCCTTCTCTGCATTCACATGTTGGTGTACAGTATGAGCAATGTCGAGCCAGAGATGGTAGGCGATAGCGAACATTTCCTTCGCTTCCTCTTCGTCCTCCAACTCGCTGCTCTTCACCGAGGTCAGGTCGCTTGAACTCCGTCGTTCGGATTCTTCGGAATTCTCTTTGGCTGCTTCTGGGAAGGAGTGTCTTCTTTTCGAAGATGCAGATTTGAGACTGGCATAGCTGGAAGTGGAGTCGCCTCTGCCCCTTACGATACCATTTTCGATGTCTCTCAAAGCTGCAGCAATTCGAGTCGAATCCATGTTTTAGTTGACAGAAAGTGGAGAGGTAAAATTGGCAATGGAAGAGAATAATCAGAATTGTAGTGTTGTCGAGACGTGCAATGAGTGGAATGACAGCCCCGAAATAACTGACTCCTCTGTTTTCTGTTGTTCGATAAGAGAATCACAAAGCGAAGAGTTTATCAGTTCGAACACAAATCGCTGCTTTCTTCCTCTTATCACTTTTATCATCACAAAGAGACTGAACATGCTCAGTCGAGGCAGCGTGAAATCACACCGAAAGGTCTAGGACCTTTGACGAAACACCATAGAGATTCATAACTACCCTTATTTTTCGTTATTTTGATGAATCAAATTGAGAACTTATTGATTTAAGGTCAGTGATAAGGTTTTGCAGCGACTAAGAAAGATTAAAGAAAAGTGAAGAGATAGACATGAAAAGATCCGGCACTGTGCTTGGTTAGGTTTATAGCGTCAGAATCCGCTTACGACAGATGCGGCTATAAATAATTTCTCGGCCGATAGATTGGATGAGATGATGAAATCTTGCTCGAAATTTGCACAACGTTCATTTGCATGGCTATTATTAGACGCGTCCTTTGTAGTGATATCAGGGGGATGTGTTCGATTGTTATCGGATTGACCTTACTGAAGGAGTACTTCAGCAGCAGACTCCTTCTACTCGACCCGAAGAATGCATGTGTAAATTTCTTGTTTACTAATTTATAAATAGCCGGCAAACCATTTACTATGAGATAATAGTGAGTGACAAGTGATACGATCAGTTAGAAAGTCCAAACGCAGCGTGACTCGCCGGTGTCATTTTACGAGTGAGATCGGAATCGGAGGACAAAATCGCAGCACAAATATTTGTCTCCGCACGCGAACTCCATAAAATTGTTATTTTGAAGAGAAAATGGATGATTAACTCGTAG